>JARDYH010000002.1:14675000-15925000 GCA_029215795.1 Anniella stebbinsi | reverse complement strand
AACTAATTGGAACAACATACTTTGGCATGCGGGAATCTATTGTCATTCTGTTTATTGCTGTGGTTGCCCCTGGAAGCATTGGAGCACACCCTGATCCTTTGCTTACAGATCACAAAACGATGTGACTCTTGCTTTAGATAACAGATTATTATTATTATTAGAATAATGATTGCCCTGATTTATGGCCCGTGGCCGATTTATGTGTAGAGATGGCATCAAAAGAGCCCAATGGAAACCTAAAGGCAGGGTGGGAGAGTGGTGAGAGTCGAAAATGGTGATCTGTTTGCGGATATACAGGATCAAGACTCCAAACTCTTCACAGCTGGGCTATACTGGTGCAATGAAAGGCTGGATGTACATTCCAAGAATAATGTCTCCCGTCTAATAGGCTTTGAAATTGCATGTGTCCAAGAGAGTTGCACAACAGCCAATCCTGGTGTGATTTTTTTAATGGATCCCCTTTGGGTGGGGCTGCGGGCACAATCATGGCAAAGTCTGGAGAGGATCTAGAAGTTTGAGAATTGAATCAACAGCAAGAGTGGGCAGAAAGCAGATCTCTAGATACTTTGGACTTCAATGCCTAGCATTCCTGACCATTGGCCATGCTGACAGAGGCTTCTGGGAGTTGAAGTCCAAAATAACAGGACATGTACCTTCTGGCCACCCTTGGTGTAGAGCAGTGGTCTTCAATTGGTCCAGACCCACCTCGAACTCCCATCCTGCAATATGGGACCCACTTTCACATTTTTTTCCAATGCCCAACATGGCAGCAACAGCTTTGCCATGACCCATCTGGACTCATATTGTGACCCACTTTGGGGTCATGACTCACCAGTTGAAGACCACTGGTCTTGAGGAACCCGGCAGCTCAAAGGTGATGATACCAGGATAGGTTCTGGTGGGTCAAGATAGGAGCCAAGGCAGAATCTTGTGGGCCAGGATGGAGGAGATGGGTGTATCAGAGACTGGAGTTTACTGGCTCTTCAGAACCACTACTGCCATGTGCAGCCCACAATTCCCTGAGCCAGGTTCACAATTGCGCACAGGATCAGTGCATTGCTTATTTATATGTCAAATTTGAACATCCAAGAAAACTCGGGGAAAGGGTATCCCGTTTTATCCTCACAGCAACCCTGTGATGTAGATTAGGCTGAGAGATAATGAGTAACTCAAGGCTATCCAGAAAACTTCATGATAATTTGAATCTGTATCTTCTCATTCTTTGTCCAATGCTACGTATGCCCACAGCTACACAATTTGGATCTATCAAACCAAATGCAGCTTTTCAAGTGCATACATTTTTTTGCTACCAACTTTGCTAGGAGTTGAAGTCCAGAACAGCAAAACAGAAAAAAGGTGAATTGTAAATACTGAACAATTCAGTATTGCCTGCTCTGCCTGCCAATGAACTTTGGATCTGCTGCTGAGTGGTGGAGGCAGAAGGTCCCGGAAGGCTTAATCTCAGGCATCCATTGATAGGGCTGGGAAAGAATGAAAAATCCTTGAGAGCCGTTGTCCATCAACATAGACTCTACTGAACTAGATGGGCCAATGGACTGACTCAGTATAAGGCAACTTCTTATGTTCTTGTTATTTAGCCCAGTATTACTCAGATGCTTTTAACCTGCATGCTCTGTCAAGGAGCTCTTTAACTGTTTTTCACATCACAGCAGCTATTCCTGGGTTATTTAACCTAGAAATTTCTGGGAAGATCAGAACACACATGCTCCTAGGTTCTGCTTTTAATCAACAACCCAGGAATGCTCTGTTCCTGGGTTGTTTCATGATGTGAGAATCTGGAAACTCTGGGTTGTTTATAGGTTAAACAACTCAGAGTTAACCCAACAACAAACCATGGGCAATTGTCAGTTTACCCCTAAACAACCCAGAGTTTTCAGGCTTTCATGTCATGAAACATCACCTTGATAGTTAATTAAAAATGGAAATGATGAACCTGTGGCTCTTATGCTCCACTCACATCCTTGCAATTCCTGGGTTAAACAACCAAAAAGTTAAAGAATCCATGAAATGCCACCATGACATGAGAACCGGATCATCGATGGAGAGAGGAGTTGATAATGAGCATCATTCAGTGGAGATGCCAGCATTGTGGACTTTGCTGTTATTTATTTAACCTTGGAAAAAACTCAAAGCAGTGTGTCACGGGAAAATCTGAGAACCTTTAGCTTTTAGATTGAATCTAATAGGGCAGGAATGCAGGATTAGGGATGGAATGCGCGGCATTTCTCTGCCCACTGTAAAGGGATGGGATAACTATGGAGATGATGAAACCTGCTTTTGTTTTGTTGCGCTGCTTCTTCTTCCTCTTCTTCTTCTTCTTCTTCTTCTTCTTCTTCTTCTTCTTCTTCTTCCCTTTTCCAATATATCCATAATTTTGCTCTTACCTGGCATGTTATAAATAGCACTGCAACCTCCACCTCCAGAATCTGCTGACATAAATTCTCAGATAAGATATCGAGCAAATATTTGGAAAATTTGAAAGATTTCTTCATTTTATTGGGTGCTTAACATTCTGTATTTATATTTGATAGTGAGCGTCAGTCATTCTTTCAAAGAGCACTGAAGAATTGCTCTGAGGCTAAAGCAACATGTTATGAGTGATGCACTGTTACTTCGGATGGCCATGTGCCCTCTTTTACAGAGAAAACCCCTCTATTTGAAGGGCTGTCAAAGGACCAACCTCTATTTTGAAGGCGTCCTCCTATCTGAAGGCCTCTCCGTTCCAAATCTGGTATAAAACTAAAGAACTATCAGAAAGAAGTACTAGGCCATGAAGCTGCCCATCAACAGCACCTGGAAAGCAGACCGAGCAAAGCACACAGCTCATCTGGTCACAGCCTTCCAGACTATGGTGAGCTGCACTGTGCTTCTATTTAAATGAAATTGGATCGATTGATTGGATATGCAAATTGTACGCAAATCAAATCTGTGACTCCTTTTGTCCTCTTTATAGGTGACACATCAGTGGCCACCAAATACAGGCCCGCTCTCCCTGTATTATAAGGGTCACCAAGGCTGCCTCTACACCAGAGGTTTAAAGCTCTTTCAAGTCTCATTAAAATTTTTACCTCTACATGAGCGGAGTGCAAATCGGGAGTTGAGGCGCGTTATCTATCTGATTATGCGCATTATCGAATGCGCATTAAATAGCGAGTTTTATTTTGCTGCGGGCCGTTAAAGCGCATTTTGACTATGTGAACAAGCAATTCTCTGCATTAACTACTTCTAAAGCGCATTTCAAACAACCGGTAAGGCCACCAGTTGTGCGCTCAATTACCTCCTGCGTACAGTCATTTAACCATAAAGCGCTTCCGAGAAGATGCGCATAATCGGAGAACCAGGCGTCAAACCGAATTCTTGTAGAGGGGGGCCAAGGCAAAATGTATGATGCTACAAAAGCACTTTATCAATTTCCCTCACTTCCACTAGGATGTAGGTAGGCCGATAGGATTGCCCGGTCCAAGAGAGCATAAAAATTGACAGGAGAGAGGAACAGGGAAAGCCACAGGAGTAAAAACCAAGAGCCTGGCAAAAGAAAAGAAAGTTTGAATGAGTTGCCTAAAGGCAAACAAAGGAGGGGGGAGGGGCAAGTGAGCCTCTCTGGGGAAGGAGTTCTATAGACTGGATGTTGCTGCAACAATTAAAGCCCAGCTCCGTGTCCCAGAGCCCATCACACCTCAGGAGACAAGAGGATGCAGTGCAAGGCTGAAGAAGATGAACAGCAATTTGGAGGTGTTTCTTCAGAGGGCAGATTCACGAGGAGAAGGTGTTTCTTTGGATATTATTTATTATTTGTTCGTCAATGTATTTGCAAACAAACAAAAACAATGTCCCAGTTAGCCAGCAATAATACAATTCACAACAGAACTCCTCCCCCACACATAAAGCCTACCTTACAGGGTTGTTGCTGTTGTAAGGGGTGGAGTGGAAGCAAATCTCAGTGGAATTTTCCCAGTGGCACTTTTTTATTAGCAGGGATGCTGACATCACCTGCCACACCCCACTCTTCTTCTGAGCTTAGCTGCAATCCTGGAAACAAAGCCCTGTGAGGAGAGACTTAAAGAACTGGGCATGTTTAGCCTGGAGAAGAGGAGATTAAGGGGAGACATGATACCACTCTTCAAATACTTGAAAGGTTGTCACACAGAGGAGGGCCAGGATCTCTTCTCCATCATCCCAGAGTGCAGGACATGGAGTAATGGGCTCAAGTGACAGGAAGCTAGATTCCGGCTAGACATCAGAAAAAACCTCCTGACTGTTAGAGCAGTATGACAATGGAACCAATGTCCTAGGGTGGTTGTGGGCTCTCCCACCCTAGAGGCATTCAGTAGGCAGCTGGACAGCCATCTGTTAGGGATGCTTTAAGATGGATTCCTGCATTGAGCAGGAGGTTGGACTTTATGGACTTACAGGCCCCTTCCAACTCTATCATTCTATGATTCTACGATTCTATGATTCCTCAAAGTAGCTAGGATAAAATAATAATAATAATAATAATAATAATAATAATAATAATAAATATTTTCCCAATGGCAATATATTGCTCCCCCTTGTAATGCAAAGTATTTTGGGTTTGCATTGCTTGCTGTTGAATGGGCAACTAAGACCCTTGGGCTTTACAAAAGCCCTGCTCCTGGTGGAGAAGTAGCGGCCAGAACTAGATGGTTGATATAGATCAGCCTTTTTAGACTCTTCTCCGGAGCATGGCTCTGCCTGCACTTGGAAACTGACCACGTCACCACTGGTTGTTGCTAAGATTACTGTGCTTAGGTTTGTCATGCAAGAGGAAGACACTTCTGCTTGTGCAAGGGGAGCCCCTGTTGCAGACCCACCCACCCCCACACGCCTTTCTGTTCTGAAGGGCCCTCAAACCTCCCAAGTGGATTTTCAGGGGGCTGCAGAGGGAATGGGGAGGTGGAAAAGGCCAGTTTTATGAACAGAGCTACGTTTAGTGAATGGGACGGAAGTTGGGATCTAAGCCAAAGTGTGTGAAGTTCTTTAAAGACTCTAGAAGGATATTTAAATGCAAAGCATTCTGATTAAATATTACAGCCAGCCCTGGTTACAGCCCCTAATGCAAACTGCAGCCCTCAAACGCCATATGGACAAAGACCGACTTTTGTAGCCACTTAAACCAACCCATGTAACAATTTCCAGAGGGGGTAGCTGCGTTAAGTTTGTTGCTGCAAAAACAACAAAGGGCCTTGCAGCACCGCAAGACCTTATGCCAAAATAAATGTGTTTGTCTTTCTGGTGCCACATGACCCTTTGTTGTTTTAACCCTCCAGGAAACATCGACTGAAAATGCCTAGTTACAATAAACATCTGTTCAAGTCACTAGCCCCTATTAACATTTTAGCTGGTCCCCCATGTGACTAACTTCCTGGTGCCATCTGCCGTGTTACTGTCCCCAATGTCCCTGCATCCACCCAGCTCCACCCTCTGGCCTCCTAGGTTCCAATTGTGTGATGGCATCAGCATGAATAGAGCTCCTCTTCCTTTGCTGAATTCCCAGAGGCCATTGTGTCTTGCTCAGGGCCAACGAGGGAGGCGGGGAAGCCGGTACAAATTACCAGGGCCCGGTGGTCTGGAAGGGGGCCCGGGGCCTGACTATGTTGCCTATGTTTTTGTCTTTCTCGGTAGTATCATCATTTGTCGATTGTATTTGACATCCATTTGTAGCAAAATAAAAGGCTCTTTTGCAGCGGGCACGGGCGGGGTTGCTTGTCATCACAAAGAGCCGCTCGATTGAAACGATCCACACGGAAGGCCGTAGAAACCACCAGGGGGACAATTGAGTGGGAAGGAGCTATTTCTTTGAGGTCTAACAGATCCCCGCGCATATCCTTCTCACCCGCCCATAATGTGTTCCCCCAAAATACCAGAACAGGCACCAAAACCTTAATAGGGTGACCAGATAAAATCCTGGTCAGGGCTCATGTAACTTTAACAGTTATAGAGAAAAGGGAATTTCAGTCAGTGTCATTTGTATGCAATTAGTTCCTGGTGAAATTCCCTCTTCATCACAACTGTTAAAGGTGCAGGCACTATACTAGAGTGACCATATACAAAAGAAGGCAGGGCCCCCTGCAACTTTAACAGTTGTGATGAAGAGGGAATTTCACCAGGAACTAATTGCATACAAACGACACTGGCTGAAATTCCCTTTTCTCTACAACTGTTAAAGTTACATGAGCCCTGACCTGGATTTTATCTGGCCACCCTACCGTAGGACCTCTCCGAGAGAAAACATAGGTGTTTCTTGATATTATAACATTACAGGGGCCATCCTTGCTGGGGGTGGGGACGGAATTTTTTTTCACCAGGGCCCAAACCCATTCTCATTGACCCTCACATGACCAAAATCTATGAACTTTGACAATATCCTTGGTGCCAAGGTTCCAATCTAAGTGAATTAATTTCACATTCTCAGCTTTTCTGTGGTTTCAAAGTTTTCTAAAATTTTCATTTCAGATCACAGTATTAAATTTTTTTATTTTAAAAAATAAATAATTTTTAATTACATTTTATGGCCTTAAAAACAATCTGTTCCACAGTGAGTATATCTCTGCATATTTGTACACAATGGCTATGATTGATTACATCCATTTCATCTGTCTCAAAAACCAAATATCATCAAAGAAATCTTTTGGTTAAAATGTGCATTCCATATGACCGCAAATTGATTCCAATTAATGTAGTTTATTTCTAATATTTATACTTTGCCTTCCCTTCAGAAGGAAGCAAGTGTTTCAACAGAGCACACTGTACTGCAAAGCTGTTTTGTCATTCATAAGGTTTGATATCTATGCTCCCTGTCAGGAAGGAACTGTAGTATTCTGACCTTATAAGCTACACATTTTTAATTTAAAACAATTAGAGCTAAGCTTTACAGTTGCCTCGCGGAGGTAAAATCCTGGTTCTCTGCCATGCCTCTTGATTCAATGGGAGCCCACATTGGGAAAGATTATTAATGCCTAAAAAATTAAATTTCCTGGCAAGATCTGAGCCACCCACAGTCATACCACAAGAAACATCGGACTAGATGTATATCTCTGCCATAGAGCATTCTTCGGGAGGAATATGGAAGTAGACAATAACAGATGTGTGTTTAGAAGCAAACTTCCTTAGGTACGTTTCAAATTGCTCCTTTGCAGAAGATGCTCCGGCTTTTCTGATCGTATACCATACTGCCATCTAGTGGCGACAAGAGGTTATGGTACTGTGCCATTTCACTGCTACATTGTCCGGTCGTTGCCATATTGGTGCCAATGGGGATCCCCCACCCCCCGCAAAATAATAATAATAAAAAAATACCAGCTTAACAGGGCAATCCTATCTGTGTTTACCCAGAAGTAAATCCCACTGCGTTCAATGAGGCTTACTCCCAAGTAAGCCTGAGGAGGGATTTTGCTTAGGAACACAGCATAGGAGGAAAGGCTTAAATCCCCCTTGGCACTTGCTGCAGTCGCCCTAACAATCACACATACACACACACGCGGCTGGTGCTATTTGCATTTAAAAAACAAACAAACAAACTGCATGTACACATTTTTGGCCTGAAGTGTGTGTCTGCCTTAATCTGGAATCATAATTTCATGTCACTGATGCACATGTATTACTGAATTATGTATGCATTGGGCTTGGATTTTTCAGGTCTCCTTAGCAGCCAAAGGTCCACTCTCAAAGCATTGGAAAGAATGGTCACCCTCCTCCCTCGATACCAGGAGTGAAAACTCTGCACCCCGCCACTGAATATGAAATGACCCTCCCCAAGCATAATTTTGTTCTAATTTTGTTCTATATCCAAAAAGGCCAGGTATATGAACCATGGATGTTGTGGAAGGTATTATTAGGTCCTGTAATAGGGTTGCCTGAGTCGATATGGGGGCAGCGTTGGCATCTGGGTCTGCCTCAGAACCAGACCCTGCTCAGCTTCCAATGTGAGATATAGATAGATAGAGATAGATAGATGATATAGATATAGATGCCATCCTTTGCCAGTAATGCCCTACTGAATTCTCCATATGACAAACAGGCCTGTCTTTCCTCAAAGGAATAAACGGACATAATTCTGTCATCCGTAATGCCAATATTCCAAAACCAGTAGGGCAGGGCTCTTGCAGCTTTAATTGTTGCGATGAAGAGGGAGTTTCAGCAGGTGACACCTGCTGAAATTCTCTTTTCAATACAAGTGTTAAAGATACCGGAGGCCTGTCCTCCTTTTCATAGGGTCACCTTAAGGGAGAACATTTTAACTTCCCAGGACACTCTTAATGATCTTAAGGTGGCCATTCTTGAACAAAGGAATTTCAAACACAGTAACAGCAAAATTACTGAAGTACAATTCATCAAGGGGTTCAACTGTTTCCAGGGGGAAAAGGGCTATCAATGGCTTCTAGTCCTGATGGCTATACACTCCCTCCAGTGTCAGAGGAAGTATCTCTATGTACGCTAGTTGCTGGGGAATATGGGCAGGAGAGTGGTGCTGCACTCATGTCCTGCTTCTGGGTTTCCTGGGAGTAGCTGGTTGGCTACTGTATGAACAGAATACTAGACTAGATGGACCCTTGGAGTGATCCATGATGGCTCTTCTTACGTTCTTAAGAATAATAGGGCGACAATATGAAAAGGAGGACAGGGCTCCTGTATCTTTAACAGTTGTAGAGAAAAGGGAATTTCAGCAGGTGTCATTTGTATGCATGCAGCACCTGGTGAAATCCCCTCCTCATCACAACAGTTAAAGCTGCAGGAGCCCTGCCCTCTTTTGTATCTGGCCATACTAGGCAGGGCTCCTGCAGCTTTAACTGGTGTGATAAAGGGGAATTTCTACAGGTGCTGCATGCATAAAACCAACACCTGCTGATATTCGCTATTCAATACAACTGTTAAAGATACAGAAGCCTTGTCCTCCTTTTCATATGGTCACCCTAAAGAACAAGAAAAAGTTTTTTGGTTATTTTGTGTGTGTGTGTTTTTGGGAGGGGGGAGAATCACACTACATATGTTAATCTACTCGCTATTGCAATGATGTCTGTGTTGTCACCCAATGTTTCGTGAAAGGCAACTGTTAAGGTAATCATTATCACCCTCTGTAGTTTTTGCATTTCAGTTCCCTCCGGCCCCACAGTTTACATTCCTCCCAACACCTTGTCACATGTGTACATAAATCCGCCAGTTTGAGGTTAACACTTCATGCTCCCGATGGCAGTCAATGCCCATGAAAACTCAAGCCAGCACACGCTTGTTAGTCTTTAAGGTGCCACAGGACTCTTTGTTGGTTTTGTTGCAATAGACTAACACAGCTACCCCTCTGGAAATCCTTTCAAGAGTAGCATCCTCTACTTTCTCTTATTCGATGCAAATGTTATGGGATACTTTTCTTCTTCATGTATGAGCAGAGCAAATAGAAGCAGCAGTTGTAGCTGAACTCCTCCATGAGTGAGCTCTGTAAATAGTTTAGAAGGGAAGTATTTCACTGCTGAAATTAATTATACTTTGTAAGCTTCTTGGGGCAGGGACCTGTCTAGTTCATACTTGTGAAGTGCTATGAGTATTGATGGTGCTATATGCATTAAGCTTAATCATAATTTAATCTTATGTACACATGAACATACCCCCAGAGTCTCCTTGAAAGATGTGGAGAAATCTAAAGGCTTTAGTTAAGATGACAGGATTGCCGGTTTGGTTTGGTTTGGTATGGGGATTGGAATCTTCTTCAGAAGTCTTGTTTTATTCTGTAGGTTCTTGGCTCCCTTTTAAATTCACTGATAGTCATAGCAGGTATCTCAATGGGCACCAAGTTTTTCTTTGAATGCCTACCCTATGCCTACAGAGTACCATGGGGGGAAACACATCTTCAACAAGGCATGCCATGGCAGAATCGACGGTATGCTAATCTACAGAAAGACCTTGGTGGGTGAGTAATTTAATGACCTCTTTCTGAGAAGCAGAGCCTGTTTTAAAGTTCTAAATGGCCCCATAAATGTAGTCAGGCATATATTTCCTTACTGATAGTAGATAATAAAAACAGTAGGGCTCTAAAGTACCTTGAGGAACATCCTGCTGTGCTTATTACCCTGTGCTTCCCCACTAGCTACTAGAGCTTGCATTTTAATACTCATATGTTGTTTACCTTAGACCTTATCAGCTGTGGCATTTGGCTTTCATAGATCTTTCATAGTGACTGACTGGGTGTGTTCGGATGACACTTTAGACAACGGAAGGGTTAATAACTCACTCATCGTGTGTTATTTTGCCAGTGGTCTCCACACGACATGTTGCCCCTCCCTTTGTCGCGCAGGCTGAAAGTCCCAGCATCCTTCCGAGCTGCTGCGTCTCCTCCCTCCCCCCTCCCTCAGTCCTCTGGCCGTATCCCATCATGCACCACAAGTGCGTGCTGTATAGGAGCGGCCGGGGGGGGGGGTTCAGCTGCTCCTGCCGGCGAACTCTATGACCGGATGGAATAGTACACGGAGAGAGGGGGGGTTCCCAACACACAACACTTTAAGCAACAAATTTCTAGGGATGTGCACTGGATCGGACCCGATCCACGATCCGAGTCCGGTCCAGTGGGAAATCGGATAAATTATCCGATTTCCGATCCCGCAGCTGGATCGGCCGATCCAATCCGAACCGGTCCGAAAAAGCTCCGAACCGGTTCGGCGGATCGGCGGATCGGCGGGCGCCCACTGGCGCCCACCGCCGCTTCCATTGGCGGGCGCCAGCAGGCGCCCGCCGATGAAAGTGGACAGCGGGGGGGGGGAGGAGGGGGGCACTTACCTTCTCGGCCCGGTGGCTCCCGTCCGGCGCCGGCGCCTACTACTACTAGCAGGCTCCGCGGCCTGCTCTAGGGTGGCGCGCCGGGTGATGTCATCACCCGGCGCGCTACTCTAGAGCAGGCCGCGGAGCCTGCTGGAAGTAGTAGGCGCCGGCGCCGGACGGGAGCCGCCGGGCCGGGAAGGTAAGGAGGGGGTGCGTGGAGGGGAGGAGGGGGCGCGCGGAGGGGGGAGGGGGGAGGGGGGCCCTTACCTTCCCGGCCCGGCGGCTCCCGTCCGGCGCCGGCGCCTACTACTACCAGCAGGCTCCGCGGCCTGCTCCAGGGTGGCGCGCCGGGTGATGTCATCACCCGGCGCGCTACTCGAGAGTAGGCCGCGGAGCCCGCTGGTAGTAGCCGCCGGCGCCGGACGGGCCGAGAAGGTAAGCAGTGGCGGGGAAGGGGGCTTACCCCCCCCCGGAGCCGTCCGCTTCTATCCGCTGGCGCCCGCGGGCGCCAGCGGATGGAAGCGGGCGGCCCCAGGGGGGGTAGGGAGCGCGGGGGAGGGGGTTTACCTGCCGGGGCCGTCCACAGCGGACGGCCCCGGGGGGGGGAGGGAGTTAGGCCCCCCCTTACCCACCCGCCACCATTTTTTCCTCATAGACTTGCATTGCAATGCAAGTCTATGGGGAAAAAAATGGCGGCCGATCCAAAAATGTACGATTTTTGGGTCGGGATCGGACTCGATCCGGTCCGGGGGGCCTCCGATTTTGTCCGAACCGGTCCGGGACAAAATTGGAGGTCCCGATCCGGGTCCCGATCCGATCCGGGGGGTCCGTGCACACCCCTACAAATTTCGGGATAAACAACTGAGCAGCCTGTTGTTTTTCTCCGTTGTTTAAGTGCCCGAAACAGCATACCATCAGTTGTGTGTGTGTTGTGTGTTGCCTGCCACACAACACAATAAGCAACACAACTGACGGTTGCCTCTTTCCCCCCTCCGTGGATTATCGTGTCATCCGAACTGATTCACTTTGCACGGTGTTTATATTTTGTGTCAACCGGTGTAGAACTAGAATGCTGCTCAAATAAACCTGGGTGGTTGTTTCTATTGAGCAGGGGTGGGGAACATCTTCCAGATGTTGTTGGGGAGTCTCACCCTTGGCTATGTTGGCTAGGACTGATGTGAGTCCAAGAACATCTGGAGGGCCACACATTCCCCAGCCCTGCTGTAGAGCCCTAGCAGTGGTGTGTGTGTGTGTGTGTGTGTGACTGTATTAGGCTGACCATCTGAAAAGGAGGACAGGGCTCATGTAACTTTAACAGTTGTAGAGAAAAGGGAATTTCAGCCGGTGTCATTCATATGCAATTAGTTCCTGGTGAAATTCCCTCTTCATCACAACAGTTAAAGTTGCATGCACTATACTAGAGTGACCATATACAGAAGAAGGCAGGGCCCCCGCAACTGTAACTGTTGTGATGAAGAGGGAATTTCACCAGGGACTAATTACATGCAAATGACACTGGCTGAAATTCCTTTTTCTCTACAACAGTTAAAGTTACATGAGCCCTGACCTCCTTTTCATATGGTCAGCCTAGACTGTATCCTACATTTCCACTCCTAGTGCAATGGTGAAGGAATGAGCAGCAGGACCAGGCACGTGGGGGCCCTCAGAATTAGAACCATGTGTGAGAGAGAGCCTGCTAGCTCTGACCCCTTCCATTACCACCATCTCTGGTGTCACTCTCCATGAGTGGTAGGGTGAGTGTCAGCAGCAGGGAGCCTGCTCTACTTGGGTAGGGTCCATAATGGGAACAACACTAGCAAGGTGATCTGTGCTCTCCTTCATCGTGTGGGGGATTTGGAACACCAGAACAGGGCTAATCCCCAGAGCGATGCTAGGTTGTCGTCATCGTGGGAAATTGAAATAGTGATTGGAGGAGCACTGCCACGACTGGCTAACTCCACTGGGGGGCGCTAGTGCAGGAGGGGCCCCCAACAGAAGGCAATATTCCGTGAGGGAAATTAATGCATGAATTGTGAGGAATTAAAGCGAGGACCGCTATTTTAATTTCCCACAATGCCCCAAAGTGCCGCTGCATTGTGGGAAATTAAAATGGGGGCTGCCCTGCTGCCCAGGACAGGCATTGGTGGTTGGTCCTGCCAGGGCCCTAGGATGTTAGATACTGGATGCCAACTGATGACGCCAGAAAAAAGAGTAAGAATGCAGACAGAAGTCCTTTTTAAATGGTTGGGCTTCTCCTCTTGAATACACATACAAAGGGAATGGGGAGGGTGCAGAAAGCTCTGCCCCCTCCCCCCAGTGTTCATTTGTGAGCACACATGGCACCTTAAAAAAATCCATTTTTTAAGATATAGGTGCATGGATTTGAATATATCCATAGCAATTAATACATATAAAATGCAGAGATTTGAAAATACAATTTTCTAGCATTAATACCCAGCCTTGCTATTTCTGTCTACCCACTCCCTTCATATTTTTCTCCCTTCCTCATCCCTAGCCTTTAGCGTGACCATACGGAAAGGAGGACAGGGCTCCTGTGTCTTAAACAGCTGTATTGAAAGGGGAATTTCAGCAGGTGCTATTTGTATGCATACAGCACCTGCTGAAATTCCCTCTTCATCACAACAGTTAAAGCTGCAGGAGTTGTACTAGAGTGACCAGATACAAAAGAGGGCAGGGCTCCTTCAGCTTTAACTGTTGTGATGAAGAGGGAATTTCACCAGGTGCTGCATGCATACAAATGCCACCTGCTGAAACCTCCTTTTTAATAAAACTGTTAAAGACACAGGTGCCCAGTCCTCCTTTCCATATAGTCACCCTACTAGCCCTGTTCTTTTTCTCCCATGCACCCCTTTACCATGTAGTTTCTCTCGACTCCCAACCTCTAGCCTCGCTATTTCTCTTTTCCACCTCTTTACCTCGCTGTTTATCCCTCCCTCCTAGCTTAGCCTTTCTCATCCCTCTGCTCCTTGGCTGTGCTATTTCCCTCTCCCTCGCAGCCTCTAGCCTTTACTATTTCTCCCCCCTCCAGCTCTTTTGACTAGCCAGGCCCCCTTTGGCATCCATTATGTGACTAGCCACATCCTCCACGGGAGCCATTTTGTAGTGCTGACCACAGCAGTTCCTCAAATTCTCAAATGTGCCCACCAGTCCAAAAAAGGCCGGGAACCCCCGGGTTAGCACATCTGCAATGCATTTATTTCAATACATACTGCTCTGTGCAATTGTGAACCCTCCAAAGACAGTGTTCTCCACTGAACAGAGGGGTACCTACATGGATTACAAAAGTATTGATGATTGGGAGGATGGCCCCAACGCTCTCTAACTCACCTTAAGTGAAGAGCAATTGAAAGGGCAGGGAAGAGCCAAAGTCTGTCAAGGACATTCTAAAGCAGCACAGGGGCAGAACCTCAAGGCTGCAGGCCAAATCCTGCCTATCTGGGGTCCCAGTCCAGCTCTCCAAAGTTCCCCAGATGCCCAAACCCCTTCTCCTTCCCTTTGGTTCTGCCCCCTTTCCCCCAGGCACCAAACGTTTGGTGGTTCCTTGGCTTTTGTGCCAAGGGATGCCCAGGGAGAATCACAGAAGCAGGTAAGTCCGCAATCCCTCCACCCCCTTAGGTGTAGAAAAGGCCCTGTAGCTATCTCTAGGAACGTCCACTGACTATCAAGTACACAAAAGTCAGTTCTCTCTTCACCTTTCTCTCTTCACCTTTAGATACCCAATTCTATTTCTGTTAAATATGGAAAGAAATAAAAGAGTAGAAAAGGAAAGAGAGAGCTTATCAACACACGCAGGATAAAACACTTTGAAAACATTTTGAAAACTGTATATGGAGTGTGTCCTGGGCCCCAACAGTTCTCAAAACTGTTATAAACTATTTTAAACCGTTTTAAAGCAGTAGTGTAGATAGGCTCAGAGAGGAAGGGGCAGGGAAGGAAGGGAAGAAAGAAAGAAAGAAAGAAGAGAAAGGGAAAGGGAAAGGAAGGAAGGAAGGAAGGAAGGAGAAAAGAAAAGAAAAAGATACTGCCATGGATTAGCCGCTTGGTAATTTTTGACTGGTACTTATAACTCATTGTCCTTTAGCTGGCAGACTGTGTTGTTCCTAAGCACCTAATAATGTTAATTTAGCTGACAAAATTCAAAGTATTCAAGTCCAATAAATTGGATTATCACCCTTCGGTTGGATTAAGATGAATGAGTTTCCAGATTCCTGGCACATTTACTTCTGCTGTACTTGAATCCTGTGAACTCTACTTCTGATAACCAAGGAGGTTTTAAAAAGAAAAGTGGGGTCTGTGGAAAAAAGATTTGAAAAAAGATCAACAACAGGCCTTTCTAGCTCATTTTATTTTCTTCCAGAAGACAGAATCCATCAGTAATTGCCTTCATTAGCCTTGACCCAAGAACCCGATTCTAAAGGCATTTTGGAAGTGGCGGGAGGGAGAGAAGAGATTAATAAAGGGATTTGGGAGGAAGAGAAGGTATTATAAAATTAAGGTTCATGTCTGCCCTGCATAAATTCAATAAAGTTTTCCATGAAGTAGGCAGGATCATAGTGTAGCTGCGGCTAGCTTATGGCTAAATTAGGATGCATGCTTGCAGAGTTGCATTAGTAAACAAATAAGCTGGGTGCTATTGTTTTGTTTTGTTTTTGATCTGATTTAATTGATTCGTTCAAAAGGAACCCTTCATGTCTGGAGTCTCCACATTGCCCTTTGGGTTTGCATCAAGAGAAATGTGCTTCCAAATGCTTGGGTGGCCAGGCCTCCTCTTTTACAGAGGGCCGTCCTCTATTTGTGGGACTGTCTTGTCCAATTCCAGTTTAAAGATAACAAACCATAAGAACGTTTGCCCTTAATCCACAGGTAGCCCCCTGGAGATCAGTCTAAACAGGCAAACACACAGGTCATGGTCTTCCATACTATGCTGAAATCTACTGTATTTCTATTTAAATTATGATAAATCTTTCTAAATTTGCATCCATGCATGAAACGTAGCATATGCAAATGTTATTCAAATCACTGTTCTCTTTCGTCCTCTGTTTTTGGTGATATGTCTCCTCTTCTGTGGCACTTCATAGGTAGCCATCCTACTCAGGTGTATTAACGAAGCTATGCAAATATCGGCTGCAGTGCAGAGTTTCTGCAGGTACATGGAGTCCATGCAATTTGCTGGGGAAAGCAAAGCTCCACACTCAGACACCTATGTTTGTTTCCCCATAACTAACTATGGGACCTGTAGGCATGTGGTCCTCTGGATCATGATTGTCACCCAGTTCCAAAATGGCACATGGGTTTCAATGTGCATGCAGTGCTCTTGTACATCAGAGCTGGTCCATTCGTGTGTGTAAAACAGAAATGCACATGGCAGCTGATCCAAAGATTCTCCTGCTTCTTAGGGTAGGGGTAGGGAATCTCAGACCCGGGGGCTTAATCTGTCCTTCCTGGGGCCCCAATCTTGCTCTCTATGGGTTCTCCAGATGGCTGTGCCCTCTTCCCTCACCCTACCACTTTCCCCCCATCCACTGATCAATCGTAGTTTCCTTCGCTTTTGTGCAGTATTTCCCCCATTCTAAAAGGTTGAAACGCCTCTCCGAAGGCACAGTAACAGACAGGAAGGACCTTAAGCTACAAAATGCTGGGTGGGGTATTTTGAACCCATTCTTTTTGCCTTTGGCCCGAGCTCCTTTGCCTCCGACCTCATCCACCACTGGAATGGGGCTCCCAAGACTTTCTCTGAAATTCAATCCAGCCCCTGGGCTGAAAGACGTTTCCCACCCCGGCCTTTGGTGATGTTCCCAGTTGAGTATCCTACCATCAAAGGAAGAGGAATGCAACTTCCCTCCTCTCTGCTCTCAAGGTGCCCATCTTGAGACACATGCTCAGCACAGACAGTCCCTTGGTAGCTGTTTGTGAGCTGGTGGGAAGTCAACACAGCTGGGTGTATTCTGCTGGGTGGAAACAATGGG
Source organism: Anniella stebbinsi (assembly GCA_029215795.1). NCBI lineage: Eukaryota > Metazoa > Chordata > Lepidosauria > Squamata > Anniellidae > Anniella > Anniella stebbinsi. The sequence continues at coordinate 15,908,228 of JARDYH010000002.1, read as the reverse complement.
AGAGCTATTTGTTGGCTTCCCAGATTTATTTGGTTGGCCATGGTTTTGAAATAGGTGATGGGATCTATGAGTTGGCCTGATCCAGCACAGGCCTTCTTACATTTTTACGTGTGTGTGTGTGTGTGTGTGTGTGTACACATACACCCATACATTTAGGATTTGACTCGGACTCCCACTTGATGATTCAGGAAATCGCCTGATTCAGCTCCGATGGACTTGTACCAAGCTGAGGTTTAGAAATCTGAGCATTTTCGCCCCCCATTAACAATCATGGGAAACTATTTTCTCTATGGTAGAAGAGAATGAAATTTGCAGGAATTCTAGCTTCTTAGGAGGGGATTACGCCTGACAAATGCCATAAAAATAAGTCCAGTAGTTTCTTGTTCTGTTCACCTGTATATTTTGAATTTCTTTAAAAGGAACTGCCAATAACTTTTTTATTCGTTGGCAGAATTGGATGAAATCTGTAAGGATTGTTGCTCCTTCTGATCAGATCAAGGATGGTACACTTCATATGAATAGCTGCAGGAAATTTTATGCAAGAGCACCATTTACATATGGATCATTTTTCTGAGAGATGGCATAGAAGTTACCCTAAGTAACAAAATGGCTACACTACAGAATGATAGGTGTAGCAGTTGATGTGGAAGCAGAGTCCTCTAATTTCTGTGGGGGTTGAGTGATTTGCTTCCCTTTCCCTGCCCTTAGGGGAATTTCTATGAAAATTTCCTAGAGGTGTTCCCAGGCACAAAGGATAGGTCCAACAGCTGGGGAGTTGCAATGATTGAAAACCATAGTGAATTCTGGTGGCATTGGAAGAATGGCCATCTCTCTGTCCCATCCTTAACTTCAACACCACTTCCTTCTTCTCCACCTCACCCTCAACCCGTCGATGTGTAAAGAAATGAAAAAAAAGACCCTAATTTTTGAGACACACTCTTTGCTTGGCTGAAGGTGGATTGCAAATGAAGCTGGTCCAGCTTCAGTTCTGGTCACTTTGAAGGGAAGCCTGCTTCACCTTGGAAAGCATCAGAAATGTTTTGATGGGGCCCGATTCAGGTCGAGCTTCAGCCAAATCCAATGAACATCCCTCAATATATATGTGTGCATATATATTCCCAGAAGAACTGCCATCATGTGTGACATTGGATACCATAATTGGTATGATTGATGTTCTACAGCAGGGGTGAAGAACATGGGGTTCTCCAGACGTTGTTAGACTCTTAGCATCCCTGACCATTGGCCATACTGGCTGGAACTGATGGGATTTGGAGCAAGAACCTCTGGACGGTTACAAGTTCCTGTTCCACAATGTGTAGTCAACTGGTGTTCCTATTCTGTCTTAACTCCAGCTTTGCACTAGTTCCAGAACCAGAGAGCATTTCTCTCACCTCAATCCCTGATTCCTTTCTTCAGAAAAAAAAGTCATTTTCTTGTGTTTACCTTTTCTCCTTTAATACACTCCAGTGCAAGCTATTTTCGTTCCAGTGACGCCCATACCCTGGAGAAAAACATTTTTCATTATGATATTCTGCATTAGCAAATGCCACAGTTATTATTAGTGCTTACAACAATAGCAGAAACATCATCCTGCCTTTGTGCCATTTTCCCCTCACTCAGCATAATTTTAGAAAGTGTCTATGAGAGCTGATCATATAAGACTCAGAGCTCTCTATTTACGTACCCTTTCATCTCTTGCCACTCTCCGTTTAGCTCCCATGATTCCTGACATAGCAAGCAGAGCTCTGTGAAACACTTGGAGAAATTTTAAAGTCAACTCCAATTTTTCATGTTTGTTTCTGATGTGGCAAAGGTGAAGGTGACTTCACTACAGTAGTTTCATATGGTAATCAATATATTGAACCAACAATCTTCCATAGGGCTGGCCCTACCATTAGGCAGAGTGAGGCAGATACCTCAGTTGGCAGATGTTGGGTGGGACAGTGGCAGCAGTCCGGGGAGCACCGAGTGAGCAGCAGGAAGGTGTTGGAAAATAGAGCTATATGTGTCTCATGACCTGCACTATGCTCAAGGCTGGCACAAGACATTTGCTGCCTGAAGTGAAGAACAATATGGTGTCCCTTCCCACTCCATGTACAAAAGCTGACTGGACTGGTAGATGAACCTGTCTCCAACACTGATAATGGGGCATCCTCCTCCACTGCACCTGAATGCAGCAGGCTAATTTTGGAGTGCAGAGCAGGCCACATGGTGCACAGGTCTCTCTTCCAACATCTTGCTGCTACCTTCCAGCATCTCCCACCTGAAATGGGAGATGCAGGGAGGTAGCTTCACTCTACCTAATGATACCCTGCCTACACTCCCTAAACTAGCCTGCTGTCCTCAGGTGCAGTTGAAGATGCTGTCCTATCACCCCTGTTGAAGTAATATTCAATCCAATCAGCTTCTGTACTTATACTCGGGGGGGGGGGGCAGGAGGCCATCTTGTATTTTGCCTCAGGTAACAAAATGCCTGGGGTCTCCCCTGCAAATCCTCCTTGTTGTGATAGATTGTATTGACCTCATTAGGGTAATGCAGTGTGTCATGACTAGGCCTCTTCCCCTTAGGCTGGGGAAAGGAGTTTCTGGCGATCAATTGGAATCAGATTCTGAAGCAGAAGAGACAGCACCAGAAACATACCAGCCTACATGTGAAGTGGGAGAGGTGATTCTCATGGGCTCTTCACCTGCTGGGGATAAACCTTCGCCAGACCTTATCACTGAAAACGTTAACAACACACAGTCTGTGGGAAATCAGTATTCTTCAGAGGAGGAGGGCACTTCAAGATTAGCTGATCCTACAGTCCACTGCAGACTCGAATGGGCGGAGCTAAAGAAAGGTGAGAGAAGGTCCGCCTGGCTAGGTTCTTGCCAAAGGCTTCTTCAGAACCAGCCTCCTTGAAGTTAAAGCATTCTGGGGAAAGGCTTTCCCTTTTTCTTGAATGGACAATTGTCTTGCTTAGTTCACGTAGTTTTGCCTAGAGGGAAGTTCCTAGAAGTTAGACTTCTCTTCAGGTGGAAGAGAAGTTTATTGCCTGAATAAAGCTTTGTGGATGATGTGGCAGACCTCTTTATTGTCTCCCAATAAGACGGGAGGTTTTGGGAAACACGACACAGTGAAGACTAGAATGTTCCCTCCCCACATGAGAGCACCCTTGAAGAAAATATTCACCACATGGAACTGACATGGCCAAACGGATCGGTGGTGATAATCTGGCTTTTGAGCCTATGGTGGAATTCTCAGACTTTTTGCTTTGCTGCTTCTACATTCGACCCAGGCTGAAAAAAGAAGCTGTTGCAGTTCAGACAATCAATGTACCAAGTGTACCACTTGATAAAGCCTTCAACATTGGAAGGCTTGGCAGAAAAAAATCTATATCTCACCATGTTTTCCATAAAACAGACAAGCAAGCAAAAATGGTGCTAGGAAACGTTACCACTTGGCAGGATGGTTTTCAGTGCTGCGCCCCCATTCACACAGATCTCAAATGGCTGAGTTGCTGCCTCCTCTGTGATCGCTCCCTCACTGATTGTGGTCCATGTAAACCCACGTTTACATGCTCCATGCAAGTCATGCACCTCCCAAGGGTCTGAGCATGTGGTATGCCCACAATGCTGTTAGTGGAACTATGTGGAGAAGTGCAATGTTGAGGAACGTGTAAAGAGGGTCTGAGTGTTGATTCATATTGTAATTAAGCAATGCAATCTTGTATGTGTCTACTGAGAAGTAAGCACTATTGAGTTCAATGGAGCTTACTCCCAGATAAGGTTATATATGGCATTGCTACCTAATTCTATGGGGCTTAAAAGTACTTACATTTAGCTGGATTGTGCCCTACCCATATTTGCAGCTAAAACTTTTCAATGTATGAGTGTTTTACTCATCGGATGTGGAACATATCTCTTATGACCTCCATCACACAGGAGCAAGTCAAGTCAAAGTGCACAAATATCTCCCTCTCCTAAACTGAACAGGGCAAGTGGCAGTCCAAAAACAGAGTAATCTTTGGAACTTCCTGGTTAATGCTACTTGAAATGGTGTAGCTACCTGGGCCAGGTGGGGTAAGCATGCATAGCACTGATGCAGGGTGACACAGAGCTCCATCAGATTGGGGGTAATCATGGTTCCCTACTGTTGTTTCTCTGCCCCTGCTTTTGTTGCTCAATACTTCATCTTTCTCAAGGAAAAGAAAGAGGAAGTAAACAACGTCCACATCACGTGGCCCATTCAGTGGGCCATTTTTATTGCACTTTTTCTCCTGCACACAGCAGGAGATAGCGGCAAGTCCTGCTTAAAAAAAATAAATCAGACTTACCAGGGTCTTTTTTTGTCATGGGAAGAAGGCTAGAAGGGGTGGGAGATGCACGGGAGGCAGATGACATTGTGAGAGGGACCCGTGAAAATCCGTAAGTGCCCAGAAACGAATGTGCAATAAAACGCTCATCTGGTGATGCACTTAATGGGAAGATAACTGATAGTATAAAATCTTTGTGGCATGCAGTGTTTAACCCAAACTTGATAAGTGAGTAGAGCATTAATAAGTGAGAAATCTTAATTAAAATGTTTGTAATTAACTTTCCTGGGAATAAAATGGTAACGTTAGTGAGGGCTCTTTAGAAGTCAAAGCAGAGTCTAGGATTCAGGCAAACTATTTCTGCTTCATTCGAAACCAGCAGTGAATTTTGCTCCTGCTAAGGCTGGAAGTGAACACTAGATTTTAAGATATCTGAAAAGGCCACGTATCCTTGGTGTACACCAAGATTTCTTTTTTGTCCCACTTAAACAGTTCTTGCAGGTTTTTGAAATTATCAAAACATGCAATACCTATTTTACCATAGGTGTTGGTGGGATAAGATTAAAGCACCTAGACAAGGAATGACTGGATATGAGACAACTTCCTAGGTTCCCCTGAGATCTCTTTCACCTAAGCACCTTCAGCACTCCGAAAAAGTGTTGTTTCCAGCTGGAGGTGAGCAATATATATTTTTCTTTCACATTGCCTCAAGCTGAAATGTACAGAAATATTCTGCGGTTTAAATGGGGAGGAGAGTTCCTAGCTGTAGCTATTAAATTTGGCTGGAGCAGACGGTTGAGAATTTCATTTCATTTCATTTTGATAAGAATTTATAAAATAAATGTTCATATTTTGGAGAGAAAGGATTTGAGATTTTTAAAAAATTGAATGTGGGAGAAAGAAAAAGTAGCTCTTGAAACCTATCGAGTTTTTTCTTGAAGTTCTACTGAAATCTGGCACATTTATCTGGGAATTTGGGATATTGACTCAGGAATTTGGGATATTGACCAGGGAAGCCTGATGCAAGGGTCTTTCGACAGATATTATCTTTTGTCATCTTCCATTTGTGGCTTTCCTGTGTTTTTCCATTCCTTCTTTTGTCATTTTTTCTTAGCACAGATAATCTATTAATGAGGGAAACTAAAAGGCAGAAAAGGGCAATTAAAATGATCAAGGGACTGGAGCATCTGCCCCGTGAGGGAAGGTTACAGCAGCTCGGATTGTTTAGCTTGGGGAAAAAAGGAGGCTGAGGGGAGACATGATAGAGTGTGGAGAATGTGGATAGTGGGACATTTTTCTCCCTTTCCCATAATACTAGAACCCAAGGTCATATGATGAAGCCAATTGGTGGGAGATTCAGGACAGATAAAAGGAAGTACTTCCAATTTGGATAGCTTTAAAAGGAGGTTGGATAAATTCCTGGAGGAAAAGGCAACCAATGGCTACTAGTCCTGATGACTATGTGCTACCTCCAGCATCAGAGGCAGTAAGCATATGTACACCAGTTGATGGAGAAGATGGGTGGAAGGGTGTTTTTGCACCATGTCCTGCTTGTAGTTCCCTGGTCAACAGCTGATTGGCCACTATAGGAGCAGAGTGCTGGACTAGATGGACCCTTGTTCTGATCCAGCATGGCTCTTCTTATGGTCTTATGAAACTGGTATCCAGAGGCATGCTGCCTTTGATCCTGGACGTGACATATAACCATTATGTAGCCATAACTATTTATATGTAGCCTTACCTTCCGTGAATTTGTCTAACATCCTTTTAAACCATACCAACTTGTTGGCCATCACTACATCCTGTGGTAGAGAATCCCATATTTTAACTATGCGCTCATCTGTCCTGAATCTCCCACCATTCAACTTCATTGGAGAACCAACAGTTCAATGATCAACTGCCTACAACACCCCCCAAGAGCCAAGCACTGGGATGACCTGCATATCCAAGGACAAATAGCAATGATCTTGTTCAGACAACACTAAGCCACGGTGGTTAAGCATTTTGAGCTACACCTTATGGCTTAGTGTGTTGTGTGAACCATTATTAGTCATGGTGGCTATGTAAGCATGGTGTAAACACACTCCCTAACCATTTGTCGCAAAAGGGTTAGTGGCCCAACCATGGCTTAGCGTGTTGTCTGAACAGGTCCAATATGAGTTATCACAGATGAGAGATTTTAACAACCTAATTTAGAAAGGAAGAGGGTGAAGCTTTTTATTTGTTGCCATTGTTCAACAATTAGGACTCTGAACCCCTTTCTGATGTGCTGCAAATCATCCAGTGATCTACCAGTAGATCCTAATCTACCCATTACCCATCCTGTTTTAGTCCACCAACTGCCAAGCTAATTTTGAAGTGTTTACTGTTTACTGGTTGTCTTGTCCAAGGCCCAACAACAAAGCATCTTATGCAGTTTTACTGAATGCAGATGATGCAAAGTCACTTCTGACCCACCCCCAAGTTAGGCCAGTTTCATCCATGCTGAAATTAGTTTGTTTTCGGAGCTAAACTAGAAAATCCAGGCATAATTTGTTGAGTTCCTTGGAGGCGCATATGTGCCAGGCAATGATTTGTTCTTTATTCTATGGATTTTAGGCAAACGGCACGTATCTTTCAAACTAAAGATGCTTGCTTTCCCAGCTGCTAGACAAGAGGGGGGGGGGGAAATGTATCCATAAATCATTAAAACCAGTCCCACAGCGAATATTTGGCCAAAGATATTCTGTTGTGATCTAATGAAAAACAAAGCCGCTCTAATATGCAGTGCAGTTTTCTTTTCATAACAATCACTTATAGGTTTTTAGACTCAGTAATCTTGTTCGGCATTGGCTCTGTAGCCATTGTACAATCAAATAAGTTGGGCAAATGTATGAGCAGAAATTGACTTCTGTCATCTGTAATAACTGCCTTGAGGGTTTCAAAGCTCTTATAATAGTGTCCATCTTAGCGGCAGCCATATGAACTTCTTTGCCAGGGCCTCCAAACTATTTCGAAAGGAGATTCTCTTAATGTTGACTTTGTCCAGGACTCATCTCTCAAAACTGACTTCAGAACCCAAGAAATAAATTCTCTTGAACCACATATTCTTCATGAAATGTGTCTCATTTCACCCTCGCAATAAGAAATATGGCTGCCAGGAGAGCATATCTGAATGGCATGACCACCTGGTTAGGGCCAATTGTCTGGGTACCAGTCCCAAAATGGGATGTTAGTTGCGTAGTTCATGTCATGCCCAGACTCACATGGGATCACATTATTGATGCATAGTCCCTTGCAGGATGTCCAGATGTCCTACTTTACAGAGGACTGTCTCTATTTGAAGACCTGTCAGAGGACAGAGCTTCGGCTATTGTGCAGTACAGAAATGCATTAAATAAATATAAATAAATATTTGAAGGTGTTCTCTATCTACAGGGCTGTCCAGTCCAAGTCCAATATGAAGATAAGGACCATGAGAAAGGAGAGCAGAGGCCTTGAAGTTGCTCATCCACAGTTACCACCTGGGGAGCAGACTGAACAAGGCACAAACGTCACAGTCTTCAGCATTATGGTGAGATGCATTGTATTTCTATTTAAATTATAGTAATTCTTTCTAAATGCACATAGAAATTAGTATATGCAAATTGGTGTCCTCCTTTTTTGGCTTTCTGTAAGTCACCTGATGAATTGGACTGCACAGAGGTGTGCTCCATGCCGCTGGGTGCAGGTGTAGAATTTAGCCCACTTGAAACCAAAGAGAGTTAAGTTAACTTGTGCTCTTCTGAGTTGATTGTCACAACCAAATTTACCTGGATTGGGGACTCTGTCTTGAACTCCATCATGTCACAAGCCATATTGCCGCTCTTTGGGGCTAGCAATGGGCCTCCTATTGTGGTGAGGGTCTTGGTAGGTGCCCAACAATACAGCCCTGCTTTGATGTGCCAGGAAGAGGTAGGATGGGCACTTGCAATTCACCCCAAAAGAGGTCATACAGCACTCAGCAGGCAGTAATCCTGGAAAGCCCCAAGGGAGGAAGTACTCCAGGGGGCTTTTCAGGAAGCTCAAGCAGCCAGAGAGGCTGCAAGGACAGAACAGGATAAAAATGGTAAAGTAAAGAGAGCACATGCCGCCACCACCACTTTACACAGTAAGATCAGCACTGAAGCCCTGCACACAAGAGACATTTCTCCAAAACTCTCACCCCTTCCCACAATGTTCAGGTGCAATTTCTCTTCACCCCTTCCCACCAATGAACGGTCGAAAATAAATGGATCAAAAATTCGGCCCAGTGCTCATTATATCTCTCTGTTGTATTTTGTGTGACATGTAAGGGCAGCCTTAGCTCTAGGGTGCCAAAGCTAGAAATCTGAAGACTCTCCCCATGGAGCAATTCCATGCCTGTAAAGCTGTGATTCTGCAAAATTTTCTCTATAACTGCATAGCCCTTGTTGCTTTGTAGCATCAATGTTATTATAGAGCTGTTTACTCCTGGTTCCCAAAATTGTAGAACTTGGCCGTGCTCATCTCAATAAGCCTTGGAGTACCATTCAATTATTTGGTAAGCATATGTGCTATTCTTACTATATTGCAGTCATTCTTGGCGTAGTAAAGTCTAGGAGCACCGGGCTTGCATTCTTTCCATTTATCACATTTTGGACAGGAACTCAGTGGTGGGACTCCTCTTTGAAACCCTGGAGAGACGTTGCCTGTAAATGTTGACATTACTGAGCTAGATAGACTCGGTATAAGTTAGCTTTCTATGTTGTGCTTGCAAGTCACTGGGAAGACCTCAAAGCTACAAGCCCAATTTAATGGCAGGGAGTGTCTTATTACTGATTTTCATAAGCTGCTCTAGGAACTATGGCTGAGGATCAGGATTAAAATGCTTTGAATAAATAAATAAATCCATTGATTGTTTTCCTTTTGATTGTAGCAAAGAACTTAACCTATGGCGTGTCTTGAGTTGGCTGAGATGTATTTTGACGACATGGCAAAGTTCCATTTGAATGAAAGCTACGGTGGCTGAGGCACTTTTTAAATGACAGTGTGTCATGTCTTGAAAGCTGTATGTCTCTGTGCTCCTGGAACAACTCCCCCAATGGGGGAGGGGGGACAAAAGAAAGAAAGCACAGTTTGAAATTTGAAAAGAAAGATTATGACTCAAGACACTACTATTGTTTCAAGTTGTGACAGATCCGTATGGTGCAACTGGCGTATTGTGTTAATGCATTAAACAATTAGGCATTATCGTATAGAAAGCAGTAGTAATGGGAATAATGATTATGTCTGAGTCAGCAGGCCATTTTTGTAGTTTCTGATATACTAATATCATCTTATTCTCCATATCCCATAGAATATCCCAAAAGGAGCTAATGGTAATCTACTTGTTCTCCCAAGGACACCATTCTGATTATTTTAGATCTTTTAGGCTATTCAAACACAAACCTCACCTGTAGAAAGTTATTTTCCTTGGCTGATTTCCTTATGTCCCTGTTTTTCTTAAGGATGAGGAGGGACTGTAGCCCAGTTATGAATGCAGAATCCCTGGTATGTCCAGTTAAAAGGATCAAGGTGATGCAAAGGAATCTCTGCTGGAGATCCTGGAAAGCTGTTGCTAATCAGGTTAGACAATACCGAGCCAGGTGGACTCAGTTGGGGCTGTTCAAACAACACACCAATCCACATTCAGTGGTTGGGTGTGGGTTATTTGTTGAACCATGGGTTAGCGTGTTGTCTGACCCCAGGATTTTTTCCTCTGGGTGGCTTGTTATCCATGCAGTGTGGCTTGTAAACCACCTTGAGCCCAACCCAAGGGTTCTCAAGATGGCTTGTTCGAGAAAAATAAGCTACACTTATAGTACAAATACACACTTTCTTTCACTTTCACAATTAAATGTTAATTTAATGTTAATTAATTTTTCCTGCCATCATTTTTTTTTTTTGGCTGAAAGTGTTGGTTAGACACCAAAGCAAAACTGGAGGGTCATGGCAGTGTCTAAAGAACCCATAAACAACAGCAAGTGGGGAATGATGAGCGCACTATAAATGCCTTGTGTAGAAAAACCCAGAGAGATACAAACTTTCCTCATACTTATTCATAAAACTAGTGTATAAGTATGTAGTTGTAAGTAATCCAAAGTAGCCAGAATCAGCTCAAGGTTGTTTCTTGCCCTAGGTACATAGCAAGTTGCCATATTCCAGGTCAGACTGTTTGTCCATCTAGCTGAAATTGCCTACTCTGAACTGGTAACAGTACTGGAGGGTCTTCAAGAGAGTTTTCTCACATCATCTGCTACCAAAACCTTCTACCTGGAGATGCCAGGGATTGAACCTGGGACCTTCTGCATGCACCATGTGCTCTATTCCTGAGCTATGGTTCCACCCCCCCCCCCCACCCCATTGGGATAAGTGTGGCCCCTATCACAGAGGATGCTCTCAGTGTGTGTGGAAAGGCGACCAATAAACTGAAGCTGAATCCTGGCAAGACGGAAGCCCTGTGGGTGAGTGGCTTCCAAGTCTGGGAGATAGGCTTGTTGCCTGTTTTGGATGGGGTTGCACTCCCTCTGAAAGATCAGGTTCGTAGTCTGGGTGGTGCTCCCAGATCCATCACTGTTGCTGGAAGTCCAACAGGCCATGGCAGCTCAGAGTGCCTTTTACCAGCTTCAGCTGGTTTGCCTGCCTTTCCTGGGCAGGGGTAGTTTGGCCACAGTGGTATAGGCTCTAGTAACCGAAATACTGGATTGCTGCAATCCTCTCTATGTGGGGCTGCCCTTGAGGCTAATCTGGAAGCTGAACTAGTGCAGAATGCAGCAGCCCAATCAGCTGTAGTCAGGAGATGTCCTTTTCTAGCATGCAACACCTTTGCTGAAGGAATTGCACTGGCTGCCTATTCACTACCAGGCCAAGTTTAAGGTTTTGGTACTAGTGTACAAAGCCCTAAACAACTTGGAACCAGGATACCTGAGACAGCACCTTCTCCCTTACCAACCTGCCTGGTCACTGAGGTCATCAGAGGGCATGCTCATGGTGGTTCCACATGGACCTATGGCCCCTATTGGACTCCACTGAAGAGCCTTCAGTGTGGTGGCGCCATTTCTATGCAGCTCACTGCCTCTGGAGGTCATGCAGGCACCAACATTATGTTATTTTCGATGCCTCCTGAAAACATCTTTATTTCAAGACGGCTCCCTTGATAGACCAGCCACGTTTTTTTATTGGAACACTTTAAAAACAACATTTTAAATATGCTGTTTTGGTCTTTTTATCTTTTATTGTTCAGCTCTCTAGAATCTGTTTAGATGTGGCACGGTACATACATGTTGTAAATAAATAAATAAGTACAATTTTGGTGGAAGATCCCAACCCGGAATGCATCATCTGAGTTGCGTTACCACCAATTGCTGCCCATCTGCCTATGTGGCTGAATTGCCACACAAGCATGTGGCCCTTCATATGCAGACACAGATATTTTCAGTGGAAACATGTGTCCAGTTTTGCTAGGAAGTCGGATACTTTCCTACATCTCCCCACCGCCGTGTCCCTGGCCGCTTAGGGCTGGAATGTTGCAAGAGAGAGCCTCAGCAAAACCATTTGATGGGGGTGCCAATGTCTTCATGGGTAGATTTCCAGAAGAGTTAATTCAATTCTGCAGAAATGTTTAATGTATTACAGGCAAAATGAATGCAAGTTGCTACCCAACTTGATTATCCTCCTATCTGTCTATATATAATAAAGGAGAACAATATGTTGTGAAAACATGCCTTGGGATTTACCAAATGCAATCACGGTGAAGAAGGCAAAATAGATATTCAGAGGATCACCTGCAGCCTTGCTTGAAAAATCAGAGCTAACGTTATATTTTTCCCCTATTTAATTATCCCTTCCATAACATCACTTAGATTTAGTCTCCTATCTCTGCAAATTAGTAGCACCATTATTATTAAAACCTACTTAGGAATCTCAATCAGGGAAAACTACCACTTTGATGCTGAATACATATAGACATACGTAATTGGGAGTATGTGTGTGGAGGGAACAACAACCCCAAAATATGATACAAGTGGACCATATGGATCCACAGAAAATGTGCCATTCAATGTTATATTTCTTAATTTGCACTTGAGAAACACAAGTTGTGCAGACTGTATTAAACTAGCAGTGGGATCCCATGATTATGAGCTAGGAGCAGCTGATTTACTTGCGCTTGCTTTGGTGAATGAGAGTATGTGGCCCAAGGTGAGGATGTGAGCACAGAGACAATGCCCCAATAGGGATGTGCAGTACAGCACACCACAGCAGTAAGAGAACATCGGCTTGGCTTGGCCTTACCATGTTTGTCACTTACAGCACAATCCTGTGAGTATCTACAAAGAGCTGCCAATTCACTAGCACCAACTTCAGGCTAGTTGGCATCTGACTCCAAGTTGTGATTCCATGCCCTCCCAGTGAGATGCGAGACAATAAACAGGTCCACTATGCAATCCATAAAGCTTTATTCAACAAATAAACATCTCTTCACACCGGATGGGAGTATGAATGGTAAGAGGTATCCTCTAAGCTTAATTAGTCTAACAAAGCTAGGCGGTTGCCTTTCAACTGGAAGGAAGAGTTTCCCTGCAGTCCAACCGGCACTTTACCTCAGGGAAGGTCTTTTTGGAAAAAACTCTGCTGAGTGGCTACCCTAAGGAACCGTTCCCCCACCTCCTCTCAACTCTGCCGCTTGACCCTGTGGAGGATTCTGGGATCTGTCAACTCTGGAGTCCCCTCCCCTCCAACAGACACTGAGTTCTCAGGGACGGGAGGAGGATGGTCTCTGAGACTTTGGCATCCTGACCCATAAGCTCCTGGAAAGATTCATCCTTGACTCCTGAAGAGTCTTGGAGAATCTCCTCCCCCTCTTTCTGCTTTGACTGGTATACATCTGGTCCTGGTCCTTCTCCTTCAGATTCTGAGTCCAATTCGGGCCCCAAAACCCCTTCCCCATACTAGGGAGAACAAGCCTGTTCTTGATATCTCCTGTGGTTTGTTTGGGCCTTGAATGCACCAGTGTTAGGGTGTAAGGTCCTTGGTCATGTTGAAGTGGATAGGTTGCATTTAGTGTCAAGACTAGTGCCACCTCTTACATAGGGATGCTAGAAGAATTCAATCTCTGCAAATTCTAATGTGAAATCACCAGATTTGCACCACTCAAGACTTATGTGCAGATTGGAAAGCAATTATCCTTTAGTTGTCACACTTCTCCAAATTTTGCTATGCTGTTCTTAGCTCAAAATAAGAATAAAATATGTTTAGAAATGTTTATTAATATTAATATTAATGTTTTATGGGGAAATGTGATATATACACACACACATCACAGATCAATGCACAAATGGGATGGAACCTATAAATGAATCCATATGATATTGACACGGGCTGGAAATAGACAGATCTGTCCATTTGTAGTCCTGCCATAACACCGCTGCCAGATCATACCAAGGATTTATTCAGGCAAATTTATCCCAACAGTGGTCAGCTACATTGTAAAGCAGGGTTGGGGAACCTCGGACCTAATCTGGTGTGCAGAAGTTCTCCTTCTGGCCTGCAGAAGCTTGAGCTTCCTCCATGCATCCGCCCACTCCCCTCCCCAGCCCTGGATGCTACCTGGGGTTTGGAGAGGAGACAGGGAGAGGAATTCCCTTGTTCTTGGTCACAGATTGGAGATAACAAGGGCAACCCCCTTTCATAGCAAGCCACTCCCCCTCCTAAGGCTACAGTCCTACATCCATTTATCTGGGAGCCCCTACTTCTGAGCTAGGGTGACCATATGAAAAGGAGGGCAGGGCTCCTGTATCTTTAACAGTTGTGATGAAGATGGTGCAATAATAATAATAAATACCTCATCGAACTAGCAATACCAAATGACAAAAATGTTGTTGAAAAGGAAGAAGAAAAGAGAGACAAATATACACCACTGGCCATGGAAGTCAAAGAACTATGGCAACAGGAAAAGATCACAATTATTCCGTTAGTCACATCAGTCACCAGCATCATATCAAAAAACTATACAGAAAATCTCCAGAAACTGGGCTTACCAGAATACATCCACACCAACATCCAGAAAGCAGTCCTAACTAAAACATGCTCAATCATCAGGAAATTGGCAACGCCCGTCATATCCGTCTAGAAAAACAACCACGAGCGAGAAAGAGATACATCATAATAATAATAGGGATTTTCAGCAAGAATCATTTGTATGCCTGCAGCACCTGGTGAAATTCCCTCTTCATCACAACAGTTAAAGCTGCAGGAGCAATACTAGACTGACTAAAGACAAAAGAGGGCAGGGCTCCTGCAGCTTTAACTGTTGTAATGAAGAGGGAGTTTCACCAGGTGATGCATGCATACAAATGATTCTTGCTGAAAATCCTTCTTCATCATAACTGTTAAAGATACAGGAGCCCTGGCCTCCTGTCCATATGGTCACCCTATTGGGGTGACCATATGGAAAGGAAGACAGGGCTCCTGTATCTTTAACATTGGTATAGAAAAGGTAATTTCTGCAGGTTTCATTTGTATTCAAATTCTGGTATTCTGGTGAAATTCCCTCTTCATCACAACAGTTAAAGCTGCAGGAGCCCTGCCCTCTTGACCAAATACAAAAGAGGGCAGGGCTCCTGCAGCTTTACCTGTTGATGAAGAGGGAATTTCACCAGGTGCTGCATGCATACAAATGACACCTGCTGAAATTCTCTTTTCTCTACAACGGTGAAAGATACAGGAGCCCTGTCCTCCTTTCCATATGGTCACTCTAGATCACCAACACAGCAATATTGATGATCTGCCCCTTCAGTAGGCCAAGCATCAAAGTTTTTTTAAAAAATAAATAAATAAATAAATCCAAGTGCTAACAGCAACTAGGCACATGGAATTTTACATCTTTGATTACACATTTCTGAAAAATCCAGACATCAGTGTTAGCTGTTTAAGTGGCATGAGACGACACAGCTTTAAAACATTGGAGATGTCTTGAGGAAGAGCTATTCTCCATGTCCTCCATTCTCCTCAGGAACAAGTGATATTTACAGGGATCCTTCTCTGTGTAATTACACAATTATTAAAAAAACACAGTCGTGAAGTAAGGGCTTTTATCAAGTCATTCAAATTAGACCCGTTTCATCTTATCTACATGAATATGTATTGCTTGGCTGTAACTGCAAAAGAAAAAAAAGGGGGGGGGGTGAAAGCTCATTAAATAATTTCTTTCTTTAAAATTTAATTACTGGGAACTTCTTCAGAGAATAATCGTTGTGGGTATAATTAGGATCTTTGTTTCTCTTTGTTTTTAGACGAAAAGGTATAAAGACTGACAGAAAAATAGAGAGAAATTGCAGATCCAACGTTTGGAAAAGGGAGCTGACAGAGGAGGGGCAGCATATTAATAAACCAGAATCCTGAATTACACAGTTAAAATTGTGAAGTTTAAGAGGCAGCTACCCAGTTCCAATCCAGGCTTTTTTCATTGCTGGAAGTCAATCAGAGTTCTGGATCTATGGATAGGCAAATCTTTCCATTTTAGTATCTCTCCGTTTTTTATTTATCTCATCTTTAATTTGCTTCATTCCAAACTTTGAGAACGTTTTGCATCTTAAATTCAGATTCGGATTTATTTATTTTTGAGGCAAAAGTTTGCATGAAAATTTGTATATATGTTTGTGCACATTTTTCCAGATACATGCATTTCTGCCACAATTTTGCCTAATATGCAATTATTATTTTTTGCAAGCATTTTTTCCTGATCTAAAACATTTTGTGAATGTTATTGTCATGAACATAGACATTTTTGTGTGCACTTCCCTGGGATATGCCCAGTTTTGCATTCATCTTTTGACTGGAGAACTTCATTGCATAATTCAGAGAAGTGCAAATTTTGAAAGATAAATGAGCTTTTGTTCACATATTGGTTGGAACAATGAAATTTGGCGAGTTTGCATTGAAATGCTAACTGAATGAATTTCTCCCACCATCTGTAGCTGTTTCTGCTCCTGAACCTTTAACAGCAGACTGACACACAGAAATTTAGCAGCTGGAGCTTTCTCTTCCACTAGGATTATTGTTGTTGTTGTTGTTGTTGTATCTCTTTCTTGCTTGTGGTGGTTTTTTTATACGGACATGACAAGCTTTGCCAAGTCATGCTGTCTTTTACAGATTCAGGAATTTCCTGTCAATTGAGCATGTTTTAAGTATGACTGCTTTCTGGATGTTGGTGTGAATGTATTTTGGTAGGCCCAGTTTCTGGAGGTTTTCTGTACAAGTTTTAACGTGATGTCGGTGACTGAGGTGCCATAGTTCTTTGACCTCCATGGCCAGTGGTGTATATTTGTCTCTCTTTTCTTCTTCCTTTTCAACAACGTTTTTGTCATTCAGTATTGCTATGTCAATGAGGTATGTGCTTTTTTCTTTTTTGTCTATGACCATTATGTCTGGTTGGTTGCAGGGCATTATCTTGTTGGTATGAATTGGTCCCAATATATTTTATGATCTGCATTTTCCAATATTGTTTTGGGTGAGTATGTATAATATGGTGTAGGTTGTTTGATAAGATTGAATTTGATGGTCAGTTGTTGGTGAATTATTTTTGCAGCTGGATTATTATTATTATTATTATTATTATTATTATTATTAACATTTATGTACTGCCCCACAGCCAAAGCTTTCTGAGTGGTTTACAAAGATTAAAACATTGGACATTAAAAACAGATATCTAAAATTTATAACCATGAAAAGCATAAAAACAGATTACATATCACTATTCTGGGGTCAGTTATAGCTAGGCTGACCATATGAAAAGGAGGACAGGGCTCATGTAACTTTAACTGTTGTAGAGAAAAAGGAATTTCAGCCAGTGTCATTTGTATGCAATTAATCCCTGGTGAAATTCCCTCTTCATCACAACAGTTAAAGTTGCAAGGGCCCTGCCTTCTTTTGTATCTGGTCACTCTAGTATAGTGCCTGCACCTTTAACTGTGAAAAGGGAATTTCAGAAGATGTCATTCCTACGCATGCAGCAGGTATCATTTGTATACATGCAGCACCTGGTTAAATTCCCTCTTCAGCCCAACAATTAAACCTGCAGGAGCCCTGCCCTCTTTTGTATCTGGTCACTGTAGTCTAGCTCCTGCAGCTTTAGCTGCTGTGATGTAGAGGGAATTTCATCAGGTGCTGCATGCATACAAATTACTCTTGCTGAACTTCCCTTTTCTCTACAATGGTGAAAAATACAGGAGTCCTGTCCTCCTTTTCATATAGTCACCCTAGGCCAGCATAGGCTGACCAGATAAAATCCAGGTCAGGGCTCATGTAACTTTAACAGTTGTAGAGAAAAGGGAATTTCAGCCAGCGTCATTTGTATGCAATTAGTTCCTGGCGATATTCCCTCTTCATCACAACAGTTAAAGGTGCAGGCACTACACTAGAGTGACCATATACAAAAGAAGGCAGGGCCCCCTGCAACTTTAACTGTTGTGATGAAGAGGGAATTTAACCAGGAACTAATTGCATACAAATGACGCTGGCTGAAATTCCCTTTTCTCTACAACTGTTAAAGTTACATGAGCCCTGACCTGGATTTTATCTGGTCAGCCTACCTTACTGCCAAGGATAGTGAGTGGGCCAAGATTCCCCGTGACCTTCATGCACTGAGCCAGGATTTGAGCCTGTGTTTCTCCAATCAGAATCCCATGTTGTGACAAGTACAGTGACCCATGCAAATTGTCATCTAAATTGAATTCTTAATAACACCCTTACTCCAATAAGCTGCATACAGCACACCTAGAACCCTTGGAAAAAGCTGTTCTCCATTTTACTGAACAGAACTGGTGCAATGAGAGAGATTTTGATGTGAAACAAACTCTGAGGATTATTTTTGGGGTGAATAATGCTGTGCTGTCTCTACTTTGTCTACCATTTCAACAATCTTGCATCATATAATGGCAAAGAGTATATTGTTACAACGATAGATGTAGGAATGCAGATATTACACTTTTGAATGCACCATCTCCAGTCATTTAAGTTTATTTTTTCATTCAGTCCGGTAGATTATTTTCATGTGATTGCCAGATTTGTATTCTGATTGTCCCCCTCCCCGCTCTTCTACCCCCCCACCCCAAAAATGTTTTTAGTCTCTTTTTTTAATAATCTGGTTGATTGGCAACCAGATTATAACAACCAGAGAGGAAGCATAATCATGGTTGATTTTGCTTGTTGCTGATTCAAAAGCTGCATCAAGCGGCACAAGTAATTTATTTATCCCCTTTCTTGAAACACTTTTTGAAATAAAAACTATCTGTAGCTTCTATTTTATCGTGCATTAGTATTTACATTACAAAGGTCCTGCTTTCTTCTGTGTTTGGAATTACAATCTGAATATCACTCGCTTGTTCGGAGTTCAACCAAGTGGACTGGAAACTTTTTTTTTTTTTAAGCAAACAGTTTAAGGATTCTGAAGAAGACATTAGCTCGGATACAAAGAATAACACCTTTCATTCCACACATACTAAGAGGTTTCGGATTTTTGTTCCTCTAACAGCATCCATCCTTGCCTTGCAGCACCTCTCCTTTGAAATGAAGAGAATTATTGTTTTTTTTTAAATGTGTAATACAACGTTGGAAATCTGCCACTCAAAGGGAAAAGAAGTTTAAAACTCTCCTTGGATCCTAACCGTTAGACTTCTTTCTTTCTTTATTTTGATTGCCACCAAGGTGGATAATGTAGCTCTTTAGGATGCAATTCTATACACAGTCAGAGTCATTGAACTTAATTGGACTTACTTCTGAGTAGACAAGCATAGTATTGCAATGTTGTTGTCAGTTTTTGTTTCGATACGCTTTTTGGTTTGGAGGGGGTAGTAGGCTGACCATATGAAAAAGAGGACAGGGCTCATGTCACTTTAACAGTTGTAGAGAAAAGGGAATTTCAGCCAGTGTCATTTGTATGCAATTAGTTCCTGGTGAAATTCCCTCTTCATCACAACAGTTAAAGTTGCAGGGGGCCCTGCCTTCTTTTGTATATGGTCACTCTAGTGTAGTGCCTGCACCTTTAACTGTTGTGATGAAGAGGGAATATCGCCAGGAACTAATTGCATACAAATGACGCTGGCTGAAATTCCCTTTTCTCTACAACTGTTAAAGTTACATGAGCCCTGACCTGGATTTTATCTGGTCAGCCTATGCTGGCCTAGGGTGACTATATGAAAAGGAGGACAGGGCTCCTGTATTTTTCACCATTGTAGAGAAAAGGGGAGTTCAGCAAGAGTAATTTGTATGCATGCAGCACCTGATGAAATTCCCTCTACATCACAGCAGCTAAAGCTGCAGGAGCTAGACTACAGTGACCAGAAACAAAAGAGGGCAGGGCTCCTGCAGGTTTAATTGTTGGGCTGAAGAGGGAATTTAACCAGGTGCTGCATGTATACAAATGATACCTGCTGCATGCGTAGGAATGACATCTTCTGAAATTCCCTTTTCTCTACAATGGTGAAAGATACAGGAGCCCTGTCCTCCTTTTCATATGGTCACTCTACAAGCATGATACTGGCAGTTTTGGGACAGTCCTCTCATGAGACTGTACCACCTGAAAATGTACTTGGGGAAGTTTTAATGCAAATCTATGCCACAGTTTGCCAAATTCGAACTTTCTTTTTCATGTGGTAGCATCCTAACAGCTTTGATATCTCTGTCAGTGAATCCATCAGTGAGTAAGGAAGGCCCAATGCTTGTCAATAATAGGGTGACCATATGGAGAGAAGGACAGGGCTCCTGTATCTTTAACAGTTGTATAGAAAAGGGAATTTCAGAAGATGTCATTCCTACGCATGCAGCACCTGGTGAAATTCCCTCTTCAGCAAAACAGTTAAAGCTGCAGGAGTATAGCTAGAGTGTGACCACATACAAAAGAGGGCAGGGCTCCTGCAGCTTTAACTGCTGTGATGAAGAGAGCATTTCACCAGGTGCTGTAAGCCTACAAATGACACCTGCTGAAATTCCGTTTTCAATACAATTGTTAAAGATACTGGGGCCCTGTTCTCTGTTTCATATGGTCACCCTAGTCGTGTTATTTACATTCAGTGGGACTCACTCCCAGTTAATGTAGGTAAGTAGTGTGTGGATGTTTCTCAGAGACAGTTCTACATTACCCTTGAAATTTCCAAATCAAATCAGGGACCTAATGGCAAATCCTGTATCTTAAATATGCTTTAAAATCTCTTCCTTTGCTATTTGAAACCATGTAACTGTGAAAGAAAAAACCAGGCTTAAAGCAACAAAACCACAAAGCCCCTATCAAAGCAGGATAATCTTTCATCACCATCAAGAATTTCCTGTTAGCAACAATAGATGTTAAATTTAGCCCTGAAATAGCTAGTTAATCAACCTGCTAATGCACACTTATTTCTGACACATCTAGTTGTACCAAACATTTGTCACCTAAGTAGTGTCAAGCTGTATTCAAAGATTATGTGTTATAAGCAATGTCTGTTTGCGTTTTATTTTGTGCTACAGTATGGTCTATTCTTTGCACAGGTGCTCAGCTGCGGAGTGGTATGGGGGAGAAATTAATTAACAGATTGGAGAATATGGAAACAGCCAGATCTCCTCATTATGGTACAATACTCAACTCTGCACCCGACAAACCCTTCAGACAAACCAAGTTCAGAAATATTCGAACTATAAATGAATGTGTCAGGAGCACAGAGGCTTATGGAGAGCGGTGGGGGAGGGGGGGAGCAGGCTAGTATCCAAGTGGGATTTAGGTAGGGCCTGGTGGGTTGTAGGAAAACCCACCCAGGCTAGTGTCCAAAAATGGGATTTAGGAGTGGTCTGGTGGCTCCACCGTGTCGTCAGTCCTAACAAGGGGAACTAATTACTTCTGGGATGTGTCCAAGGAACAATCCGTAGCACAGGGTGGCAGTACTGGGAAGGGGGGGGGGGGGGAAGAGCCAAGACAGAAGAGCCGGAATCAGAAATGCTTGTGGAACACCATAGTGAGTCCTAAAGCAGAGGCAACCAGAATAGCCCCACTACGTAAAGTGAGCAGATTCAGAACTGGGACACTGTTCTTGCCTAAAATCCCTCTCCGTTTCCTCCTGTATGTAGTCCGATACCTTCTGATATAGTTCAGATATTCTGATATTAGAACAATTAAGGAAAGCCATAGCTTGGTGGCTGCTTTCAGGGCTGGCTCCACCATTAGGCAGAGTGAAGCGGTCACCTCAGGTAGCAGATGCTGCAAGGTGGTAGTAAGTGTTGAAGGAGAGTCTTCTGGGCCACACGGCTTGCCCTGCACCCCCTAAGCTGCCTTCTGGTGTGGTGGAACATACTGTCCCATTGCCAAAGTCAAAGACAGATTAAACTACCAGCCCTGTAGAAAGGGGAATGAGAGAAGATGCCATCTTGTCCTGTGCGTTGGGCAGTACAACATCTTGGGCTGGCCATGCCTGAGTTGGATGCGGATGGGTAAGGAGATAAGGGAATGGCAGAGGCATCCTTCTCCCGTACAATCCGCCCCGCACACTTAGGTCCTCTGGGAAGAACTTACTCTAATCAGCCAGAACTAAGCTGACGAGTGTTACCCAGAGGACCTTCTCTTCCACCGCTCCCAGACTGTGGAATGGTCTGCTGGAGGAGTTTAGACAAATTAGCAGTCTTCATGAATTTAAGAGAGTCATGAAGACTGCTCTCTTCCAGTAGGCCTATCCAGATGAATTTTAAGATGTTTTTAATGATGTATTTTTTTTCTTGTTTTTAAAATTTTAACTGTTTTGTGATTCTTGTGTTTTATATTGTTGTTGTTCCCCACCTCGATCTGGAGGGAGAGGCGGGTTATAAATTATTATTATTATTATTATTATTATTATTATTATTATTATTATTATCCTGGGAGTTCTAGGACTTTTTTCTATCTTAACATGCACAAAATTATGCCTTTGGTTGCCTTTTTCTGCACTTTGGCCAAATCTATGGCATCTTTTAAGAGATGGGAAACCCAAACTGGTGCCAGTGCAAAATATCAGCCCATGCCATGGAAGCACCAACCCAGTGTCGGAAGCTTGCAATATTGTGCTGGCCCGTCTGTCTTTGCCCCAGAGCAGTGGGTCACGGTATGTCAATATTCTTTTTCTATATTTCTAAATGCTCTGTGGTTCAGTTGCACTGACGTATTTCTATCAGCACTAGTGCATGGAATGTCAATATTAATGGCTAAAAATATTTCATTGCTAGTGGATGTTTCCAGACTGATCACTTTTCTATGGCTTATGAAGTGATGGGTTTCACTCACTGTCCAAGGACAAATGCAGGGCTGCTAATCTTATAACCATAGGTTAGAGATCTGGACCAGTCCACGTGGTCACAAATATTCTACCCCCTTCTCCTCTCCAGCATAATTTCCCTCCTCGCCAACATTGGTCATGGGGCAGCATTATGTTACATTTGGGTAATTCATCTAGCTAAGGTTAACACTAAAGATGCAATCCTATACATATTTAGACAGGGTGGAATCCTATAACTCCTAGCATCCCCCAACCAGCATGACTGGCTGGGGAGTGCTCGGAGTTGTAATACTTTTTTTCTGCCTACGCATGCACAGGATTGTGTCCTAAGTGGCTTTTACTGCTTCATCAGAGTTTGAAAACTAGAGTTTGAAACCAGTTTCCAAACTCCGGTTATAGCTAACTATGGTTTTTGCTCATGCAGGTGTAAAACCTCACCATGGCTGATGCTAATAAAGGGACAGGGGATTTCTGTAGAAAAGAAGGGGAGGAGGAAGTACTTAAATTTGCAGCCCACTTCCAATCTTTTAACTATGGTTAGGAGATCAGAAATAGCCATCTGTACTGATCCACTTTGCCAAATTGTGTGCGTGTGTGTGTATATGTGTGTAAGAGAGAGACATATAAAATATAGAGCATTAGGGAGGGGGGAACCCCAAAAGTACTCCTACATTTTTTAAAAAATCTGGAGATGAATCATAGGCAATTAACAGGAGCAATTCTAATTAACTGACATAATTAAAAAACTAATAATGTTTAACATTATTGTTTTATGCAACAGCATTAAGCGTTAACAGCCCTAGCAACACATCAATGCTTCATTTGTGGAGGCCACCAAGTACATTATTTATACTTGGTTTCTTTGGTAACCAAACTGACAAAAAAGGAGAGCGGAAAAGAGCAGCAATGAGGGATCCTAAATTGTGGCACCTTATATAGCTTCATCACTTATGCCATTGGCAGTAAATGTAATGTCTGTATAATTTCCTTTTAATTATCAGCTAATGAAATTTACATTCATCAGGGTAAAACTGAAGGCTCATCTACTTTCCAATCACCTGTCCAGATTCCCCTTCAAGTTTGCGAGTGTTGGACACTTTTTATGCCTTTGTTTAATATAAATGTCAAACTGAGAAAGATAGCATTGAAATCTCTTTGATTATTAACATGCAGATGAATATTGATTACTGCCTGCACTTTTCCAGAACCAGGTTTTTTTTGTATGTTCTTTTTAGAAATAAATTCCAACTGCCTTCTTGCAGAGACTTGGCTGCCGCCTCTATTTTTAATGTTTTTTTTTAATTTGGCATTAAGCTCTAAGGATTTCAAATGGAATTAATTTTGTAAACTTTAATTGCAGAATAATCTCTGCCATTCCCTTATCTCCTGATTTATTGCAGGCATTTATTTCTAGTTTGAAAAATTCTCATCAGTTTCCTAGGGAATTAATTTAGATTTCCCCCTCCCTACCCACTCCCAAAAAAGGGGGAGGGGAGAGAAAAGAAAAAGAGAAAAAGACGAGAGAGAGAGAAAAGGAAAAGAGAAAAGGAAATTGCTCCTAGATTCAAATTAAGAGACTAATTACAATAATTATCTCATGATATGATAGAGAAACTTTGTGCATATCAGTTTAATCATTTTAGGGAGGAACAAGAAAAGCTCTTTTTCACATTGAACTTCACATGGGAACAAAACTTCTGCTCAATATATGTGAAATCATTATTTTCCAGTGCAATCCTTTATATGAGCGCATCAGACGGAGGAAAATCGTGTTTCCCTACCGTCACATTTCTATCCCACAATAAGGACAAGCAGCTTCCTCTTTCTTCACATGGGGGAAGAAAGAAGAAGCCCCAATGACCATGTGGTCCATTCAGTGGGTGTTTTTATCCCGCTACTTTTCCTGCACACAGCAGGAAATGGCAGCAAGTTTAGTCTTAAAAAAAAATCAGTTTTACAGGGTCTTATTTTGTTGCAGAAAATAGAGCAAGAGATGCACGGGAGACAGGTGTCGTTGTGAAAATGTCCCGCGAAAAACCGTGAATGACCAGATTGTGTGTATGTTGTATGTTTTTGCTGTTTTAATTTTTGTATATTGTTTTTAATTGTTTTTAATCCTATGTAAACCGCCCAGAGAGCTTCGGCTATGGGGCGGTATACAAATGTAATAAATAAATAAATAAATAAATAATGAGCGTGCGACAAAACACCTGTCTGATGACAATCTATGTCTATTCAAAAGTAAGTTCTGTTGAGTTCAATGGGACTTACTCACAAGTAAGTGAGTATAGGACTGTGGTCTTACCTAGGAGTAAGTCTCACTGAACTCATTGTGAGTTACTTCTGAGTAGAGCTGCATAGGATTGCACCGTTGGAGAAGTAGTCGAAATTAGCCTCTCCCAACTTGGTGTTGTCCAGGTTGGAGGCAACCATGCTGGCTGGAGATGAAGAAAGTTGTAGTCCACCGTATCTGAAGGGCACTGAAATGGGGAAGTCTCCTTCAGTCTGTTCCTGCCTGGGACCCACATTTAGCCCAAACATGCATTACGAGACCCCTCCTTTAAAAAACAATAAAATCATAGATATGTACGGCTGCTAGTGCAACCCACCTTGGTCTGGCTGCAACCCAGTTAAGGATCCTGATCCCTCAGTTGAAGGCCAACACTGTACACCAGAGGTATTGAACCTCTTTCAGTCCAGGGGCCAAATTCCATTTGGAAGAGCTCCCAGGGAGCTGCATTCTATAACTACGTTGGGGTCCAACCTATTATTTTTAGGAATTCAGTCTGTGGTGCTTGATGAGCTTTTCAGACGTGCAAATCACTTCTTGATGTTGCGTTCGGAACGGGCACATGTGAAGTCATCCTTGGACTTGCAACTTCACTTCAAGGGAGGACTTGACTGAAGCAAAAATGTCTACTAGATTCAGTTCCACAGTATCTCTATAGCATTGCTTCTAAGTGAACTTTTTGATGTTGTAGAACAGCTTTCCTCAATCTGGTGTATTCCAGATATGTGGTACTATGACCCCCATCTCCCCCAACCATCACATCCACTGGCCATGTTGACTGGGGATGATGGAAATTATCTGGAAGGCACCAGTTTGGGGCAAAGGCTTTTGCAAAGAATACCCAACATGGTAACTTGCCCTTAAAAAAAAAAAAAAACTTATTGGCCTGAATCCAGAGAAAATTGTGACCTTCTAGAACAGGGATGGGGAACCTCTTTTATCCTGAGGGCTGAATTCAATTTCAGAGAAGCTCTTGGGGGCAGCATTCCACTGACAGCAAGAAAGCAGAGCCAAAATATAAAAATGCCAGCATATTTTACCTTAGATCTCTTCCTGCCAGCAACTAAGCCTTAGAAGCATTTCAACCTTAGAAGCATTTCATTTGTGGTTAGGCGAAACCAAGTGGGGCCAGGTGATGGAGGGATGGCTTTATGGAAGCAAGTTTAGAAAGGACGATTATAATTTAGAAATGCAGTACATCTCATTATCGTGAGGAAGACTGGCCAGGTGACCTGTGTGCTTGCTGCTCAGTCTGCTGACCAGGGGGCTGTATTGACACTGGGAAAACCTCACAGTGGATGTGGATCTGTGACGTGTCGGTTAGACGACGCAAGCACAGGTTCGCAGCCACCACGGGGCTTCCCCACGATGCTGCATTTTGAAAAAGTCAGGGATTTACCCCGATTTTTTCAAACAGAGTGACGTCAACACAGTGCTTCTGCTGTGTAACATCGCTCCATGGCCAATCTGGGGCCAATTCGGTGATTGGTCGCCTTCCACCAGGAAAAGGGCAGGGACGGCTCTGGGACCCGGATGGCTGCCCAGAAACCTCGCACTCCCTCCTTTGTGTCGGGATTACCTGACTCCCCCCCCCCCCCAGGAGAGAGAAAGCACAGGGTTGAAGAGGGAGGCAGCGCCGACCCAGTGCCGTGAAGACAGTCCATTCCCCCAGTGGCAACTGTTGAAGGGCTGCCTCAAGGCACCGTTCTGATGTTTTCTTTATCTTTCAATCAGGCTTGGACTGGACAGCTCTTCACATGGAGAAGAACTTCAAACAGAAGAGGTCCTCTGAAGAGGAGATCACAGGGCCACTTTAATGAGTTCTGCCACTGAGCTATGGCTCTTCCTACACGGGAACCGTACCCACACACAATCTGGGACCCATGTTGCTCTCAGTGTGTTTCCTACAACGGATTGGTTATCCTCACTGGCATGGCATATTTTGTCTTTTCTCCTCCTCCCTCTCTGGTTTTGTCGCTACAAATTAGCATAGCTATTCTTGTGCTGTTTGACGGGAAAACAGAGGGCCGTTCCCAGTGCCATTTGGCAGAAAGGCAGCCTAGATTTTTTTATTATTATTATTTTTTAAAGACATACGTAAATGTAGTTCTCAAAATGTAGGACCCAAACATTGTCGTCATGAACCTAAATTGAAAAGGAGGGAAGCTGCTTTGCCAAGAGTAATAAGGTCAAAACAACATTATTCTTCCACAAGGCAAGCAGTTCGAAGGGGTGAAGTGAGGAGGAGAATTAACGGAGGGGGTAGCCTGGACCAGTGGAGACTGGTGGCTCCAATTTCATCTAAATTTGGAGCCACCAGCTTCCACTGGCATGGACTGGGATGACCTAGAATAGGAGTTTCAACCTCAGGTCTAGTGGCCAAATCCCAGAGGCCCACACCTCCTTCTCTACATCACCAAGTGGTTTCCCCTCCCCCTCATGACCATCTAATATTTGGTGGCTTCTCAGCCTCTGTGCAATTTCTTGGCTATCCTGAAAGGTTGAAATGCCTCTCTGAAGACCAAGAGCCTATCTACACTACTGCTTTAAAACGGTTTATAACAGTTTTAAACCGGTTAATAACCGGTTTAAAACTGTTATAAACCGTTTTAAAGCAATAGTGTAGATAGGCTCTTCAAGTGTTTTCAGCTGGGGCTGCCTCTACAAGAGAGGTTTAAAGCTCTTTCAAGGCGCTTAAAATTTTTTACCTCTACAAGAACGGAGCGCAAATCGGGTGTAGAGGCGCGTTATCTCTCCGATTATGCGCATTATCGAATGCGCGTTAAACAGCGAGTTTTATTTTGCTCTGTCCGTTAAAGCGCATTTTGACTATGTGAATAAGCGCTTATGCGCATTAACGATTTGTAATGCACATTTTGGTCATCCCTTAATGCGCTTCGCCACCTCTCGCTGCCTCTCGTGCAGAGGTATTAAGCATAAATGCGCTTTAGCGATTATGCGCATAATCGCCTAACCAGGCGCAAAAGCTAATCCTTGTAGAGGGGACATGGGAGGAAATCACGCTTCCTTACCATCACTTTGCCTCCTGCTTCCATCCCACAATAGGGTTGAGCAGCTTCCTCTTTCTTCACACGGGGAAGAAAGAGGAAGCAAGGAACGACCACATGGCCCATTCAGTAGACATTGTTATGGTGCAGCTTCTCCTGCGCAGAGCAGGAAATGGTGCCAATTATGGTCAAGGCCAAGGAGGAGCGGATTTTCCAGATTGTATTTTGTCGCAGAAAAAAACAGAAGAAGCAGGAGGTGCAGGAGGATCACTGCATTGTCAAAATGACCCGCGAAGATCCGTGAGTGGCCTGTCACGAGCGTGCGATAAAATGCTAGTCTGAAGAGGCTCTTAGTTGCTGGCAAGTTAAGGTAATAAGAATGCTTCACATTTATATAGCACTTTCTATATTGTGACCCTCATAACCATCCTTTAAAGTATTATTATTCCCACATTGCTGCCTCCTATCAAGACCCCGCTGGTTAGCATAAGGAGCTCCATATACACTAACTATCCCTGGGCTTGGCACTCATCGAAATTTTGTCTGCTGGCCTACAGAGACATACATTTCTTGCGCTTTGGGAAGCGTAGCTTGAAAGGAACAAACATCTGGGCTGTTCGCTCAACGCAGAGTGGAGTGTCGTCTTCGCAGGTTCGGGTCCACTAAACAGCATTTCTATTGCCCCTTGAAATTCCTTCCATTTCATTATCTGAACTGCTTAAGCACCCCAGTCTGAATCTGGGAAATTTTAAGCCTGCAGAGAAGTCGTTTACTCCTGCTGCGGTATCGGCTCCCATGACTGAACTAAGGCAAAGTTGTCTTACTTAGACATTCTGGCAATGACACACATCTGAACTGTACTGAAATGTAGAAGGGCTATTTGTGTGTGTGTGTGTGTGTGTGTGTGTTTACTTTCCCATTCCTGTTTTGTTTTGATCCCTTATATGGCTATTCTGTAGATCTTTCTCTCGATACAAGTACTATGCTGGGTGCATAAAAAGGAGGAGATGGGCTTGAAGGTGGAGCTGTGTAACAACCTCATGCCAAGATAATCCATCCAAATGAATGTGGTTCTGCTAAGTGAGTAGGGTGGGGAGGGAAGTGGGAGGGAATGGCACATTTGCCAAGAATAAAAGTGGGCTGGCTATGTGGCATCAGTAGGCTGACCATCTGAAAAGGAGGACAGGGCTCATGTAACTTTAACAGTTGTAGAGAAAAGGGAATTTCAGCCAGTGTCATTTGTATGCAATTAGTTCTTGGTGAAATTCCCTCTTCATCACAACAGTTAAAGTTGCAGGCACTATACTAGAGTGACCATATACAAAAGAAGGCAGGACCCCTGCAACTTTAACTGTTGTGATGAAGAGGGAATTTCACCAGGAACTAATTGCATACAAATGACACTGGCTGAAATTCCCTTTTCTCTACAACTGTTAAAGTTACATGAGCCTTGTCCTCCTTTTCAGATGGTCAGTCTAGGCATCAGTGGGCCAGAAAGCTGATTCCTTTCCCAGGAGATGATTAGGATGGGGAAGAGGAATGTGCACAGGCATCTACTCATAGGGACAAGGAGGTGCAATTGCCCCCCCTCCCACCCCAATTCCAGCGATTACATCATTCTGAGAGCGGCAACAGCAAATGCCCATGGAAGTGTGTCACATCGCTCACTACAAATGACTGAAGTGTGGTGTAGCAGCTAAAGTGTTGGACTGGGAGTTGGGAGATCCGGGTTCTAGTCCCCACTCGGCCATGGAAAGCTGCTGGGTGACTTTGGGCCAGTCACAGACTCTCAGCCCAACCTACCTCACAGGGTTAGAATCATAGGATAGTAGATTTGGAAGGGGCCTATAAGGCCATCGAGTCCAACCCCCTGCTCAATGCTTTTGTTGTTATTGCTGTGAGGATAAAAGGAGAGGAGGGGGATTATGTACACCGCCTTGGGTTCCTTGGAGGAAAAAGGTGGGATATAAATGCAATAATAAAATATTAAATAAATAAAAGTGTGTTTTGATCTTTTCCCCCTCTGGTGCATATTGAGTAGGGCTGAAGTGAAACAGCAATTTGACCAAAAATTCATGAAATTGACCCAGTAATTCGAAGTGAAACAGTTTCATATAATGGCCCTTTCCCTCAGCGGTGTTTTCTCCAAATCATTTTGCTGATTTTTCAGCATGTTTACTTGGAAATAAGTCCCATTGAACTCAATGGGGGCTTTCTACTGATTTGCTAATTTGGAGTGGCCAGGTGTCCTACTTTTCAGTGGGCAGTTCTCCATTTTGGAGAGTTGGCAGAGGACAGTCCTGAATTTGAAATTGTCCTCTATTTGATGGGCTGCCCAGTCCAAGACCAGTTTAAAGATGAAGGACCGTCAGAAGGGAAAACCCAGGAGCCTTAAAGTCACTGAGCATCAGGTACCACTTGGACAGCCGACTGGGCAAGCACCGGGTATATGGGTCATTCTTCTACACTATGATCAGATACATTGTTTTTCTATTTAAATTCAGTTCTTATTTCTAAATTTGAACCATACTTATACAATTGAATATGCAAATGTTATGAAAACTGGTGTCCTCTTTTTTGGCAATGCAGCTCCTCTTTTTTGGCAATATGTATGTGGCCACCCTATTTAGTGTGTGTGGGAGTACACTATTCATCTCTGTTTTCCACCTCTCGAAAAAGGATGGGACAGCTTTCAGTCCTTTGGACCAAGTTCCAAATAGAACAGAAGCTGAGAACCCTGTTGGCCTCCTGGGACTAATCTGGAGGCCCCAATGACATCAGGGGTGGGACCCTCTCCCTGAAGCCCTTCCCCCAAATCCAGACCCTAAAATCACGCAGCTCCAATTCCTCTTTCTCCAACCTGGAGGAGCTGGATGAGTGCACAGCAGTTACGTTGACCACTTGCTGTCCCAGTCAGGATGGTGAGCCGCAGGCAAAGGGACTCCAATGGCACCAGGAGGTGTGGCTTCTCTAGGCCCTTGATGAGTGCATAGTAGGTTTGCACAGTGCTTGGCATCCCATATATATATGAAATCCAAACTTAACAGAGGTTTCCCCTGGCTGTTCAGCTTTAAAAACCAAGTTGCACGGGAAGACACACTATGGCTGAATTCGGACGACACAATAAGCAACTGGGGGTGGGGAAACAATCGTCAGTTGTATTTACTATCATGTCGTCCGAATGCTGCCATAGTCAACTCAGCGCTGATCCTAATCCACACCGCGGTTGATTATTTATTACCATGTTGTGTGGGGAGTACCCCCTAGTTGAACAACTGTAAAGTTGATTATTACCCCATCATTGACTATCGTGTTGTCCGAATTCAGCCTATGCCTTTATAGTGTTAACAAGCAGGGCCGGCCCTCCCATGAGGCAGGGTGAATTCCCTGCCTGAGGTGGCAGAGCGGGAGGAGCAGTGAACTGCATGCTCCCCTTTCCCCTACTAGGAGGGCCTGCTGCTGCCTCCAGCAGGTGGTTCAGAGAGCTCTGCCGGCCCCACTCTCCCACTGTGGCAAATGCTGCAGTGTGAGAGTAGCTCCACTCCCGTTCTCCGACTGCCCATCATTGGGTGGTATCCTTGCTTTTTCACAGTTCCCTTCTCCCCTTTTCTAAAAGGTTGAAATACCTAAATTACTGGCACTAAGAGGTTTAGTCTAAAATGTGGCGGGGCGCATCCCCATTTTCCTGAGGCCCCCAAGAGCTTTTCTGAAAATCCATTTGGCCCTTGGGATTAAAGAGGTGTTATATCCCTGGTTTATGGTCTCTGCCTATTTTGAAGTGGCTAAAAAGGCTAGAAATTGCCCTTTTCAATTCCGGACAGCCCTAAAGTTGAGCCAGAAGGCAAAACCTTCAATGGCTCAATTCGGACGACACAATAAATAACTGGTGTGGGGGAAACAATCGTCAGTTGTTCTGACTATTGTGTCATCCGAATGCTGCCATAGTCAACTCAGCGCTGATCCTCATCCACATCACAGTTGATTATTTATTCCCATGTTGTGTGGAGAGTACCCCCTAGTTGAACAGCTGTAAAGTTGATTATTACCCCACCATTGACTATCGTGTAGTCCGAATTGAGCCAATGTGTTCTCCCAGATTCATCAGCTTTTTATGGAGATATAATGATGCGCACATGGAACTCACGTGCTCACAAGAGCTGCACCATTCATTCCAAAGGGAAAAGCAAGTCCACATGTACATCCCTTGGGCGTGTGCAAATCGTCTCCATCTGCCAAAATCAGTGGAGCAGTGCAAGAAGAATTCTAGGCTTGCATTGGAGCTCATGTTGACTGCAAGACCACAGGAGGCCGTTTTTCACTTGCGTGATCTAAAGGTAATCTCAATAATCAAAACATGTACGCCTTGTGCAAACGGAAGGAATTCAAGCAATCTGCCAGCTTCTTCGGCAGCGGAGTAGAACATAGGAAGCAGCTTCATGCCAGGTCAGATTATTTGTCCTTCTAGCTCAGTAGTAACTGATCTAGCTGGGAGTGGCTCTACAGGTTCTCAGGTAGAGACTTTTCCCGGTCACTGGCTATCTTAGCTTTCCCAATCACTTGCTACTTTGGCAAGATGCCTTCAATGGGTCACCTTCTTTTAGAGAACCTACATTCTCAACACCCTGGTCACCAATTGCTGCTGCTCTTCCTTACCCTCTTTTTCATTATTAGTACCACTTGCTTGCTTGCCAGGCAGAGAGCCAGGGCGCGAGTAAGCAGTAGCATTTACTGCTTCTCCTTCTCACCACCACCATTGTCTGGCTGAGAGGCAGGTGAACTAGCAGGTGGAGAGAAGGGGCTGTTGAAAGTGAGCCCACTGCTGGATTGTGGGCCCCTCAGCAAGTACCCAGTCATGCCGACCCTTGATATCTGCTCTGTACCTCGTCCTTGGATCTGGAGATGCCCAGGACTGAATGTGGCTGCATGCAAACTATGTAGTCTAGCACTGAGTTATGATCTCTTCCTAGCATACCCAAGTGATCTTAATGGCTCAGTGGGGATTTGAACCCAGTTCTTCCTAGTATTAATCAGACACTCTAACCAGTATGCCACACTGGCTGAGAAAGGGTCTGTGGTGGCTGAAAAGAACTGTTACTTTCTGCCTGGGATGTCAAAGACATCCCATCCCATTTGCTTCTCATATCAATGGTATTCTATAGGTATTTGCCTATGGTTGACTATTACATCAACCTTAATATGTAGCTGTGATGTGACCTATGTGGAAACCAGTGGTGTACAGTGGTTAGAAAACCTTTTCCCAACCTGGTGCCCCCAATATGTTTTGAACTACAACTGCCATCAACCCCAACCAGCATGGCTAGTCTTCAGAGATGTTAGGCGTTGCAGTCTGGGGAGTACCAGGTTGAGGAAGGCTGGGTTAGAATGTTGGACTAGATGGGAGAGACTCAAGTTCAAATCCCCACTCCATGATTTGGGGCTAGTCATCCTCTCTTAGTCTAACCTGCTTCATAGGGTTGTTGTGGGAAGTAAATTGTGGGGGGAGGGGGGAAGAGCCAGGTACTTAAGCTTCTTGGAGAAAAGATGGAATATAAATATACTAAATAAATCTTATTATGGGATTGCAGTGGACAGCTAATATAATAGGGAAGGTAACACGTTCATTTTATAATAATAATAATAATAATAATATATTTATTTATCACCCGCCTCTCCCAACGGATCAAGGCAGGGAACAACACCAAACACAAAATACAAAAACTGATTAAAAGCAGATAAAACCAGTACATCATTAAAACACCAATAAAACACCAATAAAACACTTTAAAATTCATCTAGGTAGGCCTGCCGGAAGAGATCAGTCTTTATAGATCTTTTAAATTCCTGAAGACTAGTAAGTTGGCGAATCTCTCCCGGCAGGTCATTCCACAATCTGGGAACGGCAGAAGAGAAGGTCCTCTGGGTAACGGTTGTCAGTCTAGTTCTTGTTGACTGTAATAAATTCTTCCCAGAGGACCTGAGCGTGCGGGGCGGATTGTATGGGAGAAGGCGATCCCGTAGGTAACCTGGACCCAAACCATTTTTTTTTAAATGGGTTACTATATATAATAAATTAATCCTGTTTTCCCCAACGTGATGGTCTCCAGATATGTTGGACTACAACTCCCAACATCCCCAGCCAGCCATGGGGAAGACTGTGCTAATCCATTTGATGAACTGATTTTAGAACTAAGGTGCCCCAATTAATTGGGCATGCCCAATTACTTGAGGCACCTTAGTTCTATTTATATATTCCAAATATTTATTTAAAAAAACTACGGATGGCAAGCCCATCTTAAAAGCAGATGCGTGTCCCCCCAAAAAAGAATGTCTTCTGTTTCAAAACTGTTGATTTAGATGTGAAGGAGTGCACATTTAATTGGCCAATTAATTGGGTAAAACTAGGGTCAGCCCCCGAGATATTTTAGTGCCTGAGGCTAAGGTCAAGATGGTGACCCCCTCCATTTCATGCAGGGTCAGCACTGGTATAGGTATGGTCAGGCACCCACACCCCAGCAGGGGCCCAGTGACAAGAACCCTGGAGTTGCTCTTCCTCTTCACCATTGCAACCTTCTTGGTCTCCTGCCTCTTGGTCTGGCCCAGACAATGGCGGTGGTGAGAAGGAGGAAAAGTAGATGCCCACTGCCTTCTTGCTCACTGGCTCTCCACCTGTCGAGCAAGGAAGCAGTAGCAATGATGAGAAAGAGAAGGAAGAGCAATCACAGCTGATGACAATAGTGATGAAAACCTAGATTCACTGAGGGGTGAGGTCCATTGAGGGTGACTTGCCCAAATGACCCTCAAAAACCTGGAACCGGAACTACAGAGGAAGTGTCGCTTCCTGGTATTTTTATGACCAACTCCATTGCTCTTAATAATTTTAAGAGTTGCTGAAACTCTTTCACTCACATCATTTTTGAACCTTTAAAGAAATGAGAGCTTGAAATGGTTGTTCTCCGATAATAATTGCAGAGGTCGTTCTTTTATGGCCTATGTAATCTAGCCTGCCCACAGCCTGCTAATTGGTTGTGCATTCTTGTTTCTAGTTTAGATCTTCCCTGAACTTTAGGAAAACCAACATTAGGTGGCAGTACATTGTCACCTAATGTACGGGCTGAGCAAGAAAACAGTTTCAGCAGGTGTATTTTTGAGAAAGCCGCCCGGGAGCAGTTATCACAGAGGTCCATCCCTTCTTGTTGCCAGAAATGCAGGATCATCCCGGGCCTTACAGAAATTGCCAGCTTGACCAATGTCCAAGAAAAACTCCCAGCCAGACATTTTGTTTTCAGAATAAAAAAACAATGCAGTGCTCTGCATTAGGCTCTTTCAGATCTGATTTATTCGCATGGCCCTGTTACATTTCAGAGATGTAATGCCATGTACATCCAAAGGAGTGAAAATTAAAAAGTGGTTCTTACCTCCGCATACTCCAATCCCATATTTGCTTTCCAGTGCTGAATATAAGAAGAGCCCTGCTGAGTCAGACCAAAGGTTCATCTAGATTAGATTTCAATTTTCTATCTAACAAATGGGTGGGTGGAACGCAACCCTCTGCTCATATTTATCTGTAAGACCTCAGCGCTGCCCAGATAGAAGACAACACATGAAGCAATGTTTGTGACCCAGCATGCTCTGCCCAGAATACTGAGCATAGGCCAAGGGCTGTGAGAGATATGTGGAACTGGTTGAGTGGGGGGGGGGGGGGGACTAACTTCAATCCAGGCCCGGCCAGCTGCGTATGCTCCATTTATATGACCATAGCCCAGTGATAAGGTGACCATAAGGAAAGGAGGACAGGGCTCCTGTATCTTTAACAATTATATAGAAAAGGAGATTTCAGCAGGTGTCATTTGTATTCATGCAGCAACTGTTGGAATTCCCTCTTCAGCACAACAGTTAAAGCTGCAGGAGCCCTGCCCTCTTTTGCATCTGGTTACGATAGGCAGGGCTCCTGCAACTTTAATTGTTGTGATGAAGAGGGAATTTCACCAGGTGCTGCATGCATACAGATGACACCTGCTGAAATTCCCTTTTCTATAGTATTGTTAAAGATACAGGAGCCCAGTCCTCCTTTTCATATGGTCACCCAACCAGTGGAGGCTGATACCTCCAGTGACAGTGGGCTGCTGAATTTGCTCCAGGTTTCAGTCAGAGCACATCAGAACTCTAAAGGAGCTATCCAAGGTGCTCCGCTGAGCCCTGGCATTCAAAACAACTTCTGCAGATTACTCATGGCTCAAATGACTCCCTCCGTCCTCTTGGTGGTCTGAAGATGAAGTGGTGGGGTGGGAACCTGGGATCAGAGGAAGGGGCTGCTGGGTAGCGCAGCCCACACACATTGCCTCTCCCCAGTTTAAAAGCAAACACATTCTCTCGTAAAACTTTGACACAGGTTGATCTAAACACGTGTGCTTTCTCTATCACTGTTCACTGAGCAACGATATTCTTTTTCCTCGGTAGCCACTACCAACACTATGCTGGCAGCTGTGGAGAAAATGTCCTTGCTCCATTTGCGGGCTCAGGATACGTGATTAAAATCAATCGCAAGATGCAAAGCATCCGCTTTTTACCTGCTTTCCCTTAAATGATGGGTGCCAAGGTATGGAGTAGAAAAGGCCCACCTGTGAAACGGCACCAGGATGGTTTGTGTTGTTGTTCCCTTGCATTTGTTGTGGAAGGACACTTGTGTCAGGTCTCCCGGGATGGCTGTTTTCTCATTGTACCAAGCTGCCATCCTTCCCACATACATATGTCTGCTGAGCAAGCTGTAAAATTGCTTATCGCAAGCTGTACTCTATACAACGCTGTTTCAATACGGGCCCTGCTACCCAGTTTCCCTAGCACCATAGTTTTACAGTGCAATCCGAAGCAAAGGTCCCAATGGGACTTTCTTCCTCATTTAGGATTGCAGTGTTCACCTTTACACTTTCGAGGGCAAAGCAATTATATTGGACACAATCAGCAGTACGAAAATGTGTGTCGGGGGCTGTCTACATGCAGGGAAAGACCCACAGTGGCTGTGGATCTGCGCCCCATCGGTTAGATGACGCAGGTGCTGGTTCGTAACACCACGGGGCTTCCCTGCGATGCTGTGTTTTGGGCCCCCTCCACAAGGATGCGCTTTTGCGCCCGGTTCGGGGATTATGCGCATTATCGCGGAGGCGCATTTACGCCTAATCCCTCTGCACGGGAGGCGGCGAGAGACGGCGAAGCGCATTAATTGATGTCCAAAAAGCGCTTTAGAAGACGTTAATGCACATAATCGCTTGTTCACACGGCGAAAATGCGCTTTAACGGCCGGAGAAAAATAAAAGTCGCTATTTAACGCGCATTCGAAAATGCGCATTATCGGGGAGATAACGCGCCTGTACGCCCGTTTTGCGCTCCGCTGGTGTGGAGGTAAAATTTATAATGAGCCTTCAAGGCTCATTAAACGTCTCGTGTGGAGGAGGCCTTGGAAAAGTGAGGGATTTACCCTGACTTTTTCAAAGGAAGTGACGTCGACACGGGGCTTCCGCCACTTAATGTCACTCTGCGGCCAATCCAGGGGCAGAGCCTGGTGGAGGGCGATCCGTGATTGGTTGCCTTCCATCAGCAAGAGAGTGGAGGCAGTTCCAGGACCCAGATGGCTGCCCAGAAACCCCACACTCCCTCCTTGGCTTTGGGATTACCCGACGCCCCAGTAGAGGGAAAGCACTGGTTAAGGGGTGAGGCGGCACTGACCTGGCGCTGTGAAGACGGCCCCTCAGGCAGGAAGGCCCATTCAGATTTTAGTTGGGGAGGAAAAGATTTGAGTTTGTGAGTTAGCAGTAGAGAGGGGAAAAATAGGCAATGTTTAAAGGCCCACTAGTTATATTCAAGATTTCTTTCAGTTTTTAAAGCCTTGTATTTTGAAAGCATTTATTTTGGGGTGTTTTTTAAAAAATTCTTTTGCACCTCATAATGATCACTCGTGGCTAAGCAGTTACCATTTGGAAGCAAAGGCATGCAGACCTAGGACAGTTTTAAGGTGCAATTCTATGCATTGTTTAGACAGGGGAAAAGTCCTACAATTCCAAGAATTGCTGAGAATAGTAGGACTTTTTTCCAGTCTAAACATGCAGTCTAAACATGCATAAACGTGCCCTTAATTGTTTTACACCTGTAGGCTGACCAACTTAAAATAAAAGTCAGATGGCGGAGGAGGTTTAACTTCACTTTATTCAAGACTCAGCGCTGAGGTCCAGCTCCCTGTTGTTACAGCAGCGAAAATAGAGGGGAGTGGCCCCGGCCTTTGTGTGTCACTCATTTTTATAGTTTATTCTGGTCAAGCAGGCATACAGAACAATTTCAACATTCATAAAAGTGAAACAAAGATAACGAGACTGTCTGACTTCTCAGTTTTCACACAGAATCAAAGAACCGTTATTCTAGCTTCAGCAAAGAAAGGAGTCTACTATAGATAACAACACATCTTCTACAAGGCTAAACCTAGCACAGCAAAAAAATTCCTCAGTGCAGATAAAAAAAACAGGCTTTGCATCTTATGACTTCAGCTAACATAATTCAAAATTTAACCCTTCATGTCACACACCTATATACATCTACTCGGAAGTAAGTCTCACTGAGTTCAATGGGGGCTTATTCTCAGGTACATGGGTTTAGGATTACAACCAGGCAAAACTACAATGGGTATCCCCAAACCCACATGCTTGCTGCGGTTACAAGAATGCCAGAAGGCATTTGTAGGGATATTTCCCTTCAAAGGCACTCCCTCTGGGCTGTCGTTCCCCAGTGGGACCTATTTCTTGTTTCAAAGCCTGGCTGGGGAATAAATGGTTCAATATATCCTGGGGCATCTGAAGGAGAGGACTGGTGAGAAAGAGAAGGGTTAAGCACCCTCTCCTGCCTGTCAGTTCTCCCACAGGGCCTCTGTCTTTATAAGGTGCCTCTACAAGAGAGGTTTAATGCGCTTTGAAGGTTCATTAAAAATTTTACCTCTACAAGAACAGAGCGCAAATCGGGCGTAGAGGCACGTTATCTCCCCGATAATGCGCATTTTCGAATGCGCATTAAATCGCGAGTTTTATTTTGCTCCGGCCGTTAAAGCGCATTTTCCCCGTGTGAACAAGCGATTATGCGCATTAACTTCTTGTAAAGCGCTTTTTGGACATCTATTAATGCGTTTCGCCGCCTCTCGCAGCCTCCCGTGCAGAGGGATTAGGAGTAAATGCGCGTCTGCGATAATGCGCATAATCGCACAACCGGGCGCAAAAGCGCATCCTTGTAGAGGGGGCCATAGCCTATAGTTCCACAACTGTACGTAAAACCAGTAATTTGGCCATTTGGGCTTCCTGCGTGTTCTGAATTCTCTTCCTGGCACTGTTTGCTTCCTTTCTTTCTGCCAATCTCCTGTTGTGTTCCTAGACCCAGGTTGTCTTTGCCTCCTGCTGAGGCCTAGATTAGAGTAGTCATGTACACATAGCCGAAATGTAGAAGAAAAGAAAATTACCATAATATTTGCATATACAAATATATAGAGAGGCAAATTTAGAAATAATAACTGAATTCAAATAGAAACACAATCTATCTCAGTTAAGAAGGCCCAGGAGATCTGGCTTATGTGATTCTTCAGAGGGCAGTCAGTGGTGGGCTCTCCCAGCTGATGGACCTTTATCTTTAAACCATACTTGGACTGGACAGCCTACCAAGCAGAGGATACTTTCAAATACAGGACTGTCCTCTGCCAGCTCTCCAAAGCAGAGGACTGCCCTCTGAAAAGTAGGACACTTGGCCATTCTAGGCCTGATTCTGTCCCCAAATCTGAATCTTCCAAGCCACTGCCCCAGTCCTGATCCTTTAAATACTCCAGAACCTATTGCAAGTTATTCGATTATTAGCCCTCTGCTTGGAGAGATGATTTATGCAGGGAGATTTGGATCGCATCTTCTGGCCCCACTACAATGTTGCATGGTCAGTAAGCTTTGCTCCCGACCTCCAGACATGTGGCACAGAAGGTATCGTGGCATGGATAGCGAATCCGTGGATCAGGCTTAAATTGTCACATGGTCGGGGCTTGCTGCTGGTTGACACCAAAGCTGATATCTTTGAGACACGTTTCTAAATTGGCTTGCTCGAATAATTAAGAGTTTTCAAAAAATTTAAAAGATGCAAACAGAAGAGGGGAGCCCATTTCTTTGTTACTTCAATGAAGGTTCAAATGTTACCTTTCCTAACAGCACACCATCTGGTCCTTCCAACTGGTTTTTATTCTTTCTTTCTTTCTTTTTACCAGAAACACAGCATGATTCTCTTGGGTAGGGTTCGGAGCGAATGAACAGCAGCCAGAATATTGTGAGTAAGACTTACAGATGCCCTTCATGGGTTGTATCCAATTACACTTTGCATCTGTGTTTTCACTTGCTGCACAAGGTGGGCACCTCGTTTTTGCCCACCTCATCTACCCCCTGTAGCCCCCGCCCACCACACAATAGCAGCTGCTCCTGAGAATTAGCCCCCCCCCCGAACAATCTGGAATCAGTGGGGTAGTGGTAGATTTGGAAGTGGCAGGTGCTCATCATGACAATCCCATAGTCAGGCCCCCAGAGAGTTCATCAGTTGAGGCAGCAGTGTTGAACCTTCTCAACAAACCAGTTAAAAAGTTAATGGGCCTTAATTCCCCATTCAGGATCAACCCATTGCAAAATACCTTGCATTATATCAGAGAGAACAATATATTGTTGCTGTGGGGGGAATCATTTTTCTGCTTCTGTGAGGATTACGTAAGAACAGCCATGCTAGAACAGACCAAGGGTCCACCTAGTCCAGCATTCTGTTCACACAATGGCCAATGCTCATGGGAAATCCACAAGTAGGACATGAATGCAGCCCACTCTCTGGTCCATGTTCCCCAGCATCTGGTGTACATAGGCATACTGCCTCTGATACTGAGGGTAGCATTTAGCCATCAGGACTAGTAGTCATCGATAGCCTTATCTTCCACGGATTTGTCTAATCCCCTTTTAAAGACGTCCAAATTGGTGGCCATTACTATATCTTCCATAGTTTAACTATACACAGCTAAGCTCAATGGGAACAGGAAAGTCTGAGGAGCGGTGGGTGTGGCAGATGATATCATTGTTCCTGCTAACCAAAAGTGCTGTCCCCTGCGGGCCCTGGCTCCACGACACCACTGTATGGTGCAGAGAGATGTATTCGAAGCGCCACCCTCGATCTGAAACTACCCAAACACCAAGATCGATATCTGGGCCCTTCCTTTGAGTGCCACCTTCAAAGGAG
Source organism: Anniella stebbinsi (assembly GCA_029215795.1). Taxonomy (NCBI): domain Eukaryota; kingdom Metazoa; phylum Chordata; class Lepidosauria; order Squamata; family Anniellidae; genus Anniella; species Anniella stebbinsi. Next base: position 15,867,073 of record JARDYH010000002.1, on the reverse strand, counting down.
GCTTGGAAGGTGGCAATAAGGTAGAGGGCCTTTTCAGTGGTGCCCCCCCCCTCCGATTATGGAATGATCTCCCCACTGAGGCCTGCCTGGCACCAACACTGTCACCTTTTTGGTGCCAGGCTAAAACTGTCCTTTACTTCCAGGCGTTTAATGGCATGTGATGGGGCATTTATGTCAGCTGTCTGAACAGGCCTGGTAGTTTATTGAAATTGTTTTGGTTGTTTAAATTGTTTTTATTTATTTATTACGTTTAAATTTTTGATGCTGTTTTTTTTTCAATCTCATGAATTGTTGTGAACCATCCAGAGGGCTTCAGCTATTGGACACTATAGAAACAAAACAAAAAAACAGACAAACAAACAAGTAAGGGAGATATGAATTATAACAGTCTAATTTTGATCTTGTTTAGAACACTACATTAGTTGACTGTTATTTATTTAATTGTTTTATCACCCAGTCTGAATGTTCAAGGCTTTCACAATCATGTCGTCATAAATGGAATTAAAACAGTACTCAAGAAGGTGAATGATAGCTGGACTGCTGTATGCTGACAAAAGCTTTAGCATGTGATCTTCTGCCTGATTGGAATCTAGAAGGAGACGATTTATGTTGGCTTTGAGCTCCTCCATCAAGGCAGAACCAATGTAACACTGTTTCAAGAAATGGAATCAATAGAAAACCCATAGAAGTATTTCGACGGGAAGCAATTCTAACAATTGCTAGAATTCAGTTTATAGGAATTGATGGCTGTCGATGACTAAAGCAGATAGTTATCAAGGCTTTTGCTGGCATTTTATGATTTCAGAAAAGTAGGGTGATTTAACAGCTTGTATCTCCAAATCTAGGATCTAAAAGAGCAGCTGTAGCAAAGGGAGAACAAAATTGATGTGAGCCATGAACTGGCCCAATGGGAAGTAGATTGAATTGAACAGAAGGGAAATCTAATGACTATTTCCACACAGAAGTCATTGATTCGTGAAGCCATTCAAGGAAGTCAGTGCCAAATGGTTGGCTTGGGGAATTTGTTATTCATGTATAGTTAATGTTTTCTGAAGTAAAGCCACAACTTGTATCTAAAGACATTGGATTAAATGGATTTTAAAGATATAATACCTATGAAGTCTTAACCAGTCGAGGCTACACATATTTTAGAGATGACTTCCTTCCTTGCTTCTTTAAGACAAGTAGAGCTACATTCTCAGACATTTTGTTCAGTCAGTGGGAACTTTGGGTTATCTTTCCGTGCTAAACACAGAGCCATTTTTTAGTGGTTAGGCATAAGAGGTATCTATCTATCCATCCATCCATCGCCTATGGGTTCGATCCTGACATAATCATACTTAAAGTAGACCCACCAAAATCAATGGGACATATTTTTCATGATTTACTTAAATTAGGCTGACCATATGAAAAGGAGGACAGGGCTCATGTAACTTTAACAGTTGCAAAGAAAAGGAAATTTCAGCCGGCGTCATTTGCATGCAATCAGTACCTAGTGAAATCCCCTCTTCATCACAACAGTTAAAGTTGCAGGTGCCCTGCCTTCTTTTGTATCTGGTCACTCTAGTATAGTGCCTGCAACTTTAACTGTTGTGATGAAGAGCGAATTTCACCAGGGACTAATTGTATACAAATGACGCTGGCTGAAATTCCCTTTTCTCTGCAACTGTTAAAGTTACATGAGCCCTGTCCTCCTTTTCATATGGTCAGCCTACTTGAATTGCATTGAGCAATGTGTTTACTCTAAGCATGACTAAATCTGGATCCAACCTTGTATATTTGTTTTCACATCTTTTTTTTAAATCAACTATGGCCAATGATATCAAAGTTTTCTAGGTACTTGTATAAAGAAGAAGACTCTTCTCTGGGTGCCACTGCCCACAATGGTGTGGCTGCCAGGAAAGAGCCTTCTCTGTAGTGGCCCCCATCTCTGGAATGCCCTTCCCAGCAGTTAAACCTAACATCTTCATTATATAGATTTAGTTGTCAGGCTTTCTCCTCCAGCAGAATATTTAATATCTAATATGGTGCTCTGATTAAACAAGTGCATGTTTAATATTTTAATATTTTATAATGCTGATATTTTAATTGTTGTATTTATTGTTGTTGTTTTGTTGGGCTTGGTTTTTTTTAATGATTGTGAATTGACCTAAGGTCATCTGCCAGTTCGTGGCTATATACATTTAATAAACAAACAAATAAAAATATAGTATAACTTGTAACTCATGTAGCTGAACACAGACCACCAACTGAGCATGGTGCTACACACCAGATGCTACACACACACACACACACACGAAGGCAGCAAAATTGGGATTTATTGACTCACCGTTAGGTTCCTATACAGAGTTAATGTGCCACTAATTGTGTAGGCTTGATATGTAGGATATAAGTCATATCTTCATCTAGATATTGGGAATGCCTGAGCTATAAAACAAGTCAAAGCAAACTAAACTTTAAAGTGGCTCATCAGGAGTCTGGAAACAAAGCCCTATGAGGAGAGGCTGAAAGAACTGGGCATGTTTAGCCTGGAGAAGAGAAGAATGAGGGGAGACATGATAGCACTCTTCAAATACTTGAAAGGTTGTCACACAGAGGAGGGCCAGGATCTCTTCTTGAACAGCCCAGAGTGCAGGACACGGAATAATGGGCTCAAGATACAAGAAGCCGGATTCTGGCTGGACATCAGGAAAAACTTCTTGAGTGTTTGAGCAGTACGACAATGACCTAGGGAGGTGGTGGGCTCTCCTACCCTAGAGGCATTCAATAGGCAGCTGGACAGCCATCTGTCAGGGATGCTTTAAGGTGACTTGATGGATTTATAGGTCCCTTTCAAATCTACCATTCTATGATTCCAGATCCTACATACATCACTTAGGAAGAAATTCCCCATGTAACATCACTTATAACAAATATGTAACACTCTAACCCCAAGCTGTAAAACCACAGGCCTGAGGGTCAAATCCTGCTCACCTGGGATCCCAATCTAGCCTTCCAGGTTCATGCCATTCTCCCCTGGCCCCATCCCCTTTCCCCAGCCGCAGATATTTTGGTGGTATCCTGGCTTTTGGACAGTTTTTTTGCAATTCTGAAAGGTTGAAATTTCTATACTAAGCCGTAGTTACTAGCAGTAAAAGCTTTAAGTTAAAATGTGTTTGTACTTTTGGTGTGTTTGGCTCCTCCCCTTTTGCCTTTGGCCCCGCCCACCACTGGAACAAAGCCCCTGAGAGCTTCTGCGAACTTGAATTTGGCCATTGGACTAAAAGCATTTTGCCATCCATGTGGTCTGACACATATAGATAAGCCTTAAAAGAGATGAAGAACTATAGAAAGGGATCTGCTCAAAGACTGAGCACTCTTTTAATGGAATTGCATTTGGCACAGCATTTCTATATGAAGCCTTGGGGAAAGGAAGGATGTGAGTTTATGGCATCAATTTAAATTGCTTTGCACGCTTTGGCCAAAAGTTGATATACAAATGGGGTAAGGCAGGCAAAGGGGTGTCAAAGTGATTTGAACATATACCTGCTACAATTCGAGGAATTTGTTCTCAGAGTAGAGAATGTGCACTTGAGCTATTACCACCATACTAAGGGCTTCTCTGAACAAGGGATTTATTGCATGCTCATGATTGGCCACTCATGGAAGTTTGTGGTTCCATTACATGACAGGATGTCTCCCGCCTTATCCCCTAGAAATCCCGCTTTTAAAAGAACCACAGATAATGTGGGAATATCCAGAAAAAGCGGGATCTCCCAGTGTGTGAACTTGGCATTGCACAAGAATTCCACCATTAGATGGCGCTGTCTCAATGGGAGTGGATGGAGCATGCAGAGAGAGAGGATGTATTCAATTTAAACCACGTGGTCGCCCATGTTTTTGAGCCAACTGCAGTTCCAGAAAGAAAACGGGAGCAGAAAGCCCTGGTAAGCCAGCAGCACTTTAAAAAAAATAATGGAGAGAAGCTCTAAGAATGCATGTCTTCACCAAAAATTAATACTAGTCCAGTGACACCAGCTGCTGGTACAGCAATGAATAGGGTTTGTTTGTTTTTAGTTTAGCTTTTAAAATATTGCTGCCACTGCTGAAAAGGATGTCTTGATGTGGCCCTCCACTTCTCTTCCTTCCTTATGGAGACACTGTTGTCTGAAGTCTCTCCAACCCTGCAGAATTCTAATGAAGCAGAGAACTCCCATCCACACTGTGGAAAGATAGTCTAAATCGAACCTATATAACCAAACATGAGGCATACAGATTGCCCCTCCTCTTTCTGTATCTCAATCATTCTTCCAATGTTCCTACGTAACAGACCGGTTCTGCAGGAAAGAAAACCCAGAGACTTAACTTGATCACAATTGTATTAAGCTGGACCTGTCAATGAATCATCTATCAATCACTGGCCCTTGTCATGTTTTCCCCACCCAAACTGGCAAGATGTTTGTAAGCCTAGAGCTTAGTGTAAACAAGGCAGAGCTGGAAAGCAGATGGAATCTTTCTCACTTGAGTAAGAACAGGTGTCAAACAAGAGATTACTGCTATTTACCATACCTTGTGTTTCTTTACTCATGATATGCACAAACTAATTGTAGGGATTATGTTCTCAGTTTTTCTCCTTACTGCAAAATGGTCTTCTCTCCGATATACTCTGTATTTGTTTAACTCAAATATCTGTGACATGGAATCATATCATAGCTTTGCCTGTATTGATCTTTTGGGGGGGGGGGATGTTGTTGTATATTTATACTCTGTCTTTAACATTTGTAATGTCACACTATCGATCTTCCTGGCTGGATTGCTGTCCTGTTCCTCATGTGGCTGTCTATCTTAGGAATTAAAATATGTGCACAATGAAATTCTTGTCTGTCATCCTAGCCCAGAAGGACCTGGAAAAAAGTCCGCTTTTACTGCCTGTCTGGTAATGCAGAAACAGGGAAATTGTTAATCACATGGCAGAAGATTAACAGATGGATGGTGGACTAAACTCAGTTCAGTGAAGTATTATTATTATTATCATTATTATTTATTTATTTATTAAGATTAGTAGAGGTGCCTATGTTCTGTCATACCAAAGGCAGCTTACCAAAAAAGAAGCAGGTTAAAACAATCATACAATTAAATAATATAATTCAATCAAAACAAGCAATTAAAAAAGACAGAGGCAGCAGAAAAACAATCCAATTAAAGCAACAGTTAATTTAAAACTAGAGCCAGCTATTACAAAAACAATAAAACAGCAGATAAAACAATGACCCAGAATCAACACTCCAAAATTGTCAGGTGAGATCAAACAGAAAAGGCATAATATAAAAAATAAATTTTAAAAATAGGAAAAGCCAACCTGGCCTCAACAGCCATCATCCTGGTGCTAAATTCTAAAATGAGCCAGGCATGTCTGGAGATAGTTCAGTAAGATTTGGAGCGGAATTTTTTTTGGAAAATAAGTACCTGAGTTTGCTTGGACTTTTTTGCATGTATTTCGTGGAAATTTATTTATTTACTGCATTTCTATACTACCCAATAGCCGGAGCTCTCTGGGAGGTTTACAAAAATTTAAACCATAAAAACTATTCAAAATATAAAACAACAGTATAAAAACATACGTTAAAATAGAGTATAAAAGCACAACCAGGATAAAAACCGAGCAGCCGTGCAGAAATTAATACAGATTTAAAATACAATTTTAAACTGCAAGGTTCAAAATCAAATTGAAGAACTGTTAAAATACTGTGAGAATAAAAAGATTTTCACCTGGCGTTTAAAGGAGCATAATGTAGATGCCAGGCGAACCTCTCTAGGGAGCTCATTCCACAGCTGGGGTGTCACAGCAGAGAAGGCCCTCCTCCTGGTAGCCATCTGCCTCACTTCCTTTGGCAGGGGCTCACAGAGAAGGACCGCCGAGAATGATCTTCCGGGCAGGTACATATGGGAGGAGGCGTTCCTTCAGATAACTTGGCCCCAAGCCAAAATGATTATGAGGATGTCCGACACTGAGATTTCTGTTCTGTTTAAGCCTAACGGAATTCTGCAGCGTTTCCATTCTGGTAACCAGGGGTGAACTGCAGTGTATTTTTTTTTTTTATTCCAGCATTTTTTTTACCGCAATTCCCCCCCCCCCCCGTCCTGCCATTTGTGCAAATTGTAGTTTGCCCATTAAAAAAAAATATTGGGAGGATCTTGAAATGTGCGCAAATGGTGTAATTTTTTAATTATTTTCTTTATGAATTTGCGCAACTGTGTGTGATCACAAATCTGCCTGACCACTATGCCTGACATGGGGGGAAATCACATTTGCTTACCGTCGCTTCTCCGCCCACGTGTTTGTCCCTCATTACTTCCTCTTTTGAAAGAGGAAGTAAACAACTTGCATGTGGCCCGTTCAGTGGGCCATTTTGATTGCGCTGCTTGTCCTGCACACAGCAGGAAATAGCGGCAACTTCTGTCTTTAAAAATAAGTCGGACTTACTGGGGTGATTTTTGTGGCGCGACGAAGACTAGAAGGGGCTGGAGGCATGCGGGAGGCAGATGACATAGTGAGAGGGACACGTGAAAATATGTGAGTGCTCAGTAATGAGCATGCAATAAAAAGCTCGACTCATGGAGTTATGTGTACGAAAAATCCTGCATTCCTGGGGCAAATCATATGATTAATCTAATGTGTGGTTTGGCTCTCAAATTCAAATCTTCAACCAAATATCAAGTATTATTCTGTGCAACTTTTTTTTCAGCCCTACGTTTGCAGGGCAGACAAGCAGAGAACAACTTCTCCAGCCCCGTATGTGCTACCTACATGACCAAATTTCTGCCATACCAGTATGGTATTTCTGCCATACCAGGATGAACTTACCTGTACACTATGCTTGTTTAAGGCCCTTCTCCAGGTGCATCCTCCGAGAGAGACTCACACAGAAGAAGGCTTCTCGGTGGTGGCCCCCCAATTATGGAATGAACTCCCTAGCGATGCCTGCCTGGCGCCAACGTTGTTATATTTTCGGAGCCAGGTTAAGACCTTCCTCTACTCCCAGTCGTTTGGCAACATACGATAAGTTATTAGTGAAGTCATGGGATATTTATGCAGTTTTAATAATATATGTCATGTTTTAATCAGTTTTTATGTATTTTATCATGTTGTTGTTCCCCGCCTTGATCCAGACGGAGAGGCGGGTAAGAAATAAATTGTTGTTATTATTATTATTATTATTATTATTATTATTATTATTATTATTTGTGTCTGCTCTGTTTCTACGGTTGTAACTAAACTGTTTATACATTATGCACAATACTGTCTTTTTAAGGAGTTTTAACTTTTGTAAACTGCCCAGAGAACTTTAGCTATTGGGCAGTATAGAAATGTAATAAATGAAATGAAAAAGAAATGAAGGGAAAATTATATTGTGGGTAAAAGAGAGTGTGTGTATAATGAAAGAAATAAATTAATTACAAGGCTCTCCTGGTGACACTGAAATGCTTGAGGCAAAATTAGTCGTCTTGTGCTTCGCGGAAGGTTTACTCCTGAACACTGTAGCTGTCCCATCCAGTTAAGCTGGACTGCTTAGATTTATAGTCTTCCAATAAACTCAACTGTCCCTGGGAAGTTCCAAGTTGACACCATCCAGGTGCACCAATAAGTGGAGCGGTCTGTGTACATAGCTCCCATCACCACCAAGCAAAGACTGAAGGGAGAGGAACACCTTGATTGTGTGGGTCAGGTGTTTCTTTCAGCTGCTGCTTTGGCAATGAACTGAAAGTCAAGAATGGACTCTCAGGTCTCATCTACACCTTGAGGCCTTCCGGGACTCGGTGGGGGAGGATCTAGGGCTTTACCGCTTCCGGGATCATTCCCCTGGGTCCATACGCCAGCGCATCATCTGGGAAGTCAAGAGGGATGTTCCGGCATGGTGTGGGTTTTTTTTTTTTAAAAAAAGGAGATGGTCGCGCAATTGCACGTTCCCGATCCTGTGCAAAGTAAAAAAAAACCCCAAAACCTAAAAACTCGGCACCAAAAAGCGCCGGCAGCCATCCCAGCGATGGTGAAATTGCTCCCCCTCATCCCTGATGGGCACAGAGTCACCCCACGCAGCTCTATGCCTATTTGAAGAGCCCTGCCACTTGCGGGGAGGAGGGAGGACCCGGGAGCCCACACCACCACCCGTGGTCGTCAGGGTTGTCCTGGGACCACGGGAAAAATCAGGAAAACCGCAGCCCCAGTTATCCCGGGACAACTGAGAGGTCATCCTCAATTGACCCCAAGATCCCCTGTGCATCATTTGACCTCGAGCTGACCCCGAGACAAATGGCAGGTGTAGAGTAGGCCTCACAGAGGCCGTGACTGCTTATTGTGACTATACAAATGCTTGACTATAAAGGCTGCAGAATGGTTCAGAACTGGCATATTCTGTTCTCAAAATGGACAAGTTTCGGGAATGCATTACTGTAGGGCCTTTAACCTATTATACCCTTCTGAATGAAGCCACCATGTACTGGTGACGTGCCAACTCTCATAGGTATTTTTCAGATCAGGGGGGAACCAGCAGCTTGGGAGGTTGCAGAACGATGAAGAGATGTATGACAGAAAGATAACACACACACACACACACACACACACACACACACACACACCACCCTCGGCCAGCTTGCAGTGATTGGGTGTACTAAAGAACAACACAAAAATAAATAAACTACAAAACGTCCTGAGAATGAGGCAGAAAAACGGAAACTTCTTTCACTGGAGGAAGAAAATTTACAGGAAATCGGAGGACAGATTTTTGGCACGGCTCTCGTTCCCTTGTTCCCTCACTGCCACGCGCTCACACACGCACTGTGGAGGGTGTAAAATTGAGAATCGGCTGCCAACATAGCTGATGCTGTTGCAACTTGCCGTGGTAGTGCAAAAAAACGAAACAAAACAAAAACATATCAAAAAGTGTGCAGTCTAGCACTGCAGCTCACATACAAGTCCTTTATTCTCTCTGGTTTTATAAATCCAGGAGGCTTTTCCATATATAGATTTCTTCTTCAAGATCTCCATAAAGAAAAGCAGTTTTCACATCCAGATGCTCCACAGATAGCTGACGTGATGCAGCAATACTTAGAAATAATTTAATTGCACTATATTTCACTGCTGGCGGAAAAAGTCTGATTATAATCTTGTTCTGGAATCTGGGAGAGCCCTCTGGCAACTAATCTGGCCTTGTAACGTTGAATTTCACCTTCTGCATTTGCTTTGGTCTTAAAGACCCATTTACATCCTATAACATTCTTGCCTTCTGGCAGTGTTGCAAGAGTCCATATCTTATTCTGGTGTAATGCATTCATCTCTTGTTGCATCGCTTCTTTCCATTTACATGCTTCCTCTGGTGGCATGTTCTCAACTTCTCCCCAAGTTTAGGGCTCATGCACTTCTACCATTCTTGCAAGGTAGGACAGTCGTACAGGTGGCACGCCTTTATTAGTTCGAGCTGAACATCTGTCGAGGTTCTGTTCAGTAGCACCGTCTGCTGGTATAGAACCTTTTAGGTCTGAACTTTCTTCTGTTGGCTGCATGTCCCCTTCTGACTCTACAGAGGGTTGTAGTTCTTTAATTTGTTCTTTACTTTCGACATCCATATCTACAATGCACTCTATATGGGGCTGTCTTTGAAGATGGTTCAGAAGCTGCAGCTTGTGTAAAATGCAGTGGCCAGATTGATAACAGGAACCAGAAGGTTCGAGCATATAAGACCTACTCTGGCCCGCTTGCATTGGCTGCCTATACGTTTCCGAGCCCAATTCAAGGTGCTGGTTCTAACCTATAAAGCCTTACATGGCTTGGGACCACAATACCTGATGGAACGCCTCTCCTGACACGAACCTACCCGTACACTACGATCCACATCTAAGGTCTTCCTCCGGTTGCCTACTCCGAGGGAAGCACGGAGAGTGGCAACAAGGGAGAGGGCCTTTTCAGTGGTGCCCCCCCCCCCAATTATGGAATGATCTCCCCAACGAGGCTCACCTGGCGCCAACATTGTTATCTTTTCGGCGCCAGGTCAAGACTTTCCTCTTCTCCCGGGCATTTAACAGCATATGATGAGGGTTTTGTGTTGTTGTTGTACTTTGATCCAGAAATGTTGTTTTAAAGGATATTGTAATTATAACTTGTTTTTATGCTTTATGGTTTTAAATTTTGTATATCGGTGTTTTTGATGTTCAATGTTTAAAATTTTTGTAAACCGCTCAGACAGCTTCGGCTATGGGGCGGTATATAAATGGAATAAAATAAATAATAAATAAATAAAACCAGATAAATATCTCTTGTCGATTGTTCTGACTCAGTATTGCCTATTGAATTGACCATTTCTCTTTCATCAAAATAGACAACACTCTTCACTGTAACCTTGCCTGTAATAGGATTTAAAATCCTGTAATCTCGGGTTCCAGGTTCATACCCAACTAGAATTCCTTCTTCTGTTCTATCATCAAGCTTTGATTTCTTCTCTTTTGATATATGAGCATAAACTTTAGATCCAAATACAAAAATATATATTAAAATATTTTTAAAATATCTTTGCCTGGGACCAAAAGGTTAACAATGTTGGCACTAGACAGACCTTTCTGGGGAGGGAATTCTACCATTGAGAAGTCTCTCTCTCTCTCTCTCTCTCTCTCTCTCTCTCTCTCTCTCTCTGTGGTCACCACCTACTTTACCTCAGATGTCCGAGGCACCTCAATGTACATGCAGATTGGTATGGGAGTAGGTATTTCTTCAAATGCTCCCTATGCTACTATAGACTTCCTTGGAAGAAAGTATATCTGACCAGAAGCTGCAGTGGTACATAGGATAACTTTATTTATTTATTTAATTAATTATTTAAAAAAAACTATGTCCTGTCTTTTTTTAAATAAACCCTTCAAGGTAGCTTATGGCAATACAATATGGAACAATATAAAAATAAAACTACAAAATTCATTAAACCACAATCATAATGAAACACAACTAACATGAGATAAAAATGCCAGCAAGCAACAAAACCAACAACCCAGAAGACAAAAAACAAAACAAAATGAAAATGAACAGGAGAAAGAAGCATTTGCTCAACTAAAGGCCTCCTTAAATAACCAAATTTTAAGCACTATGTATATATATATATATATATATATATATATATATATAGTGTTGGGGCTCGTCAGATCTCAACTAGAAGGGCTTTTCACTAAGTGGGGGCTACCACTGAGAAGGTTCTACTCCTTATCACTGCCTGCAATGCTTGAGATGGCCAAGAGATCTGGAACAAGGCCTCAGGTGATGAACAGGGCAGGACTATTGTCGGCAACAGGCATGGAGAGACACTTGATTAAGTGTTCCTTTGGGTGACGTGATTGATGACTTTCAACCACACTCAGGATCTGACTGCTTTTGGTGGCAGGCAGGAATTTCCTCCCAGCACAAATTGGCAGTGAACTTGGGGTGTTATCGCATTCTGCCACCACAGCATGTGACTTGGCTTGTTTTTGAGACTCACCTTGAGCTACTTGCCTTGTAAGCACATTTCTGTAATGTACCTCCTCCTAGTTGACACGTTGTCATCCGGATTATATAGGATGCTTGGCAGTGTCTTCTAGCACTTTGGTACAACTACTCTACAGATGTAAACTGGTTCAACAGTTATTCCCTCTTCCCAGGGAACCCCCGGGAAGAGGGAATAACCTGGGGATTCTAGATTTTGTGAAACTGCCACAGAAGCAATCGCAATTAGATCCCATATTCACAGGCACTCAAAATGAATAGCACTCAAGAATGAGCAGACATAGAGCCTATTGAAGAAACAGCTGAAGACAGATCAGAAGGCTATACCATGGGCTCCTCTGAATGTGCAATTTATTGCATGCTTATGATTGGCCACTCATGAAAGTTTTGGGGTTAATTTCATGACATCGTCAACAATCAGGACGTCTCCTGCGGAATCCTTTGAAAATCCTCGGATAAAGAGAACCACTTTTAAAAGTGGTAATAGCCAGGAAACAGCAAGATCTTCCACCACAAGATGGTGTTGTCTCACTAGAACTCAATGGAACTGAATGGAGGGAAAGTATTCAATTTAAACCCCTTGTTGACCCTCTCCTCCTGTGTAATGCAGCCCATAACTATTGCACCAAAGAACCAGGAAGCACAAATTTCTCATAATGTAGAGACACTCCATGCCTTCCCAACATGGTGTCCCTCAGACGGCTGGCCTTGCTGGCTGGGAATGATGGGAGTTGCAGTCCAACACCTCTGGAGGACACCAGGTTGGGAAAGGCTATCCTAGAAGAATTAGAAGGGGCCAGGCTAGCTTGTCAGGCAAATCAACAGAAACCCTGAAAAGTGTTAATGAGGCAAGGCAAGGCAGCCCGCAGCCAAGGGCCAGCCTTGTCCTCATCATCAGGAAGGAGAGAGGGAGCAAGAGAGGGAGGGGCATAATCCCTCCTGCAAGCAGTTGGTGAACATGATATAGTCAGACAACATCTTGGAGAAGATCTTCAGCAGGATTGGGGAGCATGCAGTCCTTCAAACAGTTGTCCAGAAAGCTCATGTAGTGGCTGAAGACTATGTTGGAGGCCTGTTCAGCGAGACAAAACACTGCCCAGCAAGCCCTCCTCCACAAAGCAGGGGCCTGGGAGGCTGACCGGTCCAGCCCTTCGGACCAATACAGGATCTGCTACACCTACAGCACTGTTGGCAAATGACCCTCCAGCTTAAATACCAGACAGAAAACGTGCCATGGCTCTCAGCATTAAAACCAGGGCCCAGAGGCTATTGACACACCATCTAAGGCAGAGGATACTTAAAATAAAGGCATCATGAGTGGAAACAGCTTTCCTCATTATTTCAGCTTTGCCTTCCACTCCTCACCTGGTCACCAGAGGGTTAGGGTAACCGGGAATTCCATCCAGGTGAGTGAGATGGGGAGTGTCATTCTGTTCCTCCTTTGTCCATTTGCTCAGTTTCCACGCGGGCTGCCGGGGTGGAGCCAAACAAAAACACACCGAAGTGGGACCTGCGTTGTGAGTCAGCCTGTATTAACTGATGTACTGTGCTGTATACCAAAATTGCAACGAATATACAAATGAATATACATGTATGTCAAGGAATTAGAGGGGTCAAAGTACATCTAATAAACGGCTCTTATGCCTCCAATCAGCTGCGAGGCAGGGGGAGGCTCCTGGTGGCCCTGGAACTGCGAGAACTAGCCGCGCAGGGACCAGGCTCTATGGGGGAGGAGCAAAGCATGGAGAGGAGTTCAGACACCAGGGATGGAGCCTGACAAGGGGGCAGAGTGTGCCAGACACCACCCTCTGGGCAACTTTTATTTATTACATGTCTATACCGCCCAAGAGCCGAAGCTCTCTGTGCCTTCCAGATGTTCTGGCCTACAACTTCCATGAGCCCTCACTGCTGTCTAGGACTGATGGGAGCTGTAGACCAAACTATCTAGAGGGCCACCAGCTGCCCTCCTCCCCCTGCTCTACTCCGTCCTCCTCCTCCCTTCTCCCTCTCCCTCCTCCTGAAGAAGATGCTTGTGGAGCTGCTGCTGCTACTACTTGCCCAGGTCCCTGGTGGCTGCTGATCAGCTGCATAGCTAGTGTGGGTGGGTTAGGGAAGCCACCAGCAGAACGGAACCTGCCACATGAAAGCGCTCCTTCCCTTCTCTGAAAAAATGGAACCCTGCCCCTCATCATTCCCCCTCCTTCCCCCCACCATCCCTAGGGACAGGGACTCACCCAGGGGCTGGTGACTGAGTTGAGTCATGGGTTGCTCTCTTCCAGCACAACTCTCCTATTCTGGACCTGCAAGGATGCAAAACCACCCAGCATAGAACATAAGAAGAGCCATGCTGGACCAGACCGAGGGTCCATCTAGCACACAGTGGACAACCGGCTGTTGACCAGGAACCCACAAGCAGGACACTGTGCAACAGCAGCCTCCTACCCATGTTCCCCAGCAACTGGCATATATAGACTTGCTGCCTCTGATACTGGAAGTAGTACAAAACCATCAGGACTAGTAGCCACTTATAGATTTCTCCCCCAGGAATTTATCCAACCCCCTTCTAAAGGCATCGAAACTAACGGCCAGGTGCTGCATGCATAGAAATGACACCTGCTGAACTTCCTTTTTCTATACTACTGTTAAAGATGCAGGAGCCCTGAGCTCCTTTCCGTATGGTCACCCTATGCAGTCACTGGACTCCAGCAAAAGCTGTGAACTGAAATAAATACCGCTCATTTGTGAAAACTGATGAATTGGTATGATTGAAGAGCAAAACCAAGAATTTGTTAAAGGGCTGGATATTAAAAACACAATACAATAATTATGATGTTGTACAATGTTTCGTCATTGGTGAAACAATAGCACTAAATCAGTTTAGAGAATAAATAAATGAGAGTGATTCACAGATCATTTACACTGTTGTATTCTCAATGAAGGCAACTGAAGGTGAGTAACTTGAGCATCAGTTTTCTGAGCATCTCCTCCATGGAAAGCCCCTTGAAAGGAATGGAAGAAATTATGGAGATAACAGCATTGGCAAAATTGGCAAATTCTGGCAGATTGGTTGAACAACAACGATGCTAAGATTACTTTGCCCACCTCCTGAAGGCATTCTGCCTTGGATGCAGATTAGAACTGCCTAAAATATAACCTTCCAATCCAATGTCCCAAGTAGCTGCCAAAGGATGTATAAGAGCGGAAGAAATGTGAATCAGCCAAACCTGATATTCCAGAAGGAATCTTATCTGATTAGTGAGAAGCCTTCCTACACAGGAAATTACAGCCGTCATATAGACTACAACGTGACGCTGAAATATATCTCAACAGACGAATATGCGAGGACTACATAGGCAGGTCGGTATGCTTTGCCACATCATAAGACCGACATCACAGACAGAAAATGTGCCATCATTGTATATTTACTAACCATGATTTCCATTCTCTGACTGCTGGTCCTGATGTAGCCAAAACAGTACTACCCACAAATAAGAGGGAGATATCAGCAGGTTCAGGGGAGCCCTGAGGTTTGGAGAAGTATAAAAAAAAAACTTTAAAAAAATCCTTAACAGAGAAGCCCCCTCCCTCTCAAACCACCCCCTGCATAATGCACAGCATATGCAGTAGTGTGGACTGCTGGCTGACTGCTGTGGGGGGTGGGGAGGGAAAATGGAACAGAGCAGCTGGCATCCTGAACAGGGAGCACTCCAAGCTGCAACATTTTGTGGCGGGTCCCATATGTACTCTCTATTTCCAATCATCAGAGGTGAGTGCTGTTGTTTATGGGCTCCTCTAGGCCGAGCGATTTATTGCGTGCTCCTGATTAGTAGGGATGTGCACTGGATCGGACCCGATCCACGATCCGAGTCCGGTCCAGTGGGAAATCGGATAAATTATCCGATTTCCGATCCCGCAGCTGGATCGGCCGATCCAATCCGAACCGGTCCGAAAAAGCTCCGAACCGGTTCGGCGGATCGGCGGATCGGCGGGCGCCCACTGGCGCCCACCGCCGCTTCCATTGGCGGGCGCCAGCGGGCGCCCGCCGATGAAAGTGGACAGCGGGGGGGGGAGGAGGGGGGCACTTACCTTCTCGGCCCGGTGGCTCCCGTCCGGCGCCGGCGCCTACTACTACTAGCAGGCTCCGCGGCCTGCTCTAGGGTGGCGCGCCGGGTGATGTCATCACCCGGCGCGCTACTCTAGAGCAGGCCGCGGAGCCTGCTGGTAGTAGTAGGCGCCGGCGCCGGACGGGAGCCACCGGGGCGGGAAGGTAAGGAGGGGGTGCGTGGAGGGGAGGAGGGGGCGGGGGGAGGGGGGAGGGGGGCCCTTACCTTTCCGGCCCAGCGGCTCCCGTCCGGCGCCGGCGCCTACTACTCCCAGCAGGCTCCGCGGCCTGCTCTAGGATGGCGCGCCGGGTGATGTCATCACCCGGCGCGCTACTCTAGAGCAGGCCGCGGAGCCTGCTGGAAGTAGTAGGCGCCGGCGCCAGACGGGAGCCGCCGGGCCGGAAAGGTAAGGAGGGGGTGCGTGGAGGGGAGGAGGGGGAGGGGGGAGGGGGAGGGGGGAGGGGGGCCCTTACCTTTCCGGCCCGGCGGCTCCCGTCCGGCGCCGGCGCCTACTACTCCCAGCAGGCTCCGCGGCCTGCTCTAGGATGGCGCGCGGGGTGATGTCATCACCCGGCGCGCTACTCTAGAGCAGGCCGCGGAGCCTGCTGGAAGTAGTAGGCGCCGGCGCCGGACGGGAGCCGCCGGGCCGGAAAGGTAAGGAGGGGGTGCGTGGAGGGGAGGAGGGGGCGGGGGGAGGGGGGAGGGGGGCCCTTACCTTTCCGGCCCGGCGGCTCCCGTCCGGCGCCGGCGCCTACTACTCCCAGCAGGCTCCGCGGCCTGCTCTAGGATGGCGCGCCGGGTGATGTCATCACCCGGCGCGCTACTCGAGAGTAGGCCGCGGAGCCCGCTGGTAGTAGCCGCCGGCGCCGGACGGGCCGAGAAGGTAAGCAGTGGCGGGGAAGGGGGCTTACCCCCCCCCCCGGAGCCATCCGCTTCTATCCGCTGGCGCCCGCGGGCGCCAGCGGATGGAAGCGGGCGGCCCCAGGGGGGGTAGGGAGCGCGGGGGAGGGGGTTTACCTGCCGGGGCCGTCCACAGCGGACGGCCCCAGGGGGGGGAGGGAGTTAGGCCCCCCCTTACCCACCCGCCGCCATTTTTTCCTCATAGACTTGCATTGCAATGCAAGTCTATGGGGAAAAAAATGGCGGCCGATCCAAAAATGTACGATTTTTGGGTCGGGATTGGACTCGATCCGGTCCGGGGGGCCTCCGATTTTGTCCGAACCGGTCCGGGACAAAATTGGAGGTCCCGATCCGGGTCCCGATCCGATCCGGGGGGTCCGTGCACACCCCTACTGATTAGCCACTCACAGAAGATTTTGGGTTGATTTCATGATCTCGTCAACCACTAGGATGGTTCCTGCTGAAGCCTCCAGAAATCCCAGGATAAACAGAACCATTTTTAAAGTGGTAAATAGCTGGGAAACAGCAGGATCTTGTCTCTCTCCCCCCCCCCCCCCTGTGTAATCCAGTCCATAACAATCGTACCAAAGAACCAGGAAGCACAAAAGCTTACTCAGGTAAACAATGCGATTTCACTTAATGTAGAGACACTCTATGTAGCCATAAAGGGACAATCCACACAGTAGAGGAGACATCAGCAAGCTCAGGGAAATTCCAAGGTTTGCAGAAGGTTAAAAAGTGTTTTTCTTTTTTAAGAAAAGAACTCTAGGAGAAGAGGGGAACCCTAATACAGCCCAGTGCTTGCTGTCTGTTGAAGGTGGTGGTTGTAAAACCAGGGTAAGGAGGAATGTAATGAAGTATCATAGAAATGGATGCGGCTGGCTTAGTGGCTCTCTTGCTTTCTCTTATATATATACACACACACACCTATACATTTTGCCTTTAATTCTGGGCCTCTTGATGGGAATTAGACATGCTGTGTCAGCAACTTCTTGGCAAAGCGAAAGTAGGGTGACCATATGGAAAGGCAGACAGGGCTCCTGTATCTTTAACAGTGGTATAGAAAAGGGAATTTCAGCAAGTGTCATTTGTATGCATGCAGCACCTGGTGAAATTCCCTCTTCATCACAACAGTTAAAGCTTCAGGAGCCCTGCCCTCTTGACCAGATACAAAAGAATTGCTAGTGCTAGGCTCTCTCCATCTGGAAGTACCCCAGACCACATTGGCAAGTGTTCCTTTGGTTTTTGCTTTCTTTTGGAGCACATGGACTGATTTACTTAATTCATCTAGAGCTCTATGCTGTGGGCTTTTTGGGTGGTGCCATGCACCACGGTCACTCCAGTATGTGGCATGCTGTGGTCTGATTGTGGGGTCTCTTCTTGCTCTAATAGTCTGTGATATCCTACAGATGATATCCCAGTGAGGTAGAATCCAGCCACATGGAAACACCTTCCAAGCTGCTCCATGAATGTATGACTCCGTCATGCTGCCGCTGGAGGAGTTCTCAGAGGAAGAGCTAGAGACCCCAGAAATCCAGGGCACCTCAGACCAGGACCTGCCTCCAGACTTTCAGGAGGCTGAGCCCTCAGGGGAGATGGTTGCAGAGCCATCCCTATCCAGGGAAAGGGATTCTGTGGATCTGGGGGGGGGGGAGTTGCTGGCCTCTAGCTTTTCCTCTGAGGACTCCTCCAGTGGGGACATGATAGACTCAGTCGTCAAATGACAAACAACAAAGCAGACATGTCAGGCAGATTTATGCAAAATGAACCAATTTCCATATGTATTATCTGAGAAGTTGCAATTTTTTTCATGTATAGATTTTGTTGTTCTTGGTGCAAAATTTGAATGAAAGCTGGTTTACAGTATCTGAATTGTTCTGCTTATTGCCTACCAATCTTGTGTGACAGTAGGAATAGACTTTGAAACCGTGCCCTGCCTTTCCTGGTTTACAAGTCAACGTGGGGAGAAGTCAGGACTGACTTTGCTTTCCCAAGGACTATAACCTTTTGTTGATGGAGGGAAAGGAGTGGCCCAGGTAGAAATGCTCTTTAAAAAGGCGTCACTTTGTAGATAAGCTGTATTTCTAGGATGAGTTAGCTGGTAGTGATTTGATTTTAATCTGAGCCAGGATTCACCATATTTTAGTTCTGGAACCATCAGGACTAGA
Source organism: Anniella stebbinsi (assembly GCA_029215795.1). Classification (NCBI taxonomy): domain Eukaryota; kingdom Metazoa; phylum Chordata; class Lepidosauria; order Squamata; family Anniellidae; genus Anniella; species Anniella stebbinsi. The sequence continues at coordinate 15,848,399 of JARDYH010000002.1, read as the reverse complement.
AACTGCAGGTCCATCTGCTATGGCGAGCTTGTCTGGTGAGCCATGAAGGCTGCAGGTTACTGGTGTCATCTCTGGACATCTGCCATGGCTCTAGTGCTCCAACAGAACTCACCGCTGACATCCCCTGGGGGTTTGGGAGCTGCCATTTCCATTTCCTAGAGTTCCCAACATAGCATAATTCCAGGGCATTGTGGGAAATTGAAATGGGGGCTCCTGGATTCTCATTGGGAGCTGCCTTTTACTCATTGGTGCATTTCTGGCACTGCCCACCACAGTTACCACCACTTAAGCCCAGCAGGGGAGCCACACTGACGTAGGATGTCTTTCAAACCTGAAGGCAGACCCAGTAAAGGGATCCCAGGCTCTGGAACGATGCCACCACCCTCACCAGCCATTGGCTCCTTGTGGAATGTCTGTAATGGCCTCCAGGTAGGCTGACCATATGAAAAGGAGGTCAGGGCTCATGTAACTTTAACAGTTGTAGAGAAAAGGGAATTTCAGCCAGTGTCATGTGTATGCAATTAGTTCCTGGTGAAATTCCCTCTTCATCACAACAGTTAAAGGTGCAGGGGCCCTGCCTTCTTTTGTATATGGTCACTCTAGTATAGTGCCTGCAACTTTAACTATTGTGATGAAGAGGGACTTTCACCAGGAACTAATTGCATACAAATGACACTGCCTGAAATTCCCTTTTCTCTACAACTGCTAAAGTTACATGAGCCCTGTCCTCCTTTTCATATGGTCAGCCTACCTCCAGGTCACCCTGGCTGCCTCTACAAGAGAGGTTTAAAGCTCTTTCAAGGCGCTTAAAATTTTTACCTCTACAAGAATGGAGCGCAAATCGGGCGTAGAGGCACGTTATCTCTCCGATTATGCGCATTATCGAATGCGCGTTAAATCGCGAGTTTTATTTTGCTCCGGCCATTAAAGCGCATTTTGACTATGTGAACAAGCGCTTATGCGCATTAACTACTTGTAAAGCACATTTTGGTCATCCATTAATGGGCTTCGCCGCCTCTCGCCGCCTCTCATGCAGAGGGATTAGGTGTAAATGCGCGTCAGCGATTATGCGCATAATCGCCTAACCGGGCGCAAAAGCGAATCCTTGTAGAGGGGACCCCTGTCACTTTGCCTGGGCACAACAGTGTCTGGCTTATCACTTCCTTACTCTCACCCAGAGGCTCTCTGAGGCCTAGCAATTATTTATTTATTTATTATTAATTTCTTTGGCATCCAATAACTGATGCTCTCTTGTAGGAATCTGTTTTGAAAGCTAGGCACCAATGGGAGTTATTGTTTTTTCTCTGTGTCCTAGCTAAGCCAGGGGAGGAGGCATTTAGACTCTGATCACATTGGGGAGTAAGGACATTTGCCTCCCTTTTTTCCCTTTCTTATACGGATTGCTCCCTTCTGTACGTTCACCTAGAATTGAGCAAAACAGGATATGTAGCTGCGGATTTACAGAAAGTCTGCTATGGCCCTTACCTTGTGCATCTACAGCAGGGATGGGTAACTTGTCCTCCAGATGTTTGGGCCTACAATTCCCATGATGCTTCACCATTGGCTAGGCCTGATAGGGGTTGTTGGTCAAAACATCTGGAGGACCACAAGTTGCCACCCTGATCTCTAGAGTACTTTTGCTTCTCCAGTTTCCAGAGGGGTAGCTGTGTTAGAGCCGATCTACACTACTGCTTTATAATGGTTTATAACAGTTTTAAACCGGTTTAAAACTGTTATAAAGCATTATAAAGCAGTAGTATAGATCGGCTCTCATCTGCTGTAACAAACACAATGAAGAGTCTTGTGGCACCTTAAAGACTAACAAGCGTGTTCTGGCTTGAGCTTTCATCGGCATTGTCCAGCATCAGGTGCGTGCAGTGTCAACCTCAAACTGGCAGATTTATTCACACATATTACAGGATGGTGGGAGGAAAGTACACTGGGGAGGTGGGGTGGCAGGAGGAATTGTTTTAGTAAAACAACGAAGAGTCTTGTGGCACCTTAAAGCCTAACAAGCTTCTGTGGAGCTTCTGTGGAAAAGTCTACATGCCAACTTGATCCCCTATCTACTCTGGCAACACAATGACAAGTTCTAATAATGCCGTCCACAACATTAGGGGTTCATGCAGCTGTTCAGCTTCCAATGTGATATATTAGGCTGACCCTATGAAAAGGAGGACAGGGCTCCTGTAACTTTAACAGTTGTAGAGAAAAGGGAATTTCTGCCAGTGTCATTTGTATGCAATTAGTTCCTGGTGAAATTCCCTCTTCATCACAACAGTTAAAGTTGCAGGAGCCCTGCCTTCTTTTGTATAGGGTCACTCTAGTATAGTGCCTGCAACTTTAACTGTTGTGATGAAGAGGGAATTTCACCAGGAACTAATTGCATACAAATGACTCTGGATGAAATTCCCTTTTCTCTACAACTGTTAAAGTGACATGAGCCCTGTCCTCCTTTTCATATGGTCAGCCTAGATATATGCCATCAATGCCCTTCTGCATTCTACCTAGGACAAACAGGCCAATCTCTATGCAAAATGAATAAATAGACACAAAACTGCCATTAGGAATGCCAATATTTAAAGTAACTGTAGGGGGGACATTTCAGTCTCCCAGGATATTCTGTCAATGGCTTTAAGGTGGCCATTCCTGAACAACGGAATTCAAAGCCAGATAGCAATGTGAAATTGCTGAAGCCTAATTAATCAAGGTATTCAACTCTATATTCTGTGTTCTGAACAAGGACAAAGGATGTGTGTTTTTAATCACACCTCATATGTTAATCTGCTCACCATTGCAATTATGACTGTGTTATCACCCATCAACATTTTAGGAATGGAAACTGTTCAGGTAATTATCACTGTCTGTACTTTTTGCATTTCAATTCCCTCTGACCACATGACCTACATTACCCTCTCCCCTCACCCTCACCTACACACACACACACACACACACACACACACACAGCATGTTTATTTAAATCTTTCAGTTTACATCCTGAAGCCGAATTCTGAAACTTTCACAAAGTTAACATACATAGACCCTGAAAGAGGGTTTACAGTACTTTTGCCTGAAGGTTGCAAAGATTTGAGAAGTATTTCAGTACACATTGAACAGACTGTGGCAATGCTGGGCCCTGAACCAATCAACCTTCTTTCCTTTGGAGGACATTTGCATGCACAGGTTCTATTGGTTGGAAGGCTTAAAGAGGACAATCCACACCCCCACGCGCATGCCTTTAGACTAGTGGAGTTGTGAATAACAACGGCAACAGAACTTTGTGGCTACTGGCAAATCTCACACTGTTCAGAATGATTCATGAAGCAAGAGCTATGCTACTTCCTATTTAAAAGCATGCTTTTGCAAAGTGTCAACGCCTCGATTTTATGTTGGCAATTAGGCCTTGATTCAGTCTCACTTATCAGCCATTTGGATCGTGCGTTTCCATTCTGGAAGATTCACATGACTGAAATAAACCAAAGTGCATCAATGTTTTCAGAACTGGAGACTTGCACCGTTGGTTCCCACCTGTCTGCTGAGGGCCCCCTTCCAACGGTATCTTCAGAGTATGCAAGCTACAGCCATGCAGCTCCTGCCCAGGCTAGAAAGATGTCAGAAGCCGGATGATTCTTGAGGTGGCTCCTTCTTACACTAGTATTGCTCCCCATGAAAACTAAAGCAACCCTGGCAGAGAAAGGAGCCATGGCATGGACTTGTCCCCTATCACCCAGCAGCTTCGGACATTATCTTCACGCAGTGGGAAGGAGCTGGGGCCCACACCCCAAGAGAGCCCACTGATAAGAGTCTCCTAGAGTAGGGTGACCAGATAAAATCCAGGTCAGGGCTCCTGTAACTTTAACAGTTGTAGAGAAAAGGGAATTTCAGCCAGAGTCATTTGTATGCAATTAGTTCCTGGTGATATTCCCTCTTCATCACAACAGTTAAAGTTGCAGGCACTATACTAGAGTGACCATATACAAAAGAAGGCAGGGCCCCTGCACCTTTAACTGTTGTGATGAAGAGGGAATTTCACCAGGAACTAATTGCATACAAATGACACTGGCTGAAATTCCCTTTTCTCTACAACTGTTAAGTTACATGAGCCCTGACCTGGATTTTATCTGGTCACGCTATCCTAGAGTTGCTCCTCCTCTTCACCCTCTGGCCCAGACAGTGGTCATGGTGAGAAGGAGCAGCAGTAGAGGCCATTGCGTTAGCAGTAGATGGAGGGTGCTGATACACTCACGTCCTGCTTGTGGGTCTCCCACCAACAGCTGTTTGGCCACTGTGTGAAGAGAATGCTAGACTAGTTGTGTCCTTCCCAACTAAGTGTGCAATCCTATGCATGTTTAGATAGAAAAACATCTTACGACTTCCAGCATGCCCCAGCCAGCTATGCTGGGAGTTGTAGAGCTTTTTTTCCCTGTCTAAACCTGCATGGGATTGTGCATTAGGGCATTTATGTCAACTGTCTTCATCAGGTCTAGTATTTTACTGAAATTGTTTAGCAGTTTAATTGTTTTAAATTTTTTATGCTAAAATTTTTATACTAAGTGTTATTGACTTGTATGTTATGGTTATAATTTTTGTGGACCACCCAGAGAGCTTCGGCTATTGGGCAGCATAGAAATGGAATTAATTAATTAGTTATTATAAAATATTTACCTATTATGAATTGACTAATTAATTCTATTTCTGTGCCACCCATCTCTCTCTGAGAACTCCATCAGACGGGAGGAAATCTCGCTTCTCTGCCCTCGCTTCTGTTGCACAATACTTCTCCTTTCTCTCAGAGAGGAAAGAGGAAGTAAACAATGTCCACCTAGCCCATTCAATGGGCCATTTTTATCGCACCGCTTCTCCTGCACACAGCAGGCGATAGCAGCAATTTCCATTTATAAAAATTAATCGGACTTACCAGGGTCTTTTTTTGTCACAGGAAGAAGGCTAGAAGGGGCGGGAGATGCACGGGAGGCAGATGACATCATGAATAGGGCCCGCAAAAATCCGTGAGTGCCAGTAAGGAGCGTGCAATAAAATGCTCATCTGATGATGCTCTGGGTGGTTCACAAAAATTACAAACCATAAAATACAAGAAAATCAAACATAGCATAACATTTTAACCTAATATGTTTTATTTTAGGGTGACCAGATAAAATCCAGGTCAGGGCTCATGTAACTTTAACAGTTGTAGAGAAAAGGGAATTTCAGCCAGTGTCGTTTGTAAGCAATTAGTTCCTGGTGAAATTCCCTCTTCATCACAACAGTTAAAGGTGCAGGCACTATACTAGAGTGACCATATACAAAAGAAGGCAGGGCCCCTGCACCTTTAACTGTTGTGATGAAGAGGGAATTTCACCAGGAACTAATTGCATACAAATGACACTGGCTGAAATTCCCTTTTCTATACTGTTAAAGTTACATGAGCCTTGACCTGGATTTTATCTGGTCACCCTATTTTATTTTCTTGTATTTTATGGTTTGTCATTTTTGGGAGAACAGTCTAGAAAGCTTCAGCTATTGGGTTGTATATGAATGAAATCCATCCATTCATTAATAACAATAACAGTAATAATACCCATTGCCATATAAAGAGAGGGTGGGGGAGATAAGATCATGGAGCCCCGGGCCCGAAATTTTTTGTTTTTTTAATATTCGCTTTGGAGCTCCAGGTAAAGTTGACCTCTTGTAGACTTTTCCCTTGCTAGATGGGCGAGGCAGCAAATATCCCACTTGGGGGGGGGGGGGCGTGTGTGTGAGAAGCACTAGCTTCTTGTCATGGGTTAAATCCAGCTTTCTCCTGGGGACGATGGGAGATGTAGTCCAACACACCCGGAAAGCAACACCAGGCCGGGTGAAATCAACACGCAGGCAACTGTTTCTAGCGGGGTGGTCGTGGGAAGGGGCCGTGTTGTGCTTCAACCCTTGAAGCGCGTGGGAACTCGGTGCTTTCCAGCCCGGCCGGCTCAAGGGGGCGGGCGAGAGGGAGGAGGAGCCCGGCCCGCCGGTGTTTGGAAAGAGCCGAGCAGGAACTCCACGCAGACGGGAGAAGGAGCTACACCGATCTCGGGAAAAGGAGCGGCAGAGGTTGCGGGGAACTTTGCCCGGAGAGAGAGAGAGAGATACACACCTACACGAGAGGCGCTTGGACTGGGGTAAGATGAGGCCGGGGATCTTCCGGACGCAGCCCCCGAAGGCTGCCGGGGACTTGCGGGTCAGGTTCCCCGCACGTCCAGGATCGATAGGGGGGGTGTCTGGATTCCGCTTTGGAAAGGCTGCTCCTCCCTGGAGATGATTCTGTGTCGGGTCATGAAGCCACAGCTGCTCTGGATTCCCCCCCCCCCCCCCAGCTGTTTACTCCGACAGCTTTTGCTTCTGGACTCACACTTTGGGGGCGGGGATGGGTTTGGGGAGGGCAAGGTTTATTTATTTATTTATTTATTTATTGTTACATTTATATCCTGCCTTCTTACCTCTTGTAAGGAGCCCAGGGCGGCTTACATGGTCCTCCTCCTCTCCGTTTTATCCTCACAACAACCCTGTGAGGTAGGTCAAGCCGAGAGTCGGTGACTGGCTCAAACTCTCCCCAGTGAGCTCTAGACCTCCTGAGCCCCAGTCCAACTCTGTCACCACGACACACTGGCTCCCCTTAGGGAGTTTTCTGTGTTTAATTGGGAAAAGTGAAAACTGGCACCCCGCTTTAGATGCAGAGAGTTTCAAAAGAAGGGAGACGAAACTGAGTGTATGTTTGGTTGAAGAGTTCCATGTATCTCAGAAACTTGCTTACTATTATGCCCCTGATTCCAAGAAAAAAAGTCCTGTGTCCATTTTGGCCACTTGGAGGCCGTTAGATCCATTCATAAACTCGTGAAATTGAGGAAGAGGACCATGTACAGTGTTTAACTTTTGTTGGTGGGTGTAGGTGAGGGGACCCTGGGGAAGGCAAACTAAAATCGGTCCGAAAGCAACTCTTTTTGATTTGGACCTCCATCTCTCTGATTTTTGACTTTCTGTAGTTTAATCCAGAGGGAAATGCACTCTGCCACTTGCTAGGGAACTTTCATTGATGCTTACTTCATAGTGTTATTATTTTTCAGTGTTTACATGAATATTCATTGTATAGGTTTGGAACTCGGGAATCTGCCTTATACTGAGTTAAACCACGGGGTCCATCTAGCCCAATGTTGCCGACACAGATTGGCAGCCACTTGCCAGAATTGCAGGATTTTTTCTAGCCCTGCCTGGCGATGCTTGGGATCGAACCTGGGACGTTCTGTGAGCAAAGCAAGTGCCCCACTGCTGAGCCGCAGCCCCGTAGCTGCGTGACCGAGCCCGTGGTTGATCTAGACAGTCCAGGTTCAGACTCCAAGCTAAATGATCTTCGACTGCAGTTTTGTGCACAGCCTCAGGGTCACCTTACAAATTCTAGCAATAGATTACTTAGTGTTGCAGCAACTGCCTTCCGGAAGGCTCTTCTAATTGTCACATCTATACAATCTTGGCTTTGAGATGTCTCGTTAAGGCTTATCTCTTTATGCAGGCATTCCCTGAGGTGTGACCCAGCCAGTTACAGTTTTATTGTTGGTCGGCTGAATTTATTGTTGTATTTTATTGTTATAGTGTTTTGGTGTTAGGCTCACCCCTTTGATAATTTCATTAGAAATTAGATGGTGAAGAAAGGAATCGAAAATAAAACTGCCAGGGCCATACTTTACTTAGGTCCCCTCTACAAGAATTCAGTTTGACGCCAGGTTGTCCAATTATGCGCATCTTCTCACAATCGCTTTTACGCCTAATCCCTATACACAGGAGGCAGTGAAGCGCATTACCAGTTGTATGAAAGGCGCTTTAAAGGTGTTTCATGTGGAGAATCGCTTGTGTACATGGTCATAAGGAGCTTTAATTCCCGCGGTAAATTAAAACTCTCTATTTAACGCACATTCGATAATGCGCATAATAAGACAGAAAAGGCGCCTCAACCCCCGATTTGCGCTTTATTCATGTGGAGGTAAAATCGGTAATGCGCTTTGAAAGAGCTTTAAATCACTCTTGTAGAGGTACCCTTAGTTATATATGCCTTCAAGTCAATTTCAACTTATGGCGACCCTATGAATCACCCACCTCCAGTTCCATCTGTTGTTAACCACCCTGTTCAGATCTTGTAACTTCATGTCCATATCTTCCTTTACGGAGTCAATCCATCACTTGTTTGGTCTTCCTCTTTTCCTTCTACCTTCTGCTTTTCCTAGCATTATTGTCTTTTCTAATGAGTCATTTCTTCTCATTATATGTCCAAAGTAGGATAGTCTCAGTTTCAGCATTTTCACTTCTAGTGAGAGTTCTGACTTAATTTGTTCTAGAACCCACTTACTTGTCTTTTTCGCAGGTTATATATCGATGGCTACTCGTCCTGATGGCTGGATGCTACCTCCAGTATCAGAGGCAGTATGCTGGGGGAAATGTGCAGGAGGACGCTGTTGCGCTGATGTTCTTCTTGTGGCTTTCCCACAGGCAAGCTGGTTGGCTACTGTGTGAACAGAATGCTGGATTAGATGGACATTTGGACAGAATCTACACTACTGCTTTAAAATGGTTTATAACAGTTTTGACAACTGTTGGGGCCCATGACACACTCCATATACAGTTTTCAAAATGTTTTCAACGTGTTTTATCCTGCTTGGTGTAGATCTGGCCCAGGTCTTATCCAGCATGGCTCTTGTTATGTTCTTGCAGGGAAGTGGCTTATTGATTTGTGAAATAATAATAAATAATATTTTGTGAAGGGGGAATTACCAGTTTATAAGATCTTACCGCTGCTGGTCATAGAATCATCAAGTCTTAGTGGCGACTTAAAAGAAAGAGGGAGGCTTTCAATTTAGAACAGGTTTTCTACAGGAGAGGGCTATAGCTCAGTAGAATGCGTGCTTTGTAGGCATGAAGTCTCAGGTTAAACCCTGGTCATCTCCAGGCAGGACTGGAGGAAAAATTGCCTTAAACCCTGGAAAGCTGCTACCAGTCAATGTTGAGAGTGGACCAATGGTCTGGCTCACTATGGGCAGCTTCCTATGTTTTTTTTTTTTTTTTTTTTTTTGCAGCCTATATGTAGGCAGTACAATGTTCCAACATCTGTTGGGGAGCATCATGCACGAGAAATGATATATTGCAGGAGAAATGATAAGTCTATAATAATAAAAGAGGATGTGCGTCTGTCCATCTGAAAGCTCCAGAGAGTCAAGACCATGAAACCTAGACACCTCAAATTTGGCATGCATATTAAGAGTATCCTATGGGTGTGTACCATGGGGTTATTTTGCTTTAAAAACACATTAATTAATGTTAATTAATTTCAATGTGGCTGTCTGGTTGAAGCCCGTAGTAACATCTTCAGCCACTTAGGGGCGGACCTCCCTAACCAGCACATGACTTCGCAGTCCATAGAATTTGAAGCCAGTGGAGATTGGTAGGCCAAAGGACTGAGTTATATACCTATTCCTCCCAGTGCTGTGGGGCAGCCCACCCCCCAGGAAATGGAGTGCAAAAGCCTCTTTCTTAGATGGCTATACGGATGCAGGCAGGTGGGGCAGGCTCAGCGTGGCAAGTGCTGACAGCTGTACTTGAAGGCTTCACTGTGTTGAACAAAGGGCCATTCAAACCTGTGCGAAGCCGAGTCTGTTTGCTCATTTCAATAACTCGGACAACTAAATCACACTGTAGGGAAATTATAAGAGCTGGTGTAGTGGCTAAGGCTGCAACGTTGCACACATTTGCCACGGAAAACATCATACTGAATTGAGTGGGAGTTACTTCTGAATGAAGATGCTTTGGTATGTTAAGCACAACAGTGAGCTAGAAAGTGACGAGTTCCAAACTTAACTTTATGCCATGAACTCATCAGGCAACTTTAGGCCATCTACTGACTTCTAGCACCCCATATATACATGAGAATAGTCATATTGGCCTACTTTACAGGGTTGTTGATGGGGACTACTGAGAAACTGCCAAAGCAATTTTATTGTTTAAAAAACCTAATATAAATCATTATTTATTTATTTCCTGCCTTTTTCCTAATACTAGGACTCAAGGTGGCTTACAAATTAGAGCAGGTACAGTTAAAAACAGATAGAGATATAAAAAAAATTAAACATATAATTAAACATGGTACAATGTTAAATATTTAAAACTTTTAAAAACATTTAAAATACAAATAATTACAAAAAAAAAATCCAAGATATCACAATACATCAGCAGAGGTCCAACCTACTCCTCGAAGGCCTGCTGAAACAGAAAAGTTTTAGTTTGCCTCCGAAAGCACACTGAAGGAGCCAGTCTAGCTTCCCTGGGAAGGGAATTCCAAAGCCCTGGGGCAGCCACCAAGAAGGCCCTCTCCAGTGTTCCCACCAGGCGTGCCTGTGAAGGTGGTGGGACCAAGAAAAGGGCCACACTTGAAGACCTCAGGGGACAGGAAGGCTTGTAAGAGAGAATATGGTCTTTCGGATAATGGTCTTTCAGATAAATGTTAAGTATATCGCTCCAATGTGTGTGCGTGTGGCCATGGTATTTGTGAGTCTGATTGCTTTGGGGAATGTGATGTACAAGTGTTGTAAGTGCCTATTGGACAGTGCACATGGCATCATTACAGCCCAGTGCCACAACCTCCGCCAGTCATGTGTCATTTTTGTGTACTTTAAAAAAGTATATATAGTACTTCCTAAAACATCTAAAAAAGAGACACTCATCTACAACTCAAACCCCCTCTTCGAGGTTAATCATTGCAATGGCAGCAAAAAGAAACCCATTAGGGCTGACAGCATAACAGGGTATTTTTGCCATGCCAGAATCACAAGATTGGCTTAGAGACTGAGAGTGCTTCTACAAGAGCGATTTAAAGCTCTTTCAAGGCGCATTACAAATTTTACCTCTACAAGAGCAGAGCGCAAATCGGGGGTCGAGGCACTTTTTGTCTCTGATTATTCGCATTTTCGAATGCGCGTTAAATAGCGAGTTTTAATTTGCTGCGGGAGTTAAAGCGCCTTATGGCCATGTAAACATGCGATTCTCCGCATGTAAACAACTTTAAAGCGTGTTTCATGCAGCCCGCAATGCGCTTCACTGCCTCTCGTGAATAGGTATTAGGAGTAAATGCACTTCTCCGTATATGCGCATAATCGGGCAACCGGGCGTCAAACCGAAATCTTGTAGAGGGGACCTGAGGCAGCATTTTCTTCAAAAACACCCATGATACCTGTTTCATGTGTGACCTCTCCCTGCGCTTGGCTGGGACCAAAGTCCAGTGGTCACCGTTAGTATGGCAAATGTAGCCTATTTCCTGGGTGACTCTTAAATAAATCATGGCAGGGCTGTTTATCTGATAACTGTTTTTGCAGAAATGACGAGTCTCTGATTTTTCGCCTACTTTTCCCCCACAGTGGCACTGAACTTAAAAAACTGTGCAAAAGGACAGTGACTATAGACTGTTTAACTGTGTGATGAGCTCTTACATATTTACTGCAAAACAACATAAGTCTCCAGTGAGCTTTCCTCCAAAAAGAAGCCAAACCCTGGAGCTTCTCACTGCTCAGAGAAGCAGGGAGTGTCTAGCAATAGTTTAATGATAAAGCTTTGTATGAACAATAGGTTGAAAAGGTTCTCTGGAAAGGTGACTAGCATTTGCTGTGTCATCTTACTTACTTGAAGTATCTTATCCCACTTTACAATGAAAAGATGTCTAAGAATTTGTCCCCTTGAAATGTGTATACATTTGATTTAGTTACCTTGTTATTAGTAGTAAATACAAGTTGGATCTGCAACAGAATGTTGCAGGGTGGAGTGCTTCTGTTCAGTGTGCCAGCCAGCCAGCTGTGCCTGCTTTCAGGACACTCCATTCAATCCCCATCCCTCTCCCTTTCATCTGTCAGCATTTTGTGGCCAATGATCATGATCAGTCCTTAGTGAGCTATTTTTGGGCTCCTCATCCCTTAATTTTTTTCTATTTTTTTAAAATAAATAAATTTGTAAACTTGAGTTTCTCCTGCTATCCTTCTTGTCCATGGGTGGTACTGTTTTGGCTACACCAGTATTATTATTATTATTATTATTATTATTAATTCCATTTATATACCGCCCCATAGCCATAGCTCTCTGGGTGGTTTACAAAAATTAAAAACATTGAACATTTAAAAAAATGATAAACAAAATTTAAAACCATACAAAATTTAAAAGCATAAAAAGCATAAAAACAGGTTATAAATACAATATCATTTAAAAACAACTATTCTGGGTCAAACCACCACCACCACAACAAAACCCTCAACGTACGCTGTTAAATGCCTGAGGGAAAAGGAAAGTCTTGACTTGGCACCGAAAAGATAACAATGTTGGCGCCAGGCGAGCCTCATCGGGGAGATCATTCCATAATTGGGGGGCCACCACTGAAAAGGCCCTCTTCCTTGTTGCCACCCTCTGTGCTTCCCTCGGAGTAGGCAACCGGAAGAGGACCTTAGATGTGGATCGTAGTGTACGGGTAGGTTTGTATTCACACTCATACATTGAGTTTCAAATCAGTAAATTACTGGAAGCTGAAAGATTTGCAAGATAAATATGTGCCTGGCTGCCACTGGGAATATTCCGTTCCTCAGTCTGATGATGATTGAAGATGTGAGTTGGGAAGTCCCATGCATGAGTGGCGTGTAGCGTGGCCAATTACAAATCACCAAAAAAAAGGAGAAATGCATCAACAAAGAAGAGGACAGAAGAAGACACTGATTTGCATATGCTAATTGATATGTTTTAAATATTAAGTATTGCTAATAAATAAAATAAATGTTATTAAATAAATAATAAAATATATGCAAATTTAGAAACAACTATTATAATTTAAATAGGAAAAAAGTACAGCTCACCAGAGAATGGGAGGCTGTGACCAGGTGACCTGTGTGCCTTGCTCAGTCTGCAGACCAGCTGCTGTTGATGGACAACTTCAAGGCCCAGCTCTCCCTTGATCTTTAAATCGGACTTTATCTTTAAATTGGACTCGACTGGACAGCCTTTAAAATAGAGGATGCCTTCAAAATAGAGGACTGTCCTCTGTAAAAAAATAAAATAAAAAAAGGACACATAGCTACTCTAGAGGCATGCCCCATTTCAGAATTACGTTTCTGCTAAGCCTGCTGGTTGCCCTACCCTGCCTTTGCTGAACTATGATGACTGGTTTGGCACTCAAGCCCAATATTCCAATTCACCTATTGTCACACAGAGAAGGGCCAGGATCTCTTCTCGATCATCCCAGAGTGCAGGATGCGGAATAATGGGCTCAAGTTACAGGAAGCCAGATTCCAGTTGGACATCAGGAAAAACTTCCTGTCTGTTAGAGCAGTATGACAATGGAACCAATGGCCTAGGGAGGTCATGGGCTTTCCCACACTAGAGGCATTAAAGAGGCATCTGGACATCCACTTTAAGGTGGATTCCTGCATTGAGCATGGGGTTGGACTTTATGGCCTCATAGGCCCCTTCTAACTCTACTATTCTATGATTTAGTATGCTCGGTACTGGAATACTGGAGGTAAACCAAGGTCTGAGGGTTAGTTTTGAAGAATACAAGTAAAAAAAAAACCTTCCCATTTTATGCATTTCTTATAAACAAGTCTTTTTGCATCATCTTTGTACCAAATGCCCATTTTCTCTACATTGTGTCAGAACCTTAATCGATTTGATAGCATATCCCTGTCAATAAGCAGTAAGATCCCCCAAGCATCTTTTTTTTAAAAAATAAATAAATCCCTCCGAAACTTTGGACACCTTACATGTTACAAAAGAGTACATGAAATGTATTGCAAATATAATAAAATGCCAATCAAATATCCCCAAGTTTATACCTGGGCACTTGTGCTTGTTCAAATGATAATATTCAGGCTTTGGCAGACTCCTGAACAGGCTGGAGTCAATAAGGCGAAACCAGTTGCCTCAGGTTAAGTATTTCTGAATGTGTCAAAGGGAATCTGAGCTCAGCCCTTCCTTGTTTGCAGTAGTCTCTTGTAAAAGGTGATTAATACACACGAAGGTTTTGTTGGAAGAGATGTGAAAAGTACAGCTGACATACACATTTCCAATGAGAAATGGAATGACCTTAAGAGGCACGTGTATCCGTTTTGGAACAGTGGAGGCTTCCTATGCCCAATGCAAGCATATCTTGCCCCACAGGAGTTGAGTTTTGTGGGGGCAGGGAAGTGATCCTATAGAACTTTGAAGAAGAACCTGGCTGTGCATGGTGTTGATTGGCTTGCCTCCTGTGAGGTCAGCAAGAAAGCTTTCATTCCCATCCTCGGAGCAACTCTGCTGTTCTTTTTCAACCATACTTGAACAAATTAGTAAGATAGAAGTCAGTACCCAAATGTTCATCTGCCACTTTTAAAAATACATACATTTTCTGATGTTTGGAATAAAGGCAAGGCCAATGGCTGAATCAGTCTTTAATTTGCTGTCATTTCAGCTGCAAACCCTGCAACAGAGGCACGATTTTATATATTCATTCGTTTAACTTATATCTTGCCTTTCCACTAAAAATAGTCTGCTGCGAATCCCCCTTTTTAGACTACGTGTCATTACTCTGTGTCACGGGGTGGGAAACTGGAGGCCCTCCAGATGCTTGTGCCTACCACACCCATGATCCCTCACCATTGGCTAGGGCTGATGGGAGTTGTAGGCCAAACCACTTGGAAGACCAGCCCTGCTCTCCATTTGAAGGAGAGGACTGTTCAATAGTGCCGTTGGCCAATCGATACTTAAGCAAGAAGGGTTCTCGAGTACATGTAAATACTTACTCTTGCTCAACTTATTATTAAATTGTTTTAATTGATTAATTGTGTGTCTTTTTAACTAATTAATTAAAAAATGATGCAATAACAGGGCAGCCAATAGGGGCAGCTGTCTCCATCTCCTCCCCATTCCTCAGAATGCCCCTGGGAATGTTGCTACGCCCTGATGAGACATCAATCCCATGGGGTATTATGTCCCTAGTTAAAAAGGAAGCGCTACTGGACTTCTGAAGGCAGCCAGATCACACATAGCTCTGTGGCTTGTTGGATCAGGAGAAATGGTCTAGGGGCTGCTGCCGCCTTCCAGCATCTGCAGCCTGAGACAGTTACCTCACTTTGCCCAATGGTAGGGCTGGCCCTGAAACCTGGCCTGATTTCTACCAGAATAGTATACCAAAACACCTTTCAGGATGCTTGTACATGATTCCTTTTGTCTACTGGGTGTTTCCTCTGCTATTTTATTGATATTAGGATTCTCCTGGCAGTATTTTGAGCTCCGATTGGGTGACTTGTACTTTGTAAAGAGAGGAGAATGGGCTGCCTAGCCTAAGTTTATGTAGATGTTTGCTTATGCAAATCCTGACATTCTTTCAAACCTGTCCACTGGCATTCATAAAACAAAGCGGGACATTTCTCCCCCTTATAGTGCATGAAAAGCAAATAACAGTTCAGGAAGGGAATGAGCATTTGCAAACATTTTGGTAATAATCTTGGTAATATTTGTCTAGCAGTTCTGAAATGCTCAAATGCTATGTTCAGATGGAGAGGGGTGTTTGTTGTTGGGTTTTTTTTTTAATAACCATATAGAAAACACTTATCCCTTATGGTGTAATCCTATGTATGTCTATTCAGGAATAAACTCCATTTAGTTCAATGGGACTTACTCCCAGGTAAGTGAGTATAGGACTGCAGCTTTAAAATGCCAGTCCTTTGAACAAACGCCAGCTTAGTTCTCACTGTTAAACCTGTGGGTGGGCTGTACCACTTCAGGCTGTAGGCGACTGAATGTCCCTGTATACAGAAAGTTCCCCTCACATAAAAATCTAGCATGTCAGGGAGAAGACAATCCGGTCCCAGATTTTTCATTTTATGGAAGTCCAGTGACCCTGCTGGATCAGACTGATGGTCTGTCTAGCTCAATATCCTATTTCCAACCGTGGCCAGCCAGATGTCTCCAGAAAGCGCACCACAGGGCAGAAAGGCAACAACCTCCCCCTGTGCCCAGCCTCTGCCTGCACAGCAACTGGCATAGAGATGAACATTGCCTCTGAGCCTAGAACAGGGGTGGGCAATTTGTGGCCCTTTAGATGTTGCTGGACTGCAGTGTCTACCAGTCTTAGCCAGCATAGCTAGTGGTGGGGAATGCCTGGCGTTGCAGTTCAGCAATAGCTAGACAGACACAATTGCCCAGCCCTGATAGAAAGGTGTTACGACACATGGAATTTGCTTTATTTACCACCATCAGGATCTTTTTCCTGGCTAGCCGTGATCCGCTTTGGACCCATTCAGCATAGATATGTGAAGCTAAGATTACTTTGTCCCAATGAGTGCATCACGTGGCATTTATTTGCCATTTCGTTGCATTGTGGCATTTTCTGGAACGTGCATTTCCTAAGCCCTGCTGGTCTCTACTTGGCAGGGTGGAAGTTAGGGAGACCCGCAGAATTCACCACACTCCTTCTTCCCCCCCCCCTTTTAAAACATTTCCTTCCCATTGCAAGCAATGGGAGAGAAATAAGAGCTTAAGGACATAAGAAGGCCTCTGCTGGATCAGACTAAGGATCCATCTAGTCCAGGACTCTGTTCACACGGTGGCCAACCAGCTGTCGACCGGGGACCCACAAGCAGGACATGGGTGCAACAGCACCCTCCCATCCATGTTCCCCAGCAATTGGGTGTATATAGGCTTATTGCCTCTGAGCAGCCTTCTCCAACCTGGCACTCTCTAAATGTGTTGAACTATATCTCCGGCACGCCACCCCCACTTCCACCGCTAGCCATCTGGAAACAGGAAAGGCTGATTTAGACTGGGACTGGGAAGGCTCCCCCATTCATACAATAATAGAATAGTTGAGCTGGAAGGGGCCTATAAGGCCATCGAGTCCAACTCCCCACTCAGGGCAGGAATCCACCTTGAAACACAGCTGACAGATTACTGTTCAGCTGCCTCTTGAATGCCTCTAGTGTGGGAGAGCCCACGACCTCCCTAGGTAATTGGTCCCATTGCTGTACTGCTGCAACAGTCAGGAATTTTTCCTGATGTCCAGCCAGAGTCCGGCTTCCTGTAACTTGAGCCCATTATTCCACGTCCTGCACTCTGGGATGATCGAGAAGAGATCCTGGCCCTCCTCTGTGTGGCAACCTTCCAAGTACTTGAAGAGGGCTATCATGTCTCCCCTCAATCTTCTCTTCTCACGGCTGAACATGCCCAGTTCTTTCAGTCTCTCCCCGTAGGGTTTTGTTTCCAGGCCCCTGATCATCCTCGTTGCCCTCCTCTGAACCCCCTCCAGCTTGTCTGCATCCTTCTTGCAGTGTGGCGCCCAGAACTGGATGCAATCCTGGAGATGAGGCCTAACCAGTGCCGAATAGAGGGGAACCAGTACCTCACACAATTTGGAAGCTATGCTTCTATTAATGCAGCCCAAAATCACATTTGCTTTTTTTGCAGCCACATCCCACTGTTGGCTCATATTCAACTTGTGATCTATAACAATTCCAAGATCCTTCTTGGTTGTAGTATTGCTGAGCCAAGTATCCTGCATCTTATTACTATGCATTTGGTTTCTTTTTCCTAGGTGTAGAAGTTGGCATTTATCCCTATTCATTTTCTTTCTGTTGTTTCCAGCCCAGCGCTCCAGCCTATCAGGAGCACTTTGCAGTTTGTTTCTGTCTGCCAGGATATTAGCAATCCCACCCAATTTTGTGTCATCTGCAAATTTGATAAGCATTCCCTGCACTTCCTCATCCAAGTCATTAATAAAAATGTTGAAGAGCCCACTCGTGGAGCCCACTCGTTACCTCCCCTCAGTTTGAAAAGGTGCCATTTATAAGCATTGTTTGAGTTTGATCCTGTAGCCAACTGTGGATCCACCTAATAGTTGTTCCATCCAGCCCACTTTTAGCTAGTTTGCTAATCAGAATGTCATGAGGCGCTTTGCTGAAGTCAAGATATATTATGTCCACAAAGGAGGTTACCTGATCAAAGAATGAGATCAGATTAGTCTGGCAGGATTAGTTCTTGACAAATCCATGCTGGCTTCTGTTAATCACTGCATTGTTTTCAAGGTGCTTACAGGGTGACTTCTCTATAATCTGCTCCAAAATTTTCCCAGAGATTGATGTCAGACTAACTGGTCTGTAGTTCCTAGGTTCCTCCCACACTTCCGTTCTACCTGTCTGTAGACTTCTTTTGTAGCCTGGCCTTCTTTCTGATGTCAGAACAGGAATGGCTGCAAAAAGATCTGTGGGGCCTGGCATGGGGGCTCCAAGATTGGATCTCCTTCTCCAAGGTTGGAGCTTTGTCCCTGACCCTGGAGGGGGAGGTCCAATTTTCCCTGGGGTATGACATCCCAGTGCCCCACTGCAGCATCCTGTTTCCAACAGTGGTCAGCTAAAGCCTTTTGGAAAGCCTGGGCAACAGGTCCTCTCCACTGCTTGTCCTCATCAATTGATAGATATATACCAGCTAAGAACATAAGAAGAGCCATGCTGGATCAGATGAAGGATCCACCTGGTCTAGCATTCTGTTCACATAATTGCCAACCAGATGTCCACGGGAAACCCACAGGGAGGACATGAGTGTAACAGCACTCCTGCCCATGTTCCCCAATAACTGGTGTACATAGGTATACTGCCTCTGATACTGGAGGTAGCACACAGACATCAGAGCTAGTAGCCATTGATAGCCTTCTCCTCCAGGAATATGTTCCACTCCCCTTTTAAAGCCATCAAATTGATGGCCGTCATTACATCTTGCGTAGCGAATTCCGTAGTGCAGACATACTGCCTCCAGAAACAGGGCAAGAGAAAATACAGATCTGCTATCTGTGAATGTGTCTATCTCTCTTTTAAGCCAGACACTCAAACTTTCCCAGGAAGGCTATATTGAGTCAGGTGGGTGAATCATTCCCCCCAGACAAACAAGACAGGTCCCTTCCAGTCTGGAAATGGGGATGATGCCATTATTTGAGACGGTTGCCTTCTTGGGCCTCGTTAGAGAGAACACCAAATCATGGATTAAGAGAGATAACTGCAGGGCGTATCATGGTGCTGACACCTACATCCTGGGAAGGATAAACAAACGTAGAGGCTGCAGACTCACCAGAGTATCTGGGATCAGTGCTTTAAGTAGCAACTCCCTCGTACTTTTCCCCACCCCACCCCTTTGGCTCCAATGATCATCTTGCCTTATCAAAGGTAATGGCCACCAATGAGGCTGGGCCCCCCACAGGACGAATGGAGCAGTTGCTTTGGGTGCTGCCTTTTCCCAGGCTTTCCCACCACAACGGCTCCTGGTCATCACCACGCCAGCACAGTCACTGTTGAAGCCATGTATTCCCTGTTACAGTCCTCTTTTTGATGGGCTGCCAGAGGACCATCCTCCATTTTGAAAGCATCCTCTATTTGAAGGGCAGTCCAGACCAAGTCCAGTATAAAGATGACGACCCGTCCGAAGGAAGAGGTGGGCCTTGAAAATGCCCATTGACATTTACCACCCAGGCAACAGACTGAGCAAGGCACACAGGTTACCTGGTCATAGTCTTCACGCTATGGTCTATTTATTTCTATTCAAATTGTAACAATTATTTCTAAGTTTGCATCTTTATGTATAAATTAGCACATTGTTTTGATTTATTATTTATTACATTTCTATACCGCCCCATAGTCGAAGCTCTCTGGGCGGTTTGTAAAAAGATTAAAACATTAGAAATAGATATACAAAATTTAAAACCATAAAAACATAAAACAGATGGCAGACACAAAGGCACCACGCATCTAAAAACAACTTTGAGCTGTCAACCAAATCTAAAAATAGCTCTGGGATGGATTAAGAACTCAACATAAGCTGCTAAATGCTCGGAAAAAAAGAAAAGCCTTGACCTGGCGCCGAAAAGATAGCAATGTGGGCGCCAGGTGGGCCTTGTTGGGGAAATCATTCCACAATTGGGGGGCCACCACTGAGAAGACCCTCTCCCTTGTTGCTGTCCTCCGAGTGTCCCTAACATTTGCAAATGTTACGTGAAACGGTGCCCTCTTTTTGGGTGAAGTGTGTCTTTTTTGGGGGTGTGGCCACCATAGCCTTTGCCCTAGAAAGGATTGCACAGGGTGTAGAACTGTCACCCTACTCAAGGCTGGTGTAGCATAGTGTCTAAATAACCACTTTATAAATCAGAAAGCCCCTGGTCTGAATCTCATTGCTGGCATGGGCTCACTAGTGCTAGTGTGTTGCAGTGGTTAAAGCAACATTCCCCAGCCTAGTGCCCCCCAAAGAGGACGTGGACTGCAACTTTACCATGACCAATCTGGGGGAGACCAAGCTGGGGAAGGCTGGGTTTGAGAAGTAGAGCAGGGCCTCATCTACACCAAGCAGGATATAGCACTAGGAAAGTGGTATGAAAGCGGTATATAAAAGGCAGGAGCCACACTACTGCTTTATAGCGGTATTGAAGTGCACTGACAACTGTTGGGGCCCATTGACATGTACCATATACCACTTTCATAGTGCTATATCCTGCTTGGTGTGGCTCCTGCCTTTTATATACCGCTTTCATAGTGCAGTACCTTGCTTGGTGTAGATGAGGCCCAGGACCAGGAAGATCCAGGATTAGGGGTGGCTTCTTATAAATCGCCAAAAGAGGACACAATTTTTCATAAAATTAGCATATGTTAATTTATATGTATAGATGCCACTATCATTGAAATAGAAATCTCACCAGAGTGTGGATGGCTGTGCTGAAATGAGCTGAGTGCCTTGCCCAGTGTGTTGATGGGCCACAGGTCTTATGCATCATTATCTTTAAACCAGACTTGGACCGGACAGCTCTCTCTGAACCTAGGTTGGGGATCTTTTTGCCCTCAGGATAACTGCGATCTTTTTGCCCTCAGGATAACCGCGATCACGTGCGCTCCCAAATGGCCTATCTTTCAACATGAACCCTGGAAACTCAAGTATGTAATGGCGCTTACTTTGTGGGGAATGGGAACTCATTTGACGTCCAAGCCAAGTGGGAGGTGCTTCTTTAGGGCAGGGAAGGGGACGGTGTGGCCCTCCGGATCCATCAGCCCTAGCCGGGACAGCCAGTGGTGAGGGATGATAGGAGTTGTAGTCCAACAGGCGTTCATAAGTTTGTGGGGTGTTATGCTGCATCTTTACTATGATTGGGTTGCGAATATAAGAAGAGCTCTGTTGGATCAGACCAAGCGTCCATCTAGTCCAACGTTCTGTTCACACAGCGGCCACGAGCTGCCTATGGGAAACCCATAAGTAGGACATGCGTGCAACAGCACCCTCTTGTCCATGTCTCCTTCACTTCAGAGGAGCCAATATACAGAGGCATATTGGCTCGAAAACCGGAGGTAATATCTAGCCATCATGACTAGCAGCATTTTAAAGTTTTGTAATCAACATTCTGGGTGTTTCCAGAGGAGGATTTTAGGGTGCAATCACCCTGCCTTTTTTCACAGAATTTTATGGGATATAGCTGGGTCCGATAGGCGTTGAAGCTCAAAACCTCTGGTTGGGGAAGGCTTTCGACCGCAGACTGTTTATTGACGTTTCCCTTCTGCTCATCGAGTTTAACGCAGGAGGTTTACGACACTAGAATACAAAATGCCCATAACCAAGGGATGAGATCTCCCCCCCCCTTGTTATATTAACTTTAAAATTGTAAGGGGGAAGCAGGCAATAATGCTGAGGGGTGTTTTGTGTTGTAGAGATGAATTGTGAATATGTAGGGCAGAGATTATTATTTCATCCAACACTGGATGTCACCATTGTGCTACAGAAATATCACTGAAATTGAACGTTGGAGTGGCCGTAGGGGGCTGGGAGCTTTCCATTTGCTTCAAGCGAGTGATATAGAGAGCTTTCTGTTTTTCTGCCTTGCGGCCCAGGAAATATTGTCTCCCCGTGTCTGCAGATATAACTCCCAAAGTAATATTGCAGCTCTTATATGGGCAAGCTTCATTTCGTAGGTACTGCCATGAGTCCTATTGGAAGCTACTTCGACCATGTTCAGTTTGCAGAAACCAGAGCTGCGCCGAGAGTGCCTTCCATTTTTTATTCATTTTTAAATGAGCATAATCCATGCAGTCAAACGACTCTGCTACACGTTTGTTTGGGTTTGGCACTTTGCTCCTCCTCCTCCTCCTCCTCCTCCTCCTCCTCCTCCTCCTCCTCCTCCTCCTCTGCCCTCATTGCCCTCTCCCTCATTTGCCCTCACTGCCTTTTTTTAAGATGCCTGGCCATGGAACCGACATGTTGCTTACTGGTATCCATGCTATTGTAACCTCTGGTGCCCCGTCTTGACATTATCAAGCATCACCAGACAAATGATACCAGATTGCCAGGCTAAGAAATTATATATAAGAGTTTTAAAATCTGTGTGTTGAGGAAAGGTTTGCTGGTGGATGTTAGTGGTCTGGGGGTGGGGGTGGGGTGTCACCAGATGTGATGTCCTTGCTGCTTTAACCTGGAAAAGAGCAAATAAACTTTTGTTACTCTGAAAGATCTCATCAGAACAGAAGGAGAGCCAGTGTGGTGTAGGAGTTAGAGTGTTGGACTCGGGCTTGGGAGATCCGGGTTCTGGTCCCCACTCAGCCATGAAGCTCACTGGGTGACTTTGGGCCAATCCCTGACTCTCAGCTTAACCTGCCTCGCGGGGTTGTTGTGAGGATAAAATGGAGAGGAGGAGGGTCATGTAAGCTGCCTTGGAAGGAAAAAAAAAGGCAGGATATAACTGTAATAAGGAAGGGGTTAATATTTTAGGCCTGTAATGGACCTAAACCATTTAAGTTTGTATAGGACAAAGCAATCAGCGGTCTGGGAGTCAACAGGGAAATTCTTCTTCTTCTTCTTCTTCTTCTTCTTCTTCTTCTTCTTCTTCATTATTATCATTATTATTATTATTATTATTATTTACATTTATATATCACCCCATAGCCGAAGCTCTCTGGGCAGTTTGCAAAGATTAAAAACATTGAACATTTAAAAATCAAATTACAAAATTTAAAACCATAAAAAGCATAAGAACAACCTACATATCAACTATCCAGGGTTTAAAAACTCAATATATGCTATTAAATGCCTGGGAGAAAAGCCTTGACCTGGGGCTGAAAAGATAACAATGTTGGCGCCAGGGAGCCTCATTTCACAGTTGGGGGGGCACCACTGAGAAGGCCTTTTCCCTTGTTGCCATTCTACCGAGCTTCCCTCGGAGTAGGCACTCAGAGGAGGACCTTAGATGTTGAGTGTAAGTGTCCTGTCTCATGCTAGTGCATGATGTGCTTCTGATGACTCGCCTTCATCATGATTTGCTATGAAGCATCCTAAACCTCCATACTATGATGTGCATTTTATCATCAAGCCCACTGGTTAGAGTCTGAATCTTTGCCACATGTATAAGTCTATTTAACCAACACTTGCGGCCTTTGGACGTAGATCGCTCCCAAACCTTGATAATGACTACGACCCTAGTGATGACACAACACATCTTGAGGAAGGACAGAGGGACGGAGGATTTTCTCGTTTATGGATCCACTGCATCGGAGATTACTGAAGAAATTGAATATATAAATAAGGTATGACATTGCTTCATGACCACATGAAGGGGCTTTATATAGAGTATGGACTATTCTCACTGGGAGAGACTGATCAAGATCTCAGCAAAAGGTCTTTCCCAGCCCAGGTATGCAATGTGGTCAAACCTTATGCTCCATAACTAAGAGCTTAAGAACATAAGAAGACCCATGCTGGATCAAACTAAGGGTCCATCTAGTCCAGCATTTCGTTCACATGGTTGTTAACCAGCTGTTGACCAGGAACCCACAAGCAGGAGATGGTGCATCAGCACCCTCCCTCCCATGTTCCCCAGAAACTGTTGTATATGGGCTTACTGCCTCAGATGCTGGAAGTAGCACATAGTCATCAGGACGAGTAGCCATTGATAGCCTTCTCTTCCAACAATTTGTCCAACCCCCATTTAAAGCCATCCAAGTTGGGGGCCATCACTACATCTTCTGCTAGTGAATTCCATAGTTTAGCTATACATGGTATGAAGAAGTCCTTCCTTTTAACTGCCCTGAATCTCCCACCATTTAGCTTCATAGGATGGCCTGGGCTTCTGCTATTATGGGAGAGGAAGAAAAACTGAACTATGGCATATAGATATAGCCATGTATCCATACGGAAGAATGGATGGTTGGGTCACCACATATTACTTTTTTTTTTTAAAAAAAATCACATCTGAAGATTTATTATGTGAGTCATTTTGAGGTAGATGTTTGAAAACATCTGTATCCTACATGTATCCTGGTTAGAGAGCTGGCAGAGGCCATGGTTAGTTGTCGAACGTACAAGTGTTAAACCTTGGATTTTCATTTTGTTGTGTCATGTTTAAAATATCTAATATATGACAGAATCCAGTTGAGCTCAAGCATAAATTGTTGAAAGAGCAATGTCAAAATGTTGATTCTGCAGTGCATCTGTCTTTAGCGGATGAAGTTTGTGGCTCGTTCACCAAATGCAACTGTTAACACCTTATGAATTAGTTTTCTAGTAAAATGCATAGAATGCCAGAAATCTGAATTCCATTTTCAATTTTACTTTGAAATTGTCCAAAACACAATGTTAGGTAGAAATTGAAATTTCCAGTAATATAACAGCCACATTTAATACCACGTATGGTGTTTGGTGAAACCTTCATTTGAATCGCATTTGTATACCTGGCTTAGATTTCCAAGCACAGAATATCATAGATACGTTGATTTTCCCCCCCCCCCCCATTTCCTCCTTGCAGATTAGATCCACCCTAGAAAAGGTTCAGCCTCTGATATGTAAACGTGACTTGAGTCATGGGGTTCCAGATTGCCTGCCGCTGGATTCAAAGGTATGGATGGGTTTTTGTGGGTGCTGAGATTATGCATCATAATGGCCAAGCTGTATGTGTCATGCATTACGCTAAGACAGCCTTCCCCAACCTGGTGCCCACCAGCTGTGTTGGACTGCAATTCCCATCATTCCCAGCCAGCATGGGAGACTGCTGTAAGCCAACCAACAGCAAAATCATGGTCTCACCTGTAGCTTTCTTAAAAGCAGTAAGTAAGAGCGGCAGCTGTCCATAATTCAAGCCCTGCCTTGAATTATGCATGTTTCGTTGAGCTGGTGAAACAGCAGGGCTCACCATTTCTCGGCAAAGCAGGCTACAGGGTGATGCTGCTTGCTAACTAGAGGTTTGCAGGCTTCTGTGAACAGAGAGCGAGTTCAGTGTTCCTAAGGAACTACGCTTGGCTTTTAGCTGCCTAATGCCACCGATCTGCAGAGCTCGGCAGAAAGGGTTTGCTGCCTGACGCAGTGTTCCAAGTGCTAATTAATCTTGTAGGCAGAGAATATTGTCCTGGGGGAATCAAAAGCTGTTATTTATCAGGTCTGTTGTGCTAATGCTTTCAAATCTGAAGCCCCTGGGAGCTGAGCAAATAGAACATGATAGTTTATTGCCATGGGCTGAGGGAAAAAATGATGTTTTGGCTTAGAATCTTAAACACTCTTGGGTCTCAGTTCAGTGTGGGGATGACGATGGGGCCAAGTGCCTTTGGCTTGCAGAATTCATCTGGGTAACTCAAATGACACCTGCCTGCCAGCAGCTGCTTGTAACATGGCCGCCATGTTAGGAACCAAGGAAGATGCTGTATATTCCAGGTCAGATTGTTTGTCTATCTAGACTAGGGTAGGGAAGCCTTTTTCCCTCCCAGGGACTGCATTTCCTTGGGAACAATCTTTCGGGGGCTGTTTGCCTGTGGCAGATGGGGACAGAGTTAGTCCGCACTCTCTTCTTTCTCTCCCCCACCCTATTTCCATCACCATCCATCCATTCACACACATTTATATCTCACCATTTTTCCTCCAAGGAACTCAAGGTGGCGTACATAATCCTCCTCCTCACTTTATTCTCACAACGACAACCCTGTGAAGTAGGCTGAACTGAAAGTCTGGGACTGTCCTGAAGTCACCCAGTGAGCTTCCATGGCCATGTGGGGACTAGAACCTGGTTCTTCCAACTCCCAGTCCAACCCTCTAGCCACTACACCTCACTGGCTCTCCTACGCCATTGGCACACACATCCATTAGTTCACCATCCATTCATATTCTTTTTCTGTTCCTCTTTCTTTCACTCTCTCTGTCCCTCCCACACACACCCCTCTTCATTCATTCATTTACACACATGTGTGCGCACACACACGCACACACACACACACGTTTAGTCTTCCAACCTACACTGGTGCAGCTGCCATTTGATGGACTATCCTTGACTTTAATTCGACAAAAGTGTGTGTGTAAAGTGAGGGGAAGGATCAGGGGAACCAAACCCCTCCCATAGCTCCTGCCTTTAGAAAATAGCCCAACACTTGCCAAATACAAAGAAGGTTGAATACGGAGGGATGTTGATGACTGCGTTAGCATCCTAGCTAATTGTCCGGCAGGGGTCACTCAGAGAATTATGGGCTTGTTCAGACGACACGCTAAACACACTCACTCACCATTTTCTGCTAACCCTTTTGCGGCAAATGGTGAGTGAGCGTGTTTAAACCCTGGTTATGTAGCCACCATGGTTAGGAATGGCTCACATGACACGCTAAGCCATATTTAGCTCAAAATGCTTAACCACCATGGCTTAGAGTGTCATGTGAACAGGGTCAATATGGGGGGTGTGTGTGTGTACATATGTATATGTGCATGTGAGAAAGAGAAGATACCTGTTTTGCACAATTGCAGCACTGCATGCTGGCTATATTTCCCAAATTACCCTTGCAGGCATGGCTTACCATGTCATCTGAACCTGAGCGACTTGGCTAGCACCTCTCAAATAACTCATGGGTTGTTGTTGGGTTATTGGAGTCTTGCTACTGCCCCCCCAACAAGCCATCCCACCGAGGTTCAGATTAGACAGCAAGCCAAGCCAGTGAGGGTAATTAGGGAAATCTGGCCACCCTGTGACCAGCATGTACAGTGGGTGAAATAAGCCTTCTCTGCAATCAAGGGAAAGGGAAGGAGGAAAGGGGGGGAGTGGAGGGAGAGAGCAGTCAGTTCTGTTATTAAAGACTGAATAACTAATGCTGTTGTTTATTGGGGATTAGATCACAGGTTTTTCTTTTTTTTAAAGAAACCTAGAGACATTTTGTCGATTGGAGCAAACTTAATTGCAAGCACAATATCTGAATTGGATCTTCCCTGGAAGAAAGTCAACTGGTTTATTATTTATTCCATCTTTCTCTGCTTCCCTGCTGGCTCTGTGGGGGGCGGTGGGGGCATGTCTTCCCCTACCAGCAGGGAAGTGGAGAGAAGGAGGGACAGGGACCACTGGAGAAAAGCCTGGCATGGCTCAGGAGGGGGTATAACCAAAGGGGAGGGGGGCTGAGAAGGAGAGACCATAGGACAGACGAGAAGGGGTTGCGGTGGGATCCAACACCCACACTGTCTGTCCCCAGTCCCAGATCTAGCTTGTTGTTAGGTTATTTGAGGGGTGTTTCCCCCTCCAGCAATCCATGCTACCCAGGTTCAGATAACATGACAAACCGTGCCCGGGCAGGTGATTAAGCATATGGTGTGTGGCACGTACCACAGCGTAAGCAAGCCATGATGACTATGCAAGACTGGGTCATTGTCTACTCTGGCTGGTAGCAGATCTTCAGCATCTTAGGCAGAAGACCTTGCTACCTTATCCTTTTTACTGGAGATGCCAGGGATTTAAATCTTGGACTTTCTGGGTGCAAAGTATGTCCCCTACCACTATGTCGATATTGATTATGGGTGTTTACAAAATTCTCCCCACTCGATTATACTCCCTGGGTTTTGAGATTCTAAAATACTTCATTTTGTTTCTGGACTGAGACGGCACATTAGGAATCAGCCATTTGTCCATTTTTTAAATTCCATACATTGTTCAGACCCCAGCGCCTATGGTATTTTACCACGGTGCTCAGTTCACTTTTTGCCCCTTTACAGGTTACCGGTGCACTCAAAGCATATATGCTCAGTGATTAAATTGCAGCATATAAAGTAATTTTGATGTGATTGTGCAATTGCATCAAGTGTCCATTTGTGTGTGTGTGTGCTAATTTAACCGATCTATGCATATGCTTATGCGCATCTGAAACCTCTCAAAATAATAAAAAAAAGACGTGAGCTGAAGACCACAGCAAAACAGGTTCTTGTCCTGAAAATCAATTCAACAGGCAGGTGGAGTGAAAGATGGGGCAGTGAGCCCATAGAACAGTAACAGAATGGGGTGAATGAGCTAATCTTTCATGTGATTTCGTATTAGCCACATTTCCAAGGACCTAGATTGGGAGCTGATGAAGAGGCCCTATCCTTCAGCCAAAAGGAGACCGTGGAAAAGGTGAAAAAGGCAGAGGAAGAACTGTCATGGGTGAATAAAGATAACGAACGGTTAACGATCAAGGTATGCCCATATTTCTGTAAAATGAATATTTCTGCATCCTTTGCTACGCATAAAACCCATTTGTATTTCATATTCTGTAAAACGGGCTTAACACACAAATAGCCAAAGGCAAAACAGTAACTGGACTTTACCACTCCAATCTGCAGCTGGGGAGGCCTCATATGGTCTTCCATATAAAACAAGCTTCCTGCGTATAAAAAAGTAAGAACTGTAGGCTAGTCTTCTACCTCTTATGCTAGTTCTGTACATGCCGGGATACCTTTCTTTTTCACGGGGAAGCATTCAATCGCGTCATTTCCCCCCTCCTGCAGTCTGCAGTGGTATAATGCAGGGAAAGCGTCAGTAGTAACTCCTCTGCTGTTGCTGCAACCTTCCTTGAGTATGGAAGGTTCTGGAACGTGGAGCATTTGTTTGAGCTATGTTAAATCAAAAGATTAGGGTGGGGATCAATGTACATATTTGCAACATATGAGACCAGCTCTCCCCAATCTAGTGCCTTCCAGATGTTGGGCTACAACTCCCATAATCCCCAGTCAGCATGTCCGTTGGCCACTTCTAGTTTCAGAGTAAAGAGGATAAGCACTTTGCAGTTGCTAGGCAACAGCTGGAGGCAATTCCCCAAGTCCCTCGTTGATTTCCTGTTTGCCAAGATCAAACGGGAGTGGTTTGTGATGGTGGTGCGGAGCTCAAATCAGATGCCTCAGCATTGGACAGAAGGCAGAACACAGGTGTTTTGGAATTTCAACTCCCAGAAGCCCTTGCCAGCATGGCCAGTGGTCAGGAATGCTGGGACTTGAAGTCTAAAAGATCTGGAAATCTAATACTGGAGGTGGGTGTGGGGATTTAAATCTCCCATCCCAAATGATAGAGGTCTTTTCTTGGCCTGCCTAAACCTTTCAGTTCGCCTGCATGATTGCTGCACAGTTCGTGTGAGTGGGCTAATATGCATATGCTTCATATTTGAATATTTTAAAGCACTATATTGCAAGTCAGCATATCTCTGCTGCATATCTCGAGGGCAATCTGTGTGGATGTACACGCACAATGGACGTACATGGGAGCACATGCATGCAGTCATTGGGATTACTTTGAAAGGGAGTTTCCGTCATTCTTAGTATATATGGATGGACTGTCCTCCCCTGGACTCTCTTCCTCTTTGGCTGCCACCTGGTGGTGACAGTCAACTATGACCGTATAGGCTGCAGCTGCTAATAATAAAAATAATACCTGAATGCTAAGGAGAGATGGCAAAGCATTTACTAACTATCTCAATAGGGCTTCTTTTCCCTTGAAATTGATTTACTAATTGGTGAACCTCCCTCTTGGTTTGAACCAGAATTTGGTTCAGCACGTGGAGCTATTTTACAAAAAAATTAAAAAAGGGAAAAATAAACAATAAACTTGGTTTGTTCTGAGCTTAAGAACGTAAGAAGAGCCACGCTGGATCAGACAAGGGTCCATCCCATCCAGCATCCTGTTCACAAAGTGGCCAACCAGCTGCCTGTGGGAAACACTTAAGCAGGAAACGTGCACCCTCCTGCCCATATTCCCCAGCAACTGGTGTACATAGCCATACTGGAGGTAGCAAATCACCATCAGGACTAGTTGCCATTGATAGCCTTATTGTCCATGAATTTGTCCAATCCCCATTTAAAGTCATCCAAACTGGTGCCATCGTGGCATCACGTGGAAATGAATTCCATAGTTTGACTATGCGTTGTGTGAAGAAG
This sequence comes from Anniella stebbinsi, assembly GCA_029215795.1. NCBI lineage: Eukaryota > Metazoa > Chordata > Lepidosauria > Squamata > Anniellidae > Anniella > Anniella stebbinsi. The sequence goes on along the minus strand of JARDYH010000002.1, from coordinate 15,818,180 downwards.
TCCTTCCTTTTACCTGTCCTGAATCTCCAACCAATCAGCTTCATGGCATGACCCCATTGGGTTCTAGTATTATGAGAGAGGGAGAAAAATGTCTCCCTATCCACTTTCTCCACACCGTGCATAATTTTGTACACCTCTATCAGGTCTCCTTTTACTTGGCTTTTTCTTTAGCTAAACCTAATTTGTCCCCCATCAAACGGAGCTGAAGTTCACCCTGCCAGCCCCTGACAATAAGCTCCTCTACCTTGCATTGCCGTCCTCTTCCCACGTACCTGGCCTGGCAAAAGTGGGATCACCAGTGGCAGATGAGAGGCCTCTCTCCCTCTTTGATGTCTGCTGGAACACTGAAACGGCATGCCCCAGTTGTCAGAAGCCCTGCCACGTATAGTTTCCTTGGTGCTTGATGTCCATGCAAAGGACTCGGGTGCCTTGGGAAAAGTATATATCCCAAGATCCCAGGCACTTGAGACATGCCAAAATTGCATTTCAGCAGGTGCCAGGGAGGGTGGCAGATAGGGTAAGCGGGGGTGTAGAAAGCAGGGAGGAGGGGATCTCTGGCTTGGATTATAATTTGAGCCAGAGAAGAAGTCACAGTGAAGGCAATTTGGATGGCTTTAAAAGGGGGTTGGATAAATTCCTGGAGGAGAAGGCTATAAATGGCTACTAGCCCTCATGGCTATATGCCACCTCCAGTATCCGAGGCAGTAAGCCTGTGTGCACCAGTTGCTGGGAAACATGGGTGGGAGGGTGCTTTTGCACCGTGTCCTGCTTTGTTGGTCCCCGGTTGACAGCTGGTTGGCCACTGTGTGAACAGAGTGCTGGACTAGATGGACCCTCGGTCTGATCCAGCAGGGCTCCAGGAATTGGTGGCATTTGATGACATCACTATTTGAATTTTGTGGAGTGTTGGATACTTTTTGTCTACACGGCTTGTGTTCCTTTCAGTATTTTCCCCACACAGCAATTGGATCCCTTTTGCTGCTTTGCTCATGGCTTTCATCCAACAAGTTTTTATAATGGCATAAGGACTAGTTACGCTGGATACGAAGCTGCCGCCTAAATTGCCATCCCTGTGTTCAAGTTCTCCCTACTGTTCCCAGTAATATTTAGTAATTACTTGAGCTGAAACATCACTTCATGGTGCATTTTCTCCATCCTCCTTTCATATCGTTGGCTGCTCCTACTGGAGGAAGGGGAAATGCACAAGGTAGAGTCATGATGTGAGTAAGCGTGGATGACCGTTACACAGGAATGGAAGAATAACTCCATGCAGGGATGCCATTTTTGGCAGAAGCCATGTGTGGAGCATAATGTATCCTTCTACCCTACATGCTACATGTTGAACAATCTGGATGTTGTACCACTACTACTCCTAAAACCTTCAGACATGTGCAGAGGAGGTGAGGGACTCTTTGTCAACTCTCTATCCTACCCGAGGCTCCGTGCACCCTTTAACAATTTGGACCCAACCTATCTGTAAGGCTGCCTCTTTCCATGCCTGATCATGCTTTTTAAGAATCAATTCCTCCTGGGCGTCGGCGTTACTGTGACGCTTCGCTGCTTGGTTCCTGCAAAACCCCGCAGCATCGCAGCTGCGATGTCAGAATGATAATCCTGATGGCAGGAGGGAGCGCGGGATATCTGGCTGGAAAAGCTGCATGAAGCCCATCCGCTGCCCTCTGCCCTGCCTTCCCGCACTTACCTGGACCTACTGTGGACTTCAATCCGCCCCCAGGCATGCCCATTGTCTCAACCCAAAGCAAGGCCACCACTGACAGGCAGAGGAAAGAAGGTGGTGACCTTGGAGCAACTTAAAAAAGCACAATTTCGGGGGGGAGGAGCCCAATGTTGCTGCACGGATGCATCATATAAACCATACAGCACCACTGTGCAGCCAGAATGGGCTAAATAGGCAGCATAGACAAGCCCCTGCATTCGCACGGCAACGGTAGGCAGAGAGATGTTTTCATTGCCGTTCTTAGGCTTATGGAACCTTTTCCCTGAAATAGTCACCCGTTTTGGAAATGCGGAAAGCTGCTTTTGTTGTTTTCGCTTGACTTTTTTTGCGATCTGGCTGTGGTTTCATTACTATGTTTTTGCGCCCCTTTCTTCTTAATGTACCCATGTGATATATGTATTTGCCTGTTTTAAATTGCTTTTACCCACCTTGAAAAAAAAATTAAATAAACAATCCTTGCCTGCCCCATTTGGGCCTTTTCCAGCTGGACGCTTCAAGAGCAGCAGGGGCAGAGAGCGTGAAACACGGATTGCGGAAGCTGCAGGAGGATTTTGCCAAGCGCTCTGAGGATCTCAGGAAAAGGCACGAAGGGACCATCCATGTAATGAAGGTATATGACTTCCAAGGGAAAGCCCCTGTCCTGCTGGCTGTGCTCTGCCTTTGGTGGAGCCCAAATAGGGAGACCTGGTAGGGGTGGTGTCTAGGAGAATCCCGGGTTTCCCTTGTCCCCCTGCCCCCAAGCAGAACCCAAAGTGACACTAGTTTGAGAGTTGGTATAGTAATTTCCTCCCCATTGCAGGCAGTGGGGAGGGGGAAAATATCCCCCCACCTTCTGTCCTGGCAGATGGGGCCGCATGACTTAGGAAATGATGGTTTGTCCACCATGGAACTCCCCCATTCCACACACACACCACATTAGGAATGCCCCCTAATGGTGCAGAAAAGGGAAGCACCTTTCCTAGGAGGAAAGGCTGAAGGATCGGGGGCTTTTAGATTAGAAGAAAAATGACTAAGAGAGGACATTGTGTATGGTCTGGGCAAAGTCTCATAATAAAGAGAACTCAGAGCCATTTGATTGGCAGAGCTTCAGGAATGACCAGAGGAAATCCTTCTTCTTACAATAGATGGTGAACTTATGGAAATCCGCTGGCACAGGCTGTGAGGCTGACAAGTAGCTCAGGCCTGGTCTATACCTGCAACAGATACAACTGAATGGCAAACTAGACAAGACATTGATGATTTGAATGGTGGTCTTGGTGGCTTCTTTTAAAATGCAAAAAGGGAATTTTTGACAGTGCCATGTCCTTGATCCCTTGAACACAACTCTTTAAGGATCTCTTGCCTCCTTAAGAGTCCCTCTTTCCTTCTTTCACCTTTCCCTTCCCAGTAACATGGGGTTTAGGCTGTAGCGATGGGGCGATTGGCACATCAGAGACTTAAGGTTCAACATAACAGTTTACTAATATATTAAAACAAGCAAATTACAATTGCAGGTATTTAGTCAATAGAGCAGAGTGATACAAAAGGCACTACAAGAAAATCAAAGTTGCAAAAAGGCATGTTCTTTTACCCTAAGCTTCAGCTAGACTTCTTTAGGTTGCTTCTTTCTTCTCCTTCCTCATGTTCTGGGCTTCCTGGCTATATGATGGTTATATAGAACTGGCTGGCGACATTATGCCACTGAATTGCAGCTGCTGGGAGGAGGTGTTGCCATCATGTCCTGCTTGTGGGCGTTTCAGAGGCACCAGGTTGGCCACTGTGTGAACAGAATGCTGGACTAGAGGGACTTTTGGTCAGATCCAGCAGGGCTCTTCTGATGTTCTCCAAACATACGTCTTTCACCCGGGTGCGAACCCAGCTCCAATGGCGAGATAGCCCAGGAAAACAGCCGCTTTGCAACCTTGAGCTGAGTTAATGGCTCAAGAATGCGCTGCTGCAGGAGATCAACCCTGTTTCTACACTTCCCTGAGCATTTTGCTGTTCTCCTCCCCTCACATAGGCCCGCAAGCTCGAGCAAGAACAAAAACTAAAAGAAAGTACAGACGGACTCAGCCGGCTGAACTTGCAACTGCAAGAAAAGTACGAGCGGATCGAAGAGCTGGAGAAACGAGTGCAAAGGATGGAAGAGGTGAGGCTGGAGGGTCTGTTTCATCAGCCACCTGCGCAGGCCATCCATTCTGCAGAAACCCGGGGCGGCACATGCACACACACACACACACAGCAAAATGTGTGTGTGTGTGCATTAAACCCGCATTAAAAACCCAAACTGAAGGGTGAAATCAAAGAAGGCAAAGGAACATAGGATGCTGCCGTATCCTGAGACAGACCCTTGGTCCATCTAGCCCAGTACCTCTGACACTGACCGGCAGCAATGACTCTCCAGGGTTTCAGGCAGGATTCTTTCCCTTGCCCTACCTGGAGATGCCGGGGATCGAACTGGGACCTTCTGCGTGCAAAGCAGGCGCTCTACCGCTGAGATGTGGCCCCCTTCTAAAGGAGTGTTTAGATTAGAGTTCCAGGAGCTAGAGCAGCCTTCCTCAAGCTGGTGACCTCCAGATGTGTTGGGACTACAACTCCCATGCTGGCCGGGAATGATGGGAGCTGTAGCTTGATACACCTGGAGGGTGCCAGGCTGGGTTAGAGGGAGAGGCTCCAGTGTTATGTTACCTTTTACAACTGAATGCTCACAGCCCTGACTGTAATCAGTCAGGCGTATGCAAGGAATGGCTTTTCTCCTATTGAAAGTGTAAGGTTTCCCCTTGAGTGTGTGAAGCTGCCACGTGCGGGGTCATCCCATTGGCCCATCCAGCACAGCATCCTTTACTCCAACTGGCAGCATTTCCCCAAGGTATCAAGCTGTTGTAGTCCTTCCTAGTCTTGCAACCAAAGATCTTTGTTTTACTAGTCAAGGCTTGAAGCTGGGGCCTTCTACAAGGAAAGTATGTGCTGGTGGGAAGCTGTGCTAAGGCAGTTTCTAGAGCTCAGCATCGTTTTGGTGCTTGGGTGATCCCATACGACTGACTGCTAAGTAAGGATGGGCCAGCTCCCCGGCATCCTCTTCAAGCTGTCCTTGCCGCTCTCCCGCCCATTGCCTGATCCGGGCGAGCCGCCAGATGATCCTTGGGCACCTGGCAAGAGCGTGCATCTATTTTTGTGTGTGTTCACGAGCCGTGATTTATGCAAATCTGCGGCTGGGAATATTTATGGAAATCTCAATTTGCGCAAAGTTGCATCCTCAACTAAAGCAATTTGCTTAAAAATGTAGGCGTAAAGGACCATTTATGGACACGATTTTGCACAAATCGCAATTTCTGTAAATGTTCCCAGTCGCGAATTTGTGCAAGTCTCGATTTGTACAAATCAGGATTTGCACAAATAAAAAAAGGGGGAAACCTCAAGCTTACCCAACACAGCACAGACCAAGCTGAACCACAAGCTGGCATCCATGAGCTGGAATCCGGGGGGCCGAGCTGGCAAAAGCCCACCGAGCTCCACCCCCAAAATGGATTCCTCCGATAATCCTACTCCTAAAGCTCCTTTCTGTTGCTGTTGCTGTGCACAACTTGCAATCCACCAAACTGAATGCTACTTACTGGCCATGCTCTGTGGCTTCCCAGGCACTTGATGACCCCCCTCGTTTGTAAGTCCACACGAAGGCAGCAAAACCTGGACATTTATCGAGCTCCTGTTGTGTAAGCTGTGGCTGGTGAACTAGGTTCGATTGAGTGGGTCTGCGGTTCTGCAAGCCGAGGTTAGACTCATCGCCCACCAGAGAGAACTCTCCAATAGGCCTCATTCACTTGGATAGCTGGTCACCCCTTGGAACACAGTTCCGCAACTGGGAAGGTATACTGAGACCTGGATAAATAACACAAATTGGGACAATCCAGGTTGTTGTGACCAAATTCCATTTAAATCAATGGGACGTAACGAAATCAAGATTAAGTTCCAATTCATTGCTTTCAGAGGAGTTAATTTTTTTAACTAAATGGATGTAACAAACTGTCGGTACCCGTTCTTCTAAGGAAAGCAGTTTTTGGAGGCTGCCTCTACAAGAGGCATTTAAAGCTCTTTCAAGGCGCATTAAAAAATTTACCTCTACAAGAACGGAGCGCAAATCGGGCGTAGAGGCGCGCTATCCCTCCGATTATGCGCATTATTGAATGCGCGTTAAACAGCGAGTTTTATTTTGCTCCGGCCGTTAAAGCGCATTTTGACTATGTGAACAAGCGCTTATCCGCATTAACTACTTGTAAAGCGCATTTTGGTCATCCGTTAATGCGCTTCGCCGCCTCTCACCGCCTCTCGTGCAGAGGTATTAGGCGTAAATGCGCTTCTGCGATTATGCGCATAATCGCCTAACCAGGCGCAAAAGCGAATCCTTGTAGAGGGGACCGGAGTGTGTGTGTGTGGGGGGGGGAGACTTGGAGCAAAGAAGCCGGGGAGGAGGTACTTAACTCACATCCCGCCTACCACTTCACAGTTGCAACCATCCTCCCCCTCCTCAAAACTTCTATCTTGCCTGAGGTGGGCAATTTGTGACCTTTCCGGATGTTTCAGCCTACAACTACAGTCAGCTCTAGCCGGCATCAACGATAGGTGAGGCATCATGGTAGTTGTAGGCCAAAACATCTGAAAGGCTGTTCTAGATGCATGTTTTCCTTGATCTGCAATTGGCTAAGAAACACACAACTGTATATTCATGTTGAGCACTACATGCATATTATTGCTGGCTTAATTAGTTGGACATCCAGGAGCTGGTGTGTGTTTTATGAACCTGAGGATTTTTCTCAGCCCGGTTGCTTGTGATATTTATCAGCAGCAGTGGATATATGTTTTTCACCCCAGAAACAGAAAATCGCTGTTATTTGCTGCAGGCGCTCTACATGTGGAAGGATTCTTGCATGAGGCTCTCTGAATGTTTGTGCAAGTACGTTAAGATTGGTAATGCTGCATGATTGCTGAGGCTGAGAATCTGTTTTCTGATGTGGGTGGAAATAGGAACCGTCTGATTTTCAAAAAAAATCTTATCATTCCATTGGTAAACAGTAGAAGGATGCCAATTGGTGACAGCTTTCAAACAGTTTGTGTACAAACGCCTACAATTTTTCGTTTTTCATTGTCATCGTTCGAGCACACTGTCAAACTCTCTTGAAGAACCTTTCCAAGCATTTCCGGCTGATTCACAAGCGCTAGCACTTTCTCTGTAGTAAATAGTGTTTAGCAACAAGAAGTTATTGCAGCAAACGTATTCCTTAAAGATCCAAGCATCCCCATCTGTTCTGCTATTAACTTGGAGGCTAAAGGGATCACGTCCCATTAACAGAGTCCCAGCCAAGGAGTTCAGACTGAGAAGCCTTTGAAATGTGAAACAATTAAAATGTGCATTGCTTTGCTGTAGCCAGCTATACTCTTGAGAACTGTAATCCCATTTTTTCCTTTTGAGCACTCTCATCCACAGGGAAGATCCAATGAAGCACCTTCTACTGAAGCTTCAGTTTGGTAATCTCCCTTCTAGGAATGCACAGATTGGGAGAATTCGAGTGAACTTCCAAAATTAGGAATTGTCATGAGCTTCCCAGCCAGGGGATTATGGGGACTGTAATCTCTTGTACATCCCAAAGTCATTCTTGGGATCACCATGGCTTAAACACACGATCACCATGGCTTAAACAAACCACAGTGGCTTGTTTATGCTGCGGTGCACACCGGCCGTCATTTGCCTAATTACCCACCCAAGGAATTTGTTGTGTCATATGAACTCGGGCGGCATGGCTTGTTTGAGGAGGAAACAACCCTCAAATAACTCATGACCTGTTGTTGCCGTGATGATCGTGCGAACCGGGTGAATCCGTCTCTCAAGGGGTTCCATAATGATCGTGCGAACCGGGTGAATCCGTCTCTCAAGGGGTTCCATATCTTAACAGGAATGGAAATCAAAGCATTTCAGAAAATGCTTTGTGTGTGAATGTGTATGAATGGGAGGGTGTATGTGTGAGGATGGTGTGTGTCTGTGTGAATAGGACATGTATCTTGTGTGTGTGTGGGGGGGGTGCATATGTGAACAGTGGCTCCACTCACTGCTGGCATGCAACCACCTGATGTCCCAGGGTCAATTCAGCCTTCGGACTGAAAATGTTTCTACCTCTGAGCTAGAGGCATAGAGAGCTTCTTTGCCCTTTGTTCTGGCCCGATCCCAAATAAATAAATAAATACAGAGCTGCATGAAAGTATGCCAAACAAAACTTAAGAGTCATGGAAGCTTTGCCATTTTTCCTTCCTTGGAAGCTCTTGGCAGTTTTTTTTATTCCTCAAAAATGGGCACAGGAGTGTGATCCTTGTGACTTTGCTCTCTCCTAGGAGAAGAAAACGTTGAACGAAAAGAAACGGTCTTTAAAAGAGAAGCTTCACCAGATGATGTCAAACGCCGAAAATACTAAGAGGTTTGCAACAATGGTGCTCGGTTGAAAAAAACAAAACAAAATTCAGTACTATTTAATGGGTATTTGTCAGCTGTTAAATGACACAGGACAATGTGGCTTTCTTACTAGCATAGAGCAGAACACTTTATACTTTGTGGTTTGGATCCAGATTTAGTCCTACCTAGAGTAGACCCGCTGAAATCATTTGGACCTAAGTTAGTCATGATTGACTTAAGTCCCACTGATTTCAACGGTTCTAGTCTAAGTATAATGAAATCTGGATCCAGTCCTCAAATCTTATACACATGGAATTTAACCTCCATTTTTTTAAAAAAAGAAGTTTGGTCTACAACATTTCCAATAGGGTGTTCAGACGTGATCTGGTTTTAATAATAATAAAACCCATTAATTAAATAATGACGCCTGTTGCCTCTGGGGTGGGCCACTGCCCGTTTCCTAAGCTGATGTCCTAAGGGCTAGTTCACAACTGAAATCCTCCCTCCCCCCCCTCCAAGAATATGGGAAAGCCATGGATCAATGGGAGAGCACTTGCTTTGCATGAAGAAGGTCCCAGGTTCAATCCCTGGCTTCTTCAGGTAAGGCTAGGAAACAATCCTGCCTGAACCTCTGGAGAGCTGCTGCCAGTCAGTGTCGACAATACTGGACTAAATGGACCAATTGTCTGACTCAGTAGAAGGCAGCTTCCCATGTTCCTAATGTAGTAGAACAGAGCAGCGAATTTCCAGTTCACATACACCCTGCCTACATATGCATCACATCGCGTGTACATGGTATGTACCACAGTGTGTCTTCCACAAAAGGGAAGGATGGGTTCTGCAGATGGGATACAGTTTTGTGTAGAGATACCACATGTGATTGGGGAATAGATGTGCTCATGTCCACATTTGCCCCTGCACTGCGCTGCATGCAGAGCCGACCTGCCTCAGGCTCCTGTGAGCTTTCTCTTAGAGCTGTCTTCACATTCATTCTGCTACAGTGTTGTTGGGACTGTACAAGTTCAGACACCAAATTGGAGGAATGCAGATAGCATTGAAAACAGAACATCAGCACATCACAGGATTGAATCTTTCTCCCAATTGGTCTGAGGTGGGTTTTTGTTAAATACAGTATTTTGGGTTGGATCTAGCCTTAATCAGAGTAGACCTATTGAAATTAATGAGACCTAACTTAGTCATGATTAACCTAAATCCCATTGATTTCAACAAGGCTGCATTAAGTATGATTAAGTTTAGATCCAACCACAAATACTATTTTCACAAAAGAGAAACATTTAAACATACATACAACCTGAAGTGGTGCAGCCAGCTATATCCCATAATTATACTGAATGTGTGGGGTGACTCTAACATTTGATCACCTGGAGACAGATGAGTGATCAATGGCTACCGTAGAATCCGGTTTCCCCTTTGATTTAGTGTCTATCTCTGGCTGTGTTTGGACAAGATAATAGTCAGTGGTGGGTTAATAGTCAACTTCATAGTTGATTATCGAGGGGGTACTCCCCACACAACATGATTATAAATAACTGTGGTGGAGATTGAGCCCAGCGTTGAGTTGACTATTAGTCAACGGTGTGTTTGACTCATCCCCCTTTGCCCCCCACAGTCGTTGTGAGTTCTGCTGCCGCTTTGGTCATTCTTGCCAGGGGACTCTGTAGCCACCGAAAATAATCAACTGTGTGCAATGAAATAGTCAACAGTGTCAACACACAACACGCTAACCAACGGTTACTCAGATAATCAACTTTGCACAGCCTTGGTTATTTGCGTTGGTTATTTCGGCCAAATAACCAACCGTGATGAGAAAAAGTCCCGACGGACAACACAATAACCAAACATTGACTATTTAACCCACCATTGACTATTTAACCCACTGTTACTTATCGTGTCGTCTGAACTCAGTCAGTGTCTGCTTGATGCTGCTTCAGTTACTGTCAAGAGGTCAAAGACAACAAAGGCCCGTCGATGGTTGAATGAAGCGCTATTGCAGAATATTTCTTCAGTTAGACTGTGAGAGCAATTGTATAGATTCCACCCCACAGAAGTTCTCCAATTGAAACACGTTTAATTCCTGAATAAGCTACTGATGGGCTCCTGTGGCTTTTGTTGGTTGGTTGGTTGGTATTCCTTGGTGCAGCAATGATAGCTCTTCTGTGCTGTGCATGTGTTCAATGCCACTTGACTTAAGCTTACTTCCTCCCCGATAAACAGATGCGAAGCTCAATCCTACTTCATTTTATTACTTAGAGAAAATGCACACCTTAGACCGGCCTTCCCCAATCTGGTGCCCTCCAGACGTGTTCAACCGGAACTCCCACCAGCATGGCCAAATAGCCATGTAAGTTAGGAATGATGGGAGTTGCAGTCCAACAACCATGTTGGAGGGCACCATGTTGGAGAAAGCTGCCACAGACCCAAGCTAGACATTACAGGGGCGATGGTAATTCCATGGTACTAAGTGAAAGAACAGACATGGCATGACATCACACTCAGCATTTCCCACAACTCCCCTTGAGAACAGAAGCTAATAAAGTGGGGCAGGGAACTGCTGGGGATGGTGAGGCTGCGTCATGCATCTGGATGTTGCCGAGCAGACTTGGGTCTTTGGCGGCCACGCTTCCCCAGAAATGCCTTGCTTGCGCTTCAGTTATTGTCAAGTAGCAGTCGCGCCATTTGAGGTGTCTTCACAAGCCTGCTTTGCAATGTCAAGATTTCAGCGAGCCTGGGGACTCAAACAGCATCAAACAAACACTGCTCTTGGGCAGGCCCTATTGCTTTGCCTACTCCTTCCCCCCGAATCCCCACAGCACCGCTGCTGCGAAATGGCATCCATAGGGTTATACGACGGGAGTGAGCGTGGGCAAAATCACGGCACCGTTGTCAGACGGCAGCAATGGGCAGCAAATGTCGAGGGATCGAAAACCAAGAAAACTTTTTGTTTGTTTTCTGGTAACTCTGAGCAACTTTGAAAGCCTGTAGCAGCGCATATGCTGCTACAGTTCATTGAAGTTATGTGTTATTCATCGTAACTGCCCTTACTTCTGTTCCCCAGACTTTAATATTGACATGGCGGCCATTACTAGGTTTGGTGAGCCCGCCCCCTGCCATGCATTCGACGCCTACCCTGCATTGCGATCCACCCCTAAACTACGCCTGCTCTCTTAATTCAAACTGAAGCCACCACTGACAGACAACTGTGGTGACATTGGAGCAATGTAAAATGTCGCGGTAAAACGAAACATCGAAAAAGCGCAGTTTCGCAGGGAATAGCACACTCTGGCTGCAAGTTGGCAGCTGCGTCATACAAACAACGGGGCACAACTGCGCAGCCTCGATGGGGTATGTAGAGCGTATAGACAAGCCCCTGGCTCATGGTCCTTGTAGCTAATAAGATGGGGCCCGTCATCCCTGATGTTCTTGCAGATTGTTTTGTCCCAGTTAACCTGCAGCTTTCCATCCTGTACTGCTTTTCCAGTGTATCAATATTCTCACATTTCATTCTTGTCTCTACCAGCTGTGTAACTGTTCAGACAGAGATCTCCAAACTTCAAGAACAAATTAGCCACTTGGATCACGTCATCCATTCCCAGCATCAAAACTTACGCGGTCTGATTCACCAGGTTAGAGTTCTTTAATCCTATATACAAATAGCAAAGCCATTCTTATGCAGCCAAAATGGCACCACCCAAGCATAAGAGGGAGATATTGGCGAGCTTGAGCAGAAGCACGTAAAAAATGTTTAGGGGGGGGGGAAAATCACCCAAAGACATCCCATTCAGTATCCATGGAATGTTGACCATTTTGGGATTTGGGGAGAACAAAAAACCAGGGTGATGGGGAATGGACATGGCTGGCTGGAACCCAGAACAGGAGCGCTGCAGACTGCAACATTTTATTGCAGGTTTCACTTCTTAGATTGATGAAGGAATGACACTTATTCCTGGAGGATTTCCTGCTAATTCTTCCTACTTGCTTTGGCAAGACTGGCCAAAAGCACTGCATTCTAGATTTTTCTAAAAAAAACTGTTGGCACATGAGCAGTTCCACCTGTGCAATGCAATCCTGTGCATTTGTTACTAAGAAGTAAGCTTCACTGTGTTCAATGAGGTTGCGTAAGACTGCAGTTTTAATTTTCTAGCCCATCATGGTGAACCTAATGTAGAATTTATTCTTCAGCCTTTTGGGGGGGAAATTGCTGGCTCTCACTATTTATTTTGGTTCTATTAGATCTGCTGTTGTACTGTGTAATATTGTGCAATTGCTTAAGGGAATTTGGCAGGAAAGGCAAAATGATCGGGTGAAGAAAAAGGGGAGAATTTAGCAGAGATAACAAGGATGTCAAGGGAAGAAATACAAATTCAAGGAACGAAGACAAAAGTAACAACTGCTAGAAAAATCAGTATATATAGCCAATTCAATAATATACTTTCAAAAAACACCCAAAGCATCCTTAAATAACTCAAATCGCATCATTTGAGTCATTTAAAATTATTTTTGCTAAGTATATTATTGAATTTGCTATATATCATTAACCCTGCTATTAGGGAGACACTGGCTGAAACCTCTGCTCATGTGAGTCTCTGCTTTGCAAAGTAGATCAGCACACCCCAATCTTGGGTATATGATTGCACAGTCAACTTAATTAGCAAGCCAAAATGATACTTCCAGATTAGCACAGGGAGGGAAACCCACTTTACTTTTCTATATTAAAATCAACTCTAGAAGCCTATGTACACCAGTTGCTGGGGAACATGGGTGGGAGGGTGCTGTTGCACCATGTCCTGCTTTGTTGGTCCCTGGGCAACAGCTGGTTGGTCAGTGTGTGAACAGAGTGCTGGACTAGATGGACCCTTGGACTGATCCAGCATGGCTATCTATCTATCTATCTATCTATCATCCATCTATTTTAATTTTAATAGTTGTTTCCCTTTGAATCGAAGAGGCTTCTCAGTGCAGCTTATGGCACCATTTAAAACTCATAACATTTTTTAAGTTGCAAGTTAAAAGCACAGCAAGTAGCATGAGCAGCTTAGAGCTGAATTTAATATTGTCAGATCTAAAAGACCTGGGAAAATTAAAAGAGTTTCATGCAGCTCTAAAAAGATATCAGACTTGGCACTGGGGGAGGTTCTCTGGGGAAAGAATTCTAAACATGGGGGGGGGGATTCACATCTGGAGTGTTGCTGTTGACATCTAGGGAAGGTCCTCCGAGGCAGATATCTATGGCCATGCTGGCTGGAGATGATGGAAGTTGTCGTCCAACACATTTGGAGGGTACTAGGTTGGTGAAGGTTGCCTTCAGGTACCTTACAGTCTGTGGATCCTAAAACTCTTTGTTAAGTCTCTGCCAGAACCAAAATCGGCCACAAGGCTTGCTTATACGAATTGAGAAACCTGGGTGCAGTCCTATCGATTGCACCCTCACTGTTCGGAAGGCTCCAAACTTGGAGGCATCCAAGATTCCTGTGCTCTGTTGGCCTCTGTCTTTGGTGATTTGGGTAGACAGGCTCTTCAGCCCGTCTAGTGAGGGCATTCAGAGGGGGAGGGAAGGAGGCTGGAGGAGGCTCAGGATATCTCATATCCTGGCCTCTGTGGTATCTTCTCCTGCCTGTCCACCGGAACCCTCCCCCCCTTTCCTCCTCCTCTGCGATTGACCTCAGAGGGCAGCCAGCACAGTTCTTTCCACGCTGGCTGTGAGGGAGCGGAAGAAGAGGGAGTCAGATCTCCAGCTCTGCCTTCCGAGGTCAGAGTGCTGTCCTCGACCTTGGAAGGGTTTCTCTAAGCAGTCCTAAAGTCCCTGGGGTACTCTCCCAACGGCTATAGGAATTAGTTTCCTAGGGTAATAAGTAGAACTGCTATAAAAGCCTGAATTGACCGGTTTGGCTGGGCACCGTTTTTTTAAAGTCAGCTTTTTTTATTAAACACGCAAAAAGGAAAAAAGGATGCAACCCAATCTATATTAGCTGTTCTGAGAAAGGGAATACGGTGGAACAGCTCTACAAGGGAATAAAAGAACTTGGGCTCTTTCTACACCTAAGGGTCTAGAGGGAAGGAGGGGGGAGAATCGCGGACTTACCTGCTTCTGCGATCCTCCCTGGGTGTCCAAACGGAAGCACCACGACCCGGAAAGCAAGAGGAACGTCATGGGTGCCATTATTTTTTAAAGCAGGAGCACACTTGCGCTCCACCGCAAAATAAGTTACCCTCCCCAAAAACCCCAACCCCGCTCCCCCGATGCCCCTGGATTCCCCCCAGCCCGGCTCCTTCACTCTTGCTGATCCCTGCTACTTGCTGGGAGGAGGGAAGAAGCTGGGATGGGCTCCCACACTGCCAGTGGTCCTCGGGATCGTCCCAGGACCACGGGTAAAATCGGGATAACCGAGGTCTCAGTTATCCCGCGAAAATGGAGGGGTTGTCCCTGCCTGCTTCTGGGATCCTCTGTGTATCATTTGGATGCACAGGGACAACCCAGGGACACCCCGGGGGAAAAGGCTGATGTAGTGAATCTGACTTCTGCAGCTGGTTGACACCATCATTTGGGCCACTTGCTTGCTTCCCATTGTTCAAAACAACATATGTCTCCTGCTGCTCTCCTTACAAGACAACCAAGAATGTAAACAATCTACTACGAGAGCTGCCTTCCACTCAGGGAACTGATAAGCCATGAAACAATCTCCTAACTCCATGGTTGTGGTTTCACAAAACTGCACCCAGCAAGTTTTTGTTACTGATTTTATTTCTCCGAATGGTTTTAGATGGAAGACCTGAATAACGAACTAAAACATCAAGATGAAAGGATAGAAAACCTAAAAGAAAAAATCGAGATGCTCCAGGCAAAGGTAAAGGGACTGCCTAGAGGAAGTAAGGGCCGGGCTATAAGTGGAGAGGCCATAGGATCCCTCGTATCCCAGCCCTTCCCTTCCCTCCCACTGGATCACAACCTTTCCCATCCTTCTGAGGCCGCATTCACAACCTCGCGAAGCGGCCAGTGTGGTTCTTTCCATGGCACCTGAGAGGGATTGGGTCCAGCAACCTCTTCAGACATGCCCCAAGAAGACATTGGAACTGATTCGGAGTCAGATGGGGAGAGGGGAGGGGAAGGCCTTCTAGAGGTGTCATGGTTGCAAGACCATGAGGCCGGTGAGAATAACAGTGGCAGAGAGGAGGAAGCCCACCTGTCAACTAATCATTTGGAGGGCAGCTAGGCTGGACTTCTGAACCCATGGGAATGTAGACTCCTAACAAAGAGGAGAAAGCAGTAGGAATCAGAGACCCAAAGAGTCAGGCAACAGATAAAGAGGGAGGAGCAACACAGGGTCATGAGGTGTTCTAAGAGGCTTGTGGCCAGGTACGCAACTCCATGGAAAGATCCACCTTGACTGCAAGACTTGGTAGGCCGGGGCCAGGTTGGGAAGTGGAACTTGTAGTAGCCAGGGGCTGTTTTGTAGCAACTCTCTTTCATGATGCCTTAACCCAGGTGACTACCTGAGGTCCACGTGATCCTGTATTATGCAGAGTCTCTTAGAAAAGCTTGTCTCTAATAGGTATATGAAGATACTGTCTGTAGCCTGAGGCAATACCTGTTTGCTTGTAGTTTGCATAATAAAAGTACTTGACTGCAAAGGAAACCAGGGACCCAGTGTCTGACAGATTCTGGAGTCTATGGGCCACTCTCCCAGGACCATAGGAGTCTTCTCTCCAAGACACCATTGTTGAAACGCACATTTTCTAAATTCAGCATTTGTCCTTGTAACTTTACACAAAGGGCAGCTTTGTTTACCCAAGCTTTTCATTTAGGTGAAAACGTTCATATCATATGACCCAGTTGTATAAATGAGGCTGGTGAGCACACCTATCTGTCTTCCATTATTATTGGGTGCTCAAATGAAACAAACTGACACATTTTTTTTCCTACACTTCTAGAACAAAGAACTGAAGTACAAAGTGGAATTCCACTCTGGCCAGTCAAAAACAAAGGCCTCCAAAGCTATTTCAGCAAAGTAAGATTTATCTGCTTCTATGTTTTGTGGTGATTCAGCAACTTATGTGTTAAGAATTGTTCCTATGTATATCCTTTGATATGTGGATCGTTTCAGTTCCTCTCCCCAAGCCAGTGCCATCAGAGGGCCCAAGTTAGGGTGACCATGTGTCCTCTTTTGCAGAGGGCAGTCCTCTGTTTGAAGGTTGTGCTGTCCAGTTCCAGTTTAAAGGTAATGAACCTGTCCACAGTTAGCACCTGGACAAAAGGCTGAACAGGTAGACACACATCCCAGCCGGTCACACTCTTCCACACACGGGTGAGATGCACTCTGTTTCCATTAAAATTATAATAATTATTTGTAAATTTGCATCTGTACATGTAAATCAGCACATGCATAATTTATGCGAATCACTGCCCTCTTTTGTCAAGAGAGGAAGATGCATGTCAAGAGAGGAAGGGGGCGGCGCCCTAACTCCCTATAATGTAGGCAGCGACAAAAGGTTGCTCAGGTTGAACGCCAGCCCAGCAAGGTAGGCTGCCACCACCCCTTACGTTCAACCCAGCCTGAGCCAAGGACCTCTCAGACCTTACAGGATACCCCAAGCCTGCGCCCTCTATTTCAAAGTCTGGAACCTTAAATAGTAGCAATAACCAAGCAGAAAATGCTGGACTTAGTTAGTACTAAGTAGGGGTGTGCACGGACCCCCCGGATCGGATCGGGACCCGGATCGGGACCTCCAATTTTGTCCCGGACCGGTTCGGACAAAATCGGAGGCCCCCCGGACCGGATCGAGTCCGATCCCGACCCAAAAATCGTACATTTTTGGATCGGCCGCCATTTTTTTCCCCATAGACTTGCATTGCAATGCAAGTCTATGAGGAAAAAATGGCGGCGGGTGGGTAAGGGGGGGCCTAACTCCCTCCCCCCCCCGGGGCCGTCCGCTGTGGACGGCCCCGGCAGGTAAACCCCCTCCCCCGCGCTCCCTACCCCCCCTGGGGCCGCCCGCTTCCATCCGCTGGCGCCCGCGGGCGCCAGCGGATAGAAGCGGACGGCTCCGGGGGGGGGGGTAAGCCCCCTTCCCCGCCACTGCTTACCTTCTCGGCCCGTCCGGCGCCGGCGGCTACTACCAGCGGGCTCCGCGGCCTACTCTCGAGTAGCGCGCCGGGTGATGACATCACCCGGCGCGCCACCCTGGAGCAGGCCGCGGAGCCTGCTGGTAGTAGTAGGCGCCGGCGCCGGACGGGAGCCGCCGGGCCGGGCAGGTAAGGGCCCCCCTCCCCCCTCCCCCCTCCGCGCGCCCCCTCCTCCCCTCCACGCACCCCCTCCTTACCTTCCCGGCCCGGTGGCTCCCGTCCGGCGCCGGCGCCTACTACTTCCAGCAGGCTCCGCGGCCTGCTCTAGAGTAGCGCGCCGGGTGATGACATCACCCGGCGCGCCACCCTAGAGCAGGCCGCGGAGCCTGCTGGGAGTAGTAGGCACCGGCGCCGGACGGGAGCCGCCGGGCCGGGCAGGTAAGGGCCCCCCTCCCCCCTCCGCGCGCCCCCTCCTCCCCTCCACGCGCCCCCTCCTTACCTTCCCGGCCCGGCGGCTCCCGTCCGGCGCCGGCGCCTACTACTTCCAGCAGGCTCCGCGGCCTGCTCTAGAGTAGCGCGCCGGGTGATGACTGGACCGGACTCGGATCGTGGATCGGGTCCGATCCAGTGCACATCCCTAGTACTAAGGCTTAATTGGACTAAGGCGCACAGGTCAATAATGATAGGTGGCAAGTTTATTTATGAAAAGGGGAAGGGGAAAGAGAATATCATACAAAGGAACAAGAGCAAGGTTTGAAAACTGCATTTAAAAGGCAAAACAGCAACACTGACTAAACTTCGCCTATCCGTACCAAAGCACAGATCTTCCATAGAACAGGGACCTCAGAAGCAAACCATCCAACCGTTGGATGGGGCAAAACGAAACCAGACAGAGACAAAGTCCTCTCTCTCCCTATCCCTGGTTTTATACTCAGCGGTTTTAGCAAATCCGAGGTGATCTCTGTTAGGCAATCATGAGCTAGCTGGAAACAATCTGCTCAGGCCTTTCAGGGGTGGGGAGAGAAAGTTCTCACCAACATGCAACTGAACCCGTTCAGTCCAAAGAGTGAGAATTTTACTGTGGCCTTGAAGCCTGGAACACCCAAGACAACCCAGGTGGCTGAATGAGTACACGCAGGATCCTTCTTATGAAATGGAACTTTACAGGCTGCTCAGACACGGGGAAATATGGATTTCATGACGATGCATTTCCTGGTTTTTGGCGATCCAGCAGCGACCACTCCAGTCTGAGCGGCGGCAGGCGGTGTGTGGGAGGAATGGTCACGAGGGGGTAATCGGTGCTGGGGGAATTCATCCATGGGGCTAAGCCAAGGGACATCTCATACCTGATGCTATAGGCTCTGTATGAGGATCTCCTTGGACATGGGAGGGGATGGATTGTACAATGCAAAAATGAAAAAGTACCTTGCATTCTACATTCTCCACCCCAGTTGACAGCCAAAATAGCGACGAAAGAACACACCCCCTAAATACCAAGTCATGTTTTCTTGTGATGATGTGGCAGGGCCTTAAAAAGATCAGCAATGCGTTTCTTTGCTGTCACCATCCAAAGTCAGATAGGCTGTCCCTTTTTTTTCGGCAGTCCGCCAAAGAGATCTTCCCCTATGCCACTAAGAGGCCATGGGGCGCACAGTCATTTTGCACGGCCTTCGCCAGCAAACAGAGGAAGCCTGTTTTCCACAAATGCCGCTTGAGTGAGAGACACTCGGCCAAGTGAAGTGTGCATGAAATGGCCTTCAAGCTGCTCTCTGCCTTCCTTTCAAAAGGACAGCTCAAACTGGAGATGGAAAATGTCTTCCTCAGGCCCAACACTATTGCATGCAAAACTCATCGCAGGCTTTTGGCTCATGGTGGGTTTTCAGTGTGGGCCCACCACATGGATTGTATGCGGCCCATCCTTCTGTCTGCTTCACACAGAGCATGTGGGAGTCTGTTACAGACCAGCCACTTAACTTTTCTCCTCTTAGTTATTAATAAGCAGTCCATCTGCTACTGAATAGTTCTGCTTTCTGGTACAGAGAGAGAAAGAGCGATTGGATTTCAGGAAAGTTACTGTGCGGTTCAGGAATGCCTGGTTGAAATTTCCGATCCTAGCTGTCTAAACTACAGATTCTAATTATAAGACAGATAATTGAAAGCTGCATCAAATAATCTAGCTCAGTACCTTGCTGCTGCTGCGCACCCCCCAGCATCCACCGCCCGGGGAGGAAGCCACTTCACTGTGCCTATGATTGAATACATGTGCAAGAGCGCCATGTATGCATTTCAGCACATATGGGGCTTTGGCATCAGCTTGAGGCTTGTTTCTTTCCTTGGGTTGGATCCAAACTATGTCATGCTTAGAGTAGACCAGCCTTCCCTAACGCGGTGCCTTCCAGAAGCTTTGGACTTCAACTGATCAGCCCCAGCCAGCATGGCCAATGATCAAGAATGCTGGGAGTTGTAATCCAAGACATCTGAAAGGCACCAGGTTGGGAAGGTTGGTCTACACCAGTGGTCTTCAACTGGTCCAGACCTGAGACCCATCTCGGACTCCCAACTGCAACAAGGGACCCACTTTTACAATTTCACAATTGCCCAACGTGGTGGCAACAGCTTTGCCACGACCCATCTGGGCTGATCTTGCAACCCACTTTTGGGTCGTGGCCCACCAGTTGAAGACCACTGGTCTACCTTGATTGGGTAGTGGCTCTCCAAAACGACGTCTTTTCCTGCCCTACCAGTTGATGCTGGTGATTAAACCAGGGACCTTCTGCAGGCAAAGTAGGTGCTCTACCACTGAGGTTGGGTCAGACAACATGGAAGCCACAGGAAATTCTTCTATGGGTGGCTCTTCAGTGCAGCTGCCATTAGAACTCAAGAACTGCTTAGGGTTGAACTAGACATTTGTCAATGGCCTCATCTACACCAAACAGGACATTGCACTATGAAAGTGGTATATAAAAGGCAGGAGCCACACCAAGAAGGATATAGCGGTATATGGTATGTGTCAATGGGCCCTAACAGTTGTCAGTGCACTTCAATACCGCTATAAAGCAGTAGTGTGGCTCCTGCCTTTTATATACCGCTTTCAAACCACTTTCATAGTGCAATATCCTACTTGGTGTAGATGAGGCCAATGTCTTCCAGATAATATCTAATGGGGTACAATGTGTGTCATGATGCCAATGTGCTCTGCATGGTCCCACCACTAGCAGCCACTTCCGTGGGGCTACACCGGGCAATGCACACAGCACTATGATGTCGAGACATACAGCTTGGTATCTCTTCTGACATCTGGTTCGATATTTTTTTTACTGTAGGGATCAACAGCTATGCTGGATCAACAGCTATGCTGGATCTCCTGGAATGTGCTGCCATGGTACAGAGACTGTCTACATGATGGGGCCAGAGCACATGATAAGTGGCTTGCACGTTTCGTGGTGCTACCACCATATGGAAACATGTTGGTTATTGTCATGTTTGCATTAACCTTCAGATCCAGGCTACAAGGGATATGTGAGCGTTATATGAGTATATTCCTCACTCATGGGTTAATTCAGACATTACACCAAACCATGGTTTGCCTAGTTTTTCGAGGAGGACTCACCTTTGCTAGGTAAGCTGTAGCTCCTAAGGGTAAAGGGGGCTTGCTGGAAAAACTTTTGTTCAGTTACTGCTCAACAAAAGATTCACAAAAGCCCACAGGCTGCTGTTGCTGAAGATATAGGCAGGCCACAGGAAGCAGGGTGGTGAAAGAAGCAGAGAGTACAGATGTTATGCCTAGATAGTCCCTCCTGGCGGACTCGCCTTTACCAGGTAAGCCGTAGCTCCTAGACAGGGGCAGGAAAGGGTCTCCTTGAGAGTAAAGAGGGCTTGCTGGAAAGCCTTCTCCTTTGCTGTGTCACTGCTTCACCCCCATGGTTTGCGCTAACCATAGTTAAGAACCTACACCATGGTTTGCACGTTCGGTGTGAAATCTTCGAGAGCCACTGGCAATCAGTGCAGAAAATACAGAGCTAGATGATCCAATGATCTGACACTATATAAAATTGGAGCATCTTGGATAGCTCCTTTAGAGTTCTGACTGGTTCTGGATTCACCACCCCACTGACGTTGGAGCCATCAGCCTCCACTGCTACCCTTCACTCTCTTGCATGTGTATAAAAGTTCCTCAAAGCTGCGATGCCAAGGGAATTCCACAGGTTGATATGTTCAAACCTGGTTGACTCACCTCAAAAAAGGGAGAAAGAGAGCACTCTTTAGGGGAAAAAGCACGTAGTAGAGGTTTCTACAAACGCTTCACTCTGCAAGTAAAAAAAAATGTGTCTGAATGAAACTGATAGAAATCAAGCCTAATATATACAAAAGAAAATATAGGTTCACATTTAACCTATTGCTATACGATGCAGCCATGGCCAATGACATAAATATATGGATTAGAGAAATGTATGGTAATAGTTCTAATAGCTATTTTTAAAAAGAATTAAAATTAAAAAAGTATTCAAATTATTACAAGATGTGGAAGGCTTCCCTCAAGGGATAGATATTGCCGTTGTATTTTCCTAGTAAATCTCTGCTCTACCAACAACTAGCCTTTATTGACAGGCAGTCTGTTGAATTAAATGAGCCACTGATCTAACATGGGGAAGTATCCAATGGTGTCCGGCCACTAGTACTATTTTTATTGGGCTAGTGGAACCCCACACTTGCACAATGTCAATAGTGCTTGCTAGTATGACGGCTTTCCGGGAAACCCATTGCGCTAGCAAGCACTATTGGCATTGCACAAGCATTAGTTTCTGCTAGCGCAACGTAAATGATGCTAGCATCCGGATACCATCGGATCCTGCCCATGATACAGTGGTTCTTAGGAGCTTTCAGATAAGTTCTTCTCGCAGACTCATTTCCTAGTGCTGGCACAAGATCAGTTTGAACATGCTAAATTACTCCCTAAATCCCCGCCACAGAGATATTATTGCTCATTTGTAACCTTCTGCTTGTTTTCCTAGGATGGATCAAACGTTGCCATACGCCATACTGCGCAAGTAAAGCATTGCTATGCAGCGTGGACCTTTTTTCAGATGTCACAAGGATCCCATTTTTTTGTTGATGCCTTGTCGAGGACAACTCTTCCATGCAATCCTGTTGAAAACACTCTGCATAGGAAAATCTCCCACCCCCTCGTTTGTTCTTCTGGGCTCTTGGTAGCACAGATGGGATGCTGGGATGGTCTTCCAATGGAAGAGGCGAAATCAGATGTGGGGGGAGACATGCACGTGGCTGTAGTGTGGGGAGGGAGGCCTTCCTCCTTGTTATTTATTTATAGATCCTCTTCCCTAGCATGGCAGCTATTCCCACAAGTGATGGGCATGCACTCCCTTCAGGACTGAGCCATCCAGACAGAACAGATTTCAGCCAGCTAATTTTGCGTGCCCATCCGTCTACACTGAAGAATATACAGTGAAATGGAAACTGAGCCCAAAGAGCTAACTCAAATATGTGATATGCAACTGGAAGCTGCAACAGGCCGAGCTAGGGCTGCATATAAATCAGTTTAACGGTGATTCCTTCTTCCCAGCAAAACCTGAGAATTGCATGATGGAGGATGGGGTTTGAGTGCACATGAGGAAATGCTCTCCATCTCACTAAACGTCCGTGGTAGGTGAAGAGGTAGAAAACCTTTTGATGTTTCTAGCTGACATACAACTTTACTGCACCGGCGCTTCAGAGGTTTAGGATGTGGAATACGAACCACAGTGCCATCTCTAAGAACTACCTCTCAACCACAGCCCTCTTGTGGCAGACTATTGGGATACTCATGATTACCGTGAATGTGCCTACCACTGTGATGTTGCCTAAAGTAGGCAGGGGCTTGAGAAAAGAACATTAACGTGGCTATTTTCCTGCAGAAGCAGTACACCTGGTGGAGATCCAGGCTCGAAAGGGGTGTATTAAGAAACCATGGCTTTGCCATTTGGATTTAGAGAGAATCAGACATCTGGATTTAGAGAGAATCAGACATCTCCCGTCAGTTGAGAAGCATCGAGTTGGCTGAATCATGTGGGGGAGCAGAGGTTGTTTACGTCCCAACTGATGCAGGATTAGCAGAGCTGTTGCATGAATTAGAAGTGTCACGATGCCCCCATTTAGGCTCTGCTGAGATGTTTATAAATACATAAAATATTACAAAGACACCCTAGGTCTCTCATCCTAAACCCTGTAGCATTTCCAGGAACATCTTGCTGCTGGGGGACAATGCAAAACTTTGCAGAACGCTTAACAATAGAGCCCTACCTTACAGGTTTGTTGAAAGGATTATGTGAAGTGCTTCAATCACACAGAAAATACTGCAACTAATTAGGGAAAAGGTGGAACCCCCAAATTTGTCACCCCATTCTTAGGCAGAGAAATTGGAGGGAAGTGTTTCAGTAATCCTGGAGGATTACTGAAACATGTTGGCCTTTCCATTAGCAGCACTGCTCCTGTGAGTTGCTGGCGTTTTAATTTCCCATAAGTCCCCTGAGAACAATGCTATGATGGCATTTAGCATGATTCACCTACGGACCTATGGGAAATAAAAATGACAACTACTCAAAATTCAGAGTACTACTACAGGGGCAGCAGCAGCATCACAACCACCATAGTCAAGAAAATGGAGGAATAACAAAAGGTGAGCTTGGGGGGATTTTATCTCTTGCCCCTTGCTCCCAAATTTAAAACCAAAGGATTTTGCAGGGCTTTCAACTCAGCTTTACTATCATTTTTTTCAACAATCGAAGTTTGATGCAATGCTACATTTTTTGCTGAGAAGTAAGCCCTACTATGTTTAGTGGAACTTACTCCTGAATAGGCATGCACAGGATTAGAATTAGGAATATACGAAGTAACCATACAACCTAACCATTTTGTTGATTTTATTGTGTGTGTTTTTAAAAAATATATATTATTTGCAAGCCATTTCGAACCTCTTTTTCAGACTTGGGGGGAGAAGCAAGATGTAAGTATTCGAAGAAATAATGAAAAATCTTACGGACAGCGTCATAGATGGGTCTTTTGTGGTAACAAGAACCACCTTCTTCACAATTTGTGTGCCCTTTCAAGTAATCGTCCCAGTTCAAGAAGGGCATTAGACAAATTTAATAGATGAAGATTGGTCGTTGATAGATTTATAGGCCATTATGGCTGTACGGAACCTCCATTTTCCAAGGCAGCGTTCTGCTAAATAGTGGTGGTTGGAGGTGTGTGTGTGTGTGTGTGGGGGCAACAGTGGCTCTATTTGGCAGCAAATCCACTCAAGCAATTTTTTTTTCTTGCAAGCTGGTAATACTGGCATTTAAATACATCATGCCAGAATCCTTCCAACATGCTCAGGACTGCAAAGAATTGAGAATATCTGCATAAACACTTTGTGCATTTGAGGGATCGCGAGTCCCTGATTGTTCATCTCCAGTTGATACCAAATACTGCCGCCACCCTAGGATAGACAAAGCTAAGAAAACACAATAAACAGACCTTTGTTTACTATACATACATCACAACCTTTGGGTGTATCTTGATGAGCCACCAGAGACTATCACAAGTTGTGTAGGGCCACTCTGGTTCATATCAGATTTTTCAGTTGTATCTGTTAGTTCCGAATAAGCTGAATGGCCTCTCGTCAAGGAGACGTTGGATATTTAACTAGATTCCATTTGAAATTATATACTGCAACACCCAAATGGTTTGTGTACACCTCCTCAACAAATCCCCCTTTCTGTGTGCATCTTCTGTCCTTTGTGGAAACTTGCATCCATTCTGATAAGTCGGGTGTACATTTAACAGGAATGATGGAGCACGTATAGAAGGTGGAGTTGGATCCGCTTAAGTATTGATCAGAGTAGATCCATTGAAGTGAATGGGACTTGAGTTAGTCAAGATTAACTTAAGTCCCATTGGGTTGTATCCGGTGTTAGTCTATTTACATAGATCCATTGAGATGACTGGGACTTAGACTTGTTTTCATCGGGTCTACTCTAAGCATGACTATCTATGGATCCAACCCATACTTTGCACTTTGGGTGGCATCGCAGGCTTAGAGCCAAACTACACAAGACCCAGGAGATCCCACAATCAGCTCATCTGACATTTCCATAGTTACTTTGAGACAGCTGCTGGAGACTTGAGTTTTAAATGGTGCTCAGGGATGGGTTGTCTAACCCTCCTGGCCCCCATGAAGCCTTTCCAAGTTAAATCTAACATATGTTCTATGTTGTATCACTTTCAAAGATGTCCACATATTTTCAGAAAAACCAAAATAAATAAATATAAATGAAATAAAAACAGGATGCTCAAAAATTATATTCTGTTCATTTTAAGCTTTGAAACCACTATCATTAAAGATTTACAAGCAACTCTCTTACACACTTGCTTTTGCATGAGTTATTTAGTAGTCCCAGCAGGATACTTGCTGAGCTGCCCCCAGGAATTAGAAATATGGCAAATAATAACATCAAATAGTACCGGTAGCCTGCCATTCAACGCAGCTGAATTTGAAAAATTGGAAGTCAAGTATGCAAGTGCTACAAAACCACAACCCCAAGACCAGCAACATTAACAGCCAAGTTTGAAACAGTTGCTTCAAAAGCAAGTGTTACTGTAAAATCCAAACTTTACCCAAATATATATCTATCATAGCTTCACCTAAGAAGGCTAGATTTCTTTCGAAGTATTTGCAAGAACACTTGTAAGGGTATCGGTGAAATCCGCAATAGAATCAAATGTGTTTGGATTTCTATGAATCCAACCCGTGGCAGACGGGCTGGCTTATCCTGAGTTGCGTGGATTCTGCAGACCATTTTTTTTTCTTTCTGGAATTTTACACAAATTTAGCCGTAGAAAAATATGTAATTTTTTAAAAAAAAACACAACCAGCTGAAATTGTGTATTTCCACCTTGTGCTTTTTAGATTGTAAGCCTGTGGGGCTGAGGCTTTATTTCTGTATGCTGCCTTGACAGCCTTTTTTGGCTAAAGGGCAGGATAAAAGTGCTATAATAAGTAAAATAAATAAATATGCTAAAGCATGAAAATGCACAGAGGGGTTTGCATATTTTGGGGGAAGATTTGCACATTTCTGCTCAAATTCAGGAAACTGGGGAAAAAATCTGATTCTGCCAGTGAGCAGACAACAGCATGAAAGGCAAGTCTGTACATCCTTACGTCCACGTGAAAAGCATGTTTAGCAAAGCCAACAAAGTTCTACAAGCTGAAGCTTAGAAACTAAGGAATTGTAAAAGCTCGTCTCAAATGAGACATGAACTTTTAAATCCTCCAAATTATTCTGTTAGATGCACTATAGATGGATATAATAAATAGGCTGCAGGAACAGCAAAAGAAGCCAAGCAGGTCTATCCTATCATCTCTGCTGAGACAACAGCTACCATTAGTTCCTCCCAGCCAACACTTACCTGGCAGCCATTCTGTCAAGTGACCTCAACTGTTTCCATCCCAGCTGATCGTGTTAATTAGTGTAACTTTAAGAACTGGTGCTTGAGCTTGCTTGTTCCCCTCTTACTCCCAATCCCTTTTTCCTCCTGTGTCACATCTTCTAGATTGGAAACCTGAGTGCAGAGACTTGTCTTACCACTGATATTTCTATTTAGCTCTAGGAGCCTTTTTGGCTAAAGTGAGATAAAAAAAGCTTTAAGTAAAATCAACAATCCAATCCACCTCCCTTGGGGGGACGCACCACGGGTAGGCTCCCCAAACTTAGTCCCAACCTTAGTCCCTCCAGCATCTATCTACCTGATCTGGTATAATCTAACGGAGCAAAGCCGCTCCATTGGATTGTGTGGGGTAGGCAGAGAGATGCTGCACAGGTTACACCTGAAGGGAGGGTGAAGGAGGATAAGTCATGTGAGCCCCCACCTGAAGTGGGAATTTCAGTAGTGCAATGAGCAGATGACTGCCCTTGGGAAATACAGAACTTCATTTCCTTAAAAAAGAAAAAGAATGAAATGTCATTGCCTCATCTACACCAAGTAGGATATTGCACTATGAAAGTGGTATATAAAAGGCAGGAACCACACTACTGCATAATAGCGGTATTGAAGTGCACTGACAACTGTTGGGGCCCATAAGACACATACCATATACCACTTTCATAGTGCTATATCCTGCTTGGTGTGGCTCCTGCCTTTTATATATCACTTTCATAGTGCAATATCCTGCTTGGTGTAGATGAGGCCATGGTATCTGTCTCTTCGGTGCAAATGAACTATTCTTGGTGCCCTTGTCCCAAAGGACACTGTCAGTAACATCATAGTCACATTTAACTTTTGAAATAGTTGTACTTTAAAGGTGCAATCCTATGCATGTTTAGACAGAAAAAAGTCCTACAACTCTGAGCATTCCCCTACCAGCAGTGCCGGCCAGGGAATGCTGGAGTTTTAGGACTTTTTTTCTGTTTCAACTGAAAATACTATAAGGACATTGTGATAGTCTACAAGGCATATTGACATCTCTCTCTCTCTCTCTCTCTCTCTCTCTCACACACACACACACGCACACACTTCCTGATTTTTGCTCTCCAAAACAACAGTCTACTAATGATTAAAAATGTATTCTCTTTTAATTTTCAAAAGAACAGTGCAGAAATGAAATCACAGGATTACATTCCTTAACCATATTATTATTATTATTATTATACAAACCCAGACACCAGTGAATAAAATTTGACAAATGTGCATGTATATAGAGGAATATCATTTTAAAGCCACAGGTACTTTGGTACAACAAAGTAATGACTGACATTGTTATGCTGGCATCACAGTCTATCAAGAGACATAATAAAAACTTCCACATTCAAGAGTGTAAATCTTTAACATGTACGGAGCTGCCGCATAGACCACATCAAACATGCTCAGAGTAATCTTAACGGGGAAACACACTAAAGCAAAGAGAATATACCCCCCCCCCCAAAGCAATTGATCAACTAGAAGAGTGTTAGTGTTAAATCAGAAAGACAAAGGATACAAAACCTGAAAAGGATCATTTCAATAAATATGTTGAGGCAAGGCACATGAAGCACCTTAAATGATATAGTTATGTACACTGAAAGCCCAATTGGGTTGAGAAGATGGGAAATATTTCATAATCAATTCAAATCGTTGGTATGACATTTAGTGTAGAGCATAAACATTGCCACATGCCCTTCTCTGAACACAAAGAGAGAAGAATAAAATGTGTGTGTGTGTGTGTGTGTGTGTGGTGTGTGTGTGTGATGTACTACTTAATCCCCAGTTCCAGAATTTGCCCTATGCAGTTGAGATGGAGAAAGCATAACAAAGGTAAAGCATGGTCAAAATGAAAGTGTGTTACTTGCAGAGTATTCTCTCTCTCTCTCTCTCTCTCTCTCCTCACCCCCACCCCCCATCTCTTTTTTACTTGTATGAAAATTCCTTGGTACAATGCTAACCCTGCCAAAATAGCAGGGCTCTACTCACTTCCCAGAGTCCTGATTATAATTCTGCCTCTTCTCCCTGTGATAATTGGCTCTTCTTAATCCACTTCTGTAACAGCAGGAGACACAGCTTGATTCAGATTATGTTTCCCTTGGTTTGACCTTCAGGAGAGGAGAGAAACCCCCCACTATCTCAGAGAGGAGAGAGTGCCTTGTAAGCCTCATGCTCCCAAGAGAAGCCACAGAATATTCCATAACTGGCTCACACATCTACCGTTCCCTATGTGGAAGCACTCGGGGGCCACAAACAACCATTCTTTCAGTGTTCACATAATTCAACCCCAGACCACTATTTGCTCACCGGGAAAGTGGGACTTCAAGGGGGTAGGCTTTGGTAATAAAACACCAGGCAAAGGTGTTACTTGAATACTTTGTAGATCTGAGATAGAAAGGTTCTGAGACTAATATACAAATATACTTTTAGTAAGATATTGAGTGTATCAGTGCAGTATCGTTTTCGGAGCACCACACATCTTTCATCACCCAATACCACACAGTCGGTGTACTTTCTCACATAAATACAATTAGATCAAGTGATCAAAGCTCCCCTTCGCATGTGGCCGCAGCAGTGTGCAGTCCCACGTTGCTGCAGTATGCAGGGGGAATACTAGATGCATGCCAACAACATCAGCAGGCGAGAAATGGCTAAACGGTGCTAACAATCCTCCTCCCTCAGCACCATCAAATCCAATCCTCTCCTCGTCCATTATGCGTTAGGAGTCTTATCAAGCTTGTGAAACCATCTAGCAGAAGTGGTTTGGGCATACTTTGACCAATAATTAGGATACGCTATACAAAAGCACTGCAGAAATGCTTGAGAAGTTGTAGAGTGCCACTGTTTGTTCCTTTTGGACACTGTTCCAACTTTTTCAGCCTTCCCCAATTTGATGCCCTACAGATGTATGGAATTAAAATTCGGAGCATCTGGAGACCACCAGGTTGGGGAAGCCTGGACTATGGGGAATGTGTCAGCGGTGATGTCCCTCTCTCCTCCCACCCCTTTCTCAAACATCATAAAGCTATGTTTGGCTGCAAATATTCAGCACCCATTTGTCTCTGCTGTGGCCATAATTTTAAACAGATCAAAAGGAAGCCTGCAATTACAGTCACATTTGATTTTCATACCAGCTTTTCTATTGCCCTGACCATTATTCATCAACGAACTGCAGATGAAATCCATTCAAGTATTCCATTGTATGTAGGCTTCTTTTGTGAAGCAGCCAGTGATGGACTGTGAGGGCAAGGTAACTTTCCTACAAAGTTGACACTTGATGTCACCCTTACACATCCTGCTCCCCCTCGTTTCCGGCTCTGATGAGACAGTGAAGAGGAGGTGAGATCACAAGTTACCACAAAAGATTAACAATGTGATATGGAATGAATCAGAGCAGACGTCACGGGAAACCACCGATGGGCTCTAGCATGGCAATCACAGCAGCCTTCTAGTTGGATCCAGACTTCAGTACACAGTAGTGGATCAGAACAGAGATGGTACTGAGCCAATCTGGGAATTTGCATCTCCGTGGCCAATAACTACAGGTGGATCGGCACTACGTTCATTGGTAAGAGCGAAGGAAAAACATGCACCATTTGGAAACAAAGTGGCATGCTTCTCAAACATCGGAATCCTATGCATGCAGGGACCCCAGCAGGCACGAGACAAGCCATAACGCCAACAGCTGCCCTATCTTGTTCAACGGAAGTACTTAGTGCAGTCAGAGGAGCCTGCGTTCGTAGAACATGCACCCACATTGGCATGGCACTCTGCAAGGAGGCCAGGTGCACTGAGATGGCGGCATGAGCAGTTGGACCTTTGTGCCTTGCTGCCGTGCTTCTGCCACTGTTTCTCCTGGATGCTGCTGACAGTGAAGGGCCAAGGGGAGATGCTGTTCTGGTTGGCAGCTCAGCATGACAGCCATAAGATAACGTCCACATATGACTGAGCTCTCATGACTTGAGGTTGCTGTTCTAGAATGGGGAGGGGTAAATGTGCATGCCAGACCAACACATATACATATGGCTGGAACATCAGTGTACCTGTCCGTCCAATATTGGATTTACGCTGCCAGAAGAACCAAACGGTGATGTTAGATAGTAGAAAGCCTCTCAAGAACAAATCAAGTGCAACTCTAAATAGTCTGGAGTCCCAATTCTGCAGTGATCGAACCAATGGCCTACTACCCTTCAGAAGGAGACAGCATTGATGGGTTGGGAAAAGGTACCCGCAACTGAGAATATTGATGGACATACTTCCTTGAACTTCGAGGAAATATCTCTCTCATAGGTCTCTCTCATACTCATTGTGATCGAAGAAACTGCAATGTTGAGTCATCTGTCCTCCTAAGAACTCTTTAAACAGACTGCACCATTTGGAATATGGGCACTCTCCACATATTTCATAAACTTGTACAAGTACGGACTCCCCAGTCAGTACAGCTGGAGGCCACAAGAAATCTTAGGTGTCAAGATGCTGTGGAGGATATGGTTCCTGTACCTTTAATATCATAGAGAAGAAGAACCTTCAGCAGGTGCAACTTTCATCACAACCCCTACCTGCCCAAATCACCCTTTCTTCACATCTTTTAAGAGACAGAAGAATCCTATATTCTAGTCCCTGTAAAGAAACCACACTTGTCAACGTTCCCCTTTGCACAGAGCTACTGAAAGCACAGGGGGGCTCCCTTTGAATCAAACATTTCCAATCTACAGAGGCATTTCGACTTGATAAAACATGAATAAAAGATGGAAAGTTGGGCTATCCATAGTGGATAGCGGAGATGTCTTGTGATTTGTCATTGGCCAGAAAATGAACTTGTCTGAGGCAAAAAGGGAAATGGCCACTTTTACATGGGACCATCACTCTAGCATGTTTTTGTTAGACAATTTCTTCCAAAACCCAAACTAGCAAAATACACAGGTTTTTATGAACTGCTCTACCAGCTCATTCATACCAGTTTTATTCAAGAAGACATTTTGTTAGCTGATTTTCAGGCCAATCGCTTGCTGCGGTCAGACAGACACCCCACACCTGCAGTAATCCAGCAGCTGCCGCCATCTTGCAAGCACATATTTCCAGCTTCGTTGAGCAGCTTTCCTGTGCCACAGCTCTTGCCCATGGACAAGAATATGCTCCCATTCACCCTGCTCCACCAAGATCTGAGGGCCCTCCAAGAAGACAGCATCAGTGGAGTTCCTGAATGTGTGACAGATGGCAGGGGCTGGGGTTGATTTCAGAGAGTATCCCAGAATACGCTATCCAAATTACTTAGGCAAGCAATGCTATAAGCGAAATTCTTTTTTTCTTTTTTTAAGGTCATCTTCCAACTCTCCATGTTGTAACTAATCAGGCAGTTTAGCAGCATTTTCCAGGGACAGTCCTGCCTTCCACCCAATTCCTACACAAGATCACACCTGCATTAATCCAGTCAAGATGAAGAAGGAAGCAAAAGAGCACATGATTCTTAAGGGATGGGTGGGGTTGGGCCAGATTTCTTCAGCCTTTGCAGTGAGATCAGGTTGGCTTCATAGAGCCATCCATGTTGCTCTATGGCTTCACCAACGGTTCCTCTACCCTGAAGTGGTATCATACAGGGATGGTACATAACAGAAGGAAAGTGGCTGATTTTCTTTTTAATTTCAAAAAGATACATTTTACTACATCACTGTCCTATCACATTAGGCTCTAAATTACACGTGCCCTTTTTGGACACCATAGCAACAGTAAGAGAATCACCCTTTATATTTCCACCTCTGTTCCCATACCTATCTTTCTAATTTTAAATGCTTCAAAGTGCCGGTCCATATATTATGTATTTCATCGAAGTTATGCCTTTCGGTGTTCCATTTTCCAAATCAACACCCAGCACAGTTTCACATTACGAAGTGACCCACTTGTAAAATAAAAATAAAAATCCACAGTATGAGAAAATGGCATTAAATTAGAAAAGCTAACTGCACTCATATGGAACTTAATTAATATCCCTCCTCCCTTTCCCCCTAAGGAGTTTACATTTAAAAACAAACAAGCCACAATTCTAAAGTCTCCAGGGAAAGGGCTTTGCACCTTAGCACATATTCTTGAAAGACAGGGCTGATACGTTGGCCTGGATGTTTGAAGGACAGGCCATACCTTTTAGTATAGAGCCAAAATTTCACCATAGTATTTCTTCCACCCTTAGCCTACATCCCGCCAATCTTGCTTGATGATCAAGCTTCAATGTTACACAACTCCCCAACTTATTCCAGGAGAGGATCCTAGATTCTAAGCTCATCAGGACCTCAGGCAGCTAAAAAGTATTCACAATGGCAGCTTGGTGTTCAAAAAGACATAAAGACATTTATAAATAAGCCACATTAAATACCCTTTTTTGTTTCTTTTTATAAATGGTCTTTAGCAAATGCATAATGTGCACTGTAATAAAAGGCAACTGGATTCGAAGTGATGGCACAGGCCTAAAGGGTGATCCTTTGTCTTATCACAAAAGCTATCTCCTAACGTTTCAACAATCCTCGCCCCAAGATCAGGAGGTCTTTCCTCTATTTACTAGCCTAATTGTATTGAGAAGATGAGGGCCTTTGGGTTTTCTATGAAGATGGCACTGTAAAGGAGCATCTGGGCAAACACAGCATCGGAAAAAGCCAGGCTTGCTTACGACAACAACAGCTGCCCCATGTGGGCTACAGGAGCTTCCAGGGTAGAATTCTGTGGCTCGTTGGCCCGCCTTTTCTGGTTGGACAATTTCTCATTCATTCTCCTCGGCTCGAGTGACCAAATCAACAAGCACACTTCTTCTCTTCCGATTTTTCTGAAGCCAGCTTCCCCGAGTTCCCGCCGTTGGCCGTGTCAGAGACTTGAGTCTTGTCAACACACTGTTCCATACGTTTCATTATCAAGTCCAAGAGCGTTTCCACTGCTTTGTCCACATTTTGGCCGGTCGCTGCACTTGTTTCAAAGTATGGGATGCTAACATAGTAAAATATTAGAAATCATGTCAGACGGGGTATTTTAATGGGGAGCCCTGAGAACACTTTGGGTGGGATTCTCTGATGTTAGCTTTCTGCCACTGGATCAGAAATCGCAGGTGGAACAGATTTTCCTCCCTCCCTGCAAATCTGCTCTAGAGAGTTGGGGACCCCCTTGGGCAGATTTAGGGGGTGCACAGGGGGCGGTGGGGGGAATCCAATTGCATGAGCAAAAGTCTGCTTCCTTGACATTGGATTTAACCCTCAGATCTTGCTCTTTGTTCCAGGAGCAGCTAACACATGGTTCCAAAATAGTCTTCCCACAAGGCAGAAGTACTTGCATTCAGCCATGATAGAACTGTATCATGGGCCTTCAGATCATTCTATGGGAATCCTAAACAAACCTATTTTGACTCCTCCCCAGTCTTCCTCCCACATAAGAATAGAAACCACAACTTCTTATCATTGCAGGCCCTTGCTTTAGGAGCACCATATAAAACAAAGACTCAGCTCTACCACATTGTATAGAAAAGCAAAGCCTATAATGATAAAATGTTTTGCATCTTGATTTCTAGTTTTATACATGCGGGCAGCACTGCACATCTCAAGAGACACAAAGGAAGTGTTAGGGCATGACTTTTAAGAACCACTGGTGTCAATGGGGTTAAGCATGTGCTTAATTCTCTTCCACTGAAACCAAAGGGACTTAAAAAGAGGGCTTTTTCATTGCACCAGGCTCTTATCCCCTCACCAACTGCGATGGCCACCTAGATTTCTGCCGAAATTAACTGAGCGAATACTGGCTTACCCATATTTGTCTGCAAGATCTTTCGCTTGTCTTTCATTGACCTCCCTCTGATCTGACAAGTCAGCTTTATTTCCAATTAATACTATGTCTGGGTTCTCACAATACGCGTTTGCTTGTAGTTGACCTAAATAAAATAAAGAACCCTGGTAAGGAATCTTGAAATGTTATCTGGAAACAAATCAGTAAAAATAATTGTTTATCCAGTACAGACATATTCATTACTTATTCTTTTAGATCAGGGCAAGTTATGTGCAACAGAAATGGAATGATAAAGGGTTTTTTTTCTTGCCCTAGGGTACATTGTATATTCCAATAAATAAATAAATAAATAAAAATGGGAGAGACATCAAGTTAAAATACTGAGTCTATAAAGGGCAAGTAACATGGACTTTCTTCTTTCCATTATAATAGCAACAAAACAATAATTCACATGCATGTGGCACATCTCAAACATTCAAAACACTTCACATACCTTATCTCAGGAATCCTTATAATAGCCCTGTAGGGTAGGCCAACATTAACATCCCCATTTTGCAGATACAAGTGTGATGGCGGTTGAGGCTTAAAGCGGGTAGGCAAAAGGTAGATCTCCAGATGTTTTGGACTTCACCTCCCAAATGCCACTGCCAGCATGGCCAATGGTCAGGAATGCTGGGAGTTGATTTCCAAAACAGACAAAGGTCTACTTTCTGAGGGGCTCAAACCAAAAGTCTATGTCATCCACATCCTGTTCCTCATAGTGGCTAACCAGATGCCTCTGGAAAACCTACAAGCAGAACACGGATGGTCCCTTGTGAATTTGCGGTCAAGGCAAGATTTGAACCAGGAACCCGCTGGCTCACACTTCTTAGCACACAGGTTCGGCATGGGTTCAATGTTTCTTTTGAAGAGACTCAAGAACTGTGTCCTGGGGTATTTAAAAAAAAAATATCCCAAACATGAACAATGATGCTCTCTTATGGGGGAATACGACTGCATGAAGGATGACAGATGCTATATAGTCTAATCTAAAAGCACTCAGGACCAAGAGAGGCAACTGCTCCTCCACTTACTCATCCAGTTCCTGACGTTTAAGAAGCTCTGTTGACTGGTGAGATCAAACATTAACAAGAAGCCCATGGCATCTCTGAAAAACGCTGTTGTAAGACTTCTGAATCTGCCAAAAAAAAGAGAGTGAAAGGATCAACATACAGGGTCAGCTCAGGAAAGAAAAAAATCAGTAGGTAAACGTTTCCCTGCTTCATTGTTTAATGATGCTGAAATCAAAAGAGAAATGGCAAGAGAAAGTGTTCACATTCTCTTTTTCATAGCGACAGGCAATATATGTCCAGATTCACTGTTATCCAAATGTTCTGGTAAAAGCAAAAGAGCTGACAAACCCTTCTGTAGCCCACAATGCATCCCAAGGGATAACTTATTTGCTCACATACATCCATTAATGTATAGAGAAGGGTGAAAAAGTTAAGATTCTGCACCCTATGTGAATCATACAGATTAAGAGGAATTTTGCACATTTGCATGTTTTGCATAACTGATTCTAGTTTTGCTATTAAAGGGATGGGTAAGCATCTATTCAGGGTACTGAATCATGGCCAATGGAAAGCTTATTCAAGCACCTCTCCCTTCAAGCACAATCCTAGCCATAACAACTAGGAAAGTGTGTGTGTGTGTGTGTGTGTGTGTGTGTGTGTGTGTGTGTGTTTGTGTGTGTGTGTTTAAGGGAAAGCTGAAAATTATATGAGAGAGAGAGAGAGAGAGAGAGAGAGAGAGAGAGACCTGGTAATACCTAGTTACTCACCATCATCATTACTAGGGCTGTCACCCGATTAATTAACTGGCAAAAATTTACACAAAGCTGTAATCAATTTATTGCATTCACTCTGCATATGACTAAAATAATGGTTCAAAAGGGGGATTCTTTCTTTGCTTTTAAGATGATGTATACACACACCATAGCAGCCACCATCTTGGGAGAGGCATGCCCTTCTAGGTGAAAGAGAAGGAATGCATCTAAGATATTGCCTGTCACCCGAGGTTGTTGGAAGGATAAAAATAACAAACTTTAATAATAACATCATCATCAACAACAACGTCACTGCCCAATTGATTGGAGGCAACTTTTAAAAATATAAAACCTTGAGCTTCAAATCTAAAAATATAAATCTACAAAGTGACATAATCGTTGCAACCCTCTCTCTTTCTCTCCTTGCTTCCCCAGGGAAGCTTCCCCAGGGAAGCTTCGTTGCTTACGAGACTCTGTAAAGGACTATATAAAAGACCAGTGGCCCTACATAATTAACAATCATAAATCAAAATGTTAATTTGTTAGACACACTCATAGAGCTTCTTCCTTGATTATAATGTGCACAGCAGTTCCCTGCCCGTGTAATCACAGCAAAACACATTTTATGGGTGACTGAGTACACATTTTCTCTTTGACAGAGCAGATCTCAAATTTAAAAAAACAACAACTATCAAACCTAAAACAGCCCTTGCCTTGTCAATGACAAATATAAACCTGCCCTTTAGATGGAGCACACAGGGTGATGCCACAGAGTCACCAGATCACTGCTGCTCAGGTGTGCTGGGAAAACAATGCAGCAGTTGCTGTAACAAAAAAACATGTGTTGGCTTCATATGTGCTACCACCTCATGCACGGATACCCAGTGCAATTCCCGCTCGAATCAACAGCACATTATGCCTAACTGAAGGCAGGAAGAAGGACAGGTCACAGACGAGTTTTTAATAAAAAGGCTTGGAAACAATCCAGATGAGAAAAGGACCGTGGAAGTCATGTATTATGATATAGGCATGAAGGGTAAGAGGTAAGAAATTTCCCATGGGCATGTGGAGCTCCATGGTGAAAATAATCTCAAATAGATTCATGGAGTATATGGATTGTTTCTTTTCCAATCCCCCTAAAAATTCCTCACGTCTCTTGCCATCTAAAATTACTGATTGATTCAAATTAAGTATTACAGTACAGTCCCCCTTTCAACAGTTCAACAATAGCATTAAAAATTACTCTTTTGCTAACTTGCCTAACCTGAAATGGCTCAGCAGTATCTAATGGAGCATCTTTCATTTGCTATTCTGATTATATCTGCATCAGAGATTTTAAGTTCTTGTGCATTACCTTTCTTGCCCAGCTGTGTCCCACAGCTGCAGATGGACCTTAAAGGCTTTCCCAGGAGATCCATTTGAGCCCCGGCTGTTGTACACCTGAAACACACCAATGGAAGCCTGTTTATTAAGCCTTTTGGTCACTGACTTGATGCAACTTCATAAAGAGTGATAACACACAACTGATTGGCAGAGCTGAGAATGCAAGTTGAGCACTGATCAGGGAGAGGTCAACAGGGGCTGAAGTGGTCATGTGATTCTTTTGTCACCATACAGTGGATGAAGTATTAGACTTGGGGTGGAGAGTCTTAGGCCCGGTTCACATGTAACAAGAAGCCATCGTGGTTGAATTTCCCAGCACGGCTTCTTGTTGTGGTGGTGGCCACCTTTTGAATATTCGGGGCACAGCAGGGGCACACTGTGGCTCCTTGCTACGTGCGAACCCATCAAGGGTGGGTTGTTTGGATGCTTGACAAACCACCTGCAACTCTGAAACAGTCTGTGGGTTTTGTGTGGCATTTGAACCACCCCAACAACCCACCCTTGCTGAGTTCACATGTCATGAGAACCCACAGTGATGGGGGCTTAGACTGCAAAACTGGTGGCCATGGGCGCTGCAACCCATAATGGCTAATAAGCCACGGTAGATTGCAGTGATTATATGAACCGGGTCCTAGAGTCAAACCTCACTTGGCCATTCGGTTTACCTCACAGGGTTGTTGTGCTAATAGCCTGAGGAAATCCCATGCAGCTTGGAAGATACACAGGTAATTGTGGATTGACCAGAAAGACCAGACCGGGACAGAAGACATGAGCAGGTGCACCTGTGGGTAACGATGGCTCTAAGGCCCCCTCCACAAGGATGCGCTTTTGCGCCCAGTTCGGCGATTATGCGCATTATCGCGGAGGCGCATTTACTCCTAATCCCTCTGCACGGGAGGCGGCGAGAGGTGGCGAAGCGCATTAATTGATGTCCAAAAAGCGCTTTACAAGAAGTTAATGCGCATAATCGCTTGTTCACACGGCGAAAATGCGCTTTAACGGACGGAGCAAAATAAAAGTCGCTATTTAACGCGCATTCGATAATGCGCATAATCCGGGAGATAACGCGCCTCTACGCCCGTTTTGCGCTCCGCTGGTGTGGAGGTAAAATTTATAATGAGCCTTCAAAGAGCATTAAACCTCTCTTGTGGAGGTAGCCTAAAAGACTGCTTTGAGATGTCTGAAAAGATATCATTGTCACACAGCCTAAACTGTAGAGTGTGGGAGGCACTTTAGCCTTGTGACTTTCAGGTTTGCTAATTAAAGGTTGAGATAATGAACTCCTTCCTGGGAATCAAAAGGTATGCATTTGCCATCTTTAGGGAGTGTGTTCCTAATGAGTTCAGTCACAGTATATTTCAGCCTTCCGCAACCTGGTGCCCTCCAAATGTTTTGGACTAGAACTCTCGAAATTCCACTCCTTTGGCCATGATGACTGCTGTGGAGTTGAAGGTTGAGGAAAGCCGGCATATCTACTTTCCTGTGAGTACAGAAAAGACTAAGCATGTTGCCCTGTTATGGAAAAGATGCAGAACTCAAGGCATGATTTGGCCACTTTGGAGGACAACAGGTAGGAGCAAAGCATTCTTCCAACCAATGAGAAACAAAAAAATTCCATCAAACTTGTGGGAACTTCATGGAGTCTGAAGACTGAGTGCAATCAGCAGAGGATGGGGAGAGGTGAATACTAGGAAAAGTAGCATGGAAAGGAAAGAACACAAACTGAGTTCAGTGGGCAAAAGGGAAATTCTGGGAAAAAATGTCTTCACTGTATCAGTCAGCAGATACTTCACAACATCATATTCCTTCTCTTCCTCTTTTTCTTCCAAGTAAGTGCAAATACATTTGGTGGAAAACAAAAACAGCAACTGAAAGATTGTGGGTTACAGAATAGAGAACTCTCCCCACCCTCTGGCCACTCGGGAACTGGGTCTGAATGATGATTATATTTCATACTAAGCTAAACAAGGGCTGCGTTATCCAATGAAGTGTGAATGAATTGCTCAGGGGTCGATTAATGTTAAGTACTAGCAATGCACACTCCAGAGGTGTAGTATTGATCTCCATTTGCCCTTCCTTTGATTTCAATGCTCTTGACACCTGAGTACCAATTCCAGTCATCTTGGACCAGAAATGGAGCTAGGAGGCGGCATTTCACCCATCCCACCAAAATATATATATGCATACGCAACAGGAACCAAAGAGTTGGGTTCTGAGCCTCATATGTACAGTGGGGGTCTTGAGCTCCACTGCCTTCTGAAAGTAACACATTCAGCACACACCAAACAAGCTGCTTGTGAAACTTGGGAGAACTTTAGGAGCAGCTTTTAGCATAGCTTGAAGTATAGCAGTGTGGTGTAGGATTCACAGCACAGATGTGGAAGTATAAACTGAATGGATGCCAGAGCTGTTTAGAAAAAGAGCAGTACGTCCCACACATAACCGGTAAATATACTGTAAGTTAGTTTCTCATAGAATTAACAGGATATATGGAGTAAGAAGTTGTAATGCATAGTGAGTTAGTAATGTATTGTCTTGAGCATAGGGCGTAATAAAATAAAACATCATTCACCTATGAAAAACACTCTTCTGATCGATTATATATAATAGTGCATTTAGCATTGTTTAAAATACATATGTAAAAGAAAAAAACACATATAAAATGTATTTATGTTTGACGGGGGCCATGTGTGTTTCTAAGCAAGATTGCCATAATTTCTCTGCCACAAAAGCAAATGCAAGGTGCTTTCAGATGGAGGGCTCCGAGTGAAGGTATTGTACCATTTTCCTTCCTTTACTCCCTTAGCAGTGGTAGGAAAACATGGGAGAGCTACAAACTGAAGATGACATCATCTGGACCCCCTGTAAAATTCTGTGAATGAGGCACGATAATTGCAGGAAGCGCCCAAAGCCACTCTGTCTGCGATTACTGTTTGTAAGCAAGAATTCATTTATGTGTTGCTATTTAGCTATAATCCCATAGCCACTTACCTGGTTGTAGGGGCGTATTAATTTTTTGTTTATGCTTGCAAAGCATGTGAGCATGCCGCATTCAAAGCACAGAGCGCAAGCACATGTCTGCTGAAAATATTTGCAAATTGTCAAACAAGTGTTCCTGTTTGTCTCATTCGTAATTCCCAGTTCAATTTGCACAAATTTCCTAATATGCACAAATTTCCTCAGTAGACTGAATCAGCTCCGTTTTAATCTAAGGAGGAAATCTGTGCAAATCTCCCATTCAACCGCTACTCGGCTTGTGCAACTTTCCCGTTTGCGCACAGTGAACGGCAGTCGCAAACGGATGTCGGGGATGAGACAACCGGTGAAATGGTGTTCAGAGGATCTTGGCAATCTCAAACATTGCTCATTTGCCCTTCCCTACCTGTTCGTGAGCTCCATGGAACTCGACAGGTCAGAATGGGCACATACAGGATTGCACTGTTTATGCACTGGGAACAGCTCTGTGCAAGTGAGGCCCTAGTAGTGAAAAGGAAGAGTGGAATAATGGCAAGCCTATGGATGTTTTCTAGAATGGCAATTTCTCGTCTATGTTTTGTGCTGTTAACAAACAAAATCGCACACAGTCACAAACAGGAGTTATCATCTGAAGGAAACACCATATGGCTTCGACATGGGGGGCTAGATAACTAATGCAACCAACGATGCAGGAATGAAGACTGCAGCAGCAAAAACGGCTGCTAGCATTTCTGAAAAATATCACACTGCCCTACATATCATTTCCAAAGTCCTATTCTGTAGCAATATAGAGTTCTTGGAAAGCCTGCAAGTGACTCTCAGTTCCAAACCCAAAATGCCACCTTTGACGATTAGACAAGCTAGCAGATGAGTGGCAGAAAGGTTCCTGTAGCAATGGGGTCTCCTACATGGTGGACTTGGGCGTGAATGTGCCCAAGGGTGCCTCTCTTGGTCCACCAGGCTAGGCTTCCTGTCCCTCTTGATTTTAATGTTATTTCTTAATTTTTTTTAATTATCTTTTTTTTTTTAACTGAGAAGTTGACTTGCTGCAAAGGGAATTGCTGCCCTCCGATGCCATCTTTATTTAGCTTTTGGTGCTTAGACTCCACCTCTGCCTTATACTCAGGTTCTTGGACATGTTCTTC
This sequence comes from Anniella stebbinsi, assembly GCA_029215795.1. NCBI lineage: Eukaryota > Metazoa > Chordata > Lepidosauria > Squamata > Anniellidae > Anniella > Anniella stebbinsi. The sequence continues at coordinate 15,776,387 of JARDYH010000002.1, read as the reverse complement.
TTCTTTTTAGTTTCACCAGTTTGGATTCTGGGAAATGAGTGTTCTTTGACAGGCCAATGCCTACCACGGCAGCCATTTTATGAATGGGAAAGGCACCGGCACGGCAGCTATTTTATGAAAGCGCCATATGGCACTCTTTCAAAATTCCAAATGGCTGCCATGCCAAAAAGGTTAGGGACCCCAGGGGCAGCTGCTTAAGATTTCCATATGGCAATCAGAGCTCCTAAACCTGTAAAGGTTTTGTTGCATGAAACAAGACAGTTCACTTTCCTCTGATGGCCAAGTCTGCATTAATGATTTAACTTAAAAAAATTAGTGTCAGAATATAATCAAGATTATCTGATCGCTTTGCAAACCACAGCATAAACAACCCCCTCCCCCATAGACCAGGATTTAAAAGTACATGAAAGACTTGTTAAACTGAAACAACATGTGAACACAGGATCTGACTGAATGAAGGACAAGTGGCACTAAATTTAGATGAGAACTACAAAAGGTGCCTGAGGTGCCTGGAGCGAAATCATGACGAAATGAATGTTGCAACATTAAAAGTGAACCGGTTAGCTTGCAAATATGTGTCATTATTTCTTATTTGAATGCGAGCCCCGGAAAGAAGAGAAAGCATCTTTTTTGTAACCATATATAGAAAAAACTCACCACACGCTTTTCCCGGAAGTCGATTCCTACTGTTGTGATGAACTTTGGATTGAACTTGTTGTCTGTGTATCTGTACAGGAAAGTTGTCTTCCCAACCCCAGAATCCCCAAGGGCCAGGAGTTTGATCAGATAGTCGTAGTCCCCATCAGTCATAGTGCTGACCTTGATGAACCTGCAGAGCAGAGAGAAAAAAAGACTGGTATGAAGACAGCAACAACATCAACCAGTGATACAAAATCCACTGTGAGCATTCTTAAGGACTGGTGGAATCCAGCTCTCTCTTACCTATAGCCAACCACTCTTTCCCCACAGCATCTTCCATTCTTGGAGTGAGTGAACCATGGCTAAGGGGGTGTCTATATGCCTTATTTGCCCTGTGGTTGCTGTGCGGTGGCGCTGTGTTGGTTATACGACACAGCCGCCAATTTGCAGCTACCAAGGGGCTTTCCCCCGAAGTTGCGGATTTAAAATCGGGGACTTACCCGCTTTGAAGCGAGGTCACCACGGTCCTTCCACCATGTGACCTCGCTTCGGCATCAAGCTGTGGGTGTTCCGGGACAGATGGCGACCAATGACAGGTTGCTAGAAGGCTGGGCAGAGGGCGGGCGGGCCCTATGGGTCGAATGGCCACCGGAAAGCCCGTGCTCCCTGATGCCGTGGGGATTTCCGACCCCCACCTTGCAGCAATGATACCATGGGGTTTTACAAGGAAGGAGCAGCAATGTGGAGCTGTGAAGACATCCTCTAATAAATATATATTTCAGGTAGACTATTAAGAGTTCCCCCATGGCATTTTTTAATTACAGTCCCTAGAAGGATAGGCAGGCTTTTGGGCCCATGGGCATATTTGGCAATTTGAGAAATTTAGTATTCTATTTTAACTTGTTTTTTATTAAACTTTGTTTTGAATGTGACTTTGACATAAAAAGGCAGACAAGAGATACCAAAATAAATAAAAAACATAAATATGTCTGTACAAAGATCAATAGGTTTAGGTTTTCCTTTTAACCAGGATTTACACATTTAATACTGGTTTCAAAGTTGGTTAAAGGGGAACCCAGATTGTGCTTAACTGCAGCTCAACATCCAGGCCAATGTGCCTCTTAATGTAGTTAAGGCAGGAAGGGAAAGGGAGGATTCCCCACCCCTCAACAGAAGAGGAATTATTGAATCCCTCAGCTGGTTCTGAGTCCCCTAAGAATAGTTAAGAGGGAACCAGCATTATGTTTGAAACAGTCTTACATAGTTCAGTTGCCATCTACCTCGCCTTAAAATTTACTTCTCGGTACACAACTCTGAATCAGAACTCACAATTTTGGTGAAGTTTGACTCTTCTTGCCAAATTTCAGTAACACTACTATCCCTATCCCTCAGCCTCCAAAACTTACTTTTAAAAGTGTGTGTGGGGGGGAGGTGTGTGTGGGGGGGAGGGGGGAGGATAGGAGGGCATCAGTATTATCTTCCGAATGTGCCTGCCAATATATATGTGAATTTTTAAAATATCCTATCTGTTGTTGTGGCATGAGGGCACAGGGCAAGTCGTCTTTTGAAAAAATGTTGTGTAAAAACCATTTAACTTGTAGATTAACAGATTCCCCCACCCTTCCCTTCTTGTGAAGAGATGGCCACCCACTTTGGTTTACTGATCGTAGCTTGCATCTGGATCAGATACTCTTTGTCGTTTCCTATCTCAGCATCTACCCTCTAAAATATATTTATCTGTACACATGTTCTTGGACAGATAACAGAGCAACCTATCAAATGCCGGAAACCCAGGCAGGTTTTAAGAAAAAAAAAAGTCATACTGCCTAACCCTTGCCGATCAAAAGGGAAAATTATCCAAAGAATTATCCATTTTGGGATCAATATTCCTTTGTTCTGTGCAAAGCAAAGAGGGGAGACAATGCATCAGATATAAATCCTCTAACAACTCCCTTGCTGGTGCTTTAAGCAAAAGAACAAGGCAGTCATTCAACTACAGTTGCAATTTTAAAAATAAAAATAAAAGAAACAAATTCCCGTCTGATGCATTTAACAAATAAGTGTAGAAAGGATTTCCCACCTCTCTTCTCCCTTAATAACAGAACTTGGGAGGGAACACCCAACAAAATTCACTGAACCAACAGACGGAAGTTCTTATTTCCTAACATATGGAATTCACTGCCAAGAGTTGATGGCAATAGAAGGATAAGGCAGAGCATTCACCCACACTGCAGAAATGGAACCTCCATGCTCTGAAGCATGTACATCTGAATATCAAGTACTGGAGATTAACAACATTATTATTTATTTTATTTATTTAATTACATTTGTATACCGCCCCATAGCCGAAGCTCTCTGGGCGGTTTACATAGGATTAAAAACAATTAAAAACAATATACAAAAATTAAAACAGCAAAAACATACAACATACACACAATCTGTACATTTAAAACCACTACAACACTTCAAAAAGCTACAAAACGAAAAAACAAAACAAAAAAACAAACCCAGGCTCCTCAGATATTGCCAAATGCCTGAGAGAAGAGGAAAGTCTTGACCTGGCGCCGAAAAGGTAACAAAGTTGGCGCCAGGCGGGCCTCGTCAGGGAGATCGTTCCACAATTGGGGGGCCACCACAGAGAAGGCCCTCTCCCTTGTTGCCGACCTCTGAGCTTCCCTCGGAGTAGGCACTCGGAGGAGGGCCTTAGATGTTGAACATAGTGTTCGGGTAGGTTCATGTCGGGAAAGGCGTTCCATCAGGTATTGTGGTCCCAAGCCGTGTAAGGCTTTATAGGTTAAAACCAGCACCTTGAATTGGGCTCAGAAACATACAGGCAGCCAATGCAAGCGGGCCAGAGTAGGTCTTATATGCTCGAACCTACTGGTTCCAGTTATCAATCTGGCCGCTGCATTTTGCACAAGCTGCAGCTTCCGAACCACCTTCAAAGGCAGCCCCACGTAGAGTGCATTGCAGTAATCTAACTTGGAGGTTACCAGAGCATGGACAACTGAAGCCAGATAGGGACGTAGCTGGGCCACCAACCGAAGCTGGTAGAAGGCACTCCGTGCCACTGAGGCCACCTGCGCCTCAAGTGACAGAGATGGTTCTAGGAGAACCCCCAAGCTACGAACCCGCTCCTTCAAGGGGAGTGCAACCCCATCCAGAACAGGTTGAACACCCTCCATCCGGTCAGCGGAACCACCCACTAACAGCGTCTCAGTCTTGTCTGGATTGAGCTTCAGTTTATTAGCCCTCATCCAGTCCATTGTCGCAGCCAGGCACTGGTTCAGCACATCCACAGCCTCACCTGATGAAGATGAAAAGGAGAAATAGAGCTGCGTGTCATCAGCGTACTGCTGACAACGCACTCCAAAACTCCAGATGACTGCACTCAACGGTTTCATGTAGATGTTGAACAGCATGGGGGACAAGACTGACCCCTGCAGAACCCCATACTGGAGAATCCACGGGGCCGAGCAATGTTCCCCAAGTACCACCTTCTGGAGCCGACCCGCCAAGTAGGAGCGGAACCACTGCACAATGCAGTGCCTCCCACTCCCAACTCAGCCAGTCATCCCAGAAGGATACCATGGTCGATGGTATCAAAAGCCGCTGAGAGATCAAGGAGAATCAACAGAGCCACACTCCCCCTGTCTTTCTCCCGACATAGGTCATCATACAGGGCGACCAAGGCTGTTTCCGTACCAAAACCAGGCCTGAAACCCGACTGAAATGGATCCAGATAATCGGTCTCATCCAAGAGTGCCTGGAGCTGGCTTGCAACCACCCACTCCAGGAATGGAACATTTGCTACTGGCCTGTAGTTATTAAGATTTTCAGGGTCCAGGGAAGTTTTCTTTAGGAGTGGTCTCACTGCCGCCTCTTTCAGGAGGCCTGGGACCACACCCTCTTGCAAAGAGGCATTAATCACTTCCCTGGCCCAGCCAGTTGTTCCATCCCTGCTAGCTTTTATTAGCCAAGAGGGGCAAGGATCCAATATGAAAGTGGTTGCACGAATCTGTCCAAGCACCTTGTCAACGTCCTCGAGTTGCACCAACTGAAACTCATCCAAAAAAACAGGACAAGCCTGTGCTCTGGATACCTCACTAGATTCACCTGCTATAACACTGGAGTCTAAGTCCTGACGGATGCCAGAGATTTTATTCTGGAAGTGCCCAGCAAATGTATTACAGCGGGCTTCAGATGGATCTACCATGTCCTTGGGGCCAGCATGTAAAAGCCCCCGGACAACTCTGAAAAGCTCCGCTGGGCGGCAGGTTGATGATTGAATAGTGGCAGCAAAGTATTGTTTTTTACAGAACATGTAGGGTGTTGCTTCCCAAAGGCATCTGGATCACCCCAGAAAAATAATCCTGGATCATATGAATCCTTGATCAGATCCAGCAGAGCTTTTCTTACATTTGTATATAAGAATTTGTGTAAACAAAGGCTTTCAAGGATACACAAGTAAGCTCCTACTGTGTTATCTGTCCATATCTTTGTCTTTCTTTTGCAGTTTGAATGGTGACCTGCATCAAAATGTTGCACTATGGGGGGCTCTGTTCGGTGCCCCCATCCAGTCATGACTCCTTTCAGGAGACTCCATTCCATCCCACCCCACAAACACTCAGAATTCCATGACCACTGAGCATGCTTAGTCATTACTGATTTTTTGCCCCCGTAGGTTCCCCCCACTAAAGATTATTTCTACATCTACAAACTTTGGGGTTCCCTTCAGCATGTTGACTCCTTTCTGTTTTGTCTCATTACCTCAATTTTGGTTATAAAGCTGCTATAACTCAGTACCGAAGTTTGTTATCAGCATATGAGAGAATCAGACTCCCAATTATCTGAATACTTCACAGTGTCTTGTCAGTACATTCTTTGGCAAATGACAACTACATTTATTTGAACAACTGATTCATCCAAATCTTTTCCATGTCCCTGCAAGCTGAAGTGAAGTTGCACTTTCTGTCAGGACATTCTCATACACTCAGAAAGAAATTTAGAGTGCCAGTACAGGATAGACAATAAGGCTTTGGAAGCAATGTAAATTTCCTTGCTGTTTTTAATAAACAGAAGCTTGGACATTTTTTCCCCTTGACCAAGAAGACTGTATAGCAATTAGTATCCCCTGATCTAGACAGCTCCTTGGACATGCCATTGAGGAAATCATGCCTCCGGAAATTTGAGGTTTATCCCCATTTCAAAACTAATGTAATACTAACTTCATCTCTAACTCTGCAAGAAGATTTTCCCTAAATTTAGCTTGTACTTCAAAGAAAGAAGTTCAATCATTGGATGTTTCATCACTTCAGATTCCATGCCCAGTTAGTTTTAATCAAGTGACTTCCCCCAGTAAGCCTGAAAGTAATTACAAAGTTCACAAGGCCCTCTCTGAACCCCCCCAGGATTGCCGCCTCGTTTGCCATGTTAGAGTCCCTGTGTTCTTTTTGGAATTATAATCCAATTCAAGAGATGTTCTGAACAACTTTATTACTGTCCTACCTGACAGCTCATTCCTCTTGCTGTTCCCTCGCTCCAGACAAAAAAAAAAAAGAAATGAATGAATGAATGAATGAATTTAGCATATAGATTATGCAACAGTCCTCACACATGGCAAGGAAATATATTTTCCCTTTTCCAAACACCCTCCATATAAACAGCAGGGGGAGAAAGGTACAAGAAAATGAACTTCTCTGGAGGGAATATTCTCTCTCTCTCTCTGGACAGGGTTGCCCAACAGTATTTTCATTATACTGTAATCAGCAGAACCGTAAGGGTGTATGCCGTTTAAGGCACGCCCTTAGGTCTTCATCCACCAAAGCAAACATTTATTTATTTATTACATTTCTATTCCGCCCAATAGCCAAAGCTCTCTGGGCGGTTCACAAAAATGAATGTGATGAGAGATAATTCAATTGCACGTAGTTCAGAAGGACTATGACCCTAGACACACCTTTCTCTTTCCTCCCTGAAAAGAAATGCAGCTTCCAGACATGCCGTTTCTGCAGAACACATTCATGCATGTTGCTACGGCTGCACATGATGCTGCATTTGTGTTTTGCTACACGGTGATAATTTCAGTGAAGGAAAAAGATGTGGGCTGTTGGTTGGCTAGTGGAACTGGTTTTCAACTCTGTAAGAATTCTAATGTTTCACTGTGTTTCTTTCTCCAGGGCATTTTAAAAGCATGCTTAAGGCAGAACTGATTGTTATATGTAGTACTTTTTAATTTTATTTTATGTATAGAGTTTTCATTCCCCACTCCCCCACAAAAAAGTGGTTCTCAGGGTGGTATACTTAAAAAAAAAAATCTAAATCTAAAATGTAATTAAAAATAAAGCATTGGGAAAACAATACGTAAAATTGGAAGGAATAACTTTTTAACCAACTAAAATCCATTTTAAATGCCTCGCCAAATAAAAAGGTTTTAACTTAACACCGTAAGAAATAGTGTTATTGTTATATTTTATGGCAATGACATGGTGTGTTGACAGGTTTGATAACTTTATCAACGGGAAGTGCCAATAAAGCAGGGAGCAGTTCATCTGGTTTGCAGGCCTTTTAAAGACAAAATTATCAACTGAAATTTAATCAGTTGTTCGCAAAAATATTTAGGGGGCAGCCCCCTCCGCCAGCCCTCTCCCCAGCTACAGGCCCGTTTGGAAGCAAGCTTTTAAAATGAAACCATTTGTCGCTTTGGGTAGCAAGGATCAAGCAGGCCTTTCAAACACAACTGTCCTTTATTGCTACATCACATGTCTGGAAATAAACTCCTAATTCAAGTTATGGCAGCATGCAAACTACAGGACCTCAGAAATGTGGTCTCAAAAGCACCAACATTGAACTACAGTGCCCCCTGGCACATTTCACCACCTTCTCGAATGCATTTTTTTTGTACTTGTTGAGAAGACCGAACAGAACAGCTATATTAAGATTTCACAAGTATTTAAGGATTGTTCTGTGTACTACAAGTGGGCGAACTGTGATCTATTGAGCCTCTTCCCAGGATAGCTCAAGAAAGGGAATGCAAGCTTCTGGCTCCCCAGAGCCTGGGCTCATTTGTCTCTCCCCAGCGCCTGAAACCTCACCCGTGACACAATGAGGCATACGGAGTGTGGAAAGATCGCAAAGGTGGTGAGAGGGATCCAAAAGTAAAGGTTTTGCAACAGTCCAGGATGGGCCTCTTGGGACGCCACCAAGATAGTTGGCCGTGCCTTGAGGTTTGCAGACATATGAAATGTTTAGATGTTAGTAGTTAGTCGTTTAGCCATGCCCTGTTCAAAAAAAAGCATTTATATGGCAACAGGTTTTTTTACTTTATTTGTTTATATTTATTAAAAACGCATGTATAAACACTTTTTATAACAAAACCTCTAAACGGCTAATAAACAAAATAAACATTTGCGCTAGCTTTTGGACAAGACAACCACTCTCCCACAGCCATTTTCTAAAGTTTGGGTGTGAAGGTTTGAGGCCTACAGAGGTAAGGTCATAAACTCATGTTTTAGAGGCCTGGAGTTTTTCTGTTGGGAGTGGGTATCCCTGAGAGAAGTAGTTTCATTTCTCCAGTTTCTCCACCCCACGTCTACAGCCTAAACCCCACATTACTGGGAAAGGGGAGTTTAAAAAAAAAGGAAAGTGGGAGTCTTGAGGAGGCAGAAATCCTTAAAGAGTTGCTCAGGGGGTCCAGGTCACAGAAGGAACCCTGACAGGGAGCAAGCAATATTTTTGCATGAGACAAGAATTTCAAAAAGAGGTTGCAGTAGGGTGACCAGATAAAATCCAGGTCAGGGCTCCTGTAACTTTAACAGTTGTAGAGAAAAGGGAATTTCAGCCAGTGTCATTTGTATGCAATTAGGTCCTGCTGAAATTCCCTCTTCATCGCAACTGTTAAAGTTGCAGGGGCCCTGCCTTCTTTTGTATATGGTCACTCTAGTATAGTGCCTGAACCTCTAACTGTTGTGATGAAGAGGGAATATCACCAGGAACTAATTGCATACAAATGACTCTGGCTGAAATTCCCTTTTCTCTACAACTGTTAAAGTTACATGAGCCCTGACCTGGATTTTATCTGGTCACCCTAGGTTGCAGGAGAAGAGTTAGGCCTTGCTTGAGGACAGAGCAATGTCTCTTCCGCAACGTCCCTGCCCCCTTCAGCATCATGCTGCTGTTCACTCACGTTGTCAGGGCTAAAGATTCAAAGCTTCTCTGCCAATTCTGTGGCAAAGAAAAAGGAAGCACCAGAGAGTATTGTGTGCTTTGTTGCTCCCTGCCGGCTCCACAAAACAAGTAATGTAGGCAACCAAGAGGTTATCTCATTTACTGCGGTGTGCTGCCTCTTTAGCTGGCAAGCCCAGAAGGCCTCAGTGTTTGTTAGTAGGCCTATTGTTACATTTCTATATCCCCCATATCCGAAGCTCTCTGGGTGGTTTACAAAAGATTAAAACATTAAACATTAAAAATCAATATACAAAATGTAAAGCCATAAAAACAGACAACATACAAAAATGTAAGAGGAATGCTTTCATTTTGGGGCAGATGACACAGCCTGGACAGCATAATCTACTGAGGGGCCAGGACAAACCTGAGCCTATATGACAGAACTAGTAGTTACCAAGGACAATTATTCAGTAGTAGTAGTAAAAGTTGTTGCTATTATTATTATTATTATTATTATTATTATTATTGTATTCTGTAATTTTACCTCTTGCAAGGTACACAAGGTAGTTTACATGGTCTTCCTCCTCTCCATTTGTACCTTCATAACAACCCTGTGAGGTAGATTAGGCTGAGAGTCAGCGTGACTAGCCCAAAAGCTTACCCAGTGAGTTTCATGGCCGTCTGGAGACTAGAACCTGGATCTCTCCTGTCCCAGTCCTACACTCTAACCACTTATGCCACATTGGCTCTCAGTTCAGTTCTTCATGCTCCTGTTACAAATCAAATAATGTTCTGTGTTTCAAATAGTTGTTGAGCTGGAAGACATCTGGAGGGTGTTGCTGTTTCCCATACACAAAGGTGTGCCTATTAACAATAGCAAGCACATTGTATTGAAGGAATAACCTTTTTTCCCTACTTGTGTTTTGCTGGTGTATACTCTTCCCGTTGACTCTCTCCTTTGACTTTGTCCTTTGTTTTTACCAAAGCAGAAAGAGCAGCTTCATTTGTCTCCACAGGCAAAGAGAAAACTCAGCTGGGCACCGAAGTTGACACCCTTCTTCCAAATACTCTCGAAGGTTATGTTTTGGAGCAACCTTTGCAACTTAAACAGGAAGTAAATGTCTTTCAAGGGCACCAATACTTAAAAGCCCAACATTATATTCACCACTTAATTGACCAGGATTAAAATGCTTTTAGAAAACAAGTCATTCAACTATTACATCCTGTTCATTCTCCTTGTCAGCTGCAGAACAAACAGACTTTTCATACAGGGTAAAGTAATGAGACCTAGCCTTCACATTTAGAAGCTAACTAAAATATAATAGATGTTCTTTTACAGATGTGCAGTTTAGCAGAATACTGGGAAAACAGATGGAAACGGTGTTGCCCTCCAATCTCACATTCTAAGAAATATGTATTCACAAAAACTTGTTAACTATTGATCACATACCTATGTAAAAAAGGAGCAACACAAATCCAGCTAATGTAGCACAATAATTTTCCCTCTCCCCTAAATCTATGTCTGGGATAACTTGGATTCCCACCCTCTGTGCCCTTTTGCATGTAACACTAAACTATGGTTTAGCCTTGGACTTGCGTGCTTCCCCCTTTCTGTTCTCTTTACAGCTGTGCTGCAGCAGAAGATCAGAAGCTTTGGCTTCTGATTTTAAACCTACCATTACATCCATACTTGGGAGATTTCTGGCTAGTTTCAATTCTGGTTTGTTTAAACAGGCAGGATCAAACCATGATTATCATACAGGCGTGACTAACAAGTTTAAACTAACCAGAATTCTCCATGTTTTGATGCATTGAAAAACTCCAGTTTGAACACACAAGTGTCTGATTTCCTTGTGGCTGTGCCAGAGGAGAGAGAAGGGGAAACACATAAGCCCAAAGCTTGCTGCTGCTCAGGCATGTATGTGCTAAACGAGGGATAGGGTTGCCATGTCCAGAAGCTGAGAGGGCTCCTGCACCCTTGAACGGGAGAGGGGAAGTGCAATTTTCTCTCAACACAGTGCTCCAATGAGGAGTGGATGGACCTGGCTAGACTTATCCTTTCTTACGGAACCCTTTCAGAGTTTGAATATGGCAACTTTTGACACCACAGATTCCCAATCTTTCTGATTGGTGGGCACATTTGGAATTTTTAGAGAGTGTCATGGGCACTCTCACAAGATGCTGCCAAGGGAGTTGCCCACTCATAAAAAGGCTAACATGGTGGTTTCTGTCAGAGAGCACTCCAATTTCCCAGATGAAAAATGATGAGACTAAAAGAAAAATAACTTGTCTGAGAATCCAAGTAAAAGGTCTGAAGTCCAAAAACAAAACAAAAGCACTCTTTTGAACCCAAAACAAAGATGGCACTGGGGAGCAGCACTTCACTTTGCAGGAAGCCAGCCTCCCAATCGAAAAAGATGATTAAAAAAAAAAAAACCTTAAGAGATAAAATTAAAATCAGAAGGGGCAGAAGCCCAGTGGACCACGAGATGTGTTGTAATCACATTGGTGCCCATGGGCACCAGGATGGAGATGCCAGTATTATACCTTTTCCAGGCAAATATAAAGCAATGCAGTCAGTATTGTCACTACATGAGCTCCATCACACCAGCGGTTTAACACACTCTCGCCACGCCTGGTATCTGGTTTTGCAGCATGGGACTCGTATGACGTCATCCCTGTCCTGCACCCATTTTGCCTCTTTTCCTCTGTTTTGCATATTAATTTAGTGCAGGGAAAGTCTGGATTATTTTCCCGAAGCGACTTCAATGCGGCCTTAAGCCTCCGTCCAGTGCTGTTACCTCGCTTTTTCCTTTGTTGGGCGCGTGCTGGGCGCTTGCTGACTTAAGGGGAAAGGGGAGGGTGGTGTGGTTCTCCTCTTCCAGCACTCCTCTGTGTCAAATGTTAGAATGAATGGACTTTTTACTGCTTCAACCCCACTCTCTCTGTCCGCAGCTCCCTCATTTTTAAAGATAAAGAGCTGAAAGTTGGGGTCTTAAGTAGAGCTTTCGGCATGCCAAGTTTGAATCAGATAGGTCCATGCCTTGATTTTTATGAGTTTTTAAATTTAGTTTTTAGGAGTTTTTAAAATGCAAATTAACCAAAATGCTTACATCTGCGAAATTTCTTATAAAGAGCTGAAACTTGGCATGGTGAGAGGTCTCCTGGAGACCTATCACCATGCCAAGTTTCAGCTCTTTATCTTTAAAAATTACACAGATGTAAGCATTTTTGTACATTCTAATAGGAGCTCCAATGAGCGAAGGGGGAAGGCTGCCACATTCATCACAATGTCCATCAACGACAAGAACCAATGAACTGGAGGGGGAAGGAGAAGGGGTGGGGTGGAGCAGGCGCAATAGCAGCGGAGGAGCAAAAAGAGAGTTCACCGGTATAGCTACGATGGAGAAAGGGAGGCGTGCTCGCAGCGCATCTGAAATGGAGGTAAAAAAAATGTGAAGGCAAACTAGGGGGAAAAACAGTTGTGATGGAGCTCCATGACTAAATCCGCAATGAAGATATGGTCCCAAATAAGGCATTTAGCACTCGGCTCAGATTTTCTCTTTTTCTTCTTCCCTGCCAAACGTCTAGTAAGATATTAATAAACCACAGGAATCCATATCCCCTTGCGTTTCACCGTTTTCAAAACCTGCTTGGTAGCTACATGAATCATTCCTGTCCTAGACTCCCGGAAAACAGGCATGTCTTTAATAAGCACACAGCCCATTCTGTCACCCATGAGCGATAGAACTAGGTAACCGTGGCTACTGACAATAAAATCATTGTTTAGCTGGGCTCAACCTACCCAGTGTAGAAATTATCAGGCTTATGCCAATGGCAACAGCAACCTGCTACTGAATCCCTACTCATTACAAGCTACCGCCAAGATTTCCATTCACACAACAGCAAGCAGGAGGGGGGGGGGGGATGTGCAAAGCTTCTGCCTAAAGGCTTGGAGTTGCTATTAACAATCACACCAAAAGAAAATAAAAGTGACGGAAGCAACTCCTGAGGGGTGGGGGTGATTATATCGGGATTAAGACAGCCTGGGCTGAAACTCAAAACTACAATAAAATCAATCACGCTTGCTCTCACATCCTGGATAATTCAAAGGCGTTTTACAAGCATTTAGATTTATTCTTCTCGGTGGCAGGTGAACAATGAGAAACATGGGTATTCATTTCAAATATGCTTCCTTTCTCCTCTTGGCCTTCAACAAGTGAGTGACAGGCAAAAATTCAACAAGGTCGGAGTTTCCCACACTGCACCTTCATGGTCCCAAAGGTTTCATTGCCTGAATTAATTCTTCTCATGCATCTCTTCGCAGGGTCACCAGATTCAACGGAGGAAAAACAGGAGTCCTGTGCCTTTAAGTTGCCTAAGAGAAACCATGGCAAGTTGCACTTGCTGAAATTCCCTCTGCAACACCGTTACAGGAATTGGAGACTTCATTTATTTATTTAATCACATTTCTATACCAGCCAAAAACTGAAGCTCTCTAAGTTTGACGCTAAGTTTCACTTAGGGTTAAATTATATATTACATTAAACGTGCAACTACATCTGGGATTTTCAAAATTTAATCATATGTGCAGGGGAGGGGTGATATTCACTGGGACCGCAGGGTGTAGAGAGGGTAGATATTTAATGCAATCCTGTTGAAAATCACCCCCACTGCACTGCCGTTAGCCTTAGGGGAAAAAAAACCTCCCAGTGGTGTCAGTGGGAGGGTTTCCCCCCCTAAGCCTAATTGCAGCATGGGATGAGGTGGGGGTGGATTCAGACCATCAATCAATTTAACCAGGTAGTGCTGGGACAAAATACCCACCCATACACATCGTTTTTGTAGCCCCATTGACAGGGCACAGAAGTGGAGGGGGATTTCAGTGATTGTGGGGATGAGCTCAAGGGCACGATCCGAGGGAGCATCTCAGCTGGTGGCCCCAATTTTGCTTTCCCCAGTAAATCCATCAGAATGACAAATGCCCCCAAATACAGAAGGAAGTAGTTTCACCGCTGAGATTCCCTCCACCACCATCAACCAAAAATTCAAGTTTTCAAATGCTTGATCGAGATCTATCTATTGTGACTCAGTAATTAATAATAATAATAATAATAATAATTTATTTCTTACCCGCCTCTCCATTTGGATCGAGGCGGGGAACAACAATATAATAAAATACATAAAACTGATTAAAACATGACACACATTATTAAAACTGCATTAAAACATCCTAAAAACATTCTAAAATATCTCTCTCTCTAAGATCTTGTAATCTCTCTCTAAGATCTTGTCCAACCCTGCTACCGAAATAATTTTGGCTGGGACTTTCTGCCTGCAAAGAATGTACTCTATGAATGAGATATGACCCCTCTCCTGGTTAATTCTGATAGGGCAGTTACTATGAATATGGCCTCCTCCACATGAGACGTTTAATGAGCCTTGAAGGCTCATTATAAATTTTACCTCCACACCAGCGGAGCGCAAAACGGGCGTACAGGCGCGTTATCTCCCCGATAATGCGCATTTTCGAATGCGCGTTAAATAGCGACTTTTATTTTGCTCCGGCCGTTAAAGCGCATTTTCGCCGTGTGAACAAGCGATTATGCGCATTAACGTCTTCTAAAGCGCTTTTTGGACATCAATTACTGCACTTCGCCGCCTCTCGCCGCCTCCCGTGCAGAGGGATTAGGCGTAAATGCGCCTCCGCGAAAATGCGCATAATCCCCGAACCGGGCGCAAAAGCGCATCCTTGTGGAGGGGGCCTATGACTCCAGGCCCAGGTGACCTCGGTGGCCCAGACCGCCCATTACCAACTTCAGTTGATGCACCAATTATGACCATTCCTGGATAGGGATAGCCTAGCCATAGTGATCTATGCACTTGTAACCTCATGATTAGACTGCTTTAATGCTCTCATTGCCTGTTCAGACAACATGCTAAGCCACAGTGGTTAAGCATTTTGAGCTCAACATTATGACTTAGTGTGTGAACCATTCCTAACCATGGTGGCTACATAACTACAGTTTAAATATGCTCATTAACCATTTGCTGCAAAAAGGGAGCAGCATAATCATGGCTTAGCATACTGTCTGAACAGACCCACTCTGGGGCTGCCCTTCTGCCTGGTTTAGAAGCTGCAGCTAGTGCAGAATGTAGTAGCTAGGGTGCGTATTGAGACAACCAGCTATGCTCACCTAACACCCATGTTAAAAGAACTGCACTGGCTGCTTATTAGCTACCGAGCCATATCCAAAGTTATGTAATTGTCATACAAATGACTTGGGACCAGGATATCCAGCAGACCGTAGTCCCTTATACAGACCCAGCGCACCTTCAAGATCACCAGAAGAGGCCCTGCTGGACATACTGAAGCCAAGAGAATGTCACCACATAGTATCTTGGCCTTCTCAGTAGTGGCACTCACCTGGGGTTGCCCTTCACGGGGAAAACCTTGCAATGGACCTGGCTGGGCTTACATTTGCGAGTCGACCTACCTGACAGTTCCTGAAACCCGGGAACTTTGCTGGGGGGTGGGGGAGGGTTGTGCAAAATGGTGGTGGTGGCGACAGGGCTCCCTGCTGCCGGTGCCAACACTATCGCTGCCAAGTGCAAACCCCTCGTGCTCTCCTTGCTGACACTGGCAAGGAGAGTGCAAGAGATTTGCGCATGGTGGCAGCGAGAGCCGCCAGCGCCAGTATCGCCACGTGCAAATGGCTGCCTCTCCTGGACCCCGGGTGGAGAAAGAGACATTCTCACACGTTTGCTTCTCCCAGCTCCTGGTACCCAAGAGGTGGAGAAGGACCCATTTGCGCACAGTGGGACTAATGTGCACGTGTCTTTCATCTCCCTCCTGGGGCCAGAGGGAGAAGGGCCGACTTGTGCACAGCAGCCCTACCACTGTGCACAAAATGAACAACGAGAGGAGAGTGCTGCTATCCTCTCACCCTCCTGTTCCTGCTGCTGCCTGGCGGGAGGATGAGGGGGGAGCATCATGACGTTCCCCTCTCATCCCCTTTTCCCTGCTGTCGCACTGAGGCAGAAAATCCAGCAGCTGGCCCCATTCAGTGCGGGCCAGGTTGGGCCGTCTGACAGATGTCTGATTGGAATCGGATAAGACCAAGCCAGTGAAAGTCCACTGAGCTCCACCTCCCAAGCAGATTCCTCCAACCTCCCTAGGCCCACCCTCTGGAAAACCCTCCTCCATGCTGTGCGGGAGGCAGAAAATGTGGTGTGCTTCAAACTTTTCCTGAAAACACACTTGTCTACCCAGGCTTTCCCTGAGTTGTAATTAATTGTAATTAATCATGCTGATCCAAATTACTTATACTATTTGTACTGCTCTGTACTATTGCCGTAACTGGAATTGTTCTTAATTACGCATTATAAACGCGATTTTAATATGTTACACATAAGTATCACACATAAATAAATAAATAAATATTCTCAATCAGTTCTGGGGTTGCCAACTTTTTCTGGCAGAGTTCTTATGTCTTTAACTACAGGCAGACAATGGTGACGTGAATTCCCCTGTTGAATTTCTGTTTGTCATACATCTGTTCAAAACTAAGATTGAGTCTTATGGCACCTTCAAGACATCTGTCTGGTCTAAGCTTTCATGGACTAGAGTCAACTTCATCAGATGCATGAAGTATTATCCTCAGTTGCCAACTATGTATACACATGGGTGGAGAGAGAGAGAGAGAGAGAGAGAGAGAGAATGTAAATAGCAAAGTGGAAATGAATGCAAAAACAACAACAACAATCTGTAAAATGCAAAAAAACAAAAAACAAAAAAACCCTGTCCAAGGCACAAGAACCCAGCTGGGGTGAGGAAGAAGAGATGGCAACCTTCGATTGTGGCACTCATAGTTTACTGACAGGCCATGCTGGATCAGACCCAGGGTCCATCTAGTCAAGCGTTCTGTCCTCACAGTGGTCAACCAGCTGCCCACAGGAAAACCACAAGCAAGACATGAGTGCAACAGCACTCTTCGGAGCTTGTGGGCATCAGAACCACAGAATAAACCTGGAGGAGACGCAGAATATAAACTCACAGACAAGTCTTACAAGTCTAAGGCAGGTAGAGAACTAAAAGCCGTGGTCTGGGTATAATATGCCGCCCCCTTGGCCTTATTCTCCTGCAACTGCTTATTTCGTAAGAACAAGTCTACTTAAAGCTCAAATACATCATTTGGAACTAGCAAGACTCCCACAAGGTGTAGCCAAAAGTAGCTGAGTGAGTGCCAGCCCCAACTTCCTTGAGCAGTTGGCTTTGTCCCACCATTTACCTCCCCAACCCCGTTTTCCTCTCACTCTCCATCCTGTGGGGCTCCTGCCTTTATCCCTGCTGCTTCCCCAAACCATGCACTGCCACTCAGTTTGTTTATTTATTTATTTTATTTCTAACCCGCCTCTCCATCCAGATCGAGGCGGGGAACAACAATAAATATAAATATAAAAATCATAAAATAGATAAACCATTAAAACAGATAAAAACAAATACATTATTAAAAACATCTTAAAATTAAACTGGGTAGGCCTTCCGGAAGAGAGCAGTCTTCACGGCTCTCTGAAATTCAAGAAGACTGCTAATTTGTCGAATCTCCTCCGGCAGGCCATTCCACAGTCTGGGAGCGGCAGAAGAGAAGGTCCTCTGGGTAACACTCACCAGCCTAGTTCTGGCTGACTGGAGTAAATTCTTCCCAGAGGACCTGAGTGTGTAGGGCGGATTATAAGGGAGAAGGCGATCCCGCAGGTAACCTGGACCCAAACCATGTAGGGCTTTAAAGCTTCTTCACAATGGAAGTGATAAACCTACATCTCCAGTGGTGAGGCCTTACATGAGTCACTGCTCCTACTCACAAAAACAAAGCAAAAACACCTCGCTAACTGCACATAGTCAATTAGCCTGCCAGGGGAAAATTTCTAGCCTAGCCTTCTTCATGACATCTTGTTTTCTCTGTGCAGAAAGGAAAGGGTGTTTTTTGCCTAAGGAAAAGGGGGCAGGTCGCCAAAGAGTCAATTGCCTTCCCTCTTTTCCATAAATTCCTTCTCCCGCTGGTGCCATTCAGGCAGACAAACAGATCTACTCCTAAAAGCCTGGCTCCTTATTATACTGTTGCCAGCTGATCAAACACGTTGCCTGACCTTGTGCCTTAAACAGCTATTTGATATGCAGAAAATTAGGCTATCAACTCCACTGCTGGGGACTTCAGAGGAAGCAGAAGCAACAGCAGCCCTTCTACTATGTTTAGATCCATCGCTTGCTGAACTTTGCAATAAGAACCTAGTGCCTGAATTTGCTTTTTTCCTCCTCCCTCCCAATCCCCCTTCCTTCTGTGTTGTGTCTTTTAGATTGCAAGTCTGAGGGTAAGGACTGCCTCATTTCTTACCTTTGTAAGCTTCTCTGGAAGCCTTTTTGGCTGAAGTGTGCGGGATAAAAGTGCTATACATAAATACAAACTGGCATCACTCTCAATGAATCATCACTCCTGGAGATAAGGAGCGATACCAACTTACCACACAAAGGAGGGGAAACGGCAGCCCTCGGCTGAAACAAAAGCGGCGCACCCATGAAGGTGTCAACACTATAGCCACTTCTGCAACTTGTTGCAAGATTTAGAGACTGAGTGAAGGCAAAATACACATGCAGGCATCTCTTCCTCAGTCACATTTCATGGAAACAGGAAGTTGTGGGAAAGAGTGTTCCCTGTCAGAGAGGCTAAAATCAGAAATAACTTCACAGTACACCTTTCCTGCTTATCTGTTCTTCCCCTTCACAGCTGGGTGCACACTTGGGATGAAGAAAACTCCAAGAATTAACACTGTCTTTAGGTGGCATCTTAGGAAAATAAAGAATTAATCTTATTATCTACGAGGCAGGAAGTGAGAGTACTTCCTGCACCACTGCAAACGAACAATGAGGTATTGTTTGTCACACCATTTCTCTTTGTCCCCTTACTTGAATTATATCTATTTTCAAGTTTTTCTACAAAGCACTGGGCACAATTGCCCTGGTATTTCTCAAGCAGAAAGTATGTATGGAATTAGAAGGATTGCCACTGGGGGGGGTGTGGGGGGGGTGTTAACAGTGGAGTTGCTACATTTCTCTCCGCAAAGATGCTGTGCCTTTAACTGTTGAGTAACAAGCAGAGATTCATATTGACTCTTTCAGTTTGCCCTGGAACTGCTACCTTATCTTGGAGGTGCACCTGTTGGATTTCTGCCTGTGGTACAACTGTTAAAGGCACAAGGTCTATGTCAGTCAAGGTACATTGTTTCATACGAACTTAGACTGGATAAAAGTGTCACGCAACACATTCTTCCACTTTACAAGATGACTTCAAAATAAATTAAGGGTTCCTTAAACCTACTCTTAATCATCTCAGAGAAGCAGAAATAATATTGTACGTATATCACTTTCTGATTCTAATTTGCCCACTAGCTTGTGCTGGTACAATAGCCTCCACCTTTTTTAGCTGCCCACAAGTTGCCAGTTCCCATGGCAAATCATTATCTCAACCCTACACCCAAAGGTCAACAATGAAGACTTAGCCAGAGGAAAGAATTAACAATTCTGCTGACCATTATTCTTAAATTAAGGAGAGATCAACTCTCCCCACTCCCCACTCTTTTAGAGTGCCCACATGCAAAAGAGGACGAGACTGCTCCTCCTACTCTACATCTCCTGTGTAGAAGAGGGCATTTCACGACCACTACACTTGTTGAAATCCCCTCTTTTGCATCTGGGCACCCTACCTCCAAGCTCCCACGAGATCCCTCTAATTCTCTAAAGGCTTTTGAACACTAAGCCACATTTTCCTAATTTCTTTCACCAGCAAAGGCGCTACAAATGTCATTAAAAAGGCAAGCAAGTTACATCTGCTGTGATGTTTTCTCACAAACAGTTATATGTTGAAGCTGACACATGAGTAAAAATGAACGAAGCTTTACAGAGGGATATGATATTCCTTTGAAACTCTTCTCTGGCCCCATTGAAACTTGTATCTCTTCCACCTTGACCTCCTGAAGCAACATTCTTCCCTCTTCACTCCATTGATTCAGCTTTCTGCCTCTCACTTGACTCACACAGACTTCAATGCCATTCTAAATGCACTCATTCGAGAGCTGTTGTATCTAATTTACTCAGATGTTAGAGGGAGACTTGGATCCCTCAAATCCTTCCTTATTCCCTCCCCAGCCACTCGCCAACAGATTTTAAGGCCAATCCCGCTTACCTTGTTAATATTATACAGGACTTGGTTAACAGGCAGAGTGGAAATGCAGGTTCCTTGAAGATGGAATGAATTGCTGTTTCCTGACTCAGCAGGGCTTTGCCTGTGTCAAAATGTGCTCCACCTTCAAATGTTGAACTTCCTTGGAGAGTGTCTCTCTCTACCAACCCCTTTAAACCTGTGGCCAATTTATCTTAAGGCAAATTCACACAAAAATAATAATTCTGCATACGAATCACCATTTTTTCTGTCAACCCAACTTAAATTGAGATAATGCTGAGCCAAGGTGTCTGGACTTCAGGTCAAACCATCTGTGGAACATTTTGCAAAAACAGACAGTGGCTGGGTTTAGACATCATGCTAGCCCACTGTGGATTGCATTTGAGAGCAATCCACTGTGGGTTACTGTGTCGGGTGGGAGTATTCACCCCCACACATGATGGGTACAGTATCCACACCTGTTACCCATCTCTGCAGTGGGGATAAGGGGCCTGGAGTGGGTTACCATGTCATATGGTGGAAGTAGCGCCATTCAATCTGGCGGCTCTATGGAAAAAATGAGTGAGCATGGAACTTGTGGTGCTGCCCTAGGCAGCGCAGCTGGATCCTATGGTCTCCGTCGCATAGCAACAGATGAAGCAACCACTGCGGCCTGATTCCCACTGTGGCGGGAGCAGGAGGATGAGGATTTACCTACAGAGCGGGGATGGGTAAGTCAACCATGGTGCGCTGCATGGTTCCTAGCCATGTGAGGGAGGCACACATTGTAGTTTTCCTACCCCTCCCTGCAGCGTAGTGTCCCTTTCCACCCCATCCACCCCCACCGTCCGTGACTGTGTGAACAGGGCTATGGAAAAACCTGGATACACACTGAATCACAGGCTGACAGCAAAAGGCTGTATAGGCTTATAAGTAGTAAGTGGGAAATGGTTGTGTGAACCAATCCTTAAACTTGACAGCAGTATTTTCTAGTGCTTTCAGCCATCAAAGCAACATTAAACTGCCACTATAATTTTACTTATTTATTAAAATATTTGTACCCCCTCTATTTTTTTTTTAAAAAAACCAAAATTTAATACCAACATTTTTCAAGGTAGCTGTCACTATTTTATAGTATGATATGTATTCCTAAAATATATATTGTGGAGCTCTTATGTGCACTTTTATTTAGCTACCTGCATTTCTGAGTAAGAATTTTGGCACACAGTTACCACTTGCCATTACTTCAGGAAATCAGAAGTAGTGAAATAGATAAACATGCCAGAACATATACCTGCTGTTTCCTGATTATGAAACCCCCAGACCAGCACGTACAGTTAGCAGATTACAAATAAACCTTAAATCAATGATGAAGGAAAACACCGCAGCATAGTTCAGAAATGGGACTTGTATCAAGATATTCTCCGATCTGACACCAGAGAGGCCCCCACGAATCTGTAGCCTCCCACTTGGAACATGGCAAGGCAGAAATGAGTTTATTTGTGATTTTTGGCAGCCTCCAACTACATGTTGCCCCTCAATTTGGACCTAAAGCAGCTTGACGGAACTCAAACCCTCTGCTATGAACAGAGTTGGGAAAATCTGACTCCTCAGGATGTTGACAATTTCCCCACCGTGATGCAGGATGATCCACATTCTGCTGCTGGCACCTAGAAAACATTTATAATTATGCCTCGCATCTCTTTATGTCTGACTGTTCACTCTCTCCTCCTGGACCATTCTGCTGTTGTGGGAGGGAGAGATGTTTGAAAGAGGGGTGGGGGGAGGGAAGTAACAGATGGCATTTGGGGAATGTGCAACTTTTCACTTGAATGAGAGCCTCGCAGATGTCCTTTCCTCTTAGGACATGGGCGGGTACCCTGTGGCCCTCCAGATGTTTGTTTATTTATTTATTACATTTCTATACTGCACAATAGCTGAAGCTTTCTGGGCAGTTCACATTTGTTGTTGTTGTTGGGCTGCGACACCCATCATCCCTCACCACTGACTATGCTGTCTAAGGCTGATGGGAGCTGCAGTCCAGCTGCATCTGAAGAGCCACAAACTGCCCTAGGAACTGCCTAATGGAAGATCACTACTCCCACCTCCTTAAGGGAGACTTTGATGCCTTTGTGACATTAGCAACCATTACAGCTATCCTCATCTCAGACTCATTTGCTCGTGTGACAATGGACACATCTGACATTAACAAAAGGAAGAAATTCTGCCATGCTTACGCGGCTTGAAATCCAAGAGTTAGAATCAATGGGGTCAATAGAGGAGCAAAGTGAGGAGCTGCATAGCTACAGTCTGGGAACGTAACTCAAGGCTAAGCAAATACTAATGCTTGTAACAGTGCCCCACCACCTGTTTTACTCTTCAGGTGGGAGAAATGTAGAACATAGAAGTTGTGTGGGAGCTTAACCCTTTCTTTGCTATTTCCCAGCTCCCATATGGTTTTCCTGGCTATCTGAGATTCAAAACATGCTTGCAAAAGAACAACTAATGGTGAAAGGGTGGAACAGAAATGTGCCCATCTTCTTGGCTAAAGCCCTTCTTGATGGTCACTTTCCTCTTCATATTCCCATCATTTGGTGGATATGTTGCTACTAACATGCATGCAACATGGCTCCAAGAACACTGTGTGTCTTGGAGTGTCTGCCCTGAGAGTTGATCTTGTAAGGGAGGCTGCATACTTTTGCCTAGGCTTTAAACAGCTGCTGACTACACCCTGAAGCAGATTATACAGGAGTTAGCAACTATCATTACTGTTTCTTTGTAGGCAGATATGATCACTGCCCATCACGAGAACTGTTCCTTATCATAGTTCAAACTTTCTCAACATCTAAGCCAAGTTGGGTGTGCAAACACAAATGCTATCAAAACTTCAAGCACCACAGCTCTTTGGCTAAGAACGTAAGAGGATCCATGCTGCAACAGGCCTATCTAGTCCAGCATTCTGTTTACACAATGACCAATTAGCTGCCTGTGGGAAGCCCAGCAGCAGGACATGAGTACAGAGCACCCTCCTATGTTCCTCAGCAATTGGTATGCAGAGGTATACTGCTGCTGAATCTGGAGGTGATATATAGCATCAGGATTAGTAGTTTCAGATAATCGTATCCTCCATGAATTTGACTAACCCCCTTTTAAAGCCATCCAAGATAGGAGGCATCATTACAACTTGCGGTAGTGAATTCCAGAGTTTAACTATGTCCTTTGATCTGTCCTGAAACTCTCACCGTTCAGTTTCACGGGATAACTCCAGGTTCTAGTATTATGGGAGAGGGAGAAGTTTTTCTCCCTCTCCCATAATTCTAGAACCTGGAGTCATCCCATCTCTCTATCCACTTTCTCTGTAACGTGCATAGTTTTGTACAACTCTATCATGTCTCCCACTTAGGGCAACCATATGAAAAGGAGGATAGGGCTCCTGAAACTTTAACAGTTGCATAGAAAAGAGAATTTCAGCAGGTGTCATTTGTATGCATGCCTCACCTGGTGAAATTCCCTCCTCATCACAACAGTTACAGCTGCAGGAGCTAGAGTGACCAAATATAAGAGGGCAGGGCTCCTGCAGCTTTAACTGTTGTGATGAAGAGATAATTTCACCAGTTGTTGCATGCATACAAACGGCACCTGCTGAAATGCCCTTTTCTATGCAAATGTTAAAGTTACAGGAGCCCTGTCCTCCTTTTCATATGGTCCCCCTTTCCTCACCTCTTTTCCAAGCTAAACAGTCCCAGAATTGCTCTAGCCCCTTGATCATTTTGGTTGGCTTTTTTTGGAGGGGGGCTGGTTTTTCAATTTTACAATATCCTTTTTTAAGTGCCCAAACTGCACAGTATTCCAGGTGTGGCTGCACTATAGGTTTGTATAAGGGCAGTATGATAGTGGCAGTTTTTATTTTCAGTTCCTTTTCTAATTATGCCCAATATGGAATTTGCCTTTTTCATAGTACTAGGTTGACACCAATCTACTACTTTTTCATTATTATTTATTTATTTATTTATTATTTATTTCATTTCTAACCCACCTCTCCATCCAGATCGAGGCAGGGAACAACAATAAATATAAATATAAAAACAATAAAATAGATAAACCATTAAAACAGATAAAAACAAATACATTATTAAAAACATCTTAAAATTAAACTGGGTAGGCCTGCCGAAAGAGAGCAGTCTTCACGGCTTTCTTAAATTCCAGAAGACTGCTAATTTGTCAAATCTCCTCTGGCAGGCCATTCCACAGCCTGGGAGCGGCAGAAGAGAAGGTCCTCTGGGTAACACTCGTCATTGAGTTTTTATTTTTTTAAGGAGGAAGCACAAGTCACTCAAAGCTAAGCACATTTAAGGGCCAAACTTGCCATGTGGGGCAACCGTACGTATGTTGAACACACATTCTCCCTGTTCACAAGGAGGGGGGTGACTACTAGGGCTGTGCAAGCTTCGAGCCTCGGATTCGAACTTCAAATCATGGAGGCCATTTTCTGGCATTCCGCCATTTTATGACAGATCTACCATTTCCTCTCTCAGCCTTAGGCCCTTGTACTGGCTACAACTCCCAGCATGCAGTGCCTGGGAGGGCTGGACTTAACAGGGCCTAGGAGCAGAGTCTATACATGTCCTCACTGCCGCCACTGACCACTCCCTGTCGCGATCGCCACCTTCCCTGCCACCATTGCCGCCTTTCCCGCACAATCGCCAGCATCCTCTGTACGGATTGCCGCCTTGCCTGCGTGAGAGGACGCTGGCAATTGCACGGGGAAGGCGGCAATCATGTGTTAATGATGGTGGGGAAGGCGGCGATCACTCCGAGGAGCAGTCAGTAGAGGCAGTAAGGACATATATTGCCTTTGCTCCTTGTCCCTGGAACACAGGCTATACATGATAGGTCTTTTTAATGTGAGTTGAGTCCTGGTGTAATAGGTGCGGCAACAGAATCAGAGACGCTTCCTGTTTATATCTGGATTTTCTTGAAATCACTTTGGTCCATTAGCAGGAGAGCTAAAAGTCATCAAGCCCAAAGGTGCTGCTCAGCAAATGGAAGTGGTTTGTTCCCACTCCTGTCCAGGCTCCCCTCTGCTGCTGTGTTCCTATGAATGGGAACTGCAGCCTAGGTACTCACTGGGAAAGCAACTACTTCACAATTCTGGAGGCTTTACGAATGAAAAGAACAGGCTAGATACTCTGACTGGTGAAAGCTGCAACTGTGCAATTGTGGAGGCTAGAAATAGTGCTGTTGGGCTTTTATGAATGAGAAATAGGGGCTAGATAATTTCCTTGGGGAAAGCAACAACTGCGCAATTGTGGAGGCTGGGAATAGCGCTGTAGCACTTTTATGACTTGGAAAGGCAGGCTAGCTACTCTGACTGGAGACAGTAGTGCCAATGGGGGAAAAGAGTGAATGGGGTGGGGGCAGCCCCACCCCTTGACTTCGTAACTGCCAGGTCACTCACAGCCGTATCACAGAGGCACGCTTGCCCAGGGGTACACTGCAGAGGAACCGCCTGGGAGCCACTTTAAGTGAAAAATATGGACTAAAGGGACTTTCAGAAAATCTGGCTTTTCAACAGAGAAGAAACTGGTTGGCTGAGGACTGGTGATAATGTCATAGGTTGCAAAAGACCTCAAACTGCTCGCCCTCCATACTAAATCACTGCTATTGTTTTAGGTGTCTCAAAATGTTTTAAATTTCACTATATTACAGGTTTTGCTGTATTTCAGGGTTCTGATTTTTTGTAAATGCCCAGAGAGGTTTGGCTATTGGGTGGTACAGAAATGTAATAAATGTAATGTAATATTTCTTGCTTTTATGTCCAGAAACCCTCGGCTTGGAGTTGCTTTAAAGTATAACTTAACTTTGAGATGAAGCATAACTTCATGTTCTGACCATTTACATTCTTGGGCTTCCAAATATTTAATTCGATTCTTCTGTTCCATTTTCCTTCTTCGTTCTGATATCTGACATAAAGATAATTTCAAAACTTCAGCACGTCATTCAGTAGGAAGTATCTGACTGGGTTCACACCCTTCTGAATAACACACAGACATAGCCACAGGCTTTACTTTCTTGATGTTTCACTTTGTTGTCTTGAAAGTTTCTGGTGTGCAACTTCCTGAAATACATCTGTTTGCTGTAGTTATTGGGAATGGGCGAGAATTTCATTTCAGAAATTCTGAAATACCGTTTCTGATATTATGGCGAGATGTGTTGTATTTCTGTTTAAATAATAGTAATTATGTCTAATTTTGCATCTATACATATAAATTAGCATATGCAATTATTCTGCAAACCTGTGTCCCCTTTTTTATGAAATGTGTAAATAGCCACCAAATCTTGCTGGAGGCATCAGAATCTTTTTTGCCTCTCCCCTGAAAGCCAGAACTGACTTCAGGAGGTGGAGGAGGGGCATTGGTTCCCTGTTCCATGGGGTCCCGTTGCTGGTGGCCGGGCTACCCAGTATCACGAGTGGAAGATAGAATTTGCCTCCACTGCAATGGTGTCTCCAAATGCAGCACTTTATTTTTCCCTATGAGCATAAATGGCAACCATCCACTCACGGTGCACTCATGATTCCTGCATAACATGGGGCTAAACCTGCTTCCTGGCCTTGGTGACCTTAACCATTAAGAATCAATCCTATTTCTACTTGCAAAGACCCCTCTCATATGCTGTTTCTTGGTCACACTGTAAGTGTGACAGAAAGTTGGGAACCAGCATTTTTAGATAGATATAGATAGCTAGATAGATGATAGACTTCATTCAAATAATAATGCCACATGCTCCCAATATTGGGTTACCACCTCGGCTACTGACTTTCCAAGACATTCCCTAATCTAGTCAGGGAGATCCACTCGTCAGAAGGGTTCCACTTGCCTATAATTTGCAGGCAACAGTACACATCTGAGAGTAAATGCTGTGCATTTGTACTTTGTTGTTTTCAATGGGACACACATTTTAAAATGCATTTCCATGAATATCCCCCTGTCTATGTTCTGACACAACTATTCATGCATAAATACTGTTTTAAGTGCAGCTAGAACTGGGCCAGGATGACCTGAAAAACCTATAAACATGATGGGATGGAAAGCAAATGCTGGAAACACTAAGGGTTGGATACTGGAGGAAAGAACCTCCTCCTCCCTACCTAGGATCAGGTATGTGGATCAGTAGCAGAGGGGATGTATGTGAGAATAAGCTCTGGGGCGTCACAATGGGCGAAAGTACAAGTGGGAGGGGGGCCAACAGAATTTCCTATGCTGCAAGCTTCACCCACCCCTTTATTCCCAGGCTTCTATCCTCTACATGTGTGAGGAAAATATCTTTCTTCTAAAGAAAGGGAGGATATAACAGGTTAGTGCTTCAGTTTTTTAAAAAAACACTGATTCTTAATTAAAATAAATAATGAATAGGGTGCCAGATTATGCAATTTCACACACTATGGTCAATAGAATATTTATTTGAAAGTAAGTATATATCTGCTTGAACAATCTGCCTTAGCTGGTTTCTTGCTTTCATAGCCATCAAACATGTCAACATTTAATTTGCACAGGTGCTTTGCCTTTATACGTTAACAGGAAGATAATACTGGTATTGGTCAAAATATTGCCCATTTGGGAGGACACATATTCAATACAGCTGTTGCTAACAGGAACCAACATTCTGGACTGCACAACCTTAAAGAGGTTGTGTACAGAGTCAGCTCCACATTTTCCCAGCCGTTGCTTCCTCCCCCTATCCTCACGTGAATTTTCAGTCGTGACAACCATGCACATCACTGCTTTTTACGGAAATAAGCTCTAAATGCAACAGCTCCTGCGTGAAATTTGTCCAGCTTTGATGGCTGCCGAGAGCTACAGGGTGGCTGGCAGTGTAAGCTCATGGCTCTAAAGTGGAGGCATTCTTACAGTGCTGAACAACCGTGGGAAGGAAGGGTGCGGGTGGGTTTGGAAGAAGCCCAATGAACACAAGAAGAGCCACACTGGATCATACCAAGGGCCCATCTAGTCCAGCATTCTGTTCACACAGTGGCCAAACAGCTGTGGACCAGACCCACAAGCAGGGCATGGTGGAACAGCACCCTCCTGCCCATGTTCCCCAGCAACTGGTGTATATAGGCTTACTGCCTCTGATACTGGAGATAGCACACAGCCATCAGGGCTAATAGCCATTGATAGCCTTCTCCTCCACGAACTTATCCAACCCCCTTTTAAGCCATCCAAATTGGTGGCCATCACATCTTGTGTAGTGAATTCCATAGTTTAACGATCCGCTCTGTGAAGAAGTGCTTCCTTTTATTTGTCCTGAATCTCCCATCAATTAGCTTCATGGGGTGACCCCCAGGTTCCAGTACTATGGGAGAGGGAGAAAAATGTCTCCTTATCCACATTCTCCACACCATAAATAATTTTGTACACCTCTGTCATATCTCTCCTGACCCTCCTTTTTCCAAGCTAAACAATTCCAACCGTTGGAAACTTCCCTCATAGGGGAGATGCTCCAGGCCCTTGATAATTTTAGTTGCCCTTTTTTCTTGTCCAGGAGCCCAAATAAACCTAACTTAGATGGCTTTGTAAAAGGATTCAACAAATCCATAGAGATTAGGGCTAGCTAGCTAAATAGATCTTCCAACCGTAGTGGCAGTATATCTCTGAATACGAGATTCTGGGATAAACAATGGGAGCAGGGGGTTGCTGACTTTGTGTCTTGCTTGTGAGCTATCCAGAAGCATCTGGTTGCAAACAGGATACTGAACGACACGATCCCTTGATCTGATCCAGCATGACTCCTTTTATGTTCCTAACCTGCAGCTGGCCTTGGCTGGAGGACAGCCAGACAAACATGGCTGGGGAGCAGATTCATTTGGGCATTTTCCCCCCTTCCTGCTTCATCCACCTCTGGTGTCACTTGTCATGCCCAGGGCTCATGCTGGCATGGCTTGTCTTTCTTTGACCACAGACTGAGGCTCCAAATGGAGCAGCAGGAGCCTCGGTT
Source organism: Anniella stebbinsi (assembly GCA_029215795.1). NCBI lineage: Eukaryota > Metazoa > Chordata > Lepidosauria > Squamata > Anniellidae > Anniella > Anniella stebbinsi. The sequence continues at coordinate 15,747,369 of JARDYH010000002.1, read as the reverse complement.
GAGCCAAGTGAGAGCAGAAGAAGAGAGGGAGACACACTGCCGTTACCAATTCATTCTATCCCTTTCTTCCCCAGTCATGTCTCTATATTTTCTTCCTCTAGACAACCTAGCAGAGCAGTGTGAGCAGGTGCCCCCATCAGGGGTGAGTTAAATGACAGCAGGGAAGGGTGGGCACAGAGGGGAAATTTCTGCCTTAACCAGTTTCCTCCTTTCCAAAGCTGCTCATGGATTCTAAGCATCTTGATCTGGACATTGGTTTCAATTTTCTATCTGTCCAGGTGAAAAATGGGCAGGGAGCATCCCTATCACACAGTCTAAATAATACTTAACATTTGTATAGCACTTTCAAGGGTTCAAAGCATGCTTTCGGTGAGACGTACCCCCAGTTAAATGTGTACAGCAGCCTTCCCCAAGCTGGTGCCCTCCAGATGTTTTGGACTGCAAGTCCCAGCATTCCTGACCATTGGCCATGCTGGCTGGGGCTGATGGGAGTTAAAGTCCAAAAACATCTGGAGGATACCAATTTGGGGAAGGCTAGTGTATAAGATTGTAACTTTAAAGTAACATGTAGTTTGGTCCATCTGCACATTTGCTTGGAAGTTGCCCCACTGAACTTAAACTAGGCATATTTATGAGTAAATATACACAGGGTTGGGCAGCATCTGAGCTTTACATATTTGCCTGAAGCAGCTGCTATTGCTTTGGGGCAACAGAAGAAAAGGCCCTGATTCTTTCATGTGCCATCTCGATATCCCAGGTGGCAAGGCTTGGAGCAGCACCCTCCCTGATTACAGTATTAGTTGTCTGTGTGGACTGGCTCATGCAGGAGAGTCACATGAATCTAAGAAATGTCCATATCTGGTAAAATTCAAAAAAGCCCCTCAAGAGCACAAGCAACGAAATACAACTAGCTTTTCAACTTAGCATAATCCACTTAAAGTGGAATGTTGCTAGCCATATACCGCACAGAATACACTCTGCCAGAAAATCTCATCACGCATTGCCGGCTCAATTATTCCCACCATAATATCTTGAGTGAGTCTATGCTGAAAAACGCAGGAAGTGTATACCATGCAAGCAAGCTTGCCTTTCCCATGCAAAACCATGTGTTGCAAAGGCCTGGCTGAAATAAGTGGGGAGCACTTCACTCACCATTACTTCTACTGACATCACTTCCAGGACACTCTCAATTTCCCACCAAAGTATGTTTTGTAGCGTAGAAAACCAGTGTAGAAAACACCAGTGTAGAAAACATTTTCTAACTTAGAAGCACAGAAAACCTTTGCAGCTTCACCATCTTCACTTATTTTATGATGGGGGAAATGTACTATCTGGATTGTATGGAGGCAAGATGGTGAAACAGAGAGAGAAAGATATGTCCTGGATGGTGTAATTGGTAAAAGAGCAGAATTCTGTCAATCCATTCATTGCTTATGTATACCCACGACCCACCTGTGACCCCCACAGAATCCAAATGGTGTTACCGATGGTCTATCTTTCTATATAGAACTGGATGACCAAACATCCATTAACTTCAATAGGAGCAGGTTGGAACCCAATATATTCTTTCAGTTGCCTAGCAATAGAAAATAGAATCCCTATTATCTGAAATATCTATAATTGCTTGGAGATATCCGCTTGGAGATTTTATTATATTAAGCCTCATATCAGTATTATTACTACTGCTACTATTAATCCCTAGCTACCCTAGCTACCCACACACAGGCTATGCCAAACCTTTCCTAACATGATCTATACACATAGCTTCATTTTTCAAAACTTATTTTCCCCCTTTAATTACTCATTTGTCCAAACTTCTGATAATCAAACACCTTGATTTTAAAACACGAAGTCCTCTTGATTTCAGTGAAACTTATTTCTAAGTCAGGTGTTCAGCGTCTTGGTGTAAGCTACAAATAGTTGATATCAAGCTGAGTTTACTTTAAATATATTCAGGACTGGTGGACACACAATCAACTTCTCACCACCACCTCACAGCAATTCAGGTAAATTAATGAATATTACATATAGCTCATGCACTGCAATCTGCTGCGTATGTACTCAGATGTAAGTCTCACTGTATTCTAGGGTGGCCATGCGTCCTACTTTACAGAGGACAGTCCTCAATTTAAAGGCATCTGGTATTTGAGGGGCAATGATGGGGGTCTGATGGCAGGCTAAACTGTTATTAGGAACCTCTAAGCCCCACACAGCGCAGACTGCAGTTCAAAAATAAAATTTGGAATGGAAGGCAGTGAAGCAACGCCTCTCCTGGGGCCTCGGCTGACCTGAAGACAATAACAAACATGGTCTGAGAGAAACAGAGGCCAGGGAGGGAAACTAAGGCCTAATCTACACCAAGCAGGTTATTGCACTATGAAAGTGGTATAAAAAAGGCAGGAGCCACACGATTGCTTTATAGTGGTATTGAAGTGCACTGACAACCGTTGGGGCCCATTGACACATACCATATACCGCTTTCATACTGCTGTATCCTGCTTGGTGTGGCTCCTGCCTTTTATATACCGCTTTCATAGTGAAATATCCTGCTTGGTATAGATTAGGCCTAAGGGTTTGAGATGCCTGGCTCAAAATCCTGGAAAGACTCAGGACTCTGCTCTTTGCTGGGCCATATGAGGATTAAATCACTGAGCCCACAGTTCTTAGGAGCTGTGCCCACTGCAAGACACCTACTTCCTGGACTCCAAGTAACCCACGAAACGTCATTAGCTTTAAAACCGCAGACACATATGGAGTGTAAAGCCTCCCAGGGGTCATTCCAAGCAATGGGCTGAATGTCCAATGGATTTGGTCTTTATTGCTAGAATGGGTGCAGACTAAAGGCATTAATGGCTGCTTCAAAAGGCATGAAGCTCTATCTAGGGATGCAACATGGTGGGTCTATCTAAGCATATAAGGCAGCAAGGTGGTGCAAGCAAAGAAGGAAGCTCTGGGCCTGGCAAAGTAGGTTCGGAGAAGAGGGAAAGCTAGAAGCAGATAACGAGGAATGGGTAGCATGCCAGGCAAACCCCAGGAGACTATTAGTATATATTGGCTCTAGTAAAGAAGGCTTGAGAAATGCCCCCAAGTGCTCCAAGGATGTTCGAGAGTGTTCACAAAATCTTTACTTCCGGGAGCAGTTATAAGGTACAGGTAGACAGTGCAAAGGAGATGACAGCTTTGGACATACTCAGACTGAGGTTAAACGAAGGACTTAGTAGCTTGACTATTGGGAATGAACAGGAGCCTCCCAGAGGTTCTTTGCTTCTTAATTAAGGCTAACTGGCTAAGCTTACAAAAGCCAAAAGCCATGTTTCTGAGTGATAATCAGGACAAAGAGAGTCTCGGGACAAGGAAGACCATGGGAGATACCCAGGTGGCTCTTTAGCTGATCTATCTGGAGGTGACAGTGCTTCAGGATTGGACTACATTTTCTGCCACAGTTTTAGATTAGCCAATTTGTAAGTTATCTCATGGGCTGCTTGTCTGTGGTGGTGACGTGGAAGTCAGGAAGGGATCCAGGCTTCCCATTGTTTCCATTTCTACTTGACGGACACTCCTATTAAGTGAATTACAGATCGTGAACTCTAATTACAATAAAGACAAGTAGCTGGCATACTACCACCTGGAACTTTTTGCTCCTAACTACCATAAGTCTCTTGCCCATGCAACTTCCCACCCCCCTTTTAGACAAGGTTCTAGGGTGATGCTCAAAAATACTAACTGTACAAGCCATCACGGCTGCAATCCTAAGTAACATTTATGAACCTGATCTGCAAAGGGCACAAAAAAAGAAAAGATCCCCCAGTTAGGATGACACACTAAACAAACGGGTTTTGGTTTGTTCAGCTGCTGGTCCTACTGGGAGGCGCCAAGTGGGCATGAAGGACTACATGGACTGGCATACATCTTGTTCATGGTAATCCAGGATTCCTTAGAATCCTGGTTTACCATTCCATGTGAACACAGCCACTGTGTTCAATGAAGCTTGCTCCCAGGAGATTGTGCATAGCATTGCAACCTAAACCATCTTTGACTGTCACTTTTTCCCTGATTAGCAAAACTATTTCAGGTTACAGCCTTTTCTTTTTTAACGTTACCACAGCACTTCCTGTACACATCAGCAGAGATCAGTATCTTAAAAACTAACAGCTACATTACAAAAATGCTGTTAACTGGATAGTTGCACTTTGTAAAAGCCATATTTTAAAAGGCCATGAGTAATAATGAATTGGGAAGTAGATCAATTAGAATAATTTATCTTAAGAGAGAGAAGGAGCAAATATATTTTCACATCCGCAAAGTGTCCTGCAATCCTGGTTAAAAACTTCATGTGTAAAGTAAAATAGTCTGGCAAAACAAAACAAAAAAAAACCCACCACCCTGCATCCCTGAGATCTCCAGCTGTTCCACAGGCAAACACCAAGAAACAAGCAAGGTGTTTTTAAAATTGCTTGGTAAAAGTTTGCCTTTAAAAAGCATTAAGAGTACAGCCCGACCTGGCTTTCGATTCGTGCAGAAGACAATAACAGTAGCAACAACTGAAAAATAATAATCCAAACCTGTTTGTCCTTTTTAGGGCCTACTGTCCTTGCATACCTTCAGGTCTGGTTTCCTTTTAGCAAAGTTACTGAGCGGTTAAGAATGTGCTTACAGGAATAAGGGTGTGGGAATACATTTGAGAAATAACAGACAGGCTCTGCCCCCCTCCCGCCCCGCATCCCACGTTTTGAAACTTACCGGTGCCAGAAGTGTTTCTTTCCTGTGGATTTGGTGTCCGATTACACAGTCCAACCCCGGTTTCCGCCTTCCCAAAAGACTCCCCCGCAGTCAACTCCTCATAGGCAGAAGTATGCTCCAAAGCAACCCAGCAATCCTTGAAAACATTGAAGTGAGTGAAGGAGGGGGAAAAAGTCTTCCGGCTGGATAGCCCTGCAAGATTAGATTTATCCCTTTGCTGTTCAGAGAGACCAGCCGCGCAGCAGAAAAGTCAGCTTGCTTTTGACTTGGCGCCACCCCTCAGCTCTGAGCTCACCGGAGCTTCTGCCTGAAAAGGCTGATTGGAGGGAAAAGGTGTTCCGTGTGAGCGTCCACACGGATGTGAAGGATGTACCCCAGGCAGAACATGCTTATGACTCAAATGCATACATGGCCAACTGCGAAATACACGCTCTGCCCATGGTTAAAACTTTGCACACTCTTCTCTGTTCGCTGCATGACTAACTTGGAGCTATGGGGGTGTGTGCGCGCGCGCGCGCTGTTTTTATTATGTTCGTAAGAATTTTAAGAATCCTGTATTAAAGGACACCACAGGTTTCTTTTCGTAATAAAAATAAACGTATGTTTGCTTAAGGATTTATAAGACACATTCTTCCCGAGGAAACAGCTCCCAAAGTAGAATACAAAGGGGGGTCGAGGGTCAAAATGTGACCCACAGCTTAATGCATGGCAAGGTTTAGCACCAAAATCTGCTTTTACTGTGGGAGTCAGCACTGGGCAGATAAAATAGTGCTGTTAGAACAATACACAAGCCTGGTTCGAACGACACGATAATCAACAGAGGGGGGAAGAGGCAACAGTCTGTTGTGTTGCTTATTGTGTCGTGTGGAGGGCAACACACACCGCACACACAACCGACGGTACGCTATTTGGGGCAATTAAACGGAGAAAAACAACGGGCTGCTCAGTTGTTAATCCCGAAATCCTTTGTTTAAAGTGTTGTGTGTTGGGAACCCCCCTCTCTTCGTGTACTATTCCACTCGGTCATAGAGTTCCCCGGCTGGAGCAGCTGAAAAAACCCCAGCTGCTCCTATACAGCCGCAGAACTTGCGGTGCATGATGGGATACGGCCGGAGGACTGAGGGAGGGGGAGAGGGAGGAGATGCAGCAGCCCAGAAGGACGCCAGGACTTTCAGCCCCACAACAAGGGGAGAGGCAACACATCATGTAGAGAGTACCCGCAAAATAACACACAGAGTGTGTTATTAACTCCTCCGTTGCCTGAAGTGTCATCAAACTCAGCCACAGAGTACTTTGCCCTGAATATTAAGTAATCAGAAGATGTTGAGAAAGCTTTGTCTGTTAGGTGCATAACAATCCAGGTAAATTAAGTACAAACCAACGAGGATGGACTGTGGTTCAGTATGTAAAGCAAGCATAAACATGCTTAGATGCAAATCGGCATGGGAGATTATTTTACTTTTTCTGGTAGTTGTTATGAACAAGGGGTGGCCATACTAGGCTGACCATATGAAAAGGAGGACAGGGCTCATGTAACTTTAACAGTTGTAGAAAAAAGGGAATTTCAGCTAGTGTCATTTGTATGCAATTAGTTCCTGGTGAAATTCCCTCTTCATTACAACAGTTAAAGTTGCAGGGGCCCTGCCTTCTTTTGTATATGGTCACTCTAGTATAGTGAATGCACCGTTAACTGTTGTGATGAAGAGGGAATTTCACCAGGAACTAATTGCATACAAATGACGCTGGCTGAAATTCCCTTTTCTCGACAACTGTTAAAGTTACATGAGCCCTGTCCTCCTTTTCATATGATCAGTCTAGCCACAACATGAATGAATACACCCAGGCACCCAGGTTCAAATACCCCCCAGAGATAAATATTATACACACTGCACATTATATTGGCTTGGAAGACCCAGAATAATGGGGTGTATTTGTGTTGAAGTGGGAAAGGAGTGCATGATTCTTGGGTGTCAAGGGAATGCACCCTTGAGGCCAGAAACTACATAAAAGCTTACTTTTAACCCCTACCTCTATTCCATTGGCTGAGGAGAGTAAAGGACCAGGGTGAGTAGCCCAACACTCACATATTGCTGTAGCCACAGGCAGGACGATAATATTGAAAGAAAGAATCAGGAAATCGTGAATCAAAGTTTACCAACCAGTATTTTTTTAAAACAAACAAACAAACACATGACAAATAATTAAAAATATGTAGGTATATTTCACAACTGTACATAAAAAAATCAAAATCAAGGCTTCTCTGTAGAGGCTGCTATAAAAGCTCATCTCTCAGATGTCACAGAATATTTGATAAATTTATGGACCCACATACCATGACTTAACAAATACTTTGCGATATAAAAATGATTAAAATGCATATACATCACCAGTCATATAAAATATGAGGAGCACTATCAATCTCATTGCTTAAAATGTCACCATTAATTTCGCCTATTATATATTAATACAATCCATTGTTCCAAGGCTCAGGTATTTATAGTGGTGGATATTAGAATGACCAGTAGTGTGATTGACCTCAGTCAATAAAAGTCCCCTATGTATCATGCAATCATCCAGCCCTTGCCTCGCTTCAAAGGCTGGCAGGAGCAGATTAACCAGCAACTACATGAGGCTGCAATTTAAAATGGCAGCATGATCCAAGGTAGTAGTTGTAGTTAGACCTCCAAAATGAATTATCCCTATACAAGCTCATGATTAAGGTCGTTTCTTTGAAACAGGTAATTGGACTGGCTTTGAAGCATTGCTTTGAAGCAAGTCAAACAAGTTTTTGTTTTTTGAGAAAGGTTCTAGCCTCTAGCTGCTCTAGCTCAAAGGCAAATTGAACTTAACCCCCACACTCCCGTTAAGTAGACAAATCGCCTCAGTATAACCCAAGAAACAAGTTGTATTTACAATAAGAATTCAAAAGAAGGAGATCTCCAGAGATAGGGTGACCAGATAAAATCCAGGTCAGGGCTCATGTAACTTTAACAGTTGTAGAGAAAAGGGAATTTCAGCCAGGATTGTTTGTATGCAATTAGTTCCTGGTGATATTCCCTCTTCATCACAACAGTTAAAGTTGCAGGGGCCCTGCCTTCTTTTGTATATGGTCACTCTAGTATAGTGCATGCACCTTTAACAGTTGTGATGAAGAGGGAATTTCACCAGGAACTAATTGCATACAAATGACACTGGCTGAAATTCCCTGTTCTCTACAACTGTTAAAGTTACATGAGCCCTGACCTGGATTTTACCTGGTCGCCCTATCCAGAGACAAACTAGAAATATGAAGCAACACAAGAACACAAGGTAAGAGCACACGGCTTAGCCTTGCTTTATCATCTTATATCATCTTAATTAACTGGAAGACCATATTAATTTCTTGTAGAAACTTTATGTGGCTCCTCCTCTTTCTCTCCACCTGCAATGGAGATATGTTTACTCACATGCAACCCTTGTTATATTTGCCTTCCAGTGCCTCATCCCTCTGCTCCCATCCCTAAGTCAGTCAAATTGTAAGCTTCTTGGGGCAAAGCTTCTTTTTTGCCGAACACTGTTATGTATATTGATGACCCTGTGTAAATAATTTCTGTAGTAATGTCCCAGAGGTTTGCAAATATGCTAGACTATTCTAAGGTTGGACCAATGTATCAATTTTGGTTTTGCTCTATTTCTTATCATTCCAACGTTAATTTCATTTTGTCCTGTTTTTGCATGTTCGTGAATTATTTTTTAAAGGGTTCAAATGACGTAAAGATTTTTGTGCATGTTTCCCTTAAATTATGCATTTTGTTATGCATGTTGGTCTAATGTACCCATTTTCAAGCAATTTTCCTAATACAATGTGTTTTTATTATTTTCACATATTTATGTGCATATTTTCTCCTAATATACACATTTTACACTCTTTTTTTGTATAAATGTGTACATAGGGCTACCATTGTACCTAGTTCGGAAACTTCAACTAGTTCAAAATATGGCAGCCAGGTTGGTCACCGGTGCATCTAGGTGTGAACATATTACACCAATATTAAAATCACTCGACTAGCTGCCAATTAGTTTCTGGGAGAAGTACAAAGTGTTGGTCATGACCTTTAAAGCTCTACATGGTTTGGGTCCAGGTTACCTATGGGATTTCCTTTCCCCCGTACAATCTGCCCCACACACTCAGGTCCTCTGGGGGGAACTTATTTCAGTCAGCTAAAACTAGACAGACGACTGTTACCCAGAGGACCTTTTCTTCTGTCGCCCCCAGACTATAGAATGGCCTGCTGGGGAAGTTTTGTCAACTTAACGCTCTCTATCTTATTTAAGATAGCTATAAAGACTAGTCTCTTCCGACAGGCCTACCCAGATGAATTTTAAACCTAAGAATTTTAAGATGCCCTGATTGTTATTTTAATATTGTATTGGTTTTATATGCTCTTTTAATTAGTTTTATGCATTTGATTTATACTGTACTGTTGTATGAATGTTGTTCCCCGCCTCGATCCAAAGGGAGAAGTGGGTAAGAAATATATTATTATTATTATTAAAACTGCACCACAAAATTTAAAAAAGTGTGAATATTGAAGCATAACTGTGTTTTGGTTTGTGTGTTGCTTCAGGAAATGCAAATTAGGTAGGCTTGTCTTAAAATGCAAACCATATGAATTTCTCGCCTACCCACACCATAGATGTGTTGGTGCTGCATGAGAGAGAGATATTTAGAGAGAGAGAAAGGTGACAAAAGGGAGATATGATAGAGGTTTATAAAAATCATTCATGGTGTGAAGGAAGTGGATAGAGGGAAGTTTTTCTCGGTCTCTCCTAACACTAGAACTTGATGTCACTAAATGATGCTGATTGACAGTTGATTCGGAACAAATAAAACATCGTACTTCTTCACACTATGCATAATTACTTCATGGAACTCATTCCCACAGAATGCGGTGATGTCCACAAGGGTTTAAAAGGCTACTGCACAAATGAATGGGCAAACGAAAGAACCTAAGAACTCTGCTGGATCAGATCAATGGTTTATCTAATGCAGCCTCCTGCATTCTTCAGTGGCCAACTAGCAGGACAGAAGAGCAGAAGACTTCCTTCATTGTTGCTCTCCGCTCTGTGGCTAACTCAGATCCTGTAGGTAGCATAACATCACTAGGAGATTTATCCTCCATAAACTAAAGCCATCTAAGAGCCTATCTACACTACTGCTTTAAAACAGTTTAAAACAGTTTATAACAGTTTTGAGAACTGTTGGGGCCCAGGACACACTCCATATACAGTTTTCAAAACGTTTTCAAAGGGTTTTATTCTGCGTGTGTAGATAGGCTCTAAGTTAGTGGCCACAGGAACGCCTTGAGCAGGGCTTCCTGAAGGCCCCTTGGCCTCACCTTTCCTGAGCAGGGAAGGAGAAGGATGAGGGAAATAGGCTCTGTGAGAATCAGGCACCTCAGGTGCGCCAAGAGCCGGCGCAACCCAAAGGCCTTGTCTCCCCTTCATCTTACTGACAGCATGGGAAGAAGAAAAGCTATTCCACAGGTCTCCAAGGGACAAGAAAAGCCAGCTCAGGTAGAGTTCTGTGAGTGGGTCCTTGTACATGAATGCCTTGGGGTTTGTGAGTTTGTGTGTGAATACCTTGTGTGTGAATGACTTGAGGTAGGTGGGTGTGTTTGTGGGTGTAAATGCCTTGGGTGGGTGTTTGTGACTCTGTGTGCGAATCTCTTGGGGTTTGCATGGGCATGTCTGAGGGATGTGAATGATTTGGGGTTTGTGAATGCTATGGGTGCGAGTGGGGGTATTGATGGGCAACATTTAGTGCAAGAAAGAAAAAAAATGATTTGTGGGGAGGATTCTTCTGTTCCAGCTCTCATGATCGTAAAGTCACTTGATTATCTATGCAATGGAAGTTGTCCCTCGAACAGGAGAATGTGGGTCCAAAGAAGTCCTTTTGTGCAGCTGTATGAATTCCCTGATCTTAAAATTTATGTGCCCCAATTTCCCCTTTCTGTGGTCTGGGTTGCTGATTGCAAGGGATTCAAAAGACTTCTCTGCCTTTCCGCCTGTTCTAACCCCCTTGGCTCCACCGCTTGTGGTCTGTTATCTACCCTATCATTGTTAGTGGGCACCAGCCATCATTGGGAGACATACTTCTTCCTATTGACTTTCTCGACATCATGCACAATTTTCTAAACCTCTATCATGCCATCCTTCCACCACTAATTCCACCCTTCCTCCATGTCAACGACAGGTCTAGCAATGTTTATTAGCCATGATGGTTACATTGAGCCTCCATGTTCAGAGGTAGTTTGCCACTGAAGAGCAGCTGCTTTGTGGCAACAATGGGAAGGAATAGTACCGTCATGGTTGTGGGCTTCCCAGGGGTATCTAATTGGCTACGGTGGGAAATAAGATGTTGGACTTCAGTGGCCTTCCCTGACCTGGTGTCCTCCAGGTGTGTTGGAATGCAACTCCCATCAACTCCAGCCATCATGGCCAATGACCATGATGATTAGGGATGATGGGAATTGCAGTGCAACACACCTGGAGGGCACCAGGTTGGGGAAGATTGGACTAGAGGGACTTTCCATCTGATCCAGTATGGCTCTTGTTACATTTTTAATAAACAAGGTTCAACATCAGAATAAGGAATAATGAGCAGACTGCTTGCTGAAATTTCAGTGGGCTGGTGGTGGCCGAGTCACTCTGTTTTTTTGTGTTGCCATCGTTCACCTTTGCTGGGCAGAAAGACTTGAACAAGAGGATAATAGTCTCACAGTACAAAATAAGCTGCGTAACATGATTGCAATGAGATTATGAGGTGTTGGAGGGTGGGGGGGAAAGGCTTGAAATAGATCTATGACTAATTATTTTGAAAGGGCTGTGAGATAGTACATATTAACAAAGTCAAGTTAATCAGCTGTTGTATGCTAGTACTACGTGGCAACGTGTTGCAAAGTATATCAAGCAAGCTTGACCTACCTGTCAACGCACCAGCGGAGATATGATTCACTATCCTGACGAGATGTTAGAATTGTGCATTGCAAATAATGAACAAGCCTTTCACTTTCAATGAAAAGCCTAGCCATGAATTCGTCAAACAGTGTGTAAACTGAATGCCAGGGCTGGCCTTAGCATTAGGTAGTCTAAAGGAGATGCCTCAGGCAGCGGACGATGGGGGGGGATGACAGTAAGGTGCAATAGCTTACTCTAAGGTTCAGAAAACTGGTCCTCCTTCACTCTCCTCCTCTGGTCTAGCAATGAAGAGGTCAGAAGCATCCACTTCTGTTTCCAACTAATCACAGTTCGCCATTTTAACTATGTTGTATCCAACCAAGCTAGGATCAAAAACCAAGGTTGGATGTAGGAGAATTTCATTTTTACTTGCAAAACATACAAGAATATCCTGTTTGAAGCCCCGAACGCAAGCACATGTCTGTCAAAAATATTCTATTTCCAAGCCCAACGCGTTTTGGCCTATGTTGTTTTTTAAGGTCTTCTTCAGGGGGTTGATAAGAGATGTCTGCAGAAATACACTTAACAGGATGATAGTCTCCTACGGTAATTACTGGCGACTTCTCTTATCAACCCCCTGAAGAAGGCCTTAAAAAACAACATAGGCCGAAAAAAGCTGGGCTTGGAAATAAAGTATCTTAGCATTCTGAGAACCTGCTTCTCTCCTTTTTTGCCCTGAGCTGGATGCTCTCCTCCTTTTGGTTTTTTTGTCAAAAATATTCACAAATTGTCAAACACATGCTTGTGTTTGTCTCATTCCTAATTCCCAGTTCAATTTGCGCAATTTTCCAAATTTGTGCAAATTTCCACAGGAGACTAAATCAGCCCACTTTAATCTATGGAGGAAATTTGTGCAAACTGGGAGGTTTGCGCAAATCTCCCATATGATTGCTGCTCGATTTATGCAAGTTTCTCATTTGCACAAGGTGAGCAGTGATCAGAAACGCGAACAAGAATCGGTCAGGAGACAAGCAGTGAGACAATGACTGGAGAATCCTAGCATTCTAGAATATAACTCATTTGCCCTTCTCTGCATAAACCATAGGCAGAAATTGACTTGTTTCGAGCAACCAAAGTTAAAACTAACCACGTTTTGTCCCAGTCAATTATTTATTTATTTATTTAATTAATTAATTTGTTAAAGTGCCTTCTAAAACAAATTATGTGGGCATCAAACAAGAACAATTAAAACACAACAAACAATACAGTAAAAATCCAATATCAACACAATAAAACACAAAATCAAAATGCTGGAGCTAAAAACAAGCAAATAATAGGAGTGAAAAACCACCATCAATATCACACAGAATCAAATAGAAGCTCTTACAAAGCTTGGGCGAAAAGGAAAGTCTTAATGCAGTGCTGAAATGACAACAATGTGAGCACCAAGCAAGCCTGTGCATGTTTATATGATTATACTACTGATTATATGAAGATTTTTGCCATGGAGAAGAGAATTGGAAGATGTAATAATAAGCCAGGATTGCTGAAAATTTTGGCTTATTATTTAGGAGTAGCATGCTCATGCACCCTGCCCGATTGCTGCCACCTGGCTCCTCCCTCCAATGGGAGGAGCTAAACTAGAAAATAACAAGGAACCAAAGGCTTCCTGTTACATCTGAACCCATGCCCCAGCTTGCCATTCCCCTAACAAACCAGGAATGGCAAACTAATTTTAAGCCCTCTCTCCAGAGTCTGGTTTATTAGGGGAATGACAAACCATGTGTCCAGGTTTTTATGTTGGGAAGTTTTTGCTTCCTCATTAGTGCCTGGTTCATTTAGCTGATCCCGCTGGTGCAGGAGTGTGAAATGAAGGCAAACAGGTAGTGTGCATCAGCACGGTTCTTGTGAATGATAAGCCAAGCTTCTCATCAATTCTGGCTTATCGTTACATCCAAATGCAGAAAAATGCGGCACTTTATTAAGAGCTTGTGTGGAATCTCTGTTTTAATTCCACTTCCATCTCATGGCTGAAAAGCCTCAGTGGTGCTTAAGAGCCCCAGTGTGAAAAGAAGCAGCCTAGATGACCTTCAGAACCCTCCTGTTACAGTGTTTTTATTTAATATCATTTCCTTCTCCATTAGAGTAGTGGATGAAAGCATTCAGAGACTGGAATTGCAAATACCTGAGTGCTTTCATTTTTAAGGCAGATGGCCTGGGTAAAGATAAAAGACAGGACTGAAAAGGATTAATTAGCATCTGCCAAGGAGGAATGCAAAAGAGGGGAAATAGTTCATAAATATTCATCCATGTTTAAGTGTGTACTTCTATTCCACCCTCTTTGTGTCTCTGGCAGAGCAGCATTTCCACAAGCATTTCTCTAACTAGGGATTTACCACTGCAAGTCTTTGTAAAAAGGATGTGAATATTCATAAATAGAAGTCAAGAAAAGTACCATTTTCATTCTACCAGAGATTAAGTTTAGAGTCAATTTGCAACAAAAACAAAATTGTTGGATATATGAAGATTTAAATACTGAACAGTACAAATATGTATGAGTGTGAATATTAATTATTAAATGTATATCCTACCTTTCTTCCAAAAGGCTAAAGGCTGTTTACATAATTCTTTCCCCAAACACACACTTTTATCTTCACAACAACCCTGTAAACAGGTTAGGCTAAGAGATAGTGACTAGGGATGTGCACTGGATCGGACCCGATCCACGATCCGAGTCCGGTCCAGTGGGAAATCGGATAAATTATCCGATTTCTGATCCAACAGCTGGATCCGCCGATCCAGTCCGAACCGATCTGAAAAGGGTCCGAACCGGTTCGGCGGACCGGCGGATCGGCGGGCACCCACTGGCGCCCACCGCCGCTTCCATTGGCGGGCGCCAGCGGGCGCCCGCCGATGAAAGTGGACAGCGGGGGGGGGGGAGGAAGGGGGGCCTTACCTTCCCGGCCCGTCCGCTCCTGTCCGGCGCCGGCGGCTACTACCAGCGGGCTCCGCAGCCTGCTCCAGGGTGGCGCGCCGGGTGATGTCATCACCCGGCACGCTACTCGAGAGCAGGCCGCGGAGCCCGCTGGTAGTAGCCGCCGGCGCCGGCGGCTACTACCAGCGGGCTCCGCAGCCTGCTCCAGGGTGGCGCGCCGGGTGATGTCATCACCCGGCACGCTACTCGAGAGCAGGCCGCGGAGCCCGCTGGTAGTAGCCGCCGGCGCCGGACGGGAGCGGACGGGCCGGGAAGGTAAGCAGGGGGTGCGTGGAGGGGAGGAGGGGGCGCGCGGAGGGGGGGAGGGGGGCCCTTACCTTTCCGGCCCGTCCGGCGCCGGCGGCTACTACCAGCGGGCTCCGTGGCCTGCTCCAGGGTGGTGCGCCGGGTGATGTCATCACCCGGCATGCTACTCGAGAGCAAGCCGCAAAGCCGGCTGGCGGTAGCTGCCAGCGCCGGACGGGAGCGAACGGCTCTAAAAGGTAAGCAGTGGCAGGGAAGGGGGCTTACCCCCCCCGGAGCCATCCGCTTCTATCCGCTGGCGCCCGCGGGCGCCAGCGGATGGAAGCGGACGGCCCCAGGGGGGGTAGGGAGCGCGGGGGAGGGGGCTTACCTGCCGGGGCCGTCCACAGCGGACGGCCCCGGGGGGGGGGAGGGAGTTAGGCCCCCCCTCACCCACCCGCCACCATTTTTTCCTCATAGACTTGCATTGCAATGCAAGTCTATGGGGGGGAAAATGGCGGCCGATCCAAAAATTTCCGATTTTTGGATCGGGATCGTACTCGATCCAGTCCGGGGGGCCTCCGATTTTGTCCGAACCGATCCGTGACAAAATTGGAGGTCCCGATCCGGGTCCCGATCCGATCCGGGGGGTCCGTGCACACCCCTAATAGTGACTGGCTCAGGGTCACCCATATTTGAAACTAAAAGCTTTAACGTAGGAGCAGTGTACAATATTCTTCCCATTTTAAAGACCATGTTTGAATGTAACTGTGGAGTCCAGCTGCAATTTGTGGGTTAATTAATTGTGGGGATGCAACTGTGTACAACGTGCTTCCAGTTTTCAGGAACAACCTACAAATGTGGCATTCGTAGGTTGTTTCCGTGACATCAGAACCCAGGCATTTAGGGTTGTGCATAGGCTAAACAACTCCATGTTAACCCATGGTTTTTTCTTCGGTTAATTTGCCGTTGTTTAACCTACAAGCAGCCCCAAGTGCCTGGGTCTTCAAATGAAGGAAACAACCTACGAATGCTCCATTCATAAGTTGTTCCTGCAAAATGAAAGTAGCTTATGCAGTGCATGTCTCCCTACAATTCATGGGTTAATTTACATAGATAAATTAACCCATAAATTGCTGCCAGTCACCACCATTATATCCAAACAGGGTCTAAGTGTCTCAAGTGCCTTCCAAACATTATCTACCTGATAAAAGTCCTGGAAGGTAGGTCAATGTTATTCCGATAGGAGGACTGAGGCTGAAAGACTGAAGCTTGTATAAAGCATCCTAGTCAGTTAATGACCTACTTGAGGTACTAACCAGGAACGTCTTGTTCCTGCAGGTTTAAGCTACCACAAAGAGCTTCAGCTACTGGACGATATAATGTAAGATTTTTTTTTTATTATTATTATATAATTTTTATTAATTTCAACAAAACAAACATACACATAATACATAATATATAAACAAACTACCACCCTCGACTTCCCCCATGCACCCCCCCCACCGAGACCTTCTCATAATCATTCATCCTCCTTCCAAAATTTTAATGATTCTTTTGAAGGCGATTGTCCCTTTCCCGATCTTAAAACATATTCCAAAAAGGGAGTCCATATTTCTCCAAAATCACTCTTACTGGACATTCCCCTCATTATTTTCATTTTACATGTCAACATATCGTTCAAAGCTATATCCCAAATTTCTTTATACCAATCTTCTATTATATAACTTCGTTGCCCTTTCCAATTTTTAGCAATCATTATTCTAACGGGTGCCAGGAGGTTGTTTACCAATTCTCTATTTATTATATGCTTATTCCTACTATCCCATATTGCTAGTAGAGCTAACTTCGGGTTTAATTCCAGTTTACTTCCAATTATATCACTTATTTCTTTAAAAACCCTTTCCCAAAATTTTTGTACTTGTTCACAGCTCCACCACATATGAAAATAGGTCCCAACCTCCTGACACCCCCTCCAACAATTCTTTGACACTTTTTTATCGATCTGGTGAAATCTTACAGGTGTTAGATACCATCTCCAAACTGTCTTATAGTAGTTCTCCTTAATTCTAATCGACAGTAACTTTAACATTCTTACATTCCATATCCTCCCCCAATTATCTTCATTGATTTTTTCCCTTACATCTTCTTCCCATACCTCTTTTATAACCTTAAGTGAGTCCTGAAATTCTTCCTCTGTTAATAATTTATATATCTCACTAGTGAGTCCTTTCTTAGCTCTGGCTTCTTCTTTTTTTCCTAATTGTTCAATTAAATCTTCAAATCTAGTATTGTTTCTACATTTCTTATTTTTCAACCTCCATTCCTGTGTCCATTTTACCAATTGCAAACACTTGAACCACGCTATCTTTTGTCCTTTAAATAAATCTTTAATATGCTCACTATCCTTCATCTTTTCCATCCAGTTCCTTAGTTTAATAATATCTTGTTCTTTCAGTCTCGCTTCTATCTCTGGTTTTAATACTCTTGGGAAGTTTCCCACTACTACAACTGGGGCGATCGGAGAATCCCCTGGTATCAACTTCCCTCTATACTTCTCCCAGATCATTAATATATTTTCCAACAATGGGTTGTCCAGTACCTTCCATTCTTTCTTTTGCATTTTAGTAAAAAATATATTTCGCAATTTACATTCTATCTCTACTGTTTGCGATTCCAACCATTCCAAATCTTGGTTCCCTAAAATGGCATGAATAACATATCTTAACTGATTAGCAATATAATAATTCTTAATATTCGGAAGTCCTAAACCTCCTTTCTTTTGAGCCTTATACCATAACCCCTTATTTATCCTAGCTCTTTTATCCCCATTACAATAAGCATTAATCATGTTTTGCCAACTTTTAATCTCAGCTACTGAAATTCTAATAGGTAACATTCTAAACAAAAAATTAACCTTAGGTAATATCTTCATTTTAATAACCGCTATTCTACCAAACCAAGAATGTTTTAATTTTCTATATATCTGTAATTTCTCCCCTACCTCTTTTCTTAACCTTACAAAATTAAGTTCCTCTATTCTTTCTAATTCTTTATCTATATTAACTTCTAAATATCGTATTATATTTTTATGCCTTAATCCTAATTTAGCTTTACATTTCTCCATCTGTTCCTTATTATAATTATACAACATCATTTCTGACTTCCCCCAGTTAACTTGTAATCCTGTAATTTCCCCAAATTCTCTCAAATGTTTCTGAATCCTCTCCCCACTTTCTAGGGGATCTTCTAGTGTCAATAACGTATCATCCGCAAACATATTCACTTTAATCTTATAATTTCTTCCTATCCCCTTTAATCTTTCATCTTCCCTAATTACATTTGCTAAAATTTCTATAACTATTGCAAATAAAATCGGTGAAAGTGGACATCCTTGCCTAGTTCCTCGAGCTAGTGTTATTTGTTGCGTTAACCCATCATTAACCATTATTTCCGCTTTATTATTTTTGTACATCTGGTTAATCACTCCCATAAATTTATGTCCAAACCCAAATGTTTTTAATATTATTTTTAACGCTGGCCATTCCACGCAATCAAAGGCTTTGATGTAAGATTTTTTTTAAAAAAAAATACAAGCAGCTGCCTGAGAATGAGTTTTTCCATCTAGCCCAATACAGCTTAATCTGACTGGCAGTCACTCTCTTGGTCCCAAAGCAATGGTGTTTCCCATCCCAGGTACCTGAGATCCTTTTAGCTGGATACATCAGAGATTAAACCTGGGACTTTCTACATCCAAGGCATGCACTCATTACATCATACCTCCCCATTAGAACTCCTGACATTTTTTTTCATTGCTTTGCTCAGATTTAGTTTGATTTAGATCTCGGCAAATTGTATGCTGTGTTGCCTATTCAGATGGCAGTGTCAACTACTTAGAAACTGAGTTTGGGTGTAATTCATTTTGTTATTTTTTTCACCAGGCCACAATATTTGGTTAGTACCTACATGAGAAGTGACTTTGCAAAGTTTGAAAGAAATTGGCTCAGTTCGGACGACATATTAAGCAACGGAGGAGTAAATAACGTACTGACCGTGTGTTAGGCAGGAGGAGCTCCACAGACGACACACTGCAGCTGGCGCTGCTTTGAACCGGCAAACGCCCCGGCTGCAAGGAACTTGCGGTGGCCATTTTGGTTGCAGCCTCTCCTCCGTGTGTCCCCCAACCGTATCCCAGCATGCACCGTGAGTTCTACCGGCTGCATAGAGCGGCTAGTTTTTTTTGGCTGCTCTAGGCAGCAGAACTCTATTCTGAAACGGAATAGTCCACGGAGGGGGGGGGGGGGTGAATTCGGACGACACTTTAAACAATGGGGCTTCGGGCTAAACAACATGCAAGCCCGTTGTTTCGCTCCGTTGTTTAAAGTGCCTGATTAACGTACTGGCAGTTGTATGTGTGTTGTGTGCTGCCCTCCAGATGACACAATAAGCAACACAACTGACGATTGTTCCCCCCCTCCTCCGTTGACTAATGTGTCGTCCGAACTGAGCCACTGTATATCAGCTTAAATCACCACATACAGACTTGACTATATATTATTTACCTAATGTGTTCAAATATAGTTATCTGCTCACAATGACAATTTATGAATAGAAGAAAGAGATAATCATGGTAAATGAAAAATATTACTTGAAGAAGGTTATTTGCATAGTTTGACATGCATTTGTATTTTGTTGATCCTCAGCAGCCCAGCCAAAACTTTAATGCTTGGCATATCAAGGGCACTCTTGCAAAGTTCTCATTCATTACCTCTTGCATAGAAGAGGCCTAGGACATGAACGGTGGGTTCATAAGGCAGCCACCTTTCTGAAGCTAAGCAGGTCTGGTGGGTGCCTGGATGGGAAATCAGATGGAACCCATGAACACTCCCTTAACTTCTAATGAAGAAAAATGGGATATTAATGTAATAAATAAGATTTCCAGTGGAATATTTCTGATAGTACAATCTTATACATGTCTACTCAGAAATGAATCCCATTAAGTTTAATAAGGCTTACTCTCAGCTAAGCAAGTTTATAAAATTGCCACCTTAGGGCACAATCCTAAGAACGTTTAGACAGAAAAAAGGCCTACAACTCCCAGCATGCTCCAGCTAACATGGCTGTCTTGGGCATGTTGGGGGTTGTAGGATTATTTTTGTCTAAACATAAATAAGATTGCGCCTTAAAACTCTTAGATTTTCGGACAATCATGTCAGTAAAAGAAGCCACTATGGCTTCTCACCCTGCCCCCATGTTATTTGCATAATTTCCCATGATGCAGTGAGGTTGGGATAGCTTCCTAACCACCCTACAACCAATACTGCAAATTGTGGGTTGTAGGTAGGTACGGAGTCACCCCCACCATGCGCTGGGTTCGGACAACACGCCAACATGTGCTGCATCGTAGGGAATTATGCAAATGATGGTTGCATGC
The DNA here is from genome assembly GCA_029215795.1 of Anniella stebbinsi. NCBI lineage: Eukaryota > Metazoa > Chordata > Lepidosauria > Squamata > Anniellidae > Anniella > Anniella stebbinsi. The sequence goes on along the minus strand of JARDYH010000002.1, from coordinate 15,727,039 downwards.
ATGGTATGAGTGGGGAATAGGGGGACAAGCCAAAATGGCTTCTTTTACTGGCTGGTTGTCCAGAGCCAGCACTGTTTACACAATGTAGAATAATATTTCTTTGTTGTTTTAACTGGGCACAGGATTGTTATCCTTCCGTGTGTCCTGAAGAGTGTATAAAGTAATTCAGGATGCTTTGTGTGTGCTGGTAGGGCTGAAGAGGACTTGCTCATTAAAATCTAGACAGCAAAGCTAACTGTTGAATAAGATGGTAAATCTGAAAAATGGGATCCATCGTGTCTTATATTCTTTTGCCTTTCCTAGTAATGAAACTAATATTTTGTGGGCTAAGCAGCCACAGTGCCATAAAATTAAGTTGCTACATGAAAATATCAAGGTGATGTAGTTGCTGAGAGATTTTGGGAAGGAAACCATCTTGTGGTTTAGGACAACAACGACCTGGCCTTTTACTCCTAAAGTGCCCCTGTAAAACATCTCTAAATATGAAAAACAGTAATATCTGTAGAATAGTAATAATTCCAACCTGCACCCACAAATATGAGATACTTTCCATGCCTGAGAATTCATGCACTGAGCTTCTCTGAACATACAGGTTTCCATTTGATTTTATAGATTATGAAAGAGCCTAAGAAACTTCAAACATCAAATGGACTTGAATCTGAAGGCAAAGTTTTAAATTTGATACTCTCTGGTCAGAGCCCTATGAAACTGAAGAACTAGATGTTATAAGTGTGGGAATGTATGTGTGACTTGCTAATCGGTGGCTGGCTAGGCCTACTTGGCCAAATCTAGCTGGTTCTGAACTCCAAACTCCAACTTGCACAAGCTGGCTCCTAAAGTCTGCTGCTATGACTCCCTTCTCAGGCCCCCTCCACAAGGATGCGCTTTTGCGCCCGGTTCGGGGATTATGCGCATTATCGCGGAGGCGCATTTACTCCTAATCCCTCTGCACGGGAGGCGGCGAGAGGCGGCGAAGCGCATTAATTGATGTCCAAAAAGCGCTTTACAAGAAGTTAACGCGCATAATCGCTTGTTCACACCGCGAAAATGCGCTTTAACGGCCGGAGCAAAATAAAAGTCGCTATTTAACGCGCATTCGAAAATGCGCATTATCGGGGAGATAACGCGCCTGTATAATGAGCCTTCAAGGCTCATTAAACGTCTCGTGTGGAGGAGGCCTCAATTGGCTTTAATTCCCGTACGTGTTTTCTGTCCTCAACATGGCCCTAAGAGAAATCCAATGATGCCCTCTCAACCTATGGAACAGAAGATAACCTCCATTAGCATGGTCATCTACCCCTTTTAGAGTGGGTGGGGAGTCCAATGAGTGGGGAGAGGGGGTCATAGTGTTCTCTTGGGAATCCCTTCTCCTATTGAGATGTTTTGTTAAGGAGTTTCCTAGATCTGGATATATGTACCTGGTTGGGGGGGGCATTGAGATGGGATTGGGATTCTGTGGACATGCCACCCATCCCACTGCCCAACAGTCTCACAGCCTGAGCTGACAGAGGTGGTCTCAGAGGTGGTTTTGAATTTCTCTAAATCAATTGTGTTAGGGGAACTTAGGAGCAGGGCTGGGTTTCATGGCTTCCATGGTAATCATAGGCCTGTCTCACTTCATATCTGGCAATACACATGAGGCAGGGCAGAACTCCATTGTTATGGACAGAGCATTACATAATAGAGTTTAGATTTGCTAGGACTCTGGACCTTTGCAGATGCGGGGACCCTGATAAGATGGTGTGCCCCAGAGATGAATGAATCCAGGAGGTTTCCCAAATGCTCTGACGGATTTTCCATCCCGAGGTTAGGAGAGGATGCTTAGGAGCAATTGTGTCATCTGTTTGAATCACTTCCCCATAGTACAAGCCAACTAGAGCTTTGACAGGATTGGGAAAGTGAATTTCAGCAGGTATCATTTGTATGCATGCAACACCTGGTGAAATTCCCTCTTCATCACAACAAATAAAGCTGCAGGAGCCCTGCCCTCTTTTGTATCTGGCCACTCTAGCTATACTCCTGCAGCTTTAACTTTTGTGATGAAGAGGGCATTTCACCAGGTGCTGCAGGCATAACAATGACACCTGTTGAAAACCCCTTTTCTATGCAACTGTTAAAGATACAGGAACCCTGTCCTCCTTTTCATATGGTTATCCTACCATTGTGCAAAATGGCATTTGAGTTGTGCATTAGCTCCTGGAAATTAGGCTCTTCTTTCTATACTACAATGGGCTGTAAATTTCGTCACTCTCTTGGTCAGGATACCAGTCCAGAGGGTAGATAACAAACTGCTCTTGAGCTGAAACCACTGTGTGGCTCTCTACCTCATCTACCTGGGAGCTCCATGCCAATTTCCTGTGGGGGTGTTCCCTGACATTAAGCACATGGTGGTTGGAGGAAGGGGCAAGGCCTGCAATAACAAACATGAAGCTGCCACTGTTCCATGTTTCTTCCTTCTTCCTTGTAAAATCTAGACCAACACAACACATGACGTGCCATGTTCATCCCAGTTAATGTTTCTCACAGGCTAATACATTCTACATTCTCCCAGGCAAAAGGATAAACATCTACCAAACTGCCCTGAGGGACTGCATATCATTTCCCCTCCTATTCTTTCCCATTTCCTGCTAGAAAAAAGAAGTGGGGCCCTGTAGAAACAAATGACTGGGTTCAGACAACAATGAGATTGGGTTGTTGTTAGATCATGGAATGTTGTTGTACGCTGAGTTATCATACTATCTGAATGCGGGGCAGCTTGTTAATCATGCAGTGTAGTTTATTTTTCTCAAACAAGCCAGCTTGAGAAATAATAATAATAATAATAATAATAATAATGAACTCATGGTTTGTTGTTGGGTTTTTCAGGGTTGTTACAAGCCACACTGCACAGTTAACAAGCCACCCTGCGGAAACCACATGCATTCAGACAAGATGATAACCCATGGGACAACAACAGCCCACTGTTCAACGACAACCCACACTCAGCCACTGGCTGAATTCGGACAACACGATAGTCAATGGTAGGGTAATAATCAACTTTACAGTTGTTCATCTAGGGGGTACTCCCCACACAACATGGTAATAAATAATCAACTGTGGTGTGGATTCGGATCAGCACTGAGTTGACTATGGCAGCATTCGGACGACACAATTGTCAATACAACTGACGATTGTTCCCCCCCCCCCCCCAGTTGCTTATTGTGTCGTCCGATTGAGTGTGGATTGGCATGTTGTGTGAACCCAGCCAATGTTGCAGTGTGAACTGCTTCTGTTCAAGGTTCCAGTCTTTCTAATCCTCCCCCCCCCCCACCGGCCCTGGCTCACACAGTGTCTTCCTTCCCCCCCCTCCTCCAACAGTCTGTCAGCATCATGTGGTCCCTGAGCATGCTCCATCTTTATTGGGCTGTTTTGTGTTTCTTATATCCTTTTTGGTTGCCCCCTCTATTTTGAGGTTTGGGGGTGAGGTGAACCCACCAGTGCCCAATCCCAGCTATATTAAAATTAAAATGTTGGATTTCTTTGTTGATTTCTATGGGTAACTGCAAAACCTTATAGAATAAACCCCCTAAAGGTTGGATACCCCACCAAGAGTCTAAAAGATAACTCAATAGCATGGAATGTTGAAAGATGGAGGGGGGAAATGGACAACGGGGTGGAAAGGGTAATGGAAAGGTGTAAAAATAGAGTAGGGGAAAATGATGTGAGAAACCCCAATGGCGTGGGGGCAGGGAAAATGAAAACCGTGTGGGAGGAAGAACAGAATTGAATGACTGGAGAAGGAAGAAGCAGGAAGAGATGATAGTGAGACATTTAAGAGCTACCCCATCTTTCTGGTCTACCCCCTATCCAACCATATTTAGGTGGCCTGTTAACCAGCCCCCTGGCTTGGTGTGCTGCTTGGTAATGCCAGGTTGGTCCAAACTAAAACAGTTGTCATCCATTATTTGATTGTGGATGAAGGAGCCAACCTGGTGTTTGCCACCCAAACATGGGTGGATGAGCTGGGTGCCATTGGTCTGTCCTAGCTCTGTCTGCCTGGACACATAGGGTAGAATCCAACTGAAGTCCTACTTAAAGTAAACTTATTGAAATTAATGGGACGTAAGTTAGTCATGATTAACAGTCCCATTCATTTCAAAGGGTCTACTCTAAGTAGGACTTTAGTTGGATTCTATTCAGGGCAATCTGTTCTGAGTCTCTGCATCTGGATCATCAGCCTCTCATAGTTCAACCTACATGATCCAAACCTCAGTGAGAACCAGCAGAGTAAAGGTGCACCTCTGAACAATCACTCCAGGTATAAGGCTCAGAATAGGCAAAATAATCAAAAGAGTAAGGATCTTATGGTTTACTATTCTTCTCTTTTCATGGATCGGTATTTCTGAAGTTTGCAATGCAACTTTAGGCCAGTTCACACATGCATGTTCATCACTATAGTATCAACAGCATGTGAATGTGCCATCATAGATGAATCACAGATGAATACAGCCTTTCACCCCACAATCACCTCAAACTCAGTGCTTTTCACTAGAGCTGGTTCATTTCACATATCTGATCAGCAATCAAATGAAGAGAAATCAAGATGGTGATACCAACCGCATTTCAGGTAAAATCAGCCGTTACATTTTGCAGAGCAGTGGGACCGATTTGCATTCAGTACAAACAGACCTTTTCCTCTCAAGGGTTGAATCCTGGAAAAACTGCTCCTGCAAGATGGAGCTGACTGATTGGTTAGTGCCCATGATGTCACAATGGCACCTTACTGGAGAAACTTTCCAACTTTTTTCAAAAAATGTTTATCTATTTTATTAGACAAACAAAGCGGGTTAAATCCAACACTTGCACAATGGGACTTCGCCTTGATCTCCTCCCCACTGCAGCCCCCCCATGCTCTCTTAAATCTGCCCTCCAGAGGGTTCCACAATCCTCTGGAGCAGATTTGGGGGACAGGGCTGCAGGAGGAAAGAAAATCCATTCTGCCATTGAGTTTCATTCTGCTAGTAGAAGGCCAGCATTGGATCCAACATTGAATGTACAAAGAAATGAAATGTACATGTGGAGCTTTTTGATGTATGAATTACATTCTGGAAAATTTAATTCAAAATTCATTTGAATTATGGAGGAGGGGCAAGATTTACCATTGACCTAGAGTTCAATTTGCAAAAAGGCCATTTCTGTTGTGCAGATTTTGCAGCCGAGGGAAAAACCAGTGTGGTGTCATGGGACTTGGGAGATACGGGTTCTAGCCCCCACTCGGCCATAAAGCTCATTGGGTGTATTTGGGCCAGTCACTGACTCCCAGCCTAAACTACCTCACAGGGTTGTTGTGAGGATAAAATGGAGAGGAGTAGGATCATGTAAGCCGCCTTGGGTTCCTTGCAGACAGAACAAAAGGTGGGATATAAATGTGATAATAAATAAATAAATAAAAATATCAGGGTGAAGAACCTGTTGTGACTTCTTTTTAATATTGCCTCTCTCTTCAACTTTACTAAGAAGAAGACCCAATTAACTCGGTGAGACTTAATTCAGAGTGAAAATTCTTTGGATCAGGCTGCAAGTCATGTCCACGGTAGTGAGAAGGAACCAGTTCTGTCTTTCAGGTACACTTACATCTATTGCCAAATATATATAGCATCTGTAAAGTCCTATACTGGCAGCGGAAATGGTGCTTAGTAATGCTTTTGAGTAAGCATTACCCAGTCTAGACATTCTAGACAGGTCTGTATTTTTTTTATGTAATATGCAGTTACAGCCTTACAAGAATAGAGAAGAAATAGCTTGCTGTGTCTACAAATTGAGCATTTGACACTCTCAGCATTGTCAAATGTAAAAATGACCAAAGTAGTGGAAGGGAAAAGCACTAATGATAGTTGAATAAAGAACGTATTTACATCAGCACCAGAGCCAGTCTATTTCAGTTCTTCAAATGTAAAAATGCCCATGGGGGGGGGGGGGGGGGAATATCTATAGAAAAATGGAAAGGACTGATTTAGCAACATGCTTCAAAGGAGGGGGGGGGAGGACAGAACCAGTTTTGATTTCAGCTACTTTTAGGGTCACTGAAATGAAAACGCTAAGAAACTTACCAAAATAAATTAGCACTGTGCTTTTAGTAAATAATCAGGTAACGATTTTCATTTTGATATGTGCTTTATTAACTTAACTTAAAATATGTCACATTTCCAGCAAAGTACATTACTGCAGCAAATTGGATTACAAGTAGGAAATTCTCTCCTGCTGCAAGTCATGAGAACTGTAATGCTGGATCAGGCAAAGTTCTATCTAGCCTTTTAATAGTTTTTGCTTACAGTGTCCACTACCACTTTTTCATAGGAAAAGCAAGTGTTTTTTAATCACGTAGATTAATCAGCTGAAGCTGACACCAGAAAGGTGTCTAAAACGATATCTAGGGGTTGGGAAGTGAGGTTCCAGTGCTCAAGCACAATCCTGACTCTGCATCACTAGCAGAAACAAAATCACACAAAATCAGCAAAATCATGCATATTGGCTTAATTTGTGCAGGATGTTGAATTCGCCTTTTCTTTGTGCAGAATCTGGACTACTTTACATAAGAAACAGCTTTATACCTGGATAGATTATTTGTCCATCTAACCCAGTATAGTCTAATCTGACTGATAGATGCCAGCGATTGAAACTGTGATATTCTCCATGCAAAGCAGACACTCTACCACTGAGCTTTGAACTCTTGCTAAAAGTTCTTTACGATGTTAAAGAATGTTATCGTTAATATGCAACAGCAGCCTTATTAAAAAGAGTCGCTCTTACCTGTTTTGTCACTAGAATCCTTCAAAGCAGGAAAGTGAGGAAAAATGAAATCCTGTTTCCCATCACAGCTTTTTCATAAGACTTTGTGGGTGTTGGATGGAAAAACGGGCAACATTAACGACGAAGTGAGCTTTGTCTTTCAAGGACAGCACATCGTACAGCTTGTTGATGGATGTTAAGTATATAGCCCTGTGCAGATCATATGAAAAGAGAAATTGTTTAGCAAATCATGCATGTGAAAAGATGCATTCAATAATGCTGCCAAAGTTTACTCGAGGCCTGTAATGAGAAGTTTAGTATGTGCTGCGCAAGGAAGATGACACTGTCATCTAATTTGTTATAAAATGCTTAAGAGAAGGGGCAGAAAATGTTCATTGCCATTTCTCAAGTGATTTTTATAAAACACATTGGTGTCAATTTTAATGGCTATCTGACCACTGGAATTTTCTTCACTCAAACTGCATCGGCTTATTATCGTAGACTCTGCAGGGGATGGAAGCTGATATCTTAACTTAGACAACAGATGTTTGATTCAGGTCTGTTCTGAACAGGCAGATAGACCAATTCGGACTGGGGATAGCAGGATTCAAATCTCCACTTTTGGCCCAACCATATGAGATGTGGGAGAGCCTCTATTAACCCCTTAACAGGCGGGGGACAGATTAAGACCCTCTTTCACCAGTACCACTGGCCCAATTAAAATCTGAACCCCCATAGGCTGCTTTAAGGTTAAAAATGGGGAGAAATCTAGTCTCAAATTTCCTGCTTCTAACAAAATCTTCCCTATAGCAGCCATTTTGTGAGAGTACCCACAATACTCTCAAAATTTCAAATATTCTCAGTCACCAAAAAAAGTTGCAGAGCCCTGTCCTAGGCCATAAATAATAATTAAACTGCTCTTCTCTGTGTCTTGTTTCTTATTTTTAGACATATGCAGAGCCCTAACTTGTTAGTGGGGGGCTGTGAAAAATAGTTATTTTAAAGAAATAGTTATTTTAAAGAAGAGTGCAATGATCTTCAGCATAGACTGGGTGCTTTATTTCCATTCCTAGAACCCTGTGAGTTTCACACAGTAAAAGGTTAAAGTAAAAGCTGTTACAGGAATAAACTCCCTGGAGATGAAACTTTTGCAGGTCAAGAGAAAAGCTAGCAGCCCATCATTGGAGTTGGCTGACTGAACTGTTTCTTTCATTCATCTGCGAGGAACCAGTTACACATCTTGAGTGAGCCTTATAAAATTGTGGCCATAGAGAGAAAGGTTTAGTAGTACTTGTGTTGATATCAAAGTGCTACACTCATGTTTTAGTTGGGAAAGCAGAACATATAAAAAAAAAGCCCAGAAATCCCATTACTTGCTTCTTGCCAAGTCTTCATCAAAAGCCTGGTTTGGGGCTTATCTGAAGCTGCAGGTACACCTCTATAGTTCCATTCTTTGAGATCGTTTCTATAGTCCTTCTAGAGGCTAAGTAAAAATATCTGCTCCTTCCATTTCCATTGAAAGGATCTTAGATAGCAGGACTGGGAAGACAGCTGCCTGCAACCTTGGAGCCCTGCTGCCAGAACAGACAATATTCCAGTAGATGGACCAATGACTTGATATAAAATCGCTGCTTTTTATGGGCCATTGCTGTTTCCAGTGTTAGAGCATAGCGCAACATGTCAAAGTTTCAGCCGCCATGACAGTTTTGTTGTCTAGACATGCCCCACACCCACAATTGCCTGTACCCCTTCTAGCACCCCTTCCTGGGGAGCTAATGCCAAAGGGGGTTTGGCTGGTGACAGCTTTCAGTAGTTCTGAGCTTCTTCAAGGGGCAAGGCACTGATTCCACCTCATTAGCTTAAAAAACTGTCAGTGATTCAGCGGCATAATCTATATGCAGGAGAAGACATCAAAATACTGTGTAATATCTATAATAAGCTGCTTCCAACTGCAAATGATGTTGATACTTGTAGAACAAAATAGAGACAAATTGCAGCATGTCTTGGAGTGGGGAGAAACTCATGCATGCACTGGTTGTGCTATTTAGGATGGATAAATAACCACGCTATAGCTGAACAAGACTTCAGACACTGTCAAAAAGAAAAGGGCATGGCATTAAAGAATCCATGTTAGATTTTGCAGGGTTGGGTTTGTGTGCCTATTGCTAGCAGCTACTTATCTCCATTTGGTAATAACATAGGGCTGCCTTGACGGTGCTGCATTGGTACTTCGTTCCCCCTAAACCTGTGGTTTCACTCCGGCGGGGACGGATGGTGTCAGGTAATCCCCATGCCAAGGAGGGAGTGCAGGGTTTCTGGCAGTCATCTGGGTACTGGAGCTGCCCCCTGCCCCCTTCCTGGCTTCTGGTGACCAATCACAGGATGCTATCCTCCTGGAACGCCCCCAAATCAACCCCAGAGCGAGGTCAGATGGTGGAAGATCCGGGGTGACCTTGCTTCCACTGAAAATATCAGGGTAAGTCCCTGACTTTTTAACCACGCAACTTCGCAGAAAAGCCCCACGGTGGCTGCGAATCTGCAGCTTCATCATATAACTGATGCAGGGCTGATTTGCAGCCACCGCGGGGTTTTGAGCAAGTATAGACAGCCCCGTAGTTTATCCCAAACTAAAAATGTATTTTAAGCCTTTTAAGACAGAAAAGGCATTGGAAGGATTCTTTGAAATATATTTGGAGAAAGATCAGCTGCCCCCAAGGAAGGAAAGTCCTTTCTGACTTTGGGCACAATACATGTTTTATCAGGAACCTGAAAATATTTTATCTCCTGTTTTGGGACATATAAGTAAGTGCCTTCTCCTTTTGCTGTTTCTTTAATAAATTGGTTGGCCAACCATGTTTTCTTCTAGCAGATGAAATGTTTGCAGATCCAGGTTATGACTCTACTTTTGCCAATGTTTCCAGAATCATGTTGAATGCCTCCCCACAAGACTCTGTACTTTTTGAAATGTTCTTAGCTTTCATTGTACCAAAAAAAAAAAAGAGATAGCTTACACAACAGCAGATCATATGATAAAACTGGACTGTACTGCTTAAGACTGCAAGCAACAGGGGGAATCAACTAAAAACAACACTAACATGTCAGGAAAAAGGAATGCAACCTAGCCTCCCCAATATGCAAGGATGTTTTCTTTTTTAAGGGAGCATTCAAGCAGGCACCTACAACCCAGAGAGGATAGTCCAGGAACAATTTAATTGGTTGTTTGTATACACCAGGCCTCAATAAAATTTACTAGCACTGATTATTAACTTTATGAGAGAGTCTGGATACAATGTTCTCATTTCTTTTATGTACAGTTGTAGTCAAGTTACTGTAAGATTCCCACATTTTCCTCTGATATAGTGAACATTTTAGAGAACAATCAAAAGTCTGGTAAATTTTAAGTCCTTCTGTGTGAATTGGGTGAGCGTCCAGCAGAAACGTGTCAAAACGGCATCTTTAAGGAATGCTGAGTAGTAATACCAGACAAAGTGGTCAGCTTTAACAAAGGAGGTGCCCATTATGTTTACATTGGCAACCAGTACCATCAGCAGCAAAATGGATACGTTATTGGTGAGCATATCTGCCATATGTATACCAGGCTTTGGAAGGGAAAACTGTAAAGTGTGAGGGGAAAACAGATGTCTCTAAAGACATGGAGACGTGAGGTGAACTAAGATCTGTGATTGACCACTACTCCAAGGAATATATTCATCACATTACAGAAGGCCTGATCTTTCTCTCTAATATATGCCAATAAGACATATATCTTAACTAGTTTACCTTCTGATGAGTGGAGAAGGAGGAGATGGGAGACCCTGTGCTGATGGATTTGTGTGCTCTGTCATGGATCGGTGTCCGTTGTAAATTTTTCAAGTGGGAAAAGTGTGCCATAGAGGGTTTCCAAATATTGACAAAAATGCAGCAGAAGGAAAGGTTGAAGCTAATAATTTTGATGTCAAACTAATTGGCGAAGCACTTAGGTCGGAGAAGGATGACTTTTCCCCTCAACTAGACATCTCTTTCTCCTTCTAGACCCCTTCCTCCCCCTATTTTATTACGTTGTGAAACTAGAGTAATTTCTAAATTTTTCCATTTAGATCACTCAAGGTTCACCACAAGGATTGTGCCCAACAGCTTCACATGTTGTAAATTCAGCTCTTAATTGCGTCCTTTCGTTTATTGATCTGGTGACTAACAAAATGTGCTTTGACAATATGTGAGCTAAGCATCAGCCTTCGTGGTTATATTGAGCTCCTCCTTTAAGCCGTGCCTACTGAAATGCTCAAACTAGTGGAGGGTTTAACAGCAAGACCTAAACGTAAAACCGAGTAAAAGTGTTACAAATTTCATTAGCCACCCTGCTAGCTTTTGGCTTAGATGTTTGGGTCTCATAAATATGTCCATATAGACAGTTCACAGTTTCTGGGGAGTAAATAATATATTTATTTCCCTCTGGATCGAGGTGGGGAACAACATCAAATATAAAATACATAAAACCGATCAAAAGCACATAAAACTAATACATTATTAAAATACCAATAAAACTCTTAAAATTCGACTGGGTAGGCCTGCCGGAAGAGATCAGTCTTTATGGCTTTCTTAAAGTCAAAGAGACTTTTAAGTTGACGAATCTCTTCTGGCAGGCCATTCCACAGTCTGGGAGCGGCAGAAGAGAAGGTCCTCTGGGCAACAGTTGTCAGGTTATGGAGCCTTCCCCACCTGGGGCCCTCCCGATGTGTTGGGCTGCAATTCCGAGCATTCCCAGTGTGGGCTGGGAATGATGTGGGTTGCAGTCCAACACATTCGGAGGGCACCAGATTGGGGAAGGCTGCCCTAGAGTGTTTTGTTATAACAGTGGGCTAATTGCAGAAAATAAGGAGAATGTGGCTCCGAATTCATGATGTCACTGGCCAGGTTCAGTCAATCTTTCCCAGTTCCATAACTTTATGAAGCCAAGTAGGAGCATCAGGACCTGGTCCCCCCCCCCTTTCTTGTTACCCTATCTTATTACACTGGTTCATTCCCAGAGTTCTCCGCTTTGGACATAACCGGGAGCTCAGGCTTAATAGAAGCCAGGAATGATGCATTAAAGCTGGCTCACAAGGGACAGAGAAGGTTGAGGTTAATGAAAGCAGGAAAGATGATCCGAAACTGGCCACTGTGTATTTTGTTTTATGTACAGAGTTTGAAAACACAGGACATTTTGCTGTCCTTCATGGAGTGCCTGTGCAATCAAAGCATGAATCACTGTGATTTTCTGGATGGCTCTGTCAACATTGAACAAGAGGCTGTAGAGCAAAGGTTTTATATGTATATTCAGCTCTTGACTCTAGAATTGCAAACCCCTGGTCTTAAGAATGTCAAATAACCTGTTTGTCCTATTCAACTTACAAATATACTTGCATTTTAAGAGCTGCAAGCTTTAACCAATTTTCTTAGTAGATTAATCCATTAAAGACTTAGTTGACTAATTTGGTAAGGCCAATTTTTCATTGGTACGGGGAACATTTTAATCAGTGGGGCTGGCAGTTGAAGGTTCAGATGTGTTACTGAATTGGGGAATGAAAAAGAACATATTAAAGATGGTCTTTCCACCTAACAATGAATGATAGATTTTGTGTACAAAACTGGTATTTCCCACACTAATGTATTTATTGATTTGATTTGAACCCCGCTTTTCCACTAAACACGGGTCTCAAGGTATCACAAAAAAACCAAACACTTTTATTTACAATATAAAATATATATTTAAATGTAATTAAGCAATCAATGAATTGCTTGAAAGGCAAATGATTCATCTGCTAAAAATCCTTTAATTGGTGGACAGCTGTAAAAAAAATGTTAACACATAGATCTTTTATATCTAAAGTGTATGTGGGTGTATTTATGTGTGCTGGAAAGGAAATGATTAAATCAAGCCATTTTTACTAACAAATCTCAATGGAAAGACTCCCATGAGCATATCTGCACATTTCAATTACAGCGTAAACTCTTCACATACCACAGATTTTATCTGACCTTGTTACTTCCAATTATAAACAGCACAGCTTGTTCTAGACCCCTAGATTTTACTCCAGAGCTTGTGCCAACTTGCTTGTGAGTTTGCTTTCCCTCCTAATCATGTGTGCAAGGAGGAAAGGGGCCTTCACAGTAATGTTTGATCTTGTGATACTTTGGCACACAAGACTTTTGTCTGCAATGACACGCACTATCAGAAGGCTGCAGAGGCTTCCCGAATGTCCTTGTTACTGGGGAAGAAAATGCAATAGAGTTCTCATTAATTTTATCCCTAGGTATTCAGATTTTACTGTGCTCCCTACGGTGTATTTAAGCATTCAGGCAGAATGATAATACTGGAGGCTTTATCAGAAACAACTGTGCTTTATCATTCAAACGATATAGCTGATTTTTCTTCTGCTCTTTCTGAATTTCTGTCTCCTGCGTGTTACCTCAGCCCTTCAGGCATCACTGGGTAAGAACTTTGGTTCATATTCTCAGTTCTGCTGCTGTTAAACCCTCTAGTCATCACAGACTTTGTAAATAGCACTCTTATTTATTATTCAACTTGTTAATTTAGGCAATAGTTTGGCCCTGCAGGCTATTAAGATAAATGACAGTGTGGGGCTAGAAAAGTATTGTTTCCCTATAGTTTTGCGTTTGCCTTCCCTTTCCCTAAGCCAATGGTTTTCAAATAATATTTTGAGTTTCCTTGAACTTCATTAGGAGTTCCTCAGTGAGAAAATCAGGTGGAAAGGGTCTCTGGCCTGAGACCATGCACAGCAACGCTGGATTGACTCTCGCATGAGCCAAGGTGAGCCCTCGGCCTCCAACAGCAGATTTGGGACAGGTAGCACAGCAAGCAAGCAAGCATCTTCCAGCCAATGCTGCGACCCACAACCTCCCTCTGCTGCCTGCCCACCATCCAGGCTTCCTGTGCTACCAGCTTCACTTTATTGCAGCAGGCTAGGCGGGAGCCAGCACCTTCTCAGATTTCACACCAGTGTCTTGTTCCCTGAGGAAGGATGTCTACATGCCCTTCCTCAGAAAGAGTCATTGGAGCAAGTTCTGAGAAGACACCAACCAGACTCAACTCTAGGAGAGTCACTTTGCTGTAGCAGGAAGCACTGTTTTTAAAAAAATATTTCTTCACAGCACTAACATTTCTCCAGTGGCTGGGTCCAGCGCCTCTTTGAAGGTTGGCAGGAGGGTGGCCAGCAGGGCCCTCTGGAGTGCTCACCTGCCAAAGGCCTCACTTTGAGGCATAATTCCTCAGAGCAAGGCACTGGACCCAACAGGCAGCTGGACGGTCCTCTCAACGCTGGGGTGAGGGGATGAGATCTGCTACCCCGCCTGATCCACTGCATGAGGCAAGGCTTTCACCCTGCCTCATGAGAGGGTCAAGCCCTCGGCTAGGTGGTGCAGAAAGCAGGGGACGGGGGAAGAAACAAAAAAGTCCCCTAAATAAGACCATATGAGGTCTGCATTTTAGACTCAGTCTCAGTGTAAAGATTGTAGACTGGATGAATTAGTCAAGGCTAGAAAATGAAGTTCTTGAAGCCTGTTCAGAGTTGCTGTTTTTCATACAATGAGCAAGAGAGCAAAATAGTCCATAGCAACGCATACCAATGTTACATTTTCCTTAACTTTGGCTTTTGTTGATGGGATTTCCCCCCCTCCCCATTTGAGTTCTAAACTCATTATCGTATTTGGATTTGAATGGGAAGGCATTTTGCCATGAGTCAGACTGGCTGATACACTTGGTTCCATCTTTGGTGTTTGATATACAGAACATGTTATCCAGGTTCAAATCCCATGGGGTTATGCAAACCTGATTTTGAGATTTGAACAACTATGATCCAGTTTAGACGACACGCTATGCCACGGTTAGCAGCCTAACAATGGCTTACTGTGTCAACTGAACAGGCCCATTGTTTGAGATACTTTCACCGAGAAAGGGAAAGAAGCTATCTGAAGGCTCCTTGCATTATTTAATCAGTTGTTCAGCAACTACGGGGGCACCAATTGGATAAAAAAGTAGTAATTTCTAGGGGTGTGCATCGGATCGGATCCGATCCACGATCCGAATCCGATCCGACCCAAAATCGGGAAAATCCGATCCGATCCGATCCGATCCGGACAACCTCCGATCCGATCCGATCCGATCCGATGAGGTCCGATCCGGATCGGACGCCATTTTGAATGCTTTTTCCCATAGCCAAGTATTGTTTTACAAAAACGCCTATAACTTTTTCATTTTTAAAGATAGAAGGATGAAACTTGGGCACATTGTAGACTGGTTAGGGGTAGTTATCTGTGAGAAATTTCAGAAAGATTGGTGCATGCATTTTGTGGCAATTAATTTTTTAATAAATACCCAGGAATGCCTATAACTTTGTCATTTTTAAAGTTACACACATGAAACTTTGCCACATTGTAGGGGGTACCTTGGGACCTATGTGTGTGAAATTTCAGAAACGTAGGTGCTTGTCTTGTGTGGCAATTAATTTTTAGAAAAATGGGTAGTAGTGGGGTAAATACAGTTACGCCTCCCATTTTTTTATTTTTGAAGATACAAACAGGAAACTTGGGCACATTACAGGTACCACTTGCCTTGATATGTGTGTGAAATTTCAGAAACATTGGAGCTTTCCTTGTGTGGCAATTAATTTTTGAAACAATGAGGAAAGAAACACCTATAACTTTGTCATTTTTAAAGTTACACACATGAAACTTTGCCACATTGTAGGTGGTACCTTGGGACCCATGTGTGTGAAATTTCGGAAACGTAGGTGCTTGCCTTGTGTGGCAATTAATTTTTTAATAAATACCCAGGAATGCCTATAACTTTGTCATTTTTAAAGTTACACACATGAAACTTTGCCACATTGTAGGCGGTACCTTGGGACCTATGTGTGTGAAATTTCGGAAACGTAGGTGCTTGCCTTGTGTGGCAATTAATTTTAGAAAAATGGGTAGTGGTGGGGTAAATACAGTTACGCCTCCCACTTTTTTATTTTTGAAGATACAAACAGGAAACATGGGCACATTACAGGTACCACTTGGCTTGATATGTGTGTAAAATTTCAGACAGCTGGGTCCAGGCATGTGGTGGCAAGGTATTTTTGAAACAATGAGGAAAGAAACGCCTATAACTTTTTTATTTTAAAAGTTAGAAGTCTGAACATTGCTCACTTTGTAGATGGGTTAGGGGTAGATATGTGTCAGAAATTTCAGAATTATAGGTCCAGGCATTTGATGGCTATGGAATTTTTAAATTACATGTTTCAAAAAAATTTCTACAGAGGCCAGGTCTTCCCCTCCCGCTTCCCGCGAAGAAAAGGAAACACTCTCTCGTCTCGATCCCTTTGATCCTTGCTAGTAGTATCCATTACAGGGCTCGTGTTTCCTTTCCTACTTTCACTTATCAAGCAGAACGGCTGAGCCTAGCTGAGTTTTGCAGCCATGCGTGCAAGGAAGGATCACTCTGGTCTCGATCCCTTTGATCCTTGGTAGTATCCATTACAGGGCTCGTGTCTGCTTGAGTACAAAGTGAAAAGTGAAAGTAGGAAAGGAAACACGAGCCCTGTAATGGATACTACTAGCAAGGATCAAAGGGATCGAGACGAGAGAGTGTTTCCTTTTCTTCGCGGGAAGCGGGAGGGGAAGACCTGGCCTCTGTAGAAATTTTTTTGAAACATGTAATTTAAAAATTCCATAGCCATCAAATGCCTGGACCTATAATTCTGAAATTTCTGACACATATCTACCCCTAACCCATCTACAAAGTGAGCAATGTTCAGACTTCTAACTTTTAAAATAAAAAAGTTATAGGCGTTTCTTTCCTCATTGTTTCAAAAATACCTTGCCACCACATGCCTGGACCCAGCTGTCTGAAATTTTACACACATATCAAGCCAAGTGGTACCTGTAATGTGCCCATGTTTCCTGTTTGTATCTTCAAAAATAAAAAAGTGGGAGGCGTAACTGTATTTACCCCACCACTACCCATTTTTCTAAAATTAATTGCCACACAAGGCAAGCACCTACGTTTCCGAAATTTCACACACATAGGTCCCAAGGTACCGCCTACAATGTGGCAAAGTTTCATGTGTGTAACTTTAAAAATGACAAAGTTATAGGCATTCCTGGGTATTTATTAAAAAATTAATTGCCACACAAGGCAAGCACCTACGTTTCCGAAATTTCACACACATGGGTCCCAAGGTACCACCTACAATGTGGCAAAGTTTCATGTGTGTAACTTTAAAAATGACAAAGTTATAGGTGTTTCTTTCCTCATTGTTTCAAAAATTAATTGCCACACAAGGAAAGCTCCAATGTTTCTGAAATTTCACACACATATCAAGGCAAGTGGTACCTGTAATGTGCCCAAGTTTCCTGTTTGTATCTTCAAAAATAAAAAAATGGGAGGCGTAACTGTATTTACCCCACTACTACCCATTTTTCTAAAAATTAATTGCCACACAAGACAAGCACCTACGTTTCTGAAATTTCACACACATAGGTCCCAAGGTACCGCCTACAATGTGGCAAAGTTTCATGTGTGTAACTTTAAAAATGACAAAGTTATAGGCATTCCTGGGTATTTATTAAAAAATTAATTGCCACAAAATGCATGCACCAATCTTTCTGAAATTTCTCACAGATAACTACCCCTAACCAGTCTACAATGTGCCCAAGTTTCATCCTTCTATCTTTAAAAATGAAAAAGTTATAGGCGTTTTTGTAAAACAATACTTGGCTATGGGAAAAAGCATTCAAAATGGCGTCCGATCCGGATCGGACATCTGGTCCGATCCGATCCGACCAGCCTCCGATCCGATCCGATCCGACCCCCCAGGTCCGATTCCGATCCGCTATCCGATCCGATCCGGGGGGTCAGTGCACATCCCTAGTAATTTCTTTACTGAGCTCTATTGACACGTTGAGGTCCTTTGACTAAGCCACAGTGGTAAACATAATTTTAGAATGAGGCACACGTTGATAAAATGAAGCTATGTTCACCTGGGAGAACTAAACAGTAACAAAGAAGAACATTCTAGATTCCTAGTTTTTCAGGTTGTGGGGCTTAACAGGCAGAAACTGGTTTCAGTAAGGTGACAAGATGCAATAGATGAAGGGTTCCCATTCTCTTTAATGCTTTTACAGATGAGTCAGTTTCAACAGATGTCATTCCTGACTGGAATTATGTTTTGGAGCTTTCTTAAACTCAATAAAGAATTATTTCTCAAGTATTTCTATGGGAATTCTTTAGCAGAGCATTACTTGGCCTCAGGGGTTCACAATATTTTTGCAATGTTCCTTGAGGCAACAACCTGACAGCTATAGACACAAATGGAATGTTCTATGCACAAGTCAAGCCAAGCTCCCATGCTTCAAAGACTTTAGAAAGACTTTAAAAGGAAGGGACAGAAGGAACATAAGAAGGATGTAATTAAAGTCAAAGGTATTTGAAAATATCATTTCTTACAATCCTGTTCAGAAAGAATAGCATCACCCACAAGTTCTAGCACAAATCAAGACCTTGTAAAATTAATCTAAGGTGCATCCAAAATACCATAGATTCTTTGAGTAATCTGGATGCATTGCTTTCTTCATATATACCATTTTCTCCTCTGGATTGAGCTAAGGGAAAACCAGTTCTTGAAACCAGCTGATTTATGCAGGGCGTGGCTAAAGGTTTGTGACATCAAGAACTTGGAGCAATTTTTCAACCCTTTAAAATGTTGCTAGTGGTTTGTGTTTAAAGGGTGTGGAACATTAAGGCATGGGGGTTCCTTAAAAAAAAGGCATGCTGTTCACCTGAATCACGAGGGCAGATGCAAGACAAATTACTCAAACAACGTTTAATTCACTGATGAGTATATGCATCAAAAGCGTAGTGAAGCAGTGGGGAAACTCAGCTTGATCCATGAGAGAGAAAAACACGGCAAGTCCATTTAAGCACCTGGTTTATTGGAGTTGCACTTAAAAGCTGTACAATTACCCCAGGAATTGGAGAGAAGTAATCATCATCATCAACGACAACATCTTTCATCATAATAAAACTGTATATTGCAAATAATGCACAGACAGGGAAGGACAGGGCAGTTGGGTGTAAGGGTGATTATGCAGCCATGTATTCGTATCTGTGGATATGAATGCATGGAGGAGGGCGTGGGTTTTCACAGGCCTCTGCATGTTCAGCCCAAGTTCTATGGTGGCCACTGACAAGTCGCCAAAAAGGAGTTAAGGCTTCACCCAAAAAGAGGACAAAAGAGGATACCAATTTGCATAAGAATTGCACATGCTAATGTATATCTATAGATGCAAATTTAGAATTATTATATTTTAAATAGAGAAATGCAATACATTTCTCACCATAGTGGGGAAGACTGTGACCTGGTAACCTGCGTGCATGCTCAGCTTGTTGTCCAGGTGCTAGCGATGGGCAAAGTCAACTCCCCCTCCCTGGTTCTTTGATTTTAAACCAGACTTGTACTGGTTTAAGCCCCACACTCTGAAAAACCGATCAAATAGAGGAAACCCTTAAGTATAGGACTGGCCTCCCACACCTCTTCAAATTGAGGGCTGTCCTCAGTAAAGTAGGACACCTGGACGCGCTACAAAGTTCTCAACAGAGCAAAGGTGCAAAATAAAGAAGAGAGGGTAATGATGATGTGGAAAGTGCTAAAATAATGGTCTTGCAGATTTTCAGTGAAATTCAGTTTGAATGGAGAAAACTGGGTGCAGAAGAAACTTACTGGCTCCTGCAAAAACACTACCAGTTTTGTATCATTTTTTAAAATGTTTATGGGTTTTTACTACAGCAAGGTAAAGGATAAACATATAAGCAAAGGCATGTACATTTAAAAATGTAAAGTGAAGAGTCTGATTTACAAGGAGAAGGGGACGATCCTGACTTGATACTATGGGTATTACTTCCAGTTATATACTGGAGAGACTGAGAGCTCCATCATACCAGCAATTTATTGCACTCTCGCCATACCTGGTATGTGTTTTTGCAGTGCGGTAGCCACATGACCTCGCCCCTGTCCCGTGCTCATCTCACCACTTCCCCTCCATTTTCCATCTTATTTTGGAGCGGGGAAAGTCTGGGGTTTTTTTCATCCGTGCGCAATAAAGCCGCTCCTCCCTCCCATGTATTGCTGTCCTTGCACGATATCGGACCATCCCATCTTTTGTTGGGGGCGTGTGTGTGTCGAAGGGCGGTCTCGCTGACAAAAGCGGAGGGCAGGGTGGTTCTCCACTCAACTGCTCAACCATGAAGGGGGAGGGAGAGAGGGCGCCTGAACACCCCACGGAGTAGACGAGCGAGGTTGCCCATGCCCGGGACTTGGTCCCATTCAACTCTATGGTTCTTGCTCCTGAGTAGGCATGTCTAGGTTTCCTAACCAGAACAATGCCGGCTTCTCCTTGCCATGCCAACATTGACCACAAGCTTCTCCAAAAACGAATTGTAATACTTTCTCTTCACTTATATTGTTTAATATGATCTTAGGGGAAAGCATAGTGTGTTGTTTTACCATAATTGTGCAGTTTCTGGCTGCCGTACTATTGTATTTGCACAGAATTATATATATATATATATATATATATATATATATATATATATATATATGCGCAACAGGAAGGAGAACCTAGGGGGCGGGGCAAAAGATTTTGCCGGCATAGTAGCAATACAAGTGAAAAGATACATGAGCTGAAAAAGTGCAACAATGCACAGACGTGAAAGTGTCCATTGCTGAACTTGCTAAGGAAACGGAGGAGCAAACCGCAGATGTAACGTGGGGGGGGGGGGGGGAGGTAGGGTGATGGAGCCCTGAAGCAGAATGGAGGAAAAGAATCAGGTGAGCATTTTCACTGAAGCACTGAGCTAAAGCTGATGATGCCCCACCAGGCATGAACATCAATAATGTGATTTGGAAATGTTGCATGGATCACAAGCATATTTCACAGAAGGATGTCATGTGCAATTATGAGCACAGAAGAGGAGGGTATTCAATTCAAATGACCTAACTCCTACATTCGTTATTTAATACTGAATCCAGCACGACATTTTGGATGCAGAGATCCAGTTCGCTCCCTTTTTGACAATACTGATAAAGGCTACAGAAAGGTAACGTTTCCTTCCCACGATAAACACAATATTCCTTTTGCCTTGTTTACATCCTTGGCAAGTTTTGTTTATCATAGGCAAAGATGGGATGAGCGAACAAAACACAAGCAGTGATCCGTCTTTCAAGCCAGCTTGAGCTCTTAAAAAGCAACAATTGTCTGTCTCAGCAAACTTAGCAGCATTCTCAGAGAAAATTGCCACATTCGTGAAAATGGCAGCTTGACAGCAAGAGCAACAGCAATAAAATAGAGTGCCTCTACACTATATTCTGTTCTCTGCATGTTATTGCCCTACAACCTGCTTCGTTCACATTTCACTCTCTTAATTCAAGCAGAATTGAAAGCTCCTGTAAATGCTGAACGGAGAGGGAGGAGGAGGAGGAGTGCCTTCCCTAACCTGATGCCTTCCAGATGTTTTAGATACAACTCCAAGCATTCCTGACCATTAGCCATGCTGGCTGGGGTAGATGAGAGTTGAAGGCCAAAACATCTGGAGAGCACCAAGTTGGGGAAGGCTGCCCTACAGCTTGAGCTCTGGAAGCAGCCCTGTGCATTTCTTGGACATGGAACTGGAGAACCATCCACAATGACCATCCTGCTGAAGCTCTACATGTGGGTGGTTTCATTGAGAAGGGCCAGCATCACCATGTCACATCCACAGACAGATGTCAGGGCCCCAGCAGGGTCCACCACTCACACCTGCTCAATGGCTGAGTTGAAGAGCTACCATTTTCATATCCCACGATACCCTGGAACAGCTATGTCAGAAAATCATTGCAGAAAAATGAAAATGGCTGCAAATGCCTCCCACTGCTGCCCTCTAAGCCTACTGTAGTCCTCCAGGAGGCACTTTCAGAGGGGACACCTCAAACTGAATGCAACTACAACCCCTATGGTGTCTGGATATCTCAGACTCACCACACAGAGCCAGGAGGCCTTTGTCATCTCGGAACAATTTAGGCGATGTAATCTCTCTTTAAGACTGCGTACTGTAGCCTCTTTAGTAAGTAAACTGCTTTATTTCTTTTGAATGCTACCAAATTGCTTTCCCCCATCTCTTATCATTACAAAAAACCCTTCTTAATTGGAACCTGAGGGTTCAATCACATACTTCTGACAGACTATGGATATGTCACCCTATATGCCAGTTGCTACACAGGGTGACATACCCATCTTACATGTTATAGTCAACAGGAAACAAAGTGAAAATAGGCTGAACTCACTTAGCAATGACTGGGGAGTTTTACTGGTACTTGCCCTCCCTCAGGTAAAACCTTACCAAGTTTGGGATTCAAATCTCGGGTTGAATTGTGGGGGGAGGGGGAAGTGGGGAGAGAGCTATACGTAAGAGAGAAGCATCCCAGATTGGCTTGCCCTGAGGACAGCTGGACGCATTCTTCACTATTCTCCCTGCAGTCTGTATCCCCCTCAGCTTGGATAGATCTCCTCACTTCTGCCCCCTCGGTCTCTGGTAAGTAATACAGGGTTGGGAGGGTTGCAGGGACAGTTCTGTCCAGGCTGCAGGGAGATCCTTTGGCCCCCATGTGCTCACAGTTTTGTTAAGAATATAAGAAGATTCTACTGGAGCAGATCAAAGGCCTATCTAGACCAGCATTCTGTTCCACAGTGGCCAACCAGATGCCTATGGAAATCCACAAGCAGAACATGAGTGCAATAGCACCCTCCTACTCACTTTCCCCAGCAACTGGTATTGAGAGACATACTCCCTCTAATACTAGAAACAATACTTAGCCAACATGACTATGACTCATTGTTAGTCTTATCATCCATGAATTTGCCTAATCCCCCTTTAAAGCTGTCCAGCTTGGTGGCCAAGACTATGGGCTTCTCTACATGATGACTTTGTGGTGCAATCAACATTCCTTTGGCCTGGAATGTACTGGGAGCTTTACATGATGCCGTCATTCACCTGTTTCTTTCCCGAGATTTCCCATCCCCTAACTCGTTTTATTTTAAGCTGGGGAAAATGCAGTACTTTTTCTACTCACACCATCAGACTGCCATTGCCTGCCCATGTATTGTTGCCATGTCGGTTTATGTGGGCGGAACTGAGGGGTGTGGTTATGAGGCTGTGACAACGATGGGGTGGTGCGTCGCCTCCCCATTCCTGGCACTTCCGCCTTCCGCCATTTGCAGTTGCCTCAGCAGGTCAGCAAATCAGCAGGTCAGGAGGATGGCCATTGCTGAACAACAATAGAATGACATGGCTAAGAATGTGGAGCGTGTTGTTTTCCTGCTGCAGCTGCTCTGCATACCCGCCAGGGTCGTGGGATTTCTTGGCAGCCCTTGATCTCATGGATATTTGTGGGGAGACTAAAATGCAGGAACAATTCCGCAGCAGCAATCAGAACATTGATTACTTTGAGTAGATAGCACATGAGATGTCCACACATGGACACCTCCCCCACACACGACTTTGATCTTGAATGGGAATTGTTCACTTTCCTTCCACTTGCTTTACCCCTGGGGGCATGAACTTCCTCTCCTGCCTGTAGAGGCCTGGGTAGATTTTTATTTTTCACAGTGAGTCTTAGCTACCTGGTCGCCCATAATGGAAGGCTGTGCCACTCACGAGAGGGTGACCAATAACCAGCTAGGAGGAGGGGAAAGGGTATGAACCACGGAAATAGATGCAAGAGTCAAACCAGCCAATGCAAAAGGCTGGTGACTGAAGAGCGAGCAGAAGCAACGGTACAGTTGCAGGAAGAAAAACCTCATGTAAACATGCCCTCTATCTTGTAGTCATGAATCCCATAGTTTCACTGTGCGCTGTACTTCCTTTTAGTCAGCATTTCCCTTTAGTCTGTTCTGAATCTCCCACCAATCAGCTTCACAGCAGGGCCCTGGGTTCTAGTATTATGAGGGGGGCTTCCAGGCGAGGCTTTTAGCATGCCATCACCTTGCCTCATTGGCAGCACTTTAGTGGGCGTCCAGATGTTGTTCTCTTCAACTGGTAACACTCCCATGTTTTGCCACCGCCCAGTCCATCTGTTAAGGAAAAAACAGTGGCAGAACGGCCAAGGGCCTTCTGAGTGGTGGCGCTAAAAGCCCTCCATCTAGAAGCATCCTAAGAGAGGGGAAAAAACTCATCCCTATTGTACACAACTCTACCATTGATGGGAGCATGCCAGCCTTTAAAGACTCCGCAGATTCCGATATAGCCAAGATATCTCTCTGTGGAAGTGCTACACTGAATTCTTGTGACAATGTTGATCTTGAAGTCTGCTGCCTTGCTTCTCTTTGGATGGGGATTGCTTAGCAATGCATGGGGTGCTGTTTTATACGAGAACTTTGCATGGCTTTCCAGACTGCAGAGAATTTAGAAGTCATGATTTATGACAAGAGCTGCAGGGCAAGTATGTGCAATGTTACAACGCATGGCTCTGGAATGCAATTGTGGGTGTTGCACAACACATGGTTAAGTGTATCAAAAGCACTGTTTTGAACACTGGAAAGGAGATTACATTGAAACCAACTGAGCAGATGTAGAAAACAGAAGCTTATAATATAGGCAAGGAAAGGTCAGTGATATAAAAAAATTGTACATGGCTCTCATGTCCCATGAATAGGTTATCCTAAACAGCACGGGTGTGTCCCTGCTGTTTCTGCTGGACCTCTCAGTGCTTTTTCAGTACCTAAGAGGTGACATGATAGAGGTGTACAAACTTACTTATACATGATGTGAAGAGAGTGGATCGGGAGACATTTTTCTCCCTTTCTCATAATACTAGAACCCAATGGGGTCATCCCAGGAAGCTGATTAGTGGGAAATTCAGGATAGGTAAATGGAAGGGCTTCTTCACAAAGCACATAGTTAAACTATGGGATTTGCTACCACAAGACGTAGTGATGGCCACCAATTTGGATGGCTTTAAAGGGGGTTAGACAAATTCATGGCGGAGAAGGCTATCAGTGGCTACTAGTCCTGATAGCTACATACTACCTCCAGTATCAGAGGCAGCATGCCTATGTACATCACTAGCTTGGGAACACAGGTGGAAAAGTGCTGTTGCCCACATGTCCTGTCTGTGGATTTCCCATGGGAAGCTGGTTGGCCACTGTGTAAACAGAATACTGGACTAGAAGGACCCTTGGTCTGATCCAGCATGGCTCTTCTTAAGTTCTTGTGTTCTTCACCTTTAGAGTCCTAAACAACTTGGAACCAGGTTACCCAAAGAAATATCTCCTCCCATATGTACCTATCTGAACCCAAACCCTAAGTTCATCAGATGCCGCTAATAAATGAGGCAAGGCAGGTAGCAACAAGAGAGAGGGTCTGACTTCCCCAGAGAGGCTTGCCTGATACCTACATTTATTTATTTATTTATCCATATTTATTTATTTATTATAGTTCTATACTGATCAATAGCTGAAGTTCTCCGGGGTGGGGTGGGGGGACATGACACAGAACTTTTGGGAAACTTTTTATTTTCCCATGGCATTTCAGCACCATGTTATCCCTGCCACTGGTTTTACTTTAGCTTTCATTACGTGCTGCCGCTGGTGTTATGTGTTTTTTTTTTATGGGATTATTTTATTGTCATTGTTATATTGCTGCTTCATAATTTATGTTTTTAATTTATACACTGGACTTCGGTTGTTGGGAGGCTTAAATGTAATAAATTGATACATCAATGAATTCAACCTCACCAGTTTCAACCAGCCTTCCCCAGGGCTTTACTCCCCACCATCACCATCACTTCTCAAGCGGGATTGTCATGCCAGCAGCAGAACCTCCTGGGTGGGGGTGGTTCTATGGTGCTGCTTCACCATGTGGATGTACCGGCCTCACAGAAGGAGGCTAGTCTGGTTGGTACCCTTTTTGTACCTTCTAACTTTGATGAATATGATTCAAATTCAAGGATTGGGGGCACCTCCAAAGCACTTTTTGCATGTACAGTGGAAATTCACAAGTTTCAGACTCAGAACTCTAAACGGCAAAAGCACGCAGCACACCCTCATCTACTGGTTAGTGCTTTTGGCAACAGATGTTGTCCTAAGTCTTCCACCCTAGTTCTAAAGCAGCTGTTCTCAAACAAGGGGCAGGGACTCCTTGACAAGATGCACATGAGGTCTTCTGCATTCCTGTTACTCCACAGCCATAGAATACCCGCATTTCAATCTGATCCTCAAAGCAATCTGTGGTCATAAAGTGCGCGGCTGTGTGGCAGAGTGGCTACTATGCTCAGTTTGGATGGTTAAAATCCCTGCCTTGTCATGAGGTTCACTTGATAGGTATCTCACAGGGTTGTTGTGAGCATAAAATGCTCCTCACAACTCCTTTGATGATGCAAGGATAAATATAAAAGGACGTCTGTGTCTATATCCCGTCCAGAGGAAAGCCTGTAGGAGTAGAGCAGGATTAGGCAATGTGATATCCATGGGCAACAGGGTGCCCCAAAAATCTTTCCTGGTGCCCTACCAAGGTGCCCCAACCCTCCTACATATTTTGTTTTTAAAAAAATTAACACATTTTCTCACCAGCCGTAGGTTAAATGGAATTGTTTATTGTGTTGGGGCTCGACCCCAACTCTGCTTTGTACTCAGTCTTTTCGGCAGATTATTTGTCCTTTGTCACTAACTGTAGGGTTTCCTGGTCCCACAGGCAAGCACACATTCTGGCAAACTGACACGGGACACCCAAAGCAATGAGACTGTATTACACAAAAACCCACGGCAAAGCTTAATGGTTGCACACTTCAGAAATCATATAGCTGATGGTCAGTAGCTATGGGCTCCAAGAAATTCCAGAACAGTCAAAAGCTAATCATTATTACCATTACGAGATCCCCATCAATGTGGTTTCCCCATTGTCGTCTCCACGTTTCTGAACACAAGGGACGGTCAATCAATACAAGGGTTCCAAACCCGGACAAGGGAGGGAGATGATTCCTGACATAATCCCTCAGGCAATCAAAGGAGCAAATTCTTGAAAGGCTTAACAAACCACCCAAAGAGAGCTAGTCCAATTTCGGATCATATGCTGATAACTCAAGGCAACATGGTCAAGGCTTCAGCAAGATCATGGGGAAAGGTGAACCTTCAGATGCAAGGAGTTCCATGACACTGCTTTCTCATGGATAACTCCTCGCCGCATGAGTCCAGGCAGAAGAAAGAAGGTCCAACAATCAATTATCAAGTCCAGTCTGCCAGTGCATTGAGCTGGCGAAAAGCAAAGACACACAATCCACAGCAAACGAGAGTTCAAGTCTAGGAAAAGCCTCACAGTACTTTTCATGGCAAATTCTTAGTAATTGTCAGGTATAGGTTTCAGCAAGTTGTAGTTAGATTTATTAGAACTAGTTTGGAATGTCTGTCCAAGCTTATCTCTGTCAGGAATCTCAGGGAAAGAGTTCACACACATCCCGCCCTCGGGCTGGTTAGAGTTCCCTGGGAAACTGATAGAGTGTTTAGAAACGTGTGGGGGGGGGGAGCTTGTTGAAGGAGTTACTCAGATTGTAGTGTCATCTTGGTGGGCTGAGCAGTGCCACCCTGTTTGGACAGGGGCATGGCTTACAGGCAAGAACCCTGTCTGTGGGTGGTTTGAGGCAGGCCTACGCTTCCTTTTATAAGCTGGAGCAAAAGCAAGGAGCCTTTGCTAGGATCGTCTTTCGAATCATGGCCCGAAACCCCTCCCTGTTTGGATCATCACCATTTGGGACTTTGAAAGCACTCTGCACATGGATTCTCTTCTATTTGGACTTTGGATTACTATGCCATGAAAAGTACTGTGAGGCTTTTCATAGACTTGAACTCACATTTGCTGTGGATTGTGTGTCTTTGCTGTGAGAATGCTGACAGACAAAAACTGATA
Source organism: Anniella stebbinsi (assembly GCA_029215795.1). Classification (NCBI taxonomy): domain Eukaryota; kingdom Metazoa; phylum Chordata; class Lepidosauria; order Squamata; family Anniellidae; genus Anniella; species Anniella stebbinsi. The sequence continues at coordinate 15,699,297 of JARDYH010000002.1, read as the reverse complement.
CAGATTCTGACATTCCAGAGGCCCAACAGGCTTAAAGCCTTCCAGACTACTTCTAATTAAATCTTAGCTAAAAAGTTACAAGACCACACGGCAGTGCCATAACTATCCCTGACACTAGCCATGCCTCCCATCACAGCCATTTTGTGGTGGTGCCCAGGACAGTTTCTCAAATTGCCACATATGCCCAACCAGTCCAAAAAAGGTTGCTTACCCCTGGAATAGAGGATAGCTGGCTGTCTGGACAAATGGTCCAATTCAATATAAAAGACAATATCTCAATCAAAATAAAATAAATTAACAGTTGCAAATGACCATCAATAGGCTGTACATATTCACAATACTAATTTCCCAAATACATAGGCTGTACAATACCAATATCCCAATAACTGTTTTAATAATTGCTATATTCTTGGACTATATATATATATATATATATATATATATTCCTTTAACCTTTTTTATCTCTGTTATTTGCAAGTAGTTAAGGACAGAACTGTTTAGTTGGTGTTTATTTTTGTCTAAACCAATATAAGGTAGCATTATATATGCATGTCAGACATCCTGTTTCCTGGAGGAAACAAAGTCTTAGAGAGCTTCTCAGTTACCAGCCACAGACTACACTGGACTGCAGGATGATGGGAAAGTACAGATAATTACACCAGAGGTTGCTCACAGTGCCAAAGGGTAAGAATCCATTTCTCCAATTTCATATAGTGATAACAAAGACAAGAGATTGCTTTCAAAATCTGTACTCGGCATACTGATTAGTGCCTTCATCTGAAGGAACACCTGCAAAATAAATACAATACTACACTTTATTAGTCAATATTTACAGGCCAGCTATGTTCACTCGAACTATGATGCAACTAGGATGAATAGCAAGTAAACCGGCTTAATAGCAAAGGCTTTCTACTTTGGTGTAAAATCACAACAGGAAAGAGTTCCTTACACTTTTCAACTTTGTTAAAAAGAATGGGGGGGGGGGGGGGTTGCACTATTTATTTATTTATTTGCAACATTTGTATACCGATCCACTTCTAAATAGATTCCAGAGCAGTGAATAACCAGAAATTATAAGATAAAAAGAATGATACATAATATTATAATTATTCTTTTTAAAAACAGAGTGCCAATTAAACTCCGGCTTTTCAACCAAGGAATGCTTCGTGGAAAACAGCTGTTTTCAGGAGGTGCTGAAAACATCACAGTGTTGGCAACTTGCCTGTCCTCCAGAGGCAAGGAGTTCCATTGGAAAGGAGCCACTACACTGAGGGCTCTTCTCCGGGTGGACTCCAATCGGACCATAGGTCCATGTGGAATCACCAGGAGCATGCCAGACAGACTAGTACAAAATTATTTAATTCGGTGTGTAAAAGATGGGTGGTAGGATCACATAGGCCAATTAAATGCGAGAGATGGAGGCAGTTTCACTGCTTTGTAAACAGATATCCTATCTCTGTTCTGAAAAGTGCTCTAATAGATCTGGTGGTGCAGGTATTCAGCACATAGGATCTTCAATGAGGAAGATATGACTGGGGTAGGGGTATCTTTTGTCTGCCACTTTAACGTCATGAACCCATTTCACTCCTCCTTCCCGAATTGCTTGAGCAATTTTGCAGCTCTTAAAATTTTTTGCAGTTATATATATATATATATATATATAGGAACCTAAGAGAAAAATAATTGGATTTAGCAGGCCTGTTATCAAGGTTATCTGACTTATTGCTACAACTTCTTTCCAACAAAATTTAATTTTGTCATACTCCCATCAATAACGAATACCAGAAATTGCATTTAACTTCTCAGTAGCTGCAAGAATTGGCTAATAAATGGAAGGTAATGGAAGGGTCAAGTATAACAGACTGGTTAAATAGGTGATGGAATCCTCTGTTTATGATACAAGTGACACATTGGTGAGATCTCGAGAAGACGGCAAAGGCCAAATAGGATAAGGTGGCGGGAGTCCCCAAACCTTTTGGGTCGGGGTGCTCTCTCAAAATGGCTTGCCCATTCATAAAATGGCTGTCATGGTGGTGGGCATAGCTTGCCCAAGAACCTACGTACAAGGAAGAGATGGGATCTGAGCTCCAAAATACAAAACAACTCTTTTGAACTCAAAGATGGCGCTAAAGGGAAGAAATTCACTTTGCAGGATGTCCAGCCAGCCAATTTTTTTTTTAAAGAAATAAAAAGTCAGGAGAGCCAGGGAGCTTGGTAGGCCCCAAGAAAGGTTGTCCACAGGCAACGTGTTGGAGACCCCAGGGATAAGGAGATACTATATAAATTGGAACGTATTCATGATGTTTTGGAATGTGCAGTTCCATCAAAATATTTCTGGTGGTGTTAAACTTCTAAATTATGAAACTGAGGTAGAGAAAATGATTGTATGTATTTTTGCCTTTTCAATAATACATAATGACAGTAATTATATGGATTCCTTGGAATTAATTGCAAATATATCAATATAAAAATGGACCCTAATGTTAAGGATGAATAGATGAAAGGCTGAATGACTCACAGATTTAAAAAAAATGGCTGGGACTTCTCTTTTGGAGTATATCAACAACATGTTTTCCCATTCAAATTGTACAAAATGTTATAGAATGAAATAAAATGTACAGTTGTACAGTCCACGGTTGTAGAGATGGATGTAGATCAAAGGGATTCGGGGGGGGAAACAAAAAAAGTTGTTTCTCAACTCATTATCAAGCTAACTTGAAAATATGTTGAGGAAAGATTCTTCTCTTCCTTACTGCTCTAGGAGTTAAAACTTACTTTAGAAAGGTAACCCCTTACTTGTGGATGGCAAAACAAACGTTTCCATGCTAGAATGAGTATGATGCTACATTGGCATGTTTATGTTCCGAAAGGAAATTTTATTTCCCCTCTGAGATAAATATATAGCCCCTGCCTAATAGCAAAACAAATACAAATACATCTTAAATGTCTTAGGAATGCCAGGCTAAGTGGTAATGAGGATCTAAGAAAGTTAAGAAAGCCGCAAACTGTCACTGAAGCCTCCCTTTGCATGGGTTTCCTTACAACCTTAGGCAATGAGCAGCAAGGGAGATAAAACACTATAAATTATTCCAACATGCTGCCAGAATCACAAAACAGATTTCCCAGTAGTTTATGGCCGACTTCTCATTGACGCAGTAAACCTGTGGTTTGGGCCGTACCATTTCCTTCCATTACCTTCCTGCAATATAGAAAATAAGCATCATGGAGCAGGGAGTTCTAGCCACCCTTGTCTCTGACTTGCAAGTTATGAGGAGGGCTTTATTCATCAATTTTTATATGAAGGAGAATTCAGTGATGGCAGCCAGCCTTCCCCAACCTGGTGAAGGATGTTGGCTCGGGATGATCGGACCACTAAACTGCAATCGGAAGTAGCCCACATACAGGTTTATCACCTCAATGGAAATTAGACCAGTAAGTACAAAATCTTCTTTTAAATGCCCACAAGTGTGATGAGATCTGAGACTTTGGACCACAAAGACTAACATAGACATGTGTTTATGAAATGGTTTAGCCTATGCAATGCACCATTTATGGGAGGCCATCAGATCAGTCCCTTCAGGTGTTCTAGTTCTGGGCTCAGGACACAATCAGTGCTTCTGTTGCAGGATTGCAAGCCTATGGGTGTAGGGGGTTACTCCCAGGCTGCATTGAGATACAAGAGCTACATGTGTGGGTCTGGGAAAGAGTTAGGCAAAGAGAATATTATAAGGCACGAACAGTCTTAAAATCAGGAAAGCTGATAGCAGGCAACTTATTCTCTGTGCCACTGAGACTGCTCATGGGTGGAAGGAATGGCTAACCTGTGTTGCTGCTCCACAGCGCCCTCGTGACAGTGGCAGGAATGACAAGTGCAGCCGGTTCAGCCCAGAAGGAATCAGGTGATCTGGGGAGCCAATAGGAGCCCTGCTGGGAACTCTCCTAGGCTTGGCTCCCGAAGCCTTATCTTGCCTCTGGAATTTACTGAATTCAATTATAACCCACTTTTCGACTAAAAATAGTGCTAACGGTAATGCAATAGAAATAAAATGAACAGAATTAAAACATACCCATGCCAATTAAAAACACATAACTTAACAAGCCATTAAAAATAAACTGCACCCACCAGTTAAAAACTAGCAAAACCTTACGGGGTTGTTGTGATGAGAACTCTTGAACTTCTTGGGGAAAGGGTGGCATATACAGTTGGGAAGGCTGTTCACCAGAGAAGACTAAAAACGTGTTTTAGCATCATTTATTTGTTTTTAAATAATTGGTCTTTTTTACATTAAGTGTCATCAGACAGGGGAAATTGCATTTCCATTCTGTCACTTTCCTCCCGGCTTCTGTCCTACAATACTTTCTCTTCCTTCACACAGGGGAAGAAAGAGGAAGTAAACAATGACCACGTGGCCCATTCAGTGGCCATTTTTATCGTGCCGCTTTTCCTGCACACAGCAGGAAATGGTGGCACATTCCGTTTCAAATTTTAAAAGGATTTAAAGGGGTCTATTTTGTGATGGAAAGAAGGCAAGAAGGAGCGGGAGGTACATGGGAGGTGGATGACGTCGTTGAAAGGACCCGCGAACATCCATAAGTAGGGAATAATGAGAGCGTGTAATAAAACGCTCATCTGCATGCTCATTATGAGTGTTGTGCATTTGGTAGTGGGTTAGGTCTGTTAGGAAGTGGGCCGCCAGCTGCTGGGCAAGTGCAGGATATGCCATCTGGGTATGGTGACCAGATCGCCAGGGGTTTCCTAGTCCTAACCGGGAAAACTGGGGCGATCTGGGTAGACCAGGCCCCAAGGACAAACCGCAGGAGAAATGGTCGGCTTGCTCTCCTCCCGACCTAAAATGCCCACGCTGCTCCCCATGACCGGAAAACGGGGGCAAAACCAGGTCCAGGGGGGAATCTCATAATTTCCCCCCAAATCTGGAAATTGTGCCTCCCCAGAGCCTTTCTAGCCCCGCCCACGGCAGACCCAGGCTACAGGTGGGCCATCTTGCAAGATTTGAGACTGGAATTAGGAAGGCGGGGGGTGCTTTCCCACCAAAAGCAGTCCAGGCTGGAGATCGAGCGCGCGCGCGTGAGGCGAGCGCGCGCGGAGGTAGCAGGCTTGCTCCTTCCTCTCGGCCAGGCCTCATCCATCCGGTGGGGTTTCGCAGGCTCGGTGGTGGTGGTGGCGGCGGCAGCAGCAGGTAGCTGCTCTTCCTCTTCCCCTCTTCCTCCTTTGCGCTCTCTTGCCCTCCTCCTCCTCCTCCTCCTCCACTTGCCCTCCTTTTCCCTCCCTTCCAAACCTTCGTCCTGCCAAGGAGGGCGAGATCCCCAGCCTCAACTCCAAGGAGGAGCCTCTCTGCCCCCTGCCCCACCTGCTGGAGCGCCTCTGCCCACGTGCGCGCGGCTTTACTCCAGCCAGTCCAGCAGCAGTCACCACCGCTTCAGTAGGCCAAAGCCAGGGGTGGACCGCAGGGCCGAAGTCCAAAGCCCCACACGGGGTAGAGACAGGAATGGCAAAGCCCTTGCCAAGCGTGGTGGGGGGTGCGGGGCAGGCAGAAGAGAAGGGGGCGAGGGGGGGCACTTCACACGCTGGACTTGCCCTCCTTGCTTGGGTGCCGTTTGCTACCTCCCTGCCTATAGCTGCGGCCGCGTGGCTGGCTGATGCTCCTGCGAGCTGCTGCCTGGCCCCATTGGCCTCCCACGTGTGGGGCTTCCCTTCCCCAGGGAAGTTTGTTCCCTCCCACCTGGGCCGGAACTCAAAGATGCGGCTGATCCTGTTGTTACGGGCTGCGTGTGAGTGTATGTGATTTCAAGGGAGGGTTTCTTAGCTGAAGCCTCCCGTTTTTAAGGGGAAACGAGGATAGAAGAGGGGTGAGAATTTCTTGTCCCCCTCTTTTTATAAACCGGGGTGGAAAAATCCCATCCAAAATCCAACCCCCCCGCCCTGGTCTGTGGAAAAATTGTCTTCCACAAACCAGTCCCTGGTGCCAAAAAGGTTGGGGACCACTGTCCTAGAGGAGCCTTCGGTATCCCCTCCAGATGAACTCCCACCACAGTAATGATTTATTTGAAAGAGCTTTGTTGCCTGCTCTATATTTAGAGTGACCATATGAAAAGGAGGACAGGGCTCCTGTATCTTTAACAGCTGAACAGAAAAGTGAATTTCGGCAGGTGCAGGAGCCCTGCCCTCTTTTGTATCTGGTCACTCTAGTACAGCTCCTGCAGCTTTAACTGTTGTGCTGAAGAGGGGATTTCACCAGGTGCTGCATGCATACAAATGACACCTGCCAAATTTCACTTTTCTATTCAACTGTTAAAGATATAGGAGCCCTGTCCTCCTTTTCATATGGTCACCCTACCTGTCCTCCTTTCCATAAGGTCACCCTAAATATTGCAACCACATATCATCTCCTTTGCAGCTGAGCAAATGGAATTCACGATGTGTGTTAAGGAGGAAGTCAGGCTCCGTTCTTGAAAAGCAGGCTTTGAGTTTCGAAATGCTGGTGGGTGTGTGCATTTTCCATAAAATCAGCTGAGCATAGGAACTTGCCTTTGCCCGTTCCCCTGGGAGTCCTGCCAGGAGGCACACCGAAAACATTCATTTGTTTAAAGGCATCTCTCTTAATTCTCAAAAGTCAGGCTAACTGGTTCAGATTGAGCTACATCAGCAGCAAATGTGAAAGCGAACTCTGTTTTTAAACCAGCAAAACTGGTCTATGTAAACTCATCTATAAAAAGAAAATTAGCAGGGTTTTTCTCAAAGTAAGGAAAGCTTGCCCCCAAAAACAATAATTGCAAAAACATAAATATTTTTGCAGTGTTGGTTGCATTGAGCCATATATCTGTTTATAGGTGGTACTCTGAGTCTTTTATCACATTCAGCTCAATCACTACTGATTTGGGCAAGGAAAATGTAAAATCACAGGGTGGGGGAGGCAGAATTTAGATTAGGGATCCAGGGATTCCATCATTTGGGTTTCAAGGTGGCTGTCACCTGCTATTCTTCGCTCCAAGTCCTAGATCAAGTTGGCCTCCCATAATGCCAGTACTCTAACTGCCTAATACGCCCTTTCTCACAGCCAGCATGACGTTTCATTTAAGCTGGAATCAAATCCACGCAACTCAAGTTCCATAACACAATCTGGTTTCTACACACAATTTGCAAATGTCACTATTGAAATAGAAAAAGGCCTGAGGGGGTATCAGATTTTAACCATTTTGTTTAATACTTTGTGTAAGTCAAATGCATAATATACTCGTACAGGTGAACAGAACGTACTGAATGGCCTGTTTCAGCCCATAATGAAACCATCGTACACCTTTGCGCCCAGGCTACCCTTGACGGAATTCGCCAGAGGGAGGTCTAAGCAACGCCAGACCTTGGGAAGTGGTAGGGACGACTTTGGCACTAAAGGAAATGATGGCAGAGAATAGGATGGAGAAAAAGTAAAACATTTTCATAATAATAAAGGATTTAATATTTTATTAATATTTTAGCTTCCTGCCTGAAGGCAATTTCTTTCAACCCCAAAAGTGATATTGGAGAACATTTGGTGCAGCCCTAGATAAAATCCCACCATTGAAATGCCGCTCTCAGAGACACTCCTGCCACATAGCAGGGAGAAGCAATGTAATCCAGGCAGCTCCACAAGGAAGGGTCGCTAAAGAACTTCTCCACAAAGGCGATTTATTGCACACTCGGGATAGGTCACTCACGGAAGTCCTCCGATGCCTCTCTTGCCATTTTCAGAAAGGAATCTGCCATTTTATAAAACCCCCAAAATGCCTAACGTGTTCCTCTTCTCCCTCTGCTAATCAGGTCTCTTTGACATGATTTTCCAACATTTGTCTGAGATGGTGTATACTGTGTGCTAAAACAGAAATGTAACAATCCAAATTTTGCAAAACAACAAGTGGAATTTTGCAACCTACATCCATTATGCCAATTAAGCAAAAATGCATCTTGTCACTTATTTTGCATAATTTATTTTGCTTTTCCTTATTATGGAAAAGAATGAGAACCATAGGCGCTCAAGCCTCATTCCTGACCACTGGAAATTTTAATTAGCCTCAAGTTTCATCAGCCATTTACCATTCACATTCAAGCATATCTCTTTTTTCATTTTTGTTTAATTAGGTTTCTTTTAAAAACATACGTCTTATATGCCACTTAACCGGGTGCTCAAGGTACCTAATAGAGGGTATATAACGCTGGTAACTTCGAGGCTCGACTTCTGCAATGCGCTGTACATAGGGCTACCTCTGTGCCTCATCCGGAAACTTCAACTACTTCAAAATATGGCAGCCAGGTTGGTCACCGGTACATCTAGGGGTGACCACATTACACCAGTTTTAAAATCTTTTCACTGGCTGCCAATTAGTTTCCAGGCAGAGTATAAAGTGTTGGTTATTACCTTTAAAGCCCTACATGGTTTGGGTCCAGGTTACCTCCCATATAATCCGCCCCACACACTCAGGTCCTCTGGGAAGAATTTACTTCAATCAGCCAGAACTACGCTGACAAGTGTTACCCAGAGGACCTTCTCCTCTGCCGCTCCCAGACTGTGGAGTCGCCTGCCGGGAGAGATTCGACAACTTAGCAGTCTTCTTGAATTTAAGAGAGCCGTGAAGACTGATCTCTTCCGGTAGGCTTACCTAGTTGAATTTTAAGATGTTTTTAATAATGTATTCGTTTTATTTGTTTTTAATGTTCTATCTATTTTATAGTCTTTGTATTTATATTTATTGTTGTTCCCTGCCTCGATCCAGAGGGAGAGTCAGGTAAGAAATAAATAAATAAATTATTATTATTATTATTAGCATACTGATAACAATTTGACATCTATATCAAATCTTCATATCCATGAGGACAAGAGTCTTGCCCGGTTTCACTCCCTTCCCTAATGCCACTTTATATGGATAAACAGCTGCCCAGTTGCTGGAATACAGACTCAGTTGTAGGGGAAATCTATTTCACGAAGAGCCTTTTAGTCATCTTGGCACTCTTCCTCCATTCTTCTCAGACACGGATCCTGGCATTATTCAAAGTTCATCAGCTGGGAATCTAGTTGCTACAAAGCATCCCGTTTCTGAAAATTTCTGACCTACTCTATCCTTCTGCTACGTTCCAACTTCTAAGCAATAATTCATTATTGTTGCATGAAATATTAAAAGCAGCACATTCTGTAGTGTCCTATTTATCTGTGGATTCTTTCTCTGCTCCTTGTACAGTGCTAATAAGCCCATTCTCAGCCAGCAACTAGTTCTGTAGACACATTTCGATCATGGTGTAGAATTAAGCAAATCATTAGTCTGACAGGATTTGTCAAGAACAAATCCTGCCAGACTAATCTGATCTCATTCCTTGATTAGGTAACCTCCCTTGTGGACTGTGGGGATGCTGTGTACATAATGTATCTTGACTTCAGCAAAGACTTTGACAAAGTATCACATGACATTCTGATCAGCAAGCTAGCTAAAAGTGGGCTAAATGGAACAACTATTAGGTAGATCCACAGTTGGCTAAAGAATTGGACTCAAAGAGTGCTCATCAATGGTATCTTCTCAAACTGGGCAGAGGTAACATGCAGGCTCAGTATGGGACAAGTGCTCTTCAACATTTTTATTAATGGCTTGGATGAGGAGGTGCAGGCAATGCTTATCAAATTTGCAGATGACACAAAATTGGGTGGGATAGCTAATACCATGGAAGACAGAAACAAACTTCAAAGTGATCTTGATAGACTGGAGTGCTGGGCTGAAAGCAATATAATGAAATTTAATAGGGATAAATGCCAAGTTCTACACTGAGAATAAACCAAATGTACAGTTACAAGATGGGGGATACTTGGCTCAACAATACTACAAGCAAGAAGGATCTTGGAATTGCTGTAGACCACAAGCTGAATATGAGCCAACAGTGGGATGTGGCTGCAACAAAAGCAACTGCTATTTTGGGCTGCATTAATAGAAATATAGCTTCCAAATCGTGTGAGGTACAGGTTCCCCTCTATTTGGTGCTAGTTAGGCCTCATCTTGAGTATTGTGTCCAGTTCTGGGCACCACACTTCAAAAAGGATGCAGCCAAGCTGGAGAGGGTTCAGAGGAGGGCTACGAGGATGATCAGAGGTCTGGAAACAAAGCCCTATGAGGAGAGACTGAAAGAACTGGGCATGTTTAGCCTTGAGAAGAGAAGACTGAGGGGAGACATGATAGCACTCTTCAAATACTTGAAAGATTGTCACACAGAGGAGGTCCAGGATCTCTTCTCAGTCATCCCAGAGTACAAGACATGGAATAATGGGCTCAAGTTACAACGGGGGGAAATTCCTGACTGTTGGAGCAGTATGACAATGGAAGTAATTACCCAGGGAGGTCATGGGCTCTCCTACACTAGAGGCATTCAAGAGGCAGCTGGACAGCCATCTGTCAGGTATGCTTTAAGGTGGATTCCTGCATGGAGCAGGGGGTTGGATTCGACAAGCTTATAGGCTCCTTCTAACTCTACTATGATTCCACGATTCTATGATCTCCCCAGCTGCTCTGCTGTGCTGTGCTGATGGCTAAGGGCCAAAGCTGATTCCCAAGCTTGACACATAGCTATCAAGAAGACCCCTACTCTCAAATGTTGTGCTGTGCTGCAAGAAATAGATAAGGGTTCCCCCCTCCCCCAACAGACTATTAGGACTATTTTTTAAAATAATCTTTAAAAAAAACCCTTGCTGGTACATTTCATATAAATGATCAGGAAGGCCACTTTGAGACATTGCTCAATTATTCAATGCATGAAGTAATGGAATACATCTAAGCATCTGCAGAGTGCATTTGTCCCGTGATTAAATTTTGTGGGACAGAGACCATCATCAGACAAGTGTTTTATCACATATTTATTACTGGCCACTCATAGTTTTTCACAGGTCCTTTTGACAGCGCTGTCTGCCTCTCATGAGTCTCCCGCTCCTTCTGGTCTTCTTTCCGTGACAAAATAAAACCCAGTAAATCCAATTGGGGGGGGGGGAGTGAAACTTGCTGCCATTTCTTGCTGTGTGCTGGAAAAGCAGCATGATAAAAACGCCCACTGAATGGGCCACGTGGTCATTGCTGCTTCCTCTTTCTTCACCGTGTGAAGAAAGAGGAAGGTGTTTGTCACTACTGTGGGACAGCAGAAGGAGGCCAAAGAAATGGTAGGGAAATGCGATTCCACAGCCCACACCCCCGTCTAATGATGCTCAGAGAGGACCCAACTTCCTTATCTTTGGTGATGGCCCTGTTAACTACTAGGAGATTTTTTTAAAGCTTCGGGTCACACAATTTGGGTAAAACGAGGTAGCCAGGAATGGGATATGTGGATTTCATTAAGGAAACCCTTGCCCTCGTTGTTAACTTATAATTCGGGCACCATGGTTTTTCTTATCACTGAGGAAACCCAACCTGCTCCAGTACATTTGGGATTACAAACATACCCATCAAATCATGGGGTTTCCAGAAAATTTGAAGAAAAAGATACATAAAACCAGCTCAGTTTCAAGAGACCGTCAGCCCAACCCATTATGGGTTAAATTCAATTTCAACCAGAGGACCTTTTCATTAATATCAATATCAATTAGTGTCATTCAATGGAAGGTGGCTTACAATTTCATTTATTTATTTATTTATTTATTTATTACATTTTTAGACCGCCAAACAGCCAAAACTCTCTGGGCGGCTCACAACAATGTACATGCCATCCAAAACTGCAAAGGATGACATACAAATCCAGTCTTGTGAAAGGAAGAGTTTATGGTTTTCAAAACATTTCTACCCTTGTTAAGTATCTACCAAAGAAATTATAGTGATTATGCTTTCTTCAGTGCATAGAGACATGCCAATTTCAGACGAATACCTGTGACCACATGGACTCCACATGCCTTTCCAAATGCATTTATTCATTTATTACTGATATCTGTATGTTTCCTCATAACAGATAGTTCTCTATGCAGCATTCAGTAAATATAAAAGCAGGCAGTAGTCAATAGTGTTTTCTTCAAATCTAGTGGATATTGCCTATTTAAAAGACTATGGCTCGATCAATCTATTTCCTCCCCCCCTCCCCGTTTTGCTTCCACGATTTCCACCTCCATTTCATTAGTGCATCAAGCTACTGGTCCCTTTCACATGGGTTTGTGGTATCGCCATTGTACGGGTGAAACCTCCTTTCGTTTGATTGCTCTTCCACTCCACTCCACCCCTCCCCTTCTCCTTTCACCTTCCAGTTCATTGGTTGTGACATTGTGATTGACGTGGGAGCCTTTCCCCCCCTCACCCTGGCTTTGTTGTCTAACGTTTTACCGATTTAACATTTCATCGGCTGGGTGCTGTTTTGAAGACAATGAGAGTGGGGTTGGAACAGCAAAAGTCCATTCAGCCGACTCAGCACAAGCCCGTTTGTTCCACACGGTGTGCTGGAGAAGGAGAACCGCCCTGCCCACCTCTTTCATCAGCAAGACCTCCCTTCAAAGCACACGCCCCCAACAAAGGACATAGCATGAAGACAGCAATACACAGGGGCGGAAAGGTGCTTTAATCCCCTGTGGAGGAAATAAGCCAGACTTTCCCTGCTCTAGGAAAACACAGAAAGGCGGGGGAAAGAGGCAGGGTGACTGCAGGACAGGCACAACGTCATGTGAGTACCTTGCTGCAAAACAGGTATGACAAGAGTGCAATAAAATGCTGGTGTGATGGAGCCCTGTGTTTGGAAGATGAACAAGCCACAGCAGTGTGAAAACCCAGCCCCAATGTTTAAACTAGGTCTGAGCTGAAGGGGGTGGGGGGCTGAAGTAGTTTCATCAATTGTAAAACAATCCCGCTTTCAGTGATTTTTGTGGATCACAGTGATCAGGTTCGCTTGTAATCTTATGAACCAAGTCAGTAAAAGCAATGCAGACCCATGAAGCATTGCTCTCACTCTGAATTGGCTTAGTGACATCATCATACAGCCACATCTGATCAACTATGTGACATTATGACTTTGTCGGGCTCACTGCATGATCCACGAATTGGCTGCAGTTGCTGTTCTAAGTAAGAAGAAGCCCCACGTTTAAAGACGAAAAACCTAAAGACGTCGCCAATTAGGTTGTGGACAGGCAATGAAAAAATATGAGCAAGGGAGCTTTGGGAGAACACTGTGTGGAAATGTTCAAGCCAACGACATCTGTGGGAGAACATTCAGTGCGGTCGTAGTTTGACTCTCTTCCGAAGCCAGATAAAACTTTTCTCTGTTCATACCTCAATTCTATTTCTTACTTTACCCCAGTAGTGTGGGAACCATTGAAATACTTCTTGTATTACTGGAGTAACAGGAGAAACCCGGAACATTGTGACTCCTCTGGTGCCAGCGTATCCCAGTTTCCTGGAGGCTGACACTGGTGTTGGGGAACAGTCATAACATGGGCTCCAGGGTTTTTCACATAACCCCAGCAACAGAAGAAAGAGCAGCATTTCTATGACTCCCATGCTCCCTTACAAGTGGTAAGGGAGGAAAAGGAAACACCCAATGCATAGTATGTTCATAATTTATTTACTGAATAAACCAATCTATATCTAAAAAAGACTCTTAGGCTGCCTCTACAAGAGAGGTTTAATGCTCTTTCAAGGTGCTTTAAAAAATTTACCTCTACAAGAACGGAGCACAAATCGGGCGTAGAGGCGTGTTATCTGTCCGATTATGCGCATTATCGAATGCGCGTTAAACAGCGAGTTTTATTTTGCTCCGGCCGTTAAAGCGCATTTTGACTATGTGAACAAGCGCTTATGCGCATTAACTACTTGTAAAGCGCATTTTGGTCACCCGTTAATGCGCTTCGCCGCCTCTCGCCGCCTCTCGTGCGGAGGTATTAGGCGTAAATGCGCTTCTGCTATTATGCGCATAATCGCCTAACCAGGCGCAAAAGCGAATCCTTGTAGAGGGGACCTTAAGCAGTGAGCAGTAAAACTAAACAAACAGCAAAAAACAGAACAAAAAAACCCCAAACGTAATCTTAGGGGTCAGGCACAAGTCTGAAGGGAATTTTCTGCTCTGTACGTTTGTGGCTAAAATGTTCAGACAGCGGCATGGGAATGACTTCTAATTGCTTCTGAGATGCTGCAGGACTGTGCTAGAAGTGGATTTTTTTTTTGTTTCATTCATGGTAGCACATGGATGAATGGGGCCCAAGAACCCACTGGATTGTCATGATCAGGCTGGTTCCCCCTTGGTGTGGGTAAAGGCGTTTCAGGCTATCAATCAGATTCAGATGCTGAAGCTGAAGAAACACGACTTGAAACCTCCCAGCTTACACAGGAAGTGGGGAAGGGGATTCTCCCAGGCTCTTCACCCGCCAGGGATGAATCTTCACTATCAGTGAAAACATTAACAACGCACAGTCTGTGGGAACGCAGGAGAGGGAAATTCAGAGCTGGCAGATCCCAGAGTTTGCTGCAAGTTCAAAAGGGCGGAGCTAAAAATAGGTCAGAGGCGGTCAGCTTGGCTAGCATCTCATCAAAGTCTTCTTCAAAGGAATCCTCCCTTGAAGTGAAAGGGACTCAGGGAAAAGACCGTCCCTGTTGTTGAAAGGACAATTGTCTCTTTAGTTAGCCAAGTTTAGCCTAGAGAAAAGTTCCCAATGTTTAAGCTCTCGTCAGGTGCGAAGAGATGTTTATTCGCCGACTAAAGCTTTGTGGATTACTTGGCAAACCTCTTTATTGTCTTGCAATGCAGCTGGAGGGCTGGGAAACACGACATGGATAACCCTCTGTGTGGAAGGTTCAAGAACATGGCAGGCTGTGCCAGCAACCTACATAGGCCTCACATTTTGCCTACGGCGTTTTTGAAGACTGAGCTACCCAAACCACAGGCTTCCAATATATACTGGCCTAGGCACAAGGTTCCGGAGGGGCTTCCAGTCAAGCATGATTCCTGGTATCTTTTATTTTCAAAATGAAGCACTAGATTAGCTAGTGGAATGGACTTATTGTTGCTATTATTTATTGGTTGGATCTCAGGAACACCGTCACTGCCTAAACAGTTTATGATCTACATTAGACAAGGCAACGTAGTATATATAAGTGGCCTGCCTAAGCTTTTACATGAAATTTAATATAAAACTGTGAAATGGGGAAACGTGTGGATTCTAAGTTTCCCGTCTCCAAATAAAAGCAAAATAAAAGTTTATCAGTATCTTCTGCCATGTTGTCTGCTTTCTTCTCCCACTGTTACCTTCCTCCAAATATCACACCTTCTACTTGTGAATCAGTCCCATCCTCGTGAGGGGGCCCTCAGTAATGAAAGAACTTCACTCTGTACACAATAAGAGGCACTCTGATAGTTAAAGCACATCTTGGAGTTGGAGCTAAGAGTTAGCCCCAAAACTAAAAGTTAAAAAGCCCTGCCAATGATGCCTAGCAGTTTGCAAGGGATGGTGCCCAGTCCCAATAGAAGCTTCCCCACACTCAAAGGCTTGTTGGAGCTCAGGCAGGCAAATGGGGATGCCACTTTGGCACTGTTCTCCCAGGCCCAGCATCAGCGGATGTCCAAGTGGGGCAAGTGCTGAGGCCCAGCAGCAATGGGATGCAGATCAGCACAGCTGTCGCCATGCCCACTTCCCTCAGGCCCACCACCATCACCACTGCTGCTGCTAGCCTCTTGCCTGACTGTGGGGATGGATGGTGGGGGCACTGAAGCTTTAGTTCAGGAGTAGGGAGCCTCCAGCCCGTGGGCAAGATACAGCCCACAGGGGTTCCCCATCCAGCCCACCAGCTTCTTCCCCAGGCCTTGCCCTCTTTCTCCAGCAAGGAAAAGTGCTCATCTCTGATCAGCTGCTGATAGGAGATAAGAGCTTTTTCCTGTGATGGAAAGTGGGCAGGGCCTGTGGAAGAAGGTGCAGAGCAATTCAGGCCTGCATACTTCTGAGGCTTCTCTTGCAGAGGCTTGCCCTGCTTACCCCTGAGTAGACATGCAGACTATGCCTTCAGCCACATACCTTTTGACTTTGGCCCTGGCCACAGATGGAATGCAGCCCCCAATACCTTTCCCAGATTGGATTGGGCCTCTTGACTGAAATAGGTTCCCCACCTTTGCTTAGGTTCATCTACTGATAATACTGAGTAAAGTTTGTAGCCCTAATTTTAACAATGAGCATCACCACATTGGGGGGGGGGGGGGAGATCGCATTTGCTTAACGTCGGTTCTCCGCCCACGCATTTGTCCCTCATTACTTCTTCTTTTGAAAGAGGAAGTAAACAACCTGCATGTGGCCCATTCAGTGGGCCGTTTTGATCATGCTACTTCTCCTGCACACAGCAGGAGATAGCAGCAACTTCCGTCTTTAAAAATAAGTCAGACTTACTGGGGTGGGGAGTTTTTTGTCACGCGAAGAAGGCTAGAAGGGGTGGGAGGCAGACAACATCGTGAGAGGGACCCACAAAAAAATCTGTGAGTGCCCAGTAACAAGCGTGCAATAAAACATTTGTCTCATGGAGCTCAACATCTAGATATAAAAATTCCTAGACACTCTTTTAAAAAAAAAAATCTGCCCAGTAGACCACCATGAAGGCTTCTGCTATGAGACAAAGAATTCACATAGCTATTTATATTCAAACAAAAGCATCCCTTCGATTAACAGGCCTTGGGAAATAACACATCATGTGATATTGCTGGGGCACCTCCAGGCATTTCTGGAAGATTAGCATGTTTTTGATTATTGAAAGACCGCTGCTCCGTTTGTGTCCTACCATCTTTTGAGTCAATTTTTAAAAAATGCAGGAATGCTGAGCAGAACATTCAGAGCCACCGTGGTTGGCTAAACCATTGAAGAAAAATCCTTCTAATCCTTCTCTAGCCTGTCTCCCCTTATAATGGATAAAATTCTACACTGAACAAAAGATAGCTTTGCTATACAACAAAATACATCCGATGCCATTAGTGGTACTTTGGGTGGCACCAAAAGCTATTCATATATAATCCCGAAGGCACTACTGGAAAGTTCATGATGACATTATCAGGTTTTGTGTACTTTTCATAGAATCATAGCATTTGGATCGAGCCCAAATTTAAGCTGGAAGAGCCACAATTCTCCTGGCTCACAACTTGAATTCAGCCAAAGAAATTCTCTAACCTGCCCTTAAAGATGCCCAGTGAAGATTCCATCAAACTTCAACCAACCTGTTCTGGTGGTCCACCTCCTTTACAGAAAGTTCACCCTAATTCCAGGTTTGTGTTCATTCATCTTGATTTGTTCTTGGTAGAAAAGAACAATTGATCCCTATCCCCTTTACGTCCCCCCCCCCTGCACATATCTGAAGGCTATTGTCCAATCTCCTCTCTGTACCAAAGTAAATAAACCCATTATTTCTATGCTTTATTCTCCAGACCTTTCATTATTTGTTTCTCCCAATTTTGGATTCTTCCCAGGTTTTCTGTACGTTGCTTGATGTGGAGCAATCAGAAATACACACAATATTTCATCAAGGGCCTCACCCCACATCTTGTCATTTTCTTTTAGGTTATTAATGTGGAACTGCATTTCTCAGGGTTGCTCCAGTTCCATTTCTATCCTTTACAAACCAGGTGCTGAAGGGAGGGTGACAAAAACAAGTTGAGAAAAGATGGTGTCCCCCATAGGATGAGGTGGGGAAGAGGGAAAGGGAAAAGGCTTCAGATCCTCGATCCACTTGCAGGGTGTATTATAGGTTGCTGTGGAGGATGGATCTTGGATGTTCGAATCAACTACACTCAAGAAAGAGAAACTAGTGCAACAAACAGGATGTTCAGGGCAGACTATTGCGAGGAGGAGCTGTAGCTCAATGGTAGACCAAACGCTTTGCGTGCAGAAGATCCCAGATAAGTCCGACAGTGTTTGGAACGCGACAGCTAAATTAGGGCACAATCCTATCGATTGCACCCTTGCTGCTCAGAAACCTGGGCTGAAGCTGACAGGGTGGGAGGAGTAGCAGAAATGATCTTTGCCTCCGTATCTTCCATCTTTCCTGATTTACGGACCTCAGAGGGCAGCCAGCACAGTTCTTTCTGTGCTGGCTGCAAGGAAATGGAAGGTGGGTCGAATTTCCAACTCTCCCTACCTCTGACCTCGGAAGGGTTCTCCCGAGCACTCCTATGTTCTCTGGGATGCTTTCCCAGGGGCCATAGGATTGCTCTTTTAGAGACTGAAAAATTAACCCCACTATTTCAATTAATTCCAGTTCTCTGAGCTAGCATCTCCCCATTCTAAATCTGAAAAATCTAAACGTTGCAAGAATGCATTATGGAAATTATGAAAACTTGAACAAATGGTGATAAAGCTGTTCCAGTGATCACACTGTAAAATGGTCTGAGTGGGGCATTAGAACATTTTGGATTCTTTGGCGAGGGCTGGGATATGAGGAGATGAATGGAGGCAATATTATTATTACTTTAAGGATCCACAAATTGAAAACCACAAGTGACTCCGCTCCTGCAAAATCGTATGTATTTTATACAGTTTTATTGTCTGGGTAGAGGGATAATGAGAAAATTTACTTAGAAAGCAACAGAAAAACCATTTAAAAAAAGATTAGACAGAGCACTGGAAAATACATCAAAGGAGGGAAAATCCATCTCATGGGCAATAAATGCTTGACTTCTGCAGATCATCAGTACTAGATCTGAAATCTCAGGACCAGACTGGGGATTACAAAATGGTCTTATCGTTCATGCTTTGAAATTTTATGCACCACTGGGTGAGAGAATGGAGGGATTTAGAGGCACATCTGCAGGACCACCGTCCTTCCTCTTAAAGCAGTGTAGAAACAAGAGTGATGCAGAATCATGTCACAAATAAATGCGCTTGGCTGCATATCCACAATCCTAGACAGGCCTGGAATCAGCAGAGAGCATTCTCAAGAAGCAGCCAGAGGCCCACCACTGCTGCCAGTACTGCCCTGGGTCCTTTCTCTCCTGGTGGTCCAACGAGCGTCGAGTGGCTGCCATTGTAGTTACCTAAAATGTCCTGGCAGAGTGATGCTACATTGCTCCAAAGCATCATAGGCCTATTCAATGGCAGTGGCTTGGTGCTCATCAGGGAAGCAACACTCCTGCCTCTACCATCCTCCACCACCACTCACACCCACCTGCCCATCCATCTGCTGTACACTTGAGAGCAATGCATGTGGGAGGAGGAAGAGGTCATGTTTCACAGAGACCTGGCTGGGAGATGACAGTGGCCCGATATGGGCCCAGGCCCTCCCAGCTGGGTACTGTGTCAGTGAGCAGGTGAGGGAAAGTGGGCGGGGAGGGGCAGAGTAGCTGTGGTCTACAAAGACTATCTTAACCTGACCAGACTTCCTGTTTGTGAATTGAATCACATCGAGTGTGTGTACCTGAGTCTGAAGACCAGGGATAGACTAGGGATTCTGGGCGACTTCAACATCCCATTCGAAGGAAGTTTATCAGGTGCAGCTCGGGAGTTCATGGCATCCATGAGAAACATGGGCCTATCCAAATTGGTCTCTGGACCTACACATTCAGCAGGTCACACCCTTGATGCTGTTTTCAGTTCCGAACAGACAGATCTGTGGGCGGAGGTGATAAATACCTCCATGTTGTCATGGGCAGACCATTTTCTGATCAGGGTTAGTATCATAGCTACCACCCGCCCCTGCAGGGGTAGCGGACCGATTAAGATGGTCCACCCTTGAAAGCTGATGGATCCTCTTGGATTCCAGAAAGCCTTAGAGGGTGCTATGGCTGGTATCGTCGACGATCCTGTAGAAGCCCTGGTTAACAGTTGGAATCAAGATCTAACTAGGGCTATCGACACAATCTCCCCCAAACGTCCTCTCCGACCCGCTCCTAATCGGGCACCTTGGTATACTGAAGATCTCAGGGAGCTGAAGCGGGAAGGACGACTGGAGCACCGATGGCGGAAAACTCAACTTGTATCCGACAAGACACAACATAGAGAACATCTTCATTCCTATGGAGTGGCAATACGTGCAGCAAAGAAAGCTTTCTTCTCTGCACGCATTGCATCTGCGAATTCACATCCAACTGAACTGTTCAGGGTGGTGAGGGGTCTAACTCAGGCATCTTCCCCCCTAAACCCGATTTTACAGCCTTCGGCAGATCGCTGTGATGCCTTTAATGACCATTTTACAGATAAAATCTCTCGGATAAGAGCCGACTTAGGCACCATCATTATAGCAGAAGCTGACAATGGAGTGTCCAGTAACTCCACAAGTAGAATTATACTGGATCAGTTTCAGTTGGTGAGTACTGAGAACGTGGACAAGCTGCTTGGACAAGTGAGGAGGAGGACTTGCCCTCTTGATCCCTGCCCTTCTTGGCTGGTCGTCCAGGGAGGAGATGCAGTTCGATCACATCTACAACATATTATTAATGCATCTCTCAGGGAGGGGAGTTTTCCAACATGTTTAAAAGAGGCGGTAGTACGGACGCTTCTAAAAAAAGCCCTCCCTGGACCCTCTGGACCTTAATAACTACAGGCCAGT
Source organism: Anniella stebbinsi (assembly GCA_029215795.1). Lineage (NCBI taxonomy): Eukaryota > Metazoa > Chordata > Lepidosauria > Squamata > Anniellidae > Anniella > Anniella stebbinsi. Next base: position 15,678,801 of record JARDYH010000002.1, on the reverse strand, counting down.
ATCAAATCTTCAGTTTTTGGGCAAGGTGATTGAGAGGGTGGTTGCCTTCCAACTCCAAGCAGTTTGGGATGATACAGATTTTCTAGACCCATTTCAAACCGGCTTCAGGGCAGGATACGGAGTTGAGACCACTATGGTCACCTTAGTGGATGATTTACGCCTGAGTATTGACAAGGGGAGTGTGTCCCTGTTGGTACTCCTGGGCCTCTCAGCAGCTTTCGATACCATCGACCATGGTATCCTTCTGGAACGCCTGAGGGGATTGAGAATCGGGGGCACTGTGCTTCAGTGGTTCCAGTCCTATCTCTCGGGTAGGTTCCAGATGGTGATGCTTGGGGATAGCTGCTCTGCAAAGAAGGAGCTGCTGTGTGGCGTACCACAAGATGCCATTCTTTCCCCAATTCTGTTTAACATTTATACGAAACCGCTGGGAGAGATCATCCGGAGGCATGGGGCGGGGTGCTATTAGTATGTTGATGACACCCAAATATATTTCTCTATGCCTTTGACAACATCGTCAGCTAAGGATAGTGTGTCTCCTCTGAATGAATGCTTGGAGGCAGTAATGGGCTGGATGAGGAAAAACAAACTGAAGCTGAATCCAGACAAGACGGAGATGCTTGCTGTCAAGGGCCCCAACCTGGGTTTGGAGGTGTGTCAACCAGTTCTGGATGGTGTTACACCTCCCCTGAAAGACTATGTTCGCAGCTTGGGGGTACTCCTGGATCCATCGCTCCAAATGACAGCTCAGATAGATGCGACGGCCATGAGTGCCTACTATCAGCTTCGGCTGATACGCCAGCTGTGCCCCTTCCTAGAGTTGGAAGACCTAAAGATGGTAGTGCATGCACTGGTAACTTCGAGGCTCAACTTCTGCAATGCGCTGTACATAGGGCTACCTTTGTGCCTAGTCCGGAAACTTCAACTAGTTCAAAATATGGCAGCCAGGTTGGTACACCCAGGGGAGACCACATTACACCAATCTTAAAATCACTCCACTGGCTGCCAATTAGTTTCCGGGCAAAGTATAAAGTGTTGGTTATTACCTTTAAAGCCCTACATGGTTTGGGTCCAGGTTACCTGCGGAATCGCCTTCTCCCGTCTAATCCGCCCCGCACACTCAGGTCCTCTGGGAAGAATTTACTCCAGTCAGCCAGAACTAGGCTGACGAGTGTTACCCAGAGGATCTTCTCTTCTGCCACTCCAAGACTGTGGAATGGCCTGCCGGAGGAGATTCAACAAATTAGCAGTCTTCTTGAATTTAAGAGAGCCATGAAGACTGCTCTCTTCCGGCAGGCCTACCCAGTTGAATTTTAAGATTTTTTAATAGTGTATTTGTTTTTATCTGTTTCAATGGTTTATATGTTTTATGATTTTTATATTTATATTTATTGTTGTTCCCCGCCTCGATCTGGATGGAGAGGCAGGTTAGAAATCAAATAAATAAATAAAAATACAATCAATCAATCAATAAATAAATAAAGAGGAGAAGGAACTGGGCCAGACTACCCGCCACTAGGGGGGGGGGCAATCAACATGGGAGATGACCCGTGTGAAGGCTCCCCAAATAAGGAGTCAGACTTGTTCCTAGATGAAACCTGGAATCTTTTATAGGGGTCCAGGAAGTTCACACTGAAAGCTCTGGCCTATTGCCATTAAAGGACTTTCTTGCTTGTCTGGAAAAGCTACCCCTAATTGCCTAGCAGTGGGTGCACTGGCTAAAATCCTTGGCCCTCGGGTGCTAATTTCGAGACATGCTCTGGGTTTGAGTCTTGAACGTCACAAGGCGATCTGCTGTTTTGATCATCAGTCCTTTTAGGCACCTGCTGTTAATAGCCAAGCCACAACAAACCAATAACAGGACAGCATGGCTCATAGCATCCTGGCTGCCCAAAAGCTTTCAGAATGTTGCTATGAAGATCCTAAAAGTGCTGGAATAGTTAGCGCAAAGCCGATTCATGGCTTTGCTGCAAGGAAAAAACAAAGAGAATGTAAAAGGCAATTTGCTGTCACTGAACTGCGCTGTTATAAATGCAAAGCCCCCTTAGGACGGGGCGAGGGAATCCCTCAGCTGTTGTATTGATCGGAGCCTCTTGTCGCAACCCATTGAAACTGAACTGCTGTCTCTCTCATTCAAAACTTAAATGAATTCTTCATTGTAAAACCATTAAACTTCAGATTTCAAGGGATAAAACCGTAGTGTCGCCTGTTAGGCGCTGTATTACGAAAGTGGAAGAAAAACCATGTATGAAAATGGTGGCCCTTGGTACACGAAGGAAAGCATTTTTAGGTGATTAGGACACATCCTACATTTGATTTTCCAGGACTGCAGACAGAAGAGATTATAACTATTTATTTGAACTAATTCCTCTTGGAGGGTGTTTATGAGCATTTGAATAGCATACCACTCTTCACCAAGGAATCTTTCTGTTCCCATTCAGGTATGCAAAAAGATCTATATATCATGAAAACTTCCACACTCTCACTCAGAATATGATTCACTAGAAAATAAATACATGAACATTTTGCATGGAGTTGCCACTAAATTTCACCAAAAGCAAGGCTGGTCGTGAATTTGGAATTTCCTCTACGGATGAAACGTCTGACGAATTTTGAAGGAAGCTAGAAGAGTTTTGATGAGACTAGGGAGTTTTCTTGAGCAGGACAATGGGTGTCAGGCATCCCTATCTTTTTTCCCTTTTACTTTTTGCAAAGTATGGCATGAAATCATTTCCTTGCACACATTCCAACAGAATCATTTGAAGTGAGGTAGGTGGCTATGGGGGACAGAGCTTTTTTGGGTATTGCACCCTGCTTGAAGAACACTCTCCTCAGGGAGGCTCACCTGCTGTCTACATCAACCTTGTCCAACCTGGCACCCTCCAAATGTTTTGATTAGAACTTCTAGAGTTCCTGTCCATTGGACATTCTGGCTGGGCCTGATGGGATTTGAAGTCCAAAACATCTGGATAGCACTAGGTTGGGAAGACTGACCTACATTAATATCATTTTAGGAACCAGTCAAACTCTTTTTATTTTCTCAGCCTATTAGCCTCTGGTGTATTTTTATTCCTGCCATGATTGCTTTTAGTCCTTTTTTTTTTACTGTTGTTAATTGTTTGGTTATATTACTATAAATCTCCCCAAATTTTGAATTGAATAATTTTAATAAATAAATAGTTATTGATTCTGATCTTGACCCCTGATGTTTTTATTTTATTTATTAGAAGTATTTTGATACAACAGCTTCATTCCCAGGACAGTTTACAAACAGAAAACAACAACAATTAAAATGTAGACAGAGATAGCATGAGCAAAAAGACACAAAGCCATAAATTATATTATTATTTATAAAAGTCATAAGTTGCTTCCCACAGCAAATGAATGTAACAGAGAAAACAAAATCAATATAAAGTACAACAAGCACAATAATACAAATGAGAGAAAAAACACACCATAAAAACATAATCTAAAAAACAACAGCAGGAAATACTCAGCAGGATTAAAATTGCATCTAAGACCGTCAAGGAAAATAACAAATGTCTTTTCCTGGCACTGAAGGGGCAAACTTATCTGGTGAGAGCTTTCCACAACTAGGGCATCACCACCAAAAATGTCTCTTCTGTCATAGCCACCTGCTTCACCCCAGGTGATGGGAGCACCCGCAAGAGACTCCTGAAAGTTTTAATGCATGGGCATGTACATAATGACCATTTCACATAATCAACTCAGCCTTTGGCACAAGCTACAGTGAATTGTGGCATGTGCTAGTCGGCTTTGGAATATTCTAGCCACAACTGTGGCTTGTCATGACGTGGAAACCTAGCAGGGGTTGCTAGGATGACCATAGGGAAAGGAGGACAGGGCTCCTGTAACTTTAACAGTTGCCTACAAAAGGGAGGCTGCATTCGGACAACACATTAAGCAACGGGGGGGGGGGGGAACAATCGTCAGTTGTGTTGCTTATTGTGTTGTGTGGAGGGTAACACACCGCTCACAAACTACTGACGGTATGCTATTCCGCCCAAATAAGCAACGGAGAGAAACAACTGGCTTGCAAGTTGTTTAGCTCAAAGCCAGTTGTTTAAAGTGTTGTGTGGAGGGGTGAGTGTGTTAATGGTGTGTGATGAGTGGGTTAAAACACAAGCCCATAGAGGCAGGTGGCAAGAGCGACCAAAATGGCGGCTGTCACTCTGCTACAACTGGTGCAACTTGCAGGGGCTGCTGGGATAAGACTGGGAGGACTAAGGGGGGAGGGAGGGAGGGGAGAGGGGTGGGGGCTGTGTCAGTCAATGCTGGGTTGACTATTAGTCCACTCAACACCAGCCCCAACCGCCCACAGTTGTGTAGGAATATGTTGTGTGGGGAGTAACCACAAAATAACCAACTGTGAGTTGGCTACTCAATCCACCATTGACTAATGTGTTGTCCGAATGCAGCTGGAATTTCAGCAGGTATCATTTGTATGCATGCAGCACCTGGTGAAATTCCCTCTTCATCACAACAGTTAAAGCTGCAGGAGCTATACTAGAGTGACCAGATACAAAAGAGGGCAGGGTTGCCAAGGTAACAGGCGAAGGTCAAAGCACACCTAGACAGTCAGATACGTTACACAGTCCAGGTAGACAACACTGGAGCAGGAAGTACGGTTTTGTTTCCAGCACTAGCTAGGCAGACACTGAAGGCTTTTATCACCACAGCCTGCTGAGCCCCACCTAGGGCTCAGCTGCAGTACATTAGAGCTCTCTAACCAGAGCTCTACCCATTAGGAGTCACTTCCTTTTAGGGGTCCTTTTTTGCACTGGCCGTGGTCTGAGACTGTACTTTCAGGCACCAGCATTTTCAGGGGCTGGATAGTGGCTCAGCATCTCCCTCTGACTTGGAAGCAGAACTCCTCATCTTTTGAGGGGAAAGGTCTGAAGTCCTCTCTCCTGAGGGCCAGGAGCTGCTTGGTCATCCCCAGGATCCCCTGAAGTTTCTTGTTCCCCAGGGACATCTGGCTCAGAAGGCTTCAGATCCTCATCTGAAGAGAATTCCTCCAGAGGGGGCATGACTTGTGCGAACCAGCTTATTTCAGATAGATAGTCTTTCATGTACCATGGGTCCAAAATCATGAAGTACTTTAAAAATCAAAAGCAACACTTTTTTGACACTGCAAGTTCTTTAACACAAGTTCCTTGACATCTCTTATTACCATAGCAGATCGGTATTGATGGGCAATGTGAAAAACAAAGTAAGGATGGAAACATGAAGCTACCTTACACTGGGTCATACTATTTGTCCATCTGACCAACCCAGTAAGTCCTACTCTAGATGGCAGCAGCTCAACATTATCTCAGGCAGATTGAATCCTTCCCTGCTCAACTACCTGATGATGAGATTTCGCCTGCAATCTTCTATTTGCAAAAATGAGTTGTAAGCAATCAGCCCTGGGCAAATCCAGCTTCCTTGCAAGGTGGGAGAACACGTTTCTCCTGTACTTGACCCAAGGTCAGGGGAAAGTTTGTACGTGTACCCAAAACAAATGTGCTTCCACAGTGGAATCATCAGTAAAATTATTTTTGAATGTTGCACCCTGCTGTATATTTCTGATGTTTCATTTAGTTCAATGTACTCTCAACGTGCAAGGCAGTTAAGCAAATGTAATGAGATTATTAGAACGGAGAACAGAAATGCTAATAACTAGAACTTAAAAGAGCCAAGAACATTTTCATACAGTATTTGTTCAATAAGTAAGCTGATTACATTCTGCTTCCACTAATCATATACTTTTTTTTTATTTGGGAAAGAAAGTCCTCTGATAAATGGATGACCATACAAAGCAAGGAGGAAAGTAATCTCAATTTACACAAAGTCCAGAAAAGCAGGGAAAATGTAAATAATTTTTAAAAATGTACTAAGAACAATATAAATAGACTGAATTAATTTTACAAAATTTTGTACAAACATACAATAAGAATATCAACAAATGTAGATTGAGCTGAAGGGAAGCACATTCTGGTGTCTGGCAACAACCAACAACCATCAGACCAAACAAACAACAACCACCCTCCCAGCCTATCAGGAACGCCATGGTGAGGGGATCAAGCGGGCCCCAGTCAAAGGACAATGAATGAGCAACTACAAGAACCTACATTCCCCTGTTTAGCTCCAACTGCCCTGGGACTAGAACCAAAGGGAAACATGCTCTAACCTTCCCCTATGTGCCGCCAACCAGATGTGTTGCTCTATAACTCTCATCATTCCAGCATGACAATCATTCAGTTGAAAGGTGGGATATAAATCTTCAAAACAAATGCATAAATAACCCTTGATGAAACAACAAAATATTTCAGGCCTCAAAACATGAAAAATAGAACTTCACGAGTCTTTGCTCCCTCTTTGTTGAAAATACATAGGCACCTAAACACTCCACATACACAAAAAAAGGGGGGGGACTCGCGATTATTAATTTACATACTCACTCACTACACACACACACACACACAAATATACAGAGAGAGAGAAAGCACATGCTATTGCAAAATAATAACAATAATAACTCTGCAAGGGGTAATCCTACAAAATTACACAGGCACACACACACCCGTGGACCCTAGCCAACCACCGCTAGTCAGGGCTAACCAACCTGATAGTGTGAAAAATAGTTCCAGAAAGAAGAAGAAAAAGCCTCAAACGGGCAGCGTCAAGGCCGAGAATGCTGCACGAACCTAACAGTCGGCCAAAACGGAAACCAACAGGCAATGAATAAGGAAAAGCACAACCATCCAAACTCCCCCAGGCGTGTTTTGCCTGTTCCACAGACAACCACCAAGGCGGGACACCCACGGCAACACATAGTTTGGTCAGACGAAATGAACCGTAACGTTATGCGTTGTTATGATAAAAGCACACAACTCGAAACAATAGCATCAGGATACCGAACAGAACTTCATAGACTATTTCTGGAAATCCATCCCCACCTGACGGACACTGTAACAGAACGAAGACTAATAGATAAAAAAAGAGTTATAATCAACAACAAAAGGCTAACGCAACATGAAAATCAAAAAGTTAAAGAAGAAATAGCACAACAAAATACCAACATGAATAGCACAGATGCACCACCAACAAGCACACGAACATCCACAGAAGAAACAGCAGCCCTAGACACTACAACCCCACCAGAGGATTCCCAGACAACGACACAACCTGAAACACACAACCACCCAACAAACATGAACACAGAACAGCAACTGACAGAAGAAATGGAGAGAAATGGAGAGAAACTGACCCGACGAAAAGAAACCCACTACCTAGACTAAAGTTTAACAAGGACACACAGAAACTCATAAACATAACGAATAGTAAACTCATGCCATACATTAACAATGATAGCAACCTAGAAGAAATCCATGCAGTCATCTAAGCAGCAGCCACAGCAGTCCTCATCTGTAACAAACAGAAACTCCCACCACCACCAACACACACAGACGATTAGAGACCAAACCAAAATGCCAAATCAGAATTGAAAACAAAATCGAAAAACTACAAAAGGATACAGGAAGAATGACACAATACATGAATGGAAGTCATTTGAAAAATATCCATCATCATCCTTGTCATCATAAATCGTTAAATGATGAGACAAAGAGATCTGGAAATCTGGAAATATGCAAGAAAGGTTTCAACCAGGCGGTCAGACAATACTTTCAAGCTGTTTGGAGGCTTTGCTAATCATCCGGGGGTCCTCAATCTTTTGGATCAATGGACATAAAAGGAATATTGCATGTGTCATGGCTGCACTCACAAAATGGCTGCCATGATAGCCTTGGCCACTCACAAAATACTCATTTCTCAGGAGGCAAACTGATGAGATTAAACAAAAAGTAACTTGTCCAAGAAACTAATACAAGGCATAGGTGGGGTCTGAGTTCCAGAACCCAAATAAAGAGGGAACCAGTGGGGAGCACTTCACTTTGCAGTGGGCCAGCCTCCCAGTTTTAAAAATAAATGATATATATATATATATATATATATATATATATATATCTTAAGAAATAAAATAAAAAGCAGGAGGATCACGGAGTGTGATGGGTGCCAAGAGACCACATTAGAGACCCCAGGCCCAATGTTTAGCAAAAGCACTTTAAAGTGGGACATTTATTTCTAAAGTCTTGCAGGGAGTATATCTAGGAAATGTTTCTAAAATCTGCAGCTGTGTTAAGACTCCTCTACAAGGATGCGCTTTTGCGCCCGGTTCGGCGATTATGCGCATTATCGCAGAGGCGCATTTACTCCTAATCCCTCTGCACGGGAGGCGGCGAGAGGCGGCGAAGCGCATTAATTGATGTCCAAAAAGCGCTTTACAAGACGGCGATTATGCGCATTATCGCAGAGGCGCATTTACTCCTAATCCCTCTGCACGGGAGGCGGCGAGAGGCGGCGAAGCGCATTAATTGATGTCCAAAAAGCGCTTTACAAGAAGTTAATGCGCATAATCGCTTGTTCACACGGGGAAAATGCGCTTTAACGGCCGGAGCAAAATAAAACTCGCGATTTAACGCGCATTCGATAATGCGCATAATCCGGGAGATAACGCGCCTCTACGCCCGTTTTGCGCTCCGCTGGTGTGGAGGTAAAATTTATAATGAGCCTTCAAAGAGCATTAAACCTCTCTTGTGGAGGTACCCTTAGTTTTGGATACAGAGAGCTCCTTGTAAACCAGGAAGATCCTTGTGATTTTCAACATGCCACCTGTAGGGTGAGTCATTGTATACCAATGGCTGCCCATGTGATAACAGCCACCATGTGGTGACTCCAACCACCCAGCAATGTTGTGTACGAGACGATGCTAAACATTTAATGTTTCAGTCTTCTGAGGATAATGAATTGTTCCTAAGGAAACAACAGGCCTAATCCCATATACATGCGTTAAATTCAACCGACTGTATCCCACAGAATCCCTTGGGATTCTTATTCTGGAAGTTTCTGCCTGCTTTTGTCTCCCACAAAAGCACAATCAAGTCTTTAGTCAGTATTCAGGCCGCTTTTGAAAAGCATCAATTACTACATGTAGATATTAAGTTTTGTTCACATAAATCAATGCAATAATTGAATCCAAGTATGAACAAGAGCTCAACGTCTCTTGACCACAATCACCTCACTTCAGCTGTAAGCAATACAAGATCAAGCTAGAAACAGCAAAAGATGCACAATTCCTGCTGTCGGACAGGCAATCAAGGCTACACCTGGTTTTCATAAGGCACTTTCTTTTACGTGTGGCAGGCACATTAGCAGCAGGTTTCTCGCAGCTCATCATTCCATCAGACAAAACCCCGATCAGTTTCAACATCCCGAGATCTGGTTTGGGCTTTTGTGCTATGCTAATGGGTATATAGGAAGCAGCAGCAGCAGCATTTTGAAAATCTGTCGCCTATGCTACAAACTTATATCAGATAAACTTTTCACAGTCAAGATAAGCTTCACAACTGTTCTAACAGCAATGGTGCACATTCTCTCCTTGTAGGAAAGATACAACATCTACAGTGATATTCTGCAGCCATTCAGGAAGAAGTGGGTAAGAAGAACATGCAATGCGGCATGCCATAATCTGCTACAAACTAAGAGCTCCATCCCACCAGGGTTTAACACACTCTTGCCACATCTGATATCTGGGTTTGTAGCGTGGGACTCACATGACGTCATCCCTGTCCTGCACCCATCTCGCCTCTTTTCCTCCATTTTGTGTATTATTTTGGTGAGGGGAAAGTCTGAATTATTTTCCCCAAGCGGATGTAATGCACCCTTAAGCTTCTGTGTATTGCTGTTCTCTTGCTTTTTCCTTTGTTGGGGGCATGCGCTTTGAACGGAGTCTTGCTGACGAAAGGGGAGGGCGGGACGGTTCTCTTCCTCCAGTACGCCATGTAGAACGAACAAACGGACTTGTGCTTAGTCTGTTGAATGCACTTTTTACTGCTCCAACCCCACCCTCATTGCCCGCAAAAATGGAGCCCAGCCCGTGAAACGTTAAATCAGTAAATCGTTTGACAGCAAAGCCAGAGTGAGGTGGGGAAGGAGCCCACAGCCATCAGAGTACCAAAACCAATGAGGTGGAATGAGAAGGGGTGGAATGGAATGGAAGAGCGAACAAGCAAAAGGGAGGTTTCAAGGTGCAGCTCAATACCACAAATCCACGTGAATGGGACCATTACCTTGACGCACTTATGCAAAGGTGTTAAAAAACCGCGGGGGCAAACCAGGGGGCAAAAATAGGTGTAATGGAGCACTAAGAATTCCTTGGGCATCATATAACACCAAATAAACTGCACACATTTACATAGTCTTAACACTTTATCCTAAACTGCAAGACAAATCCCATATATATTCCAGTCTTTCAATGTTTTATTTTGTAGCTTACTGGATGTCTTGAACAAAAACATATGGACATGGTTTCAGAGTAGTCCAATACTTTCTGCATTTTTCTTGGTTAACTTCCTATTCCCCCTCCCCTTGGTAGTTTGGTTGCCTACCTTGTGATTTTTATTAATCATGCTCATAGCAATTGGCATAATTTTCATTTTAAGTCCCCCGTGACCCAAATTCCTTTAGTGAGTAGTTGGATTATCTCATCCTGTTAGTGGGATCTGCCAAATCAAAATGCTTATTTGTGCATATGTCCAGATCTATCTAAAACATGTAAAGGCAATCTGCACAAGCCTGAATGAAAGGAAATAAAGGTTGGGTTTACACAACACCCTAACCCTCACTCAGTGGTAGAATGTGGGTTATTGTCGAACTGTGGGACCAGATCTACCAAGCGGGATATAACACTTTGAAAACAGTATATTTAATGTGTCCTGGGCCTGAACAGTTGTCAAAACCATTATAAACCGTTATAAAGCAGCAGTGTAGATCCTGCCCAAGTTGAGGAACCATTGGTTACTGTGTTGTCTGAATGCAGTGCGTTTTCTGCACGATGGCTTGTTAACCACACAATGCCTTGATAACCACCCTGAATAGCCCAACAATAAACCATGAGTTCTCAAGGTGATGATAACTTTTTAAAGTTATTATAGTGGTTTTAAATGTGTCTGCATATTGTATGTTTTTGCTGTTTACATTTTTGTATATTATTTTTAATTGTTTTAATCTTATGTGAACCGCCCAGAGAGCTTCGGCTATGGGGCAGTATACAAATGTAATTAAATAAATAAATAAATAAATGAGTATAAAATTATTACTAAAAATGGTTGTATTAATGTCCCACAAATATAGCTGTGAAAAACAGGGCATACAGACAATCCCTAATTTTCATTTTCGAGAAGACGTTTCTAGCATTTAAACATATAAGTAATTTATTATCTATTTCAGCCCAAGCAACATAAAATGGTGCTTTGGGGGCAGGGGAGGGATGTAGGTTGCCCAAGAAAAAAAAACACAGGATTCCACCCCAAGAAGCTTGCAATCTAAAGCCCATCCATAGGAAGATAACAGTAACTACTTCTAAACATTTCCGTCTGGGAAGGGGAAACAATGCTTTTTGAAGGTTACTGTATAAGGCCAGTCCTGGCAGTAGCCCCCCTAATTCTGATTGGCAAGACAATTAATATTACAAACAGCCATCTTCACAAAGCACCTTCACGAGTGATGAACATCCGATTCCACTGATAGCAACCTTGTTAAATTTAACAGAGAGGAATCTACCTTGCTGAATTAGCGATCTCAAGTAAACAGATTTTCAATCTATCTACCTAGTGGGATAGAGATTTTTTTAAAAAAACAAAAAAAAAACCATGAAGCTATTGAAGTTGTATCTCTCCCATCAGAGCAAAATCTGAGCAGTTCACAATCTTTTGTGCATTCATCCAGGAATGTAAGGAAAGGCTATTATCTTCATTCATGGGGTGCCTTCACAGTAGCAACTTACTGCTAGAAACACTTACTGGAAGTACGTCTATCACTGTTTTTATGTATTGAATTTACATTGTTGTTGTTTTCTTCTAAGGATTTTGTGGTGACTTATGGCTAATGCAAATTAAGTAAACTGAAATGAGAATATTCCTACACAAGGCATTTTTTGTGGACTCTTGATTCCTACTCACGATTGTTTATAGGTTCTTTAGAAGAAGCGATCCTCCAGTTTCGCTTCTGTTTTTTCAGAACACTTTCCCAGTTTTTATTTTTAGAACAGGGAAAACGGGGTATTATTTCTGAAAGCCCTGATTGTACTTGTGTGTTTGCGCTCTTCTGCCATAGCACAGCTCCACCTAGAGGTTATGTAGCTGAGAAGCAGGAAAGGAAAAGCTCCTTGAGTAGAACTCAGAGCTCAGTTCTTGTGATGAAGGTCGATGCAGTGAATAACAGCCTTGTGTAGAAAAGTTTCCAGTCTCTGTCACTGTAGGGGGCCACACATTCCTAGTTGAGTACCAATCAGCTGTACACTTCAGGTTATCACATGTTATTACCTGCCCAAAACAAAACCATGTACGCTGGATGAAGCATGAATGTGCCTAAATCAGCCTTCCCTAATTTGGTGCCATCCAGATGTGTTGGATGACACCCCCAGCCATACTGTCTGAGGATGATGGGAACTGCAGTCCATCACTCCCAGAGGGCACCCAGTTGGGGGAGGCTATCCTGGATGATGGCCATGAGGAGCATATCTTTTCAGCATCTGGACTTCAAAAACGGTTCTGCATGGAAATTTTATGTGCTCCTGAATCAATGCTTGAATGCTAAATCATAACATGCATTAGGACCCACATGTTACAATGTCATGTATCTTAATGGAATTTTAGATTTCATTAAGTGGCTCAGCAAAATGAATTCAGTGGAGAAGTGAAGATATATTCAAGATTAAATTGCAAAACAAAGCAATGTATTTTAAGAACATTTGTTGTGATTACTTTTTTACACTCTCCAACGTTATCAGCAAAGTTTTTTTTTAAGTAAAGAGATTTATGACGTTAATTACTACTAGGGTGACCATATTTGGGAAACCAAAAAAGAGGACAACCTGTGGGCAGGGCAGGAAAGTGACTTTTCAGGGCCTCTGGAAAAAGCGTCATCCCCCACCCCACCACCTTAAAGGCCCCAATTGGAGTGGAGGAGGGGAAAGTGTGTCATTTCTGCTCCCCCCCCCCCCACTACTCCAATCAGGGCCTTTTCTATAATCTTCGGGAATGACACACTTTCCCATTTAAGGTCCTGATTGGAGCAGTGGGAGGGAAATGATGCGCCTCCAGAAAGCACATAATTCCCTCCCAAAATGCTAATAGCGGCCTTAAAGGGGAAAGTGTGTCTTTCCAGGACAATATACAAAATCACAGAAAATCCCCCCGGACATCCAGAATAGAACAAAAACCAGGACAAATCTGGGGAAATCCTGACAGTTGGTCACCCTAATTATTACTATTCATGTTCATTGAACTGTTTATGACAATAGTCACATAGGGCTTTTCTACACAAGGCTGTTAATCCTCTGCATCTACTTTCAGTTTCGTCACAGAATTGAGATCCCAGCACTACATGAGGAGCGTTTCCTTTCCTGCTTTTCCACAACATAACCTGCAGGTAGCACTGTGGTATAGTGTAATAGTGCAAATTGATATGAGGAAATCACACTTCCTTTCGCTGTCAGAAATAATACCCCATTTTTCCTGCTCTAAACATACTCGCAGAAAGTGGGAAACTGGAGAGTCATGACATCACCTAAAGAACCCATAAACAACCGTGAGTAGGGAATGATGAGCACACAACAAAGGCTCATGTAGAAAAGCTCATAGCCACTTTTACATGTTATGGAAGCCTATGCCCTCTATCAGTTCCTTCAAAGAATGTATGAGCCAGGACCTCCACACCAACATCCAATTGCATGCAAGCCATGTTTTTATGATTGCTCTCCCCATTTCCAGGTTTCTTTTTCCTCCCTCCTAAGGGGCAATGGTGAGCGGGTGTATTTTTTTTTTTACTTTAGTTTAAGCTACCTTTAAGGGTAGAAACTAAATGGTGAAATAGTGAGACAGCTGTGCCCATGGCTAGAGGGTCTCCCAACCCCTCAATCCCAAGTTCAGCATCTCCTCTATAGAGTACACTAAAGGAGCCCCTGCTGCCAACAAATCCTCCACTCCAGGTAACACTAAACTACTCATGTCTTATTTTTTTCCCTTACAGAAGACGAGCCAGGGAACATGACATATTCTACTATAACCAAATATACTGTACAGTCCCACTGCAACATCTACATTGGATGCATGAGTATTATCTTAATGAGTACACTATCTCCTCCAACAGAAACATCAGAGGGATTGCGGAGAGTTAAGCCGAGGCACCTAGTTGAAGAACACCTAGAGCAGCTTTCCCCAACATGGTGCCTCCCCCAGATTTTTAGACTACAGTTCCCATCAGCACCAGCCAGCATGATCAATGGTCAGGGGTGGTGGGAGTTGTAATCCAAAGCATCTGGAAAGCACCATGTTTAGTAATCATGACCTAGTTGTTTTCATTTACCCACTGAATGCAGTCACTAAGATTATCTGTTTTGGGTGCTATCCATTCTTCATTACTATCCCCATATCTGTACTGTCTCAGTACAGGCAAACAGGCAGCCATCCAACACATTGGAGGTCATTCCACAAATTCACTGCCCTACAATAGCAATAGCCATGATGGGAAGCCAGACATTCCTCTGTGGGGTTTTGTTGGGGCTGGGCTATAAACAACTACCAGAGTGGATCCAAGAGCTGGATACCAGGAGTTCTGCCAGGGGATTAAGCAAGGGGGTCAGGACAGGAGCTAATGCCAAGTAACAAAGCCACAGGTCAACCCCAAAAAGCAAATCAAAGCCAGAAAGACTATTGTTGGTCAGGCAAAGTCCTGATCCAGGTAGGAAGCCATTTATATATTTCTTTTTACTTAAATAGTGCTTGCAGCAGCTAACAATAATAAAATAATCAATTAAAATCACAACTAAAAACACACCAATAAAAAAACAAAAAACAGCACCCACCAGTTACAATCTACTTCGGTAAGCAAGTCAGCTCAAACGCAGTAAGCTGGTCTAAATAAAATCAAAACTGTATTTGCCTGCTGGCATGGTCAACACAAATGGAGCTGGTCTGGCTTTCCTTAGCAGGGTGTTCCAGACCCTGGGACCAGCCACCTAGGAGGGCCCAATGGTCAGTGTGGATGGGTGAAGGCAATCTAGAGCCTGAGAACAATTTACTGCCTTGGAAGATGCTTCAAGCAGGAGTTCTGATGGCTCACCAGACAAGACAACGGCACACATAAGAGTTGAGAGTTCCTAGTTCTAACTCCTGTTAGGATAAGAGCTTGCTGTTGTAGCTGCCAACTGTTGTAGTATTACTAGCTTTTCTTTCTACATATATTTTGTGCTATTGAACCTGCTGGTGGTCAAGCATAGGACTGTGACTATGTAAAACTGGCATTAGCCATGGTATAGCAGCTGCTGGCATAGCAGAGCCATTAGGGTTAGGGATGGAGAGTCCAGAAAGACTGAAATGTCCCTCCTAGTCAAACCAAACTTTATCCATTGTTTTTATCAATAAGAACATCATCCAAACTAATGTATTCTATTAAAATGAAGTAGAAACAATATTAAAATTCTATAAAGACAAACATAAAAACCCAAAATGCTCCACAAACCATAGGATGGGGTATTCCTGAATACAAATGCTTCCATTTACTCACGTAAATAAAGTCATGGTCATTTCACTTCTGCACACTTGTATGATAAGAGGTTTATATAAAACAACACCCAAAGCCTCCATTTCCTTTAGCAATTAATGGATTATTTGTGGTGCAATGTTACAACTTCAATTTTAATGCTTTTCGTTCAGGATTGCACCCCTTTTTATTAACTATGTTTATTTAAGGAGAATCATTAAAGAGACACGGGACCCAACCATGCATAGTTGTCATCAACTTTAGACAACTAAATTAGATGTAATATGGAAAACCCAGATTAGTTGCTTTTTTGTCAAAAGGAAATCAACACATTTCCCAAATTTGATTTTGTTCCACATCAACAGAGTGAGAAAATAGGCTTCTACAGATCTGAAGTTTCTCCTCTGCCTCTACACAAGAGGTTTAAAGCTCTTTCAAGTCTCATTAAAATTTTTACCTCTACGTGAGCAGAGCGCAAATCGGGAGTTGAGGCGCGTTATCTATTCGATTATGCACATTATCGAATGCGCGTTAAATAGCAAGTTTTATTTTACTGCGGCCCGTTAAAGCGCATTTTGACTATGTAAACAAGCGATTCTCCGCATTAACTACTTCTAAAGCGCATTTCAAACAACCGGTAAGGCCACCAGTTGTGCGCTCAGTTACCTCCCACGTACAGTCATTTGCCATAAAGCGCTTCCGGGAAGATGCACATAATCAAAGAACCAGGCGTCAAACCGAATTCTTGTAGAGGGGGTCTGAGTTTCTGATAGTGAATAAAATTGCACATCTTCTGGGAACATTAAGGATGGGAAAATAAAAGAAAGTAGCCCAAGTAAGACTAATCTTATCAGTGATTGAAAACAAAACAGATTCCTTCAGCATCAGCCAAGCAACAGGTTTAAGGTTTGTCAAAGTATCCCAAAAATTCCAGTTCACATTAAATCTTCATAAACCAGCCAGAAAGCTTTGGCTATTGGGCAGTATAGAAATGTAACAAATGAAACGAAAGGACAGAAGTAAATAGACGGGACTTTAATAGACCTCCTACTCAGGGCTGAACTAGACATTGGCAACAGAACCCAGGTTAGTAACCACAATCACTAAATAGGTACAAAGCAGAAGCAAGATGGTGCAATTTGCAATGGAAGTGAAGGATGGGCAAAACTTTTCTCTACCCATCCTTTCTCCCCACAATCAGAGTTCTTGCTGCATCTTTGGAGAAAGTGGCATCGAACAGGGGAAAGACTGCACTCGTCTTCCCTTCAGCCACTTTTCTGCTGCATGTTACACCCTCCCTTATTGCTTTGCAGCTGTTCGGCGATGGCCCGGGTTCACAGACCCAGTTCCGATGCTGAGCATCTGGTTTGGTCCTCTTCTTAATGAAAAAGTAGCCATTTATATGTGGACCACGCCTGCAAGGTGCAAGGCATAGAACATAAAGTTGGCAAGCCTAACTCAATAAGACTAAACGTGTTTAGGACTGCAGCGCACCTCTTTTTGCAAAAGAGTGGTATTATGAGTGATGTGCTTTATCACTGAAAATTTAGGCCCATACATATTATACAGCCGCTACATGGAGGCATCACTCCACATAGTAGCTGTTCGTAGCCTGACGTGCAGATTGGATACTTGTTTCTAGAACACCACAGAATTGTTTTTAAAGGTCTGTGATAGCATGGAGAAAAACCATTCGGTGCTTTTGCCTGGTGGTTTTAAATTTAGACCCTCTACTCCTGTGGAATCTAGTCCACAATTTAAATGCACGAAAGTAGACTGAGAAGTATTTGATTTCACTGAGGACAATGGGATTAAATTGGATTAAATTTAAATACTTTGGCTTCCCACACTTACTGGCTTCTTCCTGTTTTCAACCCAAGTCATTCTTGATCCAATGCAAGGGCTTTACCTCTTGCCCTACCCTCAGTGGCCATGGAAAACACTTGGGGTGGGGGGAACGATGAAAAACGTCTCTGATCATACAAAGATGCCTCTCTCAGGACTTTCCAAGGGCTCTTTTGTATGTTTCTCCACAACAACTACAAACATTTTATTTAATAAATTGCAGGGGGGGGGGGGGCTCTCCCTACCCGCAAGACGGTTGGCAGGTTTCTAGAAGGTATGCTTTGCAAAAGACGAAGATGCGATCAGCAATCAGCATGGCAAGGGCAAATCATACAAAATCTACTTACACTTTTTGGCGTGAAATGGGCCCCCTGGATCCTGCCAGCAAGAAAATAACTAGCCCATTTCTTTATGGCACTGTTGCTCCTGTCTGCTCTATGGACAGAAGAAAACACAGGTATGAAGGGGAGGCGGGGGAAACGCAGCCACCGGGATCTGGCAATGCAGCTGGCTCTGTTAGGCACTGATAAATGCGCCTGGAAGGTTAAGGATGCTGAAGATAACTAGCACATAAAAGAAATACCTTTCAAAATGTAAAGGATGCTCCTGCTGCAGCCGCTGCTGCCCCTTGTCTTGTGTAACAGCAAGAGCTGTTCCGTCTCTGTACCACTGACACGCTACCAGCCAGCATTTCAAATAAGAGTCTGTGAGGTCCTAGTGCCAGCGTGTGTGGTTTCTTCTTGGGGAAGTGGCCCTCCCCGTGTCGCTTGTTTCAGACTGTTTCAAGTTGCCCCTGAGGGGAGGGAAAGGGATCAAGTGTTTAAATCGAAGCAGCAAAGATTTTGGCTCAAAAAAAAAAAAAAACTGCCTTGTGGCAGCCCGAATAGCCCATTGGCTCATTTTAAAAGCAAACAACAGCAGCGCTTTCATCCTATGAAAGCTTTCCACGGAGGAAGTGAACCTGCTAAGATTGTGGTGTAAATGTTCTTGAAATGATGGGGTCGTGTGGCGGCGGCAGCAACGGGGCTGGGGGGAGACCATAGTAAGCCTTGCACCATCGTTGTTACGTCGATCTACAGAGGGAAAGGATTACATAGAATAGGCAAGACAGCAAGAAGGGCTAGGGTTCAGAAGGCCAGATCTACACCCAGCATAGGGTGACCATACGGAAAAGGAGACAGGACTCCTGTATCTTTAACAGTTGCACAGAAAAGGGCATTTCAGAAGGTGTCATTTGTATGCATGCAGCACCTGGTGAAATTCCCTCTTCATCACAACAGTTAAAGCTGCAGAAGCCCTGCCATCTTCTGTATCTGGTCACTCTAGTATAGCTCCTGCAGCTCTAACTGTTGTGATAAAGAGGCAATTTCACCTGATGCTGCATGCATACAAATGACACCTGCTGAAATTCCCTTTTCTGTGCAACTCTTAAAGATAAAGAAGCCCTGCCCTAAAAGTGGAATATAATATTTTGAAAAAGTTTTGAAAATGGTATATGGATGTGTCCTGGGCCTGAACAGTTGTCAAAACCATTATAAACCGTTAGAAAGCAATAGTGCAGATCCTGCCTTGGTTTGAGAGAATGATTTTTAGGCTTATATGTAGGGTGACCAGATAAAATCCAGGTCAGGGCTCATGTAACTTTAACAGTTGTAGAGAAAAGGGAATTTCAGCCAGAGTCATTTGTATGCAATTAGTTCCTGGTGAAATTCCCTCTTCATCACAACAGTTAAAGTTGCAAGGGCCCTGCCTTCTTTTGTATATGATCACTCTAGTATAGTGAATGCACCTTTAACTGTTGTGATGAAGAGGGAATTTCACCAGGAACTAATTGCATACGAATGACACCAGCTGAAATTCCCTTTTCTCTACAACTGTTAAAGTTACATGAGCCCTGACCAGGATTTTATCTGGTCACCCTACTTATATGCCATCCACCCCACCCTAAATTACCTATTCCACTCACAGGGGTTTTCATTTGAACTGTTTTATATTAAAAAGGAAAGTATAGCCAACTAAGTTCTTTCCATGCAAATCCCAATTTCCTTGAGTGGTGAAAACTCCAGGGGTGCAAGGGTTTACCCTGAGCCAGGGGTTTGGTTTCCTTGGAATGAAATTAGGAAGGCTAATGCTAGTTTTCTGATATATGTGGGTTATTTCCACATATATATAGGTTGAGCGTAGGTGGAGAGACATAGCATTAACATTCCAGCTCCCCCCATTGGATTCCATGGGGGGGGGGGCTCTTGCACCCTAAAGATGTTTCCAGAGCTCCAAACTCAGCTCTCTGCCTATCTCCAGCTGCAACAAACAATACTACCCACAGACCTCTCTGCATTAGCACATCCCAGGAACATGAGCTCAAGCTTGCATGCAAGTGAATGAAGTGCAAGGCTTCTGCTTGCAACAGAGTGCATGATCTGGCTGAGGGGCTGTCTTGACGGTGCTGGGTTGCCAGTGTGTTTAGGAAACCTCCGCACTTCTCTGCTGCTGGCTGGCAGTGGCTAATCCCGATGCAGAGGGAAGGTGTGGGCCTTCCAGCGGCTGTTCTGCTTGCCAGGCTCACCCCTGTCCTCAGTCCGGGCAAATGGCAACCAATCAGGTGGCAGATGCACCATACTCACCTCACTCCAGCAAAAGTGTCAGGGTAAGCCCCCAACTTTTTTAATTCACTCCTTCGTGGGAAAGCCCCGCGATGGCTGTGAGGTGGCTGCTGCATTGTATAACCACCACAGGACTTTCAAAGAGTATAGACAGCCCCAGGTTGTGTGGGCACAATTTAACTAAATTGATCTACGCTGCAACCTGTGTTTTGCATGGGTTTTTGTTTTTTCTCTCCTGCAAATCCAAACCAGTCAATTCCCTACAGAAAATGATTAGGTTCAGGATGAAGGTGTAACAACTTTCACTGCAGTATTTTAAAGCACTATTTAATAGTAGGCCTGAGGCTCAAAGAACTACAGATGGATGTTGTTGTGCTTTAGGAAAATGCAATCTTGGGGAGGCGGTGAGGGACAACGACAAAGCTAACTGTAGCAGTGGTAATAGGGATTGTGTGGTTAATGCTTTCCCAGTGGGTCATTTTTGCTATCAAAATCACACACACCAACTGTTTTCCCATCTGCATGGAGAAATGATCTCCAAAGAAAGGGTCAATCCCCCCTCCCCTAGCATAACTGTTGCAGTCAAATTCACGGCATACCTCTCCTCAGCCTGTACTTTCCCTTTAAAAAGAAGGAGCCCAAAAACTAGTTAATAACAGTGGGTTGTGCTATAGGGTTGTCTTGTAAAACAACCCTGTAGCACAACCCTGTAGCACAGTCTAACATATCTGGAGGGCACCAGCCTTCCCCAACCTGGTGCCCTCCAGGTGTAGTCATAGGAACATATGAAGCTGCCTTTTCCCGAGTCAGGCACCCAGCGTTGTTGACACTGGCTGGCAGCAGGTTTTCCGGCAGGTGTTTTTTCATCTTTACCTGGAGGTGCTGGGAATTGAACCAGGAAACTTTTGGCATGCAAAGCAGGAGGTCTGCCACTGAGCTAGAGCCCCTCCCTTCTGCCAAGCACTGGGTTGGGGTGGGAGAGGCTGTGATGATAATCCCCCCCTCCGCCCAGCCATGTGGGTATATTAACACTGAACTAATAGCAAGGCTATTGTAAACTACTCTATCTATCAGACACACACTCAGCCTGTAACGTAGGGATAATAATGATGGATTATTTTTAATTTTTATTGGCACGGCAATTAATTTCGTTTTAAAATAACATTTAGGCTATTACTAGTGTACAGGTATTCCTCAGAGGTTAAGTTTATATGTTAGCGTTTTGAGAAGGTTGAGTTTAAAAAACAAGGCCCTAAAGAGCAAAGAGGGAAGGGGTGAATATTTAGGGGTAAACTGCATTTTCTTCTCCATTTCCACAAAAATGAGGATAGATGCAAGCCCCCCCCCCCTCTCTCTCTGTGTTTGAGGGCAGCAGGAAACAGTGGCTGAATTCGGATGACACAATAAGCAACTGGGGTGGGGGGAAACAATCGTCAGTTGTATTGACTATCGTGTCGTCCGAATGCTGCCATAGTCAACTCAGCGCTGATCCTAATCCACACCACGGTTGATTATTTATTACCATGTTGTGTAGGGAGTACCCCCTAGATGAACAACTGTAAAGTCGATTATTACCCCACCATTGACTATCGTGTTGTCTGAATTCAACCAATGTGTTGTGGGGATGAACATAATGGAAATAAAAGCTGTGCTGGATCAGACCAAAGGCCTATTGGATGCTCATGGGGAGCCCACAAGCAAGATATGAGCATAATAGCTACCTCCTGCTTGTGCTTCTCAACAACTGATACTCGGAGACATACAGCCTCTGCCTGATACTGGAAGTAATATATAGAGTGACCCTATTCAGATGACACGCTAAGCCACGGTGGTCAAAGCATTTTGAGTTAAACGTTATGGCTTAGTGTGTCATGTGAACCATGACTTAGCTATGAAAGGGTTAGCAGAGGGTGTTATCTAGGCTGACCATATGAAAAGGAGGACAGGGCTCCTGTATCTTTAACAGTTTCATAGAAAAGGGAATTTCAGCAAATGCCATTTGTATATAAGCAGAACCTGGTGAAATTCCCTCTTCATCACAAAGTTAAAGCTGCAGAAGCCCTGCCCTCTTTTGTACATGGTCAAGAGACAGGGCTCCTGCAGCTTTAACTGTTGTGATGAAGAGGGAATTTCATCAGGTTATATATGCATACAAACAACACCTGCTGAAATTCCCTGTCCTTTGCAACTGTTAAAGATACAGGAGCCCTGTCCTCCTTTTCATATGGTCACCCTAGTGTTATCTGAACAGGCCTATCGTGACTAATAGCCATTGATAGCCTTATCTTCCATGAATGAGAATGACTGTGGCTCAATTCGGACGACATATTAGGCAACGGAGGGATAAATAACGTACTGACCGTGCGTTAGGCAGGAGGAGCTTCACAGACGATATGCTGCAGCCAGCGCTGCTCGGCACCGGCAAACGCCCCAGCTGCTACGAACTTGCGGCGGCCATTTTAGTTGCAGCCTCTCCTCCCTGTGTCCTCCAGCCATATCCCAGCAGGCACCGTGAGTTCTGCCGGCTGCATAGAGCAGCCGGGGGGAGGGGGGGTTGGCTGCTCTAGGCAGCAGAACTCTATTCTGAAATGGAATAGTCCACGGAGAAAGGGGGGGCTGAATTCGGATGACACTTTAAACAATGGAGCTTCGTGCTAAACAACGTGCAAGCCCGTTGTTTCGCTCCGTTGTTTAAAGTGCCTGATTAACATACTGTCAGTTGTGTATGTGTTGTGTGTTTCCCTCCAAACGACACAATAAGCAACACAACTGACGATTGTTCCCCGCTCCTCCGTTGCCTAATGTGTCGTCCGAATTAAGCCACAGTGTGTGTAAGTGTGAGATGGGGCAATGTGGATGCTAGTTCCGGCACCACCCAATATCACCCACATGTGGCACATGCCTATCAATCTATGTAGCCCTTGGGGGCAAAAAGGTTGCCCACTGAATGGATGGGTATGATAGAGTTTCTACCTTTTGTTTGGAGTGGCAGAGGGGGGTGGGGGGAGAGGACAGGACAGGACAGGACACGATGCTGTGTTTGCCAATCACAGCTACACTGAAATCCTGGATTTTTCCATTGTTTTCCTGACATTCCATAGGAGATTTTAAAGAGACACACAGAGAGAGACAGAGACAGAGACACAGAGAGAGAGAGATAGAGAGAGAGACAGAGACAGAGAGAGAGAGAGAGAGAAGGGATTCAAAAGAAGTGTCATCTCCACATAATTAAATTACAGCCAGGAGTTCACTGTTAAGAATGTTGCTTATTCATTTCTTCCAACCCTGCTTTTGATGGGCTCCAGAAAATCTCACACCAACTTACATGAAATGTGCTCAGCGATATTCCACTATTCAGTCTCAGCCCCCCAGCCACCCCACCCACATTTATGGTAACAGGCTCTGGACTCCCCTGGACCCCAGAAAAGTGCACGTGACTGTCCCTGGTAGCATGTTTGAGGCCTTCTTTTCATTCTCCCATATCAGCCAGTATCTACATAAACCTAGTGTTTGCTCCTCCAGTCACAAAGAATTCACCTCCGAATTGCCTTTCCTTCTCAGCAGAACCAGCCAGTCAACTCTTCGGCTCACAGACTGATCAATGGCCTTAAGCCCCCAAAGCCATTCAAAAAGCCAACTGCCCCAACCCGCTCAGAATGGAATATATTCAAATGAAGCCTCCATTGACTGGGCTCACATCATTCACTCTCATATTTGTGGAAATGGAAAGGAAAATCAAGTGTATGTTCCTGCCAAATATTCACCCCTTACCTCTTTGCTCTGAACGAATAGCCTTGGGCCTTCGTGTAGGGGCGGCCGTCCAGATGTTTCAGCCTACAACTCCCATCAGCCCTAGGCAGCATAGCCAATGTGAGGGATTGTGGAAGTTGTGGGCCAAAACATCTGGAGGACCACAAGTTGCCCACTTCTGTTAGGGTGACCATATGGAAAGGAGGACAGGGCTCCTGTATCTTTTAACAGTTGCATAGAAAAGGGAATTTCAGCAGGTGTCGTTTGTATGCCTGCAGCACCTGGTGAAATCCCTCTTCATCACAACAGTTAAAGCTGCAGGAGCCGTGTCCTCTTTTTTATCCGGTCACAAGGGCAGGGCTCCTGCAGCTTTAAATGTTATGATGAAGAGGGAATTTCACCAGGTGCTACATGCATACAAATGACACCTGCTGAAATCCCCTTTTCTATACAACCGTTAAAAGATACAGGAGCCCTGTCCTCCTTTTCATATGGTCACCCTAACAACCAACCCTGAGCATATCAGGTAGTTAGTCCTACCTAGATTAGACTAATGGAAATGAATGGGACTTAAGTTAATTGTGACTAATTTACATTCACAGGTCTACTCTATGTAGGACTAACTACGCATCAACCCAGGAATAGTTCCTTATTAATGACGCTGTGTGTTACGGCCAACACAGTCTTGCTACACCATTCAGATATCAATTTCTGCCTTCATCTTTCTCCCCACCAGTTGCTGCTTGAAGTGAGTCACTTCACCCTGTTGAACGTCATGGCTGGCCCCATGCTCATTACAGAGAATTCAGACGTGTATATTAAGGTGCACAGTTGGGCCTAGTTTGTGCTGAGGTAGTAGGACAGAGTGGCAGGCTGAGGCCTTCGAGGCCAGGGCTGTGTTAGCAGCAGACAGGCCTGAGAAGAGATCCTTATTGCTCACTAGTGCTAAATAATTGATTTATTGGACTCCATCCCCTCTTATTTTTTTGTTCGGATTTGTTTAGAGACATTGAATAGTTATGTGAATTGTTCCTATTGTTTCTTTCCCTCTTTCTGTCTCTGAATTAAATATCATTCATTTAAATTAATTTTAGCCCATCTGTAAGGATAGAATGCTGTCAAGGTGGCATACAGGATTTTAAAAAATGCAATGGGATACAAATGCAAATAGACAATAAATAAATAAATATACAATAAAATATTATAAAATACTTTCTATAAGAACTCATAAAAAACCCAAACTCTTGTTAGCAGATATTTTGATTTTTGTTAACCGCTTCATCATAATGTATTTGGTAGCTAACGTTTTTAATAATAATAATAATAATAATAATAATAATAATAACGATTTATTTCTTACCCGCCTCTCCGTCTAGATCGAGGCGGGGAACAACAACGTGATAAAATACATAAAACTATATACAATTGGACTACTTATATTTATAATGTTTTAGCTAGAACTAGTACATTTCCCAGAAAGCACAATACTATGCAAGTCATACTGAAGATACTGTCGGACTTATTTATATGTAGATTAGCAGCAGCACTGTTATGATGAATTGCTTGATTTTAATCATCATCATCATCATCATCTATTAACTAAAGAGCCTCAAATTCCTTTTTTCTACTGTTTGTTAATCAAAATGTATGGATACTACAGCAGCAAGGACATGTGAAGATTTCAGTATTCTGTCACATCTTTGATGAGCAAAAGGACACAGAGCTATCACCAAAAGAATCCTGTACAAACACATGTATACTCCATTATATGTGAATCTGTACATGTGTACAGATCAGGAATCTATGTGCTGTGTAAATAGTACACATGTTGAATGCTATGTGTGAATAGCTAGCTGTACATGTACGTAGATTATAAATGGTGTTGAATGTAACATCCCTGAAGGGAACATGTGTTCATAAATTCACACAACTATATGTGTGTGCATTCAACCCTAATTCATCTGTTCACATGACCTGCACCCTGGATTAACAAGGATTCTACTACCTGTATAAGTTTTAACTGCTACTGAGAACCTCACCAAGCCAATGCAGGAATGCCTTCATCAACAAACCAAACTAAAGGACATTGGTAATTTTCATTAAAATCGGAAAGAAATATATGATATGCCTGTTGGATGTGTCAATTTTCAGCAGTTTTTAACTTGTACCTATGGCAATTCTTATCTGATCAGCTTGAAATTTGGCACACTAGGTCACGGATCATGTATGCCATGTTTCAAGGTATTACCTCAACAGGTATCATTTTGATATGCAGTAATATTTTGAAACTTATAATGGCAGAACTATTTATTGTTATTTGCTATTTGCTATTTGCTTTAACTAAAAAGGTTAAATCAGCTGCTGGATCTAGTTGGAGGAGGCCCCTAACCATTCAGAAAAGCTCTGCTAGGTGACTTTTCTTTGAAAGGTTGGCCAAATAATGAGCTCCTAGTTGTGGTCATTTGTATTCACTACAAGACATGAGCCATTTGTATTGTAGTTAGACCCAGCCTGTTTAATGCCCACTTAACCACGCCAAGATGTCCAGGGAAAATAATGACCCAGGGCCTTGCAACATTTGGAGACATGGTGGAAAGGAATAAAAGAGTTTAGGCTAGGCAGTGTTATCCTGCAGTATGAGGCAGATTACCTACAATGTTATTGGTCTATGTGCCAGTTACTTTGACCAGCTGTCACACTGCATTCTCAGAGTGGTGCATGTCTGTTTCTTGCTAGTTATTTTTCCTAGGAAGCAATAATCAGAGATCAAACCCAAGGCCTCGTATATGATAAAGCTGTGCTTTCCAGGCAAACTCTTAGCCAGATCACACTGCCAAATCCTATGGGCTTGCTGATGTAGTTCCCATTCTTCCTTCTCTATAGGACTTCCTTCTTCCTTGCAAAAAGCTTTTTCTTCTACACGCAAACTCCAATGCATTTCTATTAAGTGCAGCATTAGCAGCATTGTCTGTGTAGAATCACTGGCAACCAAGTAGGATTCATAGCCTCTTAGAAAGCATCTATCTTGCTGCTACAGGAAAACGTCCACAGGACAGGAGATTCTGAAGGGACTTGTGGGTGCTGTTTTCTTATGTCTGAGAGTGTCATTGGCTGCCTCTACAACAGATGTTTAAAGTTCTTTGAAGTCTCATTAAAATTTTTACCTCTACAAGAGTGGAGCGTAAATCGGGAGTTGAGGCGGGTTATCTATTCGATTATGCACATTATCGAATGCGCGTTAAATAGCGAGTTTTATTTTTGCTCCGGCCGTTAAAGCGCATTTTGACTATGTGAACAAGCGATTCTCCGCATTAACTACTTGTAAAACGCATTTGAAACAACCGGTAAGGTCACCAGTTGAGTATTCAAATACCACCTGCATACAAGCATTTACGATAAAGCGCTTCAGTGATTATGCGCATAATCGGCTAACCAGGCATCAAACGGAATCCATCTAGAGGGGGTCTCAGTCTCTCTATGAGAGGGGTGTATATGCATCATGCCATCAAGGTGTTGCTGTCATTGCTAAATATTAATTGGTCCTTCCCTGCATGGCTAACATAAGGGGGTGGGTCATTAATCCAGTATTGTCTATTGTTAGCAGCTTGCTCAGCGACAGGACCTGAGACCCACTTCGTCTTAGTACTCTGTGAAATTGTGTACTCCCGCTAAAAGAAGCACAGCCTAGCACCCCGTGTAAAGACAAACCTCAAGGGGTTGCATCTCCAAGCTGGAGCCGGTGAGGTGGTCAAAGCAAGCAATCTTTTCATTAGGTCATTAGTATCTGATCATGCACTCAGGACAACAACAACAAAAGTTCAGCAGTATGAATTAATCAAAATACACACAAATTAAATGTCTTGCACATCAGTCAGGAACTAGGCAGGAATACACCCCAGGCAAAGCGTCACATTCCTCTGAGGAGCTGTATAATTACAGATAAGTGTGATTTCCAGGCAGAAGTCCCCACTATTGGTAGCAGTACTGCAAGCAGGTTCTGCCTTGGTTAGATTTAGTCCATCCATAGTAAGGGGAGAATCTGCCCTATTGAGACAACTGTTCGTTTGACCAAAACCATCTTCCTCATTTTTTCTCTGTTTGGTCCAGAGTATCTGTCCCTTTTGTTTGGTATTGTTTAGAAACATTATAAGAAAGCTGGACTCATAGGCATGTGCAGCACATTACATTAGGGTGTGCACCCAGGGAATTTTATTTTTTTATTTTTAAGGTCCCGATTGGAGCAGTGGGAGAGTGGGAGCGCACGCTTCCCCCTCCTCCACTTCAATCGGGGCCTTAAAAGTCCTCTTAACCACATGTTAAGGCCTTAAAGGCCCCAATTGGAGTAGTGGGGGGGGGTGAAAAAATGAGCATTCCAGAACCACCGGAAAGTGTGTATTTCCCCATTAGCATGGCAGAGGGAAATATGCACTTTCTGGAGGCTCCAGAGACATTAGGGTACGCCTGGGCACACCCTGTATGCACGCCTATGGCTGGACTCCAACTCCTCAGTGTTCCAGTAATCACTGCTAGCCCCATTGACTCTCGAACCCTCATTTATTTGCCTGGTGTAACAGCTACCTGGCATAGTGGGACCATCCATCCCTGCTGCTAGAACCAATGTTTTTTTTTTAATGGGATCAATATTGACTTAAAAATAATTGCTTTTCTATGCATAGTTTAGTAAAACATATACTTTTCAGTCAGACTGCAGAATTTGGCTTTTCTTAATAGGTATCTTGCCCCACCCTTGCAGCTTGAAAGCTGCAAGGCATTGCTTTCACTACTACAATTATTGTAATTTTGAGGTATGAGGACACATTCAGCAGTTTGGCACAGAGGGTCATTCAACGAACTGCCTCCCTTTCAAACTTTACCTGCTTCATAATTGCAGGTGATTCAAACTTTTCAAGCATGCATGCTGCATATTTCCCCAAACCATGTTTGCCTATCCCATCTCAGAATACAGGACGAGGATTACTTGTCCGAAAGAGTTCCCGCTTCAAGATCTCCCTAAACACAGAAAACCCAAGATGCCAGGAAGAAGGCTAAGCTACGCCATGAGAGGACTCTACCATGTGCTCTTATGAACATTTAAATTTCCTCTCCCTTACCACTACAGCAGTTGCTTCTCACTGTTGTCATGGCGATGCTCCCCCCTCCCGTTGCCATGCAACCATTTCTGAGCAACACTTGTATGTACATTCAATCTGTCTGATTTTATTTTATCCCCCCTCGCCCCCTGCCCATATTTATGTGTTTCTGTTTTATAAGTGGTTCCCCCCCCCCCCACACTGCTGGGTTTTAAAAGCAGGAGGCCCAATTTCATTTTAGAAATACACCGTAACCGAGATTTTTTAAAAAATAAAAGAATCCCACTTGGCTTTATCCCATTTAACCTGTGTTGCTTTCCTGTTAATGTTTTCACATTGCACTAGCGTCATAATCACTGACTCAGCGTTCTGTCAAGCAACCTTAGCAAGCTCTTCAGGAGAGAACAAAAATCCACTTTTGTTTGCTTTATTATGGAAAAGGGGAACACGTGTCTAATAGTAACAGGAAGCTCGTCCAATCAGGATTGAGGCAAAGTTGTACCACCATCCTTCCATCGCTTGCTTTCACTCTGTTGCCTGGAAATTCCCCTCATACTAGCCTTGTCAGACCTTAACTGCTGCTTCACTATAGAAGTAAAAAGAATGCATGAAAGCAGATCCATAATAGACACAGACCATGTACACAAGGATGCTGAGAAAGAATGGGGAAAGGACAAAAGGATGTTTCCCCCAAGATCTGGCAGTCTTTGCGTGGCTTTGTCAGAGGCCCCATGAGGATCCGTTGCCAAGCAGACTAGGTGGTTCAACAACCACATATCAAAGACAGGCAACGACAGCCTCTCACTATTGTCCCTGATAGGGGCTGAGAGTTGGTAAGCACTCAGAGTGAACATTTGCAAAAGCTCGAGCTTTTTGCAAGTCTTTGGGCCAGTTCACATGATCAAACAAGCCATCATGGTTTAAATAACAGGACATGGGTTATTTGAGGGCTGTTTCCCGCTCAAACTAGCTATGCTTCTTGGGTTCATATGACAAATCAAGCTGGCCCTGGGTGGGTAATTAGGCTAATGGCACCCAACACATTCTGGTATGTGCCACCAAATTAAACAAGTCATGGTGGCTTAAATAAGCCATGGTGGCTTGTTTTGATCATGCAGACTGGGCTATAATATCAGCCCCCACCCCACCCCACACACAAAAAGCTCTGAGGGTGTTTGCAAATCATCTCTGCTGCCACTGTGACTCCCATCCCCTGCCCTCCAAGAATCTGGGTGAGGGCAAAGATGGCAGCAGTAATGGCGAACACTCCCCAGGCCCCAGCAGAGCAACTTTCTCAGCCAGGGCTGGGACTAGGTGGGGTGTCTAGTCCCAGAATCTTCCTTGGGCAACATGCTATTCACCTGAAGCTTTTGGAGGGTCATCTCCCCAGCAGAAATGACACCAAGAGTGGCATTTGACCTTTGTAACTTTGGCAGTTAAATTTAGCAGTCTTCCATTGTCTCAGTTGCTCACATGTCAACAAGGCCTAAGGTGAGCATAGGTCCTACTTTACAGAGGACAGTCCTTTATTTGAAGGGCTATCCTGTCCAAGTCCACCTTAAAATACCATAAAGAAGGAGCATAGGGCCCTTGAAATTTCCTGTCTACAGTTAGCAGACTGAGCAGGCTCACAGCTTACCTGTCATAGTCTTCCACACTATTCTGAGATGAACTGAATTTTTATTTAAATTAATTTTGCATCGCTACCTATAAATTGGAAGCAATTTTGATACAACTTTGTCCTCATTTTTGGTGATCCATAAGTAGCCACCCGAGGGCCTAGCAAACTCTAAATTGGCTCTCCCCAATGGAGTGGCCTCCTGATGTCTTTGGCTACAATCTAGGGTGACTATATGAAAAGGAGGACGGGGCTCCTGTATCTTTAACAGTTGTATAGAAAAGGGAATTTCAGCAGACATCATTTGTATGCATGCGGCACCTCATGAAATTCCCTCTTCATCACAAGAGTTAAAGCTGCAGGAGCCCTGCCCTCTTTTGTAGCTGGTCACTCTAGTATAGGTCCTGCAGTCTTCACGGTTGTGATTAACACTACAGCGGATTTCTTCAGGTGCTGCATGCATACAAATGACGCCTGCTGAATTTCCCTTTTCTATACAACTGTTAAAGATACAGGAGCCCTGTCCTCCTTTTCATATGGTCACCCTACTACAATCCCTAACCAGTATGCTCATACTGGCTGGGGATGATAGAGGTTGTAGTCCAACACATCTAAAGGACACTTCTGTGGCTCAAAAAGGAAACCTCTGTTTATTAATTCTAAGGCCTATGAGCAAAGTTAAATAAAATTCAATTGCAAAAGCATTATCTACATATTGTGGACTTTTCACGTGATACCTTAGTGGGGGGAAACCATTTGAACACCCTCCAAAATCATTCAAAGCCCTCAAGGAAGAGACAGTCAAACTATACTCCCTATTCCAGTGATAAGAGTATCAAAAAGACACCGAAATCCCCAGGCCTCTCTCCTGTAAAGGAAGCTTATCTAATGTAAAGGCTGAATTGAACATCCCACTGCTCAGGAAAGAGACAATCTTGAACAGTATAGCTGAAAAGTAGTTAAGATTTCAAACAAGTTCAGACATGTGCATGAATTACTGGATGGCTCAATAGCTGAATGTGTAAATTGACCCCATTGAACAGTATTGTATTTGAGGCAATATTCAAGTTCTCTGCTCACTAACAACATGTTCATTGCTGAAAGCCACTACTTGATGCTGCATTCATCAGGCAATGGACATACATGTGTGCACATAGTCCATAGTGTGTAGGGCTGCAGCAAAATTTGTCAATGCAAATTTTGGGGATGAAAGGAGATTCAGGGGGTAGAAAAGTTTCATGGACCCCATGGTGGTTTTCCTATTTTGCACATTGTCTTTCGGTGCCTGATCACAGTTGTCTCTTTCCCCAATTTGCAGTTATCGTACCATTTCCTTTTGCTAATTTTTAAAAGATGGCTTCTTAGTAAGGTGATCCTTGCCAATCAGTGATCATTCATAAACTATATATGGTCACCATGTAACCAATTATGTTTGTCTGAGTGCCATGATGTCAATACAAACTAGCAATGGCAGAAAGCATAGTCTTCCCTTTTAATAGACTTCTTGACAACACCATGGAGCCAATCAGATTTGGTTATACAGTGATGTCACAAAGCCAAAACAGAATGATGGTAATGCTTGTTGCCCTCACTCTGAATTGACGAACATTTTTGCTACATTTCAGTCTCCCCGCAAATTATGAATTGGGGCAGCGCCTTTTACAAAGGCTTCCCCCCCTTAAAACAACCTCCCCGCTGGTTTTGGCACAACCCTAATTTTTAAAAAACAACACGTCAGGCACAATCTCATGCCCTTTGAAGGAGAACACTGATGAAGAGTGCTCCAAATAGCAAATGCTCTGCCACATATGGAGCAGAAATCAGAGTCTCCATCCTGAGGTTGTAGGAGTTTCTACGGCCTCAGAAGAGGGAATTTGAAAAACTCTATGGTCCCTAGAATGCCCCCCCCCCCCCCCCCAGACACTATGATAGTTCTGTTTCCTGGCTCTGGGCCTGGAGCCAGGCAACCGTGTTCCCTCACCATCCCCTCATAGCTGGCACAGAGAGAACCATGCCGGCTTCTGCTCCATGCTCAGAAAATGGAGCTCAGAGATGGGGGAAAGGGGCATTCCCAGGGGTGGAGAGGGGAGGAGATCAGGGTGGCTGCATTATGCTGTTTCCTAGGGCTGCCCCAGCCTCTTTCCCTCCCCCTCCATGCACTGCAGCTAGATGGTCGAAATTGCCCATCTAGCAGAAATGCAGAGCGACTGAAATGTGGAGCCGCACCTCACCTCCTGCCCTGCATTAGATGCTCAGCAGCCTCTGAGTTCGGAAGCTGCCAAATATCTAGATAGGATTGTGCCCTTAGTGTGTTGTTGTTGTTATTGTTGTTTTCTTTAGTGAAACTTCACCCACTGACAGAATAAAAACCAGCACAAGAAAATTTAAATTATTAAAATACTGCTTGGGTTTCCACACCTCTGTTATTTCTCACAAAATAGAAAACTAAGTCTCCAAGTTGTGAAGTGTAGGCTTTTTCCTAGGACTTGGCTGGTAATCCATCTCAGTTTAAAGTAATATTATTTCCATGAATCAGTCAGCCATTAATATACACCAGAAGAAGATATCCTGAAAATATATTCAGCATTTTTTTCTCTCTCAGTGAAAAAGCAATACAATCCCCAAACATTGCTTGGAGGCTATAGCAATATTAGGCTTATAACTCTTCTTACTGACTTAAGCGAGCTGAAATTCTAGTCAGTCTGTGGAAAGTTTCATATATATAGTTAGTGACAATCACAGTGAAGTATGGTGACCATATGAAAAGGAGGACAGGACGCCTGTATCTTTAACAGTTGCATAGAAAAGGGAATGTCAGCAGGTGTTATTTGTATGCATGCAGCACCTGGTGAAATTCCCTCTTCATCATAACAGTTAAAGCTGCAGGGGCCCTGCCCTCTTTTGTATCTGAGGGCACCTGCAGCTTTAACTGTTGCGATGAAGAGGGATTTCTCCAGGTGCTGCATGCATACAAATGACACCTGCTGAAATCCCCTTTTCTCCACAACTGTTAAAGATACAGGAGCCCTGTCCTCCTTTCCATATGGTCACCCTAGTTGAGATGTTACCAGCTGATCTACATATTATGCAGAAAGAGGTGGCCAAATCCTGGTCAGCGCCACTTTACACCACTGTTCTTTGTTGTATGTTTGAATGCTTCCCATTATTTTTTAAAACTCAAACAAATCAAAACTCCTTACATGGCAAGGTAAGACAGTGATTTGATTTCAATTGCTACTGTCTTTCTGCTTTCCACTTTGTTTTTAATGTTTATTCATTTCAGAGTGTGTTTTGTTTTTGTAATGCACTGTACATTACCGTGAGTACAGGTTTGCTGAAGAAAGACTGTCAACTATACAGAAGCAAATCAGCCTCTGGGACTTCTGCTGTTGGGAGAAATCAGTTAGATTTCCTTCCCTTGATTGCTGCTGAGGTTTGCCAATGTCTCTCTTAAGAGAGGCTCCCATGCTTTTAATATTTAGACATCAAAGTGGAATTCAGCAAGGTGCTGGCCATTCAGTGGGATGCCGAAATGGCATTTGCACTTTCTGTGTTTTTGAAGTGTTTAAATGCTTCTCCTTATAGTTTTATTGATAAGTTGTTTTAGTCTCCCCCCATTATTATTATTATTATTATTAATAATAATAATAATAATTGCTGCTCTTTTTTCTTTTCTTTGCACATTTGCTGGTTGTCTGTTTATATATTTTTATAGTCTTGATTTTGCTGTTTATATATTTTCATTGTGTGTCATCAGACGAGTGTTTTATTGCAAGCTTGTTACTGGCCACTCACAGTTTTTCGCGGGTCCTTTGACAACACCGTCTGCCTCCTGCGTGTCTCCTGGCCCTTCTGCTGGTTTTCCCGTCGCAAAAAAAGACCCAGAAAATCTGACTTTTTCAGCTGTACTGAAACGTCCCGCCATTTTCCGCTGTGTGCAAGAGAAGCAGCGGGATAAAAACTCCCACTGAATGGGTCACGTGATCATTGTTTACTTCCTCTTCCTGTAAAGAAGGAGGAAGTATTGCGGGACAGAAGAGGGGGGAAGTGACAGTAGGAAACACGATTCCCCCCACCCATCTGACAATGCTCATTGTCTTTGTTTGCTGTTTATATATTTGTAATGTCTGTATTTGCTATCAGCTGCCCTGGACCCTCTCAGAGGAATGGCGGGATTGAAAGTGTTTGAAATAAACAAACAAGCAAAGAAATATGTCTTTCTCCAGGCTCTGCCTTCAACAGCTTTTGGCAGCCAACCAAGAATCTTACCTGATGTGGAGGGCTAATTCCATCTCATTCCAAGCAAACAGGACCCTGAAGGCCACACAGGGCTACCAAAAGCAATCAAATCCAGTTCTCTGTTGCCCAGTTCACTGCAGCAAGTTAGATAGTTAGCTATAGCAATAGTTAAGTGCCCTCGATTAGACAAACAGTAGCTGAATATTTTATTCCAACCCTCTCAGTCACTTCCTGACTGAGCAAAGGAATGAAAGGCTTAAATTCTATTCCCCCGACCCTTTGACTGAAGAAAATATGGGATACTTGTTTTATGTTAGGCGAAAATAACATTTTAGAAATCATTATAGGATGGTATCTTTTCGTCAATTATTGGAGGGAAAACCACGGGGGAATCTACACATGTGCTTGTTACATTTTAAAATGTTGATTTTAACGTATTTAATTTCATTGTTTTGAAACGTCTTAGGCCACATTATCTTATAGTTCCGTCTTAGTAAATAAGTTTTACCATCTTTTCTTCATATAGTTGGGTCTCACTGTCGCTTCTCTTTGTTTCTTTATGTTATGTTCCTTCCTCTCACCGTAGATTACATGCCCACTTCCTCCTAAACCCCCTTCCTTTCCCTAACATTCATTCACTTACAGCAGCCGCGAGGGACACCTACGGCAATAGAAAACATTTGGCAGCCAGGAATTAATGTCACACCTCCACACTTCCATGATTGGATATCAGACGTTTGAATGCAGAGACTATAAGATGGTAAGAAAAGACACATTATTCAATTTACAACTGTTTTTCAATTTAAAAAACAGAACAAAACACATTAGATCGTTAAAATTTACCACGTGTTTAAAACGTTACAGTAAGTGTGTCATGTGGCCCAAAGAGTAGTCAGAACCCTTTAAAAACGTAACAAACCTATAGTGTAGATTCCCCCCACATTGATATTATATAAATGTGTTTCAGTATTGTGAATGCATTTCCCAATTAACAGCCACTTTCGTATTTTTAAAAATTGATTACATAGGTTTAGATAAGCGAAAAAGCAATATTAAACACATTTGATTGATGGGGCATAGTATTTAGGTCCAGTGGTGAACCATTCATAAAAGCCAAACAATTGGAATTAGGGACGTGCCTGGCCAAATCTTGTCTGAATAAGTGCAAAGTTTACGTTCCCTTACAATCGGGCATGCTTCTTGGACAGCTACTAACTCTCATACAAAGATTGCAATTTGATGATTGTAAGAGATGGTGCAGTGCAAAGTGCTAAAATAATGAAAACAATTATAATTATTTAGGAAGCACTTTTCAGCTCAAGTGTTCAAATTGCCTGAATATTCATCTTCTGAATGTTTTAAAAGAACCAGCCACTCTGAGCAACTTGGGCACTGTGCTCAGTGTTTGCTTCTGCGCTCAGGCAGTAGCACAGTTTAAACTGGAAGGGCTTCTCTATTGGGACAGTGCACTTTAGCTCATGTTTTAGAGGAAGATTTCCTTTATCAAAAGTTATAGCTCTGCATTACTGCACTTAAAACCAGCCATAACAATAAAGAAGCTCAAGAGGGACATCTGCTGGAAAGAACTGCTCTATACTTTCCCTGTCGCATCATCAGTCCAATCGATAAGAATTTAATCACAGATAAATCCAGGAAAGTGATGAGTGGGGAAATTCTCCTGCCGACTCTCCACTGGACAACACAGACGAGGAGCTATAAAGTTGTTACTCATGCACCATTGACCGGTTGCTACTTGGCAAAGAGGGGTGGGTATTCATTCACCCTCTAAGTGCAGTGCCCCTCCTGATGTTTTGGCCTACAACTCCCATAATCCCTCATCATCGGCTATGCTGGCAAGGGCTGATGGAAAGTTGTAGGTCAAAACATCTGGAGAGCTACCAGTTGCCCACTCGTGTGATTAAACTTGAGTTCCTTACAGTGCACACAGAGGACTGGCTCAGCCTGATCTAGATTAGTATTATGCAACTGAGCCTAGGGAGCTACCTATACAGCACCAGGTTGCCACTGCATTGAACAAAATGCCATGCTTTCTCTGCTGCGGGATGGCGGCGACTAATCCCGACACGGAGGGAAGGCATGGGTTTTCTGGTGACCATTCAACTCGCTGGGCCTGCCCTCTGCAAAAGCATTTCTGCTAGTACACAAATGTTTGCCTGCCCTCTTGACCAGATATGAAAGAAGGCAGGGCTCCTGCAGCTTTAACTGTTGTGATGAAGAAGGAATTCATGATGCATGTATACAAATGACACCTGCTGAAATTCCCTTTTCCATGCAACTGTTAAAGACACAGGAGCCCTGTTCTCCTTTTCATATGGCCATCCTAAATAATAGTAATTTGTTTTCAGGACTTGAATTTGAATTTTCTATTGCTTTTGTAGGAGAGACTGAGGGCTCCATCACACCAGCATTTTATTGCACTCTTGTTTTACATGTTTTGCTGTTTTGCAGCATGGCACTCACATGACGTCATGCCTGTCCTGCAGTCACTCTGCCTCTTCCCCCGACTTTCCGTTTTTCCTAGAGTGGGGAAAGTCTGGCTTATTTCCTCCACATGGGATTAAAATGCCCTTCTGCCCCTGTGTATTGCCGTCTTCACGCTATGTCCTTTGTTGGGGGCGTGTGCTTTGAAGGGAGGTCTTGGTGATGAAGGAGGAGGGCGGGGCGGTTCTCCTCCAGCACGCTGTGTGGAACAAATGGCCTTGTGCTGAGTTGGCTGAACAGACTTTTGCTGCTCCAACCCCACTCTCATTGCCCGCAGAAACGGCACCCAAGCGATGAACTGTTAAATCGGTAAAATGCTAGACAAAGCCAGAGCGAAGGGGAAGGGAAAGCTCCCAAGTCAATCACAATGTCACAACTAATGAAATGGAGGGGGAAGGAGAAGGGGTGGGGTGGGGCAGGGTGGAGTGGGAGAGCGAACAAGCAAAAAGAGGTTTCACTTGTACAGTGGCGATACCACAAACCCATGTGGAAGGGACCATAAGCTTGATGCACTAATGAAATGGAAGTGGAAATCGCAGAGGCAAACCAGAGGAGAAAAAAGTAGGTGTGATGGAGCCCTGAGTGCAGAAACGAAGAAATATACTGTTAAACTATTGCTGATTGAAGGCATATATGAGAACACATCCTGATAACAACCACAACTAGTTCCCTGGGGAATAGTTTTCCGGTCAGAAACCGTAGCCCTGAGTCCTTAATTTTTTTGCAAAATGCTCTTTTCACAACTTCTGCCTTTTCTCCGAAGGCTTTATAATGTAAAATCGTCCAACAGGCTTTTATCATTGTGACATGCTTGGAGGCAGCTATTGCACAAGATTCTTCAGGTAGCTGATTATATATATATATATATATATATACACACACACACACATTTTATATACATCTTATGGGCTTGAGGTGTTCCCTTTTTAGTCAAATTATTTCATTAAATATTTTACAATCAGACACAGATCTTTACTGATGTAGGATGCCATCTGCTGGTGAAACCCCTATAAAGTTACCCTGAAACACGGGAATTTGCTTGCTTACAAAGAAACTTAGAGGCGATCTACACTGTAGGTTTAAAACGTTACAAAAGGGTTGCGAAGACTCTTTTGGGCACATGACGCACATGCTGAACAGTTTTATATTAGTTGCATTTTGCTATGTGTCTTACAGATTTAAGACGTACTTTTGCTTATAAAACCCATTGTTTTTAAAGGAGTTGTGCCCTACCTTACCGTTCTGTAATCGCAAAGTTCATTTGTGGATTATCAGAGCATGCGCTTTTGCTTTAAGAGCTGAATTGGCAGCTACGGAAAGGAGGAACTGCTTTTCAGGAAGTGGGTGGGTTTTATACAGTTCCGGAAGAAACGTTGCAAGAAGAGCAACTCGATGTGACTGCAGCAAACACTTCAAGACCGGAAAAAAGTAAGCACTTAAACGTTGCTAACCCGTAGTGTGCCCTAACATGTAATACAGTGATGTAATTTACACCCTTGTAAATTCAGTTTTAAAACGTTTCATGCAGCAGTGTAGATCTCCTCTTAGAACTTCATCAGACGAGCGTTTTATAGCACACTCATTACTGGGCACTCACGGATTTTCGCGGGTCCCTTTCCTGATGCCGTCCGCCTCCTGCATGCCTCCTTCACGCCTCCTGCTGGTATCCCACTCCTTCTGCCATTTTTTCGTAGTAATATAGTCCAAACAAAATGCGACTCTTCTGAGTTATAACAAAATGGGTCGGCATTTCCTGTTGTGTGCAGAGAAGGTTCGCAATAAAACAACCCACTAGAGGGCACTTGTCCCACTACACTGAATGGGCCACGTGGTTGCAGCTTGCTTCCCTTTTCTCTCACGTGTGATTTTTTTTTGTTGCTATAACAGAAGTGCAACAGGAAGCAAGAATGATGATAAGGAAACACGATTTCCTCCCGTCTAATGATACCCTTAGTCTAACGTTTTACCTGTAAGTGAAGTCTTTGAATTGTACTTACAGGCAGCTGGCTTCTACAAATGCTGGCTTGATTTGGATGACATGATAATCAACGGGGGGAGGGGGTGGGATCAACCATCAGTTGTATTGTGTTCTGTGTGGGGCAACACACAATGGACACACAACTGACAGTACGCTATTTTGGTGAATTCAACAGTGGGGAAAAACAATGGGCTGCTCCCTTGCTTATCCTGAAACCCATTGATTAAAATGTTGTGTGTCGGGACCCCCCCTCTCTCTGTGTACTATTCTAGTCAGCCATAGAGTTCCTCAGCAGGAGCGACCAAACAACCCCAGGCGCTCCTATACATCGGCAGAACTTGAAGTGCATGATGGGATAGGGCCGGAGGACTGAGGGAGGAGGGAGGGAAGAGCACCAGCAGCCCAGAAGAATGCCGGGACTTTCAGCAGTGTGACGGTGGGGAGGGGCAACATTTTGTGTGTCAGGCACTAGGAAAATAATGCACGGTGAGTGTGCTATTCCCCCCTCCGTTGCCTAATATGTCGTCCAAACCCTCCCACTAAGTATCCAACCAATTCATTCCTCTAACGCAAATGATACAGCTGGAGCAGAAACAAAGTCCCAAACTATGTACAAGAGGAGAATCCCACTAAAGTTACATTTGTGCAAACGTGGTCGTGCAACCGCTTGCACAAGTGATAGTGCAAGCATAACGTGCAAGAGCTTGTGCGGACACCGCCCTTACGAATAACATTCTTCACACATTACATTAAATGGGACCTTTTACAGACAGACTGCTTTAAGGTCCCAATTCGATGCCTGCTAACTCAGAAGTAAGGCTCAAGCTACGCATGTAGCACATGTGGTGATAAAATGGCCCTTACCATTTCTGAACGTTCTCCCACCTTAAAACAATGCAAAACATTCTCTGAAAAGAACATTTAAAACTCACAGTGGAGGGAGCCCGGGCCTATTCCACTTCTTTGTTCACTGGTTCACTTTGTTCACAGTCCACTCCACCGCCAAGGCCTCCTGCATGTGTAGGAGAGTTCTGAGTCCAATAGAGCTCATTTTCAAGGAAGGGTGCATAGGACTGCAGCCTTAGCCATGGCCAATAGTTGCAGCAGCATCCTACAGTATGTGATGCCACACCCCCCCCCCCCCGGAATGGATGAAATCCATGATTACATCCCAGAAAATGCATTTCACAGTCTGTTAATCCCACTTCTCCCTAAATGAAAACCAACCACCACCTAATTACAATGTAGTAGAAAGCGACAGCGTTGTTCGTGTTACACTAATTACAGGATTGTTTGCAAAGTTTGCTTACAACACTCATAATTGTGAGGATCTTAAAGGGGGAAAGGAAACTCTTGGTGGAGCAGAAGGGGGATTTTTTTTAATCCCAATATTAATGAAGAACTAGAAATTAAGTAGGGAAAGAAAATGAAAAAGAAGACAGTGCCTTGGAGCCAGCGTACCTGTGTGGATTATAGGGTGACCATATGAAAAGGAGGGCAGGGCTCCTGTAACTTTTACAGTTGTATAGAAAAGGAAATTTCAGCTGCAGGAGCCCTGCCCTCTTTTATATCTGGTCACTCTAGTTAAAGAGGGCAGGGCTCCTGCAGCTTTAACTGTTGTGATGAAGAGGGAATTTCACCAGGTGCTCCATACATACAAATGGCACCTATTGAAATTCCCCTTTCTATATAACTGTTAAAGATACATGAGTCTTGTTCTCTTTTCCATATGATCACCTTAATATGGAACTCTGCTCATGGAATGCTCCTGGTGAGGGAGTTTGGGGAGGCAGACTTTCAACTATTCCTCCTTCCCCATACAACCCCCTAAAAACCTGCTCTGGAGGGTTGGGGATCATCTTGTTGAAAGTGGTGCAGGGTAATCAAATAAAATGGTCTTTCAGGGCAGTTGTGTATGAAGCTTTTCTCCCGTACTTTTACCGAGGCTTCTGGCTCCAGATTCTTTGCAAGATCAGCTCCTTTACATATGTCCCTCCCCCCGAATTTGCTATCTCTGCCTTTCTAGGAGTTTCATTATACACCCACTAGATGGCACTGTGGTATAGCGCAATTGCAGATTTACATGAGATTCTCATTCCGCCATTTCTAAAAAATACCAGTCTTTCCCTGTTAGGAAAAATAAAGTGATAATGGTTGCAAAACACAAGGGAAGCCCTGGAGGAGGATGTCATAGAAAGCATCCGCAAACTACCACGAGCGAGCGAGCAAGCACGAGTGCACAATAAAAGGCTTGTGTAGAAAAGTTCACAGTTTCTCCCCTTTCTGCCATTGGGAACCTCGGCTGGATTGCAGTCCTGTCTATGAACAGCAGGAGACCTTCCACAAATCAATATGCGGATGACACCAGCTCTAGCTCTCCTTTTCATCAAACCCAGGTGAGGCAGTGGTTGTTCTGAATCAGTGCCTGGGCACGGTAATGGACAGGATGAGGGCTAACAAACTGAGATTCAATCCAGACAAGACGGAGGTACTGTTTGTGGGTGGTTCGTCTGTCCGGCGAGGTGATGTTCACCCTGTTCTGGAGGGGGTTGCACTTCCCCTAAAGGATCGGGTCCGTAGTTTGGAGGTGCTCTTGGATCCAGAACTGTCACTTGAGGCACAGGTGAACTCGGTGGCAAAGAGCACCTTTTACCAGCTTAGGCTGATATACCAACTGCGCCCTTATCTGGACAGAGATAGCCTAGCTACAGTTATCCATGCTCTCATAACCTCTCGTTTGGATTACTGCAATGCGTTATACGTGGGGCTGCCTTTGAAAACGGTCCGGAAACTTCAGCTGGTACAAAACAGGGCAGCCAGACTGTTAACGGGGACTGGCCAACGAGACCATATTATGCCAGTCCTTTTCCAACTTCACTGGCTGCCAATCCAGATCCGGGCCCAATTCAAAGTGCTGATACTAACATTTAAAGCCCTAAACGGCTTGGGGCCAGGTTATCTAAAGGAACGCCTCCTCCCATATGTACCTGCCCGGACCCTGAGATCATCTAC
This sequence comes from Anniella stebbinsi, assembly GCA_029215795.1. Lineage (NCBI taxonomy): Eukaryota > Metazoa > Chordata > Lepidosauria > Squamata > Anniellidae > Anniella > Anniella stebbinsi. The sequence goes on along the minus strand of JARDYH010000002.1, from coordinate 15,636,498 downwards.
AGGGGTCCTTCTTCATGAGCCCCTGCCAAAGGAAGTGAGGCAGGTGGCCACTAGGAGGAGGGCTTTCTCCGCTGTGGCACCCCGGCTGTGGAATGAGCTCCCCAGAGAGGTTCGCCTGGCGCCTACTTTGCACTCTTTTCATCACCAGGTGAAGACCTTTTTATTCTCCCAGTATTTTAACAGTTAAATTAACTCAATTTTAATTCTTGCTGTTTTAAATTTGTATTTTAATCTGTATTAATTCCTGCTGCTTGGTTTTATTCTGGTTGTGTTTTTATATTGTATGTTATTATGTGTTTTTAGATTGTGGTTTGTTTTATATTTTTAAAATTATTTCATGGTTTTAATTTTTTTGAACCGCCCAGAGAGCTTCGGCTATAGGGCGGTATAAAAAATCAATCAATAAATAAATAAATGAAAGAATAATTCAGGATCCAACCTGTTGCTCTCTCTCTACAAATACCTGCTTTCTACAAACATGAAGTGTGTGTGTGTGTGTGTGTGTATGTGTGTGATTATTATATAGGAAATCTATGCCCAAAGACTATAACCAAATTTAGAATTGATAGTCAATAAATAATGCAGTTGCCCCATCTCCACAATATTTTTATTTAATTTTCTCCCTGATGAACTAGGAGATGTTTTTTTTTTAAGTTCCAGAAATCTGATTTTCCAATACATCACATTTGGAATGTAGACATTGTAAGCCATGAAACAGGGATAAGCTGTCCCTCGGTAAAAAGCAATGTGTGTATATCTCCCTCTAAGAAGGTTGCCAACATTTTTAACCAGCCCTGCTCCTCTGCCTTTAATTTTAGCCTGACATTCAGCTGCAGCTGAAGCTTTTTCCTGGCGTGATAAGTGATAATGTGATCAGAACACTGGTTACTTTAATCATTTTACTTTTATTTATTTATTTAAAAAAAGATATAAATCTCCAAGGGGACTCCAAAATGAAAGGCAGCATTAACCATTTTTAATAATGTGAATTCATGGAGGTTTTAGTTATTGTTGCCATTTTTCCAAGCTGCTATGGTAGATTAATTGCTTGATCCACTTTAAACTTTGGAATCTTCTTAAACTCCTCTTGTTTTTTGAAGAAAAGCTGAGCCAGTATATGGTCTGCTGTAGCATGGAAATAGTCATCCATATCAAGAGTTTCCAACTGCCAAAAAACAAATAACATTTGCATTGTGGAGAAGGTATGTTAGTATTTTTAACATACTATTCATGTGTTATATTGAAATATATACATTTGGAGTGGAGGTGTTAATGAACATTTAAAAAAAAACGTTTAAAATTGCCATCATATGCAGTAAGTACTATTATGAATATTATGTCTTTTTTAATCTCTGAAAACATTTAAACTTGGATTTGGTTCACAATGGACTGGTTCACATGTCACAATCAGTAACTGCGGGTTAATTCAAGATGCATCCTGGCCGCCATTTTGAATATGCAAGCAGCAGCAGGGGTGCACTGCAACTTGTCGTATCCTGCAAACCTGGGCATCATGGGCTATTTGAGGGTTAACCCTCAAATAATGCATAATGCCCAGGTTTGAACAACACAAGCCATGAAGCACCTCCACCGTGGCTTACATATTCAAAATGGTGTCTGGTGTAGGTCTCGGAGCCCCATGGGTGAATTATCCCATAGCGGCTTACTAGGATGTGCAAACCGGGTCAATAACTCATTGAGGGTTGTTGCTGGGAATTGTAGGCAAGCTCAGCACAACTCCTAGGACAGCCTTTTGCAGCCTAGTGCCCAGCAGATGTGAATTATGCTGGCTGGGAATTATGGGAGTTGCAGTCCAACACATCTGCAGGGCACATCTGAAAGTCAATTTCTCACCTGGTTTCCAGTGCTGAATGCCAAAATGAAAAGCAAGTCCTCGTCACATGTGCTCTTGATGTAGTGTTGTGTTCCAACGGGGAAAAACACAACGTCTCCAACGCTGATGGTGAAGTCAGTGGTGAGAGTAGCTGAAACTATCACACCCACCTGGAGAAAGGATGCAGCAATGGGAAATACAATCATATATCCAGACAATTTGATCTTGCAACTCTCAAGGGACTTTAGAAAAAAGGATCCCATCACAAACCCAGTTCTTTGTCATGTCAGCAAGAGCCAAATCAGGGGCTTCAATACACAGGGGCTTGCTGGAAACCTGAGTAAAGCATAGCTGGACCAGTTTGATTTTCTTGCCTCACTACACCAGTGCAAGGGGTGGGGATTTCCAGAGCCCTGACATTAGGTAGGGTGACCATAAGGAAAGGAGGACATGGCTCCTGTACCTTTCAACACTTATATAGAAAAGGGAATTTCAGCAGGCGTCATTTGTATGCATGCAGCAGCTGGTGAAATTCCCTCTTCATCACAACAGTTAAAGCTGCAGGAGCCCTGCCCTCTTCACCAGATACAAAAGAGGACAGGGCTCCTGCAGCTTTAACCATTGTGATGAAAAGGGAATTTCAACAGATGTTGCATGCATATAAATGATACCTGCTAAAATTCCCTTTTCTATACAAGTGTTAAGATACAGGAGCCCTGTCCTCCTTTTTCATATGGTCACCCTAAAATTAGGAAGATTCACTATCACTTCTATCATAGAGGTTCAAATTAAATAGCTACCTTTCCACACCCACTGATGACATATCCCATCTCATTGGCATTGAAGTGAAAGTGTGGCTGCCGTAGACCAGTGCTATAAATCCTGAGTGTTCCCAAGGTAAGAGCATCTTCTTTCTGAGAACAAGAAGAGAAAAAGAAGATGTGAACTATGGAGTTCGTATGCTAGCAACCAGGGTGCAAGTAGAGGTTATGAGCTTTTCTACACAACACTGTTAGCTGTTAATCCACTTTATCTACTTTTGGTTTCATCACAGAATTGAATTCTGAGCACTATATAAGGTTTTCCTGGTTTTCTGCTATATAACCTCTAGGTGGAGCTGTGTAATAGCAGAATAGCACAAATACACAAGAGGAAATCACGTTTTCTTTCATGTTTATAATTAAGTGCCATGTTTTCTGTACTATAAAGAAAATCACTGAAAGTGCTGGTTAGATACAGAAGCGAAACTGGAGGGTCACAACATTGACTAAAGAACCCGTAAACAACTGTGAGGAGGGAATAAGGAGCACATGATTAATACCATGGGCAGAAAAGCTCTTTATATCATCCTTTATATGTTATTGTTACAAAGAATTAAGAGATACAAATTTCATCGTTTGCAGGAGTTTTAATTGACATATCTGAATCAGATCTCTAATTTTGTGTAGCCCTGCATATAAGATAGCACCTTATATCTGAATAATTACCACATGGAGAAACTCGCTGTAAATTCTTTCGTTGGGTTTCAGGCCTTTACCATCTTTTACATACCGAGCCCACTGCATTATTCCCCCTGGAAAATGGAATTCGGTCGACTCTGAATGAAGAAATAACATTGCAGCTTCAGTGATCAGGAAAGGGTTGTAGAACTTCTTTGTGGTAGTCATAGAACGTTTCTTCGCTTACATTATTTGCTAGGGTACCCTTGTTGCCTGGGGAGATGTCATAGTTGAAGTATAGAGCAAATGCCTTGCATGCAGAGATCCTCAGGTTTGATCCCAAGCATCTCCAGACTGGGGTGGGAAACACCCTTCCTGAAACCCCGGAGAATCGCTGCCTGTCATCGTAGACCAGCCTTCCCCAACCTGGTGCCCTCCAGGTGTGTTAGGTTATAACCCCCAGAATTCTGCAGCCAGTCACATCCAGAGGGCACCAGGTGGGGGAAGGCTGGTGTACAGAATTCAGAACTACGTAGATGGAGCAGCCTCGGCCAAGAATTTAGGGAATACTGAAATGCGTTGAACAGTCTTCTGCACCAACGCTCTTGATCTACTGCAGTGTGTTGAAACAAAACAGCTTCAAAAGAGTTTAGGATCTAGAACTGCCTTCTTCAACATGCTGTCCTCCAAATGTTTTGGACTACAACTCCCAGAATTCCTGACCATTGGCCATGCTGTCTAGAGCTGATGTGGAATTGAAGCCTCAAACATCTGGAAGATCCCAGCTTGGGGAAGGTTGACCTAGAGCTTCACCTTACCCTTTAATTCCTTCCTTCCTCCCTCCTAAATCTCTCCTTCCATCTCATTTCCTCCTCTTTCTAGCTCATTTTCCTTTTGTCTCCTCTTTTTAAAGCCCATGTTGAACCATGGAACCGTCAATAAATTCAAGTCATTTTCTTTCTTTTCTTTAAAAGGAATATTATACTTACTCGCTAATTAAGGATGAGCAAAGCCCTGGATTTGTCCTGGTTTTTGTTCTATCCTGGGTGTCGGGGGTGGGGGGGGATTTTCCGTAATTTTCTGGAATGGCATGATTTCCCTTTTAAGGTCACCATTAGTGTGGCAGGGGAGAATGATGTGCTTTCTGGAGGTGCATCATTCCCCTCACTGCTCTAATTGGGGTCTTAAAGGGGAAAGCGTTGTCATTCCCGGACATTATGGAAGACCCTGATTGGAGCAGTGCGGGGGGGGGGGGGGGTGAGGGAGGAATGGCACACTTTTCCCTCCTCTGCTCCAATTGGAACCTTTAAGGAGCGGAGGAGGGGAAAGCGCACTTTCCGGGGCCTCTGGAAAGCACGTCATTCCCCCCCACACACACTGGGTGTCTCTTTTTTGGGTTTTCCAAATATTTTTGCTCTGAAAAGTTGGTGATCTGAAGTTGCAGAGAGCAGAGGAGTTGTACTCAGCTCCAGAACAAATTCTGGAATCAAGAATGGGCTACGCAATTCATTCTAGCCAATCCTTTCCTGGCTGGAAATTTTGTGCACCTAGGGAGATGGTGACGTCACTGATGCCTTGCTGCGCTAGAAGTCTGGGGGTACGTCCCCAGGACGAGTGTTGTTCGCTACTTTATCTGGACCCTGTGCTGAAGAAGTGACCTGCCTTGCTTGTTGTCCAGGTACAGAGGTCAGGCTATCATAGCTTGGTGTGTAGTACCTTTGAGGTTAAAGAAGTACCGCCACACAAGAGCATCCTTAGACTGTTCATACTTGGGGTTATGGACGAGCTCTGCTAGATTGGGTGGAAGGTTGATAGCCTGGTCTTCTGCTTGCTTCTGGAATGTCCTGATGAAGTCCACTCCACCTTTTGGCTAAAACACACGCACAGTAAATATTGCATTTAGCAAATAAAAGTTTGAATGAAAATGGCTTCAGCTTTAAAAGAGGCAGGGATGGGAGGAACTGAATGCATCGTGCCAAGTTAAAAGACATTAAAGTCTTCTTTAATAGGGAAAAAAAAGGTTTCTATGGATGAACATGGAGAAAATTTGTCGCCAATTGCTGGTGAAAACTTAGGATTGTTTCCTATATGACACAGAAGGAAATGCGTTTGTCAAAAGGCATATGCCCAAGGTCCCCTCTACAAGGATTCGCTTTTGCGCCCGGTTAGGCGATTATGCGCATAATCGCTGAAGCGCATTTACACCTAATACCTCTGCACGAGAGGCGGCGAAGCACATTAACAGATGACCAAAATGCGCTTTACAAGTAGTTAATGCGCATAAGCGCTTGTTCACATAGTCAAAATGTGCTTTAACGGCCGGAGCAAAATAAAACTCGCGATTAAACGCGCATTCGATAATGCGCATAATCGGAGAGATAACGCGCCTCTACGCCCGATTTGTGCTCCATTCTTGTAGAGGTAAATTTTTTAAAGCGCCTTGAAAGAGCTTTAAACCTTTCTTGTAGAGGCAGCCCAAGAAGGATTTATAACCAATCATGACTCCCTAATGAGCATATATTTATAATGAAAATCGCAGCATTTGTCGATATTTTTATATTATTAATATGTATCACTTTCTCACTCTCGGTGGTTTTTCTAGAAGGACATGACGGACTTTGCCAAGTCATGGGCTGGTTTTGCACGACACGTTAGGCAACGGAGGGGGAAATAGTGTACTGACCGTGCATTAGGTAGGCAGTGCTCCCCACACGACACGTTGCTACCCCGTCTGTTGAGCGGCTGAAAGTTCCGGCATCCATCTTGGATGCAGCGTCTCCTCCCTCCCACCTCCCTCAATCCTCCAGCCATATCCCAGCATGCACCGCAAGTTCTGCCGGCTGTATCAGAACAGCTGGGGTTTTGGGCTGCTCCGGCAGGCAGAACTCTATGCCCAAACGGAATAGTGCACGGAGAGAGTGGGGTTGGTTTTGGACGACGCTTTAAACAACGGGCTTCTCTCCGTTGTTTCTCTCCGTTGCTTAATTGGGCAGAATAGCATACCGTCCGTTGTGTGTGCGTGGTGTGTAACCCTCCACATGACACGATAAGCAACACAACTGACGGTTGCTCCCCCCCCCCCCCGGTTGCCTAATGTGTCGTGCGAAACCAGCCATGCTGTCTTTTATTGATTCAGGAATTTCCTGACGATTGAGCATGTTTTAATTATGACTGCTTTCTGGATGTTGGTGTGGATGTATTTTGGTAGGCCCAGTTTCTGAAGGTTTTCTCTATAGTTTTCTTTTAATGTGATGATGCCTGTGACTGATGTGACTAACAGAATAATTGTGACCATCATGATGATGATGTGGTGTATCTGTTTTCTGTACAGACCTTTAATGACCTTGCAGCAATGTCTTCAGGCGTTGAGAAAAATGCATCATCCACATCCACCGTCTGAAGCTCCTCGTGGGTTGTAAAAAACAGCAAAAACAAACAATCTTCTGCACCGACGTTCTTGAGCCAATGCAGCGTGTTTCGAGGGAAGAAAACGAGCTGGCCCGCCGTGACATTGTATGTAGTTACTGTATTTCCACCAGCATCAACTACCCCAATCCAAGATGTGCCCTGAAAAGCATAAGCAGAGAGAGAACTAGGATTTGTATATCAAACTGGAAATGCACGTGAGTGTCGTTCCTACAGCACCACTATGGTGCAGAAAACGGAGCCCCCAGCAGTTCCTTAAACAATGTTGACATTTAGGGATTATTGAAATGTATTGAACAGTCTTCTGCACCAGTGCTCTTGATCCAGTGCAGTGTGTTGAATATATATTTTAATGAAACAGTTTTAAAAGTGTTTAGGAACTAGAGCAGCCTCCTTCAACGTGGTGTCCTCCAGATGTTTTGGACTACAACTCCCAGAATTCCTGATCATTGTCCATGCTGGCTACGGTTCATAGGAGTTCAAGTCCAAAAGATCTGCAAGACACCAGGTTGGGGAAGGCTGATGTAGCGCTTCGTCTTGCCCTTTCATTCATTCATTCCTCCTCCAAACTCCCTCTTTCCTCCTTCTTTCCTCCTGAAGGAGCCCCCTTTTGGTTACAGTGACTAGGGTGACCAGATAAAATCCAGGTCAGGGCTTATGTAACTTTAACAGTTGTAGAGAAAAGGGAATTTCAGCCAGTGTCTTTTGTATGCAATTAGTTCCTGGTGAAATTCCCTCTTCATCACAACAGTTAAAGTTGCAGACCATATACTAGAGTGACCATATACAAAAGAAGGCAGGGCCCCTGCAACTTTAACTGTTGTGATGAAGAGGGAATTTCACCAGGAACTAATTGCATACAAATGACCCTGGCTGAAATTCCCTTTTCTCTACAACTGTTAAAGTTACAGGAGTCCTGTCCTCCTTTTCATATGGTCAGCCTATTGATACAAGGAAGACTGCAAGCAAACATATGCAGCTATCAGAGTTGGACACACTGTGCCCAACCTGTCTGAGTGAAATGATTCCCTCTGGCACCCATAAACATAGTTGTCCCCCCCCCACTCCATTGCCCTGTAGGGATAGCCTCACTGCAGTGGGGAAGGGAGCAAACATAAGACTGTGGCTCAATTCGGATGACATATTAGGCAACGGAGGGGTAAATAGCTTACTGACAATGCGTTAGGCAGGTGGAGCTCCACAGACGACATGCTGCAGCCAGCGCTTCTCGGCACCGGCAAATGCCCCGGTTGCTACGAACGTGCGGTGGCCATTTTGGTTGCAGCATCTCCTACCTCCCCCTCCCTCAGTCCCCCAGCCATATCCCAGCATGCACCGTGAGTTCTGCTGGCTGTATAGAGCAGCCGGGGGTTTTCGGCTGCTCTAGCCAGCAGAACTCTATCCTCAAACGGAATAGTCCACAGAGAGAGGGAGGGCTGAATTCGGACGGCACTTTAAGCAACGGTGCTTGGGGCTAAACAACGTGCAAGCCCGTTGTTTCCCTCCGTTGTTTAAATTGCCCGTTTAGCATACTGTCAGTTGTGTGTGTGTTGTGTGTTACTCCCCACACGACAAAATAAGCAACACAACTGACGATTGTTCCCCCCCTCCTCCGTTGCTTAATATGTCGTCCGAATTCAGCCTGTATCTCTTGAACTACTAATCTCCCCTTGGGTTCAAACTACATCAACTGCAAAGCTACATGCTGGATAGGGAAGCTTACCACCTAGTTACTGAAGGTGGAACTACAGGCTTCATCCACATGGACACACTTAAATTAAAATCAATTAATGGATTTTAAAAACAAAATATCCCTGAAGTGCACATCCTTAGGATCCCGTTAGTATGCATGCCAAGTGTCCGTTGTCTAGGTTTTATCATGTTGGTGCTATGGCAATGATGGACAGACAGACACAGACACATCCTCTTCTATTATTATACATTGGTGTGTATATTTGTTACGATATTTTGTTATACTGTTCTTATTGTTGTTGTTTGCCGCTTTGGGGTTCTTTCCATCAGAAAGGTAGGATACACCTTACATAAACAACCAACCAAAACAGTACCTTTAAGACGTAGCCTTGCTCATTGGCATTGGAATGCCAGTGTGGAACACGCAGGCCTTTACTCTTTAGCAGTAAAGTTCCAAACGTAATCTTGGAGCGTTGATTGTTGATACTTTGTCCAAACTGCATGTCTTCTTCATTGTCATATTGGTTGGCATTTTTCCGAAATCTGGACCACTGGATAGTACCACCTGGGAATTCGAATTTCTGGATCAAATCATATAAACCCAGTCATATTTATGATTGTAAGTCCTACATAATTTTTTTTTTAAAAAAATCCAATGAACCACCAATCCCGATCCTGAAAATGGCTGCTAATATTTGATATCAAAGGATGCTGATTCCGTGGGTGGGGTCAGGGAGTGGAGCCAGAGTCAACAATAGATATTGTTAGGATTGATCTGGTTCATAAAATGACATCTGTTAGTTTAATTTTTTTCCAGATTCTTGAACAACTGTTTCCACCTCTTCCGTGTATCTGAAGTAGAATTACTACGCGAATCACTTGTGGATCTTGACAAATAGCTGCACTAAAAGAAAACATGGCCCAAGGAACATAGTTAGATTCCAAGTCCAGGATAAAGTGCTGGAAGGTAAGAACGTTTACCATGAGATTCCAAATGGGAAAACTCAGAGCAGTTTGAGATGTGGGAGATGGTTTATTGAGGCAACACCTCAACACATAGTCAGGAGCAGCCAGAACTCTAAAGGAGCTATCCAAAGTGCTGAACCATACTCCCAAAATGGGTCCCACACCTTGGATAGCTGCTTTAGAGTTCTGAACGGATTCACCACCCCTCTGGAACAGGAGCCACCAACCTCCACTGGCAGTGGTTTAATATTATTTTTAGTGTGAGTTGTGCTAATTGTCTCACTTATATTGCCATAAAACATAGAACATCCATCTAGCAAGAGGCCTCTGCAACACTGCACATGACCCAGTGTCTTATAGTGGCTGTTGCACCATGTCCTGCTTCGCTGGTCCCTGTGAGACAGCTGGTTGGCCACTGTGTGAACAGAGTGCTGGACCAGATGGACCCTCGGCCTGATCCAGCAGGGCTCTGTTCTCTTGTTCTGGGGCTTTATGTCCTCTCCATCAATTGTCCGAGACAGGATCTACACTACTGCTTTATAACGGTTTATAACGGTATTGACAACGGTTGGGGCCCAGGACACATTCCATATACCGTTTTCAAACCGCTTTCAAAGTGTTATATCCTGCTTGGTGTAGATCTGGCCCAAGTCTGTATAAGTCTGCATAGCTCCTCATTTTGTTATATAATGGAGGCAAAATAAATTATCTTGTGTGAAACAAGTTTTGGGAATTGGTTAAACGGCCGTACCTTGGATGCAGTGAGATGGTGGAGAAATTGGAACTTGGTGTCCACCTGGGCTTGGGGCAGAGACATCCTTGAGATTTCTTGGGGAAATACTTCACTCCTCTCTATGTTCGCTTCATATCTTGGTTTTGCCTTATAGCCGGTGCCGTTAACCCAAAACAGAGACAAAACTATCACCCCCACCACAATAGTTATCATGCAGGTCAGGAGGCAAAGCAGAAAGAAGTTGAGCTTGGACCAGTGGCTTTTTGTCTCCATCTGTAAACAAACACACAAACACACAAACAAACAAACAAACAGGAAGAATTAGTAGCTAATTCTACAGAATTAGCAAACAGAACAATACTGCTACAGTCCTGCTATATACGAATAAGCTGCCCTACCCATAACTTTTCGGAGCAGGTAACAAGCTTATGGATCAAACACTCTGACCATGAAAGCATCAGGTAGAGCCTATCTACACTACTGCTCTAAAATGGTTTATAACAGTTTTAAACTGGTCAATAATGGTCATTAACCAGTTTAAAACTGTTATAAACCATTTTAAAGCATTAGTGTAGATAGGCTCTCATCCTTTCTCCTAACAGTAAACTTGGGTGATTGCACGCCAACGAATTTGGGAGCTAAATGGGGCCTCCCCCAAATAAGGCAGTAGTTTCTACATACTTGAAAGGCTTCCTAGGTGTGCAGAAGCATAAACGTGTAAATGAACTGGGGAAAAGATTGTTAACTGTCCCCATCCAATGGCACAGTAAGAACCCATGAGCTTCAAGACCTAAGAAATATTGAGAGCCTTTGAGCCATGGAACATGAGATGTCAATTGAAAGCCAAAGAAACAAGAAAATTAAAAGCAAATGAAGAGTGGGGCGGGGTGGGGGGGATTGGCCGGCACAAGGCCCTATTAAGTTAGTAAGTATCCTGCAACGGGGAGCAGGGCCAGCTGGTTTTGTTCTGCTCTGCATGGAAAGGTTCCTCTTTCCATTGATCCTTCAGGCCTGACACACTCCCTGTTACTTACATTAATTTGGCCTAGCCAAACTTCCCTAACTTGAATGGGAAACAGGAAACCCAGCTTTCGTAACCCAAACAGAAAACCCAGTGAATATTGGTTAACTCAAACGTATAAGCGTAACTGTCAGGTATAGGTCTGGGCATGGCTGTGAGGCCTTGCAATTGGTAGTTAGATTTGATTAGAACTTGTCTAGAACGTCAGAATCTATGCAAGCTTATCTCTGTCAGTGTCCGCGGATTGGCAGGAACCGTTTGTGCCATTATTCTGTTCATTGACAGAAACAGATTTTTCCCCAATTTCCTAAATTTGCACACATTCGCATTTGGACAAATTTGCACTTGTGAAAATGTGCAAATCCCCCCAAGTCATTTTCATGCTTTAGCCTTTGGGGGGAATGCACATTTTTGGCCAGGGTTTTTTAAATGATGTATTATTCTACGACTGTATTTGCGTAAAATTCCAGAAAGTTAAAAAAAGAAAAGAAAAAAAAGTCCGCAAGTCTATGGAATTCTGTGCAACTTGGGAAAAGTTGGTCCATTACAGAATCCATGGGTTGAATTCACAGAAATTTGAATTCATTTGATTTTGTTGTGGATTTCTTCAATGTCCTTAGCTTGAAGTTCTTTTATTTCAACAAGCCATAGTTAAGATTGCCTGCAGTTTGTCCCAGTTCAAATGACATGGCAAGCTGCAGTTAATCAAAAATGCAAACTAAAGCTTCTGAGGTGCAGTTAAGCAAAAATTGAAGTTAAATCTCCTTCTAGCTTCATCGGAAGAGTGGGGATCTGTGAGCCCAGAGGGCTCATTCTCACAATGTTAAAGGATTGGTTTAGTGCTATGTCTGAATCATCCTCAACATCCTCATCATTATCATCATCATCCCACATTTTCCCCAATACTGGGACTCAAGGTGTAAAAACCAGCCTCAATACATGACACATAAATTTATCACCATCATATTTAAAAAGCCAGTTCCAACGTGTTTGCCCCTTTGTCATATTGTAGCATGACCAAGCTAGAATCTGTGCGATAACTCCCACTGAATTATCTAGAACAAAACTAAAACAGATTTCAATTTAGAATTCAGTTCAGAAAGGGCACAACATGGCATCCAACCTAGACGCTGAAGTCACCAAGGACATGCTAAGTTCCCACCCTAACAGCATCCTTAAGTCTTACCCTTTCTCCCACATGGAATAAATGGCAGCCATTTACACAACGGGAAAAGTTAAAATGCTGCCCTCTCTAGACTTCCTCACTGTCATAATGATGAACACGTCACTAGTTAAGGGATGAGACGAGACTTGTATATTACATGAAACTGCCCAGAGTTTCGGCTATGGGGTGGTATAGAAATATTAGAAATGAAATTAAATGAATGGAACTCTTAAGACTGCTACAAAGTACCTGCAATTCTTACCTTACTTATCCTTACAATATTATTATTATTATTATTATTATTATTAACAACAACAATAATTCCATTTATATACCGCCCCATAGCCAAAGCTCTCTAGGAGTTTTACAAAAATTAAAAAACATTGAACATTAAAAACACCGATATACAAAATTTAAAACCATAAAAAGCAATAAAAACAAGTTATAATTACAATATCCTTAAGAAAACAACAATTCTGGGTCAAAGCACAACAACAACACCCTCATCATATGCTGTTAAATGCCTGGGAGAAGAGGAAAGTCTTGACCTGGTGCCAAAAAGATAACAATAAATGACAGAATGGTAAATTTGGGGGACAGAGATCCAGTTCCTTAAATCATAATGTATTTCTTTGCTCTCTTGCTCAGCACACTCCCTTTGACTTGTCCTCCTGTTGTATGTGCTTTCTCCTTTTGTACCTCAGCTGTTGATGTTGATCAGGTTTGTACCTGATAATAGATTCAGTTTTGCAAATGCACCTGGCTGGCTAAGGCTTTCTTGCTTCAGCACTTAATCTCATAACCAGTGCAGTGTAGTGGTTAGAGTGCTTGTCTACTGCTGCGAAAACTTAAGTCCAAATCCACACACTCAACCACAAAGCTCTTTTTTCCCCTTTTCTTTTAGATAGGCTGACCATATGAAAAGGAGGACCATATGAAAAGGAGGACTATCTTTAACAGTTGTAGAGAAAAGAGCATTTCAGCCAGTGTCATTTGTATGCAATTAGTTCCTGGTGAAATTCCCTCTTCATCACAACAGTTAAAGTTGCAGGGGCCCTGCCTTCTTTTGTATATGGTCACTCTAGTATAGTGCCTGCACCTTTAACTGGTGTGATGAAGAGGGAATTTCTCCAGGTACTAATTGCATACAAATAACACTGGCTGAAATTCCCTTTTCTCTACAACTGATAAAGTTACATGAGCCCTGTCCTCCTTTTCATATGGTCAGCCTATTTTAGAACAGTAGAGTTGGAAAGGGCCTATAAGGCCATAGAGTCCAACCTCCTGCACAATGCAAGAATCCATCTTAAAGGATCCCTGACAGATGACTGTACAGCTCAATATCTCTCAGACTAGCCTAACTCACAGGGCTGTTGTGTGGATAAAATGGTGGGGCGTGGGGGAAGGAGAATTATGTAGGTCACCTTGGAAGAAAGGTGGGATAGAAAAGTAATAAATGAATAAAAATAAATTAGGGTAAGTGCGCACAACCACCCATTTCTGCTCCCAAGGATCTCAACCATCCACCACATGACTGGTACTATCAATTCTGACATCGTTGATCGGGATGAAGAAGGGAGGAAACCCCTGAATTCTCTTTCCTCTGTTTCCCACAAACTTTGCAATGTTAACCTCCTTTTGGGTGCTGGATGACTTGGGCAGGAAAACCACAGGTTTAGACTTCAGGTGCTGGATGTTACCTGCTGCTACTCCCTAAATTCTGTTCTCCCAAGTATATCAGAACAGAATCAGAAGATCAATCTGGACAGAACAGTGCGTACTAACAATACAGACTCTCCATCTATCAGCTTGGAACGGGGAACAAAACAAGGCTGCCCCTTGTCACCTCGGCTCTTTGCCCTCTCCCTGGAACCATTGGCTGATATCATATGTCAACACCCAGGTGTTATCGAATACAGAGGAGCGGGGTGAAAAACGTGATTAATATGTATGCGGATGACATGATAATTATGCTGTGGGACCCACGTCAGTCAGTCTCTAAGCTAAAGGAAGAACTAGAACATTTCAAACACATGGCAGGTTTAGAAGTTAATTATGAAAAATCCACTGTCACACAATGTTCACCCCAACCATCAACACTTTATTAGACATACTTTGGGAGCATCAATTTGTAGAACTTCCTTTAGATGCCTGGGAATTTAGATAACCATGAAAATTAACAAATTATTAGAAATAAATCATGCTCCCCTTATTAAAACTGTGATTACAGACCTGAAGGAATATATTGAATCTGTCAGTTTCAGAGCGAATTGCTACAGTATAAAATGTCTTTGATCCCCAGGTTTCTATTCTTATTTCAGGTCTTACCCATTTTCCTCCAGCCAATTTTTTTTAAAGTCCTGGCAAAGTCAACTTAACATATTTGTCTTCCAAGCCAAAGCACCTCGCCTGTCATTAAAACTATACTACAAAAAATAAAATAAATAACAGGTGGAGAAGGCTGGGTACTCCCCACACGTTGCAACATATTATGAAGCCTTTCAGTTACGGCACCTCCACTTTGTCATTATGAAGGCAAACAAAAACTGGATACGTCTGGAAGAAGAAATGCTGAACAAGGGCCCTTTTCAGTCTATAAAAATAAAGGAGCTAGATAATATCAAAAACTCGTATACCAAAACTATTTTCACTATCTGGAAAAACGTGGCAAGCCAGGCTGTCTCCAGTGTGGTCTCCCGTCACCCCAGTACAAATATATCCGGGTAATTTAGACACAACTGTTGTCACTAGGAGTTCTGAATGGGAAAATAAGGGATATTTTTGATTGAGAGATTTTTATGCTCAGAATACGCCAAAAACAACAGAACAACTCAGAACTGACCTAGGAGACCTAGGCCTAGGATGGCTACAAGAATTGCAATTATCTCACCTGCTCAGAGATCCTAACATAAAGACATATGCACTCAGAACCCTAGCAGGATTAGAATGAGCTATGCTGAAGGGAGGGAAGGAAATTGTATCTTTAGTTTATATTATCTTAATAGACACCCAGATGAGTTCGATGGTGGGCTTGAGGAAAGTGTGGGAAGGAGATTTCGGAAGGGAATTAGAAGATGCTAGTTGGAATAAATTATGGGACAATAGACCACTCAGATCAATAGCAGCTTCTATCCGAGAAACCTCTTTGAAAGTACTGCACAGATGGTATCACACACCCATACAGCTGGTGCATTTCACTTCAACGTGCAGCCCCTTTTGATGGAGAGGCTGCGGGGTAAAAGGCATGTACTTTCATTTATTTATGGAGGACCTGTCCACATATACAGGGATTCTGCAGGTTAGTACATAAAGAAATAATGGCTATTAGTAGAGAAATGATTGTAGACGATTCAGAACTATTTTTCCTATCAATATGCAAAGGATCTAATGTAAATCTGAAATGAAAAGATTTGTTATCATTTTTGTTAATTGCCGCAAGCCAGACAATTACACAGCAGTGGAAAAAGCTGGATAATTTGAATTTACCTGCATGGTACTGAAATATCAGAAAAAAATAACTCATGATTTGCTTTTGATCCATGGAAAAACAGAACTGTTAGCATACATCACAACCAGACTTACAACAATATATATGCCAGCTTCCGCTCTGAGCACTTGGACATTCTAACAACAAATGAAGATTATACAGCACACTTATTTATTAGTTTATTTGTTTCGCTTTTCTTTCTTTTTTCTTGTTTCCCCCCCTAAAATTGTATTAACCAAGGTTTCTGTAACAGCTTATTAAACCCCAACTGTTAGGGGACTGTTCTATTTTCTGTTATATCTAAAGTAATATATTAAAAAATTTAAAAAGGGGGGGGAAAGAAAAAATCAATCTGGACACAAATATTGCTGTACCAGGACAACCCTTGATTATTTGTTTTTGTTTTCCCAATAGTTTTATGTATCAAACCTCACTGCTTTAGAAACCAGCTTTTCATTAGCAGGTAATGGCCCAGTTCGCATGTCATGAAAATCCAGATTTTTTAAAAGACAAATTGCGGGAGGGAACCGTTTTTTAAAATTCTGGATTATCATAATGGAAAGTGGGCTCCTGCTTTGACCGGTTCAGTTCTAGATATCCAGCGAATGCCTATTTCTTCAGAACTAGGTAGAATTGTGGTGAGCAACAAAATCTGGCTGCCCATTCTCAAGGTTCTTCCACTTCTCTACATATTCTTTAACACACGTTTCTAGACCTGATTGCTGCCTATAGAGCTAAGATAACAACTTACTGGGTGTACTTGTTTTATCCTCTCTGTTTTGGCTGAGGACTTCTGAGGCAGGTCTTCATCCATTTCAAATCCTGAATTATCCATTTCAAGTTAGCAGAGCAAAGTAGAATTTGCATGCACCCAAAGCGAAATCCAACACTGTCTTGGATTTCTGACTAGTACTTCAAAGCTGAAGAAGGCATCTGGTTATCTTAGAATGCACACACAGCAATGAATACCTACCATATGCTTGGGCCAAAACAGCTTGAAATTCAGGAAACCCCTTTTCTTAAGCAAAACTGTTTATCACGAAGGATCTGAAGGTGACAAATCTATTTCTAAATTCAGCCAAGAACTCATCCACTTGATCCAAGCAAAAAAAAAAAAAACCCTCAACAAAAAAAACCCTGAAAATCGCCACACAGGAAACCACAAGCTTCGTAGCACTAAAGATGTTCAACGAACGTTATCATCCAGTCACCTGAATTCCCTTCTTAGGGACTATTAATGAACCCTTCTATTTTGAAATAGCATTTTCATTTGCTTCAGTCTCTAGTATCTTCATATACAAGAGCCAAGACAGAAGCTATGGTCTGTTTTTTTTTTAATTATTAGATTAATAAATGAAAAAAAAAAACCTTATGTCCAGCTTGAACCAGTTTGCTCTATTTGCACATCTTCAAAGCCATTTCTTCCTTCTGCCCTACATCATAGTGATCCTGAATGACCAACTCTCCCCAGGCCCTACCCACAGTGACCCTGTTCAGATGACAGGCTGAGCCACGGTGGTTAAGCATTCTGAGCTAAACATTATGACTTAGCATATTGTGTGAACCATGGCTTAGCATGCCATGTAAACCATTCCTAACCATGGTGGCTACATAACCACAGTTTAAAAACACTCACTAACAATTTGCTGCAAAGGGGTTAGCGGCCTATCCATGGCTTAGCGTGTTGTCTGAACAGGCCCAGTATCAGGCAAATATCCATACACTGACATGAAAATCCACACTGACAAAGCCTATGTGTAAACAGCTGCTTGTGTGGGTTCTCGAGTGTGGACAGGTCCTGATCATGTGAAGGTCAACACATGAGCAGCTGCTCCTGCATAGGCTTCATCAGGGCAGTTGTCCACACCAACATGTGAATATCCAAGAATGGGGCACATGCTTGATGCCAGAGGCGGAATCAACAGTCTACTTGGTGACCACGGTATGAAGGGGTGTGTGCACTCTTCACTGATTCTAGAACTGCAAATACAGAGCTCACCCAAAGTTTCTGAAGTCTTTGTTTTCCCTTCCCAGAGTTGTTCATAACATTCCACATTTTCTGTTTCTATAGTTCTAATGCTGGAAATCAATCAGTTCTCTATGCCTTAATCTGGGGTGTTTTAACATACGGGTCACAACTACCCTACAGCCGTTTTCTCCGACCTGGACCCCTTCAAATGCGTTGGTTTGAAACTCCCGTTGGCCATGCTGGCTGGGAGTTGCAGTCCACCACATCCAGAGGGTACCAGGTTGGAGAAGTCTGTCCTATGGGTTCTCATTACTTGGCCTTGCAAACATCTCAACAGCACAGTTAGTGGGACTATATGAATTCCTTATCTTATTGTACCCTTAATTGGTTGCAAAAATCAGCCTGGTTCAGACAGTTAGCAGGTTATTGATCCTCTTTGCAAGGTAGATGGGCACTTCTCTCCTCCATAACACATGTAGATGGTCTCTGGAGAACATATACGAGTCTGCATCATATGAACTTTCTGTTGTTTTGAGAGAGGAAAAAATTTGGCTGTCAGGAGGAGCAGCCACAGCAACTAGATGCATAATGGAGGGGAAGATCACACACCCACTCTTCCACCCACACAGATGTTCCCACAGTCGGAGTCACTATTTTAACTGAGCCTTTGTGCTAAATCTTAAATGAAAGATTCTATGTCAAGGTGACCTAAACTTTTTTCCCCTGTCAGTACTAATATTTGCACAGCATGGTTGCCAAATTGCACTTCAACAGCATTCCTGGTAAATAAGCAGAGGGCACATTCTTTAAGCTTGGAAACCTCCTACACAGGGCTTCATCACACCAGCATTTTATAGCACTCTTGTCATGCCTGGTTTGCTGTTTTGCAGCGCAGTACTCACATGACGTCATGCCTGTCCTGCAGTCACCCCGCCTCTTCCCCTCCATTTCCCATCTTTTCCTAGAGCAGGGAAAGTCTGGTTTATTGCCTCCATGTGGGATTAAAGCACCCTTCTGCCCCCATGTATTGTTGTGCTATGTCCTTTGTTGGGGGGGGGGGGTGCTCTGAAGGGAGGTCTTGCTGAGGAAAGAGGGCAGGATGGTTCTCCTCCTCCAGTATGCCGTTTCAAACAAACAGACTTTTGCCACTCCAACTCCACTCTCATTGCCTGTAGAAACGGCACCAAGCCGAAATGTTAAATCAGTAAAACACTAGACAACAAAGCCAGAGCAAGGGGGAAGACACCCACGACCATCACATTGTCCATCAACGACAAGAACCAATGAACTGGAGGGGGAAGGAGAACAGGTGGGGTGGAGTGGGAGAGCAAACAAGCGAAAAGAGGTTTCACCGATACCACCAAACCCACGTGAAAGGGACCGTTAGCTTGAAGCACTAATGAAACGGAGGTGGAAATCGCGGAGACAAACCGGGGGGTGGGGGTGGAATTAGGTGTGATGGAGCTCACAACCAGATCAAGCCAGCTCATTTCTGATTTCAAACTAGAGCATTTCTAGTGAGGAAGAACAATATAAGGCAACATGAATGGGATGGTTCCTGGCAGAGACTGAGCCTCGGTCAAAGATGCTGTGCTGTCACTGCCCCAGTTAGCGATCTATGGGAGAAGTCAGAACTCTGGGTATCAGGATGCCAGTATGCTGAAGGCACTTGTCTACTTGGACACATTTCAGTCAAACTCATACTTTGTTTTATTTTTACAATCCGATAAACCACATGGTACATCTTTCCAGATATTTCCGAACTATGTTGAACAAGACAGTTCCTGTTTTGCTTAGAACATACCTCAGTTCTGTGGGCTACATTTTCTCAAAATACTAGAACCCAAAGGGGTCATCCCATGAAGCTGATTGGTGGGAGACTCAGGGCAGATAAAAGGAAAGACTTCTTCACACGGTGCATCGTTAAGCTATGGAATTCACTGCCACAAGATGTAGTGATGGCCACCAATTTGGACGGCTTTAAAGGGGGGTTGGGTAAACTGCTGGAGAAGGCTATTAATGGCTAGTAATCCTGATGGCTATGTGCTACCTCCAGTATCAGAGGCAGTAAGCCTATGCATACCAGCTGCTGGGGAGCATGGGAAGAAGGGTGCTGCTGGACTCACATCCTGCTTGTGGGTTCCCAGTCAACAGCTGGTTGGTCACTGTGTGAACGGAATACTGGACTGGATGGGCCCTTGGTCTAATCAAGTATGGATGTTCTTATGTTCGTATGACCAGTTTGGGATCTCCATCTGTCCCTCTGGGATTCCCCAGAAGGCCATGTCACCTTCCCCTGGCCACCTTTCTCCTAAGCCAATCATTTCATGGTTTACCAGGTTTCATGCTCACCACACCCCATTCTAAAAGTTTGACATGTCTTTTTCAAGACTGGCAGTAACAGCTTTAAGCTAAAACTTGCTAGCCTTTTGGTCCTGCCCCTTCTACCTTTGGGCCCACCCACCACTGGAATGCAAGGCCTGAGACATTCTCCAAAAATGAATTCTGCTCGTGAGCAAAGAGGTTTGATGCCTGTGGCTTAGAAGATTTCTGCCTATTATGCGAGTATGCCGTCAGAAGAGATCACATGATGTCCTCTTCTGATTCCATGTCCTTTCACAATGTCAGGACTGGAGAAATGAGGAAACTGCATGCACCAGGGGTCACTCTTGAGCCCATCATTAGGAATATAGGAAGTTGCCTTATACCATCAGCACATTGGTTCATCTCGTTCACAGTGGACAACCTGTGGCCCTCCAGATGGTTTGGCCTGCAACTGCCTGCAGCCCTCACCAGCATAGCCAATGGTAAGGGATGATGGGAGTTGTAGTCAAACCATCTGGAGGGCCACAAGTTGCCCACCCCAATCTAGTTCAATGTTGTCTACTCTGACTTGTAGCTGTTCTCCAGGGTTTTAGAGAAGGACCTTTACCAGCCTTACCTGGAGATGCTTGGGGACTTTCCACATGCAAAACATGAACTCCACCACTGAGTGATGGGCCTTCCATGGGTTGCTTATCACACTTGCAACTTTTTTTTAAACTTGCTTTTCCTCCAAGGAGCTCATACATAGTTCTTCCAGCACCTCACCTCCATTTTATCCCCATGACAACAGTTCAGTAGGTTGAATTGAGATATAATGACTAGCCCAAGACCACCAGTGAGCTTCATGGCTACATAGGGGATTAAACCCAGCTCTCCCGGATTTCAGTCCAGTGCTCCAACCTCTATGCAGGCACCTACTGCCCAAAAGCATTCGAAGCAGATATGCAGAGATGCTGTGCAACTGTAATGTTAATGAGCAAAATAACAGCAGGCACTTTTCTCTCCTAAGCCTTTATATCGCTATTCTTTCCAACACAGTTCCTAGGAAAAATGGAAGCAGGGTTCAAATCTGACTGGAAACAATAACTTCTGAGCTGGAAACTTTGAAGATCCGCCTGTTTTTGCTGGTCCTTTCCATACTGTGTGGGCTGCAGGTTTTGTTGGTGTTCTCTGTTTTTAAAGAGCTGTTATTGGGTAGTATCAAATGTTTGTCCTTTGTAGAGTAAACCCATTCGATTGAATGAGATGTTAGTCATGACTAACTTGTCCTATTCATTTAACTGGAGCTACTCTATACAGCTCCTTGCATAAGCATTCGTCCCCTATAACCTGTTCACATTTCATGGCATTACAACCTGGAATTTCAATGCAGTTAATTGGCATGTTTCCCATTTGATTAACACAACATACTTAATACTCCGAGTGCAAAACATTTTTTTATTGTGAATCCTTACACAAGGAAGTCACTGTAGAACTATCATCCGATACTATCCATTGAATATTCATTTGTTTATTTTCTATTGGATTTTTGTGCATAGTTAGTTTTTACCTGTATGCCACCTTGAGAAGATTCAACCCTTAAAGATTGTTTAAAAATCGTTTTAAACACATTAAACAAAATCCGTGCTGTGTAGGAACTTCTTCTACTTATTCAGCAGTGAGGGAAATGAACCCTGAAAACAGCCGGAAGCATTTTTACCTATTTATATTTCTTGCCTTCCTACCAACCTTAAACTCTGGCATTAGAAACCGATGCCAGGAAGAAAAGCTGATACAGATGAAGCCTAAGCTTTTTTATACTCATCAATGATGGACCCTTATTATAAATACACATTGCAACAATTGGTTGATAAATTATTGATAAGTCTTCTTTGATTTAATTACACCCAGCAATGAAATAAACCTGGATTGTTGAAGATTTTGGGCGGTTCTCATTTTATGTTTTCCCCAAATTTCCCATTGTCAAACCCAGAATTAATTCAAAGAATTAAAAAATGGTTACTTAAATCATGCAGGGGTTTTTGCCCAGTAGAAAGATTGATGTTGGCCGTCAAGCACTTGATGTTGGCCATCAAGCAGTAGAAAGATTGATGTTGACCTGCGAGCACTTTCTTCTCATCTTTGCTTAGAATCCAACTTTTTTTTCTCCATCTGCTTTCTCTTTTAGTGCCTTTGTTGTTGGTTATTCCAAAGGAATTGCACCTCAGTTTGGTAAAGTCCACCCACTGGCACCACCGATTTTATTTGTATCAACACGATTGCTGGATTTAAAATGCCAGTATCACCTAAGAAAATGACCCCTCCCTCTATTCCTCAACCATTGTTTGAATTCAGTTGGTCTCCCCTATGCCTAATTTGAGTTAAGATGCATTTATCATCTGCTAAATTGCATTATTATTATTATTAATTATTATTATTTCATCTCTTTCTCGCTTGTGGTGGTTTTTCAAGATAGACATGACGGGCTTTACCAAGTCATGCTGTCGTTTACAGATTCAGGAATTTCCTGACAATTGAGCATGTTTTAAGTATGACTGCTTTCTGGATGTTGGTGTGGATGCATTTTGGTAGGCTCAGTTTCTGAAGGTTTTCTGTATAGTTTTTTGATGTGATGCCGGTGACTGAAGTGATTAACAGAATAATTGTGACCTTTTCCTGTTGCCATAGTTCTTTGACTTCCATGGCCAGTGGTGTATATTTGTCTCTCTTTTCTTCTTCCTTTTCAACATTTTTGTCATTCCGTATTGCTATGTTGATGAGGTATGTATTTTTCTTTTTTTGTCTATGACCGTTATGTCTGGTCAGTTGCAGGGTATTGTCTTGTTAGCATGAATTGTTCTGTCCCAGTATATTTTATGACCTGCATTTTCCAAGATTGTTTCAGGTGAGTATGCATAGTATGGTGTAGATTGTTTGATAAGATTGAATGTGATGGCCAGTTGTTGGTGAATTATTTTTGCAGCTGTATTGTGTCTGTCTGTATAGTCCATTCCTGCCAGAATTTTACATCTTCCTGTTATGTGGTCTATTGTTTCTTGGAACTGATGGTATTTCCTGCATAGGTCTGTTGTTACACTGTTGTTTTATGATGTATTTTTGGTAGTTCTTGAAGGCTATAACTTGATCCTGTATAGCTATTAGGAATCCTTCTGTTTCTGGAAATAGCTCACCCTTCCTGAGCCATTCGTACGATTGTTCTTTGTTTATTTGTGGGTTCTGAATTATGTTGTAGCGCTTCTCATGGAGTGTTTTGTGCCCATTTTTCTTTTTTCTCTGCGAGTGTGAGTGGTTGTGTTTGGTCTTCGTTTTGTAGTGCTAGGTTGAGTGGAGCGTAATTTTTATCTGCTGTTACTATGGCTTTATGAACAGGGGTGTTTTTAGTGTGGAAGAATTCTCTGAGTGATTTTATCTGTTTAGCATGCATTGTGTTAATGTCTAGCAGACCTCTTCCTCCTTCTTTCCTGCTGATTGTTATTCTTTCAATGCATGAGTTGGGATGGAGCATGCGGTGTTTTGTGAGTTCGGTGTGATTGAGTCTGTTTATTTCTTCGAGTTCAGTGTGCGACCAGTGTATGATTCCGAATGAGTATGTGAGAATGGGTACTGTGTAGGTGTTGATGGCTTTGAAACTGCTTTTCAAGTTGAGTTTAGATTTTAGGATTTGTGATAGGTGAGTTTTATATTGCATCATCATCATTATTAGTATTTACATTTATATACTGCCCCATAGCCAAAGCTCTCTGGGTAGTTTACAAAAATTAAAAACATTGAACATTTAAAAAATATACAAAATTTAAAACCATGAAAGCCTAAAAACAAAAGCCTAAAAACATCATTTAAACTATCCAGGGGTCAGTTTAAAAAGCTCAACATATGTCGTTAAATGCCTGGGAGAAAAGTCTTAACCTGGTGCCAAAAAGACAACAGTGTTGGCGCCAGGTGGGCCTCGTCAGGGAGATCGTTCCAGAGTTGGGGGGCCACCACTGAAAAGGCCCTCTCGTTGCCATTCTCCATGCTTCCCTTAGAGTAGGCACCCGGAGGACCTTAGATGTTGATCGTAGTGTATGGGTAGGTTCGTGTCAGTAGTGTTCCATCAGGTATTGTGGTCCCAAGCCGTGTAAGGCTTTATAGGTTAAAACCAGCACCTAGAATTGGGCTCAGAAACGTACAGTCCGCCAATGCAAGCAGGCCAGTGTCGGTCTTATATGTTCAAACCTTCTGGTTTGCACAAGCTGCAGCTTCCGAACCGTCTTCAAAGGCAGCCCCAGGTACAGCGCATTGCAGTACTCTAACTTGGAGGTTACCAGAGCATAGACAACTGAAGCCAGGTTATCCCTGTCCAGATAGGGGCGTAGATGGGCCACCAACCGAAGTTGGTAGAAGACACTCTGTGCCACCAAGGCCACCTGAGCCTCAAGTGACAGAGATGGTTCTAGGAGAACCCCCAAGCTACAAACCTCCTCCTTCAAGGGGAGTACAACCCCATCCAGAACAGGTTGAACACCCTTCATCCGGTCAGCAGAACCACCCACTAACAGCATCTCAGTCTTGTCTGGATTGAGTTTCAGTTTATTAGCCATCATCCAGTCCTCTGTTGCAGCCAGGCACTGGTTCAGCACATCCACAGCCTCACCTGATGAAGATGAGAAGGAGAAATAGAGCTGTATGTCATCAGTGTACTGATAACATACAAATTTTTTGATGATTACACCCAATGGTTTCATGTAGATGCTGAACAACATGGGGGATGAGACTGACCCCTGCGGAACCCCATACCGGGGAATCCATGGGGCCGAGCAATGTTCCCCAAGCACCTCCTTCTCAAACCGACCTGCCAAGTAGGAGCGGAACCACCGCAATGCAGTGCTTCCCACTCCTAACTCAGCCAGTCGTCACAGAAGGATACCATGGTCAATGGTACTGAAGGCAGCCGAGAGATCAAGGTGAATCAACATAGTCACACTGCCCGTCTTTCTCCCGACATAGGTCATCATACAGGGCAACCAAAGCTGTTTCCGTGCCAAAACCAAGCCTGAAACCCAACTGAAATGGATCCAGATATCAGTCTCATCCAATAGTGTCTGGAGCTGGTTCACAACCTCTCACTTAAGTACCTTGCCCAGGAATGGAACATTTGCCACCGGCCTATAGTTATTAAAATTTTCCGGGTCCAGGGAGGATTTCTTTAGGAGTGATCTCACTACTGCCTCTTTCAGATGGACTGGGAACACTCCCTTTCGCAGAGCAGCATTGATGACTTCCCTGGCCCAGCCGGCTGTTTCCTCCCTGCTAGCTTTTATTAGCCAAGAGGGGTAAGGATCCAATGCAGAGGTGGTTGCATGAACTTGTCCAAGCACCTTGTCAACATCCTCAAGCCGTACCAACTGAAACTCATCCAAGAAAACAGGACAAGGCTGTGCTCTGGACACCTCGCGTGATTCACCTGCTAGAACACTGGAGTCTAAGTCCTGGAAAATGCCAAAGATTTTATTCTGGAAGTGCCCAGCAAATTCATTACAGCAGGCCTCAGATGGTTCTACCATGTCCTTGGGGCTGGCATATAATTGTTACACCATTACCCAATATCATTATTTTTGGGCATAGAGGAAAGGGCTCCGCCATTTAGGGCAGGAGTAGGGAAGGTGTGGCCCTTCAGATGTTGCTAGACTGCAACTCCCATCAGACCTAGCTAGCCAGCATAGCCAATGGTAAGGGATGATGGGAGTTGTAGTCCAAGAACATCACACGTTCCCCAATCTTGGTTTAGAGTGTGAAAAACACAGAGAGGCACTATGCGACGTACATTTTCGGCAATTCAGCAATCTGTTTCAAGAGCCATTTACTCATTTTCCAATGTCAATCTCCCTCCAGCTGCCACTGCTGGAAAAAGGAGGGACTGGGCTGGGCCTACAGAAGCAGGCTCACCTGCCCTTTGATCAACCAGCAGTAAAGGTTACAGCCATCTATCACCTGTTTTGGGCCATAGCATAGATAAGGATGGAGAGAGGGCTTGTCCTGTAAGCTGGTGGAAAAATCAAACCTTGCCTTCCTTAGCTGTACAAATGTCTACTTACCACTCAAAAGTGAGCACTTGTAGGAAGGAGGAAAGAAGGATGCTCCCCCATCATATTGCTGGAGAGGACCGAAGGAAGCATTCTTCTATAGCAGGGGTGCAGAACCTCAGGCCCAGGAGTCAAATGTGCCCTCTTGGGGTCCCCAATCTGGCCCTCTGGTGTTCTCCAGGTGGCCATGCCCACTTTCCCTCAGCCCACCCCTTTTCCCCAATCGCCTGGAGGTTTCCTGTCCTTTCCAAGGTGTTTCCCCCGTTCGAGGCTGAAATGCCTCTCCTAAGGCTGTTACTTGCGTGAAGAGCTACTCTGCACCCATCTCATTTTCACTCAAGTTTCTTGCCCAGCCTCTTGCACACAATGATAAAAGATTAAAAATCTCCCTTGTCCAATCCAACACATTCAAACTTAAGCAGGGTGACTGTATGAAAAGGAGGGCTCCTGTAACTTAGCAGTTGCATAGAAAAAGGAATTTCAGCAGGTGTCATTTGTATGCATGCAGCAGCTGGTGAAATTCCCTCTTCATCGCAACAGTTAAAGCTGCAGGAGCCCTGCCCTCTTTTGTATCCAATCAAGAGGGCAGGGCTTCTGCAACTTTAACTAGACTTAAGTGAGAAGAAAACTAGACTCATCCAAAAAGTCCCAACAGGGAAGAAAAGCAGTACTTTTTTGGTCCCTTATTTCCGTTGTCCAGACTTCCTGCTGAAGAGATACCTTCCTACACATATAAAGGTGCTAGCTGCTCTAAAGTGCAACAGTAGGAGACTAGCCTTGACATACAAGCCTACAATATGGAGGAAGAGCTCATCCAATTATAAGCTTGTCATGTGATTGACAGATTGTCAGAACTGCCCTTAAACTATACACAGAGGCATGCATGCCTTTCAACATTGCCTTAAGACACAGCTAAATTATATTTACAGGTAGAAGAGCCGACTCAAGAACAAACCAGGATCACAAAGGCTGTAACTCTAAGCACAATTACTATGGACTGCCAGTGCACTCCTAAGCAGGTTTACTCTCAGATCTCATTGGGTTCAATGGGGCTTACAAGCTAGTGCATTTAGGATTTGCACTGCAAATCCCTAAGGACTCAATTTAAGTTACTTCTTAGTAGATGTGTTTAGGATGGCACTGAAAGGGGTGTTGGCATTTTCATTCATGGCAAAAAGATAAGGTACCTTTAACTTCTGCATGTTAACTGAAAATATAACCACATACCCAACACCAGTAGCAACATTTTTTTTAAAAAAAAATCAAATAACCTTGGGGCAATAAATGAACTCCATGAACATGTTGAACACTTCTAAAGGCACTTTTAAGATTTTTCAGATCATTTCATATGGGTATCTTTAGAGATCTGAATATTGAATACATTTGGCCTCAGTATTTTTAAACTTAAGAAATCCTGTTGGAAACCACTTTTGTATGAAAACTGGTGGATTCCAATGTACAGCTTCCAAAACCCCACACAGCATAGCACTTCTAATCAGTAAGTGCTAGACATCACAGCTTGAGTCACGGTTTCCCAGAGAATTGTGATGTGTCATCCACGCATCTCCAAACATATTTGTGCTCTGTTGAAATCTAATCTTATGATCCTGAGAGTGCTTAGAAGTGAAAGGAACTGCTATTTCTAGCACTGATAGGCCAGCCATGCATTTCACTCCAGCTCACCCTCACACAACCATACCAGACTGACTGGCACAAAGTAACTTCTACAATAGTACTGTTGTAATACTTTCATGATCTGGATTTCCCATATCTGTCTCCACAAAATGTATTTTTATAGTCTATTCGTTTTGGTGTTAATACGTAGTCTCTCGATCCAGGCCTCTGTTGCCAGGTGTTTTTTAAAGAACTGTGAAATTGCTTCCAAGAGCCAAGTGGGGCTTTAGACTCGATTTTTATTGATCAACAGCCACCCCAAATGTCCTTGGACTAATACAGGCCTTTTCTATGAGCAAGTGCAGCTCTTTGAGTGCTGGCAAGAATTTATGAAAACTTAAAATGTTTTCAGTCAAGAACATCCAATTAGACTCCAGTGAGCTGGAGGACTATGTATCCACACCAGTTTGAGATTTATTTAATTTGGCTCAAAGGCTGAAGAATTATAGAAATATTATGGCTCCTTCAAAGATCTCATGAGTGTCCAAGTCATGATCAGACTGCCCAAGGAATTTCCCCACTGCACTCCATGACGGTTGAGATGCTGCATTTACACACATTTATGACCATTCAGGCTTCATGAATTCTTGTGATTCTTCCTTGCCACCTGTATCTTCAACCAGACCTTTAAGTAGAGATAAATGATGTAAAGCCCTATAAACAAGACAAAAACAAAAGGCGGAATAGCTTATTATATGAGTACATAGTTGAAATAAGGTTTATTGGCAGGCTGTTGACGCCACAATGAACTCTGTGGTTCAGCTTCAGGGTATTCCTTACACTTCGTGGTTAGCATTCTTAGATGTAGTTCTTAATGCAGGAAGAGCTTTTATCAGAGAAGTTATTCATGGCAATAAAAGGGATACGAAAATGCTGACATTTTCCTATCTCCGGGCACATGTGTGCTATTTTGGCGGTATGTCATGTTGGAAAATCTGGTGTGACTTAGAGCAGAGTTGCTTTTTATAGAGAAAGCATGGGGACACAGCCTTTAGTATTGGATGCAATAAAAGCAGGCTAGAGTCAGTTTTTTTTAAAAAAGTTGAAATCAACTTACTTTATTAGTGCTTTTATACACACCATCAGAGAAGGCTAACACTGTTTAACTACAAGCACTCCCTAGTGCTGGGTGCGTGAGTGTAACTAAAAAAGGCATGAGATATGGTTACATGCTTCCTTCCAGAGGAGAGCACATGGCACTTGTTGCAAAGGCAAGAGGAGAAAAAAGGAAGAGGAAGGGGAGAGAGCAGGAAAAAGGAACTGATCAAGCTACAGGACATTGACCCTGTTCAGATGACACTCTAAGCCACGGTGGTTAAGTATTTTGAGCTAAACATGATGGCTTAGCGTGTTGTGTGAACCATTCCTAGCCATGGTGGTTAATTAACCATGGTTTAAACATGTTCATTAACCATTTTCTGCAAAAGGGTTAGCAGCCTATCCATGGTTTAGCGCGTTGTCTGAACAAGCCCACTTTCTATCACCCTCTAGAGTCTGGAAGCATGCAGGGTTGTTCCTACTATCCAATATGTCAGAGCACAGCAGATTTGCACATTACACTTGTGTTGGAAAAAGGCTTGAACAATTCACTGCTTCTCCTTGAGAGCATTAAAAAAACTCTGCTAGATCAGCCCATTTAGTCCAGCATCCTGCTTCCAACCATGGGCAACCAGATACTTCTGGGAAATGCATAAATAGGCCATAATGTACTGTAGTTGAGGTCTAACAAACTTCAATGTGTTTCTTTTCCTTCAGGAAGGAGAAATTTAAGATTGTATGAATGGGCCACATTCACGAGTAAAGTTGCTCTCAGCCATTGTTACTTTTAAAATCTAGATTGATTAGGATTATAAGGCTGAGAAGCCATCAATTGATTTACATTTCTATACTGCCCAAGAGCTGAATGTGCAGTTCACGGACAATTAGTTGTATCAATTTACAGCACGGTCCAGAGAACAGGGAAGCCAATGGATGAATTTAAGGCAATACAGCCCCAGCACAAAACTATAAAGTTCCCCATGAAGATCAGCCCTGTTGCTGCAGCCAAATGAGGGAAATAGCATATGAGTTCGGGCATCTGCACCAAAAGTGCAATCCTTGCATGATCTCTCTGACTCATAAATGGAGTGAGAGAAGAAAATCATGTGAACAGGATCTCCTGGGGATTAAGCACTGGCATACATGCCCTGAATCACATGTTATTTCTTCGCACATGATTGTGGCAGATAGAGCTGATTCACCAGAGCGAGGGGGTAAATATACAAACAGGGACCTAGTCCCACTGAACTATTGCAGCTAAACTGGTTCAGGGATTTCAGCCTCAGTACAATAGTATGCTTACCTCTGAAGGGACTTTCTTACAGGGATCACATCATGATCAAACAGCTTAAATTCCAGTTCTTCATCTAAAGTCTGAAAGAGAAGCAAAATTTGCTCAACAGCACAGCTCAAGGTAGAAATCTTATCTGTATTCTTCTCTCTTTCTCTTGAAAACTACAGAGAGAACATTTCAAAGCCCATTTAAATTTCTTCTGTTTAGATGGTAAGCACTGTTCTGTTTTATTAGAATATAGCTTCCCATGCACTTTGCTCATGTCTACAGGTGTGGACTAACCTCTTATTAAAAACGGACTAACACCTTCTAACAAATACGGCATTAAGATAATGATACATCCACGTTGTACTATATACGTACTATGTTTGATATATAAGGTAGGGAAGCTGGGCATAAATGTTAAAAGAAAATACAATAGCCTTTGCAGCTGATATAAACTATTAACGTATCACAGAGTTGCTGTAATGCAGCAGCTAATATTGTGAGCTACGAAGTCCCTGGTTCAAATCTTACCTTGATAGGGGTCCCAGCAAACAAACAAAACAAATGGGAATGGAATGGCCTCAAGCTGGCTACCTGTACGTAGATAGGGTGGAGGTTTGTCTCAAAAGCTCCAGAGAAAAGGTGGGTTTTGAGAAGGGATTTGAAGTAAGCAAGCTAGCGCTGGTGTTTGAAAGCAGCCATATATTATGTACGAGTTATTTTGTCTGGTGTACTAGAATAAGACACATGAGGACCTAGAAAGACCACTTGCTAAAATACATATTGGATCATCTTCACATAATAATCTGTTACTTTCAAGCGCTAGCTTGCAGCCTGCCTCCCACCCTCTTTGTTTTTTCAAATCTTACCTTGACCACAAATCCATCAGGTGCTTTAGGCAATTAGTTATTCTCTTGGCCTCAGCCCCATGTCTGTGATAACAAAATAATAGCTGTCTGACTGTCTCCTGCTCCCTTCAACAACTTCACCTGTTCTCCCGCGCTACCCCTTGTGCTTGGAACTGTGTCACAGAACACCTGAGTTATGTCCCCCTCTCTTATTTTCTGTGACGCCTTTGCCAAAACCATTGCGCCCTGTCATAAAAAAGCGTAAGCACATGTAACCAAAACAGAACATTTTTTCACTGTTTACCCCTGCCTCCCCTTCTATCAAATTTTAGATGGTAAGCTCTGCAGGATGGAAACCTTTCGTACAGGGGCTCTGATGATGATATTTACCTACATACATGGTTGTTGCATGGACAACTGAAATAGCGTATGTGGAGTGCAACCAACACTTTGGGGCTGTTCACACAACTCGCTAATCCACATACAATGGTTGAGCATTGGTTGTTATGAACCTTGAGTTGTTTGTTAAACCGTGAGTAAGTGTGTTGTCCGAACACAACTCATTTTCCACAGGGTGGGTTATCATGTTGTCTGAACGCAGCCAGGGTGCTTGTTAATCACCCTGAACAACCCAACAGCAAACCATATGTTCTCAAGGTGGCTTCCTCGAGAAAATAAGCCACACAACATGGTTAACAAGCCACCCTGGCTGCATTCAGACAACACACCAACCCATGGTTCAACCCACACTCAACTACATTTGTATTAGCATTTTGTGTGAACAGCCCTTTACATGAATGCTACTCTTGGTCTGATCCGGCATGGCTGTTCTTATGTTCTTAAATTGTTATTAGACACTCGCCAGAGAGGGTTAATAATCCATTCTAGGTAGGTAGCTTCACTATCTGAACTATCCAGGATCATGTTTATAGGCACACTGGTAGGACTTTTTGTGCAGTTTGTAAAAACTTACATGCTGGTCTATTTCTTATTCTATTTTTTAGCATACTGGGTGCTTTACAAACCTTGTCTGTTGGCAAGGAGATCAAGCGTTCCCCTACGGCTTCCCATCTCAATTGAAACAGAACAACCAGTGTTCAAAAAGTCTTGCACCTTCAATATTTATGCAAGCAATACCTTTGTTATTTCGAAGTTCTTTGAATTTAGGTAACTATGCCCACGTTTTCATAGGTCACTTTTTCAATAAGCCTTTTCAAGTGAGGAGCGGAATAGAAAAATACCAAATAATTGAACACCAAGGGGAGTCTCATTCAAAACAGAATTGCTTACTTTTTTAAACTCCTCATTTTGTCCAGGAGTTTTGTTCTGGTTAAAGCTGTGCTGAACTGCTTGAAGATTAAACAGCATTAGCTTCAAAGCTTCCACGGGGCCATGATGATTCCCTCCAGAAAATGTACTCTCCTGGAACCAAAGAAAGATATTGCAATCAAAGGACACTGGACTTAATGTAACAGCTGGAAAAGTTCTTCTCCCAAATGAAAGTCTACAATTGCGATTTAGGAGTGGAGTTTTCTTTAGCACCACCTATATAAAAAGTCTATACCAGAGCCCATTTTGGCTAACACTTCACAAGAGGAAGAGGCTCTTTTCCAGTTTAATACTATGCTATGTCCTAACATGGAAACAGACATCAAATAGACAGTTATACTACAAGTTTAACCTAGACATCAGAAAGAATTCCATCCAAACTCTACTCTTCAAACTGTGAACTTTTTGGAAATACTGACATTTGGAATGGAAGCACATTTTCCCAATGCTCTTGGACCATGATTTTTAATCCTTCCTTCCTTGAATCCTTTGCACACTGCATTGCCTGCTAGGGGACCCTTTGCTCACCACTGAGAAACTTAGACCATGTTCTTGGGCACAAAATCCATTCACGTGTAGTGGTGTCAGCTCTATTGGTCTTTACTCTTACCCCGTGTGAACCAAGAGTACTCCATAGAACGTACTTAATGCTTCCCTGATTGGCAGTGGAACTCCTGGGTTCCTAACAACACACCTTAAAGATCACTGCTCTAAGAAATGCATGCTTCTCACCCATGCTTCACTTTTAACTTACCTGTCTGTCATTCTTTAAACAATCTTCCAAAAATTCATTAACAATGTTTGCTTTGGGGCTTTGTAGAGTGTTTTCCTCCTCCTCACAACAGACAGGCACTGGAGATTTCCTGTAGACAGGCATCTGGAGTTTAATTACTTGTCAGAAATAGTTTTTCATCCTCAAAAATAAGCCAGGATTTGTTTAGCCTAATGGTGAAACATCCAAACCTGCCCCACGCAACAAACCCCAATATAAAACGGTGGTTTGTTGCTGACTTATGAATCTCTGCTTCAGCTGTCATTTCCTGTTATGTCCGAACTCCAAATCTTGGCTTACTCCTTGTTTGTTTCGGCATCTCACCCCAGCTGCTCACCAACAGAGGCATGAGGCAAGAGTGGCTAGAAAATGAAACCATTTCACAGGCTAAGTGACTCTCAGTGGGAATTTTCCTGAATTCGCCCACCCTCCTTCTTCCTCTCAAGCCAGCCTGCCTATGTTTGCTGCTGCTTTACAAGGTGACAAAAAGGTTAAGGGACCGCTGTCTGCTTTACTAACATCTATGCAGGTCTTTATGTTGAGAAACACAACTTGAGTCTTTGCAGGATACGATCGCACCCAAACAGGGCAAAATAAACAATCATCAAAGCGAATAAAGGATTACTGACCTTTCTTTGCAAGCTGAATTTCCCCTCAACTCTTTTTATTGGGGAAATGACTACAAGCTACACATCACGTCATTGACCGAATTTGTGTGTTCATTGGATGAGCAGAATCCTAATGAGGAGGGTAGGGTTCAGGAGGGGGGATTTCAGGAATTGCTCAGCAGCAAGTTAAGCACTACCTGCAATGGTCTCCGGATTTATAGAATAGGCTTCCCCCCACCCCCCATGTGGTGGGCTAAACATCTTCAAGGATAACATGCACTTCACTTAGGCAAATGGCTGGGATGGGTTTGGTGAAAAGGGTAAATGTCCATGTTTGGAAAGTCTATGAAGAGTAATTGAGCAAAATCTCTCCCACAATGCTTTGCTGGAGGCTTAGACACACTGGTCTCTAACATGGGGAGGGGGCATAGGGAGCATTTCCCTCTGGCGTGCTTCAGTGCCAGTGAGGTAAGTATTCATATGTCCCTTTGCCTCCGCCAATAAATTTTGGGAAAACCCCATGGGGATGCAGTGAACAGTCTAGAACAGAAAAGATTTCCTTTATGGTGGAAGAAAAGGGTTAACCAATTTAGGAATTAAGCCCCCACTGGGAGAATATATAGGAAGAGGGGAGGGAAGGAACCTTATTTGGCTCTTGGTATGCAGAGCATGGCAATTTCCCTCTGAGATCTGTACAGCCGTCCAATGGCAATCAAGCAGGTGAAATGGAGAGGCTGCGCCAGCCCTTGACCACTAGAAAGGCATTCGGGATACAATCTGGGAACTGGCAGAAGAGGCAGGGCGAAAAACTAAACAGAATGTGGTGAAACAAACCACAGTTTTGTCGCGTGAATTCAAGACTATTTCTAGCTTTGTTTTTGTTTTTTTAAAAAAAGTTAAAACACTTTGGCTTATGTTACATGCAAACGTGGTCAGCATAACAACTCTAGTCCTCATAGTACGTAAGGGTCAGAGGGTTACTATTTGTTAGCATAGTTAAGTGGCTAAAATTTTAAAATAAAAAAAAAGGGAGAGTAACTTTCTTGTGTGGTCCCAGACAGATTTTCCATAGCATACCTTTCTCTGGAAATGCTTGGTATACCTCTAAACTGCATGTACAGCTTCCTTTTTCCCACTAATCTCAATGAAAACTATGACCTCGATTAACTTGGCAGAAGCCACGAACCTAGCTGATGCCCTTCCCACCTCTTCAATGTGTGGCCAGGGGTGTTCTGGGAAGCAGCCTGTGCCATCTATATCCCTAAGCACAATTTATTCATTTTATTTCTAGCAACATCCATTGATATCATGCTGTGACATCACTGTGGTGGCATTTTGTGAGTGGATCTACATCAGAACATGATCACAGCGTTAATACCAGCTGAGAGATGGCGGAAGTGGTTGTAGCGCTACTTGCTATTAGCCAGGTTCCCATGCAACTACTGGGAAGCCAATCTGGAATTCTTTTCTCCCTGTCTCAGAATACTAGATTCTGGGGTCATCCAAGGTAGCTGAATGATGGGAGGTTCAGGACAATGAAAAGTACTTTATACAGCACATCGTTAAACTATGGAATTCATTGTCACAAGACGTGGTGATGGCCACCAATTTAAGTATCTTTAAAAGAGTATGACAAATGTATGGAGGATAATGCTATCAATGGCTATTAGTCATGCCTCTAAATACTAGTTTTTGGGAAACAAATTGAGAGGGCTGGTGCCCTTGTATCTTACTTGTGGGATTCCTATAGGCATCTGGTTGGTTACTGCGGTGAACAGGACTAGATAGGCATTTGGTCTGATCCAGCAGGACTCTCTTTATATTCTCACTAAAATACAGACAGCTAATTGGAGAAAAGTGTCACTGCAGCTTGTTCAGGAAGGTTGTAGTAAAACCTAAAATGGTGTAGCCATGGTGTTATTAAGTGTCAAATCGAAAAATCCCTATTCTTGATTTCATAACAAAGCTATATGGATATTTTGTTTACTCACAGACCAATTGGAACGTTGTCCCATGATCTTTCTGCTTCTAGGACATCCACTGTACAGGGACTGCCATCATTTTTCAGAACATTGGTTAATTCCTCGGCAGAAGAGTCCAGTGTTCTCCTCACCTTCTGAAGTAGTAACTCATCATCATCTAAAATAATTTATTG
This sequence comes from Anniella stebbinsi, assembly GCA_029215795.1. NCBI lineage: Eukaryota > Metazoa > Chordata > Lepidosauria > Squamata > Anniellidae > Anniella > Anniella stebbinsi. Next base: position 15,600,676 of record JARDYH010000002.1, on the reverse strand, counting down.
TAAGTCATGATTAAATTAAACCATCAGCTCATATCTAGCATATACTGCAAATGCTTAGAAATAAGAATATGCGAAGTTATAATCCTTTCCTTTTCTTGTATTGAAAATTGGAAATATCGGTCTAAAATGTATGCTGCAGTAAAAACAAAAAAATACTTGGCACTTTAAAGACTAACACTTCTATTGTGGCATAGGTTTTTCTGGACTAGAGCCCACTTCATGAATGCATGAAACATTATCCTTAGTTAGCAGATAGAGAGTAAATACACATAAAGAAAAATGAAAACAATAGGACCAAAAGGCCATGACATAGGAGGGGTCCAGTAGGTCTGTAATATGTCTACGCAAAGGTCAAGTGTATACAAGGTAAGAGCACTTATAATTCACAATAGCAGTAATTAGTGATACTGCTGTTGTGAACGGTCCCTGTTCTTTTCTTGTGCCCATTTGACCTTTGCACAGAAATGTCAGACTTCAAGACCCCAAAATGGTATTATTAGGTGACTCTCACTGCAATCCAGTATCAGAGACAGGAAGTCCAGTATCAGAGGCAGGAAGCCTATATATACCAGTTGCTAGGGAACATGGGCAGGAAGGTGCTGTTGCACCGTGTCCTGCTTGTTGGTCTCTGGTCAGCTGGTTGTCCAGTGTGCGAACAGAGTGCTGGACTAGAGGGGCCATTGGACTGATCCAGCATAGTGCTTATGTTATGTTCTATATCTGCCTACCTGAAAATAAGGCCCATTACTTCTGAGTAGAAGGTATAGGATTTCACTATTAAAGGACTGTATCAATGAGACTGACCTGGAAATAAGTCAATCTTGTCACTGCCACTAAAATATACATTGCGGTCAATCAGGAAAAAAAAGCGACCTGTTCCTTTAATTTCACAATGGTATACCAGAATTAGAAACGTTAATTTAATCTGTTTGGACATTTATATTCTGCCTCTCCAAGGCAACAAAAATTCAAGGCAGCTTAGAGATAAACAAAAAATAGAGAACAAATAAAATTAAAAACAATATTAATAATAAAACAAAACAAATTAATATCATAAAGCATATTCATAAAAAAACTTCCGCAACACTGCTGTTCTATTAAAATTGACAATTGTTATTATGAACAACAACCAAGCAAGATTGTGGGAAAATGGACATCATTAGAAATATTCTGGAATGATAAATTCCAGGATCATATTTGTCCCTATTATCTTTTCCTGCTTAATTTAGATCTGTGAGCTTTTGTACAGGAGATATTTATTGTGCATTCATCATCGTCATCATCATCATCATCATCATCATATATTTATTTATTACCCGCCTCTCACAACGGATCGAGGCGGGGAACAGCATTAAACATAAAATACAAAACTGATTAAAAGCACATAAAACCGATACATCATTAAAATACCAATAAAACACCAATAAAACACTTTAAAATTCATCTGGGTAGGCCTGCCGGAAGAGATCAGTCTTTATAGATCTTTTAAATTCCTGAAGACTGGTGAGTTGGCGTTTCTCTCATGCAGGTCATTCCACAATCTGGGAGCGGCAGAAGAGAAGGTCCTCTGGGTAACGGTTGTCAGTCTAGTTCTTGTTGACTGTAGTAAATTCTTCCCAGAGGACCTGAGCGTGCAGGGCGGATTGTATGGGAGAAGGTGATCCCGTAGGTAACCTGGACCCAAACCATGTAGGGCTTTAAAGGTAATAACCAACACTTTGTACTTTGCCCGGGAACTGATTGGCAGCCAGTGAAAAGATTTTAAAACTAGTGTAATGTGGTCACCCCTAGATGTACCGGTGACCAACCTGGCTGCCATATTTTGAACTAGTTGAAGTTTCCGGACTAGGCACAGAGGTAGCCCTATGTACAGCGCATTGCAGAAGTCGAGCCTCGAAGTTACCAGCGCGTGCACTACTGATTTTAGGTCTTCCAACTCTAGGAAGGGGCGCAGCTGGCGTATCAGCTGAAGCTGATAGTAGGCACTCCTCGCAGTCACATCTATCTGAGCTGTTATTTGGTGCGACGGATCCAGGAGCACCCCCAAGCTATGAACACAGCCTTTCAGGGGGAGTGTAACCCCATCCAGAACTGGTTGACACACCTCCAACCCCAGGTTGTGGCCCCTGACAGTAAGCACCTCCGTCTTGTCTGGATTCAGCTTCAGTTTGTTTTTCCTCATCCAGCCCATTACCGCCTCCAAGCATTCATTCAGAGGATATACACTATCCTTAGCTGATGCTGTTGTCAAAGGCATAGAGAAATATATTTGGGTGTCATCAGCATATTGATAGCACCCTGCCCCATGCCTCCGGATGACTCTCCCAGCGGTTTCATGTACATATTAAACAGCACTGGGGATAGGATGGCACCTTGTGGTACACAACATAGCAGCTCCTTCTTTGAAGAGCAACTATCCCCAAGCATCACCCTCTGGAACCTGCCCGAGAGGTAGAACCGGAACCACTGAAGCACAGTGCCCCGAGTCCCAATTCCCTCAGGCATTCCAGAAGGATACCATGGTCGATGGTATCGAAAGTCGCTGAGAGGTCCAGGAGTACCAACAGGGACACACTCCCCCTGTCAATACTTAAGCGTAGATCATCCACTAAGGCGACCATAGCAGTCTCAACTCCATATCCTGCCCTGAAGCCTGTTTGAAATGGGTCTAGAAAATCTGTATCATCCAAAACTGCTTGCAGTTGGAAGGCAACCACCCTCTTGATCACCTTGCCCAAAAATGGAAGATTTGATACTGGCCTGTAGTTATTAAAGTCCAGGGGAGCCAAGGAGGGCTTTTTTAGAAGCGGCCGTACTACCGCTTCTTTTAAACATGATGGAAAACTCCCCTCCCTGAGAGAGGCATTAATAATATATTGTAATTGTGATCTAATTGCATCTCCTCCCTGGGCGACCAGCCAAGAAGGACAGGGATCGAGAGGGCAAGTCGTCCTCCTCACTTGACCAAGCAGCTTGTCCACGTCCTCGGTACTCACCAACTGAAACTGATCCAGTGTAATTCTACTTGCGGAGTTGCTGGACACTCCATTGTCAGCCTCTGCTATAACGACGACATCTAAGTCAGCTCTTATCCGAGAGATTTTATCTGTGAAATGATCGTTAAAGGCATCACAGCGAACTACCGAAGGCTCTAAAATCGGGTTCAGGGGGGAGGGTGCCCGGGTTAGACCCCTCACCACCCTGAACAGTTCTGCTGGACGCGAATTCGCAGGCGCAATGCCCTACTCATTCCCTAATCAGAGTTGTTTACATGTTCTTTAGACGACGTGACCCTCCAGTTCCAATTCTGTTTGTAAATAGCATTTTCAGCGAGTTATTTTATAGCAGAGAAAATGGGGTTTTATCTCTGTTGGCGAAAGAAAAATGCTGATTTTGCTGTTCTGCTTTACCACAGGGCCACCAAGAGGTTATGTAGCGGGAAAGCAGGAAAGCAAACACTCCTCATAGAGTGCTTGGATCCCCAATCTGTGACAAAACCAAAAGTAGATGCAGTGGATTAACAGCCTTGCATAGAAAAGCCCTGTATACTTTTTTCTAATTTAACAACAACAACAACAACAACAACAATAATGCCATAGACCTTCTGAGCCTCTTGCATCTCATGGCCTTCATACACCTCTTTTTACATCCCCCACAGACATGTGTGCATCTGCCAACTAAGGATAACATTTCATGCATCTGATGAAGATGGCCCAGGTCTAAAAATCTTAACTTACAAGTTAATGATCAGTCTCAAACAAGGGGTTGGCTCAATTCGGACGACATGATAGCCAATGGTGGGTTGACTAACCCTAACCCTAGGGGGTACTCCCCACACAACATGGTAATAAATAATCAACTGTGGTGTGGATGAGGATCAGTGCTGAGTTGACTATGGCAGCATTCAGATGACACAATAGTCAAAACAACTGACGATTGTTTCCCCCACACCAGTTGTTTATTGTGTCGTCCGAATTGAGCCACAGTCTTGCAACTAGAGAAATAACCTTGCAAACAATAATCCTGTACCTTACTCAGAAGTAAACCTCGCTGAGTTCAATGGTGTTTACTCCCAGATAAGAATGCATACAACTGCAGCCTAACATACTTCATATTTAAAGAATGGTACAATACTGAATTATCAAGAAAGGGCCTGGTCTGCAGGCTACAAATCTAATTGTAGCTCTGTCTGTGTTTAATAGGCCAATGCTAGAGAGCAACTGCACCTATGAGTATCTCTCTTCTAGTCCTAAGTCCTATTATAGCCCCAAAGCAAGCAGGTGAAGGCAAATTTATTTTATTCTACATATAGCTTGCTCCAACTGAAGGATTTGGGGAAGGTAACAATATCTTAATCACAACACTCCCAATTACATTGATTGAAGCCCCATCTTGTTCTATCCCAGGCCACCAAAAGCCAACCTAAATAAAGCCTCATGCTAAGTTATCTGAAGGATTGCTTCCTCCCTTATGTACCTGCCCGGACCCTAAGATCATCTTCATGGGTCCTTTTCTGTGAGCCTCTGCCAAAGGAAGTGAGGCAGGTGGCTATCAGGAAGACAGCCTTTTCTACTGTGGCACCCCGGCTGTGGAATGAGCTCCCTAGAGAGGTTTGCCTGGCACCTATATTATACCCTTTTCGACGCCAGGTGAAGAACTTTTTATTTTCCCAATATTTTAACATTTTATCATCTTAGTCTTTTAACTTTGCTGTTTTAAATCTGTATTTTATATCACTGTATTTTAAATCTCTGCCTTGATGCTTGATTTTATTTTGGTTGTACTTTCATATTGTGTTTTTATGCTGTGGTTTACTTTATGGTTTTATGTGTACTTTATGGTTTTAATTTTTGTGAACTGTGCAGAGAGCTTTGGCTATTGGGCGGTATAGAAATAAAATAAAAAAGCCAGCTAGGCTCCCTCAACACACCCAATGAGCTGCATAGCAGCCACTTTCCATGGTGTTAGCCCACCCAATTGTTGGCATGTGGAGCTTGTCTGCCTCTCCGTATAACTTTTGCATGCTTTTAAGTAGCTGTCTTAAAATTGATTTTTATTTACACCTCTTGTACGATTTTAGTGTTTTTTAAAAATTCTTGTATAAATGTCTTTTAAGTGTTTGAAAGTTTGTAATACTACCTCTTACTTTCACTTTCTGTTGTGCAATTTTAATGTTTTTTTTTACAGTAATTAATAAATTTCATTGTTTTATTATAGCTTCTCGTGTGTTAAAAAAAAAAGGCATACTTCCCTGATCTTTGATCTTTATCGAGTAAATTCTGCAACCTTAGGCTGGGACTGATTGTGTAAATCTTTCCCCACCCCCAATCAGCACTGCCCCTTCCAGTGGGTACGTAAGGAGCTTTATATGTGTGTAAAGAGAGTTCTAGCAGCAGAAAATTGTCTTCTTCCATATAAGAAACATTTGGATTCATTATCACTTCACATTTCAGAGACTCATTGACAACCAATTGAAATATCACTATGAATTACCTCTAAATAGATGCTTGTGCTCTCTTAAGTCCTGTGACGCGAAATAGACACTTGGAATCTCATATTGGCAATTTGTTTGAATACTGTGCTTATGTTGTAGGTCCAACACACCATTATGTCCAGAGTTTCCAAAGCTGTTTGATCTATCCACAGGATGGCTCTCCCCAGCTGGTGTCTGGGTGGAACTTCCATTATTTGAATCTGACAAGAGATTATGGCTGGTCAGCCAGATTGGATACTTCAAATCAGGAACACTGCTTATTCCCGAAATGCTCAAGTCAGATTTCTGGTTTGTAAGCCATCTTGGATAGTTCTTATGAAAAACAGACACTGGGTTTTCATGTTCAGTGACCTGGTCTTTCACAGAAAGCCCAGAGTCATATTTGTGAAACTGATGTTGCATGTGCACCTTTCTGCTAGAGCCTTTGGACGAAGAGGAAACAGCAAGATTTTCTGGAAAATTCAGTTCTTCTTTATTGCCAAAGGATGAAGTCCCACGATGAGCATAGGAAGTAGATGCTGTCAATGACTTTCTGGCCATGTGGTTACTCTGAGTTGCTCGCCTTAAGGCAGCAGTGTGGGTAAAAGGCACAGAACCATCAGCAGGAAATGCTAAAAGATCATCTGTTGTGAGACTGAGCGTATCCGGTTCGTAAGCAATTTTTCTTCTCAAATGCGCTGCAACTGAACTTCGTATCGCATGCCGCTTAAGGTTCCTCAAAGCTGGAAAATAAGAAGTGATTTTTGTGTAAACTTCACTTTCCAATACTAAAGAAAAGAAAGTTGTAACAAATGTATATTTGTACTAAGTGTACTAAGCCTGCAATACCATACACGCTTATCTGGAAGTAGGTCTCATTGAGCAGGACTTTCTTTCGAGAAGATATGTATAGGGTTGCACTGTACATCAACCTTGCAATTAGACATGCGCCCAACGAAAATAATTATTTCCAGACAAGCAATGTGACACAAGCAACACAAGGACGGAGGTGTACCTGAGGCCGGCTGGTAAGATTTTCTGCACTTACCTGTGGGCTGTTGAAGACTGAACTCATAAGACACCCATTTTGATCTGTTATATTATAAAAGTTAGGTTGTAAACACAGTCATGTGGGAAATCAACTGAAAATAAAATGAGAAAAACCTTTCGAAGAACATTTATCGAAAAAAGTTTGGAATTGTAATTATATCTATTTCTGGTCCAGTTGCCTTGCTGTGTATAAAGATTAAAGGAAGACATTTCAAAATACTTCAATGAATGATATTGTACCCCCAAAAAGTTACACAGGCTGTATAACTTCATGTTGGAAATCTGCAATAGATAAGGTGAACTTTAGACTTATCTAGTGAGACTGCTTGTTTATTAATATATTTTGGACTCAAGCAATTAGATATATAAAGGATAGTACAGGATGTGAAGTATATTTACAAGACATGAAGACACAGAACTTGTATTATTTGGTAACCTAAAAGAAGGTATAAATGAATTAAATCTGCAATCAGTAGTTTGATGCTGGCTCTAAATATTTTGATAGCCTTCAATTTGGAAGACTGTTAATATTCCAACAACAGAGTGGCTAACAGAGTGTGATTTACTGTTAAATCAGAAAGAACATTGATTTATATTTTACATGTATAAACAAAATAGGGTAAGGATCCCCCCACCCCCATATGGGATCTTTTCATTATGTTATTGGATTGCTTTCCATAGCTTGAATAGTTATATACTTGATGTGACAGGTATATAACTATATACCTGGGCTTCTTATTTGCAAAAGAAGCCCACAGCATGCTCAGAGTTTTGTTTGTAAATTAGTTCTTATTATAGAATTCAACTGAGAGGAAACTACAAGAAAAAAATGCAGATCAGATGGCTTCAGGGGGCAGTCTAAATGGCAACAGAATCCGAAGCGCTTCCTGTTTATTTCTAGATTTTTTGGAATTGCTTTGGTCTGTCAGCAGCACACAAACCAAGGAAAGCAAAGTAGTACATAGGACTTGAAACTTCCGGTTGGGTGGGCGGAGTCAGGGGGAGAACTGAATGACATCAAGCCCGGAGGTGCTGCTCAGCAAATGGGAGAGGCCTTTTTCCCACCCGCGCTGCTGTTGCTTTTCTATGAATGGGAACTGTAGGCTAGATATTCCCAGGGGAAGCAACCATTTCACAATTCTGGAGGCTTTATGAAGGAAAAAGGCAGGCTAGATGTTCTGCCTGGCGAAAGCTACAACGGTGGAGGCCAGGAATAGCGCTGTAGTGCTTCTATGAATTGGAAAGGCAGGCTAGTTACTCTGACTGGTAACGTTAGTGCAAAGGGGGGGAAAGGGAGGGAGTTTTGCACTTGATCCCCAACTCCAGAGTCAGAAAACAGGCAACCAGAGACTTTACAGCCATGGGAATCTCATGCTGAAGTCTATGCAGAAAGCCAAAGGTTTGGTCTCTGAAATATATCACCTCCTTGTTGGAAAATCCATGGGCTCTATGGAGGGTTTGAAAATGGCTTGAAAAAGAGAACAGGGTCATGGATATTGCTGGAAAAGTGGTCTTTGTTATGGTTGAGGAAAAGAAAACACCATTCAAAATCTGTAACACACAGGTGGTACCTAACGCCCCTTAAATTGTCACAGATTACAGACACAAATAACCCCAAATATTGGAAAGGCTGTACTATAACATGTTATATTCTGGTTACATGTTTGTGGCTGAAGCTTTCTGGAAAAGGCTACATGCCAAATTTTCAGTAAGAACAGGACCAAATCCCAAGCTAGCATTACTAAATGTATTTGAAGGAACTGCTAAGGATTTATTAAGGACAAACAGTGCAATTCTATGCACATCTACTCAGAAATCTCATTGAGTTCAATGGGCATTTCTCCCAAGCAAGAGTGTCTACAATGGGTCTTACTCCCAAGCAAGAGTGTCTGGAAAAAAGGCCTGTGAGGAGAAACTGAAAGAACTGGGCATGTTTAGCCTGGAGAAGAGAAGAATGAGGGGAGACATGATAGTACTCTTCAAATACTTGAAAGTTTGTCACAAAGAGGAGGGCCAGGATCTCTTCTCACTCATCCCAGAGTGCAGGAAATGGAATAATGTGCTCAAGTTACAGGAAGCCAGATTCCGGTTGACATCAGGAAAAACTTCCTGACTGTTAGAGCAGTACGACAATGGAACCAATGACTTAGGGAGGTTGTGGGCTCTCCCACAATAGAGGCCTTCAAGAGGCAGTTGGACAGTCTTCTTTCAGGTACGCTTTAAGGTGGATTCCTGCATTGAGCAGGGGGTTGGCCCGTTCCAACTCTACTATTACATGATTCAATAGGACTGCAGCCTTAATCAACTTCATGCTAGCGGCTGCTCGACTGGAAACAGCCAAGAAATTCAAAGCCTCCACTGAACTGACTGTTGATATTAAAAATTAGAGAACATTGCTTTATCTAAGAAACTTACACATCAAGTACAACTGGCTGGAGGACAAACTAAGCCAGGCAAATTATTTGCAGTTTGCCAAGCTTTATTTTCTTTATTAACAAGGAGGTTTGGACAGAAACCTTCGTCATTTCATGGGAAAGCATGGAAAAATACATTAGGATGATGCATGATGTTTAGTGATTGCAGAATAGAATATTCTGCAAACTTGTAAACCTCTCAAGATTGAGGAAATATTTCTGTATTGTTTCTAATATTTGGTAAGGTATTATTATTATTAATAATATGCTATTTTCTGACTATTGATTACATTTTTTTTGCCAGTTTGAATGCTGATTATAATTTTATGTCTAGGTATTTTGATTTTTTTAAAATATTTTAACTGTTTTAATAGCGTGTGTGCATATAAACAAAATTTTACATGCTTCTCTTCTGGAATCACAAAAGTCTCATTACCAATCCATGAACTTTTAAGACTGAGGGTAGAGTTGAAATTCTGAGGTACTAACAGCAAAGGTTAATGTGATAATCTTATATACAAATTTCTGAGAAGACATGCATAGGATTCCACTGTCAGCCTATTAAAATACAATCCCATGTATTTTATTCTGAAGTCAGTCCGACTTTGTTCAACGGAGCTTACTCCAAGGTAAGTGCGCATAGTCATAGCCACTTGGATTTTCCCAAACCTAGTTAAAGATATTTAAAGGTCATGTATGGGGAACATGGGGCTTATGAGACGTTTCTATTGGGCTGAAGACCGGCTGGACTCCTGAGCATTTTAGCTTTCATAAGAATCAAGTTAAGTCTAATGAAATAGATTGAAAATACAAATATAATTTCATATAATCAAGTTAACATCTATAGCCACTGTTTTAAAAGCGGGCAAACTACACCCACTGTTTGACTGTGGATGAGAGTGACCAAGTACACTTTAGATTTTCAAATGACATAGAATGTTTAGAATTGTAAGTACCAGGACTTTTAGGTATCCCATATAATGTGGTAAGCAGGAGGAAGCTTCTCAGAGCTGGTTCAGATGTTCTGTCAGCTGGCTCATATATTGTTAGCTTGCTGTCCCTCACAAATACATATTCACATGAGAACATTCTACTTGTGTGAAGAATGCCAGGTGCAATAAGAATAGTCACAGAAGCTGGAACATGTGGGGGATGGAAAAGATCTCCATTCACAGAAGTGGTCATTCTGTGTCCTATGATCGTTCTTATCTGACATTACATTGCTCCTTTTCCAGAGAGGTAGCCGTGTTTGTCTGTTGCAACAATGAAGAATCATGCGATACGCTAAAGGCTAATAAATGTATTCTGGAATAACCTTTTGTGGACACTCTCCATTTCATCTGATGCACTTTTTTTACACTGTTCATGTGGCTTGACCACATGTGTGAGCAGTTATTTACAAACATTAGCCAGCCAACAGAACATCAACACCAGCTCTCCCTTCCAACAGGCTGGTTTTATCCTAGAAACGAAAAGCCACATTCTCTAAATTATTAGTATATATGTTCTCAAATACTTCCATTGCTTGAACCAAAATATACAAAATGGAGTCTTGGTTAACCGGTTATTTCCATTCCTGTTATTCATAACTATCATTTTACATGAATGTGTAAGGAAGCTGTCAGCAATTGTTATAAGCTTATTATCACAAATCATGGGGCCCACATCTCAAGCAATGTTGCGTCATGCTTAAGTTTATTATGTTGGCTATGGCTTATCATGGGTTAGCTTACATTTGCATCCTATACAAATGTACCTATCATATTACACAAAGGGAAGAACACACATACGCATACCATACTTGTGGCTGAAACCGTCCCTTGAAGATCTGAAGTCTTTAGGAGTACTCTGGGAAATACTGATCTTTCCAGGCCTTACGTCTGGCGATGCAAGACTGAGATCAAAATCTTCAATATATGCCTCCAAAGCTTGAGATGCAGATCTATACAACTTCTCCTTGTAGTGGATTGAATTGTGGGAGTTCAAGGAGTCACTGCTGCTGTTAAGGCTACAACTTGCCAGAAGAGAAGACACGGTTGATTCCGGAGAGTAGGCATTGCCTTTTTTAATCAAACAAGACATTACAGTTCTACAAATGGCCTCTTAAAACTGCTGAACAAATATATGAAATCTGTCAATAAGAGAGAAAACAACAAAGATGAGTCAAGAAGTCTGAGATTCAATATATGGAGTTTTTTCCTTCCTATTTATCATGTTTTTCACAATTTGCAAAAGGAAAGTTGTCCTATTTTGATCATTTTGCTTAAAAGTTAACATTCACCCTGATACTTTTAGAGCACCATTGGTATAAGCTAGGTTTAACTGAGAGAATCCTGAGTGGGCAATGAGCAGGAATAAAGAGGAACATTACAGGTTTTATATTACCAGAGCTGGAGATTAATTTTAGCCAGTCAGGCAAGGAGCAGATCTGGGTTACAGCTGGCCTTTATGTTTTCAAAAATGAGGATGAACCATTGCTTCTCTCGCAGAATGCTAGAAGTAACCTGATATCTGCAACACCTACCAGTGACTTAGAATAATACTTTGTGCATCTGATGACGTAGATACAAAAGCTTATGCCATTTTAAAAAAACTTCCAGAGGGGGTAGCCCTGTTAATATGTTGCAACAAAAACAGCAAACTACTGTGGCACTTCAAAGACTAACTAATTTATTATAGCATAAGCTTTTGTGAACTACAGTCCACCTTCTTAGATGCACGGTGTTATCCTGAGTTACAGATATGTACACATCCACAAACAGCGTTAGAGGAGGGACTATAAACAGAGACCTGTTCAGATGACATGCTAAGCCATGATGATTAAGCATTTTGAGCTAAACATTGTGGTTTAGCAAGTCATATGAATCATGGCTTAACATGTCGTATGAATCATTCCTAACCATGGTGGCAACATAACCATGGTCTAAACATGCTCACTAACCATTTGCTGCAAAAGGGTTAGCAGCCTGGCTTAGTGTGTTGTCTGAACAGGCCCAGTGAGGTCAGAGGGAAATGAAATGCTGAAAGTATAGACAATGAGTGAAATTAAATTTGTTAGATTTTAAGGCCCATAAGATGTTTCTACCTTAAAGGCTTGTTGTGAGAATTACAACAAAATACTGGCTGTGAAGCCCGCTGAACATTCCAAATAAATGCATCATCATCATTATTCATGCATCTCAAGTAGGCTCTAGCACAGAAATGTTTCTGCCCCAGTAACAGCACAGTTCTATGGGTGTGTACACTGAAGCAACCTCCCTAGCAAGTGTGCACAGAATTTAGACAGCAGACATTTATAAGTGCCATAAGCTGTGTGTTCAGATTCCATCTCTGCAGTGCCATGCCTCAGAGAGTGTTTTATGACCAGGTAATGATCGGTTTGCTTGCAGGGAGATGATATAAGGCTGCAATCCTATAGAAAGTTACCCTGGGTGCAGCAATGTTACTAGACTTGCAGGGAGATGATATAAGGCTGTAATCCTATAGAAAGTTACCCTGGGTGCAGCGGTGTTAGTAGAACTAGCCCAAAATCTATTTACCAGGGACCCAGATCTTTTCTGCAGAGCCCTACGGATGTCCATCTGCTGGTGCCAATGAAAGTTTTTTCCTTAGCTTAATTCTCACACAGGAGGCAATTTTCAAGGGGATTGCTGCTTAATTGCATATATGTATGTGAGTGAAAGAGTTCATGAAGAAACTAACGAGCCCCTCTTCCTTGGCCATTTACAGCCATGGCAAATTAATTACAACTGATGAGAAACCACTAATTCAGGATGATCTGGGGGTGCAAAATAATTAAGGGAGTCATCCTATGGCCTTTAGACATTGTCTGAGAAAGCACTCCGACCTTGGAAGGGAGCGTTAGAGATTTGCCCACCCCCACCCCCCGCCATGCAATCAGTGCAGAAAGGGGAGGAAGGTCCATTCCAGTGGGCGGGGAGGAGACCACAGAGCTCAGGATGCGAGCCATCCTGAGCATCTTCCAGCCTCCTTCCTTCCACTTCTGAAGCACTGGCAGTAAAAAGCCCATCTAGCCAAATAGGGGAGGCCACGATCCCCTCTGCTGCTCCTTCTGCCCTGCATTGGATTATTAGAAACCTCAGAGTTCAGGGGCTTCTGATCATGGAGGGTGCAAATAATAGGACTACGCTCTGAATAACTTATTTCAGTTGGTTGATTTGGATGGGAAATTAATGGGCTGGCTTTGCCTTCTGTGAGATGAAAACAAATCCTACTAATTATTTCTAAATGTGAATATCTAGTTATAAATAAGCATGTTTGCATTTTATGCCAATTTTGTAGCCTGTGGGCTTTTATGTGTTGTAGCCATGACCCTGCAGAAGCCTATTTGAACTCAATGAGACTTGGTTCTAAGTAAGCATGCTAAGGATGGCAGTGTGAATAAATACATGTTAAAGGTATTTCTGTTTTTTTTAAAAAAAAGCCTTTCCTGAATAATAATAAAAATTTTAAAAGTCCAGCCTCAGTTTTATTGGTACAATCAGGTTTTAAATGCTTTTATTCTCTTATATTTTGATGCTTTTTATTACTGTTTTTCGCACTGGGATTTTTTTTTCAGATGTAAAAAAGGACTGCTAGGAGTCTAGGGCATTTTTGTTTATCTAAACATGCAGGAGACTGCGCCTGAATGCCATAAAGAAAACCAAGAAAATCGACCTGTGATTCCAGTAAGTTTTCTACTTTGCTGTATTTTATCTCTCAGAAAGGGAGCCCAATTTATCCTTATTTAGAGATTTCCCCCCCCACACACACACACACACCCCAGTTCTGAAATCTCCCTCAGATCAAATAGTGGCAGGAAACCTGCCCTGACATTCGACTGAGAGTCGACACGAGTCACGAGAACGGCACGGTATGCAGGCTCACGTGTGAATGCGCCGCCGGACAGCACGCGTGTTTGTGGCTCTAAAGCCTCCCCCCTCGACTTTCTCCTCACGTCGAGAAACCCACTGGTCCCCTTCGCCAACCCACCTCCGTCTCCAACTACCTGTCCTTCTCCTCCTCCTCCTCCCGCCCACCGGTTTGAAACAGAAACGCCACCTCTTTCGAAATGGCGCCGGCCAGGTTCAACTGCGCATGCTCGACCGCTGCCTGGGCATTATCGATTCTCCCTCGCGCGGCTAACGTAAACGTTCTAGAGCGGCGCTTGCTAGGACTACAACTCCCGGCATACACCGCAGCCGATTGCATCACAATGCTCCTGCGCCACACCGCCCCCCTCTGTTGAGATAAAGGAGTTACAACTAGGAGGAGGAGAAGGGACCGAGGCTGGAAGGGATGCTTGGTGCCAGCATTCAGGTGAGTCTGCATGTCGCTGCATCCCACTCCGTGGTGCATCTACGGCTGGACTAGCCCCCCTCCCCGCAGCCCCCTCCCCCAATGACCACCCAGAGAGCAGCAGGCGATGAAGGCACCAGAGTCGCAGAAGCCAACTCCATTGTATTCCTGTAGTCATGATGGGGATATGATTGGAGTGATCTGCACATGCTCAGAGTTTTAATATCATTATTCAAATGTGGGTTGGCAAACATTCTAACATAGAAGGAACGTAGAAGCAGATGGGGGTGGGGAGAAGAGAAATGTGAGCTGTGCGCTTGACAATTGAAGTAATACACAAGGCCATCAAAAGAGGGGTCCCCGTGAACCCATTAAGACCAGGGTCTCAAATAACCGAGCTGTGCCACCGATCCCACTTCGTAACAATAGTTTGATGGAGCCAACTATAAAAAGTGAGAGATGGAGAGGTTAGGGAGACATTTTTCTCCATCTCCCATAATACTAGAACCCAATAGGGTCATCCCATGAAGCTGATTGGTGGGAGATTCGGGACAGATAGAAGGAAAGACTTCTTCACACAGTGCATAGTCAAACTATGGAATTCGCTACTACATGTTGTACTGATGACCAGCAATTTAGATGGCTTTAAAAGGTGGTTGGATAAATTCCCAGAGGAGAAGTGGCTACTAGTCCTGATGGCTATATGCTGCCTCCAGTATCCGAGGCAGTAAGCCTGTGTGCACCAGTTGCTGGGGAACATGGGCGGGAGGGTGCTGTTACACCATGTCCTGCTTTGTTGGTCCCTGGTTGACAGCTTCTTGGCCAATGTGTGTAGAGAGTGCTGGACTAGATGGACTCTCAGTCTGATCCCTGACCCAGCTTTGCTCTTCTTATGTTCTTATGAGTTTTACAGGAGAATTTATTTATTTATTTATTTATTACATTTGTATACCGCCCCATAGCCGAAGCTCTCTGGGCGGTTTACATAGGATTAAAAACAATTAAAAACAATATACAAAAATTAAAACAGCAAAAACATACAACATACACACAATCTGTACATTTAAAAACCACTTCAACGCTTCAAAAAACTACAAAAACAAAACAAAACAAACCCAGGCTCCTCAGATATTGCCAAATGCCTGAGAGAAGAGGAAAGTCTTGACCTGGCGCCGAAAAGATAACAATGTTGGCGCCAGGCGGGCCTCGTCGGGGAGATCGTTCCACAATTGGGGAGCCACCACAGAGAAGGCCTCTCTCTTGTTGCCGACCTCCGAGCTTCCCTCGGAGGAGGTACTCGGAGGAGGGCCTTAGATGTTGAACGTAGTGTTCAGGTAGGTTCATGTCGGGAAAGGCGTTCCATCAGGTATTGTGGTCCCAAGCCGTGTAAGGCTTTATAGGTTAAAACCAGCACCTTGAACCGGGCTCGGAAACATACAGGCAGCCAATGCAAGCGGGCCAGAGTAGGTCTTAGATGTTCGAACCTACTGGTTCCAGTTATCAATCTGGCCGCTGCATTTTGCACAAGCTGCAGCTTCCGAACCACCTTCAAAGGCAGCCCCACGTAGAGTGCATTGCAGTAATCTAACCTGTTTTGGACCAAAGAGCTTCACCCCATCCCCAGGCCTGTGACTCTTTGATAATTGCAGTCACACAAAAAGGAAAGGTCACTGTGTTGGCCATAAGAAAAATGCCCAAACTCCTATTAGCTTAATACCATTATTGGGCCAACTGAAAGGTCAAAAATGTACAAGCTTTTGAGATCTCCAGTTCTCTTTGTCAGGCAAGATATTAAAAAAGCAGAAGTGTGTGTGTGTGTCGGGGTGGGTGGGGAGGCTGACTTGATGTTGAATTTCTACAGCCCCCTTTCCCTCCATTCCATCTTAAGGCTGTGATCATGCAGTTTGCCTCCTTCCCCTGCTGACCTGCTTTTGCCTGAGGAAGAGATCTGGAGATCTCAAAAGCTCGTACATTTTTGTCACTTTTTGGCTGGCACACTAAAGGTAGTACATTAATATGGATTTTGATAATGGCGGAGCTGAATTCCTACAGTCAGAGGATTTCGGGGTTCAAGCTTCTCTGGATACCACACCATTTTTGTCTTGGAAAACCCTTTCCCCTGTCTCTGACACCTGAGGACTTGCTGCAGTCTTCTATGAATTCCAGTCAGCAGCTACTCAGTGGAGAAATAAATAAAGTGGTTTGTTTATCCTCAAGTGAGTTGGCCTTATGCCTCACATTGGAAGCACAAATACAAATAAGGAAGTGATTTGACCTGCATCCCAAAAAAAGCTTTTGGTACACCCCCATTTCATATTATGCTGTGGTATATTGTTGCACAGTTGGGATGTTTGTGCGTGCAGAACACTCTCTCTGGCAGGATGCCTTCATCTTCACATTGGAAACACAGACTGGAACCTGAGATCTGAAC
Organism: Anniella stebbinsi; assembly: GCA_029215795.1. Taxonomy (NCBI): domain Eukaryota; kingdom Metazoa; phylum Chordata; class Lepidosauria; order Squamata; family Anniellidae; genus Anniella; species Anniella stebbinsi. Next base: position 15,584,010 of record JARDYH010000002.1, on the reverse strand, counting down.
AGTTTCACACTCTTCAGATGCAGCACACAGAGAGATCCTTATACTCTTGGGCCACCCAGGGCTAGGGTTTGTAGTTTGTTTATGGAATTTTTATCCCATTTGTCAGGTAAAACACTCTTGGAGCTGCTAACAAAACTAAAATACTTTGGCGTAGTGGTTAGAGTGTTGGACTGGGAGTTGGTAGATCCGGGTTCTAGTCCCCACTCCACCATGGAAGCCCACTGAGTGACTGGGCCAGTCACAGACTCTCACTCCAACCTACCTCATGGGCTGCATTGCATGGGCAGAGAGGGGCAACCACCTGGTTTGAATTGAATACTTCCCCTCCATTCACTTCAACTGAGACATCACCAACTAGTGGCAGATAATCACACTTTCCCCAGATATTACATTAAAAGTGGCTCTTTTAATAGCGGGATTTCTAGGGAATAGCGCAGGAGACGTCCTGGTCGTTGATGTCATGTAATGGATCTGCAAACTTCCATGAGTGGCCAATCACGAGCATGCAATAAATCACTTATTTAGAAGAGCTCTTGATTTCCCTAAAGTGTGACAGAATGTTGGGAGAGTGACATGGAAGGTTAGGATTTTATCATTTCTTATGCTATCACATACCATACAATCAAGACGCTTTGTGCAATGAAGAGAAGATGGGGTTTCCTCTCCTTCCTTTTGAGATGTGCCGTGCCATACTTAACAGTACTTCTGCTTTGCTGGTATCTTTACAGATAGATGGACTATAAGAAAATTGGAGACAATGCCTCCACAGAAATTCTTGCGCATCTCCGAGATACAACAAATTGGAAAGTGGTAAAACATACAGTAAGAACATTGCAGATCATCTTGTTTGAACTATTTCTCTCTCACAAATAAGTCCAAAACGTTTACTAGCCTATGACAAACTTCGGTGGTTTTCCTGGCCACTTATATCTGTGTTAATTGTGGCTTAAAAGACAAAGAACCCAATTTGCTTAGTCACTTGGAGGAAATTATTATGTCTCACAGGCAATGAGGACAGCAAGCCTGATTCACATGTCATTTCCCTGGGAGTAAGTCCCATTAAACTCAGTGGAAGTTACTTTTGAGTAACTTGTATAGGGTTGCACTATTAGAGGTAAAATAACACATAAGCTTATTTTTTAACATTAAAAAAGGGTATTGATATTTCATAAGGATATAAGAACATAACAAGTGCCATTTAGTCCAGCACTCTGTTCACACACTGACCAACCAGCTCTCGACCAGGGACCCACAAGCAGGACGCGGGTGCCACAGCACCCTCCCGCCCATGTTCCGCAGCAACTGGTGCACACAGGCTTACTGCCTCGGATACTGGAGGTAGCACATAACCATCAGGGCTAGTAGCCATTGATAGCCTTCTCCTCCAGGAATTTATCCAATCCCCTTTTACAGCCAATTGAAATTGGTGGCCATCACTACATCTTGTGGTAGTGAATTCCATAATTTAACTACGTGCTGTGTGAAGAAGTCCTTGCTTTTATTTGTCCTGAATCTCCCACCAATCAGCTTCATGGGATGACCTCGGGTTCTAGTATTTTGAGCGAGGCAGAAAAATGTCTCCCTATCCACGTTCCCCCACACCATGCATAATTTTGTACACCTCTATCGTGTCTCTCCTGAGCCTTCTTTTTTCCAAGCTAAACAATCCCTTTCAGAAGCAGAGGCATTTGATTCTTGTTTCTTTTCCTTTATTGCCATCCCAAGAACTATATTTCAGTGTCATCAAAGCCTTCAACGTGGTTCCCAGGAACCCTGTAAGTACAAACGTTTTTGCTTTCGTGTATTTTTTTTTCCAGGCACTCTTGCTGACAAGCAGTATCGGTGGGCAAAAGCACATTAGGAACGTCTTCTCCATCCCGAGACCTGTTAATGATGAAGGCCATATTCCAGCCTTCCTCAACCTGGTATCCTCCAGATGTGTTGGACTACAACTCCCATAATCCCACAGGCAGCATAGGATAGCATACCGTAGCTTCCAAATTCCTATTGCAGACCTAAGTGGGTTCATCCCAAGAAGTCCTGAGCTAGCACAATGCCAGTCAACTGACCTGCCAAACATTCCACGCACCTAAGAACGCCTCCATGTAGCTGGACGTTTGCCATCTCAAACATTTCTTGATGACGTCCTTCGTTAGCGAGGGCAGGAATAAGGGCTGCTCACGACCTAGCCCGTCAGCATTTGGGAGCCAACCTAACAGCATAGCAAGGCTTTGCCAATTATCCACCTGCTATAATGGCATATTTGCAATATAAATGCAGGCATGGGCTTTTGACCTTGGATTGGGACTTCAGCAGGGGGCAATGGATTAAAGACCCCTTACTGTCCCAGATAGGGGCTGGAGTGATGGAAAATTATGAAAAACAAACAAACCCAGAATTACTAAGTTAAGATCCCATGTGGTGTGGCCCTAATGCAGTCTTCCAGATATGTTGGACTACAACTCATGTCATCTCATTGGCCATTGGTGGCTGGGGAGGATGGGAGGTGTAATCTAGCCCAACTGCAAGACACCAGGTTGGGGAAGGCTATACCGTAAGATGTCTACTGTGTCCCCACTCATGGACCTGGCAGGAGCAAAATGCTGAGCATCACTTTAAGTGCCCTAGTGAAGACTGCAAATGTGCTGGGTTTAATAAGTAACAATTCATTATATCTAAATATTCTCTCTTCTCATTCCTGCATTAATGCCTCCCCTTCTTTTTCCCTGCAATTTGGAATTTTGTCACTTTGGTCTTCTACGTCATTTCCCTACATTTTTAGACCAGACATTAATTCAAGATACAAATTAACATGGAAATATTTGTTTCTAGATACCGTGCTGAAGCTCTAATGGAAATTCCAGCTGCTACACTCTTTCCCTTAATTTACCTTCCCGAGTACCGCAGCAAGTGGGACAAGGCGCTACAGGCATACAAACTTATAGAAACAATTGACCAGGTGATTCAGTAAGTTAATGGATAGAACGCTGGAGTTTTAGTGTAAGTTTTTCTCAATCTAGACTCAAGCACTGAAAATAGTTTGTTTGTATAATATTGACTGCAGTTTGATATCACTTTCCATTGAATTGTGTAGCTTTTTATAAGCAAAAATTATATATATAGTGTTCTCATGGCAGTCAGTCGATTAAAAAAAAAGTATTTACCTCAATTTTTGGAAAATATTTTTATTGTTTTCTCAGTTGTGTGCCTTGTACAGTAAAACCAATTGTCTGGACTTTGCAATCTAACATCTAGAGGACCACACATTCCCGATTCCCGCACTACATCAATAAAATTCTGTACTGAACTTTAAGCCGCCGTCCTTGGCAATGACTGCATCAATTTAAAACAAAAAAACCAGCCTTGTTTTTCAATGCAACATCCAATAAGGTCATTTTGCTAATGATGTTTAACGTCAGAATCTTAGGTTTGTTTGTTTTTTCCTTTTAAGTATGTTCCATTGATGGAAGCAGGACTGTTTAGGGCTAACCCCCTAATTCTTTTGTCGTAGAGCACTTTCGCTTACAGTTTAATCTTTCTTTTTGTTATTGAATTATAGGACACTTTCATTTTCCACAGCATTACACACAGTTATGGCTTTGGGATGATTTCGCCAAGAGACTTTGTCTATGTAGTGCACCTTAAAAGATATGGTGGAAATGTAATGACGACAAACTGTAAGTAATTGTTAAGTCATTGGAAAGGGGTTCATGAATGGCAGGTGTGCGTGAGATGTACATTAAGAATGAACCATCTGGTAATTCCCCTCAGTGAAATACTGCAGTAGGATAATCTCCATGTAAGCTGTGCTGAGCTCTCTGGAAGAATGGTGCGATAGAACTGTAAGGACACAATCCTGTTAATTGTGCCCTCGATGGTCGGAAGGCACCAAACTCGGAGGCTTTCGGTCATCCAAAGCAGGGCGGGAGGACAGCAGAGGCGATCTTTCCCTCCCAGTCCTCCTACCCTCTATTTTCTGCTAGATGGTCTTTTTTGCCCGTCTAGCAATGGTGTTCCAGGAAATAAAGGGAAGGAGGCTGAAGACACTTCAGGATAGCTCAATATCCTGGCCTCTCCTGCCTCCTACCCTCCACACCCACCAAAATGCCCCCTTCCCCCCCCCATCTGAGATCGCTTTTCCAACCTTGGAGTGCAGCTGGAAATGGGTGAGGAGGGATGTGTGTGTTAGATCTCCGACTCCCCCCTGAGGTCGGAGTGCTGTCCCTGACTTCGGAGGGGGAGGGGGAACCCCCAGTATCCCATGGCTTCTGAGGCAATGACTAGGGGCCATGGAACTGCTCTCTATGGAATAATAGCCCATAAGAAAAATCGTTCAGCCTCCCCCAGCCCCCAAAAGATCACCCTTTTTATCTATTTATGGAAGTCAGGACAGTGTATGTCCCTCTTTTTAACCAGGCAATAAATCTGCAAGGTAAATTAGGGTGCAATCCTATGCATGTTTAGACAGAAAAACACTCTACAGCTGTCTGGGGAATGCTGGGAGTTGTAGGACGTTTTTCTGTCTAAACATGCATAGGATTGCACCCTTACACAAAGATAGCGACTCGCTCAATGACACTTGGTGAACTTGGTGGATGAGCAGGAATTTAAACCTGGATCTTTCTGATGCAAGTCCACTTCTCTCTCCGCTACAGCAGCCATCCCCCAGCCAATGTGTTTTGGACTACACCTGCCATTATCCCCGGGCAGCATGGCTATATATTGTTCTGAAAAATCCTTGCTTTGCTATTTAAACTATGTTCAGGTCAACATGGCTTCCTGTTTGAATTGATTTTGAATTGTTTTGTTCTGCCCCTTAGCTGTCAGTGTGGCTCACCCAAGCTGTCTTCCGTCTCCACGTTATGTTCGTGGTAACACCTTTCCTTCTGGTTATGCCTGTTCTCCTCATCCAGAGTAAGCATTTCTATTGCCTGTATTACAGAAATGATTTAATACTCGCGGACCTTTCTAACCTGGAAGCACGAAAAGCTCTTCCTTCTTTCGTAGAAATCATGGTTGGCTCTTATATCCAGACTGGCAAAACCATGGTTTGTGTGAGCTCTGCAAACCAGGATTAAACTGGAATTTGCAGTTTTAGGATGCTTCTGGATGAGTGCTAACAATCAAAAGCCATTGATCTGGTTTGCATGATCACTGCAGCCCACCATGGCTTATTTAAGCCATGATCAGCTGCTGTGTTCCCAAGTGCCAAATTGCCTATTCAAACCCCAGCCACGGCTTATTGTGTTGTTCAAACCGAGTGGCAGGAAGTAATTGAGGATTGAGGTTTGTTATAGTGTTAATTGAGGGTTGTTTAACCCTGAGACAACCCCTGATGACTGAGTTTGGATGGCACAACAAACTACGGCAACCTTTTATTGAGGGTTGAATATTCAAAATGGCCGCCCACAAGGCGCAGCTCACCATGGCTTCAATAATAATGTAGCTATTCCATTTTGTCTCTCACAATGGTTTTTTTTTGTGAAAAGAAAGAAAATGAAAGAAGCAGTGGGAAAAGACAGAAAGGTTACAAGTTGAAATCGATGATGTTTTAATGCTCTGTAAAGAAGGCAGGGTGATTGCCTATCAAAAACCTCACCTGGAAGCATCCTTTGAGTTTGCCAATTTGGATGTGACAGCGAATGATGAGATCTGTGAACCATAATGAAAGATCTCATCTGGATTGGACCACAAAAAAAAATGGGTTCCCAAAATGGCACCCACTGCAAACGTTATAATAAAGATGTGCTGCATTGTGATCAGTTTACTTTCCAATACTTCATTACCCACATCAAAATGCCTGCCATTAAAAACAAAAAGATGGAAATATAGTGCTAAAGGTATCTACTTCTGTGAAAACTGCTCTTTTTCTCTTTGTGTGAAAGAAGTCAGACGTATTGTGGTCTGAGAGAAAAAAAGGGGGGAATACAGGGTGAAAATAATGGGATAACAGCATTGTGTGGATGCCCCATTAAGACTGAAAGAAGTGTGGTGATTTCACACGTTCAGATGATGCAAATCATAGCTTGGAGCTGGGATTTTTGATGAGAAATTGGCACGGGAGAAAAGGCTTAATCCTCTCCCATGCACCATGGTTCTAATCTGGATTGGGACCCAGTTTGTAGCTGCTTTTGCTAAAGAAATAAGAGCCCCCAGTCGTATGCACACTTTTGATATAGAGTTTGGCCCATAAGCCTGGGAAAGATGGTACATCTAGGGTGAGCATATGAAAAAGGAGGACAGGGTTCCTGTATCTTTAACAGTTGTATTAGAAAAGGGATTTTCAGCAGCTGTCATTTGTATGCATGCAGCACCTGGTAGAATTCCCTCTTCATCACAACAATTAAAGCTGCAGCAGTGACCAGATACGAAAGAGAGCAGGGCTCCTGCAGCTTTAACTGTTGTGATGAAGAGGGAATTTCACCAGGTGCTGCATGCATACAAAGGACACCTGGATAAACTCTCTTTTCTATACAATTGTTAAAGATACAGGAGCCCTGTCCTCCTTTCCATATGGTCCTCCTAAGTACATCTAAACCAGGAGTGTTGAAATCCTGCCATTTTGGCCCCACCCCTTTGGCCCCGCCTACCACCAGAATGCTGCCCCCAAGAGCTTCTCCAAAACTGAATCCGGTCCTTGGGCTGAAAGAGTTTTGACACCGGGGCCAGTGTCAGGGGTAGGCATGGTTGGGGCCCTGCCTAGGGCCCATACCCCAGCAGAGGGCCACTCGCTCCCCCTCTTCGCCACTGCAGCCTGTTGGTCCTTCTAACTCTCAGTCTAGCCCAGGCAACAGTGGTGGGGAGAAGGAGGCAGAAGCACATGCTGCTCAGGCTGTGCCGAAAATTTCGATCATTTCATTTTCGGCATTTCATGGGGGAGGGAAAGAAAAACTCTGGCAAATGAAGCTGGGAGAGGTGAGAATTTTGGGGTTTTTTCTCCTCGTGGAGGGGGGAACAGGGTTTCTACATACCTTTTTAAGCGTAGGAAGTTTTGAGGGGGTCTTGTTTGTATTTATTTAAAAAAAAACAATACCCCTGGCACGTGCAGGAGCCCAGGAGTTCTTCCTGAATGCCTATTGGAGAGGGTGAGGTCACATAGTCTCCAATAGGCATTCACGAAGAACTGCAGGGCTCCTCCAAGTGCCAGGGGTGTTTTAAAAAACAAAATAGAAAGAAGACGCCTAAATAACTGGCCACACTTTTAAAAAGATACGTAGAAATGCTGTCACCCCCTCTTCCCTAGGAGAAAATTCTCCCTCTCCCTGAGAAAGAGGCGGAAAAAACAATGCCTTTTTTTGTGGGGAGAGAAAGAGTTCCTGAAAATAAGGGACAGGATTTGACACAGCACTATATGCCACTGCCTTCTTTCTCACTGGGGCGGATCTACACTACTACTTTAAAGCGCTTTAAAGTGCTTTATAACAGTAGTGACAACTGTTTTCGGAGTGTGTCCTGGGCCTCAACAGTTGTAAGTACTGTTATAAACTGCTTTAAAGCGCTTTAAAGCAGCAGTGTAGATCGTGCCCAGTTCTCTGCTTGCCAAGCAAGCAAGTAGAAGAAATGATGAGAAAGAGGATGAAAAGCAATAACACTGGGTGGTAATGGTGGTGAGATGGTAGACTCAATGAAAACTTGGAGCTGGCCCTGTTCGGCACCCCAGTCTAACCAAAACACAGCATGAGATGTTCGACCCTGGCTTCTGCTCAAACTATGTACATAACACACACTAGGGGTGTGAACGCCAAAAAATATCATCGTTTATTGTTATCGTCATTTCGGACCAAAAAAAATTATCGTCTTCATTCATATCGTAGGTGAACTGTATCGTCTTCGTCTTCATTCATATCGTAGGTGAACTGTATCGTCTTCATAATTATCGTGAAAAAAATGATATTTTTGCAGCCCTATTTTTAAAGAAAAAAATGCCTATAACTTCTATATTTTAAAAGTTAGAGGCTTGAAACTTGGTCACAATGCTTATGGGGTATGCCTAAGTATGTGTATGAAATCTGAGAGCAAGCCCTCCAACCCTCAATTTTATATGATTTTTTTAAAGATCGTTTCCGTTCTGACAGGTCTGATGAACGCACGTAGCGAGCTGTCATTCTGATCTGTCAGAAGTGAAACAATCTTTAATAAATTCATATAAAATCGAGGGTTGGAGGGATCGATCTCAAATTTCATACACACAGGCATACCCCATAAGCACTGTGACCAAGTTCCAAGCCTCTAACTTTTAAAATACAGAAGTTATAGGTATATTTATATGGCAGTCCGATAAAACGATAAAATCGCCCGAAAATTATCGTCTCCGATGATTATTGTAGGTTTTTCTATCGTATCGTCATTGTTAAATACATGCATGATAACGACCTTATCGTAACGTTATCGTACATTTTAACAATACGATGCACATCCCTAACAAACACCAGAGAAATGGGGCCTTTTTCCTCCCTATCTTCAGTCAGCCCCATTTCACGGGCACTATGTTGAAAACACAGTTTTACAGTATCACGTTTGATTGAAAGGAATACCGTGTGTGCTTTTAGAACCCTTATTGATTTTAAAAAATTCCTCTCTTTCAGGAATCCGGCCCACTCCAAACTGGTGGCGATCATCCAGGTGGACTTAGGAGGAGTGTTAAAGCCTTCATTGATAGATTCGGTTATGCCTATGACCCTCATAAACTTAGTCACCGATTTGAAAACTGGATATAAGTCGCTAAAAGGAAGTGTCCTATAAAAGCTTAACGGAGAGAGAAAGGAAGGTTGCTTGCAGTATGCCGTTGTCAGTGAAGTTTAGTTGACTGTGAAGCATAGGTGGACAGCCTCAGGCTCAGGGGCCAAATCCAGGCCTCCTGGGTTCCCTAAAAGGCCTTGTATTCCACCAATTGCTTGGTGGAGTTTTTCCCCTGTGCTGAAAGTTTGAAATTCCCCTCCTAAGGCTTCATTACCAGCTAAAATATGCTGGTATCTTTGGTAGGCTGACCATATGAAAAGGAGGACAGGGCTCATGTAACTTTAACAGTTGTAGAGAAAAGGGAATTTCACCCAGTGTCATTTGTAAGCAATTAGTTCCTGGTGAAATTCCTTCTTCATCACAACTGTTAAAGTTGCAGGGGCCCTGCCTTCTTTTGTATATGGTCACTCTCGTATAGTGCCTGCAACTTTAACTGTGGTGATGAAGAGGGAATTTCCCCAGGAACTAATTGCCTACAAATGACACTGGCTGAAATTCCCTTTTCTCTACAACTGTTAAAGTTACAGGAGCCCTGTCCTCCTTTTCATATGGTCAGCCTAATCTTTGGTGATTTGCCTTCAGCCCAGGCCAGACCCAACCGAAATGGCCGCCTCAAGTGAGCCACTTCCTCTGCCCATTTCTTTTCCCCGCGTCTCCGGGCTCCCGCGTGGCAGTGGCAGCTCCCAGCTGTTAGCTCTCCCCTCGTGCTGTGGGGGGGGGGGGGCTCACAGCTCCCTGCTTTTGCCGGGTGGTGGCTCCTCTTCCCTTCATCGGCCGGCTGGGAGACTCTGCTGAGCTATCGCGAAAGGTCTCGCGAGTCTCCCAGCCAGGAGTCCCACGGCTGGGGTAGAAGGCGAGAGCCGCCGGCTGGGAAAAGGGAGGAGGAGCTGCACCGGATGGCCGCAAGCTGTTGGCCAGCTGACCAAGCAAGCAGCTCAGGAGAGTGGTGGTAGCCATGGGATGGAGAGACTGGGCGGCAAAGCAGCGGCGGGCCCTTTGGGTGGGAAGGACGGAACAATTTGCCGCTCTTCCCAGCTCACGACACCTGCTGCGCCTGCTTTCTGATGCTTAATTGTAGGGCTCTCCCTGCTTCTGCCCCACCCACCACCGGGATACCAGCCCCAAGAGCATCTCTGAAATTTAATTCGGCCCTCAGGCTGAAAGCAGCTCAACACCCCTGATGTAAAGGGTCAAAGGGAGTGCTACGGGCAGTGGCGTTAGCATGAAATATTCCCATGTTGCCATTTTGGAGCAAACCTAGGGACGTATGGATAAATCCATTTCGTCTGTGTTTTGCGGAGTGTCGGACATCTTTTGCTCAGTCGTCTGCTCATTGACGGAATTGGATGTCTTTTAGGGATGTACAAGAATTTAGTTCCACTTGCGCTAATGTGCATTAGCGCAAATCCTCCCCAAAAGTTTAAAACAATGGCCTGTAAGTCCACGTGGTTCTAAAAAAGCTTGTCCACTGCAGAATCGGCAAGTTGGGCTCAAAGAAACCCAAACTCATTTGAATCCGTTGTGGATTTCTACAACATCCCTAATCAAACCAAAGACCCATCTCAATCACTGTTCTTTCTCCAAAAGTGGCTGGACAGTGCTCCACAGAAACTCTCGGAGAGCATACGATGGAGATGACCACCATCTGTTAGATGTCAGAGAAAAGCACAGGTATCCAATCAGCCTGAATGACAAAGAGTATCTCTACTTAAGGGGAAATAGCATTGCTTACCTGGGGCTTTTGTGCTTCCTGCTTTTTGTCATGATTGCTATGGGCTGCCTTACACAGGTGGAGAGTGGCGACCACATGGTTTGAATTGAATACAATGAGATAGCACCGTCTGGTGGCAGAGGATCCTGCTTTTTTTCAGGATGTTATCACTTTAAAAGTGGTTCATTTCATAGTGGAGTTCCCAGGCGACACTGTGGGAGATGTCCTGGTCGCTGATAACATAGTGCAAAAGACCCGTGAACTCTAACCTGGTACCCTCTCTAACCTGGTACCCTCTAGATTTGGATTACAGCCCCCATCATCCTCAAGACTTAATGCAACAGGGACAACCTCCCCAATTTTCCTCAGCGATGTGGGAGGGCATGGGCTCACCCCCCCCCCAACACCAATAGTTGTGTGGTATCTGAGGAAACTGTCCCCTCTGGAGAGGAGGGATAGCATCTTCGTGAGAAAATGGTTTTAGGGTGACCATATGAAAAGGAGGACAGAGCTCCTGTATTTTTAACAGTTGTATTGCTGCCTGGTGAAATGCCCTCTTCATCACAACAGTTAAAGCTGGAGGAGCTATACTAGACTGACAAGATACAAAAGAGGGTAGGGCTCCTGCAGCTTTAACTGTTGTGATGAAGAGGGAATTTCACCAGGTACCGTATGAATACAAATGACACCTGCTGAAATTCCCTTTTCAATACAACTGTTAAAGATAATGAGCCCAGTCCTCCTTTTCATATGGTCACCCTCCTTACTCCATGGTCAATAGCCAATGTTAGTCCCACTGAAATAAATTGGACTCATTCATTTAAATGTGTCTACTCTGAGTAGGACTAATGTTGGATACTACCCAATGATTCAGGACCTTCCTCTTCAGACCCCCCCCCCCCAAATATTCATCATCATAATCTGGTGCCCATGTAGTCACAACCATTTGTTTAACAATGGGCTAATAAATATATAGAAGAAGAAAATGAAAAAGTAAAGATACTACTTCAAGTCTTCTCCCCCACCCCCTGCAGTTATCATGGCTTAGGGCTAGAAACGTCAAAACAGTGACGTTTGACACACTTGTTTTGTTTACAGGGTGTGTGTGTAAATATTTTGATTCTGCTCTGCAACTCCATAATGCTCCCAGACCGGCTCTCAGACAATCAGATAAACAAGATGGCCCCTGCCTTCAGGCTTAACAATCTAAAAATACATGGCACTTAAGGAAAAAGGGATAGGGAGAGAAGAGGAAAATGACCCCATTCCCTATTATCTCTGTCACAGCCTGATGGAATGGCTGGTGGCGGTAACAGTTGAGGAGCCTTCGTGGAGGTGGTCTTTCAGCACAGCTGATGGAATGACCCCCGACAGATCTCCTTTCCCTCTGTGAGATATGTCTGAGAGGGAATGCCATGAATAGGCAGGCAGCATGAAGGAATAAAACAGTGTGTCTAGTCTGGCAAACATCACCATGGGCTTGTTCAGACACGCCAAGCCATGGCCAGGCGCTAAACCTTTTGCAGCAAAAGCTTAGCGTGTGTGTTTCAACTCTGGTTATGTAGCCACCATTGTTAGGAATGGTTCATATGACACACTAAGCCAGTTTTTGTGTGTTTTTTTAGCTCAAAATGCATGACCACCATGGCTTAGCATATAGTTTGAACACGGTATATGAAATCAACAATTTAACCTTTTGTGAGGCAGGGCCTTCAGAAGAATATTAAGAGCGTCAGAGGGACACACAATAGTTTTTGATTGCAGGAAACTGGATATACCGCAGGCAGGAACCGAGATGAAACATATACATCTAGTCGAGATGAAACATATACATCTAGTTTCATTTCTGAATTTGGATGGACAAACCTGTTCATTTCAGTTTCTCATAGGTTCACATTTTGTAAGTCTTCACTTTGTTCCATCTTCACATCAATTCACAACTTAAAAGAAAATCCACACAAGTGTATAGATGCATTTTTCCACACAATAGTTGCATAAAAATACACACTTTTGGCAAGCAGTTTTTCTTTATAATACTTTGTTTTTTTTCCCTTTCTAATGTATACATTTTTGAGTACGCTTTCCCCTAAAATGGGCATTTATTTATTTATTTTGTCCAGAAAACGGCAAAATTCTGAGAAGGGCAAACACCACAGGATAGCTGCATGGTTTATTAATTTAGGCCATTATCAAAATGTGACCTGAATGAAATCTCCCCTGGATCTACTTCTGAAGACTGTGACAGGACCGTGTCCAGGATGAGGGGAACTCTGTATATAGCCCCATTTAGTTCAATGGAACTTTAACCATATTTTCCAGTGCATTAAGCCTCCCTATGTTTATTATTTTCCCAAGTGAATAATGACACTAAAAATTATAAGTATTAATAATTTGCAGTGTTTATCTGGTTCAAACCCCATGTTCTTCTATCGAGTATACTCGAGGGAAAAGAAAATAGTCCTGCTTCACATGTACCGAAAGCTCTCATTATAGCTAATAACTACAATCAAAACCCTCAAAAGGGAAGAAACAAGAGGCTCATCTTACAGGTTACCACATGTCAACCTGGCAAAGTTTGTGTCTTTTTAAAAGCCATATGGCAATCATATACCTGGCAGTTATAAATTTTCCTAAGTGTCAGGTGACAATATGAAAAGGGGGACAGGGCTCCTGTAGCTTTTAACAGAAAATGGAATTTCAGCAGGTGTCATTTGTATGTGTTCCAGCACCTGGTGAAATTCCCTCTTCATCACCACAGTGAAAGCTGCAGGAGCCTTGAAAGTGACCAGATACAAAAGAGGGCAGGGCTCATGCAGCTTTCACTGTGGTGATGAAGAGAGAATTTCACCAGGTGCTGAACACATACAAAGGACACCTGCTGAAATTCCTTTTTCTATGTAGTTGTTAAAGATGCACGAGCCCTGTCCTCCTTTTCATATAGTCACTCTATAAGTGAGAATAGGTGGAACTAAAATTTATCTGTTCCAAAGCTCCTTAAGGAGCACAATAATTCCAGAAGGAGGACCTGACAGTGGGGAAGTTTTATTTGTTGTTGAGACTTTACAGTCTTATTACATGGTTCATAGCACACTTCATGTTGTTGAGCACAACCAGGATTTGTAGGGTAAACAACACCCATTTAAACATGCAAGCTGAAGCCCGGCTTTCTTAAGCGTTTTCCCTCATGGAAGTGTCTGGATCCAGAATATTCTGTCCGCATACCTACAAACGTACACACTTTCAAGCCAGCCTGCCCTGCTCCGGCTGCGACACTCGGAATGCAGTCAGGCGGCAGTTGGAAACACAGGCAAGCAGGGAGGCCAAACCATGGAGCAGCCCCCCTAGAGTGTTGAAGGTTGCTCGAGCTGTAACTCTATGGTTTTGATTGCACATGCCTGTCATTCTTTTTCTCTGCTGTAGCAGCATGAAGTTGTAGGGGGTGTCATGGGCCACATTGTGTGTGTGTGTGTGTGTGTGTGAGAGAGAGAGAGAGAGAGAGAGATGTGGCCTATGGGTTGCCTTCTAGTTCATGCTATTATCATGCACTCTTCCTGCTTCTCCATGTCTCTACTTGCCTGCCTTTCCATAGGCCAAGCTCTCCCCACCGACCGCCACAGTAACCATTGCTAGAGCAGTGTGATTGATGCTTTTAACGTCTCCACTTTTCCCCCTTATATCTGTTTCCAAAAATTTTAACAAACTCACATTTTAGAGGAGGGAAAGTGGTTTTAGAGCTCACCTAAATAATCAGCCACATTTTGTGGTTGAGGTCTCTGGGGACTGTACCACTTCAGTGGACAAAGGTGGGTGGGTGGTAATTGCATTTTTGAACGCTGCCTTGTGTGAAACAAACCCTTGCCGTGTAGAGAAGCGCGCGTCGGAGTTAAAGCTTGGCCAGAACGTCTCTCACTGATGTGACTGTTGCCTGTACAGTGAGGTTCTGTTCATTCTTAAAAGGGAGGATTCATTAAAAAAAAAAAGAGGAGGCTTCTCCACGCCCTGCTTTTTGAAATGGTGCCATCCTAGAACCTCAACCGTGAGATTCTGCTGACCATGCAGGTCATCCCACGTAGTTTCAGAGATGTCACATCTACCCTCACAATCTCCAAACCAAGTAAATACAGTAATCATTGTGGTTTGAAATATCTCAATAAGCTGTTTGCCTGAGGGGGTGAAGACAGCCCTTTCTTTTGCCTTTTGAGTTTGTCATGGGTTTTGCTGGCCCGCATTTTGGAAACAGGATACCGGCCCTTCCAATCTACCAACAGTTCCTTCTGTATCTCTGAGGGTAACTCGGAAAATGTTTTGGGATCAACAGTAGGAGGAAGGACCAGTTTGGGACCTTCTTTCCAACTTTCACTGTGGGAGGCTTCTCCATTTAGGGCAGGCCCATCTAGATGTTTCTGCCCCTCTGGAATACAGGCCCAGAGAAGAGAAGGCTCAGAGGAAGCTGGGGATGAATCTTTCACACCCACAGATTCTGTACAGTCAGTGACTGATGCCATTTCAGCAGCCTCAAGAGAACTGTGTTGAGGAACAAGATGCTTGGGAGTACAAGCGTATACAGCTAGTGGTGGCTCCTCACTGGGAGGTGCAGGATTACGAAGCGGGAAAGAGCTAATGCTTTGATGGGTGCTTCTAGAATGCAAAGGAGCATGGCTTGTTTTGTCTTGTACCCTGTCTGATAATTCTTCACTCCAGGCAGGGAATGTCTGGCTCAAAAGAGTAGCTGCGTGTTGTCTTTCCCCCTTGTGGCTAGATATGATTTCCTCCTTAATGTCCTTCGGAAGCTGATTAAACACATCATGGTCAGTGCCAGCAGGAAGCAGGTGAATTGGAAATTCAAGAATGGCAGTTTCTTTTGGGAGGTTAGGGGTCTCCAGTGAAGCTTTTACTGCATTTCTTGCCCCTGGTAAGACTTCACAAGCGCCCCTCTGACCTTCTGGAGTTGCGTGTTGTGCATTCATGTTTTCCATTTTCTGAAACACAAATGATGCAATATTTTGGACATGAACTACAAGGTTTAACAGGCACTCTTCAATCAACTAATTGTGGGGAAATGCCGATCCGTCACTGAAGTTACTGCTTCTCCATACGGCAGTACTTTAGAACCATCTTGAAATAAGTCCACAGAAACTACTAGTCCATAAACACTGTTAATCATTTACAAAAGCTCCCATATCCGGTTGCCTGAATTAGATTTTTTTCCACCATGGTGGTTCAGGCATCTTGAGCCCCCTCTATTACTAGTATTTTTAATACTAATGGGTAAAAATGGGCCTCTTACCGTATTTTTTAATGGATGACCTTTTAATGAGTTTCACTTGGATCAAATCATGATCAACAGCAAAAGCAATTGTCATGAGGGCCATTGGTTAATATGGCTTTGAAAGGGGCTTAGGCAAATTCATAAAGGTTAGGTCTATTAATGGAAATTATGGAACCTCCCGGTTCAGAGGCAGTTTATCTCTGAACACAAGTGCTTGGGGAGGCAACCAGAGGGGAGGACTGTTGCCTTCATGCCTTCTTTGAGGGCATCTTGGGAAACATCTGGTTGGTCACTTGTGGGAAGCCAGATGTTGGAACAGATGGACCTTTTGTCTATTCCAGCAGAGCTCTTCTTACGTTAAAGCAAATTAGGGAACAATACTATGGGCCCTACACTGCTCTGAGGTCAGAGAAAGTGCTCCAACCTCTGAGGTGGGTGGGATTTGAAATCCAACTGCCCTCCGCCTTGGCACAGAAAGAACTGAGCTGGCTGGCCATTGAGGTTGGGAACTTGACCTTGGAGAGGGGGAAAAGGGGGCATTTCAGTGGGCAGGGAGGAGACAGGAGAAGCCAGGATACGAGCTATTCTCAGCCTCTGCCAGCCTCCTTCCCTCCCTCTCCAAAACACTTTTTCTAGATGGGCAAAAAAGCCTGTCTAGCAAAGAATGTAGGACAAGAGACTTCATGGGATGATTGTAAGCCTCCGAGTTCAAGAATTTGAATAAACACCATTGTGTTCTGCTGGGTTACTTTGCCTTTGTAAACTGCCTCAAACCTTTGAGATAGGGAAGGCTGTAAAAAAAAACCTTCTGAACTTACATGAACAAGTTTCTCACTGTTTGAAGAAGTTGATGGTCGGGTTAAATAAAAACCAATAGACTGCTTGGCAGAAGCAGGAGGCTCCTTGAGGTTGGAGAAGCAGACGTTCAGAAGGGTCAAATGAAAAGGAACTTCCACACTGATCATCTTACGAAACAGTTTCATAAGGATGGCAACCAGGTATGTCTTGACACCGGAGTCATCTGGATGCAAACGTGCAAATTAAATGAGGAAAAAACAATGCGCTTACACATTGCACGGTATCAAATGAGGTCTGGGCCAAAAGTCCAACAAAGATCATAGAAACTGTATTGTGCTTTGGGCAGTGAAGCCTCCAATACTAATTTGCTTACGGCCAAAACAGACTTTACATTAAAGCTGTAACTTGCAGCTACATGCTCCCCCCTCACACCATTTTGTACTTGGAGTAGGTGCGGGATCCCGAATCTGGATTTTAAAAGCCCTCATACTGCCACGCTAGAGTCCCAAACCAGATCAGGCTCCCCAAGCTTACCCAAGGGTAAAAATGAAGAAAAGATGCAGCTGCTAGATATGGATTCAAAGCAATGTGTGTTTTGGCCCAGAATTGGCATGCTGGCACAGAATGTTCAGTTGCTCAGAAAACATTTGGCAGTCCACTTTTTGGGAGGGAATGGAAAGTTGTCAGTTTGGCTGGGAGTTAAAGCCTCATACAGGAGTAGGCCTAGGAAAAGGTACAGGGACATAGAAAAGCAAAAGCAAGTGAGCCCAGTGAGATGGAGGCAGAAGGAAGGTGTAAAAAATTCTGCTTGGCGGTGAGAATGTGGATAGGGAAGAAGAGAGGAATGCTGGCGCAGCTGGTCAATAAAGAAGCAAGGTGGATAAAGAAACATGGCTGGCATGTCTTCCCCAACTTGGTGCCCTCCAGGTGTTTGGGCCTTCAACTCCCATCAGTTCCAGCCAGTGGTCAGGAATCCCGGGAGCTGTAGTCCAAAACATCTGGAGGGCACCAGGTTGGGGAAGGCTGGCCTGGATACTGACTGGGGAATTCGGCTTGCTGTGACTTCTGGTGTCACTGCAGCATTGTGATCTGGCAATCTCAAAAAAAGGGCAAAGGGGTGTGTGTGTGTGTGTGTGTTAGGGAAGGTTCAAAGTCACACTGATATCAACTAAATCAGCCAGTTCTTTGGCAGCAGGCTTCTACTCTGCCTAAATAATTCCTCACCTACCTCCCAACCCATCTGTGTCGAAACCCAAAGATCTGGATTTGGGATAAGTTGCAACTGGATCTGGGCCACAGTGGGAAAGATAACCGAGCCAAGTCAGGAGTGATCAGCAAAGCAGCCAGGCAGGTTTATTGCTCATACACAAAGGCTAAATAGCCAGAAATGCCGGACTGGACCCGGGAATGCAGAGATGTAAGAATCAGATATTTCTTGGAGCAGGGAGTGTGCAAAAGACAAGACAAGGAAGAGGATGGCCACAGTCCCTGTGCAGACAGGTCAGTACTTCCAGCTGCAAGTCTGAGAGCAACAACGGGGAGATCATGACACTGAACGGGCAAAGGCCAAAGTTGGCCAGCTCCTTGCACTGACTAATGCACGGCTTGGCTAATCTGCAAATCCATTATGGCCTGCTTATTAAAGAGGCTGATGTAAGGAATCCCTGTTCCCCGAGACAGAGTCTTCTTCTAGTCTGAGCCTTGAGCAAATGTAAGTTTTGGATAGCTCAGAATTTCAGAGAACTCATCAGTTGATAATCCACCTTCTATGAGAGAAGGGACGGTTGCCAAGTTTGCCTGGAATTAAAACCTGACGCAGGTGCGTGATAGCGCCTGGGAGGAGGTCTCGGAATGTAAGCAAGGGACAGAAAGCCCAGAGCAAAGGAGGCTAAAGGAAAGATGCCAACTAGGTAATGAGCTGAGGAAAGGCGCCAGGCTTAGAGAAAAAAGAAGGAATACTGGCAAGTCATTCATTCATTTCACTTTGGGGGCATGAGGCCTTGTGACCTGCAGAACTGAGGATTATGGGCGCTAGGGATGTACAGATTTGGTGAAATCTGTTCCATCGGTGTTTCATGGATTGTCAGGTGTCTTTTATTCTCCCGTCTACTCAATCGTATTTTTTTTAAACCAGAATTTTTTTCTATTTGCGCTAATTCACATTAGCGCTAAATGTGCACCAGCGCAAATCTGCATTAGGCAATGCGAATTTGCGCATTAAATAATGCAGCTTAGCGTATTTGCGCGCATGCACACTGGTGTTAAGGCACACCTGCGCTCATGTGCAAGTGCAAACGAGCGCAAATGCGCAAAACTGGTCTGCAAGCCTGTGTGACTCAGAATAAACTGGCCTGTTGCAGAATCCGCAAGTCGGATTTGTAGAAATCCGACTTGGATGCTGCACTACCAAGCAAAATGAGGAGCTGTTTGCCCAGTGAACAAGTGTATAGCTTTATCCTGTGGCCTCCTTTGCACTGGCATAGGGAGGAGAAGGGACGAATGAGAATGAGGCTGCCAGTTCTACAAATTTTCAGCTGTACCTACGCAAAGCAACAGCACCATGCAGAGCGATTACCTGTTCCGATCCTCTGGACCATATGAGATGGAATAGGACACTGACGGCTCTCCCGATTAAACCATTTATTGATGGGAGAAAACTGCCGAATGGTTAATCTGATTGTATGTGGCTTTCTACCATCCTTGCATAACCTGACGAAAACACGAAGAGGAGAGGCATTTCAACTTCTAGAAGCATTTTTTTTTTAAAAAAACTGCACAAAACCCAGGAAACCACCAAATGATTGGTGGTCAGCCAAAGGGCGTGTGGCCATCTAGAGAATCCCAAAAGGCTGAATTGGGACCCCAGAGAACTTGGGTTTGGCCTGCTGTCCTGAGATTCTGCACTCCTGCTTCAAGACTAAGTTATATTATAGCATAAGCTTTCGTGGACTACAGATCCAAGTTGTCAGCGTGGGCTGCATTCTATGAAAGTTTATGCCATAATAAATGTGTTAAGAGAGTCCCTACATTAAGGGAAAAAACTGTACCCTTAGCATCTTTTCTTCTTCTGGGGTCTTTCCACATTGACTATGGCTCCTTTAGATGGCGACCAATGGGAACCGTGTGGTTTGTAATTGAAAACTTTCCTTTTTAACAACGATCCATAAAGTTAAATGAAACAGCGCCATCTAGTGGCCCATGATATTCAGTGATAATTTTAAATAGTGCATTATCTCTGATCTTTTTAAAAGCGAGATTACCAGGGGTAGGTGCGGGAGATGTTCTGGAAGTTGATGGCGTCATGTAAAGGACCCGCAAACTTCAGTGAGTGGCCAATCATGACCATGCAATAAATTGTTCATTCAGAGTCCTTAAGGTGCCAATAAGACTCGTTTCTATAAAATGTGAGATGCTTGCTTATGTCAAGGCATACCTGTTCCGGCAACGTACTCAACTGAAGTAAGCAGCAACAGTAATTTTGTTGTTGTTCAGGAATCTTGTTACAATGATGATGATTTATGATTATCAATATTATTAGTATTTCTAAACAACTTCTCTTTGAACAAATCCCAAAGTGGTAAATAAGTACATTAACAGTCACCTGTCCAAAAGGTTAGCTAGGAGTTCTTCCACTTTTTTTCTCACTTCTGCTTCAGAAGAGCACTTTTTAAAGGAGTCCTCCTCACTAAGGGACTGCATTAAAAAAAAAAAACCAAAAAAACCAAATTACTATTATCGCAAGTGGAACAACTAAATGTACAACTCATAAAGGAGCAAGAAAAATCACAGATGTGTAAGCGTCTTATTGGCCGGTTTTCCCACCCAGCCACCTTTCCTCTTGGAGAGTTCAGAGAGTTTCAATTTTATTCACCATGAAATCATCTTTGAAATTCTGCGTTGGGTTGACCAAAGGTCAATTTTCTGGTAAATCACCTGTCCTTATTCAAACACCATTAAAATGCCTGTTGTTAAGGGGCATGCGTCAGAGTGTGGCTGTGTGCAGGGGGGCGGGGAACGTGCTTATTGCAAGAAAGTGGGCTTGCCCACTCTGCATGCAGGTGCGCATGGAGCACACTCCTATGAGATCCCTGCTAGTGAAATTGGAAGCACTCCCACGGCCCCCTATGATATGTGAAAAAGAAAAGAAAAGGCTATTTCACTGGGGTGGACTCTCACACCACCTCCTGGAGCATAATGA
Source organism: Anniella stebbinsi (assembly GCA_029215795.1). NCBI lineage: Eukaryota > Metazoa > Chordata > Lepidosauria > Squamata > Anniellidae > Anniella > Anniella stebbinsi. Next base: position 15,563,295 of record JARDYH010000002.1, on the reverse strand, counting down.
GCTCAGCCACTGAGAATCAAAGTTGCCTCTCTGAACCTAACCCCACCCTGTGTTGCTTCTTGGTCACACACAACGTGTGACAGAGCATATTGAGAACTGAGGTCGAGAAAGAGAGAAATAATCTATTATCTTGAGAAGCTGGGTTTTCATATATACCTGGGGGGCTCCTGACGGGGTGACAGGGGAGTCATCCTCCCCCCAGCTGAGTTTCTGGATATGCTGTGCAGCCAAAACTCCCAGCTCTCGCTCTAGTATTGCAGCTGAACACATCTGGAGATCACACACACTGCTGAGTCCCAGCGCCACAAGGTGCTTCGTTGTTTTAAAGCCAATACCTGTGCAAGAAAAAGTATTATAAGCAGCACTATACTATTACTGGGGAAAACCAAGGAAGCCAAATCCTGTAGTGAGTTAGCACAATGGAACAGAGGAACAAGATGCAGTAATGGCCACCAATCTGGATGGCGTTAAAAGGGGGTTGGTTAAATTCCTGGAGGAGGGTCTAAAATTACCTAGCTGTCCAACCGATCCCACTTCATAACAATTCTCCATTGGGATGGATGGAGCCATCTATAAAAAGTGAGAGATGGAGAGGTTAGGGAGACATTTTTCTCCCTCTCCCATAATACTAGAGCCCAATGGGGTCATCCCGTGAAGCTGATTGGTGGGAGATTCAGGACAGATAAAAGGAAGGACTTCTTCGCACAGCACATAGTTAAACTATGGAATTTGCGACTACACGATGTACCGATGGCCATCAATTTGGATGGCTTTAAAAGGGGGTTGGATAAATTCCTGGAGAAGTGATTACTAGTCCTGATGACTATATGCTTCCTCCAGTATCAGAGACAGTAAGCCTGTGTGCACCAGTGGCTGGGGAACATGGGCTGGAGGGTGCTGTTATACCATGTCCTGTTTTGTTGGTCCCTGGTCGACAGCTGGTTGGCCACTTTGTGAACAGAGTGCTGGACTAGATGGACCCTCGGTCTGATCCAGCAGGGCACTTCTTATGTTCTTAACAGAGGACGCTGCCTCATACTGAGATCAGAACCTTGGTCCATCTAGTCTAGTACTGTCAGCACGGACCAACAGTGGCTCTCCAGGGTTTCATGCAGGAATTTTTCAAGCCCTACCTGGACATCCCGGGGATTGAACTTGAGACCTTTTGCCACTGAGCCACGGACCTTAATATTTGGTGGAGAGAGTGCTGGACTTGAACTGGGAAGAACCAGATGTAGGCCTAGACAATAGAAGTTGAAGTGCATGCCAGCCACGAAGAGAAGTGCTCCTATTCAGGTCTCCTCTATTGCCTCAGGAGTGGGAAAGGGGGAGAGGAAGGACACATATATTTTTTTTCAGAGGACTTCCTCTGCGGCGCTGAAAGATCTTTGCCTGAGATTCTGGAGGTGCAAAGGATGGTGTGCATCCAAAGTACGCCCAAAAAGGGAGAGCCCAAATGGGCTTTCCATCAAGGAAATCTTTGCCTCCTGAGACATTTCTCTCCTTTTGTGAGATCTGGGTGCAAGAGCCTGCCGACAAGACTAGATCAACCAGGAGCCCTACCTGGTAGAAGTCAGATTCTTATAGCGATAAAGGGCTCCACTTTGGGGATGCCAGCCCAAGTCTGAGCATTTTATAGCTTCTTCCTTTCCTTTCTCTCTTGGGACATGGGAACCTGACTCACACCATTTGGGCCATCTAGCTCAATATGCTACACAGACTGGGAGCAGCTCTCCAGGGGTTCAGAGAGGAGCCAGAACAACCTGGAGATGGCAGGAACTGAACCTGGGACCTTTTGCATGCAAAGCACATGTTCTACCATTGAGCTATAAACCTCTACAGCGTAGGGAAATTAGTGTTTGGTTTTGAATTTCATGGTACATATCCCCATCCCACTCCAGATACTTATAAGCTGTTAGAGGGTTGAGCAGGCTAATTTCCTCTTCTCCCTCCCTTATCACCAATTTCCCCCTTTACCTCAATATTTTCAAATTTACCTTTTCACTGACATACTTCCGCACACCTAGGGAGTCCGCTATGTAGAAACCAGCCCCTTATTTTTGGATAGATTCAGATCACTTCCAACCCGATTTATTCATTTTAAAAATATTTCTTGGCCGCCTTTCAGGGCAGAAGTCTTCCCAAGGTGGCGTACCACAATAGTACACATAAAACAGGCACAATATTAAGCGTGATAAAATAAGAACAGTAAACACACTATAAAAATGGCAATCAAACCCATCAGCAAAACCAGAAATAGGAACAGCCACAAGAATAGCAACAGCAACAATTATATGAGAAGGCCAGAGGAAAATCATAAGTTTTCAAGACCTTCTTAAAAGCCTGCAATGATGGAGCATGGCGGACCCTTGATGGCAATTTATTCTGGAGCTGTAGGGGCCACTGCAAAGAAGGCCCTCTTATGTGCGATCACCCACCACACTGCTATAGCCCTATTTCACTTTCAAACTAAAAGATTCAACCATCCAAGTTTGCAAATATAAGGAATGATCTGCGTATACTGAACATAGAGGCTCAGTTCAGACAACACGTTTCTCAACGGTGGCTTTAGAACTCCACGGTGGAGGTTTTACACCGCCGTTGAGAAATGTGTTGTCTGGAAGGAAAACTCCCATGCAACTGTGGAGGTTTTTTGGAAAACATTCTATGCAGAATATCCACGCTGTGCAGAGGAGAGTTCCTGCACAACTGTTGTATGGCGTGTTGTGTGGAGGGCTCCATGGAGTTTTCCATTGCACTGAGTTGACTTTTCCCACGGGCTACATACAGAGTTCTCTGGCAAGAGCGGCAAAAGAGGGAGTGCCGCTCTAGGAGAACCGCCGAGATTATTTTTCCGCAGCAATGGCTGATGGGATAGCATCAGGAGGACAGGGAAAGGAAAGAGGGTGGAGGAACTGTCAATCAAACACTGCGTTGACTTTTACTCAACTCCATGGTAGCCCACAGTCACACAACGATGGAGTTAGAACATGTTGTGTGGGGAGCACCTGCCCCCTAAAAACTCAACCATTAAGTGCAGTTTTCACACTGCATTGACTAACGCGTTGTCTGAACTGAGCCAGAAAGTTAGAATTCTCCCAATACCCTTTTTCTCTTACAACAATTCAGAAAAATCCATACCAAATGAAGGCAGGGGAATCTTCACCCATCTTACCAGGCACTTGTCTTACGTGGTCCAGGTTGGCCATCAGGTCCTGCCGACCCTCAGGCAAAAGAACAGTTTGTTGGTTCGGTTTAAAGATCCCAGACACCAATTTGGAGAGTAATTTATTAGAGGCAACTCCTGCGCAGCCGGTAAGGCCCAGCCTGCTGTGCAGAACTTCTCTCATTTCTGCTGCAATCTGCGATCCCACGGCTAGTCTTCTATGTGTTGGATTATGTAAATCAACAGCTGCAAAGCAATTGGAGAACTTTAGTTACATTCAACAGACGAACCATCCCCACTTAGCACGGGACACACTTTTCATTAAATAAAATAAAACTCAATAATGGGAAGCCAAGACGGAAAATACACACCCAGGGATAAGAAAAAACGGGTCGTTTGAAAGCAACTGGAAAATAATAGGATGCTTCAAGGTGTCAGCTGCTACTGAAGTATATCAAACCAGAAAATTTGGAACCACCAAACATTTTGGCCCAACCATCATCTCTTTTGGAAGAACCATCACCTATTTTGCATGGCAACTGCTGAGCTGCCCATTCTGATCTTAGTAGTCCAGGAGTGTAGAACCTCAGGCCCAGGGGCCAAATTTGGCCTTCTGAGGTTCCCAAGAGGGCCATGCCCATTTCCCCTGGCCCCACCACCAATTGATCGGTGGTCTCCCGGCTTCTGTGCATTTTATCCCCTTTCTAAAAGGTTGAAATGCCTCTCCTAAGGCTTAGTTACTGGCAGGAAGGAGGTTTAAGATAAAGGCTCAGTTCAGACAACATGTTAGACAATGCAGTGTGAAAACTCCACTCAACAGTTGAGTTTTTAGGGGATACACCCCACACAACATGTTCTAACTCCATATTATTGTGGGCTATCGTGGAGTTGAGTAAAATCCATCGCAACGTTTGATTGACAGTTCCTCCACCCTCTCTCCTCTCCGGTCCTCTCAATGGTATCCCATCAGCCATTGGTGCAAATAATAATAATAATCCCGGCAGCTATCCTAGAATGGCACTCACTCCTTCTGCCTCTCTTGCCAGAGAACTCTGTAGCCAGTGGGAAAAGTAAACTCAGTGCAACAGAAAACTCCATAGAGCCCACCACACAACACGCAACACAACAGTTGTGCAGGAACTCTCCTCTGCACAGCATGGATATTCTGCATGGAGCATTTTCCAAAAAAACTCCACCATTGCGTGGAGTTTTCCCGCCAGACAACACATTTCTCAACAGTTGGGTAAAAAGCCCACCGTGGAGTTCTAAAACCACCGTTGAGAAACGTGTTGTCTGAACTGAGCCAAAATATGCTGGTATTTTTAGCCCCGTCCCTTTCACCTTTGGTTCCACCCACCACAGGATGGAGGCCCCTGAGAGCGTCTCTGAGATGGAATTTGGCCCTTGGGCTGAAAGAGATTCTGCACCCTTTTACTAGTCCAGGTCAACAAATGATCCGAATATTACTGCGCTGCCCGAGTGCATATGCATAGATGCAAGTCTGCACATGTCACTTGAACAAGGACATGTGGTAACAGCCATACTTAGGCTTAAACCAATTTAATAATCATTACCAATTCACAGGGCGCTCTGGGAATTGCAAGTTTGGGAAGAAGGACTCCCTATCTAAGCTAAAGTTCTCTAGAGTCACTGAAAGGATCCATGGCGGAATAAAACCGATATAGAATCTTGTAGTGTAGATATGCCATGTGAACAGTACCACTTCCCAAACTGACCACTGGATGCTGAGGAAGAAGGCGTTATCAGGTTGCACTAATACTATTAATTGACATAGACGCAAGTTGATAGATGTTCCCTTGAAAAACTGTCAGATGGGTTGACACAGTGTCCTCGTATGCATGTAACGCTAAACCATAGTTTAGCGTTCTATGCACAAGCCTTGGACTTCGGCTTTCCCCTTGAGTGTGGTCACATGGAGACTGGAAGCATCTGCTTCTGTTTTCAATGGATGCCAGTCTGTTGTTATGTCTGAACTGGGAAACAACAAGCCAAGATCATTAACCACAGTTTGAAGTTGGCTTGCTTCAGTAAACCATATTAAATACGAATAACATTTGTCTCACCTGAGAGAAACCATGGTTAGCCTAAAACTAAAGTGAGCGCTTCGAATCTCTTCCTTGCAGCCACAGCAGAGAAGGGAGGGGATCGCAGATAAAGGAAGGGGAACGCTTATGCTAACAGTGCTAAACTATAGTTTAATTTGGGTACAAATCAGGCCAGTGAAAGCTCATTTGGTTGTTGTTGTTGCTGCGGTTGCCAAGCAACTGTGAAAATTATATCACCTGAAAGGTGTTTTAATGTATTTATTTATTTAAAGTACTTGTACCACCCTCTGAAAACATACAGAGTCCCAGGTAGCTAAAAAACTTAAAAGTATTAAAAGTAACTCAGTTTGTTGTACAATCTATTAAGATTAGACATGAATTAGGGGGGTATCAATATGCAGAACTGTAGAGAAGATGATCCAACATAAATTGCAGATTTGCTATTCTCATTGAGACTCCAACACACATTTATTTACCTAGCTTTAGTGTGATTCTGCATTGTGAAGTTTATTTGTCTTATGCAGTAAAACTAATGTAGACACAGCTTGATTTGAGCTATTTCAATATTTTGTTAAAAAAAAGTACTTACTCTGATTTTTATATACATGGCCAGAGCAAGAGATTGTAGAAAAATCATCTTTTCCCCACTGCTCCAGTCTCATTTCTACCATGTCGGTGATGTCCACATAATTTTCATCAAATCCAAGCCTTTCTACCACTGGAGTAAATTCTTCTAATAATGCTGTAAATTAAAAAAAAAACACCACAAATTGTGTAATTAACTTATTGGCTGGGTTCAGACAACACAATAACACACACTCAAGAGTTGTTGTTGTTGAACCATGGGTTGTTGAAACGTGGGTTATTGTGTTGTCTGAACCCAGATGAGATAAGAAACGATGGTGAACAACCCACAGTTCACAACCTAACAACAAGCCATGGGTTCTCTTCATGGGCTGTTTGTAGTTAAAAAACCATGGCTTATTAGCATGGCTGGGTTCAGACAAGAAAGTACCATATTGAACTGTTAAGTGTGCATCTGGGTAGGGAGGGGGAGCAAGGATTCTTCTGACACCAAACATGCACCTTCATACAAGATGGTTCTTTTATTGCTATTTCCTCTACTCATTCCCACAACAGCCCACCAGGCAGGTATTATTATTACTATTATAGCACTTTTATCCCGCCCTTCAGCCAAAAAAAGGCTCTCAAGGCAGCTTACAAAAATATTTCTTAAGTCAGTCCCTGCCCACAGGCTTATGATCTAAAAACCATGACACAAGAGGAAAGCGGTTTGGGAGGGAGGAGGAAAAAGAAGCAAATTTTGGCACTAGATTCTTAGTTGCAAAGTTCAGCAGGTCATGGACACAGTGGAAGGGCCGCTGCTTCCTTTCCCTCTTCCTCTAATAGCCTCATACAGATCCAGGCGTGATGGAGGGATGCCTGGCTGCTGCTTCCTTTCCCTCAGATGGCTTCAGCAGTGATAGTTGGTAGCAGGAGGCTCTCAGCTGGAGCTGGATCCAGTGAGAAATGGCATCTTGCTCAAGGAAGACACAGGGGAGTGTATGATAGAGATACCCTCCCACCCAGAGCTCAGATATCAAAAGTAAGGACTCCATCGCATAAAGGACATCTCTTTTGCAAGCCCCGTTGAAATTAATTGGAATTAGGCAAGAAACAGGAGGCAGAAGGGCTTTTTAATTGACTGGGTGCTGTTTATTTCTTTTATTGATGTGTTTTAATGTATTTCTTTTTATGCTGTGTTTTGATTAAGATTCTATTTTTAATCTGTATTTTATTGTTAACTGCCTTGATTGCCAGTTTTTGGCTAAAAGGTGGAATATAAAGCAAACAGAAGATTCCCAGCTGGGTAAAGGGCCTTTATTAATCCAAACACATTTAAGAACATAAGAAGAGCCACGCTGGATCAGACCAGGGGTCCATCTAGTTCAGTACTCTGTTCACACAGTGACCAAAACAGCTGTCAACCAGGGACCCACAAGCAGGAAACAGGTGCAACAGCACCCTCCCACCCATGTTCCCCAGCAACTGGTATACATAGGCTTATTGCCTATGATAATGGAGGTAGCACATGGACATCAGGACTAGCAGCCATTGACAGCCTTCTCCTACAGGAATTTATCCAACTCCCTTTTAAAACCATCCAAATTGGTGGCCGTCACTACATCTTGCGGAAGCGAATTTCATAGATTAACTATGTGCTGTGCGATTTTGAGGAGAATGCCGAAGAATGCCTCCGTTTCTAAGACAGATCACATCACAATGTAACTCCATGACATCGCTACCACAGATGTCATAGAGATAGGCTATCCAAGAAACAGTCAAGTTTAAGAGCCAGGCTGCCTCTACAAGAGGCATTTAAAGCTCTTTCAAGGCGCATTAAAAAATTTACCTCTACAAGAACGGAGCGCAAATCGGGCGTAGAGGTGACTATCCCTCCGATTATGCGCATTATCGAATGCACGTTAAACAGCGAGTTTTATTTTGCTCCGGCCGTTAAAGCGCATTTTGGCTATGTGAACAAGCGCTTATGCGCATTAACTACTTGTAAAGCGCATTTTGGTCATCCGTTAATGCGCTTCGCCGCCTCTCGCCGCCTCTCGTGCAGAGGTATTAGGTGTAAATGCGCTTCAGCGATTATGCGCATAATCGCCTAACCAGGCGCAAAAGCGAATCCTTGTAGAGGGGACCAGAGTGTAGTGGCTTAAGTGTTCGACTGGGAGTTGGGAGATCCGGATTCGAGTCCCCACTCAGCCATGGAAGCTCACTGGGTGACTTTGGGCCAGTCACAGATTCTCACAGGGTTGTTGTGAGGAAAAAATGGAGAGGAGGAGAATTATGTACGCCGCCTTGGGTCCCTTGGAGGAAAAAAGGCGGGATATAAATGCAATAAATAAATAAATAAATCTCCCTGGTTGACTACACACATTACAACAAAGGGAGTGGGGAGGAAGAGAGGAATTTCTGGGGCTTAGGCACCCAAGCTGTTTTCACATCTGCATCGGCAGGGGCCTGGACTAGATGGCCTGTGAGGTTCCTTCCAACTGTATGATTCTCTGATGAATCTCATTTTAATACCCAGAGGGAGCAATCTTATGGCCCCTAGAATCAGTCTAAGAGACCACAGGGCAATTTGGATTCCCTGCTCCAAAGTTGGAGACAGCACTGAGACATTGGACAGGGGAATCGGAGATCTAACACCCCCACCCCCATCCCCATCCCAGCCAGCGTGAAAAGAACTGCGCCAGCTAGCTTCTAAAGTCAGAGGGGGAAAAGGGGGCGTTTCCATGGGCGGGGAGGGGAGGAGACTGGCAAGGCCAAGATATGAGCTATCCTGAGCCTCTGCCAGCCTCCTTGTCTGCCTTTTTGAAGTCCTGTCGCTAGACGGGCAAAACAAAAAGCCCCTCTAGCAAAAAATGCAGGGCAGGAGAACACAGAGACGAATATCACCTCCGCCATTCCTCTCGCCCTGCATAGGGTGATCATAAACCTCCGGGTCTGGGGGATTACTATCATCGAGGACACAATCAACATAATTGTGCCCTTATGCAATGATCTCAAGCTAAACCACCTCACAGGACTGTTGTGAGGTAAACAGTAACGAAAGGGAGGAAATTGTGTAATCACGCACAAAAGTGTAACATAAATAATCATTTTACTAAATAGGAGGATTGTGGGGGCGGGACAAGATTCTTCTTCTGGCACAGAACACGCATCCTTGTTAGACATGTAAGTTTATTGGGGAAGGCCTGCAAAAGCCTCCATCCTCCTCCTGGCTCTCGCTGGCAGGGGCTCTGGATAGACAGAGGACTGCTTTTAATAATAATAATAATAAAAATAATAATATATTTATTTCTTACCCGCCTCTCCCTATGGATCGAGGCGGGGAACAACATCAGCAAAAACAATATAAAATACATATAAAATACATAAAACTGATTAAAAGCATATAAAGTTAATACATGATTAAAATCAACAAAGTCTTAAAATTTGACTGGTAGGCCTGCTGGAAGAGTTCACTGAAGGAAAGACTCCCATCTCCTCCTCCCAGAGGAAGCAACTTTAGACTAGGTTAGACTAGACTAGGTTCATCTAGTCCAGACTTCTCTACTCTGTTTGGCAGCAGGTCTCCAGAAGCAGGTATTCCACATCACTCACTGTGCTTGTTCAGACAACATGCTAAGCCATGGTTAGACTGCTAACCCTTTTGCAGCAAACAGTTAGTGAGCATGTTTAAACTGGGGTTATGTAGCCACCATGGTTAGGAATGATTCTTACGACACACTAAGCCATAATGTTTACCTCAAAATGTTTAACCACCGTAGCTTAGCTTGTTGTCTAAACTGGGCCATTGTCTGGTCTTTTTAACAGGAGATTAAAACTGGGACCTCTTGCACTGAAAGTGAGGGTGTGCTCTATTACTGAACTATAGTCCCTACCAAATCAAGGAGCTGAGCCATTCGGACAAAGTGGCCTATAAATCCAAACCCAGAAAACAAGCATGTAAAACGTTCCAATTCCACAATATTCAAGAATATCAAGGCAATACCTGTAAACTTATAAGACATTTCTCTGTATTTCGTCAGATCCTCTCCGTTAACCAGCACCAGCTCTGGGCATTTTTCTTTCGCTTCTTTCACAGACATGAGTTTCTTGACCCCAACATTCCTAGCTTCATAATTACAGGTGACTACTATGGTTTTTTGTTGCACACCTGGGAAAAGGTAAACATGCATGCCAAAAGGAAAAATCTATTTGAAATGTTCCATGTTCCACATATCTTTCAATAACTTCCACAGTACCACTTCATTTTTTAATTTACAGAATTTACAGCACAATCCTATATATGTTTATTTGAAGTAAGTCTCACTCTATTCAATGAACATTAATCCTAAAAGTGTGTTAAGGATTGCAGCCTTAGGAACTCACAGGTTGCTTCAGGACTATAGCCAAGGAATGGATTTTTGGGTAATGGAAATTTAATGGCACACTAAAAGAAGATCTACAAACATTTGGCAAATTTAGAGTTACATTATTTAATAACAACAAAATATTTATTTGGACAAGCGGCAGAATTTTTTGGGGTAGCTTTGTTAGTCTGTTGCGGCAAAAACAGCCAAGAATCTTTAGTGTGCTACAAGACTCTTTGTTAATTTAAATAAGGACAGCCATGCTGCTGTTTTTGAATTTGGTCTTGCAGGCAGTGGCCTACAATTCAGCCTCTGACTTACGAACTTTCAAAGCTGCTATTAAAAGAGAATCTGTGTTTTCCCATACTGGTTAGTTACCTTCCATACAACAGGGCCTCTGTGAATAGAAGAGACTCAAGTTCTGCCTTAGCATAGCACCCATCTCAGATAGCGGCCAAAGATATTAAATGAAATTTAAATGCCTGCTAGTAAGGACAAGCACATGCAACTGGCTAAGATGATTAAGAATGGTGTGTACTATGCAAAGCAAAAGTGGAAAGGTCAGGGGTTGGATCCAGACTTCAGTCATGCTTAGACTAAGCCCATTGAAGCCAATAGGATTTAACTTACCTTTTCTCATTGACTTCAATGGGTCTTCTCTAAATATAAGTAAGTCTAGATCCAACCCCTGGACTTTGCACTAGCCAACAAGAGCCACTGAAACAGTGCAACAGCAGATATTGTTTCCTTGATTTAGATGGAACTCAAAAGTACTTCCCAATGGTTTCCAAAGGAATAGTTTCCTTGGAGAAAGAGAAAGATACAAGCACACCCATAGGGCTGGATTCAGGTCCTTCATTCCACCAATGAAAGGTGTTTAAAGGATTTAAGGGATCCAACCCCTAGTTTAAATGTGCATCTTGAAGATTATTGAGCAACAAAGTGTAAGATCACCTAAAGGTTTGCTTCTTAATGCAGGATTGCAGATCATTTCCACCTGTGCATAAAAACAATCCAGATCCAGATGCACAATGATTCGGTGTGGGGTATTTCCTGTTAACACCCCTTTGCCATGAAGACAAGCTGCAAAGAAAGGTCAAAGTTCAGATGGCTCATTTTTAATGCTATCTTTGGTACTGAATGACATTAGTAATTAGCAGATGTAACTAGTGCTGCTACCATTTTACGGAACCTGCTTTTCTGCTTTTAACAGCAGCTAGGGTGACCATATGAAAAGGAGAACAGGGCTCCTGTATCTTTAACAGTTGTAGAGAAAAGGGGATTTCAGCAGGTGTCATTTGTATGCATGCAGCACCTCATGAAATTCCCTCTTTGTCACAACAGTTAAAGCTGCAGGAACCCTGCTCCCTTGATCAGATACAAAAGAGAGCAGGGCTCCTGCAGCTTTAACTGTTGTGAAGAGGAAATTTCACCAGGTGCTGCATGCATACAAATGACACCTGCTGAAATTCCCTTTTCTATATAAATGTTAAAAATATAGGAGCCCTGTCCTTCTTTCCATATGGACATCCTACCAAGCTTTCCCTCCAACCCCCATAATATGGTCCCAATCTGCATCAGGGATCTTGCACCTACTTTAGAGATGCAATCCTATGCTTGTCTCCCCTGAAGTAAGCCCCATTAAATTCAGTGGAAATTACTCCCACTGAAGTAATGCCTGCCTTCTGGGACTGGGGTGAGAACAGAAGGCACATTAAGTTTAAAAGTGGGACCCAGCATCCAAACGTTAAAGAAACGCTACTTTATAGTTAGGCTGACCATATGAAAAGGAGGGAAGGGCTCATGTAACTTTAACAGTTGTAGAGAAAAGGGAATTTCAGCCAGTGTCATTTGTATGCAATTAGTTCCTGGTGATATTCCCTCTTCATCACAACAGTTAAAGGTGCAGGCACTATATTAGAGTGACCAGATACAAAAGAAGGCAGGGCCCCTGCAACTTTAACTGTTGTGATGAAGAGGGAATTTCACCAGGAACTAATTGCATACAAATGACACTGGCTGAAATTCCCTTTTCTCTACAACTGTTAAAGTTACATGAGCCCTGTCCTCCTTTTCATATGGTCAGCCTAATATAGTAAAAAAAAAAAACGACCCTTAATCCGAGGACCATTTATCCCGTGCTGCGTATACAATTTACTAACCTAATCAAGTCCCGTTGATCTTAATCCCACCCCAGTCGTGCCCTTCTTTTAGAGTAGGCTCCAGCTTCCCAATACTCCAGAAGACTAAAGGGAAGTGGATTCTAGTTATTAACCGGAGTGGGTGATCCGCTTTCCAGGCCGCCGATCTCAATAGAAGGGAGCGCGCCGGGGTTGGGAGGAAGGGAAGAAAGAAAGACAGGGGAAAGAGCTCTATAGGATCAGGGCCCTGCTCGATATTTACACGGGACTCTTCCCGCAATAGCACCCCTGGGCGGTGCGTCGCCGGGCTCCGGGAGAAGCCAATCCGGTTCAGCCTCTTCGTCTTCTTCCTCGGAGCCCTCCATTACGCGCAGCGTCTGCACGGCAAACAGGCGCCGCCTCTGTGACCGCTCCGGAGTTCCCGCTTGCTGGGTGAAGGCGGAGTGACGAGAGGCGGTTCCGTGGCGCTGCTGTTCTCTCTGCGCGCCGACAGGGCTTTGGGGGCGGGCGCGTCGTCGGGATCGGCTTGCGAGGATCAGATGCTTGCGTTTTTCTGTTCCTCCTCAGGATGTAGATCCCCCTCCCCCTTCCTTCAGTGCCCGGCTGAGCGTAAATGAGTTAAAAGCTCCTAAAACCCTATGAACCCTTTACTGGGGAGAAAGTCCCATTGAATTTAGCGAGACTTGCTTCTGAGTAAGCAGGTGGGCTGCACGTAGGGAATCCGGTCCGGAGTTTTGCCGGGGAATGCGCGATCCTGTGGTTAGAAGGAGGTTTACTCCCCTGGAAGCGTGTTTAGTGTTGCAGCTTAAGGAGATGGACGCAATTAGTGTTGCACTCGTGTCCTGCTGGTGGGTTTCCTGTGGGCAGATGGTTGATCACTTTAACGGAATGCCGGACTAGATGGACCCTGGGTCTGATCCAGCATCGCTCTTCTTATGTTCTTAACTGGGTGTGAGCATGTGGATGTGTCCTTAAGGTGGTTCTGGGTGCCCCTCCTGAGGTTGTTTGGCTACAATTCCTATCATCCCCAGCTGCCATTGGGCATGCTGGCTAGGGATGGGAGTCGAGCTGAGCACATGCTCAGCACAATAATTTGTTTTCAGTATCAGAGCTAGGTTCACAGTCCTAACCCACATACAATTACTTGAAGGACAACCTGCACCTATACTAACCTGCCTGGGACTTAAGATTGGTTTCAGATGCTCTCCTCATAGGCCCTAGATGAAGATCAACTAGGGCCCCCTCTACAAGGATGCGCTTTTGCGCCCGGTTGTGCGATTATGCGCATTATCGCAGACGCGCATTTACTCCTAATCCCTCTGCACGGGAGGCTGCGAGAGGCGGCGAAACGCATTAATAGATGTCCAAAAAGCGCTTTACAAGAAGTTAATGCGCATAATCGCTTGTTCACACGGGGAAAATGCGCTTTAACGGCCGGAGCAAAATAAAACTCGCGATTTAACGCGCATTTGAAAATGCGCATTATCGGGGAGATAATGCGCCTCTACGCCCGATTTGCGCTCCGTTCTTGTAGAGGTAAAATTTTTAATGAACCTTCAAAGCTCATTAAACCTCTCTTGTAGAGGCACCCTAGATTAGTAGGCACTAGAGGCAGGACCTTTTCAATAGTGACTCCATATTTCTGGAACTTCCAAGGTGGGCACACCTTGATTACCTTTTAAACATGCCATGCAAACTTTCTGTGTCGATCTGCTAGGCTGATTATTACATTGTTTCATTGTTCTGTTCGTTTTGTTTTAACTGTTTTGATCTGTTCTGATAGGATGTATACTATTTTAGCAGGGCTGTGCACAGCCTCCCCCCCCCCCCCCCTTGAACTTGCCTCTGAGGCCGTTTCAGTGCCTCTGAAACAGCCTTGATTCAACTTGGGGCGCTTTGGGGGTGTCCAAGGGTGCCTCCACATGAGACGTTTAAAGCTCTTTGAAGGCTCATTAAAATTTTTACCTCCACACCAGCGGAGCGCAAAACGGGCGTACAGGCGCGTTATCTCCCCGATAATGCGCATTTTCGAATGCGCGTTAAATCACGACTTTTATTTTGCTCCGGCCGTTAAAGCGCATTTTCGCAGTGTGAACAAGCGATTATGCGCATTAACTTCTTGTAAAGCGCTTTTTTGACATATATTAATGCGCTTCGCCACCTCTCGCCGCCTCCCGTGCAGAGGGATTAGGAGTAAATGCGCGTCAGCGATAATGCGCATAATCGCCGAACCGGGCGCAAAAGCGCATCCTTGTGGAGGGGGTCCAAGTCGTATTGGCACCGAAGCAAGATTTGCTCCCCCCCCAAGCCGGTTCCTGGCACCAAAGTGAGACTCCTCCCCCCCCCCCCCATCTAACCATGCATAGGATTACACTTTTAAGCTATTATCAGTGCCTCCTTTGGCTCTGCCCACTTTTGCCTCCAGCCCTGCCCACTACTGGAATGCGGAGAGCAGGTCTGAAATTGAATTCAGCTGAAAGAGGTTCAACACCCCTGGATAAGAGGTAATATTGCACTTCAGAAGTCAGTCGGATCCCCTGCCCTCCAAAAAAACCAAGTCAATGGGAACTAAGATTGAACATACTTAGGATTGCATAGGATGGCCACATGGAAAGGAGGACAGGGCTCCTGTATCTTTAACAGTTACACAGAAAAGGGAATTTCAGCAGGTGTCATTTGTATGCATGCAGCACCTGGTGAAATTCCCTCTTCATCACAACAGTTAAAGCTGCAGCCCTCTTTGTAAGTGGTCACTCTATAGCTCCTGCAGCTTTAACTGTTGTGATGAAAAGGGAATTTCACCAGGTGCTGCATGCATACAAATGGCACCTGCTGAAATTCTGTTTTCAACTTAACTGTTAAAGATACAGGAGCCCTGTCCTCCTTTTCATAAGCTGTTGTTATGTTTTATGGTTTTAAATTTTGTATATTGACTTTTAATGTTCAATCTTTAAATTTTTGGAAACTGCCCAGAGAGCTTCGGCTATGGGGTGGTATATAAATGTAATAATAATAATAATAATAATAATAATAATAATAATAACAACAATTTATTTCTTACCCGCCTCTCCGTCTGGATCGAGGCGGGGAACAATAATAATAATAATTAAATTATAATATGGTCACCCTAGGATCACATGCTTTCTGCTACATGTATTGTAGATGTAGCTGCTCCATCTTTCATCTCTTTAATGTTTTTTTGTCTGCATCAGAGAGAAAGAAGATGTAAGAAAACAGGAGAGGGTCACAATTAGAAGGTAACATTGCTTGGATCCCCTGAAAAAGTCCACGAAAGGGGGAGGCACCAGAAAATCTTTTGTCTGGAAGCACTCACACACTTTTCAGAGCCTACAACCTGCTTACCCCCCTTTTCCTCATCACACTTTTGTCAAGTGTCCCCCCCCCCTCAGGAATCAAAATTACCGGAGAAAGGGAAATGTTTGAATTTTCAGGACCTGTGTGAAGGCTGAGACGAGGGATGCTGGAGGAATTTGAGACAGACTAAAATGAGTTTGGATTTCTAAATCCGCGGACATTCAGATTTTTTTTTTTTTACTTTCCTGAAATGTACACAAATTCATTCGCAGGAAAATATGCAAGTTCCTGCAGAGATACATGCTGTGCTGGAAAATATATGCAAATATATGCAAATAATTCCATAAGAAAGTTCAAAACAATTTACATAGTTTTGATTAGTACATTACGGCCCTGTTCAGATGACACCTTAAACCATGGCTTTAACCATGGTGAATAAGGCAAAAAGTCTCATTCATTGTGGTTAAATCCATGGTTTAAGGTGTCTTCTGAACAGGGCCATAATGTACTAATCTAAACTATGTAAATTGTTTTGAACTTTCTTAAGGAATTATTTGCATATTTTTCTGCATAACGAGGAAGGAGGAATTCGAATCCCTCTGTGAATGGACGCTGGAATGGACAACACTACACAATCCATGTGGGACAGATTCCACAAAATCCAGACACATCCCTTGCTGAGACCCTTTGTTCTTGGCGAATATGGACTTTTACTTTAGGGCACCATAATAATAATAAACGGGGAAAAAAATTAAAGGTTTTAAAATTGTGAGCATTTCATTCACTTTAGGTTTTCATTATAGATAGCTGCATGTACATCCTTTTTGTTTTCCCTATTGTAATATTGTACGATTCTTACTACTGAATTTCTTGAATGGGTTCATTTCTAGTCGCTTCTTGTGAATCCTCTCCACAAACAAAGTTGCCACATTCCTGTAAGAAAAATCCCATACTAGTGTAATCCCTTTATTAGAACACCAGAAGATCACCCAAAATGTGCAAGCTTTTGAGATCTGTAGATCTCTTCATCTTGTAAGGTGTTACAAAACACACACTGTGATTTCGCCATCAATCCAGTTTCTCTCTCTCTCCTGCACCGTCCCCAAACCTACTTTTGGATCCTCTTACCTGAGGAAGAGATCTGAGGACCTTGAAAGGTTGCACACTTTTTGTGATCTTTTGGTTCACGTAAAGATATTACACTAATGGGATTTTGGATTTTTTTTATTATGTTCATTCTAGGAAAAGAGAAACAAGATAGGTTCAAAATGAAACCTTTTAAACTAGAAAATGACAACACCACATCATATATGTTGATCTAAGGAATTCCCTGGTTTTGCCCCATGTTCATTATGTCTAGTCCCTCCTTCGACACATTACCGCTTTTGAACCCTTCTCCCTGTGTTGACGTTAAGGTCTAACTGTTGGCCCATGAGGTTGAAAGAGCATATCAGGAGTATGTGTAACACTCTCTTCTAGGGCATGTAGGGACTTCTTTTGGTTTCTATTTTTTCATTCGCCTGACACACCCGACGGAAGTATGAGCTGTTTTAATGCCCAGGACTCCTTTGTACGGATGTACACGTGGTTGGCCCCAAACGAAGCCCCCCCCCCCCCCGCCGCCAGCTCTTCTGCATAGGAAATACGTAACATTGCAAGTAGCTCTGACAAGTCTCATCGCGGGTTGGTTATGCATAGCTACTCCAGCCTGAAGCCGGGCATGCTCCGCCCAGGCAGGCAGTTCTTCATTTCTAAAATTAGGTGTCCGGGGCGGATTGCTCGTTTTCCCTAAAGTTACAGCTCTTCGAGATACACGACCTCACCCATAACGTCCTGTGTGTTCTGGATCACCACAATAACCAGGGAGAGGAAGCTACTCTACACATGCTTAAAGGCACTGCCTCTAAGCTACAACTCCTCCACCCCCCCCCCCCCCCACATACGCACGTAAGCCCTCACTCCTAAACCCAGATGTATTGAATCCAGAATTCCTCAGCGGCCAGTGGGGCAATCCGCTCTGCACATGGTCAGAGGCACTGCTGACATTTCGAAACTTTGTGCCCAGCAAGCCCTTGTCCAGTTGTGTGGGATCGGTAGCTCACGCTGCATATGTTCAGAGGCACTGCCTGAAAGTTACAACTCTCTCTACCCTTGTGAGCCCTCACTCCTAACGGTGTGGGGCGGCCAAGGCGGACGCCACTCTGTGCATGCTCAGAGACACCGACGCTTCCCGTCTTCCAAGCCTGGAGCCTCAGCATTGCTGGAAACAGCCTCGGAGAGGATGGGTGGGGATTATTCCCGGACTACCATCCTGGGCGCCTTCAACCTTCCGCTGAGCAGCCGCGAGGGGCCGAGCAGGGCGTAAAGGCGCGTCGGCCAGCGGCGGTGTTGCCAAGCCTCGCCGTCCGTCCCGCACTTTCCCGCTGGGGCTTTCCCCTCCCTCCTTCCCCGCCTCGGCAACCACGTAAGGTTTGAAGCGGCCACGGCCCGGGCAGCGCCCGCCCCGCCCGTCGCAGCTCCAGTTTGAAGCGGGGAGGGCCTGCAGGAGGAGGCGGTCCTAAGGGCGAAGCCGGGGAAGCCTGGCTGGCTGGCTGGCTGGGGCGGGCGCTGGGCTGCGCGCTCGCTCGCTCGCCTGCCTGCGTGCCGTCATCCTCCCACCCCTCCTCCTCCTCCTCCTCCTCCCTTGGCTGCGCCGCGCGGGCTCTATGACCCCGAGGTTCCGAGCGCCGATGACACGGATTCCGAGGCTCAGTTACGGAAGCAGCAACAGCAGGAGAAGCTGCTCCGGCCGCCGCTGTCGCTACCGCCGCCGCCGCCGCCTCCTCCTCCTCCTCCGCTGTCGCTGTCGCCGCCGGGCGAAAGGGAAGCGCTGCGCGCGCAGAGCCAACTCTTCCTCCCAGCGCCGGGCGAGAGTGTTCGACAGCGGCGGCGAAGAAGGAGAGGCGGCGGCGGCGGCGGCTGCTGCTGGCTGCTGACTGCTGCTGGACAGCCGCCCCGACGTGCTCCCGCTAGCGGGTCTCGCCGCCGCGCCTCCTTTCGCCCAGCCCAGCCGTGCGCTCGGACCATCTCGCCTCTCCGCCCCCGGCGAAAGTGCCGGGGAACCGGCCAGCAGGCCTCGGCTCGGGTACTCTCCGGCTCCGTGCCAGGGGCTGCGCCGAAGCCCGGCGTATGGAAAAGCGAGGCAAGAGGATGGATTGCCCGGCGTTGCCCCCCGGGTGGAAGAAGGAGGAGGTCATTCGCAAATCGGGGCTCAGCGCGGGCAAGAGCGATGTCTACTATTTCAGGTGAGCCCCGCCGGCGACGGGGAAACTGGGCGCGGGGGTGGCGGCTGAAGAAGAGGCTTGGGGGGGGGGGAATTAGGGGAATCCCCCCTCTCCTGCTCCTTCTCTCTCTATAGGAAGCCCGAGCTACGGGACTTTGAGTCAGGGCGGCACCCCGGAGGCCCTTTCGTAATACTTAGGGATCTAACTTGCAAGGGGAGAAGCAGTCGTGCCTCTGAGCATGTGTAGAGTGGCGCTCTCCCTCTTGGCTTCCAAGGAGTCCTAGATTGCACACACACACACACACACACACACTGTGCGGGCATGAAGGTTGACAGGGAGTAGAAAGTTCAGGCTTCCTCTGAACATGTGCCAAGTAGCTTTAGCCCCCTGGTTTCCAGGGAGCTCCAGATTTCAGGCGTCTGGGTTTCAGGCGTGAAGGTTTTCTGCAGGGTGGAGAGTTGTAACTTTCAGGGGAACTAGCAACTTCTCCTCTGATTTTTGGAAATAAAGAAGGGTTTGTTCTTTAACCGGTAGTGGCAGGGGTTGGGGGGATGATTGGGCAGAAACTAGTGTAGGATGGCAGTCTGTTCCCCACTTCGCTTGCGATCTCTGTAGCATTCAACTTGGGTACCTTTTATTCCCCCCCCCCCACTTCTTTCCCAGCAGTTTCATCTTGCTTTTTTTTTTCCCACATGGAAGGAGCCACCTTTTCCTTCTTCCACACCCATGGCAGGAGTGGCTGACTGGTAGATCCAGCCCAGGCCATGAATCCATTTTATCTGACCTCTGGTGGCGGCCTTACCACGTTTTATATTTATTCCGCTGGTATCTCAGCTTCCCTATGTGGAGCTCGGAGCAGCAGTTTAACCCTCCCCACGGCTCTGTGGAGGTGTGATAAAAAACAACAACCCAACACTTCTGCCTGCAGTTTTGCTCGCCGGGCGAGGAAAGCGAGGCCTTTTCAAAGTTCTGCCCAGGAGAAACACACCTCGCTTTGAGGTGTCAACGTCTGTCTCTCTCTCTTGGTTTTTGTACCTCATGCTCGGAGTGCGGGTGTTCCCTGACGGCAGCCAGCCCCTCAGAAAGGGCTTGGCTTGCTTGGGGGTGTCCGTTTGTGGCCACCAGACGGCTGTCTTGTGAACGGTGACCCCCGGGAATGAAGAAACCCTGCCTTGCGGTGGGCACATGGGTGTCCCTACAGAGGGATTCTGAGTGAGGCCTACCACACTTTCCCTTCGGACGTGTGTACCCCTGTGACACCCGCACAGCCATCACTTGCCCTCGCTGCTTCTCTCCTTTAAATATTCCTCCGCTCCAGAGTGTTTTGGGGGAATGAGGCTCACAGTAGTAGGGCCCCACTTCTGGCTGCTTCCCTGCTCTCACTAGGCCTGAAATGCTCCAGAGCGGCCTTTCCCCCAACCTGGGACCCTCCAGATGTGCTGGCTGGGAATGATGGGAGTTGTGGTCTAACACATCTGGAGGGCCCCAGGTTGGGGAAAGGCTGCTCTAGAAGGAGAGGGTAAAGTAACTGAAGGGTGCTGCGGCTGTTTTTCATTGCTCCTGGCGCTGCTTGGGGTGGGGACAGTGAACAGACACTAGCGCCAAGCAAGAGGCTCGGGGGGGGGGGTCATTCGAGGTATAATTCAGCCTTCCCCAACCGGTGCTTTCCAGATGTTTTGACTATGCCTCCCAGGATTGCCCATGCTGGCTGAGGCTGATGGGAGTTGAAGTGCAAAACGGAGAGTGCCAGGTTGGGGGAAGGGCTGATATTCTCACTTAATGCCTCTCACTGGTGGAAGACGAAGGGTTTCTTGCTGATGTCCTGCCCCAAACACCATTATCACTCCTGTTCCTCAAAACAGTGAGCGTCCCAGGGCATCCCTCAAATTCCAGGGCATGCTCCCCACTTTTGGGTGGCACGTTGCACTTGAAACGGCCCTCTGCTGGTCTCTCAAGGCAGGCAGCCTGGCACACAGAGTGTCTGTTTGAAAGGAATCCTGTCTACTCATGTGATGATCTCCCTGCTTGCTCCTGAGGCAGGCTGTTTCTCCATGTTTATCGCCTGCAGGAGGAATGCCCCAGACTGGAGCAGCTCCTCCCCATGGATTTAATCTCCCTATACTTTCAGCATTTTCCTCACTTCCCTCCCCTGCCTGTCTATTCCCCAATGACAGAGTAACCACTCTACACACCCCTTCTTATTTCTGCCCATACAGCACATTTCTCCGATGATTGGTAACACTGTTGTTTCTATCACTACTTGTTAGGGCTAAAGTATAGCACTTTCAGCCTGCAAGCTGTGTGCGGTCATGTTTTTGCTTTTTTTAATTGACGTTGTTGCAAAACCCCTGTGAGTTTAAAGGCCAAGTTACAAGTTGCACAAAGTTCCATGTAACTTTTTCCTGACTCCAGGTACTGGATGCTGCAGTTAGGAGTGGAGGAAGGGGATGCTTAAACCTTGCCAGCAATTGCTGCTCTAACATCCCTGCCCCAAACCCTTCTTTTCGCCTCACTGGGGGAAATACACAGTGGGCCTTTTCTCCCTGTGTATTTGGGGGTTGGATGGTTGGGGGTAGCTGCTAGAAGTATAACGTTCCCCAACCTGGCGCTGTCTGGATGGTTTGAAGTACAACTCCCAGCATCCCTGACCATTGGCCCTGCTAGCTGGGGCTGTTGGGAGTTTAAGTTCCAAACATCTGGAGGGACCCAGGTTGGAGAAGGCTAATTTAGAGGAAGAATGACTGGCAGTGAGAGGGTTAAACACCCCTCACCAACATTCCTTCCTCTCTTCCTAATTGCAGCTTTCAGCAGCTTGTTTTCATTAAAACTTTTTAAAAAGGCAAAACTTTGGGGGAAAGTTACTTAGAATTCCGTGTAACATGTAGTTTAGCTTGGGGGGAAAAAGCTTTAAAAATGGTAAGCAGATAGTTAAGTAGGTTCTAAACTGATATGAATTATATTCCCATTTTACAGGTGGAAATGAGACTGCAAGAGAGTGACTTTTCTGAAGTCACACAGAAAGTGTGAGACTTGAATTCATTCCTCTGGATTCAAGCCCACTTCTTGCTATCGTTTTTGTCCCATTCCCTATAGTCAGGAAAAGGAAGATACATTTAAATTTATTTGTTTCTGATGTTGCACTGAATTATTGTTTCTTTTGTTTTGCAAATCTTGCTTTCCTTGGCTTTTGCAGATTTGGGCATTTGTATCATGTGTGAATCCATCTGATGTATGTATTCTAGAATTAATCTTAGCATAGCAAACTGATGGTGGATGAAATTTGTGTTAAGTTGCTCCATGATGGATTTCCCCCCTAGGTTTTGTACGTATGATAAGGTGACCATATGGAAAAGAGGACAGGGCTCCTGTATCTTTAAGAGTTGTATAGAAAAGGGAATTTCAGCAGGTGTCATTTGAATGCATGCAGCACTTGGTGAAATTCCGTCTTCATCACAACGGTTAAAACTGCAGGAATCCTGCCCTAGAGTGACCAGATACAAAAGAAGGCAGGGCCCCTGCAGCTTTAACTGTTGTGATGAAGAGGGAATTTCACCAGGTGCTGCATGCATTCAAATGACACCTGCTGAAATTCCCTTTTCTATACAACTCTTAAAGATACAGGAGCCCTGCCCTCCTTTTCATGTGGTCACCCTAAAATAGGAAAGGTTGTGTGGCTGTATGGGGAACTCCAGACGGCCAGATTTGGTGCTTGAGGTTCCAACGCCCCTGGGATTAAAGGCACGCACTGCCTGGGAGCCACATTCTGTTATGTGGATTCCTTTGCCCTTTTGTAACTCATAGTGACAAAATGGCAGTTGCAGGATGGATGTGCCTGGAAGAAGCTGCCTTCTGCCTTCCCCTGTGATGCATGCAAATACAGGTGTGGTTCCCACCCAAAGGGAGAAGGGCTAAGCCTGCTGATGTCATCCTGCCCAATTTTGGCAGAAGCCTCCACAGTACTGCACTCACTGAGCAACATGGGTGGAGAGTTTGGTGCCCAAAGGGAGGTGGGGTGATAGCATATTTGGCTGCATCTGTTGCTTGATTCCCCGCCTGGATTTCCATCCGTACACCCGTTTCTGTAATCATTTTTTAGATTTCTTTTTAAATGCTTATAGCCTGCCTTTCCATCAAATGATCTACAGCAGGGATGTAGAACATCTTTTAGTCTGAGAGCCAAATTTAATTTTGGGGAAACTGTTGGAAGCCGTATTCCAGTGGTGGGCAGGGCCAAAAGCAAAAGGGGTGATGACCCCCCCCCCAAAACATACCATCTTATTTTCACTTAAAGCTCTTAACTGCTATCAACTAATCCTTAGAAGAGACCTTCCAACCTTTTAAAATGGAGGGAAGCTGCACAACCCCCGCCCCAAATGATTGGGGGTTGGGAGAATGAGGATGGGGCCAGGGGAAGTGGGTATGGCCCTCTGGGGAGTTCTGGGGTTCTGGATTAGATCCCTTGCTCTCCCAATCTACAAGGTGGCTAACATCAGATTTGAAGAAGACATCATTAAAAGACAGCACAGAACAAATAACAGTAAAACATTAAGCTAAGACAGCAATCCTATGCCCCCTAGACAGAGTCGGGGTGGGGTGGGGTGAAGGAAAGTTTGGATTCCAGGATTTGAAGTCAGAGACACCACTCTGACTTTGGTGCCAGGAATCTGAGCTCCCCACCCCCTCCCCCTTGCAGCCGGTGCGGAGAGAACAGCACCAGATGCCTCTCTGAGGTCACAAAGGCAACCTCGGAGAGGAGGGAAAGGGGACATGTCAGTGGATGGGCTTATATTGTATAGCCACACCTCCCCAGCTTCTTTCCCTCCCGCTCTTCATAGCCCCAGCTAGATGGGCGGAAAGCCTGTCTAGCCAAACTACAGAGTGGGAGGAGCACGGAGGTGAAGATCGCTTCCTCCGCTCCTCCCGCTTTGCATTAGATGGCCGTAAGCCTCAAGGTTTGTGGGCTTATAGCCATCCCAATAGGATTACACTTTAAGATTCTTTCATATAGAAACATCTCCTACTTCAAACAGTCTCAAGTGGTTCCCCCACCCCTGAACAATTCATTACTCCTGCTATTTCTCAAGGGAACTCACATATCCATCTGCCTGTTCTATGAAGTCATCCATGGAGGTTCTTTTCAGATACTCCCGATGATGAAGGTTCAGCTTATGTTGACTGAGACTCTGGCCTTCTCTATAGTGACACCCCCATGCTGGAATGTCCTTCCCAGGGTGGGGTGTGTGGCATGTACCCTTATAAGTTGTGCACTGGACCCCTAACCATATTTCCACGGACATAAGTCCCACTTAGTCTGGTGAAACTTAGGCTGTAGTTCTGTATTCACTCACCTGAGATAGGGTGACCCTATGAAAAGGAGGACAGAGCTCCTGTATCTTTGACAGTGGTATTGAAAAGGGGATTTCAGCTGGTGTCATTTGTATGCATGCAGCACCTGGTGAAATTCCCTCTTCATCACAACAGTTAAAGCTGCAGGAGCCCTGCCCTCTTTTGTATCTGGTCACTCTAGTATAGCTCCTCCTCCTCCTGATTTAAGGGGACTTCAGTGAGATCAGGCATCAGTTGAGTTCAGAGGGAAGAAAAGTACAGAGCAGTGCTGATGAAATTAATTGGGTTTTAGAGAAGGCTGATGGGAAGTAGCTGCTGAATAATTATTTCTGGGTACTGTACTTTAAGAAGGATGTGGACCAGGGCTGAGCGACTATTTTTCTGTTGAGGCTGCATTCCATTACAGGGGAGTTGGTTGGCCTCACGTTGGTAGAAAGCAGGGCCAAAGTGGGCAGGGTGAGAGAGCCGAAATTGAGTGAGTGAGCTGGATTTTTTTGCCTCCCCTTTTCCTCTCTCTTTCTGCCATCACTCCCCTCCCTCTGCTCTTCATTACCACACAGCAAGACTGTCAGGCAAGGGATAGATAGATCTCTCTTCGCAGACGTCTGACCTGTTCGCATATAGAGGGCTTTCAGAATTGGGTGGAGCCCACACATTGCCCACCCCTCATGTAGACGATTGGAACAGGTTCAGAGGAGAGCGACAGAGATGGTCAGGGTCTAGAAAAGAGGTCCCATGAAGAAAGGTTGGAGACTGCATGCGGAGCTTGGGTTCCCTCTACAAGAATTCAGTTTGACGCCTGGTTGTCTGATTATGTGCATCTTCTTGCAGTTGCTTTTACGCCTAATCCCTATACACGGGAGGCAGTGAAGCGCATTAGTGGTTGTATGAAACGCGCTTTAAAGGTGTTTACATGCGCAGCATCGCTTGTTTACATGGTCATAAGGCGCTTTAACTCCTGAGATAAATTAAAACTCGCTATTTAACGCACATTCGATAATGCGCATAATTGGACAGAAAAAGCACCTCAACCCCCGATTTGTGCTACGTTCATGTGGAGGTAAAATCGGTAATGCACTTTGAAAGAGCTTTAAATCACTCTTGTAGAGGCACCCTTGGAGAAGAGACATGATAGCACTCCTCTAATACCTAATAGAACAGGGTGAATACTTATTTTCCTGCCGCCCCACAGGGCAAGACTAGGTCTGCTAGGCTTAACTTACAGGAGGATGGGTTTTGGTCGATGATCAGGAGTAATGTCTTAATCATACGAGCAACAGTGGAAACAATTACCGAGGAGTAAGAGGTCATGGGCTGTCCCTTGCTGGAGATCTTCAAGCAGAAGCTGGCCAGCCATTCCTTTGGGATGCTGTAGCTCTCGAATTCGTGCCTCGAGTAGGAGGTTGAGCTATTATTTGTTGTTCTGAAGATGTACAGTATACTCTGTCTTCCAATCCAGGCTGCTTACAAGCAACAGGTTGTAATAACAAAACCCTTCCTCCAAAAGCAGTCACGTTACTCACACAAGCTTCTGGCTGATGGATGCAGTCAGAACGTCCCTTTGGCTCTGCATCCCAAGGGAAGCTGACAGTTGGAGTCAAGTGTTCTTTCTGGCAGGGAGGGGGAAGCAAGCTCCCTGCCGCTAAGAACATAAGAAGAGTCATGCTGGATCAGACCAAGAGTCCATTTCGTCCAGTATTCTGTTCACAGGTAGCCAACCAGCTGCCCATGGGAAATCCACCAGCAGGACACGAGCGCAACAGTGCCCTCCCATCCATGTTCCCCAGCAACTGGTGTAGATAAACACACTGCTTCTGATATTAGAGGTAGCATATAGCCATCAGGACTAGCAGCCTTATCCTACATGAATTTGTCCAATCCCCATTTCAAAGCCATCCAAACTGGTGGCCATCGCTATAGTGGAAGTCGATTCTGTAGTTTAACTGTGCACTGTGTGAAGAAGCCCTTCCTTTCGCCTGGCCCTGAATCTCTCACTAATCAGCTTCATGGGATGATCGCATTGGGTTCTAGTCTTAGGAGAGAGGGAGAAAAATGTCTCCCTCTCCACTTTCTCCACGCAGCGCATTATTTTGTACACCTCTATCATGCCGTCCCTTACTCAACTTTTTTCTAATCTAAACAATCCCAGCTGTTGTTACCTTCCCTTATAGGGGAGTTTCTCCAGCTCTGCAATCATTTTAGTTGCGCTTTTTCTAACTCTACAATGTTTTGTTAAAGTCCGGTGTCCAGAATTGTACACTGTATTCCAAAGGGGGTTCATCGTAGATTTGTATAAGGGCACTATGGTAATGGCAGATAGATTGCCGGCTGAGGGTTCAGGCCAGGCTGGTCTTCCACTTGCCATGATGTTGGCTGCTGAGGGGCTGGAGCAATCTCCTGGGCAGTCTTCCCTTCAGCTGTCGGGTCTCAAGGCCTAGAAGCCCTCCTTCAATTCAGATTATGTTAGTAAGGTTGGTTTATGGCAGGGATTTCCTCTTACCAGAAAGAGGAATTAACCAGTTGTGGAGGACACTACATGCAAGTTTCCTGATCTCCCAAAGAAAAGTGTTGGGATAACTGCTTTTTGTAAACACACACACACACACACACACTGAAAGATGTGGGAAACAGACTTGGGGTAGCCCTGTAGGGGCCAGGCACTTGTAATGTGAGCTGTGCCCCCTCCACATGGCTTCGGCCATGGATCACATTGCCTGATGTGGTCCTCGTGAGACCTCTTGGACTCCACTTTTTGTTTTAGACCACACTTTGGATAAGTGGATGCTTTTTAAAAGGAAATGAATAAATGCCTAAAACATGTATATAACATCAGGAAGATGGGATTGAGGGTCTATTGAATGACTAAAGTTTGGTTCTGTGTAGCATGTGAAAAAGCTCTCTGTTTCTTAGGTCACCTTTCCCTAACCTGGTGTCCTCCAGATGTATGTGACTACAACTCCCAGAAGCCCCTAGCCAGCATTGCTGGGGATGTAGTCCAACACATCTGCAGAGCTCCCGGTTGGGGAAGGCTGGTTGGCTCAGTTAGACATACACCCTTTATCCCAGAGAAATCAAACTTGGGTGGGGTGGGAGGGAGTGTTTGCTTTTCAAGAATTGGGTTGTGACCAGAGTTGTGCTTCCAAGTTCCCTGTTGGGAACAGATTAGAGTAGTTTTACGACCTCAACAGGCAGTCAACATAAAATCCTGTATTTATAACGTCTCACCCCTCCCTGTCCCCAGCAGTGCAGAAAACATGCTTTATGGTGCGGTTCAGATCTCCTTGATGTCAGTGGCGTGACTGAGTTTCATGATTCATGATTGTGGCCCATTCACCCCTCCCCTAATTCTCTTGTAAAGAGGATTGGAGGGTGGGGGACATAGAAACTACTTGGTGATTTTAGAGTACTCCGGTAGTTCAGTTTCTCCTTTTTATTGCCCAAATTCTTTTGCTCTGGCTCGTAGTGAGCCGAAAGGCCCTTCGCTTGCTTGCTTTTGTTTACTATGTCCTGTTGGCTGCATTTAACAGGCAAAGGGATTTAGCCTCCCCTCCAACAGCTCCCCACGTGTGCCTCTCCGGCCTGTGCTCTCTTGGGACAAGGAATGTTTGTCTCCGATTTGCTCTGCAAAACTGTCAGGTTGCCTTGAAAAGGTTCCCCGTGCTGCGGCCACCAAACGAGAGAAAAAGAGCTGGCAGAAATCTGTTTCGCCATCAAAGCCCTCTTTGCTCTCTTTCTCTCTCCACCCCCTCCCCCGCCCTGGACTTTCAAAGGAGAGTTTCATCTCAGATCTCGTTCTTTCTGCATTATTGCCTTTGTTTGACCCTGTGTGCCACCAGCCGTATGCAAATGTGCTGGCCCACAATTGGCCACTGTCGGGCACCAATTCTCAACGGCGGCCTCGTTGTGACGCAGGCCACCCGGGAGTGGGTGGGTGGGTGGAGCACAGTGTTGTCATGAGCATGGAGTGATGTTAATGGGTGGTGAGTTGCCTGCTGTTTTTTTTGTTTTGTTTTTAGTATCCTGACGTGTGCTCTGAATGGTGAGGGGGTCCTCTTGAGTTCAGTGGGTCTCATGCCAAAATACGTGCACAGGAGATTGCCCTCTTAGGACAGACTGTATTTTCCGCCCCTTGATTTATGTTCTTATTCTCGCTCTGAAAACCTTGACCCAAGGGAGAGTTTCGTGAGTTCTGGGAAGTTCTTTCCGCAAATATGGAACGGGGTGTTGCAAAGAACGCTGGGCTGCTGCCCAGACTGGCAGTTCCACGTGGACTTTCCTCTCCTGCATAAAGTCCAGGTCAACTTTATCCTGTCTCCCATCACCATTGGGGCTCTTCAGACAACTGAGAAATGTGGTCGTGAGGGTCCTGCTGCGCTCATGTCATGCTTGTGGCTTCCTGGTCGACAAACGGTTGGCCACTGTGTGAACAGAATGCTGGACTAGATGGACCGTTGCTCTCATCCAGCATGGTTCTTCTTCTGTTCTTAACCCCACCCCCTCCCAACACATTTTCAGCAACCACATAAGGCAGGAATGAGATTGAACTTGCTAGCCACACTCCCTGAAGCCAAAGTGTCCCCTCGTCATATCTCCATCTTCGGCATTGGTATGAAAGGGGATTTACGTACACACATCTATACACGCGTGGCGCTCCTCCATGTGAGCAGGGACCGTGATTGTCCACTGAATGCTTGGGAGACGGGGCGTATGTGCAGGCCTCTTGCGCATCTCCCCTCCAGTAGCAGCTCATGATGTTGAGCAAGGTTAATACTCCCCCTCATCTGACCCTTTGAGGCTGGTTTGAGAAGCTCATGTGATATGATTGGGAAGGGAAGGTGTTGTTGTTGGCTCGTCATGGATTTGCCTTGGCCAAGCTACCGTCTTATCAGCCTAGCATGATTAAATAGGTGTTAGGGGGAAATGCTGAGATGAGCGTCTTGGGGAAATAAAGGGGAGGGGGGAGATAGAAATGACCAAATTTTTATCCTGCTGTTCTCCTCCCCAGCCTTGTGACTCAATTTGCATAAAATCTTTATCCTCCCCACATTGGCCATGGGTAGGGAATCCTTTTCAGCCCAAAGGCCAAATGTGGCCAACTTTCAGGGAGGGGGCAACAGGAAAAACAGGCCGGAACACTTAGTTTCTCTCCTACACATCCAGGCAGATGGCTCCTATTCCTATCAATCAAAAGGCATTGGGCAGCTATTCTGTCTTTTCTTCCTTAATGCCCCCCTCCCCCGGCCGGGTAAGAAAAAAAGATGGAGGAAGCATTGGGAAAACACACGAGATCTATAACTTGAAGACAATGTCATCTTGGACCTGCCCTCTGTAAAATTCTCTGAATGAGGCTGCGCGATTGCACAATAAAAGCGTTGTCTGGAAGCACCCACACATTTGTGCACATCCGTACAAAACACCCACCCACCCACACCCACATACACCGATCCGTCCATAGCAACATAGAAAGCTGCCTTATACTGAGTCAGACCATTAGTCCAACTAGCCCAGTATCGATGACACTGACTAGCAGCATCTCTCCAAGATTTTTTCCTAGACCTCCCTGGAGGTGCCGGGGATTGAACCTGGGACCTTCATGTGGTCTACTGCTGAACTATGGCAACTCCCTAAATACACATGCACATACAAATGGATTCAGCCACATAATTCAGAGATAACACTCCTCGGAGAATTATTTGGAGGTTTCCTACTTCTAATGAGTGTTCCCTCTCTGGTGCAGCTGTGAGAGAGTTGGAAGCCTTTGCTTCCATGTTAGATCAACCACAGTTTAATGTGTCATCCGAACCCTAAACTGTGATTAATCTCAGTTGTGGTGAGTGAAAACAAGCCAGCTTCACAAACTGTGGCTTGAAGTTGGCTTGTTCCCACCAACCGTAGTGAAGATTAACCACAGTTTGTCTAGGTTCAGATGACATCATAAGTTGTGGTTAATCTAAAATAGAAGTCAAAGCTTCCAAACTCCATCTTGCAATTACTCTGGGGTGGGGGTTGGGGAGGGGGAAATGACAGGATAAGATGTACAAGCTTTAGAGGGGGCTAGGCTTGTCCCCGTAATGCAGAAAGATAGCTTTGCATTCTGTTGAGCTATTCTGCTTACATTTATTCTCATAAGAATCTTGCGTAACAGATGACTATTATTTTCAAAAATAAGAAATTGGGGGCAAGATGCTGTAACTTTAAAAAACACAACCCAACTCAAACTTGTGAGATGCGGATCTCCGGGTTTCAGGGTCACACAAGCTCAAAAACGGGTACTACAGGGTTAAGCATGGTGCAGATACAACTGTCCCAGTGCTAACCATACTTAGGCGATTGGAAAATGTCACTTCCCCACTAGGCCTTGGAGTTGGGGAGAAGGCAAGGGAAACCGAGGAAGAAGTTTTGAACACTTTTCAGCTATGAAGGAAATCTTACGTAAGCCAGAGCTCACAAAATTAGTATGTTGCAATCTGGTGTCACCTACATTTTGAAATCCTTTTATGGTTGCACGCCATAGTTTTCCCGATTAAAATCCTACTTGATCTCATCACGTGGATGGGTGTAATTGCCTGGTTATAGAACCCTAAGGCAGTGTAACACAGCCTGAATAGAACTTTCCCAGCCTTCAGATATGAAACGTTGATTAGTTATACGAACTAGGGATGTGCACTGGATCGGTTCCGATCCACGATCCGAATCCGATCCAGGGGGAAATCGGATAAATTATCCGATTTCTGATCTCCCCGCTGGATCGGCTGATCCAATCCGAACTGAACCGAAAAGGTTCCGATCCGGTTCGGATGGATCGGCGGATCGGCAGGTGCCCGCTGGCGCCCGCCATCGCTTCCATTGGCGGGTGCCAGTGGGCGCCCGCCAATGGAAGTAGACAGCGGGGGAAGGGGCTTCCCTAGCGGGGAAGGTAAGCGGGGGGGAGGGGAGGAGGGGGCACGCACGGCGGGCTTACCTTCCTGGAACATCCACTCCCATCCGGCGCCGGCCACTACTGCTCCCGGGCTTCACGGCCTGCTCCCGGGTGGCGCGCCGGGTGATGACATCACCCGGCGCGCCACTCTAGAGCAGGCCGCAAAGCCCGCTGGCAGTAGCCGCCGGCGCCGGACGGGAGCGGGTGTCCCGGAGAGGTAAGGAGGAGGCGCACGGAGGGGAGGAGGGGGGCCCTTACCTTTCCGGGACGCCCGCTCTCATCCGGCGCCAGCGTGGGTACCAGCGGATGGAAGCGGACGGCCCCGGGGGGGGTAGGGAGCACGGGGGAGGGGGCTTACCTGCCGGGGCTGTCCACAGCAGACGGTCCCGGGGGGGAGGGAGGGAGTTAGGCCCCCCTCACCCACCCGCCGCCATTTTTTTCCCCATAGACTTGCATTGCAATGCAAGTCTATGGGGAAAAAAATGGCGGCCAATCCAAAAATTTCCGATTTTTGGATCGGGATCGGACTCGATCCGGTCCGGGGGGCCTCCGATTTTGTCCGAACCGGTCCGTGACAAAATTGGAGGTCCCGATCCGGGTCCCGATCCGATCCGGGGGGTCCATGCACACCCCTAATACGAACCCAGATAGTTGGCTTATCGAAGGCAGCGATAAAATGTAGGTTTGGAATATTGCTAGGCAAAAGTATCTGAGTAGACATCAGCTTTGTAAATATGCAATTTTCCTAGTGCTGAAAGTTTTAATTAGTAGATTAATGAACTAATCTACAGTGGGGAGAGGGCTATTGTCAGGCACATCTTTGGGAAACAAAATGCTGAACTAAACGGGCTAATCCAGCAGGGTCTTCTTCTGAGTGTTATAAAGCTTCAATCCTATACATACACCCTTACCTGGGAGCAAGTTTCATTGTATTCAGAGGAACTTACATTTAAGGAGACATGCATAGGATTGCATTGTTAGGCTGCAACCCTGTACACACTTACTTGGGAGTAAACCCCATGGAATGGATGGATCTTACTTCCAAGATCACTTGCACTTGGATCGAACTGCAAGGCTGTAATCTTGAACAGTTACTAGGGAGTATGGTCTGCTGCACTTGATGAGACTTACTTGTGAGTAAATGTGTTAGGATTGGATGACAAGATGCCTTGAGTAGGGTGACCATGTGGAAAGGAAGACAGGGCTCCTGTACCTTTAATTAGGGTGACCATGTGGAAAGGAGGACAGGGCTCTTGTATCTTTAACAGTTGTCTAGAAAAGGGAATTTCAGCAGGTGTCATTTGTATGCATGCAGCACCTGTTGAAATTCCCTCTTCATCACAACATTTAAAGCTGCAGGAGCTGTGTCCTGTTTTGTATCTGGTCACTCTAGTACAGCAGGACAGGGCTCCTGCAGCTTTAACTGTTGTGATGAAGAGGGAATTTTACCAGGTGCTGCATGCATACAAATGATACCTGCTGAAATGCCCTTTTCTATACAGATGTTAAAGATACACGGGCTGTGTCCTCCTTTCCATATGGTCACCCTAACCTCCTGTGAAAACTTGCTGTTGACACTGCTCATTTTCAGCTCAAAATCATTTTTTTAACACTTCTTCATATGCATTTTAAATTATGGCAGCAGAAACCACACATGCCTTCTGATATTCACATTCCACGTGGGAAAAGAGGGTTAGGAATAGGTTCAATCCAAGGCCCTGAGCAATGATCTCAGTTTTCTGCCAAAAGAAATTGAAATGATATGCAAACCAGGCAGCTTGGGGCTTGTTGTTTGATGTGTTCTTTCATAGATGCAAAGCAAAGGTCCTGATTGTGCAAAACATCTCTGTATGTATGTAAATTATAATTATGGGTTAGTGTGTGTGTGTGTGTGTGTGTGTATATATATATATATATATATATCAACCCCCCCCCCCCCAACAACTGTTTCAGCTAGATACAAACAGGCATGGGACGTGCAGACCTAAGGAATTTATAGCCATTCTCGTCTCCCTTTTCAGGGCAGGGTGGCCATTTACACATTGCTAAGAAAGGAGAAATGCATTACTCCCAATAAGTGGACACGGATTAGCATAAGATCTGCATATGCTAGTTTAGATGTATATATGGACAGGGATAGCTTGGCCATGGTGGTACAGGCATTAGTAACCTCAATGCTGGATAACTGCAATGTGCTGTATGTGGGGCTGCCCTTAAAGCTGCTCCAGAAGCTGGAGCTAGTGCAGAATGCAGCAGCTTGGCTGTTGTCCAGAGCTGCCCCTTTTCAGCCTGCAACTCCTTTGCTGAGGGAACTGCACTGGCTGCCTATTTGCTACCAGGCCAGGTGTGAGGTTCTAGTGTACAAAGCCTTAAACAACTTGGGACCAGGATACCTGAGAGAGCGCCTTCTCCCTTACCAACCTGCTGGTTCACTGAGGTCGTCTGAGGGCATGCTCCTGGTGGTTCCACATGAACCTATGGTCTGATTGGTGTCCACCAGGAGAAGAGCCTTCAGTGCGGTGGCCCCCTTCTTATGGAACTCGCTGCCTTTGAACGTCAGGCAGGCGCCAACATTATATTACTTCCAGCGCCTCCTGAAAATGTTGTTGTTTCTGAAGCTTTCCCTGAATGACTGGCTGTGGTTTTGAACTTTGTTCTTTTAAAAATGTATTTTTTTATATGGAGTTTTAATTCTGTTTTTATTTTCTTTTATTTTATTTGTTCACCACTCTGAAATCTTCAGGGAGTGGTATATAAATATTGTAAATAAATAAAACAAATAAATAAAACTTTTAGAAATAACTACTACAATTTAACTAGAAATACAATGACCCTGTTCAGATGACACGCTAAGCCATGGTGGTTGAGCATTTTGAAATAAACATTATGGCTTAGTGTGTCATGTGCGCCATTCCTCAACATGGTGGCTACATAACCAGAGTTTAAGCACACTCACTAACCATTAGCTGCCAAAGAGTTAGCAGCCTAACTATGTCTTAGTATGCATCTTTCCAGATTGGGAAGATTGTGACCAGGTGTTCTGGGTGCCCTGCATAGTCTGGACTATCCTCTGTAAAATAGGGCAGAGGGCCACCGTTTCAGACCTGGGAATCTTCTTTCGCTCCATCCTGCAACATGGAACCCACCTTCAATTACTTTGCCTTTTTTAAAAAAACAACAACACAACAACACTTTTTAAAAAACTAAAACCCTTAACTAGACTTCAGCAAAATAAAGAAAAACACCAAAGGAGAGCAATGAATAAATAGACCATAGACACAGCATTTTCTAAAAAGGAGGGTTAGGTAAAAAGGTACATAATAATATTCGTTATTTCCCCTTCTGGCTCACCTCAAAAGCCTAAAACCATACCTCTCTTCTAACTGCAGATTTTCCTAATATATGTTAATGCTTTTGTAATTCCTCTTTTTGGTGCCAATACTTTGCAGCCGTTAACAGTTGCGGTTGCTCGTTACTGAATGAGGCTGCTCTAAACTTCGGCCTTTTTAAATTGTATATGCTAATAATAAAGCCACTAATTATTAAAATCATAATTAATAAGGATGATATGATTATGATATGATTATTATTTGCGTATCACTTTCAAGTGTTCAAATACTTCACACTTTATCTAGTTGTAATCCCTCACCTACTGAAGTCTGGCAGTTTTCTCATATGGTCATTGTCATGTTGACTGTATATGCACCATTGTTGCCAGTTGAGTGTGATGTGTGTGTTTCACGCTCCTTTCAGTGAAAGGTAATCTGAGTGGTTTACATGGCAGCGAGTGTGTGTTTTGACTGCTAGGTAATGGGATTTGGCAGCAGCGAAGAGAAGCTTAAAGCGCCGTTCTACTTGACAAAGTTTTCTCTTTCAAGCTTGGTTCCTTCTGAGTGAACAAATCCGTTGCTTTTGAGTATTGGGTTGCACTTTCTGACTTGCAAAGGCAGCATCTGAAAACTGGCCTGGTTGTGGAACTGCGGGTGGGTAAATGGAGCTAGATAGACATGGGTCCCTTTCCATTCCTTTTCTGTAGGCTTGTTTTGCCTTCCGTTTCTGTTACATTGCACAAGCCCATTGGAAGAGATGAGAATGCAGAGGCGTTGTTTTAATAAGAAGGTGCGTGGCGGTAGGTTTTCTGGTGGTGGTTGTAAAATAGCTCCTTCACCTGAAAGGCCCAAAGCGTCTTTAGAAGCTTCCGGAAGTGCTCAAAGTGGTGACCTGACGCCTCAGTGCTAAAACCTGCTACATTATTTTAGGCTGACTAGATAAAATCCAGGTCAGGGCTCATATAACTTTAACAGTTGTAGAGAAAAGGGAATTTCAGCCAGTGTCATTTGTATGCAATTAGTTCCTGGTGAAATCCCCTCTTCATCACAACAGTTAAAGCTGCAGGCACTATACTAGAGTGACCATATACAAAAGAAGGCAGGGCCCCTGCACCTTTAACTGTTGTGATGAAGAGGGAATTTCACCAGGAACTAATTGCATACAAATGACTCTGGCTGAAATTCCCTTTTCTCTACAACTGTTAAAGTTACATGAGCCCTGACCTGGATTTTATCTGGTCAGCCTACATTATTTTCTTTATAAAAACATGTTTATCCCTCCCTTCTGCCTTTTAAAAGACACCCTCCACCTTCCCGGGGCAGCTAACATCAAAACATTTAAAAACAAATCGAAATGCGATAAATAGTTTACTAGAAGAAGAGAACAGATTAAATCAGCTAGGATGACAAAAGTCGTTCGCTTTCCTACTGGCCCTCTGGCAAATGCTTTATGAAAGAGACACATCTTCGCAGCACATCAAAAGACCTACGTCTTCAGGGCTAGTTAGGGAATCTCTCCCTGTGGTGTCATGACCAAAAAGGTGCCACCCACATACCTACCTCCTACAGGCCCGTTG
This sequence comes from Anniella stebbinsi, assembly GCA_029215795.1. Lineage (NCBI taxonomy): Eukaryota > Metazoa > Chordata > Lepidosauria > Squamata > Anniellidae > Anniella > Anniella stebbinsi. The sequence goes on along the minus strand of JARDYH010000002.1, from coordinate 15,527,242 downwards.
ATGCTGGAATGCAGAGAAGGGCCTGTTAAATTAATCTCTGTAGTCAAGTAGGTACATGTGGGTAGAAATATCTCAGTCCCAGGTTGGAGAAGGCTGACTGAGGGCCTTAAATTGCACTTTGCTTTAAACTGGGCCTAGAAACTAGTTTGGTGACTGGTGAATGTGGTACACTACTGGGAGCAAAATGCTCTTTGCTCCTCGTCCAAATTCTGATAGCTGCATTTTGAACGGAAGTTTCTGAGCGCTCTTCAAAGACAGCTGCATGTAAAGAACATGGCTGTAGCCCAGCCCATTCAAACCTGCATTCATTTCAAATGAAGTGCCCTTGGTTTGAGCTGCCCTGGGAATGAGAGCCGAGAGGTGAAAATCATCCGATAGGGTAGTGGTCGCTAGCTGGAGGCCTTTGGCCATATACCTGGGCCCTTCAGCCTAGGGCCAAAAGAGGGGCAGAGAAAATGGCAAATGGGGCACCAGGCCTTGTTGGCTAGGGGATGGGTGTTAAGGCACCGGCTCACTTCCCTTGCTTCATCCTCAAAGTGGCTCACCAGGGAAACCTGCTGACCAGGCCTATAGGCAATGCAATTATACCCGCTACAGACTCAAAATGTTCCCCCTGTTGAGGGTCTTGGGGGTATGTGGGGCTGCTGGTTGCATCTCTCACTGATAGGCCATATGTGAATGTGAGCATTGCCACATTGGGACTGCACATGATGATGTGGGTGTATAACCTCTACTTGTGTGGGTTCTGTGGGGCTTCATTAGAGTAAACTTGCATATATATATATATATATATATATAGAACAAGATATGTCTTTAGTAAACACCCATTTACAGAAACATGCACAATTTGGCCCTCTATGTCCAAACAAAAAAATATGGATCTCTTGCTTGTAGCTCAGTCCCACGTAATGGCAGATCATGTTCAGCCACCTACTTTCATGTATGGTGCCTTAGTTTTTGAGTTCGGCCACACTATGATCCTGGTGGTGGACCTTGCAAATACTCATGGCATTTGCATGGGTGTTGCCAGTTGCCTGACTTGACCAAGTGGGTCTATATCCCCACCACCCCCTTTTAAAAAGGATTAATGATTAGTGTTCAAAATGATGAAAAACATGAGTTCAAGCTGTGCTTAACTGGACTTCCGTTGTTGGTATTCAGACCAAAGAGCAAAAACCAAGTGATGGCGGCAATGACATAAGGACAGTGCTATTAACTAATCTGGTATAATGGCAAAGTGTTGGATTTGGACCCAAAAAATCTGGGTTCAGATCCTTGCTCAGACATGAAGCTCAGTGGGATGGTTTTTTTTGGCCGGTTGCTAAGTCTAATCCCCTTTATTAAAGTCAGTCTTTCCCCAACTGTGTGCCCTCTAAATGTTTTGGACTTCAACTCCCACCAGCCCCAGCTGTCATGGCCAATGGCCAGGAATTCTGGGACTTGTAGTCCAGAACATCTGGAGGGTACCAGGTGGGGAAGTCTGGCCTACATTTTCAAGTTACTGTAGGAAACTAACCCCTAAAGCATCATTACTTAAAACTGGGGTGGGGGAGTTGCACCCCTCGGCCTAATGTCATGCAGCTCTCAGCATACTCCGCTGCTGGTTCCGCCCACTTTTGGTGCTGGCCCCACCCACTGTTTGACTTTTCCTTTGGGTCGAAGGCCTTTAGGCAAAAAGTTTTCCAAAGAAGAAACAGAACTGCAAAAGCCAGAAAGAGCAGGAGTAAAATCCCGTCAACTGGACTTTGCTAAAATCACTAACAACCAAAGAGAGATGGTCTTTCCATTGTGTTGGCAGATCATCAGTGAAGGGGTGAAGCGGATCTCGCTGTCATGCTGGTAACTATATTTAATACTGCCATGAAGCAGACTTCCTCTTTAAACCTTTTTTGAAATATCCTTTTTACTGCAGGAAGTAAAATATAAGGAAGTGTGTGTTTTATTTAAAAGAGTTTAAAAAAAAACTTGTGAAGTATTTCCACCCATGTTTTATCCAGCTGTTGTGAACTTTGTTTGAGAGTTCCCCCTGCCGCAGCGCACATCTGTCACATTTCTGAACCTGTTATAAATTATTGCCAGGTTCTAATGAACTATGGAGTCCAATCTGTATGCCCATTTGGAGCTGTGTGTCTCTAACAGCAGTCTGTCTGACCACCTCCCCAAGGCATGGCAAACCTCTTTTGAAACTGAAGGAATTTGCAAATGACCTTGAGAGCTAGTGTGATGTAGTGGTTAGAATGGTGGTATAGGGACCAGGGGAGACTCAGGTTCAAATCCACGTCCGGCTAGGCAGCTTACTGGGTTGGTTGGTTGCTCACTGTTTCTCAGTCTAACCTAGCACACAGGATTGTTTTCAGGATAAAATGGGGAAGGAGGAAGTTCATGTGCTGGAGCAAATGTAGGATATAAATGCAATAATAATAATAATAATAATAATAATAATAATGATAGTGCATAATCTTGTCATTGCATGAAGTCCTACAATTCAAAAGAAAAAAAGATAAATAATCTTAAATGGGATGGTCTTGGGTATGTGAAAAGCAGGTCTTTGGGTCCTGGTTTATATGCTAAAGTAACCAGAAGGCCTTTGAAACAATAGTGGTTTATTTTATTTGTTAAAAAAGTGGGGGTTATGGTTAGTTATATATTTGAACAGACTTGTATCAGGAACTTGCTAGCTCCGTTTAATTTCGAAATATCTATTTTAAGATGCAGCTACTTTCGTTCTGACTCTTTGGTGTGAGCTGAAGAATCATACCGGACTCTTGTCTCCGGATTTGTCGAAGCTTCAAAGCCTCCTTGCAAGGAGAATAACCCCCCATCCTTGATTTCTGGGCAGTCACTTCTAAGAACGAGCCTCTGAATTGCGTTTAAACATCAGCGCCCTTTTGTATGCTGTACAATGCCTGCGCATCTTTCGAGAGTAGTTCCAGCTGAGCTACAGAGATGCTGTAGACCAGCCTTCGCCAATCTGGCCAGGAATTATGGGAGTTGCAGCCCAACACACCAGGAGGACGCCTGGTTGAGGCAGGCTGCGGTAGACTCATTGTGAGAATAGTTTCTGTAGCTGTTTCACACAAATATGGGCTTTGCTTGGTCTTTCATCGCTCAATTGCTGTACACTGGGGGGGGGGGGTGCATGGGGACTGATTCACAGGTATGTGCTTCCTGCTTAAACATGAGTGTGTGTGAATGGGCTATCATGGATTTCATGCCACAAACAGGGCTCCCAGTTACTCCCACGTTGACTCAATTGCCGCATTTTTCCCCCAATGGCGGCATTTCAGAGCTCTAATGGCTAGTCATTGAGCGTACAGTAATTGTCTGAAAAGAAATGGAGCGGTATACAAACATGTGCGAAGGAGGGCTCAGTGGTTTATGAACGTGCAAACGGTCTCCATTGGAAAGTAACTCGTACATACGTGCTTAGATAATAGGCCCTTGCATGGCTTTCCCTGGGCCTGCCTCCAACGTGGGTGTGATAGTCCTATGCATGTAGACTTCCTTGGCAGCTGGAACCCCATGAGATTTTATTTAATTTATTTATTATATTGCTTTTTTATACTGCCCAATAGCTGAGGCTCTCTGGGCAGTTTACAATGTGGTCAGCTTTTGGGCTCCTCTGAAAGCCTGCACGTCTAGAAGATTATGCACCTGGGCCTTCCCCTCTGCAGATATCCATGTCTCCATCTGAACATTGTGGGTGAGGCTGTGGGAAACCAGGTGACCTCAGGAGTGGAGCAACTGGTAGGACCCCCCTAACTGTATGAGGGCAGGGCATGTATGTATCCCCTGTATGGGGCTTCCACCTCAAGTCACTCCCATTCCTCTTTATCCTCTCACCAATTTTCTGTCTGTCTTCCATCTTGTGTTCCCTCTCCATTCCCAGGAGCTGTCTTCCCTGTACAAGTCTCCACCTCCAAAAACCACTTTCCCCCGCCCCCCCAAAAAGGAAAAAAAAGTATGTAGATTAAGCAAACGATGGAAATGGTGCCCGGTCTACACAGTTCAGTTTGTAAAATATACCAACGTTGCGTAGTATTAGTGTTGTCCTAAGATCTAGGAGACGCAGGTTCAAATCCCACTTCTGCCTTGAAGCTCACTGGGTGACCTTGGGACAATCACAATCCTTCAGCCTAACCTACCTTGCAGGATGGATGTGAGAATAAAATCAGGAGTGGGGAAGAGAGACTCCTTAGTGGGATGAAAATGTAAGAATCGTATATTTCAGTGTTGTTGTTACGGTATTTGTCATGTTGATAAATTCCCTTGGCTTCTGTCCCCACCCTTCAGCATACAATTACTGTAACTGGTGAGGCAGATTAGGCTGAGATGCAGCGGTTTGCCAAAATCCGCCCACCAAGCTTCTTAGCTGAGCCAAAATTTGAACTTCAGTTTCTCACATCCTAATCCAACAGTCTGTTCACTGTAGCACGTGGCTGATTGCACATTTTTATTACAACAAGCCTGTGGCATTTTACACTGGTGTTTCCTGTGAGAAACATACACAGTATAAAGGAGAGATGTGTGTTGCCCCCAAAAACACACAGTTGGTGTCTGCCAGGAAGCCATGGCTAAACATGGGTCTCCAGACTGTGTGTATCATTTCTCTCTGAGTCTTCGGTGCTGGGGTGTTGAACCTCTTTTCAATTCTAAGGGACGCATTCCCATGGTGCGAGGGACCAATGGCAAAATGGGAAGGGCCAAAAATACCCCAAATACCAGCATCTTGTAGCTTAAAGCTCTTATCACCAATAAGTAAGCCTTAGGGAGGCTCGGAAGATGGCAACAAGGGAGAGCGCCTCCTCTGTGGTGGCCCCCCAATTATGGAATGATCTCCGTGACTAGGCCCGCCTGGCGCCAACATTGCTATCTTTTCGGTGCCAGCAGTCAAGACCTTTCTCTTTTCCCAGGCACTTAGCAATATATGATTAGCTTAACTGAACCCTGATCTGGTTTTAGGATCAGCTGACAGCTTATAGTTGTTTATCGTTGTTTTGACATGTATGTTTTTGTGTATACTGTATGTTCTTTTGGTTTTAATTTTTGTATATCGTTATTAATTGTTTCAATCTTATGTAAACCTCCCAGAGAGCGTCGGCTATGGGGCAGTATAGAAATATTATTCTTATTCTTAATAATAATAATAATAATGGAGGCATATTAGCCTTTTAGAATGGGGAACACCTGTACAAAAGCTGGGAAACTGCTAAACGATTATTGGCCGGGGGAAAGGGGCTGGGGAAAGGGGCGTGGCCGGCTAAGGAACCTAGGCGTAAGGATGTTATATACCTGCCTGAACCCTAAGATCATCTTCTGAGGCCCTGCTCTGGGTGCCACCACCAAATGAAGTAAGGAACAGGCCTTTTCCCAGTGGCAGAATGCCCTCCCTGGAGAGAATCACCTGGGACCACCTACATGGTGGTATTTTTGGTGCCAGCTGAACATCTTTTTTTTATTTTTCCAAGCTTTTTAGTAGGGATGTGCACGGAACCCTGGACCAGATCGGGACCTGGATCGGGACCTCCACTGTTGTCCTGGATCGGTTCGGAAAAAATCGGAGGTCTCTCGGATCGGATTGGATCGGACCCGATCCCGATCTGAAAATCGGACGTCCGATTTTCGGATCGGCCTCCATTTTTTGTGTTTTTGCTATAGGCTTGCATTGGGGGAAAGAAAGCTTTCCCCCAATGCAAGCCTATATGGAAAACATGGTGGTGGGTGGCTGAGTGGGGGCCTAACTCCCCCCACCCTGTTCCTCCCCCCCACTCGTGCTCCTTACCTGCCGGGGCCGTCCGCTGCCGTCTGCTGCTCCGATCTACAGGACCCGGCGCGCTACTGAGAGTCAGGCTGCGAAGTCTGTTTTTCAGTAGAAGGGGGCAGCGGATGGTAACGGATGGCTCCAGCAGGTAAGGAGCACGAGGGAGAGGAGGAGGTCCAATCCTCTGATCTTATCCGAACCAGATCGGGTCCTTTCGGGCTGGTTCGGGTCAGATCGGACGATCCAGAAGCCGGGATCGGAATCGGATAATTTTATTCCTTTTTCGGTCGGATCGGCTCCGGATCGTGGATCGGACCCGATCCGATTCACACCCCTACTTTTTAGCCCTCTGGTTTTCTTCTTAATTGTGTTACTGACCCTGTTCTGATGACACCGTTAAGCATGCTGGTTAAGGGTTTTTGGTTAAGCATCAGGGTTAACGGTGTCGTCTGTTCTGCAACAGGATTAGCGGCACTCACTTTGGCTTAAGGTGTTGTCTGACGTGCACCTGTGGTTAAGGGGCTGAAATCATACAGCTAGGAGTATAGAGTGCTCAAATAACTTAATTCACGGCAAGCGCTGGTGGGATACGGGGTGTAGCATTCGGAGGACTCAGGCGCTCATCTAACTGCTTTCTGGTTAGCATGTGGTTAAGAAAACCAGGAACCGGAGAGGGTTAATGGTGTTGTGTGCAAGCGTACCGCTTGTGATTAGTGCTAACCACAGAGAAGCATGGTTAAGCTAACCACAGAGCCCTCTGTGTCATCTGAATGGGCCCACTGTGTTTTTAGATCTTTCCCTGGTGCCCATCTTTACTGTTTTTATATTCTGTTTTGTCATGTGGTATTTTAGCATTTTAATTCTTTGCGAACCACTCAGAGAGCTATGGCTATTGGACAGTATAGAAATATAATAAATAAATAAAAATTAACAATAAAAGTAATGTTCCTTTAAAGCCAAACTGGCCAACATTCATGTCTTTGGAAGCAAAATGGAGACACTAATCCAGGGGCCAGTACAATCCGAACCCCTTTATGGATGGTTAGGATCTATGGTAAAGTTGATACCACTTGGCAGCAAAGGCTCCACAGGTCTGGAGCATGAGGATATGACTATGTGCTCTGGTGGTATGAATAGGGAGACCATATGGAAAGGTGGACAGGGCTCCTGCATCTGTAACAGTTGTATAGAAAAGGGGATTTCAGCAGGTGTCATTCGTATGCATGCAGCACCTGGTGAAATTCCCTCTTCACCACAACAGTTATAGCTTCAGTAACCCTGCCCTCTTTTGTATCTGGTCCAGAGGGCAGGGCTCCTGCAGCTTTAACTGTTGTAATGAAGAGGGAATTTCACCAGGTGCTGCATGTATACAAATGACACCTGGTGAAATTCCCTTTCTCCACAACTGTTAAAGATACAGGAGCCCTGCCCTCTGGACCAGATACAAAAGAGGGCAGGGTTACTGAAGCTATAACTGTTGTGGTGAAGAGGGAATTTCACCAGGTGCTGCATATATACGAATGACACCTGGTGAAATTCCCTTCCTCCACAACTGTTAAAGATACAGGAGCCCTGTCCTCCTTTCCATAGGCTCACCCTAGGTATGAATCACTGATCGGGATAAGGGAGGGGTGAGGATTGAATGAACTTCTAGAGCGACCTCTCGAAGAGCTTGGCTGTGGTCCTGGCTTTCCTGAATTCTCACAAGAGAGCAATACAAAAACGCATGAAGCACACACCTTTATATGCAGGCGCGTTCCTCTATCTTTCTGAGTGAAAATTTGAGCCAAAGGTTTTTGCCAGCCTTGATCCAAAGTTGGCAGCACCATCAGGTGAAGTTAAATTGGAGGTCAAGTATGAGTTAGCAAAGGCTCACCCTGACTTCAAAGGATTTGCACTGAAACAGTGGGAACTGCAATCAAAGAAGACCATAGCCCTCTTCCGACGTTCCAAAGTTTAGTGAATGAATGCATGGGGTGGGTGATAATGATGGGAGGCTCCACCCCCCACCCTTATGCACGTCACTGCCATTGTATGTATGGGGGAACGTGCGATTTCCCACCTGTAGGCACATTCATTGAATGCACTGTGGAATCTCTGAATCAGACTCATATTGCCCTGCACAGGAAGGTCACAATCGATCTTTTTCTTCTTTTTTTTTTCTTTTCCTTTTTTCAATTTGTAGTCCAAGTGGAAAGAAATTCCGAAGCAAGCCCCAGTTGGCAAGATACTTGGGGAACACTGTTGACCTCAGCAGTTTCGATTTCAGGACAGGGAAGATGATGCCCAGTAAATTACAGAAGAACAAACAGAGATTAAGGAATGATTCACTCAGTCAAAATAAGGTGGGTTCACAAATGCGCTTTATGAATGGTCCTGTTCCCAAAACTGTTAACTTCTCAAATACGGACAAAAATGAAGCAAACATCTGTTTATTTGCCTCTCCTAGCAGCAGACTTGATATCTTTGCATTTCTCCTTCCCAGTGATGGAAGGTGTGTGCGTTAGCGTGCATGTTTTAAGCAATACTTTTGTCAAGAAAGAAATCTGGAGTTCCAAACTTGATATAATTAAAAAAAAATTGCTGAGTGTATGTTATTGAAGGTGATAATTGATGGCGGCTTTTATCTTTGTGATGAGCAACGCTAAGGCTTACCAAACATTTCTAGGTAGCCTTTTGTTGTGACAGGTGATGCCAAGAGATTGCCCCATGCATTTTTACAGTGTCGTTATTGCTGTGATCGCCATCTGGGCGGCGAAAGTGGGCGTTCGGAAGAATACCGTCTTGCCAGAATGTCCTGTTGTGCAGTAAAGCGCGCCGTCTGATCTAATCTTCAGAAGGGCAGCATGTTAAGCACTGGCTGCTTTAAGAGATCCACGCCTTTGAGAGATCCACGCCTTTGAAAGATCCACTCTTCGCTGCAGGGGCAGGGCTTAGAGTAGACTTCGGGATCTACACTGCTATACAGGGGTCAAATCTGCTTGATAGGTTGCCAGTGAAAATTGCTTGTTGTTTTTGTTTGTGGGGGGAACAAACTCACTTCTGGCTGTGCTGTGCTCCTCCTGGTGGCTGCTAGCCCATAATGCCTTCCTGAACAACGCCAGTCATCACTTAGGCGCTTCCGGAGAAGGCTTTCATGGCGCTTTCACCTGGCCTCATTCACGGAATTTTACGGGGGATCCAGACAATGTCACCTTCCTCTCTCATAACCCTCAGGTATTTTCCTTCTGTTTCTTCCATCTTTTTTTCTTACCACAGCAAATTCATTAAGGAGAAAAAACACAGAATAGCTGCACCCTTAACTCAATTATGGAGGAAGTGAAAGAGGCAGGGCAATTTTGATTTGCCCAAATGTTCTCATAGGAGAACTTTTAAGTGCACCACTGGTATATCCAGGTAATTCTCATTCTCTTTCTCTCTCTCTCTGTCATTTTGCTACCTGCTTTCTTTTTGCAGCAGGCTCTCTGATTAGCTGTACCCTCTGGCTATGGGTTACCACCACTTGCTGCCTTCTGTTCATCTTCAGATAGTTTCAGAGACTTTCTATGTAAGGCTTTTATTGTGTGCTCGTGATTGCTCACTCATGATAGCCTGCGGGTCTTTTACACAACGTTGTCATCCTCCAGGGCCTCTCCTTTGCAACCATTTCCTTGGCTTTTTTTTAGTTTGAGGAAAGTGTGGTATCATTTAGAAATGGCAGAATGAGACTCTTGTGTAATTTCGCCATTCCTCTATACCACAATGCCATCTAGTGGTTATATAATGAAGCATATAGAGAGGCAGAGACCCCCCCCCCCCCCCAGAAAAGAAGCACTTATAAAGGAGCCGGTCCTAATTCTGGAGGCAGAAGCCTCAGTAGAGGTGCACATATTGAAAAGCCCTAACTCAGTCTTGCAAGGTTCTGTCCCAGCCTCTGCAGGCTTTGGCTGGCCAAGACAGCATAGTCCTCAAGCGGGGTGGACTCAGTTTCTGGCGAACCAGTCAGTCACCTGATGTTAGTTGTGAGCTGCATGTTTGAAGGGCTATTTTGGGGGATGTTCTCGTGATGATGGTCACAGCAAAATGTGATCTAGAAATACCATCCTGAAAATGTCAAGTTCCTAGTCCTCCACAAGCCAGGGTAGGGAGGTGTTGGCTGAATGGGATTTTTGGTAGTTCGCAAGTATGGCTTCAGTGACTTGCATAGCTGTCCCTCTTCCTCCACCCAAATAAGAGAAAAACAAGTTTTGCAAATTTGCATGACAGATCACAGTGTTTCTTGACACAGAAATATTTATCTTTGATTGTTGAGTCCACGCATATCTTCTGTGCCAACATGTATATTTGGGATTGCTTGATTGCAGTAGAGCTCTATACCACTGGAGGCTGGTGACTCTGATGTCAGTGGGTTGGGGTGAATTCGCTCTGGGCTTCAGTCAGAACCACTCGGGACTCTAAAGGATAGCTTGGATTGAGTTCTCACCGAAACCCAGAGTGGATTCCCCATTCCACTGACATCAGAGCCACCAGCCTCCACTGTTCTAAACAGTGCAATTGTACTGAGTAGTACCTTAATTAGGGTGACCATATGGAAAGGAGGACAGGGCTCCTGTATCTTTAACAGTTGCATAGAAAAGGGAATTTCAGCAGATGTCATTGGTATGCATGCAGCATCTGTTGAAGTTCCCTCTTCATCAAAACACTTAAAGCTGCAGGAGCCTTGCCCTCTTGACCAGATACAAGAGAGGGCAGGGCTCCTGCAGCTTTAACTGTTGTAATGAAGAGGGAATTTCACCAGGTGTTGCATGCATACCAATGACCCTTGCTGAAATTTCCTTTTCTATGCAACTGTTAAAGATACAGGAGCCCTGTCCTCCTTTTCATATCGTCACCCTAGCCTTCATTGTACCTTTTCTTTTATGACTTGAACTGTTGGTTCCTCCCGCCCAACCCTGTTTAAGTGCTGCTCTGCTCCCCACACTTTCTCCTTCCTTAGTGATCCCAGCAAGTCAGGAGTCATGTGATGAATGTGATGACATCACAATGTAGCCAATCGGATTTCGCTGCATTTGTCACTGAGAGCAACCAAAAGCCGATTTCAGGGAGGTTCTTCCTGGGCTAGACACATGGCTCACTCTTTGCCCTCGCTCTAAATGGGCTTTGCAGGCCCTTCCATCACTTTTTTATATGATTCCTCAAAATCAGCCCAGATTTTGCTGTTTCTGAAAATGTTCACAAAGAGTGCTCCCCCACCTTTTAGCTCAGTTTTTGATCAAAACTATTCCTGCATCAAAATCTATTGGTATCAAAACTTCCATGTTAGGGAGGCTTCTGCATACCTCACAAATACTGAATGTCTGAACTCGTAATTAGTTTTTTTAATGGAATGTTCAGTGCAGTAGAACTTCTGTATCTTTTGATGTCATTTTAGACACAAAGGACTTCAGTGGAGGCTGTGAGTCATTGCATGTCATACATGCACGTGTAAACTGGTCCGACAAATTGACCCAAACATCTTTTCTTGCAGGACTGGACCGCATTAGGTCCAGAGGCCATTTTTACCCTCCCTAGAACCCGCCCTATGGGCTGCGTTCCACAGCGCACTGTGTAGAGAGCCAATGTGGTGTAGTGGCTAAAGTGTTGGACTGGGAATCGGGAGATCCACTTGGCCATGGAAGCTCACTGGTTGACTTTGGGCCAGTCACAAACCCTCAGCCCAACCTACCTCACAGGGTTGTTGTTGTGAGGATAAAATGGAGAGGAGGATTATGTACGCCATCTTGAGTTCCTTAAGGAGGAATAATGGCAGGATATAAATGCAATAAAGAAATAAAATAGTTCAAGGGGCGCCTCCCCCCGCCCCCAGCTTTAAAAAGAAGGGGAAAACAGCCATTTCGTTGCCAGAATTCAGCGCTACAGAGCGTTCTGAGGGTTACATTTTTCTTGTTTCAAACCTAAAGTTTATGCTTTGGGCATTCTTTAGCAACTACAGAGTGTCATTTTTTTTTGGTTCAAAAAAAGTTAAAGACATTGTGCGTATGAATGTGTGTGTGTGTGTGTGTGGGGGGGTGACAGGTGCTGTCCTGGGTGGTGGGGGTCCCACATGTGGTCCTCAAGCTGCAAATTGCTCAATGATGTTTAAATGGATCAACTGCTTGGTTAAAGGGCATTTAGTTGTCAGGGCAAAAGCATAGAAACAAATAAATTAATTTCTGGCATATCCTGGCATGATTATCCGCCATCTAACAACTTCTTGAGTTTACTTGTACAATAATGAACACTTTTCTTCTCTCTCTCTCTCTCTCTCTCTCTCTGAATAGGGTAAACCAGATTTAAATACAACGCTCCCAATCAGACAAACGGCGTCTATTTTTAAGCAGCCTGTAACCAAAGTGACCAACCACCCTCATAACAAAGTGAAGTCTGATCCACAGCGAGTGATCGAACAGCCTAGACAGGTAACCGAGGTGATGGGGTGGTGGCAGAGGTGTCATCCCCTTAATTGGTCTGTTCTAGAAGAATAGTAATTAAAAACAACCTAATAAGCCTTTGCAGAGGAAATGCTGTGGAATGCAGCATCACAGTTGGAAGATACTGGTCAACTGACTGCCTATTATTCGACTGTGGTCAAAATGTCCGTATTTTTATTTATTAGATTTAGATCTCACCTTCCTTTTCGTAGTCTCTGACTCACAGATATGGGCTCTGTGCCTGTATAAAGCTCATTTCAGGACACTTCTTTAGCTGAGATTTTTATTATTTATTTATTTATTTATTGCATTTATATCCCGCCTTCTCCCCCCCTCTCCCTGCAGGAACCTCCTCTCCATTTTCATCCTCACAACAACAACCCTGTGAGGTAAATTGAGCTGAGAGTCTGTGACTGGCCCAAAGTCACCCAGTGAGCTTCCATGGCTGAGTGCGGACTAGAATCCAGATATCCCGACTCCCAGTCCAACCTTCTAGCCACTACATCCCACTGGCCACCCTCCCCCACACCCTCCCCGTGCGCAAGCTCCAGTGGGTTCCCACCTAGTCCCTCAGTTCTTCAACCGCCATTGTGGTAACTAGTAGAAAGGGACTTCTCGTCGATTCTTTGACTGCGCTCCCACCTTTCCTCCAAGGACCTCACAGTAGGATATATGATCCCCTTTTATTTTATCTTCACAACAACAACCCTGTGAAGTAGGTTAGGCTGAGCGAGACAGAGTGATTTGCTCCAAGGTGTCCGAACCTGACTTCCTGATGCAAAGGCAAAAGTCTCAGTAAAACCTTTTATTGCAGGGCTTCTAGCGATTAGTGGTAAGCCTTCATAGTCCCAATAAAAATCCCCAGGTTAACAGATTGCTATGCCTTTCCTTGACCAGAATCAGTTCATGAGCATCATGACAAAAGACCCAAATCAGCCTTGGGTTCAGCATGCAAAAATAGTCCAAACAATTTTACCGTTCCAGGAAAACCAGGAAGCTTTCCAGCTTTCCGAGACATTGCTTTGAACATTGCTCCGGTTTGAATACAGGGGAGTGGCCATTAAAGATCACGATTGGAATCTGATCCTGGCTCACAGATGTTTGCTGTGGCTCACCGGATGCCTCTGCACCTCCTTCTTAAGCCTTAAGCCTCCCTCCCGGAAACCTATTCTCCTGTAGAGTCCACCTCTAGCACCCCTGTTCCCATGGAAGACGTCTCTGGTCAAGGAGCAGGGGCCTCCGTCAAAATTAGATCCCACAGCATAGAAGGTTGGCCGTGTCAGCATCTTGCATCTCACCTCCTCCGGGCTTGTAAGCAAAGTAGGAAGACTGGTAACTGAATTCTCATGTGTCTGGCTTCCCATGTCTCTACAACTTCCCCCTCTGACTAAGAATTAGAGTTTCTCTACCCCATGCTTTTATACTACAACCTTACCGGGGCTTTTGCTTCCAGATTCTTTGCAGGATTAAGTTCGGCCCTTTAAACACACTCCTCCCCATCCCAGATTTCCTTTATCTGAAAGTTCTGTATGTTTCATTATCAACCACTAGATGGTGCTGTGGTATAGCTGCTGGTTTACCACAACTCCATAATTGCATGTTGAGATACAAATCACTATTTTTAAATAGCTCATTATCCCTGTTACAAATGAAGCCCCGGAAATGGTCACAAAGCACGGGAGAGGCCCTGGAGGTTGACAACATCATATAAAAGACCCACAAGCATCCATCAGTAACCAATCTTGATCTCAGGATCAAAGCCTGGTGTAGAGAAGTCCTTAGTTTCACAAGTCCCACAAATTGTGGCAAGGTTTCACACAAGTGAGCTTTGTGGCTGAGTGAGGATTTAAACCTGAGTCTCCTTGGCCCTACTCTGATAATCTAACAACTATATGCTGGTTATTGTATCCTGGAGGCTATTCGGTAGGAGGAACACCATCCAGGACTATTCCGCCAAATCATTTTTTGCTAATGCTATTGGGGCGTAAACTTTCTATTAATAATGCTTAGGATTGTAGCCTTAGGTCCATCGCTTTTTTCACGTTTTCTCAATTTACTTGGCATTTGCACATGGCATTTCAAAGACCCTGAAACTCCATACTCTTGATTCATTAATTGGGTTTTTAAAAAAAAAGTAATTCGAAGGCTTTTCCTAGATGCAGTGCCAGCTCCAGAGGTCTGAGGGCCCTTGGGCAAGACACACTGTCCATGGGGTCCTACCTCAGTGAGTAGGGTGACCATATGAAAAGGAGGACACGGCTCCTGTATCTTTAACTGTTGTATTGAAAAGGGGATTTCAGCAGGTCTCATTTGTACACATGCAGCACCTGTTGAAATTCCCTCTTCAGCACAACAGTTAAAGCTGCAGGAGTATAGTTAGAGTGTGACTAGTCCGGCAATTGAAGCACATCGAGTGTGTGTACCTGAGTCTGAAGGCCAGGGATAGACTAGGGATTCTGTTAGTGTACCGGCCACCCCGCTGCCTATCGGACTCCCTGGCCGAGCTCACGGAACTGGTCTCGGAGTTGGTGTTGGATTCGCCCAGGCTTTTGGTCCTGGGCGATTTCAACATCCCATTCGAGGCTGGTTTGTCAGGTGCAGCTCGGGAGTTCATGGCATCCATGACAACCATGGGCCTATCCCAATTGGTCTCTGGACCTACACATTCAGCAGCTCACACCCTCGATGCTGTCTTCAGCTCCGAACAGACAGATCTGTGGGCGGAGGTAACAAATACCTCTGCATTGTCATGGACAGACCACTTTCTGGTCAGGGTTAGTATCACAGCTACCACCCGCCCCTGCAGGGGTGGTGGACCTATTAAGATGGTCCGCCCTCGAAGGCTGATGGATCCTGCTGGATTCCAGAAGGCCTTAGAGGGATCTATGGCTGGTATCGTCGACGATCCTGTAGAAGCCCTGGTCAATAGATGGAATCAAGACCTAACTAGGGCTATCGACACGATCGCCCCCAAACGTCCTCTCCGACCCGCTTCTAATCGGGCGCCCTGGTATACAGAAGATCTCAGGGAGTTGAAGCGGAAAGGACGACGACTGGAGCGCCGATGGCGGAAAACTCGACTTATATCCGACAAGACACGACATAGAGAACATCTTCGTTCCTATGGGGTGGCAATACGCGCAGCGAAGAAAGCTTACTTCTCTGCACGCATTGCGTCTGCGAATTCGCGTCCAGCAGAACTGTTCAGGGTGGTGAGGGGTCTAACTCGGGCACCCTCCCCCCTGAACCCAATGTTAGAGCCTTCGGTAGTTCGCTGTGATGCCTTTAACAATCATTTCACAGATAAAATCTCTCGGATAAGAGCCGACTTAGATGCCGTCGTTATAGCAGAGGCTGACAATGGAGTGTCCAGCAACTCCGTGAGTAGAATTACACTGGATCAGTTTCAGTTGGTGAGTACCGAGGACATGGACAAGCTGCTTGGTCGAGTGAGGAGGACGACTTGCCCTCTCGATCCCTGTCCTTCTTGGCTGGTCGCCCAGGGAGGAGATGCAGTTAGATCACAATTACAATATATTATTAATGCATCTCTCAGGGAGGGGAGTTTTCCATCATGTTTAAAAGAAGCGGTAGTACGGCCGCTTCTAAAAAAGCCCTCCCTGGATCCCCTGGACTTTAATAACTATAGGCCAGTATCAAATCTTCCATTTTTGGGCAAGGTGATTGAGAGGGCGGTTGCCTTCCAACTGCAAGCAGTTTTGGATGATACAGATTTTCTAGACCCATTTCAAACTGGCTTCAGAGCAGGATACGGAGTTGAGACTGCTATGGTCGCCTTAGTGGATGATCTACGCCTGAGTATTGACAGGGGGAGTGTGTCCCTGTTGGTACTCCTGGACCTCTCAGCGGCTTTCGATACCATCGACCATGGTATCCTTCTGGATCGCCTGAGGGAATTGGGACTCGGGGGCACTGTGCTTCAGTGGTTCCGGTCCTACCTCTCGGGCAGGTTCCAGATGGTGATGCTTGGGGATAGCTGCTCTTCAAAAAAAGAGTTGCTATGTGGTGTACCACAAGGTGCCATCCTTTCCCCAATGCTGTTTAACATTTACATGAAACCGCTGGGAGAGATCATCCGGAGGCATGGGGCGGGGTGCTATCAGTATGCTGATGACACCCAAATATATTTCTCTATGCCTTCGACAACAGCATCAGCTAAGGATAGTGTGTCTCCTCTGAATGGATGCTTGGAGGCGGTAATGGGCTGGATGAGGAAAAACAAACTGAAGCTGAATCCAGACAAGACGGAGGTGCTTACTGTCAAGGGCCACAACCTGGGGTTGGAGGTATGTCAACCAGTTCTGGATGGGGTTACACTCCCCCTGAAAGACTCTGTTCGCAGCTTGGGGGTGCTCCTGGATCCGTCGCTCCAAATGACAGCTCAGATAGATGCGACTGCCAGGAGTGCCTACTATCAGCTTCGGCTGATACGCCAGCTGCGCCCCTTCCTAGAGTTGGAAGACCTAAAATCAGTAGTGCACGCACTGGTAACTTCGAGGCTCGACTTCTGCAATGCGCTGTACATAGGGCTACCTCTGTGCCTAGTCCAGAAACTTCAATTAGTTCAAAATATGGCAGCCAGGTTGGTCACCGGTACATCTAGGGGTGACCACATTACACCAGTTTTAAAATCTCTTCACTGGCTGCCAATCAGTTTCCGGGCGAAGTACAAAGTGTTGGTTATTACCTTTAAAGCCCTACATGGTTTGGGTCCAGGTTACCTACGGGATCGCCTTCTCCCATACAATCCGCCCCGCACGCTCAGGTCCTCTGGGAAGAATTTATTACAGTCAACAAGAACTAGACTGACAACCGTTACCCAGAGGACCTTCTCTTCTGCCGCTCCCAGATTATGGAATGACCTGCCGGGAGAGATTCGCCAACTCACTAGTCTTCCGGAATTTAAAAGATCTATAAAGACTTATCTCTTCCGGCAGGCCTACCCAGATGAATTTTAAAGTGTTTTATTGGTGTTTTATTGGTGTTTTAATGATGTACTGGTTTTATCTGCTTTTAATCAGTTTTTGTATTTTGTGTTTGGTGTTGTTCCCCGCCTCAATCCGTTGGGAGAGGCGGGTGACAAATAAATATATTATTATTATTATTATTATTATTATTATTATTATTATTATTAAAAGAGGGCAGGGCTCCTGCAGCTTGAACAGTTGTGATGAAGAGGGAATTTCACCAGGTGCTGCACGCCTACAAATGGCACCTGCTGAAATTCCTTTTTCCATGCAACGTTTAAAGACACAGGAGCCCTGTCCTCCTCTCCATATGGTCACTCTATCAGTGAGCCTTCCTTCTCGCTGCCATTGTTACCAGCTGCTCTTGCTCCTTCTCATTGCTCCCACTTGCTTGCTCGACAGGCAAAGAGCCAGTGAACAAGGAGGCAGTGGCATCTCCTGCTCCTGCTCCTCCTCGCCACCACCAGAGCCGAGCGAGAGGCAGGTGAACGCACAAGTTGCAAAGGCGAACAAGAGGCGCATGTGCAGGGAGCTCTTCTCAGGGAGCCTGTGTTGGGGGGTGTGCCCTCAGTCGGTACCTGGCCCTGCCTGGAGGCCCCTGCTTGCTCCTCTGCCTCTCAGATTCATAATGCTGGAAGCCTTCTTTTACTGCTCCTTTTGACCTGTGTGGATGACTGGGCCCTCCCAAAATAGGGCTTCTCCTCGATATCGACTCTGAAGGCGGAGTCTAATAGAAGGCGGAGCCTAATATGTTAGGAAGGAGACCCAAAGGGGTACCTGTGACTGTGGTTCTCCTTTGGGCTCAGCTCTTACCTCTTATATTGCTGCAGCACCGTTTCTTGGCAGGGAGACGCCGCGGTTGCAGCCGGTGAACACCAGGTGGCGATTCACTTGCTGCTTTTGCCAGCCAGTGTCGCTTGTAAAGTTTGGTAAAATGAGACTTTTGTCCCTGTCATTTTGATAAAAATATGAGGGCCGAAGGGAGCATTCAAGCTGTTAAAGGGCCCGGGTCTGTCCTGAGAGTGGTCAAAATGGGCGAGTAGGGACGTGACCTCCAGGCCAACAGGAAGATGATGCCAAGGAGATTTGCTGGCAGTGGAGGTTGGTGGCTCCGATGTCAGTGGGGCGGTGAATCCTCTCCGGTTTCACTAAAAGAACCAGTTAGAGCTAAACTTTGGACATCTCCTTTAGGGTTCTGACTGGTTCGGAATGAAACCCGGAGTGGATTCACTGCCCCACCGACGTCAGAGCCACCAGCCTCCACTGCTTGCTGGAACTGCAGTCTGTCGTCTTTTGGGAGGGAGGGGGCTTAAAGGACCTTGTGGCCCTCTGGATTTTGTTGGACTACAACACCCATCAACCCTGACCTTTAGCCATGGTGGCTGGGGTAGCATGGAGCCAGGAATGGGTCTTGAGAATGTGTGTGCTCAGCCCCATAGAAATGATGGCAGTCCCCCCGTTACGAATGAGGCTTCGGGGAGGTTTGGGAACGTCCTTTAAAAATTCGGGGCACAAGCCAAGACCCAATTTGCGATAAAATTTGCGCATGGTAACTTATATGTGTAGATGCCAATTTAGGAAATATTTATTAGGATTTAAATTTCGCATAAGGCTAGGTGGTTGATTTCCCTTCCAGATTCCTCCAATAAATTCAATATATGCAGATAAGTTCCTCATTATTAATTCTGCCCCCCCCTCCCCACCATAGGATGGTCAGGTGCAAGATGTAGTTGGACTACAATTCCCATCAACCCTGCCCATTGGCCATGCAGCTGCAACGTCACTGCATTGAAAGAAGGGCATCTGGAAAGGGAGGCGGCCAATGAGAAGGGGGTGGGGTTTCTGCGCCCTTGAAGGTCGGGGTGCTGTCAATCAAGCCAAAGGAGTGAGCAGAAGGAGAAGCCCTGCTGGATGGGACCCAAGATCTATTTAGTCCAGCAGAGTGTTCCATGTGCAAAATACCTGTATGGTTGTAAGATACCGTTCGGAAACCCTTTTGGGCCTGCTCAAGTGAGGATGTTGAAGCCTCTTTCCTGCTCTTTGAATATCAGAATTGCTACAATTAGGGTGACCAGATAAAATCCAGGTCAGGGCTCATGTAACTTCAACAGTTGTAGAGAAAAGGGAATTTCAGCCAGTGTTATTTGCATGCAATTAGTTCCTGGTGAAATTGCCTCTTCATCACAACAGTTAAAGTTGCAGGGGCCCTGCCTTCTTTTGTATATGGTCACTCTAGTATAGTGCCTGCACCTTTAACTGTTGTGATGAAGAGGGAATTTCACCAGGAACTAATTGCATACAAATGACACCTGCTGAAATTCCCTTTTCTCTACAACTGTTAAAGTTACATGAGTCCTGACCTGGATTTTATCTGGTCACCCTAGCTACAATGGATCTCTCATTGCTTTTGAAACTTCCTGGCATTTGAAAAGCAGTTTGCTGGCTGAGGATGGGTGCCTGAGGTGGGGGAAGGCAACCAGGGCCAAAGGCATGCAGTAGCCTGGAGCGCAACGTTTGTTTTGTCCATCCTTCAGATGATAGAATCATAGAGTGGGAAGGGGCATTTAGGCCATCGAGTCCAACCCCCCTGCTCAGTGTGTGAATCCCGTTCAAAGCATCCCTGGCAGAAGGCCGTCCAGTCTCTGCCCAAATGCCTCCAGTGATGGAGAGCCCACTGCCTCCCTAGGCAATTGGTCCCATTGTCTGACTGTTAGGAGGTTTTCCCTGAAGTTTAGCTAAAACCTGCCTTCCTATAACATAAGCCCGTTATTTTGCATCCTACGGCCTTGGATGAAAGATAACAGGTTGCAGCCCTCTCCTGCATCAACTCTTCGGGTATTTGCAAAATGCTACTGTGTCCCCTTTGAAAAGTACTACTGTATTGAAGGCACTGGGTTTATTAGGCTCGAGACTGGCAGTCTGATTCAATATATAGTCATAAAGATGTGCCCTAAGCCATCCAGTGCCCCAAAGAGTGACGTAAGTCATTTCCATTCTCCAAAATCCAGCAGTGTTCTCTGGACCCTCTTTGCTCTTTACCAGATTCACAAATAGGATCAAGCTTGTTTAGCAGCCGCGTGAATGAAACTACCCTTTCCAGTTGGCCGCAGCCTATTGCTCCTGGCACGAGGATGTCAACATGGATTTTTAAAAGTGTTCTAGAATGGTGTGGGCATTATTACTGCAGCCACAGCCACTGGAGCTTTTTAGATGTTCATCCTAGCTCGTCAGAAACGCTCTCAAAGAAGACGCTGAACCTGAAATCCAAGGATCGGGTTCAAAGGCTCTCATGGAAGCATCTTTAGCTTTCAGGTTAAAAGTGACCTTTATGCCATACAGATGTTTTGAATAGAGAAGGGGCCCAAATTAATTATTATTATTATTATTTATTATTATTATTATTATTTATATTTATTTATATCCTGCCTTTTCCCAATTCTGGGACTCAAGGCGGCTTTACAAATTAAAACTTGTACAGTTAAATCAGATAGAGATAAAAGCTTAAAAATATAATTAAATATACTACAATATTAGAACATTTAAAACATTTAAAATACAAATAATGTGTTGTTGTTTTTTAAAAATCCAGTATAGAAATAATGCATAAACAGGTCCAGACTACTCCCCAAAGGCCTGCCGGAACAAAAAAAGTTTTATCCTGCCTCCGGAAGCACACCAGGGAGGGAACCAGTCTAGCTTCCCTGAGAAGGGAGTTCCAGAACACCGGGGGCGCCACCAGTGTGCCTGTGATGGTGGTGGGACCGAGCGAAGGGCCTCCCCTGAAGATCTCAGAGGATGGACAGGCTCGCAAGGGAGAATACGGGCTTTCAAATAACCTGAACCTGAGCCGTATAGGGCTCTTTAGGTCATAACCAGAACTTTGAATAGTGCCCGGAAACAGACCGGAAGCCAGTGGAGCTGTTTTAATGGGGGAGTTGTATGCTTTCTGTAATCAGCCCCTGTCAACAGTCTGGCTGCAGCTCTTTGAACCAGCTGAAGTTTCCGAACACTCTTCAAAGGCAGCCCCACATGGAGCGCATTGCAGTAATTCAACTGGGATGTAACTAAGGCATTGTCACTGTGACAAGGTCAGACATCTCTAAGAAAGGGCACAGCTGGTTCACTAGCATTAACTGTGCAAATGCACTCCTGGCCACCGCTGAAACCTGGGCATCCAGATTCAGGGCTGAATCCAATTTTAATCTTCAAAGCTGCCATAGCAAGGAGCCAGGAGTAGGCCTTGAGAGTGTGTCTGCTGGGCACCACATAGGGATGTACAGATTTTGTAAACTCCATTGTGTCTGCATTTCGCAGATTGTCGGGTGCCTTTTGCTCCACCCTCAACTCATTGACAGAATTGAATTCTCTCCCCCCCCCCCCCCCCGCAGTTTCCGGAATTTGCACAAATTCCCACTTGTGAAAATGTGCAAGCCTCCCCAAAATGTACAAATCCCCAACCCCAAATGTACATTTATATGCTTTAGCTTTTGTGGAAATGCACATTTTTGGTTGGTCCTAAATACAATCAGTCAGTAAAAAGAAAACAGGTCTGTGAGTCTGCAGAATCCATGTGACTCAGGAAAACTGCGGAATCCACAGGTCGCATTTATAGAAATCTGAACTCATCTGATTCCGTTGTGGATTTCTCCGACTGCCCTAAAACAATGTCAATGACATCTTTGTGAGTACAGATGGTTTGCCAAATATGAACGAGGCGTTCGCAGGGGTACTGCTAGTTACTGAAACGATCCGGGATACAGACCATCCATGATCCACCGTTGCATAAAGATTGCATATGGTATTAGAAATATTTATTAGAATTTAGATTTCACAGAGGGCAAGGCAATTGATTTCTCATCCAGTCATCTCCCAATAAAGGCAGTTTATTTATTTATTTAAAATATTTCTTGGCTGCCTTTCAGGGCCGAAGCCCTTCCGAGGCGGCATACAGCAATAAAACACATAAAACCAACACAATATTAAAAGTGATAAAAACACAATAAAAACAGCAATAAAAATCCAACAATTACGAACAACAATAAAACAACATACACAGCAACAGCAATCATATTAGGGGAAAGCCAGAGTAAAAGAATATGTTTCAAGGCCTTCTTAAAAGCCTACAATGATGGACAATAATTTGCACTCATCCCCACATCAAGTCATCTTAAATTAAGTGCCCCCCAAATTAATGTCCTACCCAGAACTCAGTTTCCCTCATATTCATTATCCACCCAAATCCTGCCCCAAATAAATTCCTCTGTACGACAGTGTTGACAAAGAGCCTTTACCTCTTTGATAAAAGTTCAGATGTGTGGATAAACAATAGGAGGAAGAAAGTCCATCTCTGGAGTGTTCTGAACCTGGTAATACCCATTTACGTCACATTAAGAACATAAGAACTGCCATGCTGGATCAGACTGAGGGTCCATCTAGTCCAGCACTCTGTTCAAACAGTGGCCAACCAGCTGTCAGCCAGGGACCAACAAAGCAGGACATGGTGCAACGGCACCCTCCCGCCCATGTTCCCCAGCAGCTGGTGCTCACAAGCTTACTGTCTCGGATACTGGGATACATTGAACTGAACGGGATGTACTTCTTAGCACACATGTATGTGATTGTTCTGAAAGTAAGAACAGTGAAAGTCTTTCTAACTGTGATATTCAGGCATCAGGGAGAAGAGCTTCCAGCTTAGAGGATGTTCTTTCAAAATGGTCTTGACACCTGGGCATCTCTTTTTCTAGGAATTCAATAGCTGCAAGTGTATTTAATTGTCATCTGAATCTTGGTAATCCAGAATTATACCAGTCAAAATCTTGGGAACCTCCAAAAGCTTGGGTACCAGCAGGAGGACATCTCCTGCTGAATGCAGCATTAATGCCGTTGATACTTAAGAGATGCCCTGACCCCCCCCCCCCCACCTGTCTGTGTAATTGCTGCATTCAGCAAGAGATGTCCTCCTGGTGGTACCCAAGATTTTGGAGGTTCATCATGGCTCGAAATAAGGTCTTCAGTGCCATCCTGCCCACTCTGTAGTGCTCTCAATCGTTTTTAAAAAATCTTCTGGGCTTTTGGTCCCTTTTTCAAAACGCATTCCCAGGAAGGTAATCTTGTCCTCTGTATGAAGGCTTGTTTTTGTACATCGCTTGGATTTTTTTAAATATAAACAATTCATAAAGCCTATTAAATAAATAACACCTTAAAATGCTCTTAGAATAGAATCCTAGAATCCTAGAATAGTAGAGTTGGAAGGGGCCTATGAGGCCATCGAGTCCAACCCCCTGCTCAATGCAGGAATCCACCTTAAGGCATCCCTGGCAGATGGTTGTCCAGCTCTTGGGCACGTATTTGCTAGGGTTGTCTTTTAAATATTAAAAACTAAACATTTCTTCCTATCCCCGCTTCTCTTTCAGTATGAATGCAAAGGGGAATATAAAACCTATCTAATCTGTGTGTCCACTTGAGAAGTAGTAGCATTTTAGCACACTTGATAAAGCAGGTGTTACAAACTATGGAAGACAGGGTGAGGAGAAGACAATTACTTTTAAATGCAGCTTGAAAGCAGCTAGTAGGAAAAAGGAGTTCTGTTATCTTTAGAAGCCAAATCAGTCTGTCAGCTCCACCTTTGAAATGCACTGGTTCCTGTCCATAGGGAGGTCATGCAGACCATCTTTTCAAAGTATGTTCTTTTGACATTTGATCTTTCGAAGGGGGAGACCTAAAAGTCCCTTTGGCAAAGAAGCCAATGCTGTGCTGTTTAGCCTGCATGTAATGGCTGGGAGACAGAGGAAACTTTCCTTTGAGGGTAGTTTTTAGAAGATTGAAAGATGTCCACTGAAGCTCAGGAGAAGGGCTTGTTCCCCTTACCAAAAGAGAACTACAGAGAGCTGAAAGTTACTGTGAATGTTGACCAGGGTGGGAGAAAGCTGAGGAGAGCCCATGGCTGTAGCAGGAGTCCCATTCTCCCAGCAAGACATTACTCCTTTTTTACAGTGGAGCCAGGTGAGACAGAGGCCTCATCTATACCAAACAGGATATTGCACTATGAGAGCAGTATGAAAGTGGTATATAAAAGGCAGGAGCCACACTACTGCTTTATAGCAGTACTGAAGTGCACTGACAACTGTTGGGGCCCATTGACCCATGCCATATTCTGCTTTCGTAGTGCTATATCCTGCTTGGTGTGGCTCCTGCCTTTTATATACCGCTTTCATAGTGCAATATCCAGCTTGGTGTAGATGTGACTAGAGAGATCAATGATCCATGGAGTCGAAATTGCACATAGGCTGATGGGGAAGGGTGTGGCAGACAGAACCCTCCTATCTGTGGACTGAGGTGGCCTTCCAGAAGGGGAAGCTCTTGGTGCCTTTCCTTGCACTAGGCCCGAGAACCCAATCCAGAGCCCCCAGTCTAGATGGGGCTTCTCTAAGCCCAAGCTGCTCAAGTGGGAAAGAGCATGCTCTGCCTGGTGGCCCTGAAAGAAGAAGGAGGCAGTGGGGGCAGCAGGGTTTCGCCAACCACGGGCTTCATACTTACGCCTTCCAATGTTGCCGATCAGCCATCCTAGAATTTAAGCCAACTAGGAGGAGGCAGAACAGCAGTCCATGCTCTCACTGTGGTGTGACTCCTGCTTTCACCTAGATCAGCTGGCCTGTCTTTGTTGCACTGTGTGTGCCAAAAATGTTACAATTTGTCATCTGCCAGCCATCAATTGGCTCAGCCGCAACCCAGTCCAAGAGCTGGGAGCAGGGCTGCCCCAAGACATTTTGCTGCCTGAGGCAAAGAACAAGATGGCACCCGCTCCCATTCCATGTACAAAAGCCAACTGGACTGGCAGATGAATCTTAGTTCAATTCTGGGGATGGAACATCTTTCCCCCCGGCATCTGAAAACAGCTGGCAACACTTTCCTGCTGTCTCCCAGCATCTGCCGCATGAAGCGACTGCCTCATTCTGCCTAATGGCAGGGCCGGCGTTGGCTGGATATAATGCTGTTACTTTATTCCCAGCCAAGCAATAAATCTTTATTCTGCTTTAATAATGCAGCATAAAGGGTTTTAACAACAACAACAACAACAAAGTCTTGATCTTCTTTTGTGTGTGTCCCATCCTCAGCACTTTGCTTCTGAGTTAAACTAAATAAATCAAAAAAGTCACATTTAGATGAGGAGAAAAGGCAGCCCTCTCAGATTATGCATCCCAATTCCACCCCCCATCCCCAGCAACGCCTCTGAGACTTACTTTTTTGTCCATACCATTTCCCAGCTCATGTCATGTGTGTGGTACTAGGCGTGCCAGAAGGAACACTAGAGTTCAGGTGTCAACTACATGCTTTGCATGCAGAAGGTCCCAGAGTCTCGGTTCCCAGAATCTCCAGTAAAAAGATACCAGTTAGAGTTGATGAGACTGAGCTACGTAGACAAATAATAAGGCATCTTCCTAACTTCCTAGCAGGTGAAAGCATGCCTAAATGCCTGAATCATTGCTTCCCTCCACCCCTTCTGGCCTTTCTATTAAAATCCAGGCATTTTGCAAAGCAAGCCACTGATATTTTAAGAAATGATCTGACAAAGGAAAACAGGAACGAAATAATTGAGTTGTCCTGCAAAATCTGTAAATAGTGAGAGCGACTGCATGACCCAAGTGGTCGCTGCCATGATTGTCTTAAAACGGATCTTAATTGGACAACCAAGTATTAATGACTTGCGTGGGGAGCGCTGAAACGAAGCAATTATGTTAACGTACAGAGCTCGTCCATCACATTATCAATCCAGGCATGCTCTGTAGGGATCACCTAACTTATTTGACATAATTTGTACCCTAAATTGATATAAAACCAGCTAAATGAGAGCATTTTATAAGGGCCTTTCAGTAATCATGCACATGGCAAATGAAGATAACTCTGTCATTTTAGTTCCTATTTAAACTAAATGAAATAGGTTTAAAAAATTACTGTCATTTCCCTAATGAACAATTACTGGAGGTTGCACATTAACAAAAACAAATTTTAGGAGTTGCACTTGAATGCTTTGACTTTCAGGAATGGAGCATGTTTCATAATAATTTGATTAGATGCCATATATCTTCTCCATTTGCAGAATTTTTCCATTCTTATTACCGTTGGTGTGGTGTAGTGGTTAGAGCGTTGGGCTGGGACTCAGGAGATCTGGGTTCTAGTCCCCACTTGGTCATGAAGCTCATTCGTTGGGCCAGTCACTGACTCTCAGCCTATCCTACCACGCAGGGTTGTTGTGAGGATGAAAAGGAGAGGAGAAGGATCATGTAAGCCATCTTGGGTTCCTTGCCAGAGGAAAAAAAGGTTGGATATAAATGTAACAACAACAACAACACATTTTTATCTTGCCTTTCTTTCAAGATGACCCCTCAACTCCCATGTACCGCTTCGTCTTTTCATCAGCCTGGTGAGGTAGCTTGGGCTGAGAGATAGTAATTGGTCCTAGCTTAGCCATAACCTATGTGGCTGAGCATGGATTTGTACTGGGGTCTCCCTGGTCTATATCTAGCAGTCTAACCACTACACTACCCTGGCTTTCAGTGGGCTGGGCCCAGATTAGTTGAACGTAGGCCCCACTGAAATCAATGAGACACATTCGTCATTCCTTAATTCCCATTGAAATAAATTGGACTTCAGTTCAACTAACTTGGTTTGGATCCAACCTGATGATTCATCATGGGTGGGTGGGCTGCAACTCCCATAATTCCAAGCCAGTGTGGCCAATGGCCAGTGATGTGAGCTGCAGTCCAACACATCTGGAGGGCACCAGCTTAGGGACGCCCCTCTTAGCGACATTGATGGTTGGCTTGTTTTTCTCTTTGCTTCACCCGGCCTGGCCAGGTCAAGCAAGGCACCATAGCTCAGTGATAGAGCACCTGCCTTACAAGTAGAAGGTCCCAGGTTCAATTCCCAGCATCTCCAGGTAGGGCTAAGAAAGAATGCTGCCTGAAACCCTGGAGAGCCATTGCTGCCTGTTGTTGTTGTTGTTTACAATATTTATATACCACTCAATTATCTAACACAGATTCAAGAGCGGTGAACACAGATATAAACAGTAAAAGAAAGAAGATTAAAAAGCAAATTAAAATTTTTCAATTTAAAAACAAAGGAACCAGAAAAACAATGGCTGGTCAATTGAGGAAGGCTTCTCAGAGCAGAGTTGTTTTCAGGAGGCACCGGAAGCAGCCTAGTGTCGGCGCCTGCCTGACCTCCAGAGGCAGAGAGTTCCACAGAGAAGGGGCCACTATACTAAAGGCTCTTCTCCTGGTGGATTCCAGTCAGGCCACAGGTCCATGTGGTACCACCAGACACATGCCCTCCAATGACCTCAGTGATCGGGCAGGTTGGTAAGGGAGAAGGCACTCTCAGGTATCCTGGTCCCAAGTTGTTTAGGGCTTTGTATGGTAGTATCAGAACTTTAAACCTGGCCCAGTAGCGAGTAGGTAGCCAGTGCAATGTCCTTGCAAAGGAGTTATATGCTGAAAAGAGGCAGCTCCTGGCAACAGCCGAGCTACTGCTTTCTGCACTAGCTCCAGCTTCCAGAGCAGCTTTAAGGGAAACATAGAGCGCATTGCAGTAACCCAGTGTTGAGGTTACTAATGCCCATACCACTATGGCCAAGCTATCCCTGTCCAGAAGAGGCTGTAGCAAGTGAACCAGCCGAAGCTGGTAAAAGACACTCGGAGCTGTGGCAGCCATTTTGGCCTCCAGTGACAATGATGGATCTAGGAGTATCCCCAAACTACGAACCTGATCTTTCAGAGGGAGTGCAAACCCGTCCAGAACAGGCAATGAGCCTATTTCCCAGACTCAGGAACCACTCACCCACAGGGCTTCCGTCTTGCCAGGATTCATCTTCAGTGTATTGGCCCTCATCCAGCCCATGACTGAGTTTAGGCACTGCCTCTCCTGTTTCAGATGTCACAGGGAGACAATAGTGGCTAGACGGACCCATGGTCTGAGGCCCCCTCCACAAGGATGCGCTTTTGCGCCCGGTTCGGGGATTATGCGCATTATCGCGGAGGCGCATTTACTCCTAATCCCTCTGCACGGGAGGCGGCGAGAGGCGGCGAAGCGCATTAATTGATGTCCAAAAAGCGCTTTACATGTAGTTAATGCGCATAATCGCTTGTTCACACGGCGAAAATGCGCTTTAACGGCCGGAGCAAAATAAAAGTCGCTATTTAACGCGCATTCGATAATGCGCATAATCCGGGAGATAACGCGCCTCTGCGCCCGTTTTGCGCTCCGCTGGTGTGAAGGTAAAATTTATAATGAGCCTTCAAAGAGCATTAAAGCGCCCTTGTGGAGGTAGCCTGACTCAGTATAAGACAGCTTCCAATGTTCCTAGCTCCCAGCTAACATCATAATAACATCAGCTGGGGGGGGGGGGTCTGATTATTATCAGGATCACAGCAGTTTTGTGGGGGGGAATCTAACCCTTTCTTTCCCCATTTTGGTCCTGAGGAAAATCCCTCCCCTGATGCTTGTATTTTCATTTTCCCACAAAAAGGGTCTTCCTCCCCTCACCCAGGACTACAGCAGTGGAGAAAGGGCATTTAACAAGGCATCTACCGGTAGCCTGTCTTTAAAAGTCCCCCTTTAGTTTGAACATGGGGCTGACAGGAGCACAGGCATACTGAAAGTAGCCAAGCACTCGAGCTGATTAAAATTAAAACTCCAGGTTATTAATTATGAAAGAGCACTTGCAGTAGCAAAAGGGAGGCGTAAAGGCGCGCGTGTATATGTAAAGCGTGCATATATGTATGAAAGCGGAACGGAGAGGTTGAATCGTTTTGCCATCAGTTTCGAGTAGGCGAAACGAGTCGCTGCTCTAACATTCAGCTATGCGGGAGCAATCGGAGGAAAATCTGTCCTGCACGAATCCCATCCGAATGAACGGATGGCCTTAATGTTCTCGGGCAGCTGCCATTCGTTTTGCTGGACTGACGCAGGTCAACTTTCCAGTGGATCATTTCTATTTAGCTGCAAAGCTCCAGCAAGACCCGGCATGCGGCATCTGCCCTGGCAGCGAACGTAGGGTTTTTGAATCGATGCTTTGTTTTCATATCCCTCAGTGAGGTCGTGGAGGCAGGGACTCAGCGCCGGCAATTTTTTTATTGGGGGGGGGGACACCGACATCATCTCCTCCCCCCAGAATTCCCTGTTTCCTCTGAACTTAGCTGTGATCCTCAAAGGAGCTGGGCAGGGGAAATGTCTGTTCCCGGCAACAAGATTGTTCCCTCTTGCAAGGCACAAAATTTGGGTAGGTGGGGGGATTTGGTCGTGAATGGGAAATTCAGACCCACTAAGTTTTCAAAAGACCTGCTCCCGGTGGAGGTGAAAACTGCTAGAACTGGATATGCTGATCTGGATCGACACATCAGCCTGCCTCTTTTGGACAGTCCTTGAGGGGCAGGGCCATGAAGAGCGCCTGCCCTTCCACTCTTACTATTACACCAGCGGTGTTCCTGTAAGCTGTTTTGAGGGGTCGCTTATACCTGATACATGGCGTATAAATATTTGCAATGCAAACAAATAACCCAAACCATCCCTTGTGCTGTTAAACATGTGTGGATCCTATACAGTGGAGGCTGGTGACTCTAATGTCAGTGGGGTGGTGAATCTGCTCCGGGTTTCAGTCAGAAGTCTGAAGGAGCTATCCAGGGTGCTTCCGCTGATACTACAAGGTTTTATTTTATTTATTACATTTATATCCCACCTTTCTTGCATCGCAGAACTTCAGGTGGCTACATGTAGTTCCCAGGTGGTCTCCCTCCAAGCAGTGACCAGCCCTAGACCTGCTTAGCTTCAGCAAGGTGTTGGCCCAACGCACTTTCAGGCCATAGCAGGCTCTTTAAAACAGGGGCGCACAGCCTTTTAGACTTGAAGATGCTGGCTTGAGGCCACACATGTACAAATGCCCCAGTGATCCTGATTCAGTGAGGGAGGGAGGGGCTGTGGCTCAGAAGGCCCTAGGTTCGATCCCTGGCATCTCCAGGTAGGGCTGGAAAAACTGCTTGAAATCCAGGAGAGCCACTGCCAGTCAGTGTTGACAACACTGAGTTACATGGACCAATAGTCTGGCTCAGTAGAAGTGAGCTTCCTATGTTCTTAGTTCTTTCCTTGCTGCTTAGCAATGGCAGGAAATAATGATCTCTGTGAGGATCTCTGGAGTGGAGAGCATGGTTGGCATTTGGTGTGTGTGTGGGAGTCAGGGACCTTTGGGGAGACACAGTAATGTCCTTGGGGGCTGCAGGTTGTGAACCCCTGCCTTAAGAGCGCCTGCATGCTGCGGACTTGACTATCTGCCAGCGTTATAGTGTTTTTGTAGTGCAGGGCTGGGCAACCTGTAGGCCAAGAATTTGGAGGACCACAACTCCCATCATTCCTCTCCATGCTGACCAGGGCTGATGGGAGTTGTAGGCCAAAACATCTGGAGAGCCCCACGTTGCTCACCCCTTTTGTAGCAGGGTAAAGTTAATGCTTAATATAATGAATGTCTGGTCTCCTTTCTGCAATGTTTTGGCATTCGAGATGTACCCATTTTTTAAATATATATAAATATATATATTAATCAGGCCCTTCAATCTTTCAGCTTTTCTGGGAGAAGAGGCTGCAAGGCTTAAGTGCATCCGATGTGAGTGAGCAGATCATAAAATCTATGGAGCTGCCTAAAGGCCTTCAAGGTACTCTTTGCCTCGGTGACATTTAATGCGCTCTAATAAATCAAGTGATTCTCAAACTGGGGTCCCTTGGAATGGCTCATACATGCATCTACATCCCTTGACTTGGAGGTGATTGTGTGAACGGAATCCACCAAAAAGTGTGCTTGTGCGTGATGTTACTTGTGTGATTATTCTTTCTGTAGCGTATGATCTATGACCTCATTCACATATGCAGGTCATCACTTAATACTGCAGCTATCTGTTGTTGAACATGCATATGTGAGCCAGTCCATAAGAATTAGGGCTGTGCTTTGCCTTGGTCCCGAAGTCTGAATCCGAATCGCCAATTTGGCCCACCTCAGCCCGAATCCGAATTGAAGCGGGCCGATTTGGCCCACCTCAGCCCGAATCTGGTTTGGGACCAGATTGAGCCACTTTGGCCTGAAGCAGATGAACCACTTTGGGCTGATTTGGCCCAATGGCCAGCCGCTGCCCCCTCCCTGCTTGCCCGCCTGTGGGCCTTCTCTGAGGCCTCCGTGTGCGCTGCTGAGCTGCTCAGCGTCCTCTCTGAACTGCTGGAGATTTAGTGTTGTAAACTATGGCAGCCGGAATTAGCCATTTTCTCAGAATGCTGTGGATGGCTGCAGGCGACTGTCTAGTTCCGGGAATGGCCGCGAAATCCCTAGGAAAAAGAGAACATGTGGGTGGAAAGTGATTTAAACTAATGTGTAATGAAATGAAAGGAGTTGAGCACAAATTTAATACTGTATCTTTCCCCCCATTGCATATCCTTATAAAAAATCAACTGTTTGGAAGTTAGGTACGGGAGGCCCTGGCTTTGGGGTCAGAGTCAGATTTGGTGTCCTTGAATCCTGCTGTGATGAATTTCAATGGGAACTTCTTGCATTCGTATTCTAGGAGTTGGTCCCGGGAGCAACGATGACACCCTCCTGTCGGCTGTTGCCAGCGCATTGCACACGAGTTCTGCCCCCATCACGGGACAGCTCTCTGCCGCGGTAGAAAAGAACCCAGCTGTGTGGCTTAACACATCCCAACCTCTCTGCAAAGCCTTCATTGTTACAGATGAGGATATTAGGTGAGTCTGTGGTGGGAAAGGACTTCATCCCTTCCAACAGAATGCTTATTCTCTGTGACAGATGTAATTATCTTAATATTAACCAGCAAGTAATCTCTTAAATTGGATACTTCCTCTTTTCCACCCCGGGGCAGATCTGAGGATGCAGCGAAAAAATAAGTCAGTTCAAAACTGGAACAATTTCACAGCACCGTGGTCCTCGGTGCGACCTGGCTGGTGGCGTGAAGGGATATGGCGAACTCTGGGGCATGTGGTTCTTTAAAGAGCTCAGCGTGCCCGGCGTTACTTTGGGTGATGGGGGCAAACTGAGGAGGGGGAGAAAGAGGCAGAGAGAAAGGGAAAGTCCTTTTTTTGTATCCTGCCACCGCTTCTCTTGCTGAACAGAATGGGGAGAGTTTAGCCATGGGGAATGGCGTGAGGGGGGGGCAGAGATGGGATGACACCTTCCAAGCCCTCAGTTTAGTTTGGGAACTCTTCCAGGACTCTTCCAATGGAGGATTTCCTCCCCAGAGCACCTTTGGAGGAGGGATTTTCCTCCGGACCACAACAAGGAAAGGCCGGTTAAATCCTCCCTCTAGCCCAATAATTTTCACCCCTCTCCAAGCTGATGCTGTATGCCTTTGGAAAAGAAACCCCTTCTTTTTTTACTGCTGTACTCAAAAACTGTTGCTCTTTTCTGGTTTGTTATGTTGACTACGTGGTTTTAAAATGCTTTTGATCGTTAGAAACCTTAGGGTAATGCATTGTTTTTAAATATAATTGATTTCTCTTCGTGGAAATGGGATATACATTTTTGAAATAAAGACACATTTAACGTTGTGTCTAGTTTGGCCTTGAGCATGAAGAAGTAAAAACTTCTCTCATACCATTTTAAACTCACTCCAGGATAGTTCTCTCTTTTCCAACTTAATGTGTTAGTAAACTGACAAAGGCTAAATCGCTTGCTTTTTATACTGAGAAGTTTGAGAAGCAGAACAAGGGAGAAAATGGGCGTTCCTGACTTCTGTCTGTGTTCTCATATCTCTAGGACAGGCTTGCCAGATGTTTCTTGACCCCAATTCACAGGCTAATCTCAAGCCCAGACTGGGGGTGACCACAGATGACTGAATCGAGAAATGCCAGACATCACAGGCTGATGCCTGTCTGGACTGTGGCATGAATTGATCTGCAGAAAGGTGGCTTCAAATGTGCTCTTAGGACGTTTGCAGCTACATTGATGTAGAACTCTGAGGGGGAATTCCAGGTGCCTCTTACTTCCAGAAACAGGCCCTTCTGTATGTTACAAGATAATGCTTGTAAAGGAAGGCCTGGCTTTCACTGATGGGGTGAGTCTGTATCTGTGCTGTTCCTTCAGAGTACAGGGGGATGTTTTTACAACAACGCTTTGCTGCTTGGTTCCCACAAAATCCCACAGCTTCGCAGCTGCGGGATTTTGTGGGAGCGCTAAATCCTGATGGCAGGAGGGAGCGTGGGTTATCCGGCTGGAAAAGCCACAGCACCGGCGGCCTTTTGGCTTGTCAGTCCCGCTGCCTGCCCTCTGCCCTGCCTTCCCATGCTTACCTGGACCTCCCCTAGACTTTGATCCGTGCCGAGGAACACCCACTAGCTCAACCCGAAGCGAGGCCACCACCAAGAGACAAAGGAAGCAGCGTGATGACCTCGGAGCAACTTTTAAAAATCTCAGTAAATGGACACCGCGAAAAAGCAGAGCTTTGGGCTGCACGTTTGTGGCTGCGCCGTATGAACAACGCAGCACCACTGCACAGCCAGAATGGGCTAAACAGGGCATAAAGGCAAGCCCCAGTTGAGGTCTCCATATGATCAAATACTCCTCTATGCAAAAAAAGTTCTCTGAACATAAAACGAGTCTCTCAGAGAGAAGGGCTCAGGATTAATCTTCCCCATATGTTCTAGTTTTCTCTGGGTGGAGATTTTTTATTATTAAAAATGGAGGAAAATTCGATTGCATGGGTCTCCCACCTGCACCCTGAAGTGGTACAATTTTACCGCTACCTGCCTTCACGGCAGGCTTTTGCTCATCCCTTCAACGTCAGAAATGGTTGTATTCATTTGGTCTGTTTCCCTACCCAGACTATGAGCAGGAGTCTTCAGGGTGCAATGGACACCTGGGGGTGGCTAATTCAGGTAGCAGTTAGGGTTGGGCTGGAGTTTTAGGCTCTTAAATACCTCCAACAGAGAAGGCTGGTGCTCCCGATTTGAGTGGGGCTGTGAATCTATTCCGGATTTTAGTCAACACCAGCCAGAGCTCTAAAGGAGCTGTCCGGATTGCTGAACCTATTTTGGGACATGGTCCTGCCAGCTCCCAAAAGCATTTTTCAGAAAGAACGGCTCTCCGTGTTGCTCCCGTGTTTTCAAGAAAAGGTGTCCCCTTTCTCCTCCTGTTTGGCCCCAGATTTTGTAGGATGTATTTTGAGCTTCTGCTGCATCAGCAAGTGACACACAAAGCTTTGGGAACCGTGCATTTCTGCTGACACAACGTACAGCCGTGCCGGTTCATAAACAAGGGAGTAAATCAGATGGAGCTACGTTGGCCTAGGCTGCAGGAAATGTGAGAATGGGCACGTTCCCAACAGAAGTTTATGCCACTGAGCTCAGCTTCATTATGCCCACTTTGTGCCTTCCAACCCCTCCCTTTAAATGCACCCTTTAGTAGCCCCAGCATTTACCTGTCAGTTTTGAGGCCCAGTTCATATGTTACGGAAGTGGTATGGGATCATCTGCCCAGCGATCCAATTCCAAATTGCTGGGTGGGCCAAATTAGGCGGTCCTTTTCTATCCCATTGAAAAAACATTGATGAATGGGCTTTGAATCATTATTAATTAGAGGCCCAGGTAAATGGTCCCAGGGATATGAGATCCTGCAGCCTTCCTACAGCTAAGTAGGCATGGACCCATCCAGAAACATGGATGGTTGACCATGGGGGGAGCCCCATGTAGAAGTGGAATCCCAGCCAAATGCTTGGGTATGGAGTCCTGTGCAAGAAACAATGGCGCACCAAGACCTCCAACTTGCTAGCTGTGGCATGCACCTTTATCTTGCCATGTGTCTGTTTTGTCCTGCAGTGGACCTTGGTGCTTTGAAGATCTGAAGCCATTCTAAGACGGGAAGTACCCCCATGCCTGTTTCGTACCAGGGAGGTAGCCAGGTTCAAAAAGACCAGTGCACTGATAGTATTGTGGCTGACAGGCCCCATAGTATTCTTTATTTATTCCCTCCCCACTTCGCCCTGCACACTTTCCAGCCAAGTTTGACGCCCAGAGTGGCTTACAATTACAAGCCCTATCATGGCACAATACAATTAGGGATTCATCAGTGGGCGTAAAGCAGCGGAAGCTGTTGGCTCCAATTGCGGTGGGGCTGCGGATTTATTCTGGGTTTTGGTCAGAAACAATCAGAATTCTAAAGGAGCTATCCAAGGTGTGCTGAACCCATCTGGGGAATGGGTTCAGGACTTTGGATAGCTTTGTTAGAGGTCTGGCTGGTTCTGACTGCAACCCAGAATGGATACACAGCCCCACCGAAATCAGAGCCAACAGAATGTTGAAAGCCATTGCAAATTTTAATGTTAAGATGCCTTGGGGGCGAAAGTAGATGTAGACATTTTCAAATAAATAATAAGGAAATAAAATAAATAAACCAGTCCCTTCTGGTCTCTAGCAGTTGGTGGTACAGTCTGGATTTCCAGGCTCTTCCCTCCAGAAAGAGAAGGAGCTACAGATGGATTTGAGGGAGGAGAAGAGAGCTGGCCAATTGGTGAAGATGCCAACCCATAGAAATGTTTCTTCTACAGAAGTTCAGTATTGTCTTTTTCAGCAGAACAAGCTTTCTGGATTCCAGAAAGTCTACTTCCCCCTCCTAAACTCTCTCTCTCTCTCTCTCTCTCTCTCTCTCTCTCTCACACACACACACACACACACACACACAGAGAAGCTGGCCCAAGACATTTTACTGCCTAAAACGAAGAACAAGATGGCGCCCACTCCCATTCCATGTACAAAAGCCGACTTGACTAGCAGATGAATCTTGCAATATTGGGGATGGAGCATCTTCCTCCACTGGATCTGAAGGCAGCTGGCCAGCCTAGGGGGCACAAGGGAAGCAATGTAGCCCACAGCTCTCGCCTCCTACACTTTCCTACCTCCTCCCAGTATCTGAAGCAACTGCCTCACTCTGGCTTGGAAAAAAGGAGGCTTAGGCAAAACATGATAGAAGTGTACAAAATTATGCATGCCATTTTTAGGGAGCCATTTTTCTCCCTCTCCCATAATACTAGGACCCAATGGGGCTATCCCATGAAGCTGATTGCTGGGAGATTCAGGACAGATAAAAGGAAGGACTTCTTTACACAGTGCATAGTTAAACTGTGGAATTCGCTACCCCAATATGTGGTGATGGCTACCAATTTGGATGGCTTTAAAAGGGGGTTATTATTATTATTATTATTATTTATTACATTTATATACTGCCCCATAGCCGAAACTCTCTGGGCGGTTTACAAAAATTAAAAGATTGAACACTAAAAAGACAATATACAAAATTTAAAACCATAAACATAAAACAGCTGACATTAAAACATTTTAAAACATTTTAACTGTTAAGCCTGGCCACAATGTCAATCAAAACCTCAACTTGAGCTGTTAAAATGCCTGGGAGAAAATAAAAGTTTTGACCTGGCGCCGAAAAGATAACAGTGTTGGCGCCAGGCGGGCCTCATCGGGGAGATGAATTCCAGGAGGAGAGGGCTATCAATGGCTGCTAGTCCTGATGGCTAAGTGCAACCTCCAGGATCTGAGGCAGCAAGTCTATACACACCAGTTGCTGGGGAACGTGGGTGGGAGGGTGCTGTTACACCGTGTCCTGCTTGTGGGTCCCTGGTCGACAGCCGTTTGGCCACTGTGTGAACAGAATGCCGGACTAGATAGACCCTTGGTCTGATCCAGCCTGGCTCTTCTTAGGTTCTAATGGTAGGGCTGGCCCTGACACACCTACACATCCACACTCACCCTGAATTGGAACTCCTTGATGCTTTGCGTCCATGCCATACAAAGCAAATACCTTCAAAGCAGAACAGACACTTTTAAGAGGCAGGATACAACAACAGCAGATCATGTGGTCAATACTGTTCTTGGACTGTAGCACTTCAGACTGCCAAAATAGCTGCTTTGGGGTGGAGGGAAGAGTCCTCGCTTAACCTTCTCCTGACATGCAACCATTTTATGTGAAGGGATTCATTTATTTTTTGTAACGGGGAAACAATTAGAAATGCAGCCACCCATCACACTTGCTGGATTAAGTGGTGCAACCTGAGAGCAGCGTCACTGCATGATCCGGAGTTTGCGTAGACCGGTCTTAGTGTTTAACAAGTTTCACAAAAGCCCTTAGAACCGTTTGCTTTACCTTTGGTGAGCCAAGATGGAGGGCAGCCTCGGTTGACTAAACAGATTTTAAATTAAATGGGCAAAAGATCGTGTTGCATATTGAGCAGTCCTGGAACTGTTTGAACTCGAGAGAAGAGCGCAGCGGCTTGATGTCGTAAATCCAAAAATCCTTTTTTCATTTCCCCTTTGAAAGTTACTTTGACATAATAGTCTCTACCATCTTTTTAAAGTTCAGGACTAAGCATTTTTTCAGCCTCGTGATGTCTTGAACGATGTAACGGAAGCATAAAAAGTTAACACAGCATGGTTTTTCCCCCTATTATTTCTGCCTCCAGCAGGAGACAGCTAACTCATAAAAAGAAATATTTCAGCTTTTTCTTTTTTTGAATAGTTGACATCCCCGCAGCCACCAGCAGAGGGCACTCTAAAATCACAATTCTCCAACTGTCCGTTGGAAAAATAGTGTTTCTAAGGTTTGCTTGCTTCAGACGGTCATAACCGCTTCCCTTTCGTTCCTTTGTCCTCCATGACACACTCCATTTTATCTTATTATTTTAATTACGCTATGTTATATTTGCATGGGCCACTGTTTCAGCCGGTTGCCTATTAAGCTATCTCACCCTCCAACCTCCCCCCCCTTCCCAAACCCTACAGTGCTGCGTCTACAAATTAGCATTGGAAATCAAGCTGAACATTTTAATGGGAATGTCATTTGCTTCAGGCCTGGAGTTCTTATTCAATTTGTAATGGTGCGTTTTCACTTAGCAGCAGTTCTCCAAGTGAAAGTTGGCCACCATCTTGGTTTTACAATGTGGAGCCCTTCTCTCTGGTAAAATTCGTGCGACAGAGATTCAGGCGTTTTAATGGGCACAGCAAATAGGCGAGTAGAGGGAACGCTCCATCGCCTCCACCCTCTGTCATTGCGTTTGTCCCCTTCTACTCGAGGAGGGCGTCGTTCTAAAGAAAAGAGTCTCCTGTATCTCTGGAGGCTCCCCACACAAGCCAGAATATTGGGGGAATCTGCATTCTGGTTTAAGTGGAGAGCCTCTATGGATACAGGTGGATTTCCTCTTTAGACACTTGCCCTCCACCCACGCCAGTAGAGGGTGACAAATGTGAGGATGGAGGGGGCTGGGGCTGGAATGTTCCCCTCCCCTCCTATTGGAGACAGCAGACATGTGAGAAGGCCTGAATAGGGTTTTAATTGTGTACAGTTTCAGTCACAATTTTAGGTGGAAACCCTTGTGCTGCTTCTTCAAAGGATCTTTCCATGCTCACTCAGAAGAAGACCTAAACGCTTCCCTTATGTCACTTTGAGATACCTGGGGGCCTTCCAACTCCCATACCAGCCTGTCCATTTTCTGAGATCAGGGGCCTCTGCCTCCTGTGCATCCCACCAAGGGCGAGTCACCAAGAGACGGGGCCTTCTTGGTGGTTGCACCAACATTGTGGAACACTTTGCCTCACAAGGCCATCCCTCTCTGACGTATCCACAATCACCCTTCAGAAATGTAACGTTTGGAAGAACCTAGGGAATGACAACTAGAACTGAGCCAAAATTTCTCAGGATGCACGTTTCTCAGAAAAGTCCTGAGATTTTTCTTTTCTTAGCCACTAGAAATAAAAGGACACTTTGCAGAATTTTCTCCAAATTTTCTTCAGCTGTGTGTGTGTGTGCCGGGGGGGGGGGGCTGCATTCCTTTTCCCACCCCCAAGGTATATGGGGTATTGCAAAGGATGCAAGATGTAGGCCAAGCTGCCATCACAGTTGACGCTATTGCCACTTGCAATGGCAGAGCAAAACAAAAAACAAACAACAACAACACCCCCACCACCACCACACACACAAAAAACTTTAGGCAAAAAAGAAAGACACTTTTCTACAACCCTTGCCAATGGTGTTGTCTACTTATGAGAAATTGTTGGAGAATTTCTCCTCCACCTGGAGAAGTTTGGTGAAATTGTCTCCCCAATTTCTCTGCCCACAAAAAAAGTAAACGTCTCTCTCTCTCTCTCTCTCTCTCTCTCTCTCTCTCTCTCTCTCACACACACACACACACACACACACACACACACATCACAGAGAGAGAGAGAGAGAGAGAGAGGTTTACTTTAAGCTTATTCTATAAATGCCAGTGGATGATTTGATAACATTCTCTCGGTTTTTAAAGCAGCGCCTGCCAGCTCTTCCATATTCACGGAGTACCTTTTTCGGAGCCCTCTGACCTGAACTTTGTAAAACAATCCGTGCATTGCCCGTGTGCTGTTTAAATAAATCTCATTCATCAGCGCTGACATTGTTGCCCCCCAACACTCCTAAAGCCTGACCCAGTGTGTTGTACTGAAGAGAAAGATAAAGGAAAAGATCTGTAAACAGCAACAGAAAACATCTTTATTGTTTAGTGAGATGTGTTTTTTTACCCCACCAGGCACGTTTGTAGCCTTGGTGTGAACTTGATCCAAGAGTTTTGAAATAAACCAAAAAGGCACAATAGCATCCTCTCTGTGATAAAGACGTAGAGCTTTAAAGGCATTATTTGCACTGAAGCCAGATCGCTACTTAAAGGAACAAACAAAACACCTTGACATTTTAAAAGAGACTTGAGGGGGAGATTTTCTACTTATAGCATCACTGGCCCTATGCCAGGTAATACTGCAGAGTAACTACTATCTAATTTCCTTTTTATTAACATCAATATTAAACTAGTCAATGATTATCACCTTTGTTCTAATAATGTTAATGATTTTAAAAACACCTTGTCCCACTCATTCCAGAACACTGTGAGGGAGGGGGAATGTTCCCCCCCCCCCCCCATGATGGAGAATATTTGGAGAGAATTCTGCAAAGTGACCTTTTTCATGGCGGGTGTGAGAGAGAAATCCCAGACTCCCCCCCCCCCCCTTTAGACATTGTGGCTCCGTTCTAGTAAACCAAATTCACATTTGTTTTCTGCTTAAGAAGCCTCTTAGGTGTCATCTGTAGGGTCCAGATTTATTTATATATTGCATTTCTATACTCTCTGGGCGATTCACAAAAATCAAAACCATAAGTACAAGCACAATTTAAAATACAAAACTGAACCCATAAGGTAAAAACACAATATAAAAGTACTACCTGAAGAAAACCGAGCAGCAATACAGAGATTTAAAATACAGATTTAAAACAGGAATGTTAAAAGACTAAGATGCGAAACTGTTAGAATACTGGGAAAATAAAAAGGTCTTCACCTGGCGTTTTGAAAAGAGTATAACGTAGGTGCTATGCAAACCTCTCTAGGGAGCTCATTCCAAAGCCGGGGTGCCACAGCAGAGAAGGCCCTCCTCCTGGTAGCCGCCTGACTATAAGGTGAGCCAAACCTGACTACGCTTTTGCAGTGTAATTGTATTTCTAAAATATGTTTGAGTGGGTGAATGTGCTTTGAGTGATATTTGAGAAATCATATTTGCAATGCTTTGTGTGTAAGAGGACCGTG
The DNA here is from genome assembly GCA_029215795.1 of Anniella stebbinsi. Lineage (NCBI taxonomy): Eukaryota > Metazoa > Chordata > Lepidosauria > Squamata > Anniellidae > Anniella > Anniella stebbinsi. The sequence goes on along the minus strand of JARDYH010000002.1, from coordinate 15,486,393 downwards.
AGTTAACTTTAATAACAGAATAGTTGCATATGAAATAAAAGAGCCTCGAAAACAATGGTAAGACGTACACGGAGGGAAATTGCGTTTGCTTACCGTCGCTTCTCCGCCCGGACATTTGCCCCTCATTGCTTCTTCTTTTGAAAGAGGAAGTAAACAACCTGCACGTGGCCCATTCAGTGGGCCTTTTTGATCCCGCTGCGTCTCCTGTGCACAGCAGGAGATAGCGGCAACTTCCATCTTTAAAAATAAGTTGGATTTACTGGTGTGTGTTTTTTGTTGCGCAAAGAAGGCTAGAAGGGGCAGGAGGCGTCATGGGAGGGACCCACGGAAATCTGTGACTGCCCAGTAACGAGTGTGCAATAAAACGCTTGTCTGGTGAAGTTCTTAACCACGCAAGTCTGAAAAGCAACTCAGTTCTTCATCATTCTGGATCGTACTAGTTGGTGACGTTTTATAGCAAGTAATTAATGTGAGGATGGAATCTGGCCATCAGCCCCACGAAATTGGTGACTCTTGAGATTTCCCCATAAATGATAGAGTGGTAAATGACAGTTCCCATAGATCTGGAGTTACTGGTAGATTGCTGGATGTTTCCCTATATGTTGACAAGGGTTTTTGACTCCCAGTTCTCGTTCTTTTTTAAAATGTTATTTTTATTGCGTTTTTAAATTACGTGTTAACAATATCAGTGAGTATATAGAAAATATTACAACTCTTTCAGCTAGCAAAAACGTTTTTTAATAGCAGCAGTAACAAAATGACTTGTCTTCCACCCTAAAACATATTGCTGTAATGAAGAAAGCTTGGGGTGTAGAGGAATATAGTGTGCATAGGAACCTGCCTTACACCATGGGTCTATCAAGCCAGTACTGTTGACACTGGCCATGTCTACACTCGCCATTTATCCTGGATTGGTCACGTGGTCATCCCTGAGCATCTAAATGACACACAGGGGATCCTGGGGTTAATCAGAGACGATCACTTACTTTGCCCGGGATAACTGGAACCGTGGTTTTACCGAATTTTACTGCGGTCTCTGGACAACCTCGAGGTCCGCAGGCAGTGTGGCGCCTGCTCCCGGGGTCGTCCCTTCTTCCCCGCGAAAGGGCAGGAGTAAGCAAACAGGCCAGAAGGCCAGAGGGGAGAATGGACGGGTATCGAGGGGATTAGGCAGAGCACTTTCGCCATTCCCTGGACAGCTCTTGGCATCTTCAAGCGCCGGATTGTTTAGTGTTTTATAAAAAGGTCCTACTTTCACTCAGGATCGACGCTGCACAATCCTCCTCCTCTTAAAAAAAAAATTACCCCCGGAATGGCCCGCTTTCGTTTGCACCCTGAGCGACAATCCCGGAAGCGGAAAAGCCCGTGATCGTCCCGCCCCCTTCCCCCCTCCCCCCCGGGAAGGCCTGCCAGTGTAGATGCGCCCCCTGACTGGCAGTGGCCCTCCAGGCTTTCAGCTAAGGTTTTTTCAAGCTCCAACTGGAGAAGCAGGGGATTGAACCTGGGACCTTCTGCATGCAAAGCAAGTGCTCTACCACTGGGCCATGTCCCTTCCAAGGACTGTAAGCTCTGTTCCGTTCTCGTACTCAAAACATATCGCTGAGCACAAACGTCTTTCATTCTAAGCGTATGCCTTTTGCACCAACCTCTGCTTGGTGGATCTCAGGGTTCGACTCAAAAGGAAAGTAGACTCTACTAGCCTGAAGCCTGCCTCCCCATGACCTCAAATATTAAGTAAGGTCGTCACCCACGTCAAGAAATTTTAGTTGATGGATTGTATGAGTTTTAGTTGTTTTTAAGCAATCAATTTCATACGCAACTTTTTGCAAATTTACAAAATGGTGGCCCAAATCCAGAGATAGTCTCACTTAAATCCTATGGAAACCAATACAACAAATGAATTGCAGCTAATTTATGTCTCATTCATTTCAATAGGATCTTTGCATGACTAACTTTCATGGGATTTTGGCCAATAACTGGGGTGGGAGGAACACCCACGTTCTTCTCGGATGGCAGACCTGTACGGCTCAGCAGGCTCCTCCTTAGGGCCAAGCTACGCATTATGTCGAATGCATAGCATGCCACAAGATCTTCGTTTTAATTTTAATTACTGTTGGGAGGCGATTCTTACTGGGGACACAGCACTCAGGCAAGGAAGGTGTATCTCTTTTATTTCCAACTACAGCCAGAATGAAAACCTCCCCTTGTGCAGCCAGGAGGCTCTGGGGGCAAAAGTTCTGATCAGCGCAATGGGATCTTTTTGCCCCTAATCCTACTAGCCACACATTGGTGAATAGGGCCAGTGGGTGATTTTCATTCTGATAGAAGTTGGTCAAGGAAGAAGTAAGCCTTTCCTCCTTACATACGGCATTCTCAGTAAAAACTCTCCTCCTCCCCAACTCCTGCCCTCCACTTGTAATTAAAGGGGGAAAAAAACCCAAAGTTGTAGCTACACACTTCTCATCTAGTCCATTAGAAGAGACATTTCCCCCCTGTATGAGAGAAGGGAGTGTAACTTCAAAGCTGACACCTGTCATCTGCAGTTTTTACAAGTACTTATATTAATTAACTTTTCCTTTAAAAATGTGTTGTCAGCTCAATATGGAGTGCTTTTTTTAAAAAAAGACCTTCAAAACTATTTTAATTGTTTAAGGGTGCAATCCCATGCATGTGTAGATGGGGAGAAAAAGCCTACAGCTTCTCAACGTGCATAGGATTGTGCCTTAATGTCACCGGTTAATTTGGCCTTTCCCAAGCTGGTGCCCAACGGATATCACAGACTCCAAATCCCAGCATCCCCTAGCTCCTATATTAAGCGTTACTGTTAAATGTCAACATTCACAGTGTTTCTGATACTTAATGGTAGCATTGGGTAGGTGGACAGATACCTAGAGAGTCTGCTGAAACAAGCGCTGGGCCGAGATTCTCATAAGTTTCAGGGTGGGTAGGACTGAAGTTTGGATTAACCACCAATTCTAAAGATTTTCAGTTGGTGGTTCCCCCCACCCTTTGGCCACCTCCTCTTTAAAGGCGAGACCGCCAACCCAAAATTCTAAGGATTTCCTCCCTGCAAAGGTTGCCAAATATCTCCCCCAACGTTTTGTGGGAAGAAAATGATTCCATCATAGAATCATAGAATAGTAGAGTTGGAAGGGGCCTATAAGGCCATCGAGTCCAACCCCCTGCTCAGTGCAGGAATCCACCTTAAAGCATCCCTGACAGGTGGCTGTCCAGCTGCCTCTTGAATACCTCTAGTGTGGGAGAGCCCACGACCTCCCTAGGTCATTGGTTCCATTGTCCTATTGCTCTAACAGTCAGGAAGTTTTTCCTGATGTCCAGCCGGAATATGGCTTCATGTAACTTGAGCCCATTATTCCATGTCCTGCACTCTGGGTTGATCGAGAAGAGATCCTTGCCCTCATCTTTATGACAACCTTTCAAATATTTGAAGAGTTCTATTATGTCTCCCCTCAATCTTCTCTTCTCCATCAGAAGGGGGTGGTATTCAGCTTAGCTTCAGCTGAAATACTCTCTTCTCCGCATTAAATCCTCGTTCAGAGTTTGTCAGTGGGATCAATGGGTGTCACCGAGACAAACGGTGGGCCAATAATGAGTTACCTGCCAAGAGCCTCATTAAAAGAATCTCATAATTTTCCACAGCAACGAGTGTGGGTTTTAGTTTCTAACAAGAAATATTGTGTGCAGATAGTTTTCAGGTTGGCGCATCCACAGCGGGCCCTTTTCATGATGTGGGAACTCCCCGTCGCCATGTACACGGATCAGTGATCTTTCCTATTTTTCAAGCAGGAGCCACTTTGGCTCTGGCCACTGAGCCTGAGGCCACCTGGGGGCCTTTCCTGGGCTGTGGTGGGGTTCTTCCCTTTGCCCCCCCCCCCCCATCAAGTGTTGACACTGCACCAGACTCAGCTGTACACCTTTGGAGGACTCTCTTCCCCTTCCCCATCATCCAAGCAAGGTCTCCTCAGTCACCAGGTAGGCAAATTCCCACAGGCTCGTTGGATTGGGATGGATCTTTTCTCATCGCTGAGAGTGCGCTCTGCTCTACTCAGTGCAGAACCGCCCAGGTCCAGGTCCACCTTGTTGTCTCCGTCACCTGCGCACGCTGTTTCGCCTCAACCTCCACTTCCTGCGCACCACTGCAGCTAGCCAACCACATTAGGCTTTGGCCAGATCTACACCAAGCGGGGATACAACACGTTGAAAGCGGTTTGAAAACGGTACATGGAATGGGTCATGGGCCCCAGCAGTTGTCAGTGCACTTCGATGCCGTTATCAAGCAGTAGTGTAGCTCCTGCCTTTGACTGTTGAGCTTCTGCCCCACTAGAGCTAATTGGCTCCTGCGTTCTCTTCCCCTCCCACCTTACAGCTGATGAGCCCCGAGGCTTCCTTCAGTAGCCCAGATCACAGCAGCCGCTCCACTGCTAAAGCAAACAAGAATGCAAAGCTAGAGAGCCCCTGGTGAGAGCGAGCAGCTACTGCAGGGAGAGAAGGGGGGGCAAAGTGAATGAATTACACACACAGAGGGAGGGAGAGAGAGGGGGGCACTTTAGGGCCAGATCTACACCAAGCAGGATATAGCGGTATGAAAGCGGTATATAAAAGGCAGGAGCCACACTGTTGCTGTATAGCGGTATTGAAGTGCACTGACAACTGTCGGGGCCCATCGGCACATACCATATACCGCTATATCCTGCTTGGTGTGGCTTCTGCCTTTTATATACCGCTTTCATACCGCTATATCCTGCTTGGTGTAGATCTAGCCTAGGTGATTGGGAGCTGCAACATAGATGGATATGGACTTGGGTCCTTTTAGGGAGACTTCCTGTCCCCAGTAAAAGCCATCCATGTACCAATCATACAGGCCTTGGATCCCACCAGCATGCAGGTTCTCCTTTGTCAATTATGGTATTTCAGCCTGCAAGGTTCCTAATGCCTTTACTGGATAATTTTGTCCTGCTGATTTCAGTGAGCCATTTTCTAAAGCCGTTTCTTTAAATGGGAGAGGGGGACGTTTCAATGGTGGCTTTTCTGGATTATTCTCCACAGAAAGCAAGAGGAGCGAGTGCAGCAGGTACGCAAAAAACTGGAGGAGGCGCTAATGGCGGACATCTTGTCACGAGCCACAGACACTCCTGACTTGGACGAGGTTGAGATGGACAATGGAGAAGAGGCATAAGAATCAAAGAATCAGGTACAGTCCGAGCTTCGGAAGGAAACTTTGAGGAATGTATGTGTTCCCCCCCCGCCCCCTCCGCCCCGTTCATTAACAGCGGTTGCTGCCACCGCCATGAAGTATGAAATGCTAGCAATTTGTTTAAGTGCTACACAGAAAAGAGAGGCGACCTGGCTCCTGTCTTCTGGGTTTGCAGAGGGAGAGAGAGTGAAGGGGCAAAAAACAAAGAGAAGGCATAGATCTTGATAATGGATGATCATGGGCGGTAAGTTCTCCATTGCATTGCTGAGAGCAGCTTTAGGTGTCCTGTGGCTGTGGCGGAACAGCAGCTGCAGTTTCTTCATATCTTCTATTCCCTGTACAACCGTGTCACCTCAGATATACAGCCTCAAATTTCCCTCGCCTCAGAGATGTACCAGGTGCCGCATTGGGAGCTGGTACATTTCCATGGCGTGGGAGGTGTTGGAAGGTTTTTTTATTATTATTATTATTTCTGATGCCGTTGTGGAGGAACAGAATGGATGGGAAGCTTGTTCTGTTTGTTCCTGTGTTTCAGAAAGCCTTTGGACTGTAGTGGGTGGGTTGGTTCCCCACCCCCCCAAAACCCTAAAAGCTCCATCACACCAGTGATTTACTGCACACTTAGTATGTGTTTTTGCCGCGAGATACTCGCATGATGTCATCCCTGTCCTGCGAAGTGTTTTGGCGAGGTGAAAGTCAGGAATATTCCCCCCCTTGCTTTTTCCTTTGTTGGGGGCATGTTTGTTGATGAAGAAACGGGAGGGCAGGGCGGTTCTCCTCCTCCAGCACACGGGATTCCCCCCTCTTCATCTTTCCCCGACTGCCGCTTCCCTTCCTGCTGCCAGGAACAACCCCCCCCCCATAAGAACCCATAAGTGAAAAGAGAGGCTCCGGTATGGCCACGACCACGAAAGGGAAACGGAAATCAATACCAGTACTAAAAAAAGTGTGTGATTGGCAGTTTAGAACAGGTGACCACAGGGCTGTTTTGATACCTGTGGACTGCTGTTACTATTTACACATGCCACTGGCATCATCCGAGGATGCACAGGGGGACGGGCAGACTACAGGGGACGGGCAGACTACATTTCCCATGGTCTTTTGGTGCTCACACATAGTTTGATCGCTGGTATGGAGTGCTGTGGTTTCTCTGAATTATGGGTTTCTGGTGCAGGAGGGAGAGTATCTCTTACCAAACAATTATGTTAGTGTTGTGCTAATAAATAACTAAATCATACCGAAGCAACAGCAGTGGAAGGTGTTGACTCTGTTCCAGGTTTCAGTCAGAACACTAAAGGAGCTACGCAAGGTGCTCTGCACCAGATGTCCCCCTGGTGTTCTGGTGCTTAGAAACAGCCAAGAGGGGAATCGCTGTAAAGATGTGGGTGTCCTTTGTTAGCTTAGGATACGGGAGCCTGGTGAGAGGAGGAGATGGACTTCTTTTTATTTCAGATGGGGTGGGAGTGTCTCCACTGCTGCGCAAATTTCCTAATCACGGCACGAAATCTGTCCAGAAACTGGAAGCTTCTCATTATGAGATTAAGTCCATATTCATTTGAATTACTTTTGGTACAGAAACAGTGCGCCCCTTTTTCCTTTCACCCACTCTAAAATGTGTGTGTTCTGTTTTGTGTACCAGTTTTAAAATGAGAAGGGATCCCTCTCTGACCAAGTGCGTTAACATGGTGCTTGCAGAGGGCAGATAGAATTGCTTTAATGATTTACGGCTGGCTCAAACAAGAGTCCCTGATCAGCAACCCTTCTGTATGGTCAGAAGCCTCTAGGTGACTGCAGCTGCTGTTGCTTTTAACAGTTGCAGCAACAAGCTCTGGAGACCCCCATCTAGCTCTTCCCCAGTGCAGCTCGTCTGCACAACCACTCATGAACATAAAAAGAGCCATGCTGGATCGCATAGAAGGCCTATCTAGCCCAGCAGTATCTTCGTATGATGGCCAACCAGATACTCATGGGAAGCCCATAAGGAGGGCATAAGTGCAATAGCACACTTCTACAGTGCTTCATTTCTTAATAATAATATTTATTTATTTATTTATTTATTTATTTTATTACCCGCATCTCCCTCTGGATCGAGGCAGGGAACAACATTAAATACAAATATAAAATACATAAAACTGATTAAAACATATAAAACGAATACATTAAAATAACAATAAAAGTCGTAAAGTTCAACTAGAAAAGAACAAGGAAACAACCCCTCTCTATGGTCAGAAGCCTCCAGGTGACTGTAGCTGCTGTTTGCTTTTAACAATTGGTACAACCAGCTCTTGAGACCCCCCCCCCCCATCTAGCTCTTTCCCGGTGCAGCCCACCTGCACACCCACTGAAGAACCTAAAAAGAGCCCTGCTTCCACAGTGCTTCATTTCTTGCGGTAGAAAGGAACGAGGAAGCTGTTAGGAGTTCTTGTTCTTTTCAGTTGCTGTAAGAACTCTTCAGAGGGTGAGTGACTGACAGTTCAATCTTATACATGTCTACCCAGAGGTCGGTGTTATTGAGATCATTGGGGGTTCTTGCCAGGTAACTAGCTACAGGGTTGCAGCTTTAGTGAGCCAGTGGTGGGAAGGCAGAGCACTGAAACACGGCGGCAAATGTCAATACCAATAACACTGCTACAGTCACCCTGAGGCTTCTGACCTCAAGGTTGTCTTAGGGCTCCTGTATGAATTCCTTGCATAGAGTTTAGCTATAAAAATAACAAAACGTATAGCACTGTCATATATATGTTTTTACCTGTTTTCCAACTTTTCCTACATTCTCTTTACAGGTACTTAAAAAAATACCCCCAGAGGAAATTCCTAGCACCTGGAGGCACTTTTTTTGTTTTCCGTTGGCCTTTCCTGATAAGAAGAAAAGGACCTCTGCACATTTATATAGCTTTTTAATAGCATTAAAAACCAATGCCTTTTTTTTTTGGCTCTTATATTTTGATGTATATATCTTATTAAAAAAAAGGAAAGAAAGAAAATAGGAAATGAAAGGAAAAGCTACACTTTATTTTGTGTTTTGTGACTTCAAAAGTCTTGTTTTTATTTTTTTTTTATTTTTTTTTTAAAAACGTTAAACAATTCTCAAAGACTGAAGCTCAGCTTTTGATGCTAGGTTGCAATCCTACTGGAACTATATGGCTAGCACTAAATATTAGGGTTGGTTCCCCCCCTTTCTTGTGTGTGTGTGTGTGTGTGTGTGCTTGTAACAATGGATCAGGCAAACAGAACGTTTTCCCATTTTTTAAAAAAAATATATTGTGATATGATGTGTTGTACATATATTATATAAAAGATTTTTATACTGGAGTTGAATGGAAACATCTGTAAATTGACCCATTATCATTCTCTAAAGAGAAATAAATAACTATATTCGGAGCAACTAAATTTTTAGACTGTGGCGAGCTATAATTTAAGGCAGGTCATTGCGCTTGCTTGCTGCCTTCAAATCATGCCCAGATCACAATTCTGAACAAGAGGTGGCAAAAATGCCCAGTGGGCAGAGTATACCCGGGAGACCTGGGTCCAAATTGCTGACCCTGCTGTTGCACTTGTATGGGCCATGGAAGGGGAGGTGCATTCCCACCAGAGGCAACTTATTACGTTCAGTGGGAACTGGATGCACGCTGTGATTTGAGTAGGGATGCACATCCAGGGAGTGTGCAGAATCCCCGTGCAAGGTTTCGGCATCTCTCTTTCTCTCTCTCTGCCTCTTTTCTCCATTTGTAAAATGGGAAAAAAAGTGACCTACCTCACAGGGTTGTTGTGAGGATGAACCTAATAAAGATTGTAAAGCACTTTTCAAATTAAGTGGTCTACGCAAATCAGTAGAAGTGGGCAAGCGAAAGGTGATGGATAGTCACTGGTTATGTGGGGAAAGACAATGCATGGCTGGGTGGCAAGGCACTCGCTTGGCATGCAAAAAGTTCCAGGTTCAATTAAAGGACCACAAATAACAGGGAAAGGATGGATTTCTGCCTGACACCTTGGATTGCTGATGCCTAGACAATACAAGGTTGACTTGGTCTAAGGCGGCTTCAGATGTTTGCATGCTAGACCAGGGATGGGGAATGCGTCACTTTCCAGATGTTGTTGGACTGAAAATGCAATCATCCCTCACTGTTGGCTATGCTGACTGGGGCTGATGCGTGTTGCAGTCCAGTAGCATCTGGAGGGTGACTTATTCCCAACCCCTGTACTAGATGGTCTCAAAATTGCAAATATCACACCTCTTTATTTCACTCCCTCTCTTAAAGGCTTGTTGCAGGTAACAACATATCCTAACATTTAGTCAGGAAAGGAGCAACGAAACAGTCAAAAGGCTGGCAAATCTCCCATGTCAGGAAACGCTGAATACCAAAGGCAGTAAGACCAAAAGGGGAAATGTGAGAAGCTTCACCAACCAGGGATGGTCAAATGCATGATGTTCAAGTTCATTGAAATTCTTTGAATTCCTCCTGAAAGCTCATTTCGCCTCGTTCGTGTTCCAAACACAAGTATCTTTTCAATTGGGCAAAATGTGGATTTTTGATTGGGGAAAATGTGGATTTCCCCCATAGGTGTTCGGGGTGGTGAGTGGGGGGAACATAAGAAGAGCCCTGCTGGATCAGACCAAGGGTCCCTCTAGTCCAGCCTCTGTCCACACTGTGGCCAACCAGCTGTCGACTAGTGAACCACAAGCAGGACATGGTGCAACAGCACCCTCCCACCCATTTTCCCCAGCAACTGATGCACACAGGCTTACTTCCTCTGTTACTAGAGGTAACACATCACCACCAGGACTAGTAGTCATTGATAGCCTTCTCCAGGAGTTTATCCAACCCCCTTTTAAAGCCATCCAAATTGGTGGCCATCACCTCATCTTGTGGTAGTGAATTCCATCATTTAATTATGCGCTGCCTAAATATGTTCACGTTATTTGTAACAGCAACGAAATGCTTGTATAGCTCTATCAAAAACTGAATAGGCTGAAGTGAGTGGACTTGAGGAATGGTCTCCCATAATATTATAGCTTGCGGCCACTCGGGAAAGCCTTCTAGCAGCAGATTCAGGACTGACAAAATACCAAGAGAAGGTATACCAACCTTTCCCAGCCTTGTGCCTTCCCAATGAGTAGGGTATACAGTCCATCTTCCTCAGCCAGTATGGCCTTGGGTAGCCATACTGGCTGGGGAAGATGGGAGGTTATAGCCAAACGCATTGGGAGCTTATAGCCCAACACATCAAGGGGTCATCCAGTTGGAGAAGGCTGCTTTATGCAATTCACAACTAACTTGCCTTTCACTGCCAGAAGATTTGGTGAGGGCCACTTAGTGTTTGTGGCTTATTCTTTATATTTAAGTGGATGGCAGAAAGCCGTGAACAGACCATTGGACTAGATGTATCTTGGTCTGATCCAGAAGGCTGTTATATTTAAAGAGAGCAAGGGTGCAATCCTATGCATATTTAGACTGAAAAAGTCCTACAACTCCCAGCATTCCGGAATGCTGGGGGTTGTAGGACTTTTTTTTCCTGTCTGAATATGCATGGGATTGCACCCTAAGCTTCGGAAATATATAGGTCAGGGCTGGGGTGTTGCTAGGCACTTGAAAAGATTTGGGTTCCAGGCCCATAGGAGATGAATCTGCATAAAACCTGCATTTGCTCATTTCTATGTATTTTTTTAAAAAAAAGTCCAGCCTGTATTTAAATTTCAACAAAGCCAGCCTAACAATCTCAAATAAAATAAATTCTTCAATTAATTTTCACGGTGCCCTAGATCATCCCAAACCAATGGAAAAAGTTTTTTCCTCCGTGTAATTGCCCTGCGGGGAAGATTTGGGGGGGGCACTGAACATGTGGGGAAGGGAAGAGTTAACCCTTTCCTCCCCAGCTGCAATTCCCCTTCAGAATAGCCTGCCGCATTGCAATTAAGCTGAGGTCAGGGGGAAGACCTTTCCCCATGGTACCAGAGGACACTCAGGGCTCGGGGAATAGACCAGGGCCCTGGGAAATAGATTTGGGTCAGGGGCTGTTCTGGACATTATTTTCTTATTTCAAACTGGGAGATTCTATTTGATTGTAGTATCTCCTGTCCCCTGGATACTAAGCCTGCTCTGGGCCCAAAACCCTGTAGATGTGAGAGGAAGAGGAGAAGAAACATTCAAACAAAGGCTCAGAAATCAAATCACTGTCTTGTGTTTGGAGTAGGGATACTTGAGGAAATTGATCTTTGCACATTCCAATAAGAACTGACCTGATCTGCACCTCGCGGGCTTATGTGCAGATCAAAACGTAAGCTATCTAGTGAATTTTGCACATCTCAAGAATGTGGCGTAGTTCTTGGCTTTAAAATAACACCACACATACCTCAAAATGTTCTTCAAAATGTGTATGTTGTGATTAAATGCATTTAGAAATTCATATTTTGATGGGGGGGGGAGAAATCAGAAATGTGTATCCAAATATTTCTTTAAATGCAAATGTTTGCAGCGTTTTTGTTGTTATCGTTGTTTGTTCGTAAAATTGCAGATTAGTGTGGAAATGAGACAGAATAAGGCTGAAGGCATGCAAAAAGAACAGGAATCAGAAAGTGTCATGGTCCAGAAATAGACTGATTTGTCCCTCCCTACTTTGGGGTAGAGTGTTGGATGCTGTCAGAGTTCCTTCTATGATCTGAACTCCCTGAGCATCTCTTTTAAGGATATCTCTTAAAGGATTTATGCCTCTTTCTTTAAGAGTCCCAGCTTCTTTCTTTTTGCCTCCCCTTTTCCAGTAACATGGGGTTTAGGCTGTAGATGTTGGGTGAGTAATTCTCCAGGCACTTGTGGCTTAATGCAACAGTTTGCTAGTAAAGTAAAACAAGCAAATGACAACTAAAGCTATTTAGTCAATACAGCTGAATAATACAAAGGCATTAAAAGAAAAGTAATTTTTTCAAAAATGCCAGTTCTTTTACGCTAAACTGCTCCTTTCTGCTCCTCCCACAAGCTCTCATCTTTCTCTGGCCCTGGTCTGGTCTGCTCTGCCCTGGTCCTGGCTTGGCTTGCTCACTCTTTTATGCCCCTTCCCCCAAAACAGAAAGTAAAGTTCCCACTCTGAAGAAATAAAACTTAACTGGATAAATGAAGCTTAACCAGGGAATGAAGCTTAACTGTTGAAATGAAACTACTCCTCTCAGGGATACCCCTCCAATAAAAAAATCCCCAGGCCTCTAGGCTTGAATTTATTACCTTGCCTCAGATGCCCTACCTGGCTGCCTCTCTCCTCCTCTCATGGCTTTGTACTGTTCTCCCCTACAAAATAATTGCTACCCTGGGATCCCTCACCAATCATAATCAGGCTTGTTGGTAGTTAAATTGGGAGCAAAGCTGGTTGTGAAAGTCAGTCCACTGAAAGCCATCCATCTACTGGAGTTTGAACTTGATGAGCCTTTCAGGGCTTCATGGTAAGCAGGGAAGATACGCTCATTGCATGGTGATTTTTCATAAAAGCCACCTGTAAGAAACTCTGGTGAATGGATTTTAGTGGCTTTATAATAATGTGCATTGAACTACCGCAGCTGGAGCCGTTTATCTTGAACTCCGCTGTTTTCAGCCATCCTGGCCTCAGTTGTTTCCAAATAAACCATTGATCATCAGGTTCCTCAACATCTTGTTGAACAACCATGCCCCCTGGGTTTGCCTCCCCCATACTGATGGCTAATTTATTCTTCTTTAAAAGATAAAATGGAAGCCCATTAAACATGTGTTGAATAATGATGGTAAATATATTCAACCTGGGTTACTCTACTTTGAAAAGAAATGGGCTGCTACGATAGGGATAGGGAACCTCAAGCCCAGGGTCTCAGATCAGCCATCAAGGTTCCCTAAATGGGCCACATGCTTTCCCTTGGCCTCCTCTCCCGCAACCAACAATCATTAGATAGTGTGGGGCATGCACATTAGGAAGTCCATTAAAAACTGAAATAGCTCAGGTTGGTCTTACTTGGCTGCTCTTTACCCTGCTTCAGCTGAGGATGAAGATGCCTTGCTGATTAACTTTGTCTCAAAATGGAGTTGGTACTGCTCACTCAAAAGACGGTGACTTAGTAACGTCATAAACATTTGATGTGGGGGGGGGGCAGTGTCAACAGTTTATCTATTTAATAACCAAACATCCAGGCCTATATAGCTTTTTAACCAATGAAAGGGACAGTAGGTTCAGGGCAGGACAAAAAAGTACTTCTTCACACAACACACATTTAATTGATGAAAATGGATCTTGCTGCATTTTCTGGCCATGGCATGGGCTTAGATGGCTTCACAAGGGGATTCGACAGATTCACAGAAGCCTGTCAATGGCTATTAACCATGAAAGGTATATGGAAGCTTCTGGGTTCAGAGGTGTGAGGTCCAATGAGAACCAGAGGCAGGAGAAGATTCTTATTTATTTATTTATTTATTTGTTTATTGTATTTCTGTACCGCCCAATGGCCAAAGGTCTCTGGGTGGTTTACAAAAATTAAAACCATGAAAACCATTAAAATATAAAACAACAGTATAAAAACATAATATAATATACAGTATAAAAGCACAAGCAGGATAAAACCAAGCAGCCATGCAGAAATTAATACAGTTTTTAAATACAAATTTAAGCAGCAAAGTTATAGATTAAACTGATGAACTGTTAAAATACTGAGAGAATAAAAAGGTCTTCACCTGGCGTTTAAAGGAGTATAATGTAGGTGCCAGGCGAACCTCTCTAGGGAGCTCATTCCACAGCCAGGGTGCTGTAGCAGAGAAGGCCCTCCTCCTGGTAGCCACCTGGCTCACTTCTTTTGACAGGGATTCTTGCTTTGTATGCACTCTGGCCTGCTTCCATGCATCCCTGGCCAGCCTCAGTAAAATAAGCTGTGATTATTTAGGAAGAGATATCACATCCCCAAAATAGCATTAACTTGTCAAGATTCTCTCTTCTACCCATTGCCAAAAAAATGTAGAATGCAAGTCAGGAATCATCATCATCATCATCATCATCATCATCATCATCATCATCTGTAGTCAAGCCATTTTTGCCAAAATAGCATTAACTTGTCAAGATTCTCTCTTCTACCCATTGCCAAAAAAATGTAGAATGCAAGTCAGGAATCATCATCATCATCATCATCATCATCTGTAGTCAAGCCATTTTCATCATCATCTGTAGTCAAGCCATGTAGAATGCAAGTCAGGAATCATCATCATCATCATCATCATCATCATCATCATCATCATCATCTGTAGTCAAGCCATTTTGCCATCATCTGTAGTCAAGCCATCATCATCATCTGTAGTCAAGCCATTGTGTGTGTTGTCACAGTCAGGGCTGTCTGAGATATCTGCAATAGAATCAAATCAGTTTGAATTTCTATGAATCTGACCCACAGATCCTGCAGTGGAACAGATTTTCTCTCGTCACATGGATTCTGCAGATTTGCAAACTTTTTTAAAAAAATTTTTCCAGAATTTTACACAAAGTCAGTCATAGAAAAATTCAAATTAATACTACTACTACTACTAATAATAATAATAATAATAACCACCACCACCATAGGATGAAAATGTGCATTTCCCTCATAGGCTAAAGCATGAAAATGTACATTTGGGGGGATTTGTGCATTTTTATATGTGCGAATTTGCGCAAATTTGGAAAATTGAAAATATTCAATTCTGTCAATGAATGGGTGATAAAACGAAGGATACCTGAAAATCTGCAAAATGCAGATGGAATGGATTTTAGAAATACCATATACCCTTAGCCATGGTGCATGAATGCGCACCCCGGTGCCACATGGGGCATGTATGTATGGCTGCCTTTGCAGTGCAGTGTATATGGATGTGCTGTTTATGCAGGCGCACTGTTTCCACATGGAAATGCTTCCACAAGCTTCCACAAGAGCTTTGTGGAGAGTTTGTAGGGTGCATTCCAGGAGATTGCACAACTCCGTGGACCCAAGAAAACGTTTCCATACCAGCATCAGCAGGAATAAGTGTTGCTGTCATGTAGATTTTCTGAACAAAGTCAAGGCAAGATTTATTTGTTTTAGTAACAGCTGTAACAATGCAAGGAGACTCCCAGTAGGATGAGATTGAATGATGTGGCAAGCTGATTGCAAATATTACAGCCTCCACGTGGAGTTGTCACCACATGGAAATGTCTTTCAATGGTTTCTATGAGCAGCTCCACACTTCACATGGCAATTGTGTTTGCTCTGCATACAACGGTGTTTACAGTGTTTTGCAGCTCAAACACATTAAGGGTGAATGACAGCATTAGAGTCAAACAAAAAACTTCATCCTGTCCCATGCTTGTATTAAGGATTCTCAAATTGTCATAATTGTGGACAATTCAACTTGGTGATGTTGCAGAGTCCAAAAATGGGACCGTTCGATGTGGAATTAGACTCAGATACCCTGTGGAATACAGGCTGAGCCTAAATGGATCAATATTGGCCATCCCCCCCACCTCTTCCCCAAACTTAAAGAGGGTGCCAGAGAATGCTCAGTGAATGTTCTCCCAATTAATCTATGTTAACTGGCTCCATTCCAAACTGGGCAAGCAGTAAGGCTCTAGGTTTTGTTGGGTCCCTGAAAAGGTGTGCTCAATGATTGTCACATGTTGCTCCTGCTCCTCTGTACCACCACGCTAGAGCTAGGTGAGCACCAACGTTCTCCTCTAGAAAGTCAATTGCACTCTGTATCATTAATGTCAAAACATTGGAAACCCTCAAGGGGGTCCTCAAGGGAGCAGCGCTCAAAGGGGGGGAAATACTCCTTGGCACAGAGGAATGGGGTAGCAGCTGATGGAAGACTCTGGCCTATTGGGCCTTCCCCTCCAAGTGGGAAATGGTCTTCCAGGTGAGCTGTGCCCACCTCAGTTTTGCTCGCTGCAGTTTGGATAGCGGTGCTTGATTGCCAAGACACCCATGCTTTGGATGTTTGCTTCATCCTTCATTGCTCTCACTTGCTCACCCACTTCAGGTCAGAGTGCAAGAGCAAGTAAGCAGCAATGAAAGGGGAACAGATAAGCTGGGAGGTTCTTGGCAAGGACCCCTTTTCTAGGTCATGGAGCTCAGCCAGCCTTCCCTGGACTCCATCCAGCAGATATCTAGCCATTCCAAATTCAAATGTTAGAGCCCACCAGGCAGAGTGGTTCTACTCTTTACTGGGCAATTATGTTTACCCAAAAAACGCAGGAATTCACAGTAGCTTCTCACTGCATTTTCACAAGTGTTTAAAGGCACACACTTGTGATTCATATTCTGCATGTTTGCTCGAAGAACAAAACAATTGCTTTTTCCTCTGTTGCATATTGTCGCCTTTTTATTTTGCTCTATTTCATGGCACTGGTAAGTATGTCTGAATCTCCTGTCTGGTGACAACAGATTATTATGGAATTGTCCTTGATTAGGAAGTAGATTTCTGGAGCTATGGGGAAAACCTTTCAGCATAAGTTGTGGTACATGATTGTGTGTGTGTGTGTGTGTGTGTGTTCGTGTTCATCTTCAAATGATGAGATAAGATAATTAAACGATAATTCTCTCTTTTTCCTCCCCTTAGGGAAAGATAAATGGCTCAACAATAAATAACCAGAGCATAGGCTGAGTGTGATTCCCAAGCAGTTTACCTCCTAGCTTGGAAACCTAATGATCTGTTCTACTTCAGCAGCAATACTAATTATTATTACAGCTGTTTATGTAATTGCTGACATTTGTGACTGTAGGAAGAGAAAAGATCTAATAGGTCATCTCATCTCCTCCGATTGCCAATGCTGGATAATTTCCTGCTGTGTTATAATTTTCAATGAAAGTTGGGTCTTTAATACACAGATTCTAAATCATTGCACTTGCATAATTTCTTCTACAGCTGCTGAATGCTCTCGGGCCAATCCCAACTAGCGTGATGTCATGTTTTGTGATTCTATGCCACTGCCCAGGGCTGGCCCTACCATTAGGCAAAGTGAGGCAGTTGTCTCTGACGGCAAATGCTGGGAGACGGCAGCAAAGTGTTGGAGGGGAGGACTGTGTGGCAATAATACCAATAAGGATCAGAGAATGGATGAGGAAAGGGAGAGGGAACCCTCCTGAAAAGCCTTTAAGAGTTTTCCCCTTGATTAAGGCTCACGTCAAAACGAGTTAGAAACACAACCCATGTGACTGTCTCTTCTTTGATTTTGAGGACTGTGTGCTACATATCTTGTCTTGCCTCCCTAAGCCAGCCTGTTGTCTTTAGACATGATGGAAGATGCTGTCCCATCATCAGTGTTGAAGGAAGATTCAACTGCCATTCCAGGCAGCTTTTGTACATGGAACGTGGGCGCCATCTTGTTCTCTCCCTGCCCCAGGCAGTAAAATATGTTGGGTCAGCCCTGAAACTGCTGTTTGGAGTGGACAATTTTGGACTAGCAGAGGAGCTCTGTAGAAGGAAGATTTTTACTTTCCTATTTTGCCCTGAACTTTATTGGTGCTAGGAAAGTGATTTTTGTAAAAGCAGTGGACCGTTGACTCATTTCCTTTCTTCTCAAAGGTGAAATTGGAAGTGCCGTCATAATCCATCAGGCCAACATTTTCTGCTGTCCTCTTTGCAACCCTGATGTGGAATAGTTCTAGAGGGAAGGTCTTCAGAAAGTTCCTTTTGTTTCCTCAAAATGTGAAATAGAACTCAATGCTGGGTTTTTTCCATCTGACTGCTCAGCGAAAAATGACCACAAATGGTTGTTCTCCATGAAGTTTTCATAGAGCTCTTTCTTTGAGTTAAACTATAGCTTATTCTATTGGTGATAGGATTAGGCAATCTCCCTGGCATGTCTGACTTCCAAAGATGATCAAGCTTGCAGAGGCCCTCTGCCCCTAATTTACTCTGTTTTGTGGTGAGTATAGAATGCCTCTTTATATGATATACAAAGTATATGGTAGATGGCTGTGTGGGTGGGTGGGAGTATCTGAGGAGGGATTCACCTCCCACCCACCCACACAGCCATTCCAAAAGAGTCCTCCCCAAGGATGAGAAGTATTTTTACTGCTGCTTCCTTTCCTCCTCTGGCCTTCTTTAGCTGGGACGTTTAGGTTGAATTCTGCTTTGTTTGGATGATAAAGGTTGGATCCTGTCAGAGCTGTCTCCAGGTTTTTGAGAGACCTTAGGCAGTGGCATCCTCTTCCTCACCACCATGGTTGCCTGGGCCAGAGCGAGAGGCAGGTGAACAATTCGGTTGCCATGGTGAAGAGGAGGAGCAACTCCAGGGAGTTCTTATCAGTAGACCCCTGCTGGGATCTGGGCCCTCAGCAGGTGCCAGCCTGACCATGCTTACCCTTGACGCTGGCCCTGGATTCTGTAATATTATTTTTGTTAACTGCGTTCTTATTATTTTGTTGTATATTTCAATTGTTTTAAATATCTTTCTAAACTTATCTTCTGAGTCACTTTGGGGGATTTGGGAATGAAAAGTAGAATAGAACTATTAAGGCTAACATCCTATCCATGCTTCTTAGTAGACATAATTAACAATTTGCTGCCTTTCTATGATATCCCAAACTAGCTGCCTGAGGCACCTAATGGAGCACCTAATGGAGGGAGATCAACATTCCATGTCCTCCTCATGTGCTCACCTGGAAGAGAAATTAGGTTGGCAGGCATGAAGGGTAGGGCCTTCTCAGTAGTGGTCTCCCCACACTGGAAATACGTTCCAATTGATGTCTTCATGCCCCGTTATTAAAGGACTTTAAGCAGGTCTGAAAGACTCACCAGTTTACGTTGGCCACCTATAATTAATTTAGGATTCTACTGGGGCTGTTGCGCATAGGATACTGCCTGGTTTTAATGGTTAATTCTGATTTTATCATGGCTTTCTTAGGTTGTGTGGTTTCAGGTTTTGTGGCATGTCACCTTAGCAGGGCAGCGGGCAAGAAGGTGTCTTAGCATCTTTTAAATAAAGTGATAAATAAATGAATAAAGACAGACTGCCCAAATTCAGAATGAATTTTAGTACATGATTTTATTGACCATGTTGATCAGGCTCGAGATGTCACACTTTCCCCCGCTTTGGGCAATCTCAGTCACCTTGTCTGTCCATCACCTCATCCCCAAAGTCCCTGAGTATGGAGAGGCTTGTCTTGGTGTTCAAGCAAGTATGTATAGAAGCCCTCTTCAGACCTTTCCATTCAGTGTCAGAAGGTTGCAGGTGGACAGGACGGGGTCAGCACATGCGGGGATGTTGTGGGTGGCGCCACCAGGCATGTCTTTAAAGATCCTACATGCATTGAAGGTTCCTCTTCAGGCATAACTCAGGTTTCTCAGAATGGATTTAACTAGTAAGCGGAGCACATGGTACAATCTTTTAATGACTGTACGAATGTTGATACGTTGTAGGGTGGCCAGGTGTCCTACTTTACAGAAGGCAGTCCTCTCTTTGAAGGGTTGTCCAGACCAAGGATAAAGAGCCATCAGAAGGAAGAGGAGGGGCCTTGGAGTTGCCATTCCATAGCACCTGGACAGCAGACTGAGCTTCCCTGTTCACCCTCTTCCCAGCTATGGTGAGATGTATTGCATTTCCATTTCCATTATCATTTCTAAATTTGCAATCTATATTAATTAGTCGAGGCCAGGGGAGCTCCCTTCTGCAAGCTCTGCTGACCTACTGCATCCCACTCTGTCCACTTGCTTTCACAACCACTAGCTTCCAACTGGATATTGCCCACTCCGTGTATCATTTTCAAGGGGATATCTGGGCTGCAGTGGGAAGGATGGGGCGGGGAAGTCCACTTCCATGGGCACAGTTCGTTCAACATAAATCTGGATCCAACTCCCTGAGAATAAAAGGGGAGTATATATGCATCATCCCAAGTCTACTGAAGGAAGGCTGGGATGAACACATCTTTAAAAAGTACATCATGTTTTGCCAAAATGCTTAACCACCATGGCTTAGCATGTCAACTGAACAGCGTCAACGAGAGTAATAGTAAGGCAGCCTTGTGTCTGCCAGTTGCGTTGGGACTTCAGGTCCTGACATCCCAACCGGCATGACCATTGCTGGATCAGAGTGATGGGCATTATAGTCTAGTGCATCTGTGGGAAACAAAGCTGCATTAAAGTCCTCTTCAGGACAGTGACGATCCGCACCCCATCCCAAATATCACCACTTTTGAGGAAGAAAAAAACCCTCATAATGTTTAATAACCCACAATGTTAAAAAAAAGAGGATTTGAGTGTGCCTCTAGAGGTCACTGTAACTTAAACAATGAATAGTATTCAAGATGAAACAGTGATTCAACATTTCAGCTGTGAATGAATCCTTCTCCTTCTTTCCTAACAAGAATGCATTCACTTTTCCTTACAACCCTTTGTGATAAAACCTCCCCATCCCTTTATGACAACACCTTGCATAAATGCGAAACATTTGGAATCAAAGGCTGATCTCATTCCAGATTAAAATATCTTATAGACATGCATCAAGCGTGCTTCTTGTAACCTGTTTCTTGCTCGGATGTTTGGATCACTCTTGCCTATGTGTGATCTCTGGTCTTCGTCGGTTCCCCACTTCACTATTGGCATTCAGAATATGGCTGAAAAGACTTCTTTCTCCCCTGTCCCTATTTTGTTTCATACTGGGATACTCTGTTCTCTACCTAAACTAAATGTTCACCCCAGTTTGATTCCACATGACTGCATGCTATAGTTGCCCTGGGGATCAGCATCCTCGTGGGGTGTTGTCCACTCCATGGCTTTAACATTTATAATCACCTGCCATGCAAAGTGGCATCATGTGCTCCACATTAATAGCAGGTGTTGGGGAAGCAAGGATACCCACATGCAACAATGTTGCATTACATGGTAAGTGGTTATACATGTTGTTGCTGTTGCTGTTGCTGTTGCTGTGGTTTATTACATTTCTATACTGCCCCATAGCCGAAGCTCTCTGGGCAGTTTACAAAAGATTAAAACATTAAAAATGATATACAGATTTAAAACCATAAAACAGATTATGTATGCAAAAACAACATATATCTAAAAACAACACTGAGCTGTCAACCAAACCTAAAAACAGATCTGGGATTAATTAAAAGTCAACATATGCTATTAAATGCCTAGAAGAAGATAACATCTTGGCACCAAAAAGATAAGAATGCTGGTGCCAGGCGGGCCTTGTCGGGGAGATCATTCCATAATGGGGAGGGGGTCACCACTGAGAAGGCCCTCTCCCTTGTTGCCATCTTCCGAGCCTCCCTTGGAGTAGGCACCCAGAGGAGGACCTTAGATGTTGGGCGTAGTGTACAGGTAGGTTCATGTCAGGAGAAGCATTCTATCAAGTATTGTGGTCCCGAACCATGTTATGGCTAGGGGTGTGCAAAACTTGTACTTTATTTCCTTCTCTTCATTTTTATAATTTTTAAACACCTGAACATGGATGCCCATGGCAAGTCTGCATAGTATCTCTGACATGCTTGTTTTTAGGAACTTCAGGGATGTACCTTCTGATGCTATTAATTACTTCCAGTAGGATGTGCACCCAATTCAACGTCCAGACACGCATCCCAATATCAGTGCTTTCCATTACTTTCAACGGAATACACCTATAGATGCACAAACAAACGGAGATGCTTTCAGTGGGTAATGCATCCAAAGTCTTAACCCCCTGGCCAGCTGAAGGTAATCAAAGAGAATTCTTTTCCTGATGGGAAGTAAATTAGCTAGAACTGGTCAGCAGATGGATCCTGGCTAATTGTCTGCAACAGCAGAACTACAATATCTACGAGGGGAATGTAGCATGCTGGATTATTGTGCCAAATCCCTGTGGTGTTATTATAATGTGCAGAAACCAGGTCTTTAAAGGTGGAAGAACTTATTCATTTGCAGAGATGCTTAAAGATGAATCAGACCAACACGGCAACAGTAGATCTTAGCCTCATACGAAGAACTATTTACAACCATCTGGAAATTGCTTCTTGTGTTAGACCATAGGCCCCCTCTACAAGGATGCGCTTTTGCGCCCGGTTCGGTGATTATGCGCATTATCGCAGACGCGCATTTACTCCTAATCCCTCTGCACGGGAGGCAGCGAGAGGCGGCGAAGCGCATTAATTGATGTCCAAAAAGCACTTTACAAGAAGTTAATGCGCATAATCGCTTGTTCACACAGGGAAAATGCGCTTTAACGGCCGGAGCAAAATAAAACTTGCTATTTAACGAGCATTCGATAATGCGCATAATCCGGGAGATAACGCGCCTCTACGCCCGTTTTGCGCTCCGCTGGTGTGGAGGTAAAATTTATAATGAGCCTTCAAAGAGCATTAAACCTCTCTTGTGGAGGTACCCATAGACAGAGGTTGAATTCTTAATGACCGTCCCTACTTTGCCAAGATCTACAGCCATGTCACCATGTGTACATGTGAAAGTGAACATGTGTAACTGACCAACACATGTACATTTTTATCTTGGGCCAAGAGACAAGATGTTCCACAGTGAAGTTGCACTTGAACCTGAAACCAGGGGGATACTAGCTACCAAATGCAGGCTGAGGCCAGATTTTCACCAAGCAGGATATATAACACTTTGAAAGCAGTTTGAAAACGGTATATGGAACGTGTCCTGGGCCCCAACAGTTGTCAATACCATTATAAACCATGGTAAAGCAGTAGTGTAGATCCTGCCTGAGACTTCAATCAAGAATATTGGCTTTATTACAGAATGTGAGCAATTATCCCAAATATGTGACTTTTAGAAAGAATGGAGAAGTTCATTACATTAAACCAATTATGGTTGTGCCAACAACTAAGTATAACTTGGAAGTAGACAGGGTGATGGGGGGGGGAGAGGTAGAATTAGAGAAGAAATGGCTGCCAAATAAGGGAACAGAGAGGGTGCTAAGGATCTCGTAGTAGTCGTAGTAGTAGTAGTAGTAGTAGTTTAGCACTATCGTAACAAAACCAAAGAACATTCAAGGTTGTGTGGAAAATTGGCTCTCAGTCACCAGCGCAAGTAAAGAAACATACCAAGTAAAATATTTTTAATTTTAAATAGTGGGAAACATACAAATTCATTTGATGTA
The DNA here is from genome assembly GCA_029215795.1 of Anniella stebbinsi. Taxonomy (NCBI): domain Eukaryota; kingdom Metazoa; phylum Chordata; class Lepidosauria; order Squamata; family Anniellidae; genus Anniella; species Anniella stebbinsi. The sequence continues at coordinate 15,463,136 of JARDYH010000002.1, read as the reverse complement.
ACAAAATCCGTCCTAAGCCTACACTGAAATAGATATATTTTTTTTCCATTCAGGTCCTTGTAAAGAGGACATTGAGTAACAAAATGAACAATATCCTCAGTTACAGTTTTACAAAACTCACAGCCTTTGTGCTTCAACAGTAATTCCTTATAATGGCCCTCTGAAAAAGCGAGGGCATAGTATTAAATTTAAATTCCATGGAAAGGTTTCTATGTGAAGCAAAAGTAATAAAGTCCAAATAATTGGTTCTCCGGTTATGTAATTTAATATATGGGAATGATCTGGAAAGAATAGAACAAATGGTTAACGTATCAGTTTAAAAGTATTTTTCAAACACAAAATGCCTTAACTAAAGTTTAGACATTGACTGGATCTTAGTTAGTTATCACAACTACTAACAAGTATCTGTTACTCTTGCTTGAAAATTCAAAGGAGAGCCTTCAAAGCCACAAAAAAACATGAAGATGGAAAAATTACATTCTATTCTAAAAAACCTAAAAGCCAGGGCTGGTGCAAGATGTCTCGCCACCTGAGGAGGGAGGACACATGGAGCTCCCCTGTGCCCCCCTCCCATGGATGGTTCGGCCGCCACCCTCCCTCCCCCATGTCAGCCACCCCCTCCCCCTCATTGCCCTGCTCTGAGAGGTCCTTCCTTCAGAGCAAGGTGGTACAGGGTCACCTCACCCAGAATGCCTCACTCTGAGGAAAGAGACCTCAGAATAAGACATGTGAGCTTGGTGGGATCTCTGGGAAGGTGCACTCTGCAGAGAAGCAGAGAAGCAGCCAGTGGGGATTCCCAGAGAGCTCACTCACCTGATGCCTCAGAGTAAGGCATCAGGACACTGGTGTCTGGAGAGCATCCAGTATAGCTCCCCAGAGCACAGGGAAAGCCAATGACTCACTCTGACGATCTCTCAAAGTGAGGCATTGGCCTTCTGGTCTAGAGAGCCACACCAGACACTTTTCTGAGGCTGCATTTGCCAGAAGATGAGCAACCAGCACAGCTCTCTAAAGCGGCCACCTACCCAATGCCTTACCCTGTGAGGTCCGAGGGGAACTCTCAGAGTAAGGCAAAGGGCAGGCAGCAGCAGCAGCTGATTCGGAGAGCTCCACTGGCCACTCTCCTGCTGCAGTGTTTTCTGCAACAGGAGAGCGGCTACCAGGGCTGTTGGGAGCAGCCACCCATCGTATTCCTCACTGAGATGTCCTCAGAAAAGGCATCGGGTGAATGGCAGCCTGGCTGCTTTCCTGCTGTGGCATCTCTTCCGGCTGGCAGAGCTCTACAGAGCAGAAATCCACCCTATCCTTCTGGTTGACTGCTTCAGCCAGATCCTGGCGGAGGCAATGAGGGGTGGCCAGCCCTTCTGGCAACGAGAGTTGGGATTTGCAGCCCTCCCACGCCTGCCACCTGAGGTGGGGGGGTTCATCCTATCTCATGGGAGGACTGGCCCTTTTAAAAGCCAGACTTGCATTCTAAAGGCCAACCCAATTCTGCACAGTCATGAACTGCAGCAGTGTCAACAGGTAAAGCCAATACCTTCTTTAAAAAGTATTTTGGAGTTTCACCAACTCCTGGCCTAAGGGCCAGCTATAGACCTGATGCCCCTGAAGGGACAACTATAGCCAAAAACAGTTAAGTGCAGAGACAACCACTTCCCCACCTTTGGAGCAAAAAGCCTTCAAAATAGCACCTACAACACAACTTCTTGTAATGAGAATCGTATCCTGCTGAGCCCTCCAAGAGGAAAGGGCTGCAAAATGAACCCCTTAAATAGTTAAATAGTTTAAAATGCTAAATGGAGTTATTTAAAATTCACCAGATATAGATCGCTCATGGAAACTACTTTGGTTTGAGGGCAATGAATACCATGTTGTCCTTCTGGTAGAATTTTGTCAGCCAAAGATAGCATGACCATATCATCTGCATATAAAAGAATACAGAACATGCATTCAGTTCCTCAAGCAATTGAACCAAATCATTTACGTAAAGGTTAAAAGGATGGGTGCCTACACACTCCCCTGCTTAACTTCCTTCATAACTGGGATTGAATCTAATAAACCTCCACTCCTACCAACTATAATTTTTATCCGTGGTGTCTTGGTACTGTCTTCAAAGGAGGGTCAGAAACCTAGGATCTATATTGTGAGCAAGTAATTTAGCCCACAAGCAGTTCCTACCAGTTGAATCTAAAGCTGGTGATAAATTGAGAAATATCACAAAAAGCATCGCTTTATGCTTAACCATTTTCTCAATAAGAAGAGACAAATGTTACACTATTCAGTCCATAGTATAGGAATTTTTAAGCTCACGAGCCAGAGATCTGGCATAATTAAACTAAGGAACAACACACTGGCTCAGTTCGGATGACATATTAAGCAACGGAGGGGTAAATAACGTACTGACCGTGCGTTAGGCAGGAGGAGCTCCACAAACGACACACTGCAGCCGGCGCTGCTAGGAACTGGCAAACACCCCGGCTGCAAGGAATTTGCGGCTGCCATTTTGGTTGCAGCCTCTCCTCCGTGTGTCCCCCAGCCGTATCCCAGCATGCACCGTGAGTTCTGCAAGCTGCATAGAGCGGCTGGGGTTTTTTTGGCTGCTCTAGGCAGCAGAACTCTATTCCGAAACGGAATAATCCATGGAGAGAGGGGGGGCTGAATTTGGACGACACTTTAAACAATGGGCTTCGGGCTAAACAATGTGCAAGCCCATTGTTTCACTCCATTGTTTAAAGTGCCTGATTAACATACTGTCAGTTGTGTGTGCATTGTGTGCTGCCCTCCAGACGACACAATAAGCAACACAACTGACGATTGTTCCCCCCCTCCTCCGTTGCCTAATGTGTCGTCCGAACTGAGCCATAGTTAAACTATGGAATTTGCTTCCACAGATACAGTGATGGCCTCCAATTTGGATGGCTTTTAAAGGGGGTCATACACATTCCTGAAGGCTACTAGTCCTGATTGCTGTATGCTACCTCCAGTATCAGAGGCTGCAACCGTGCAGCAGTTGCTAGGGAACATGGGGGGGAGGATGCTGTTGTGCTCATGTCCTGGTTGTGGGTTTCCTGTGGGCAGCTGGTTGGGTCCCTGTGTGAACCAAAAGCTGGACTAGACAGACCCCTGGTCTGATCCAGCACAGCTCTCACCTTCTTATGGCAATCGGAGTTGGAGGCCTGAACTTAATGGGGCACGCGAGAGGTAATGACACACCCCTCGCTTGGAACTAGTTTATAAAATCTGTGCACCGTTGATAGATGAGCAGGTGTATTAAGCAGTCTCATTTCCCCCACATGCAATTCCCATCACCAGACCCTTAGGAGGAAGAAAAATCTTCCCCAGACCAGTGCTTAGAGGTATTTCATCTCACTAATGTATCTTGCTGAAGACACAAACCACCAGGGGGAAATGACAGCAACGGTAAACATCACTTAGTAATTATTTTAATTTTTCTCATTATCATGGTCAAACTGGAACAATAAAAATGCAGTAATTCCTATTCCAGTCCACGGGCTGATCATATAAAATTCTGATGACTTGTACTTTGAATGTCTAATGACATTCAAAGTACAATAATAACTGAGTACCTCTGCCTTGTACTCAGTTTCTCGGCCAAGTTGCTTGATTCTGAGCCTTATCACGTTGCTTTCTCAGAAACAGGCGTTAAAGCAGGTAACTGTGGGTTAAAAGCAGTGACTTTGGGTTTGGGAGCTCAAACCTCCTCTCTGCATTGCAACTTAGTTCTGGGGCAAACTACTTTTCTGTGAACCTTGTCCGTTTGTCTTCTGGGAAAAGGGTGTTTTGTGACTAGCCACGCCTACCAGTTCAGCCATTTTGTGAGAGCACCCACAGCACTCTCTCCAAATTCAAAATGTGTCCAGCAGCCCCAAATGTTTGGGGACCCCTGTAAGGGTGCTGTTGCATACATGGTGTTGCTGTGACTTTCCCGTGGAATACTGTGTGAACAGAATGCGGGACTAGATGGACCCTTGTTAAGCCATCAACCTGCAGGAGAGGGAGGCCTGCTGCCAGGGGAGGAGAGGAGTGTGCCTGCTGTCTGCTGGCTTTTTGTTTTTGTCTTTGGTTGTTGTTTTGTTTTGTTTTGTTTTTGTTCCCCCCCCACTTCCCCAGGCTTGAGCTATGTGCCTGGGAGGAAGGATACAGGGCCAGGTGGGGGGATCTGAGGGGAGCACAATCAGTGTAGTGACGGGTAGAGGGAGATATGGCGTTGTGAGGAGGACTTGCCAGGTAAGGGGAACAAGGCCCAGACAGTTAATGGCTGTGCCTTGTTCCGGTCCCCCTCACACCCACAGGCTTGTTGGTTGCCTTATCAGCCAGCCCTCAGGCCTCCGGGTGCTGCTTTTAAATGCCAGATCAGTGCATAATAAGATCTCCCTCATCCACGACTTAATTGTGGATGAGGTAGCCGATCCGGCATGTATAACCGAGACCTGGGTGGGAGAGCAGGGAGGAGTTAGTCTCTCCCAGTTATGCCCACCGGGGTACTTGGTTCAGCATCAGGGTAGACTTGAGGGCCGGGGAGGGGGGGTTGCTGTGGTCTATAGGAATTCCATCCCCCTCTGCAGGCTCCCTGTCCATGTGACTACTGGTCTGGAGTGTTTGCACCTCGTGTTGGGCCAACGGGACAGATTAGGGATTCTGTTAGTGTACCACCCACCCCGCTGCTCAACAGACTCCCTAGCTGAGCTAACAGAGGTGGTCTATGGTGTACTGTTGAGGTCCCCCAGACTCTTGGTTTTGGGGGATGTCAACATTCATGCCAAGGGCACTTTATCTAGGGCAGTTCAGGATTTCATGGTCTCCATGACAACCATGGGACTGTCCCAACATGCCATCGGCCCGACGCATGTAGCAGGGCACACTGTAGACCTGGTTTTTTCAACTGGACATGGAGATGGGGATCTGAAAGTGGTGGACTTTACATCAACACCTTTGTCATGGTCAGATCACCACCTGCTGAGGTTTAGACTTACAGCGGCTTTTCCCCTCTGCACGGGTGGGGGACCCATTAAGATGGTCCGCCCCCGGAGGCTAATGGATCCAGATGGTTTCCAGAGGGCTCTGGGAAGTTTTCCGGCTGATAGGGCTGGCTCTCCTGTCGAAACCCTGGTTGATCTGTGGAATGCAGAAATGACCCCGGCAGTTGACACAATTGCTCCTGAGCGCCCTCTCCTGTGTAGAGCTCATACGGCTCCATGGTATACCCCGGAGCTGAGAGTGATGAAACAAAACAGGAGACGGCTTGAGGGCAGATGGAGACGAACTCCTGATGGAAGCAATCAAACACTGGTAAGTGCTTATGGTAAGCTGTATTCAGGGGCAGTGAGGGCAGCAAAAAAAAAAAATACTTTGCTGCCACTATTCAATCATCAACGTGCTGCCCAGCGGAGCTTTTCAGAGTTGTCCAGGGGCTTTTACATGCTTTTACATGGTAGAACCATCTGAGGCCCGCTGTAATACATTTGCTGGGCACTTCCAGAATAAAATTTCTGGCACCCGTCAGGACTTAGACTCCAGTGTTATAGCAGGTGAATCTAGTGAGGTATCCAGAGCACAGGCTTGTCCTGTTTTCTTGGATGAGTTTCAGTTGGTGCAGCTTGAGGACGTTGACAAGGTGCTTGGATAGGTTCGTGCAACCACTTCCATATTGGATCCTTGCCCCTCTTGGCTAATAAAAGCTAGCAGGGATGGAACAACTGGCTGGGCCAGGGAAGTGATTAATGCCTCTTTGCAAGAGGGAGTGGTCCCAGGCCTCCTGAAAGAGGCGGCAGTGAGACCACTCCTAAAGAAATCTTCCCTGGACCCTGAAAAACTTAATAACTACAGGCCAGTAGCAAATGTTCCATTCCTGGGCAAGGTCCTGGAGTGGGTGGTTGCGAGCCAGCTCCAGGCACTCTTGGATGAGACTGATTATCTGGATCCATTTCAGTCAGGTTCCAGGCCTGGTTTTGGTACGGAAACAGCCTTGGTCACCCTGTATGATGACCTATGTCGGGAGAAAGACAGGGGGAGTGTGACTCTGTTGATTTTCTTTGATCTCTCAGCGGATTTTGATACCATCGACCATGGTATCCTTCTGGGACAACTGGCTGAGTTGGGAGTGGGAGGCACTGCATTGCAGTGGTTCCGCTCCTACTTGGGGGGTCGGCTCCAGAAGGTGGTGCTTGGGGAACATTGCTCGGCCCCGTGGATTCTCCAGTATGGGGTTCCACAGGGGTCAGTTTTGTCCCCCATGCTGTTCAACATCTACATGAAACTGTTGAGTGCAGTCATCCGGAGTTTTGGAGTGTGTTGTCATCAGTACGCTGATGACACGTAGCTCTATTTCTCCTTTTCATCTTCATCAGGTGAGGCTGTGGATGTGCTGAACCAGTGCTTGGCTGCGACAATGGACTGGATGAGGGCTAACAAACTGAAACTCAATCCAGACAAGACTGAGATGCTGTTAGTGGGTGGTTCCGCTGACCGGATGGAGGGTGTTCAACCTGTTCTGGATGGGGTTGCACTCCCCTTGAAGGAGCGGGTTTGTAGCTTGGGGGTTCTCCTAGAACCATCTCTGTCACTTGAGGTGCAGGTGGCCTCAGTGGCACGGAATGCCTTCTACCAACTTTGGTTGGTGGCCCAGCTACGTCCCTATCTGGACAGGGATAACTTGGCTTCAGTTGTCCATGCTCTGGTAACCTCCAAGTTAGATTACTGCAATGCACTCTATGTGGGGCTGCCTTTGAAGGTGGTTCGGAAGCTGCACCTTGTGCAAAATGCAGCGGCCAGATTGATAACCGGAACCAGTAGGTTCGAACATATAAGACCTACTCTGGCCCGCTTGCATTGGCTGCCTGTATGTTCCCGAGCCCGATTCAAGGTGCTGGTTTTAACCTATAAAGCCTTACATGGCTTGGGACCACAATACCTGATGGAACGCCTTTCCCGACATGAACTTACCCAAACACTACGTTCAACATCTAAGGCCCTCCTCTAAGTGCCTCCTCCGAGGAAAATTCGGAGGTTGGCAACAAGAGAGAGGGCCTTCTCTGTGGTGGCCCCCCAATTGTGGAACTATCTCCCCGACGAGGCCCGCCTGGTGCCACCATTGTTATCTTTTCGGTGCCAGGTCAAGACTTTCCTCTTCTCTCAGGCATTTGGCAATATCTGAGGAGCCTGGGTTTGTTTTGTTTTGTTTTTGTAGCTTTTTTTGACGTTTTGTAGTGGTTTTTAAATGTACAGATTGTGTGTATGTTGTATGTTTTTGCTGTTTTAATTTTTGTATATTGTTTTTAATTGTTTTTAATCCTATGTAAACCGCCCAGAGAGCATCGGCTATGGGGTGGTATACAAATGTAATAAATAAATAAATAAATAAATAAATAAATAAATAAATTATAGTTAGTAGTGAATAGTTACCTCCCTATCCTCCAAGTAATTCCCGCAGCTTTTAGGCGCCTCTTTGTTTGGGAGCAAGGCAGGTGATGGCAGCTGGCTAATGAACTTAATTGGGGCACACCTCTCAGCCTGTGGCACACCCAGCTTGGACTGAGCAGGGTGGTTCATCTGTGCTGGATTGTTGGGATATTGGGTGGATGGTTCTGGCCTGGAAGCTATTGTTCTTATCCCTATATTACTGATGAAAAAATTAAGCAGAAAGATAAGGCAAATGGAAGAGAGCAGCTGGGAGGGAGCGGCAGGGGGAGTGGCTGGAAGGGGAAGTCCAATGGATTCCCAGTCGCCCTTGAGCCTGGCTTTTCTGAGTGGCCGTGGAAAAGTATGATACTGAGCAATAAAGTACTAGTGTGCAGATGCTCTTCATGAGTCAAAATAATAATAATAATAATAATAATAATAATAATAATAATATAATGAATAAAATTGATACTGGGATGAAAAAAAAACACTAGTTCATCCCAGTGAACTAGAAATCCCAGTGTGAATCTGCTTTTATGGGAATGCAGCGTGGGAATTGTCTTCTGCCAAGTCCTTTTCTCTGCTTCCAATTCACCAAAGCCAGCTAACTTTGCTGCAAACATCCGTGCTTTGGAGCCAAGGAGAAAAGAAAACATTTCACATGAGTTATGTCTGATTTCTCCCCCCCTCCCGCACCCCTCCCTCAGAACATATCATAGGACTCATTTCTTTGCTCTTGTGTTTTACCAAGAGAAAATGGGAAATGCCTTTTCCTTAATATCAGGCTAATGAAGCAACTGTCCCCCACATATCTTTGTATGAGGTGTCAGAAAAATGTTTATGAAATGTTTTGCCACTCAGCCAGCTGACAAATGATAAACTGTTAATGTCTAATCTTTTATGGGCTGTTTTCTAATGCTGCAGCCGCCCTTCCAGAATGAGGCTTAAAAGAGAAGTATTGATTTTTGGTTCAGATGGGACAGATTTGCTCCTGAATTGTATTGTATTGACAGGTATGAATCTCAAGAGAACTTTTTGCTGTAAAGAGTAACTACTTAATTTCTTTTCATGTATGACCTCTCCTGCTACAGGGCTGTCTAATGTGGACTTCTTTTTTCTTTTTAGTTCAGGTCTTTGTAAGTAAAAGGGTGAAGACAGATGTAACATTTTGAGAAGAAATGTGTGGGTGGATGGGGGGAGGGTTCAGTTTGAAAGCACTTTGACTCAGTTCAATACAGATGGATCCTTTTCTGTCCTGGTTTCAGCGCTGAAAAAATAAATCAGTTCTGCAAGTTTCTAGCATGGTCAATTTGTATTGGGAAAAGCTGTCTGTGGGGAGTGCTTATTGGCCAGTGTCTGTGCCGTCACCAACCTTCCTTCCTTCCAATTGACATAGACGTTTCCCAATTATTTTTCCCTTAATGCTTTTGATTTATTTTGTAAGGTGGAGGATTGATTTGTATAATAGGCAATCATGCATATATATATATATGTATGTATGTGTGTGTGTGTGTGTGTGTGTATCTATCAAGATGGACAGCTCATCTGATGCATAAATGGTGAAGCCTTAGGAGAGGCATTTCAACCCTTTAGAAAGGGGGAAAACTGCACAAAAGCCAGGAAACCACCCAAGATTGGGTGGAAGGGTATGAGCCAAGGGAAGTGGGTGTGGCCTTCTGGGGAAGCTAGGATGGGCAGATATGGCCCCCAGGTCTGAGGTCCTGCACCCCTGTGCTAGGGAAAAACCACCCTCGGATGCAACCCATTGTTGCCTCTGAAAATGGCAGCCACACACTTAAACTCCCCTCTCCTCTTGTGTAATATCTAGGAGTACCTATCTGCGTTTTGACATCATGACAATTCAAGTTGTCATTTATTTATTTTATTTTATTATTTATTATATTTGTATCCTGCTTTTTCTCCTCTTGCAAGGAGAAAAAGTGGCTTACATGGTCCTCCCATTTTATCCTCACAACAACCCTGTGAGGTATTATATGCAGAGAGCTTATCTACACCAAGCAGGATACAACACTTTGAAAATGTTTTGAAAACTATATATGGAGTGTGTCCTGGGCCCCAACAGTTGTCACTACTGTTGTAAACCGTTTTAAATCATTTTAAACCGTTTTAAAGCAGTAGTGTAGATAGGCTCTGAGAGTCAGTGACTAGCCCGAAGTCACCCAGTGAGTTTCATGGCTGAGTGGAGGACTAGAACCCAGATCTCCCAACTCCCAATCCAACCCTCTAACCACTACACCACACTAGCTTACATTGTCAAATGTGACACCCTGTGATGCTGACAGACGTTGTCAAAAGCAGCTGTGCCTTTAGCATAATGTCTTTTTTGGATCTTAGCAGATAGCTTTCCAATGCCCTCATTGCACAAAAACTCTACGTGCAGCAGAACAGAATCAATGCACAGTCCCAGTGGCAGGATGCCAAAAGCAAAGTCTAGGGGGTGTATGACACCACGCTGGAAGGTGATTAGCCCAAAAACCTGTAGCATTGTTGCTGCGAGGCAAAATAAAAAAAGCTAGATTATCTATCTATCATCTATCTATCTATCTATCTATCTATCTATCTATCTATCTATCATCTATCTATCTATCTATCATCTATCTATCTATCTATCATCTATCTATCTATCTATCTATCTATCTATCTATCTATCTATCACCAACCTCTCCATCCAGATCGAGGTGGGGAACAACAATAAATATAAATACAAGAATCATAAAATAGATAAAACATTAAAATAAATAAAAACAAATACATTATTAAAAACATCTTAAAATTCAACTGGGTAGGCCTGCCGGAAGAGAGCAGTCTTCACAGCTCTCTTAAATTTCAGAAGACTGCTAATTTGTCGAATCTCCTCCAGCAGGCCATTCCACAGTCTGGGAGCGGCAGAAGAGAAGGTCCTCTGGGTAACACTCGTCAGCCTAGTTCTGGCTGATTGGAGTAAATTCTTCCCAGAGGACCTGAGTGTGCAGGGCGGATTATACAGGAGGAGGCAATCCCACAGGTAACCTGGACCCAAACCATGTAGGGCTTTGAAGGTAATAACCAACACTTTATACTTCGCCCAGAAACTAATTGGCCGCCAGTGGAGTGATTTTAAGATTGGTGTTATGTGGTCACCCCTAGGTGTACCGGTGACCAACCTGGCTGCCATTTTTTGAACTAGTTGAAGTTTCTGGACTAGGCACAAAGGTAGCCCTATGTACAGCGCATTGCAGAAGTTGAGGCTTGAAGTTACCAGCGCGTGCACTACCGTCTTTAGGTCTTCTGACTCTAGGAAGGGGCTCAGCTGGCGTATCAGCCAAAGCTGATAGTAGGCACTCCTGGCCGTCGCATCTATCTGGGCTGTCATTTGGAGCGACAGATCTAGGAGTACCCGCAAGCTGTGAACACAATCTTTCAGGGGGGGGGTGTAACCCCATCCAGAACTAGTTGACACACCTCCAAACCCAGGTTGTGGTCTTTGACAGCAAGCACCTCCGTCTTGTCTGGATTCAGCTTCAGTTTGTTTTTGCTCATCCAGCCCATTACCGCCTCCAATCATTCATTCAGAGGAGACACACTATCCTTAACTGACAATGTTGTCGAAGGCATAGAGCAATATACTTGGGTGTCATCAGTGTACTGATAGCACCCCGCCCCATGCCTCCGGATGATCTCTCCCAGCGGTTTCATATAAATGTTAAACAGCATTGGGGAAAGGATGGCACCTTGTGGTACACCACATAGCAGCTCCTTCTTTGCAGAGCAGCTATCCCCAAGCATCACCATCTGGAACCGGCCTGAGAGGTGGGACTGGAACCACTGAAGCACAGTGCCCCCGAGTCCCAATCCCCTCAGGCGTTCCAGAAGGATACTATGGTTGATGGTATTGAATGCCGCTGAGAGGTCCAGGAGTACCAGCAGGGACACACTCCCCCTGTCAATACTCAGGCGTAGATCATCCACTAAGGTGACCATAGTGGTCTCAACTCCGTATCCTGCCCTGAAGCCGGTTTGAAATGGGTCTAGAAAATCTGTATCATCCAAAACTGCTTGGAGTTGGAAGGCAGGCTATCCAGCAGGAGAAACCGCAGCACCGGCGGCCGTTCCATTGTCAAGCATGTCCCCTGCCCACAACCCCGGCATACCAGCGCTTACCCAGAGCTACACCCACTGGATAACCCGAACAGAAGCTGGGAAACAAGATGGTGATCTCAGAGAGAAGGGAAAAGTAGTAGTAAATCAAGGCTTTGAAAATGCTCAGTTTCGGGGGGAAAGGCCAAATGTGGCTGCGAGTTGATGGCTGCATCATACAAACAACGCAGCCTACAGGGTTAATACAGCATATAGACACACCCTAAGCGTATATGAAGTAAATGGAAAGTCTGTTTTTACTCATACAATTTACACATGAGAACTTTTTAAAAAGGTATATTTGTTTAAGTTCTTTACCAGTTATCCCCTTGAGTTTCCATGCTTAAGTAATGGTACAGCTCTTGAAAAAGATTTTTGTAGGACTTAAATCAGGAGCGATAGGCATAATAAGCTAGCTTTCTTTGGGGGAGGGTTGGTGTGGGGAGGATAGACAGGGGATTTGGGGAACATTAAATCAGTTGTGGAAGGTTCTATTCATTCAAAGTATATTTATACAACGTCATTTATAATGTAGTACACTACATTGTTCCTGTTCAATTTTTTAAAATATGTAAATAAGCACTTCCCAAAAGGAAGAGAGATGATTTTATATTTAACAGGATGAATCAATTATCAGTTTTATGGAGTGAGTGCTGAATTTCATACGAAGAGACAAACAAGTGGATAGTCCACTGCAAATTGTGCAAATGTTAATATTTTTAGGATGCAATCCCATGCATGTTTAGACAGGAAAAAGTCCTACAACTCTCAGCATTCCCCAACCAGCTGTGCTGGGAGTTGTAAGTCTTTTTCCTGTCTTGCACCAGTAGAATATTGAAAAAGAGAATAAGATTCCACCCTGTTTGCAAAACCTTTTGAAATCAGGTTGATGTTTTATCTCTGGTGGATTACAAGTTGGCAACATGTCATGTGACCCAGTCTCAGAATAGTGTTTATTCCTTTCATTTTATTAACCAGACCTTGGACCCCCCCCCCCCCATTCTGCTGCCTCCCCCCTTTGTTTTATACTTGCAATTCATAACCAGAAAACTTATTGGCCAATAACTATAGAATTATTCAAATGAAGCCAGCTTCTACGAAAGACTTATTTTACTGTAGAGCTGAGGGACAAGGGAACCTTATAACTTTATAAGGTTATGAGTTTTAAGGGCATCAGGACTTTTCAGAAAGTTATTAACAATGAATAAAAAAAGCTGGAACATTAATGGGGAAAGTTTCTCTCACTTTGGGAAGTGTGTGTTGACAGGCAATCTGTGTTTTGCGAAGCCTGCGGTCCTAGCCATGCTCACTAGAGATTATGTGCCATTGAACTAGGGTGACCATATGGAATGGAGGACAAGGCTCCTGTGTCTTTAGCAGTTGTATTGAAAAGAGAATTTCAGCAGGTGTGATTTGAATGCATGCAGCACCTGGTGAAATTCACTCTTCATCACAATAGTTAAAGCTGCAGGAGTCCTGCCCTCTTTTGTATCTGGTCACTCTAATATAGCTCCTGCAGCTTTAAGTGTTGTGATGATGAGTGATATTCACCAGGTGCTGTATGCATACAAATGACACCTGCTGGGAGTGACCAGTAGGAGTTTCAGAACAAGGTGTTACCAATATGTGGATGACACCCAGCTCTATTTCTCTGTGACCTCTGAATCGGGAGAGGCTGGGCATGTTCTGAATGGGTGCCTGGATGCCATTTTGGGTTGGATGAGGGCTAATCCTGAGAAAACAGACCCTTTGTGTGGACAGTTACCATGTCTGGGAGTTGGGGTGTTTGCTTGTTCTGGGTGGGGTTGCACTCCCTCTGAAGGAGAAGGTATGCGGTTTGGAAGACGCTCCTGGATCCATCCTTGCCCTGGAGGTCTAGTGCTTAAATACCTCCAGCGAAGGAGAGCCCATCACCTGCTGAATCAGTCCACTCCACTGCCAAATGGCTCTTACTGTTAGGACATTTCTGCTCATTTCTCTCTCATAGTCGAAATCTACTTTCCTGCAGTTTCCACCCTGTGGTTCTACTCCTGTCCTCCGGAGAAACAGAGAACAAGACTGGTCCATCTTCATTGTGACACCCCCTTCAGATGTATGAAGACCTCTATCATCTCTTCACTTAATCTTCCTGTCTGCAAGCTAAACATGCCCATCTCTTTCAGTTGTTCCTCACAGGATTATCACCAATATTTTTATATCGTTCCACATCCAGAAGATTTTGGAGCGGTGAACAACAGATAAAATAAAAGAATAACACATTTTTAAAATGACTATTTTTAAAAGAAAGGAGCTCTGATAAAACCCAAGTTCTTGTATAACCACGGCCTGTTACTAAAGGAAAGCTTCCTGAAACAACTATGTTTTCAGGAGGTGCCAGAAGAAACACAATGTTGGTGTCAATGGCAGGGAATTCCATAGGAAGGGGGCCAACATACTGAAGGCTCTTCCCATGGTGGACTCCAATCGGACCATAGGTCCATGTAGAACCACCAGGATCATGCCCTCAGATGTCCTCAGTGACTGGGCAAGTTGTTTAGGGCTTTGTACACTACTACTAGAACCTTATACCTGGCCCTGCAGTGAAAAGGCAGCCAGTGCAGTTACCTCAGCAAAGGAGTTGCATGCTGAAAGGGGGAAGCTCCCGACAACAGCTGAGTTGCTCCATTCTGCACTAGCTCCAGCTTCTGGAGCAAACATCGAAATCTGCACCAAGAAAGAGAAAATCCCCATAGAAATTCAACACCCAGGACTTGGCTTCCAGACCCTCTCCACACCCTGATCACCCTTCTCTGGAATTCTGGCATGCAATGTACAAAATGATGCTTTACATTGATGAAGAGAGAGACGCCTCCCGGGAAGAATAAATCAGGCCAAAATGGGGAAACCTCTCTGAAGGTACATTCAGAGCGCGACTTAGCCAATTTCAGATATCCAATTTAGAGCCTGGATTAGTTTGAAGGGCTTTAGCAATTTCTTCAGCCTTCACACATGGGTGGCTTGCATTCTGGTCCTGCTTCCCTGCCTATTGTTAGTCACCCAGGAAGGTAATCTTCTGTCTGTGCAGACAAATATCCAAATCTGCACCAAGCAAGAGAAAACCCCCCACAGAAATTCTACACTCAGGATTTGCTAATAAAGTCACATTATGCATATGAGCATAGACTTATGCTAATTGTATGCCTGTTTGTCAAACACTGGCTGCTTTGAACGATCTTTAGCTCTTTCTAAACGGGAGAAGTGAAGTGAATATGTATATCATGCGGCTTGGGTAGTAAAGTAAAACGCGGCATTTCGATAGGAAGGAAGACAGTTAAAGTGAAGATGATAGATGGCGTGCAGGAGAGTTTCTACCTGGAATAAATTAGGCAAATCAATAGGAGCAAATCTGCATGTTTGTTGTTTGTATCTTCTCTCTTCACAAGTCGCTTTGGCTATTTGCAGCCTCCTCATTCTCCAGGGAGCATGGGGAATTTTCACGTGGTGGACTCCCATTTCATTTACTGGCCCAGCCCAGACCTGTTTAGCTTCCAGAGATCAAATTGCTTGAAACGCTTTCGGGCTACAGTTGCTTGGGTGTTTCCTAACCTCCCAGCTTGCACCTTCAGTATTTGAGATTTTGTAGATTAAAACAAAAACAAAAAAGGGGACATTACAAGAGGAATTTATAAGAAACTGTCTTATATCAGCCTTCCTCAACTGGGCACTCTGCAGATGGCTTGGACTACAACTCCCATCATCCCCAGCCAGCTATGCTATAGGAGGGCAGCTGGTTGGGGAAGGTTGCCTTATTATGAGTCAGATCACTGGTCTGTTTAGCTAGGCTGACCATATGAAAAGGAGGACAGGGCTCATGTAACTAACAGTTGTAGAGAAAGGGGGATTTCAGCCAGTGTCATTTGTATGCAATTAGTTCCTGGTGAAATTCCCTCTTCATCACAACAGTTAAAGTTGCAGGAGCCCTGCCCTCTGTTGTATCTGGTCACTCTAGTATAGCGCCTGCAACTTTAACAGTTGTGATGAAGAGGGAATTTCACCAGGTACTAATTGCATACAAATGACACTGGCTGAAATTCCCTTTTCTCTACAACGGTTAAAGTTACATGAGCCCTGTCCTCCTTTTCATATAGTCAGGCTAGTTTAGTCCAATATGCTGTCTATTTTGAGTGGCAGCAACTCCATCAAATCTCAGCCTAGCGTGGCCTTTTATCGCCCCCAAAGAGAAGCTGCATCATCCCTCGTCCCCCGTCCCACCCACTCGGATTTTTGCCACTCCTGTGACTCAGCAATTGCTTGCAGATACTCCTACACAATAGCAGCAGTGACATATTATGAGACCTTGGACTTATCCCTGCTATGGAAGCACCTGGCAGAGTCCCCCGCAAAACTGAAGGAGAAAAGCGAACTAAAAAATAAGGAGCGCCTTTGAATGTTTTTCTTCTCAGTCGCCATTAATTATCGTAGGAGGCGATCGCCTTGTTAGGTGCATTTCTGCAGACGTCTCTTATCAAGTAAGAATCTGTATATTATACTTTTGTTAAAGTATAAGCTTTTATTATTATTAGGTAATGTGTACAGGCCCCAGAGCCTTCATACAGTACTGTATTTCATCGATTCTAAGATGCACTTTTTCTCCCATGTTTATGTCTGTAAAAATGGGGTGCGTATTAGAATTGATGGTGTCTTGCAATCGCGGGATTTCTCCCGCTTTTCCAGAAGGCAGGAAGGCTCTGCATGCCCCCCTGCGACTCCTAGGGTGACCAGATCGCCAGGGGTTTCCCAGTCCTAACTGGGAAAACTGGGGTGATCTAGGTGACCGGGCCCTGGGGGCAAACCTCTGGGGAAACGGTCACACTCTCCTCCAGCCCTAAAACGCCCCTCTGCCACCCTTACCCCCGAAACAAACCCCACCACCAAGCCACCCACCCCCTAAAAAACCCAGCCCGGACCTACCGGGTCCTCCGCTGCCGCTGATCGCTGCTGCCGCCGATCTCCACCACCGCCACATGACCCCCGCAGCTCCCTCACCCTTCTTGCCCTGCTCGTGGGCTCCCTGGAGGTGCCTGAGGAGCCACAGCAGGAGGAGGAGGAGGAGGAGGAGATCCAGCTGCAGGCCCCATCCGCTGCTTGTTTCCCACCGCTGCGTGGAACAAGGGGGGGCGGGGGGAGAGGGAGAAAGGCAGGCAGAGCGATGCTTGGGTCTCTCTGCACGGGAGCAGCAGCGGCGGGCTCCGTGTAAGACGCGTGTGCCTGTGAAGCATCGCCATCACCCCAGTGCAGAGAGACCCAAGCGTTGCTCTGCCTGCCTCTCTCTCTCTCTCCCCCCCCCCCCCCCCGTTCCATGCAGTGGCGGGAAACAAGCAGACAGGGGCTGCGGCTGGATCTCCTCCTCCTGCTGCTGCTGCTGTGGTTCCTCAGGCGCCTCCAGGGAGCCTATGAGCAGCAGCAGGAGGAGGAGGAGGAGATCCAGCCGCAGGCCCCGTCCGCAGCGGCAGCCCCACCCGAGCAACTCACCCTTGCGGGGACCCTGGAGGCCGACAACGACCGGCAACGGCGATGGAGGTGAGTAGGGAGGGAGGGAGGAGGGGAGGGGGAGGGAAAGGCCCCACAAGTCCCCCTTCCCTCCTCGCAAGTCCCCCTCCCCCCTCGCAAGTCCCCCCTCCCCCCTCCCCCTGATCGCTGCTGCCTGGGCCTAGGAAGGCTTCAGTACTGGAAGGAGGCTCAGATCTTGATCTCGGCCTCTTTCCCAGTATCGAAGCCTTCCCAGGCCCAGGCAGCAGCGATCAGGGGGAGGGGGGAGGGGGACTTGCGAGGGGGGAGGGGGGACTTGCGAGGGCCCTAACCCTCCCCCTCGCCTTCCCCCTCCCCCCTCCCCTCCATCGCCGTCGCTCATCCTCGCTGCTGCCGCCGCTGTTCCACGCCGCCGCCGCCGTTTGTCTCGGCCTGGCAAGGCGTCGTTACTGGGTAACAATGCCTTGCCTGGCCGAGGGGAGTGGTGCCAGCGAGGACGGGCGATGGCAACGCTCCCCTCGGCCTGGCAAGGCATTGTTACTGGGAACCAGGCCGAGGCGGCAGCGATCAAGGTAAGAGGGGAGAGGGAGAGGGAGAGGGGAGGGGGGACTTGCGGGTCCCTAACCCTCCCCCCTCCCCTCCATCACCCATCCTTGTTGCCGCCGCTGCTGCTGCTGCTGCTGCTCCACACCGCTGGCAATGCTCGCCTCGTTACTGGGAACGACGCCTTGCCAGGCCAAGGTGAGCGGCGGTGCAGAGCAGCAGCTAGGACGGGCGATGGAGGTGAGTGGGGAGGGGGGAAGGAGTGCTGAAATTAAGGTGCATCTTAGAATCGACGCAAAGCTTTTTCCCTGATGGCTCTGAAATTTAGGTGCATCTTTCAATCGATGGCGTCTTAGATTCGAGGAAATACGGTATTAATATTTTTAAAAATGTACATATGGGCAAAGGCCTTTGTGGCAATGTGCCTAATTAACCTCAGTACATCTCTCTCTCTCTCTCTCTCTCTCTCTCTGGTATGTGTTGTCCCTCAAATGTAATGTAACACATATTTAATATTACAGCCCCCTGAAGAAGGCCTTTGAAAGAACACAGGCCGAAACGTGTTGGGCTTTGAAATAAAGTATTTTAAGCATCCTGAGAACCTCTTTCTCCCCTCTTTTATGTCCTGATTCAGGTGCTCTCTTTCTTTTGGTTTTTCTGCCAAGTAATCCACAAAGCTCTTTTCAGCAAATAAACATCTCTTCACAACTGAAGAGAGTTTAAACACTAGGAACTTTCCTCTAGGCTAAAACTTGGCTAACTGAGTAAGACCATTATCCTTTCAACAAAGGGGAAGGTCTTTTCCCCAAGTCCCCTTAACTTCAGGGAGGATTCCTCTGAAGAAGTTTTTGGCAAGAAGCTAGCCAAGCCAATCGCTTCTCACCTTCTTTTAGCTCCGCCCATTTGAATCTGCGGTAGACTCTGGGATCAGTCAACTCTGAAGTCCCTTCCCCCTCTGAGGATTGCTGAGTTCCCACAGACTCTGAGTTGTTAACATTTTCACTGATAAGGGCCAGTGTAGATTCATCCCTGGCTGGTGAAGAACCTGAGAGAATCTCCTCTCCCGCTTCCTGTGTAGGCTGGTACATTTCTAGTCCTGTTTCTTCTGGTTCAGTCTGATTCTGATTGATAGCCTGAAACTCTTTTCCCCACACTAAGGGGAACAGGCCTACTCACACCACCAGGTAGACAGGTGGACACGGAATGGGTTCCCTGAAGAGAGAATGTTGTCAAACGCCTGCTCTGAGGTGTAGCATTTGGAGACACATTTCAATGCTCAGTTTTAGGTCAAGAGTATATTATCACACAGCTGTCTAGAACCCAGGGATTTAAAGCTCTCTAACAGTCTGTTCTAAGTGTCACACTGCATGCTAATTCTCCAGTTATTTTAGGGTGAACAGATAAAATCCAGGTCAGGGCTCATGTAACTTTAACCGTTGCAGAGAAAAGGGAATTTCAGCCAGTGTCATCTGTATGCAATTAGTTCCTAGTGAAATTCTCTCTTCATCACCACAGTTAAAGTTGCAGGGGCCCTGCCTTCTTTTGTATATGGTCACTCTAGTATAGTGCATGCACCTTTAACTGTGGTGATGAAGAGGGAATTTCACCAGGAACTAATTGCATAAAAACAACACCGGCTGAAATCCCCTTTTCTCTACAACTGTTAAAGTTACATGAGCCCTGACCTGGATTTTATCTGGTCACCCTAAGTTATTTATGTAATTCAATATTTTAGAATTAGGAAGCTGCCTATCTGAGCAAATCTATTTATCTAGGCTGACCATATGAAAAGGAGGACAGGGCTCATGTTACTTTAACAGTTGTAGAGAAAAGGGAATTTCAGCTGGTGTCATTTGTATGCAATTAGTTCCTGGTGAAATTCCCTCTTCATCACAACAGTTAAAGGTGCAGGCACTATACTAGAGTGACCATATACAAAAGAAGGCAGGGCCCCTGCACCTTTAACAGTTGTGATGAAGAGGGAATTTCACCAGGAACTAACTGCATATAAATGACACTGGCTGAAATTCCCTTTTCTCTACAACTGTTAAAGTTATATGAGCCCTGTCCTCCTTTTCATATGGTCAGCCTAATTTATCTAAGCCTTGGGTAGTTATAGTGCCATGAGTAGGTAGTGCCATGAGTAGGTACCATGGCACTATAGGTACCATGAGTAGGCTGACCATACGAAAAGGAGGACAGGGCTCGTGTAACTTTAACAGTTGTAGAGAAAAGGGAATTTCAGCTGGCGTCATTTGTATGCAGTTCGTACCTGGTGAAATTCCCTCTTCATCACAACAGTTAAAGTTGCAGGGGGCCTGCCTTCTTTTGTATATGGTCACTCTAGTATAGTGCATGCACCTTTAACTGTTGTGATGAAGAGGGAATTTCACCAGGAACGAATTGCATACAAATGACACTGGCTGAAATTCCCTTTTCTCTACAACTGTTAAAGTTACATGAGCCCTGTCCTCCTTTTCATATGGTCAGCCTAACCATGAGTATCAAACTTCCAGACGGTTAATCTCATGGCCTTTTTAATGCACCTGACTGGTTAAGCTAAGGTACATGGCTGATTTCGTATATGTGATGATTTAGTGGATATTCTCTCGCCCACTCTTTACCTGCCGCTGTAATCCTGCAGAGTTGCTTTCCCCCTCCCAATTAGTCAGTTGTCGCCTCTGAGTTTTTTGGCAACTGAAAGTGCTTAGCAAAGGAGTTCAGGATCTCAGCCATTTTATTTGAGCTTCCCCATTCATCCATCTCATCGCTTTGTTTATGAAGAGGCTTTCTCCTTTTGCATGGAGCTGAAATGTCTGTGGCGGCAAATAGATTTAAATGCAGCCACTGAAAAGGAACAATTGACTTAAATATAGGTCAAGCTTCCCTGTTAATTGTTTGTTGTTCTTTTTCAAGTAGAGGCTTAAGGATGTTTAGCTAGCATGCACGGGCTGAACAGCGGGGAAATTGGATGGCGGCTTGGCATCTCTTTAGCGGGTTTTATTCATTCCATTCGGTATTCTTCTTTCTGATGCCAGAGATGATGGACTCTGGGCTCTGTTCCCACTGTGATTTGATTGACACTAGTTGAATCTGGAAAGGACTGTTCTTTAACAGGCAATTGGAATCAGATCCCTACACCATTTTCTTGAATCTAGTATGATTATACTCATTTGCAGTCCAACCTGTTACATTACTTTATCCGCACAACAATCCTGTGAGGTAGTTTAAGATGTGTGTGTGTGTGTGTGTGTGTGTGAGAGAGAAAGAGACTAGTCAAGGCCAGCCAGCGAAAGTGGCTGAATAAGAATTTGAACTCGTGTCTTACCAGCCAAAGAATGATCACTACAATATGCTGGTTCTCGTTCTGTTGCTATGCCCCACTTCTCATTTATTTATTTATTTATTTATTACATTTGTATACCTCCCCATAGCCAAAGCTCTCTGGGCGGTTTACATGGGCTGTTTACTTTGAGGAGTTCCAGTGCTTCAGGATTTACTTTCCTTTAGACGACAGATCACCAAAGTCCCACAGCATCTTTTAAATATTTTGCTTTACTGATAAATATTCAATTAGAGCATAAGGACTGTCTCTACCTTTACCAATTTACTTGCACTCTGAGGGCAGCCTCAGAGGTTCTGCTTGTGTGCCCACCTGTAAGAGCAATTAGACTGGTAGGCGTGAAGGACAGGGCCTTCTCAGTGGTGGCCCCCATGCTTATGGAACTCTGTTCCAATTGTTGCCTCCAGACCCCATCATTACAGGCCTTCAAGCCCTAATGAAGCATCTTTTCACCTTGGCTTATAAATGAGGTAGTTTATTGGGTCTCCTTGTGTAGATGGTGCTAGCTGGCTTTAATTGTTAAATTTTGTTTTTATTTTGATTATTGTTTTATCGTTGTTTTAAAGCCTCTTATGGTTTTAATTTTGTATGCCAAAACGTGGTCTAGAATTCTTTTAAATAAATAATAAAATTGGAAGAGGAGGCAAAGAGGCATTCTAACTCGAAGCTGAAATGTCTGGAGCCATTCCTACCACACCCCTGGTAGGCAAATGGTCCATAGAGTGCTTAGAGTGGCCACTTATTCATTGCCAAAAAACAGGAAATGCACCACCAAAAAGAGGACAAAAGAGGACAGGTATAACGTTTGCACCTGCTAATTAATATGTAGAGATGCAAATTTAGAGATAATTGCTACAATTGAAATAGAAATGCAATGCATTGCATCTTAGTGGGGAAGGCTGCAGCCAGGGCAGCTGTGTGCCATCTTAGCCTGCTGTCCAGGTGCTCTTGACGACACTTTGGGTGGCCTCCCAGCCTGTCCACATTCCAGTGGAACATGCTGCTACTGCAACGGAGAGCTAGCAGTTCTAAAAGCAACCCAAACCAAGGCAGGATCTACACTACTGCTTCAAAATGGTTTATAACACTTTTGACAACTGTTGGGGCTCAGGACACACCTCATGTACAGTTTTCAAAACGTTTTCAATGTGTTTTATCCTGCTTGGTGTAGATCTGGCCCAAGCAGAAATGCTTGTTCCCAGAATGGGGCAGATCAGCGGGCTTGCAGAAGGGAGGTTTGCTGACCTGTCTAGATCCAGAAACGAGTGTCTCCACTTGTTTCTGTGGTTGCTTTTTAGAACTGCTCACTTTCTGTTGCATGAGCGGTGGGTGGCTCCTGCTTGCACAACAGATCAAGCTGGAGAGCAGCAAGCACTACTAGATAGTGCCCCAAATCTAGGGTGACCAGATTTTGGAAACCAAAATCCCGGTCCCCCACCCACCCACCCACCCCACCCAAAACAACCCCCCCACCAAGCCACCCCCCAAAAAAACACCAGCCTGGACCTACCGGGTTCTCTTCCTCCGCCGCCCGCACCAGGTCCTCCGCTGCTGCCCCCGCCGGGTCAGCCGCCGCCCCCAGGTCCCCCACCGCCGCCGGGTCTTCCTCCTCCTCCGCCGGGTCCCCCGCTGCCGGGTCCCCCACCCCCAGGTCAGCCTCCAAGTCCTCCGCTGTCACCAGGTCCTCCGCTGCCGGGCTCGTAAGGCCAGAGGCCGCGCGGAAGAGGGCCGATTACATCACTTCTGGATCCGGCCCTCTCCCGCCTCTTCCGCGCGGCCTCTGGCTCACGAGCCTGGCAGTGGCGGTGAAGGACCTGCGGTGGTGGAGGACCCGGTGGCGGTGGACCCGGCGGCGGTGGACCCGGTGGCAGTGGCGGTGGAGGAGCCTGGGAAACAGCCGCCCCAGCAGGTAAGTGCCCCCCTCGCGCCTTGCGCTCCGGAGGGAAGTGGACGCCCCTGCAGGTAAGGAGCGTGAGGTGCGAGGGGGGCACTTACCTGCTGGGCGGCCGCTTCCCGAGCTCCTCCGCCGCCACCGCCGCCGGGTCTACCGCCGCTCACTGCCACTGCCGCGTGACACCCTGCCATCCCGGTTCCCCCCCCGCCCCCCCCCCCCCCCGGTTGGCCTGGATCGGCCTAGGTTTCCCGGTTAGGACCGGGAAACCCCGGGCAATCTGGTCACTCTACCCAAATCTTTAAACTTGACTTGGATTGGACAGCCGTTAACACAGAGGATGCCCTCCCACTGAAGGAGATGCTCTGGCAGCCTTTACAATTGAGGACGCTCCTCTGTAAGTGAGGATACCTGGCCACCATTTCTACACTTCATTAAGTCACATCAATAGCTTTTATCATGACCCGACCCCTCATTCACACTCAGTCTAATATGCGACAGGGAGTTGTATGCAATGTTAGTCTACTCAAATTTAAGTTCCATTCGTTTCAATGGATCTACTCTAAGTAAGACTAGCATTGGATACAGCCCAATATTTTAAATTCTGGGCCAAGCTAACCCAAATTCAGTGCCGAGGAAATCTTGCATCCTGTATCAATTGGTTGGATTCCGCAACCTGTATTAATTGTGCATATTATATAAATCTGTAAATTGCTACTTGCCTGGCATAACCAGATTATTTCATTTAAAGTATTTATAGACCACCTTCCATCACAGCATTGTTTACAAGGCAATTTGCAATATGTAAAGATACAAAGAATAAGAATCCATGCCAAAAGGTGGAAAAAAACTATACATAAACAAACAAAAGTAAAACTTTACCCGAACTATGATAATCTCTACAAATTTCTAGATGCGTGATAGAACAAAAGTGATTTCACCCGCTTGTTAGATCTATGAACATCTTTAGAGAGAGCATACCACAACTCTGGAGCCACCACAGAAAAATGCTCTGCTTCTGTCAAATGATAAGTTTACCTCCCTTCATGGAGCACTAGGAAATTGTAAAATCCAGAGGGGCTAGTATGGAAGAAGGTACTCTTTGAGATGACTTCTGTAGGTGTGTCACCATCATTTTTGCAATCCTTGGAATTAGGAAATGGGAAACGAATTATTAAACAGAGGTTACAGGACATGGACTACCAGGAACTCCAGGGAGCTGCAAGGGAACCTTGTTCCCCTTAAGCACTGGGTGTTTCAGGTCTCCCATGTAAAGGTAGAATGCCCTATCTGAGGATGTCTTAATAATATTCCTAAATACAGAAATACATTCTCTTTAGCAAGGTTCGATGTCCTCCTCTCTAATTTACTTGTTGGAAGATACCTCAAAATTCCTCTGAATAACAGGTATTGCCCTGCAACAATGCCAAGGTGGAATCGATTTCACATGTCCTTTTCCAATGTAGCTACTACCAAGGGGCGAGAAAGGATCCTGTCTTTCAGTCCTTCCCAGGCTGCTCTACAGAGTTTCTCATAATCACTCTTCTTCAAAGTACCAACAAGCTAATCACAGTGCAGGTGGCCAATGTTTTGAACTTGGCCATCTCTACCAGATCACATACGATGGGACTGTTCACCCTAAAATAGTATTTTACAGATCTTGTCTTATCCTTCCGCTGTGTTTACATTTTCTTCCATTCTTGTATTTAAATGATGTTTTAATGGTCTGTTGACTGCAAATAAAGAATTACAGTGACTGGATCAAGACCATATAGGATTTTAAAAGCCATATTTCCAAATGGGTGCTTTTCTCACGCATGTCTTATCTTTTTATATACATCTCAGGTGTACAGGTATGAAACGTACGTTCTAAGCCTTCTCGGGGGTACCTCCACCCTACAAGAATTCTATCTCCAGTGACATCCAGCTGGTGGCAATACTGTCATCTTTTCGGCACCAGGTTAAGTCTTTCCTCTACTTCCAGGAATTTGATATGACGGGGCTCTTTAATATTAGTTGTTTTATCGGCTTCTGGTAGTTTATCATTGATTGTTTTTAACTATCTCAAGTTGTTTAAAACTTTTGTACATTAACATTTGGACAGCTCCAAATGATAGCTCAGATAGATGCGACGGCCAGGAATACCTACTATCAGCTTCAGCTGATATGCCAGCTGCGCCCCTTCCTAAAGTTGGAAGACCCCAAAACGGTAGTGCACGCGCTGGTAGCTTCGAGGCTCGACTTCTGCAATGCGCTGTACATAAGGTCCGGAAACTTCAATTAGTTCAAAATATGGCAGCCAAGTTGGTCAGTGGTACACCTAGGGGTGACCATATTACACCAGCTTTAAAATCTCTCCACTGGCTGCCAATTAGTTTCCGGGTGAAGTACAAAATGTTGCTTATTACCTTTAAAGCCCTACATGGTTTGGGTCCAGGTTACCTGTGGGATCGCCTCCTCCAGTATATTCTGCCCCGCTCGCTCAGGTCCTCTGGGAAGAATTTGCTACAGTCGGCCAAAACCAAGCTGACAACTGTTACCCAGAGGACCTTCTCTTCTGCCGCTCCCAGACTGTGGAATGGCCTGCCGGGAGAGATTCGTCAACTTAATAGCCTCTTTGACTTTAAGAAAGCCATAAAGACTGATCTCTTCCGGCAGGCCTACTTAGTCGAATTTTAAGAGGTTCAATGTATTAATTTTATATGTTTTAAATTAGTTTTATGTATTTTATGTCATTTGTATTGATGTTGTTCCCTGCCTCGATCCTGAGGGAGAGGCGGGTAAGAAATAAATAATAATTAATAATAATAATTATTATTAAAGATTATGCTATAATATTTGTCAACCACTCAGAGAGTTTTGGCTATGGGGCACTACAGAAATGTAATAAATGAAATGAATAGATATGAGTAATTCAAAGCCCTGCCCAGGGTGGAATATGGACATATAATCAACACTACCAGGGGGTCTGAGAGCTGCCTTGCTCCTCCAAGACCTTGTCCCCTACCACGCTGCTCATTTTGCTCCTGAATTTTGGTGGCGGGCAGCAAAACTGCACTTCTGCGAGGCTTCAAGTTACAAAAACCCTAAAGAAATCAGGGGGGAAATAATAAAAACCATATTGGGAATCAGGCTTCCACTAGAAATACTTTCTATTGGAAGACTGAATTAATTCAGTCGCATTGATGGCGGAATGTCAGAAGTGACTCATGGAAAAGAGAATGTTTCCCAGAGAGAGAGAGATGGGCGTAAAGACAGTTGGATAATTTGTTTCCTTGTGATGCAGATCTTCTTAATTGTGAGAAGTGGAACAGCTTGATGCAAAGATGAGGAGAGTCACACCAAGGTGAGGATTTCAAAAGAGGACATCATTTGTTTTAATCCTGCCATCCTCCGGGATACCGGAAAATTTCTTATAGGAACCCGTGAAGCAGTAGATGGAATGGAATTAATTTACTCTATCAAAAGGATGATTATATAGCAAAGTGCTTAAGGAAGTTTTTTTTAAAAAAAAAAGATCACAAGAGACTGCTGAGCCAATGTGGTGGATTTGGTAGAGAAAGACATGTAATATTCTATTTAGTTTGTATTGCTCAGTACTACTAGATAAGAACATTACTTAAGAAGAGCCGGCTGGAACAGACCAAAGGCCTGTCTCATCCAGCATTCTGTTTCCACAGTGGCCAATCAGCTGGATGTAGGAAGCCCACTCGTAGGACTGGGGGGCAATAACACCTGTCCTCTTGTTTATCTCAGCAACTGGTATTGAGAACTGCAATACTGGAAGTAAGATATAGCCATCTTGATGAGTAGCCATGGATGGCCTTATCCTCCATGAATTTGTCTAAAGCTTTCCAAATTAGTAACCCTCGCTGCAGATTGCAGCAGCGAATTACAGAGTTGAAATTTGAGCTGTGTGAAGAAGTACTTCCTTTGATCTGCCCTGGTTTATGGCTGTTGTGTTTCTCTAACCCCTCGCTTTATTTGGAGACAAGAAAGAGGTCTGCCATGTAACCCACAAAGCTTTATTCAGACAATAAACATCTTCTCCCAGTTGAAGGGAGTCTAAATGTTCTAGGGAACTTTTCCCTCTAGGCAAAATTATGCAAAGTAAGCAAACCAATTGTTCTTTCAAGGAAAAGGAAAGCCCTTTTCTTTCAGTACGCCTTCCTTTCAGGGAGACTGGTTCTGACGAAACCGCTTTCGAGCAATCCCCCGAGCTGACCTCCTCCCCACTTCCTTTGTCTCAGCCTGCCTTTCTGTCCGATGGAATCTAGCATCCACCAGGCTTTCCACGCCCTCCTCCTTGAAAGAAACTTGATTCTCAGCTTGGGGGTTGTTTGCACCCTCAGAGATAAGAGCTGGCAAAAGTTCATTCTCAGCTGGGGAAGAGCCTGTGGGAGCCAGCTTCACCACTCCCAGTACAGGCTGATACGCCTCTGGTGCCGTCTCTTCTGCTTCAGAATCTGACTCTGAATTATCGCCTGAAAATCCTTCTCCCTGATCAAGGGGAACAGGTTTAGACACAACAATGGCTACACTTTCATGGGTCATGGTTATACCTTTGCTGAATGAGATGATGGAGACCTGGGACTGGTTCTCCTGTCTCAGTTTTGACCAATGACAACTGTAGGGATAGGGATGCAGATTGGGACCGTGTTGCTGAGGAAGCCCGCCTGTGGATTGGGATAAAAAAAGAGCAGGTGGAAAAAGGATGTGCTGGAAAGGCTTAACCCCCACTTCGCTTGCTATTTTAATTGCAACATTGATTAGGGATGCTTGGATTTTGTGAAATCCATCCCGTGGATTGTGTGATGTCTTTCGTTCTGGCATACACTCACAGGCGGATTTGAATCCCCACCCCCATTATTTGGAAAAAGATGCAAATAATTCCATAAGAAAGTTTGCAGGAATGTACATAATTTATATTAGTCAAACATAAATAATTGCAACCAATATTTATGTTTGACTATTTTTGTAAGCAGTTACGTGCATAGCATTATTAGATAACTAGTAGCAACTTCTAACCTTCTTCTGAGTATTGCATAATTTATATTAGTACATGACATTTATGTATCATCCTCCATTCCATTCAATTCCACTTTGCGTATATTTTCCAGCATGGCACATGTCTCAGGAGAAACGTGTGAAAAAAATTGTGATACAACACGTTAGTGCAAATTCCACTTGTATGTCAAGAGCTTATGTTCAGGGTTCCAGCCCTTCTATTTAATTTCCCTAATGCATTCAGCTCCTCTGTACCTTTTTTCCTAATGCATTTTTGTAATGGACATCTTTTGCAAGCAAGAATCCAATGCATTTATGAATGTTATATTCACTCACTTCTGCATTTATGTATGCATTTTTATTGGAAAACTCCATTACAAAATTTGGAAAAGGAAGGATAACTAACTTTTGGGTTGCATAATGGTGTAAAAGTGCAAAACCAAGGAAGTTCACATTAAAATTAGGGATGTCAGTAACTGGGAAATCAGGTTCTTCTTTGACTCAATGGAATTCCGTGGTGTTTATGCTTGATTTGTGTTTGTGATCCAAGCTGTGGGGTTTTCCCCAACCTCCAGAACCCCCCATTTCACATTTTTTGGGAAGTTTGAACAATTTGTTTAAACTTCTGACCAATTTGCAGAAATCAAGTTCAAATTTGTGCAAATTACCACAACATTTGCACAAATGGCCCAGAATGTTGCACAAAGTTTGGAACTTGCAAAAAAAAGAAAGAAAAAAGTGCAGAAATGCCCAGAAAATGTGCAAACTGGTCTTACTCACTGCAGATCAAGTTGGGAACTGAAACAAAGTCGGGGGGGGGAGACCCCAAGAAAGCACCTCGGATTTCAACCTCCAAATGGATTTCTCTGACATCCCTAATTAAAATATGAACTGGTTGCTTACAAGCTTGGTTTGATCAGCAACTTTGATGATGATGATGATGATGATCTTTATTTGTATCCCACCTTTTGCCCAATACTGGGCCTCAAGGTGGCTTTACAAAATTAAAACATATACAGCTAAAAGCTATAAACAGAAATATACAAGCGTTAAAATACAATTAAATAGGTTTCAATATTAAAACATTTCAACATTTAAATATATATTAAACTTTAAAAAACTTAACATGGGTGGAGGTCCACATTATTCACCAAAGGCCTGCCGGAAGAAGAAAGTTTTTGCCTGCCTCCAAAAACAGATCAAGGAGGGAGCCAGTCTAGCTTCCCTGGGAAGGGAGTTCCAGAGCCTTGGAGCAGCAACCGAGAAGGCCCTCTCCCGCGTACCCATCAGGCATGCCTGGGATGTTGGTGGGACTGAGAGAAGGGTTCATTGGAGTTGCATTCCATCAACATCTGAAGGGCCACATGGTCAGCACCCCTGCTCTAGAGTTTGTTGCCTTGATTGCACTACTTAGCCAGTTACAAATTTTGGCTTGCAACTTACTCTGCGTCGGATCCAACTTCAGTGTCTTATGACTCAGCTCCACTAATGTGTCCCTCTTGGGTATGAATGGTGCTGTTTTGGCTTCATAAGAAACAGAACTCACAGCCTGAATACCATAAATAGTAGGGGTGTGCACGGACCCCCCGGATCGGATCGGGACCCGGATCGGGACCTCCAATTTTGTCCCGGACCGGTTCGGACAAAATCGGAGGCCCCCCGGACCGGATCGAGTCCGATCCCGACCCAAAAATCGTAAATTTTTGGATCGGCCGCCATTTTTTTCCCCATAGACTTGCATTGCAATGCAAGTCTATGAGGAAAAAATGGCGGCGGGTGGGTAAGGGGGGGCCTAACTCCCTCCCCCCCCCCGGGGCCGTCCGCTGTGGACGGCCCCGGCAGGTAAACCCCCTCCCCCGCGCTCCCTACCCCCCCTGGGGCCGCCCGCTTCCATCCGCTGGCGCCCGCGGGCGCCAGCGGATAGAAGCGGACGGCTCCGGGGGGGGGGGTAAGCCCCCTTCCCCGCCACTTACCTTCTCGGCCCGTCCGGCGCCGGCGGCTACTACCAGCGGGCTCCGCGGCCTACTCTCGAGTAGCGCGCCGGGTGATGACATCACCCGGCGCGCCACCCTGGAGCAGGCCGCGGAGCCTGCTGGTAGTAGTAGGCGCCGGCGCCGGACGGGAGCCGCCGGGCCAGGCAGGTAAGGGCTCCCCTCCCCCCTCCCCCCTCCGCGCGCCCCCTCCTCCCCTCCACGCACCCCCTCCTTACCTTTCCGGCCCGGCGGCTCCCGTCCGGCGCCGGCGCCTACTACTACCAGCAGGCTCCGCGGCCTGCTCTAGAGTAGCGCGCCGGGTGATGACATCACCCGGCGCGCCACCCTAGAGCAGGCCGCGGAGCCTGCTAGTAGTAGTAGGCGCCGGCGCCGGACGGGAGCCACCGGGCCGAGAAGGTAAGTGCCCCCCTCCTCCCCCCCCCCGCTGTCCACTTTCATTGGCGGGCGCCCGCTGGCGCCCGCCAATGGAAGCGGCGGTGGGCGCCAGTGGGCGCCCGCCGATCCGCCGATCCGCCGAACCGGTTCGGAGCTTTTTCGGACCGGTTCGGATTGGATCGGCCGATCCAGCTGCGGGATCGGAAATCGGATAATTTATCCGATTTCCCACTGGACCGGACTCGGATCGTGGATCGGGTCCGATCCAGTGCACATCCCTAATAAATAGTTGTGTGTGTGTATGTGTGTGTAGGCGGGGGGAGGCAGAGTGGAGAGGCCTAATGCCTTCTTGCCAACTTTCCTCCTGTAAACATCTGGATGGATGTAGTTGGGAAGATGATGCCAATCAGATGAATTTTTGATATAATCCAGTAGGGCCTTTACGTCTGTATGAGCACGTACCATGGGGTGGACTTCAGATGTCACCAAACCTTGTGGGATGGAGCCAGGTTGCAGCAGTTAATGTCACAAGGGGGCCCTCCGTCAGCGTGGAGTGTTAAGTTGGTGATGATGCCAAGTTCTTCATTCTGTAATGAGTTACTCTAATTTCTGGCTTTTTTGCATGACAAGCTCCTAATCAGCTGGATCATTATTGAACAGGAAATTAGTATAAATGAATAATGTAATCATTCCACTTAGCACCGTGGCTTGGGAAATGCATTTACAACACCTTCTAATGGGGAGGTGAGAAACCATGGAGTTGATCCCTTGCCACGTCGCTAACTCTCGCCACCAGGCGGATCTCAAGGGTTTTGCGCAGTTCCATCTCATTAGTGGCAAATTTAGCTCAGGTTTAATGCAGACTGGATTTTGATTCTACAGCTATGTTTTAATCTCTCACCAGCCTGAATTTCTGTTACAACTTCACACCTGTAAATCCTTACCTGTCTCTACACAACTGATTTACATCCCTCCCCTTTGAAGAATCTACCCATGCACTGCATACTCTTTCTTTGCTTTTCTTTTTTACAATTTTCTGGCAGAGGAGTAGAAATAATAAGAGGCCTGTAGCTTTAAATCTAATCTAAAATATTGTTGCATGATAAACACTCCCTTATTTCTTTCTATCTCTTCTCCACCCCTTTCTCCTCCGTTAGTTTTCCGTAACTGGAAACATTGAGTTAATGCTGTTTAAATTCCAAAGGGAGGAAATATTTCTTCAGCATAAAATGATGTTCTTTTGTGTTCCAGGTGAATGATGGGGACTGGGTCAAAGAGAACATTAATTTTCATTTAGAATAGACTCCTGATGTACGTGTTAATTTTTTAATGCGCCGGCGGTTGAAGGGAAGGCTAGGTTTTTTGTTTGGAAGAGTAATGGCCTTAAACTGTTCTCTTGCCTGCTTACCTTGATATTTGAGGGAAGGCACAGAATAATGCCAGCATAATCAGGGCCACACGCTGCCTCCAAATCTTAATCTTTGAGGCAGCTATTCAAGCTTGAAACAAAAACGGCTTTCAGACATCCCTTTCTCCCCAACTTCTTCAAACCACCTGAGAGAGAGAAATAGAAAGAGAGAGAGAGAGAAGTATTATTTAGTTTTTAAAAAGACTTCACAGACACATTTACATAATTAAAATACATATAAAAATCATTAACACAATGATAAATTTTAAAAAAACTGGTGGGAGCCACAAAGTTATATGATAAATATTTTTTATATTTTCAAAGTAAGCATCTCCAAGGCTTCTTTACCCACACATGTCTCTGGGTAATGTGACCCTTAACACAAGGCAAAGTCCTAATTAGTTCTAGGTTTGGTAAGAGTTAGGGGTGTGCACGCCAAAAAATATCATCGTTTATCGTTATCGTCATTTTGGACCAAAAAAATTATCGTTTTCATTCATATCATAGGTGAACCGTATCGTCTTCATGATAATTATCGTGAAAAAATGATATTTTTGCAGCCCTATTTTTAAAGAAAAAAATGCCTATAACTTCTGTATTTTAAAAGTTAGAGGCTTGAAACTTGGTCACAGTGCTTATGGGGTATGCCTAAGTATGTGTATGAAATTTGAGATCGATCCCTCCAACCCTCGATTTTATATGAATTTATTAAAGATCGTTTCAGTTCTGACAGATCAGAATGACAGCTTGCCACGTGCGTTCATTCAGACCTGTCAGAACGGAAACAATCTTTAAAAAATTCATATGAAATTGAGGGTTGGAGGGATCGATCTCAAATTTCATATACATACTTAGGCAAACCCCATAAGCACTGTGACCAAGTTTCAAGCCTCTAACTTTTAAAATACAGAAGTTATAGGTATATTTATATGGCAGTCCGATAAAACGATAAATCCGCCCAAAGATTATCGTCTCCGATGATTATCGTAGGTTTTTCTATCGTATCGCCATCGTTAAACACATGCACGATAACGATCTTATGGTATCATTATCGTACATTTTAACGATATGATACACATCCCTAGTAAGAGTGTCCTTTATTACTAGATTTAGGGTGTAGTCCCATGGCCCCTGGGAGAGCACCTCAGGGACCGTAGGATAAATTGGATCTCTCTCTCTCTACCTTGAAAGAGGGAGATCTGTGGGTGAAGAGGGACGGCTATCCCCACAAGTGGGGTGACCATATGGAAAGGAGGACAGGACTCCTGTATCTTTAACAGCTGTGTAGAAAAGGGAATTTCAGCCGGTGTCATATGCATGCAGCACCTGGTGAAATTCCCTCTTCATCACAACAGTTAAAGCTGCAGGAGCCATACTAGAGTGACCAGATACAAAAGAGGGCATGGCTCCTGCAGCTTTAACTATTGTGATGAAGTGGGAATTTCACTGAGTGCTGTATGCATACAAATGACGCCTGCTGAAATTCCCTTTTCTAAACAGCTGTTAAAGATATAGGAGCCCTGTCCTCCTTTCCATAAATTGTCTTTTCATTTGTATTCAAGAGTAGATGCAGAGGCCAATCTGGATCTTAAAAACCCCTCCTACCTGCCACACTAGGGTCCTGATCCATATCAGAGGTCCTGTGCCTACTCTAGAGTACAAACAGAAAGAAAAAAAGACAAGAAAAATAAAGGACATTGCTGCTAAGCATGTATTTAAAATAAGGTCTGTTTTGAACCTTATAAACATTAGCAGGCCAGAGTAAATTCACATGCATATTGCCATTGGAGGGATTAAATCTAACACCATTGTTCTCAAATATCATGGGCCAAACGACACGTTCAAAAAAAAGCACAGTGGAATACAGAGTAGAAAAAGGAAGCAACTTAATGCCGATCCTTTCTTTATGTTCTTTTGATGATTAGGTCAGGGATATACATTCAAATAAATTCTGAATGCAGGCTTGTGGACGTGTGCAAACACAAACATTTGCTTTTATTCCAGGGGAAAACAAGGCCACCATCTCACACATGTCAGGAAATTGATGCAATAAACCATCACAGCTTCACAAGAGCCATTACAGTGCCTTTTGGAAAAGCAAAAAAACCCAGAAACCATTAAAAATGCATCCAGACACATTTTAAACATGCATATTGTTTAGCTGATGAGGGTAATGGCTCCTTTGGAGCTATTGCGGTTTGTTATGCAAAACCCGTGTTTATTTGTACAATTTTAAAAGAGTATTATTTACCCAAAATGACAGTAACAGCCCCCCTTAGGAAATTGTCGTATAAATTGTAATTTGCATGCTTGGATTATTAATCCAATGCATTGCAAGGGCTCCAAATGAGCTGCAACGCAGGGAATTGGTATGAATTTTAATAATGCAAAGGACGTTGCCGTCATTGCAATGTTGTGATTGTGTATTAATTGTTCCTGGGCACCCAAAACTGTCCCAGGAACGTGACAAAATGCCATAAATTACACGGGATCCATCCTCAGATAAGGTTTTATGAGTTAAATTTACAGGTGCTGCCTGGTGAACTAAGTCTCTCTTCCAGAAACAACAACAAACTCACAAAACTTAAGACAGCAGTAAAAATGACACAAATACCTGATTTAAACATTAGTAGGCCTGGCTGAATTATGTTAGGTAAACTGCAGTTTAGGGGGCTCCATTCAATGGTACTATTATCTGAGAAATTTCTAGAATTAAAAGGCTGCTATTCCCATATTTTATGTTGGATCAGTTGAAGAGTCCTCACATCGCACAACATGAACATCTCTCTTCTGAGGACTGAAGAAGTTGACAACTTGGCCTTTGGAAAGCAATGTGGTTGCCTCAGTCTTCTGGGTCGGATGTGTCTTCTTTTCATTTACATAGTCTGTGAAATCTTGTAAAGTGTTCTACTCTACTATGGTATGTTTGCAAGGCTTATAAAGATCCTTATGTGTCATTTGAAGCTGCTACAAGCTAATTTGCGAAGTGCTCTGCAAGCTGCAAAGCTGTTTTCAAAGGCCCAGAATGGTGTTACGATGGTGTGATCCAGCAAGCTCAGCTTTTTGGTGTTGCTGGAATGAAGGGCTGGTTCCCACATGTTTATACACACACACGGGCCATGTCTACAACAACCATTTATCCCAGGATCAGCTCAGGAGCATCCCTGTGCATCCATATGATGCACAGGGGATCCCGGGGGCAACCTGGGACAGGCAGAGACTTTCCCCAGGATAACCGAGACCTCGGTTATCCTGACTTTTCTCCCGTCTCGGGAAGATCCAGAGCTCCATGTGGGTGTGGGCGCCCATCCTGGCTTCCTTCCACCTCCTTGTGAGTAAATGAGGCTTTCAAAACGGGCACGGTGCTGTTCGGAGAGGTTCCATGCCCTTCGGGGTTGGGGGGCAGCAATTTTGCCATCTCTGGGATGGGGGGTTGGGCACAGAATTTAGCATTTCTTTTTTTAAAACTTATTTTTTTCACCAGATTGGGGCTGCGCGACTGGCTCCTCTTCTAAAAAAATTAATAAATGGCACCCGCGATGTCCCTCTTCTCTTCTGGGATGTCATGCGGGGGTATAAAAGCTGGGGAAGGATCGCGGAAGCAGATAAGACCATGGTCCTCCCCCTCCCTTCCGCTAGGCCCTTAGGTGTAGAAAGGCCCCTGGTTTCTTAATTATTCTATAACTGATGGCTGAAAATTGAATATGTGATCTGATTGGGATGGTGAGAAGCAGTGATGCTTGAGCTCACTGAAATCCCCTGAACTTTACTTCAAAGCTTGTTTTACCTTTCTCCGGTAGAGGCTGGTAGCTCTGATGTCAGTGAAGCAGTGAATCCATTCCAGATTTCAGAGCCAGTCAGAACTCTAAAGGAGCGATCCAAGGTGCTTCCTCACCTTGGATAGCTCCTTTAAAGTTCTGAATGAAACCTGGAGCGGATTCACCACCCCACTGACATCGGAACGACCAGCCTCCACTGGGGCAGGATCTACACTGCTGTTTTAAAGCGCTTTAAAGCGCTTTATCACTGTAGTGACAACTGGTTTGGAGTGTGTCCTGGGCCCCAACAGTTGTCACTACTGTTATAAAGCGCTTTAAAGCAGCAGTGTAGATCTGCCTCTCCCATTCTTCTTTATGACCTGTTTTTCCCCTCTGTTCTTTTTGACTAAAACATGAAAATGCACAACTTGAAAATGCACATTTTAAAAAGTGTATATTTTGCGAATGCAAACGCAACATTTGGAACAGGTGGAATTTCAGCAGAACGTGCGCTCCTGTTCATGTTTGTTGTTGCAGACGGGACATTTTTCAAGTGATTTGCGAATTGAAATGAACTTCCTGTACATCCCTGGAAAAGTACTGTGGATGAGGTGATTTAAAAATTCTTTCTGTGATGACCCATTTATACATCCTCACTCGATAAGGCAGGATCAAGTGACGAAAATGAATGTGTGAATCAGAGAAGCTGATAACCCACTCAAAGTGTATGTATGTATGTGTGTGTGTGTGTGTGTGTGTGTGTGTGTGTGTTTGGCAAAATGTCACACCCTCTCAAAAAGAAATGCATAGCTGTTGTAACTCTTGCTAAATGCACTCAAGAGGCAGCTGGACAGCCATATGTCAGGTGTGCTTTAAGGTGGATTCCTGCATTGAGCAGGAGGTTGGACTTGATGGCCTTATAGGCCACTTCCAGCTCGCTAGGATCCTATGATTCTGTGATGTTAAAGCAAATGTGTCTGTTTCATGGAGCAAGACAATCTTCTCAATTTATTTAATGGGTGCAAGGTGGGTGACCATCCAAGATGTACACAAAAAGTGTGAAGAGTCTCAGGATGCTATAGGAACAAATTATTGTACAAAAGCCCAACACGTTTCAGCCTCTTTTTTTTAGGCCTTCAGGGGGTTGTTATCAAGTCTGCAGAAATGAATAACAACAAATTGTCTTGTGATGGCAGGACACAGAATAATGGGTTCAAGTTACAGGAAACCAGATTCCAGGTGGACATCAGGAAAAGCTTCCTGACTGTTAGAGCAGTACGACAATGAAACCAATTATCTAGGGAGGTTGTGGGCTGTCCCACAGTAGAGGCCTTCAAGATGCAGCTGGACAGCCATCTTTCAGGTATGCTTTAAGATGGATTCCTGCATTGAGCAGGGGGTTGGACTTGGTAGCCTTATAGGCCCCTTCCAAGTCTACTATTCTATGATTCTATGATCTTCAGGGGTTTGTCTCCATGAGGCCCTGCCAAAGAAAGTGAGATAGGGAGCTACTAGGAGGAGGGCCTTTTCTGCTGTGGCACCCCGGCTGTGGAATGAGCTTCTTAGAGAGGTTCGCCTGGTGCCTATGCTGTCCTCCTTCTGGCACCAGGTGAAGACCTTTTTATTTTCCCAGTATTTAAAATCTTTGCATTGCTGTTCGATTTTATTCTGCTTGTACTTTTATATTGTGGTTTTATATTGTGGTTTTAAGCTTCCATATTTTATATTTTACATTTTTGTGAACTACTCAGAGAGCTTCAGCTATTGGGCAGTATAGAAATAAAACAAACACATAAATAAATTTGGGACAGCACAGCTCCACAATTCCTCCCCCAGTGTAGGATTGTCATCTACCAGAGTGCCATATAATGGAGCACCAGAGTGACAGATGGATTTCCCTTGCTCTGGCAAGTGAAAGAGGCGATAACAAGGCTTGCACGTCTTACTCTTGTTTGTGACAAATTAGCACAGAAGAAATCAGAAGATGTGAATAACCAAGCAGCAGTTGGATAATTCCTTTCCTTTCCTTTCCCTTTTTTTTGATGGGTTTTTTACTTCACTTTAAATGGTAATACAATTCCACAAGATCGTTTGCATTTCTTATTAAGAGTCACATTTCAGCTGGCTGAAGATCTTTTGTAAAGCTCAGTGTGTTTTATGAGTTGAACTTATTCAGTCAGGAGCAAGCACAACTGAATTTAGCAGAGCTTACTCTCAGAGAACTAGGCACAGGATTGCAGTCATGCCCTGTAAACCTAATTCTGTGATTGTATTAGTGGTTTGCTCGTTTCTTTTATGATGGAGTTTCTAACCAGTGTTATCTCCTTAAAGTATAAATGATAGAAAGGTAGGCATTCTCTCTCTCTCTCTCTCTCTCTCTCTCTCTCTCTCTAATTCGGTGGGATTCAAGGAGGGCTTTTTCAATGTGGGTCTTACTACTGCCTTCTTCAAGCAGGCTAGCATCCTGCCTTGGTGAAGGGATAGGGTGACCAGATAACATCCAGGTCAGGGCTCATGTAACTTTAACAGTTGTAGAGAAAAGGGGATTTCAGCCAGTGTCATTTGTATGCAATTAGTTCCTGGTGAAATTGCCTCTTCATCACAACAGTTAAAGTTGCAGGGGCCCTGCCTTCTTTTGTATATGGTCACTCTAGTACAGTGCATGCACCTTTAACTGTTGTGATGAAGAGGGAATATCACCAGGAACTAATTGCATACAAATGACACTGGCTGAAATTCCCTTTTCTCTACAACTGTTAAAGTTACATGAGCCCTGACCTGGATTTTATCTGGTCAAATCTATGAAGGGAGGCACTGACTACTCCACTTACCTGCTCAGCCAGTCCCCCCTCTGGCTGCTTTTATAAGCCAGGAAGGGCAAGGATCTAACACACACATGGTGACTCTCACCTCTCCAAGGATCCTGTTCCCATCATCGGGCTTTGCAAATTGAAAGGTATCCAATAATACTGGACAAGGACAAGCAGGTGCCAGAGTTACACCCACTGGGTCTGCATCAACTGTAGCATCCAAGTCAGCTGATCCAAGCGATTTTGTCTGCAAATTGGTCCCAGTGGGCTGTCGAAAGGTCTGAATTCTCATAAGTGGCCACCCTAGTGTTCACTATGCCTTCATCGTGTCACATGGCATTGGGTATGTCAGTTGGCAGGAACTTAGTGTGGTCATGCTAGATCCCTATTTTGCATGCTAAGTGGCCTTTGGGTGTATTTTCACCACCTTCTTGCTATTCAAGAAGTCTTGGAATTTTGGAAGGACAAAATGGTTCCTTTCATTTGCCCACCAAAACATTTACGGAACAGAACCAAATGGTTCTTCCTGTCTCCAGTATTCACTGCTAAATAGTATAGGTGCCACTTACGGCCTGCAAATCTGTGCTTTTCCTTCCAGAATATGAAAGAAGAGACTGTCAGTTCACAGATACATTGGCAATTTACTTTGTGGTTTGTTTGCGAACATTCTTTTTTCTTTAC
The DNA here is from genome assembly GCA_029215795.1 of Anniella stebbinsi. Classification (NCBI taxonomy): domain Eukaryota; kingdom Metazoa; phylum Chordata; class Lepidosauria; order Squamata; family Anniellidae; genus Anniella; species Anniella stebbinsi. Next base: position 15,424,262 of record JARDYH010000002.1, on the reverse strand, counting down.
ACTGTTAGGGGAGTCAGGTTTATAAAAGCAAATAAAACCAAATAGTTTGTGAGTTCCTACTTTGAGATTAAAAAAAAAGAAAGACAATTAAATGGCTGTGTTAAAAACCTCACAAAAAAGGAGATTTCTTTATGAAGCCAAGGAAGTTGGTTGTGGCATACAGGACTAACATAGGAAACCACTTAAGAAGTCTTCTGGCGAAAGGACTGATAACACAGAAAACCATTTGTATCACAATACACTCAGGCCTTGTCCCAAGTTGACTTAAGGCCAAGCCTGCCTGGAAATGAGGGAGATGAGAGGTTTCCTCATGAAGTCCTCCCTCATAAAACTGCTGGGAGTCAAACACTTAAAAAAAAAAGCCACGATTTCACAAATCACGTTTGACTTCCCTCTATTTCGTCTCATTCTGACAGCCTCCCCTAGCTGTAGAAGATTGCAGCTTTAACAATTTGTCACTCTGAGGCATTTGATTAAATAATAAAGCACCCAGCCAAACCTTCTAGCATTGCCTTCTGAGGTAGTTTTGCATCTCACTCTTTTCCCTTTCGGAAGGCAGTTTGCCCTCACTAGGTCAGACGCAACAGCTGCTATCAGAGGCTGTTGTTTGTAGAGGTTATTTATTTGCCATTTCAGTCTATCAGCTTTTCCGTTGGAGGGGAAACGTTCAATGCGTTTATCATGGTCCTGTCACTCTCACAGATACATGTAAGGGGACTCTCTCGCCATTACCCTTTGTTATTATGCTCTAAATGTGCACTGTGGAGGGAGCATACCTTGGGGTCAGCCTGCATACAATGCATTTAATTTCTCCACAGGAACAGTCCCGACTGTCCACGGGTATGCATTGTTGAGATCAAATGTATCGTGTGAATCCAGGTGTTTTAAGGATATAGCCAGCAGCAATTTCCATGCTAGCATTTGCTCAAAGGAGAGCTGTCATAACCACAGGTATTGCTGCCAGCTATATTCGTTCAGTACACAATTCAAATATGGCATAGACGACTGCTTAAAAATGTCATGTATTGATATGTGGTTAAATATAATGAAACGAAAGGTAGGAATAAAGATATCCTCACAAGTGAAGCCTCCAATGGATGGGATCAGCGCTATCATCACATGTATTATTTATTTTTAGATAATGATATATACTCTAAGTGAACTCTAGTGCTGATGAGATGTACTTGGATATGTAGCCTGAACAGAGCTATTGAGAAAAAAGAGGGAAGGATCAGCATGCTCAGGGGAAATTTCAGCTCCACCTTTCAGAGAACCAAGGCGCAAGTAGGCAGTAGGCATCTATTGCTTCTCTTTCTCACCACCATCTTGGTCTAGGCCAGAGTGAGACGCAGGTGAACAAGCAAGACACAAAGATCAAAAGGGGGAGCAACTCCAGGGGGTTCTTATCAGTGGGCCCCGGCTGGGGTGTGGCCCTCAGCAGATGTCCAGTCATGCCTACCCTTGATGCTGTCTCTACTCAGGGGAGCTCCAAGGTTTGCAGAAGAAAAGTCTTTAAGGAAAGGGGGGAACCAGCCCAATGGTGATGAGCATGTTCAGTGGCAATAGGATGCTGTGTGTTAGTTGGGGAAGAAACTGAAATATGTTGCGGGGAAGGACTTGAATAGAGTATCCTGAATGAGCATAAGAACCTAAGAAAAGCCATACTGCATCAGACCAAAGGTTCATCTAGTCCAGCACTCTGTTCATATAATGTCCAACCAGCTGCCAACTAGGAAACCAAAAGCAAGACATGGGTGCAACAGCACCCTCCCACCCATGTTCCTCAGCAACTGTTGTATATAGGTTGGTTGGTTGGTTGGCTGGAATACTGAAAGGAACACCTGTACACTGCAATGTTTTGTTGCAATTCAATTATTGTTTCAATTATTGTACACACCCCAGAGAACTTTATGTTATGGGGGCCAGCACTTAAATGTCATAAATAGAAAAATAAATAATGCATCATTAAAAAAATTATCTGGACTCAGCTGTGAACAAAGAGGGAACCAAGATGGCGAATGATGTCAAATTATTGTTATGGCCATCAAATAAGATACCATATCAGTTATTTTATATCATTGGTAGTTTTATCCTTCTTTCTTTACATTCCTGCTATCACTCTTGTTGATCACAAGTCCTCCCCATTCTGTTTTGTTTTGTTACAATTGCATATTATATATAGTTAATGGTGGCTTTTTGTTTGTTTGGATTGGCAGTGATGGCTTGAAGATGTTAGCATAGACATGGCTCTCGGTCCAACGTCTAATGGACAATGCACATTGGCCATCCCTATCTTATGCTGTGACTTCATTTTGCCAATAATCCAGCCATTTATAAATAATCATGAGTATGGCTTAAAAATCAAATCGTAATACTATTGTTTTGTGTCTGAAGAGTTCAAACCTGGAGCTTGTGGTCTGGCACCTTCAATCATCATCACTACATCTGAATTCACATACACACACACACACACACACACACACTGTCCCTCTGTTTTCTCACCTTGAACTGCTGTCTTTTCAGTGTCAGCTAAATAATGTTTAAGACCCAGGGAAGGAGTTCAGTATTTTCCTTGCAGTAAAAGCAACCAGAAATGCCAAATTGCTTAGAGAACATTGTTTTGATGAGAAATGAGCCCCATTAAACAGCTGAGATTGACTTTGTGCTCACAGACTTGCCTTTCTCTCAGCAGCAATAAATGTGTGCACTTTTAAAACTGTGAAGGAAAACTTTGAATTTGATTAATTGTGGACCATGGAAGAGAATAGAGAGGCCTAGGAGTAATTCCATTGAACCTGGGGATGGGGTCAGCTCTTGGGGAACATTCACGGTAGGGGTGATCTCAAGAGCCCACTCCAGGCATACAACCAACATGGGAGCAGTGGGACTGTGACTGCTTCTCCCTGGACTCAGTGTCTGGATGCCTTCTGCTCTTGCCTCTGCACCTGAATGGCATCACAATGTCAAGAAGGGAAGCAGTGTATACATACACCTCCATCACACCTAATTTCCCCCCTTGGTTTGCCTCCACGGTTTTTTACCTCTGAGGCAGAAGCGCATCCAGCTTATGATCCCATTCACCTGAATAGCTGCTCTTTCGCTCCTTCATTCTTCCGCTCCGCTCCACTCCACCCCTCCCCTTCTCTTTCTCCCTCCAGTCAGGTCCTGTCAGATGAGTACTTCAACCAGACTGCCTTTCTGCCAGGCAAAAATGGAACGACCCTTTAGTCTGGCTCTTTGGGGGCATGGAGGGAGTACAATCCTGTCTCTGCGGAGATTCAGGCATTGTATGCTTTTAAAAAATGCTTTCGAGCCCGGGATGCAAGGTTTGGGTTTTATATTGAGGCTTGGAGCCAGTTGCTGGGAGAGATCGCTTTTCCGTGTCAGGACTTTATGCAATCCATTCAAGCCCCCAGTTCCTTTAAAACTACACGGAGGCTTAGGGTGCATTAAATGCGCTTAGGGAAAACAATCCAGACTTTTAGCATTCTAGGAAAAGCTGGGGAAGAGGTGGGGTGTCAGCAGGACAGGCACGGTATCATGTGAGTACCGTGCTGCAAATCCGCACACCAGGCATGGCGAGAGTGCACTAAATCGCATAGGCTCTCCACTCATTCAAAACCCCTGCACGTTCTAAGGATGGAAGAGAAATTAGTTGAGTTCACATTCAGTTCACATTTCTATGTGAGCTTACTGAAATTGAACTTCTTGTACCTCAAGATAAACCAGAATGTAAGTAGATATTGAAGTGTGCACTTTTCCCTACATTTGTGATACAGTTTGTAACAAAGAAACAAACGGACATTTGAATTGGTGCACACAAGATGTGTGTATTCAAGGAAATTCATACAAAAACACTTTCTTCAATGGAAAATTGTTTGCAAAAATGTGTGCATTTGAAAAACGACTCACAAAAATGTGTATATCGGGGGGGAAAGCTAACAGTTTATTCTGCATATTTTGAAAAATGCACATGAAATTAGGCACAATTCCTGCGCAGGCTAAAAAAAAATGCAGTCTGCTGTGGAAACGGGATGGAACAAACATAGCAGTGGAAAAACGAGGACCCAAGCAAAATCTTGCTCCATAGTTTCACCCATCTGTCGCATGTTCTGTTTCCTCTTTGGGTGGAGAGCCTAGGCATGTGCAGCTGTGTACACATAGCCTTCCCTTCCTGAAGTCCCATGGAAGGGTGTGCAAATGTTGGGAGGCAGCCGGGAGCTGTGGCCTCACTATCCATCCCACATATTTGGTATTGTGAATGCCCCTTGTATCAGTGTGGAAAGATAGGCTTGAAAATACTGTTGAACGCCCTCTGTTCACCTCCTTTTCTCTCGGGCGCTGTGATAGCCACTGACTCAGATGGCTTTAAAAGGGGATTAGACAACTTCATGGAGAATAAGGCTACCAATGGCTGCTATATGCTACCTCCAGGACAAGAGACAGAATACTTCTCAATACCAGTTATTGGGGAACAAAAGATGGGCCTCTTGGAGACATCTGTTGGTCAAGGCGGCAAAGGATGCTGGATTAAATGGGCCCTTGGTCTGATCTAGAATAGCTCTTAAGGTGGGTGATTCATATCACCCTAAAAAAAGAAGAAGAGGAAATGCATGACCAAAAATGAGATAGCAATTCGCATCCAGTTTGTATGTGCTAATTTATATGTATACATTCCAATCTAAAAATAATTTTAATTTCAAGAGAAATAAAGTACATCTCTGTACATGTGGAAGACTGACCAGGTGACCTGCTATCCAAGTTCTAACTGTGGATGGGCAGCTTCAAGACCCCTCTGCTCTCCCTTCTTAGGGTTCTTGGACATGACAGCACTTCAAATAGAGGACTGTCATCTGTAAAAGAGGACATATGCCCCCCGACATTATGTTTTTAACATTATAATTCTGTTATCTGCCTTAAGTTTTTCTTCAGAAAGGGAAAAGGCAGGATTTACATATGAAGCAAATGAACATAAGGATATAAGCATTCTGTTCATACAATGGCCAACCAGCTGCCCATAGGAAGCCCACCAGCAGGACATGGTGCAACCCTCCCACCCATGTTCCCCAGGAACCAGTGTACATAGGCATACTTCCTCTGATACTGAAGGTAGCATATAACCATCAGGACTAGCAAGCATTGATGCCCTTCTCATCCAGGAATTTGTCTAACCTCCTCTCAAAGCCATCCAAATTGGTAGCCATCGCTATGTCTTGTGGAAGTGAATTCCATAGTTTGCATATGCGCTGTGTGCATAAACCGTGCAACAGTTTAACATGCTGTCATTGTAAGGCCCAAGGCCATTGGAGGGTTCAGTCATTGGACCAAAAGGCAGAAACCTTTTGTATTATATTTCAGTTTCCAAAGAAGCACATACTATCTGTTTCTCAGGAGCATCCATCCATATGACTGGCAACAGCTGGTGAAAGACTTAGAGTTAATCTTGCCTTTGTGTAGACTGGCCCACATGCATTAACATGGCTTTCAGCCCAGGACTCAAAACATGGAGGAAGTGTACTGTTTTCAAAGGGCAGGTGTTGCTTGACAATAGAATGTGCAGGATAAAAGCAATAGCTTTGGACTGGAGTGAGAAGACAGCTCAACGGCTTGGCAAAGAAACTTCACCCAGAAGAGGAAAGCTTATTGAAACAGTGTGTAGCAGCTGTGAAGATAAAGGCAAATTCCATGCATGAGTTATTAGGAAGAGGAAGAGAAATAAAACTAGCATTGTAAAAATGTCATTATACAAATCTAAGGTGTGGCCACACTTAGAAAACTTTGCACAGTTCTGGTTGCCCTATTTCAAAAAGGGCAGTTGGAAAAGGGGCAGAAAGGGGTAACCAAAAGGAACAACATTTAGAGCATCTTTCCCTCAAGGAAAGGGCAATGCATTTGGGGCTTCTTAAAGCTTCTCTACCTTGCTGAATTTTTGGGCATTTGTGATTGGCCATCATGGAAGTTTGTGGGCCCTTTTCAAGATGTTGTCAACCTCCAGGATGTCTCAAACACTTTTCCGCAGTAATCTAGCTTTTTAAAAAATCGGAGATTATGTCAGTGTGTAAAGCGTTACAATTCTGCCACTAGATGGCATGGTTTCATTGAACATAATAGCATTGCTTAGAGGGGAAGTTTTCATTCAAAATAATGTGGTCATCGTCTAAAGGAGTCAGTTGTAAACATGAAAATGCTCCAGAAGAAGAAACCCTGTAAGGGTGCAGGGTTTTTTCCTTAATGTAGAGACACCTTCTGTTTAGAGGGTTATAAAATTATGCATAGTGTAGAGAAATCTGGATAGAGAGAGAGCTAAATAAATACCTGCAAGACAACAGGGATCTTGAACCAGGACCCCAGCTACTTTCCTGTCATTACCAACATGGTACTGTATAAATGGAGAATTCTGTTGCTACTGAGATTATCTCTATTCTAACCCAAGCCTTCCTCCACAGAGTTCAGGGCATGGACTTGATTTGATTTTCACAACAACCCTGTGTGGTAGGCTAAGCCTACAGAATTTCATAGCTGAAGGTGGGAGAGGTTGGAATCCTCGTCTCCATTATCTAAATCTAGCACTCTAAACTACTACATCACACTGCTGACAAATCACTTTTTTTGCAGGGTGAAGTTTGATGATGCTTGCTTTATTTCACTTGAGAGAAGCCCAGGTAACCTATTTTCCTGTGTTGTCCTTCAGCGTTGTAACCTACATGAAATGTCTGTGTGACTGAATTTGTTTGGTGTGATCCCTTTCTGGGTGGGTGGGACGAAAACAGACGCCACCATCCAAAAAACGGCAAGAAGGCATGAGAGATCATGTGCATCACTAAAAGAAGTTAGGGTTAAATTCAAGGGGATATAGACATCCTTGAGTCACTTCTAATATATGGCCGAGAGGAACGGCACAATCCTATACATGTTTAGAAAGAAAAAAGTCCTACAGCTATGCTGGCTAAGGAATGCTGGGAACAGAAGAACAAAGAAGAACCATGTTGGATAAGACTAAGGTTCATCTAGTCCAGCACTCTGTTCACACAGTGGCCAACCAGCTGTCAACCAGGAACCCACAAGCAGGACATGGGTGCAACAGCACTCTCCCACCCATGTTCCCCAACAACTGGTGTATATAGGCTTACTGCCTCTATCACTGGAGGTAGCATATAGCCATCAAGACTAGTAGCCATTGATAGCCTTCTCCTCTAGGAATTTATCCAACTCCCTTTTAAAGCCATCCAAATTGGTGGCCATGACTACATCTTGTGATAGTGAATATCATAGTTTAACTATCCGCTACGTGAAGAAGTACTTCCTTTTATCTGTCCTGAATTTGCTACCAACCAGCTTCATGGGACGACCCCGGTTCTAGTATTATGAGAGAAGGAGAAAAACATCTTTCTATCCACATTCTCCAAACCATGCATGATTTTGTACACACCTATCATCTCTCCCCTTAGCCTCCTTTTGGCCAAACTAAACAATCCCAGTTGTTGTAACTTTCCTTCATAGGGGAGTTACTCCAGCCCTTTGATCGTTTTAGTTGCCCTTTTCTGCCTTTTTTACAGCTCTACAATATCTTTTTTGGGTTATGGTGACAGAATTGTACACAGTATTCTAAGTATGGTAGCACCATACATTTGTGTAAAGTCAGTATGATATTGGCAGGTTTATTCTCAATTTCTTTTCTAATAATGCCTAACATAGTCTGCCTTCTTTACACAGGGGCTAGGTCTACATTACTGCTTTATAGCAGTATTGAAGTGCATTGAAAACTGTTGGGGCACAATCTACATTCCATATACGGTTTTTTATTCCATATTCAAAATGATTTGACACAAGACGTCGATCTGGCCTGGATTGACATTTTTGTTGAGCTGTCCACCACAACCCCAAGATCTCTTTCTTGGTCAGTCACTCCTAGCTCAGATCCCATCAGGGAGCTCTAGGACTTTTTTTTCTGTCCAAATATGCATAGGATTGCACCCTAAACTGCTGTATACTGAGCCAGAACAATGGTTCATCTAGGTCAATATTACTGACTAGATTGATTTAGCAGTGGCTCTTTGGGGTTTCAGACAGAAGTCTTTCCAAGTCCTACTTGGAAATGACTGAGATTGAACCTGGGACCTTTTGCATGCAAAGGACATGGTCTACTGCTGAGTTCAGCCCTTTTCCACCTATGTATCTTATGTAAATATTCCTGTCTAGAAAAGTGTAGGAAAGCACACACTAATTTTGTGCTTGTGCTTCTTTGAGAGAAACTGACATTTAAAGTGTTGTGGCTGGTGGCGGGCCTTTGACAAATTAAATCAAATTGTAAATGTTCCAGCCGCATTATTATTTCATGGATTCTACACCAAGACTAACTGAAGGGCATAAGCAATGCCAAAATGCAGTCATGAGATGCTTTAAGCCATAAGCTTGTCCTTAGGCAGATAAACCATAGCGTTTATAAACTGATTAAATAAAATGACTAAAATAGCTTGGAGAAGGAGGAGAAAAAAGTGCTGTTCTGTGAAATTTGAATGGGGATGAGCCAAAAATGACCTGCCTTTTCTGTGTTAGTTTTCTAGAGCATCAAAAAGCAATTTCTGGTTTGTTTGTTTTAAAACATTTGATACTTTTTCATATAGTTACGATGCTGTTTTTCTTGACCCCATTTTCCACCCCTTTTGCCCTCACTGTACTCTTAGCTTCATTTGCTCTCATTGTCATTTAATCCCATTGGCTGGTAGCAATTCATACGATTTTGGTCAATGATGGCATGATGCTACATCTGATATCAGCATGCCATCATGGTGTTGGAAAAGCAATGGCATGGGATCACTCTGAAAAGGCTGCGAGCTAAGTATTAATTTCTCTGCAGAGTTTTAAATCAGGTAGTCGACACACTAATAAGAGCCACTCAAGATGAAGAGCTAATTAACATGTCTGCGTGTATCAGAGATCCTTGAGTGCACAGAGAGGTCATGGGGAGGGATGTTGCTTACCAGCCAGGGAGAGCCAAATACCATTTCTTTCTTCTTCTTTTTTTGCCTGTTTTTTGTATGTATAAAAAGATTAGCATGTCCACTATGTTTTGTGGCAGTGGTGGTTTCATTCTCTTAGAAGCATGGTCTGATTTGCTGTGCTGTTTTATACTTCTGGCTGCTTAGCCAGGGGACTTATCTGTTTATGACTCAGCAAAGTTTGCCAAGCCCTTCATTTTCTGGATCCCATCTGTTTTATTCAGCCACTTCTGCTAACACATGGATGCCCATAATCAAAATTGCATTCATTGCCACAGCCAATTGTGACAAAGAGGATTGTGGGCAAATTGAAGTTAGGCTTGCGAGAACAAGGAAGAAAAAATAGTGCCAAGAAGCAGCTAGAACCTGGGGAATCAGAATGCACTGAAACATAAAAAAATGTCATTAAGGTGAATACTATGTTTAGGCTGCATTTATTCTGTTTATCTCAAGAATACTAAAACGAGTGAATATCCAGCACAGTCTCCCTGCTGGGAAATGCAGGTTTAGCATTTCAAAGGGAGTTACTAGATTAATCGTCCCTACTACTTTGGAGCTATTAATCGTCCCTACTACTTTGGAGCTACTGCTGCTGCACCCTGCGTTCCTCACTAATGGGTTGTGTCCAATGTTAGTTCAACTTAAGTCTTATTCATGTCAACAAACCTACTTTAAGTAGGACTACGATCCAACAGATTCATTGGCCAACCAGATCCCCTGTCCTGACTCAGCAACCATTTCCAAACACGGTCCACTTAATTAGACTGGGAGTAATCATTTTTGGTGATGGGCTCTTCAAGGTCACTTTTTACTCACAGCCAGCTGACAAGGAGTTGTCCAGGGGTGCCTCTACAAGAGTGATTTAAAGCTCTTTCAAGGTGCATTATGAAATTTACCTCTACAAGAGTGGAGCGCAAATCAGGGGCCCAGGCGCATTTTCTCTCTGATTATTCGCATTTTCGAATGCGCGTTAATTAGCGAGTTTTAATTTACGGCGGGAGTAAGAGCGCCTTATGTCCGTGTAAACAACTTTCTGAGGAGGCGCATTAACGATCAGGGGGTTGGACTGTGGTCGTGATGTCATGCATAGAACTGCCCCTTTGCTGGGAAAACCTCCCACTTTTTGGTTTAGTTTAATTTCCTCTCTCCTCCTGGCAACTTCCTCCTTGTACTCCGTCTCTCTGGATGGAAGCACCAAGAAGAGGTGACCCAACGTGAACCAAAAATAAAGTTTCTTTGAAGTACCCTGATGAAATATTTTTAACATGGAGACAAGGGGCCAGATGGAGGTGGTTTTATGAGAAGTAAAGGGGGTTGGAAGGATGTGCGGATGTGCGCATAATTAGCCATCAGCAGACATAACTTCCCCTTGCTTTTTGCTGGGTTCCTGAGCTGAGTTGTGTGTGTGTGTGTGTATGTTTTACAATTGTTGAGCTCGCTGGGAAGAGGAAGGGGAAGGAACGAAGCAGCATCCCCCTGTCTGTTTTGGCGTGTGTGTGTGTGCAAGGCACATTTCCATTTACACCTTAGGAGGTCACGTCAAATGGCAATCGGGCGAAGGAGGGGGGAAGACAGGTAGCCGAACATGTCAATCAGCTCATTCCTTTCAGGTAACCTAGGAAACCAAAGGTGGGAGATTCTGGTGGGCGGGGAGAATAAAGGGAGGGAACCGGTTTGGGGAGTTTCTCTGGGACAAAGCACATTACTTTCAGCAACATTTGCATGCGATTCTCAGCATGTCAAAAACTTTAAAAATGCCTTTCATACAGCCTGGAATGCACTTCAACGCCTCCCATGTATAGGGATTAGGCGTAAAAGCAATTGGGAGAAGATGCGCATAATCGGCCAACCGGGCGTTAAACCGAAATCTTGTAGAGGGGACTCAGGAAGCAGTCCAAAAAGTCATGCCAGACACAGCTCCGAGAATAGTGTCCAGACAACGGCTAGATAAAGGTAAAATCTGTTAAGGAAGAACAGATGCACAATACCTTTTGACTGCTAGTGCTAAGAGCCTTCCACCTGGAAACTCTCTAGTACAATTACAACATTTGCCATGATTGGAGTGAGATAATTACAAGAATATGGCCAACTCTTGTCATTTGACCTAAACATTGAACATTTTGGGCATAATCCCACGGGGATGGCCATAAGCCTCTGAACTCCTCCTACTCTGCATTTCGGCTAGAGGGGCTTTTGGCTTGTCTAGCTGTGGTGTCAGGGAGGGGGAGGGAAGGAGGCTTGGGTGGTCAGAGAATTCCTTGTAAGCTGGCCTCCCTGGCCCACTCACCTTCCTGCCCAAGGGAGTGCCCCTTTTACCTTCCCTCTGAGGTCATTTCATTGATTGTGGAGAGACAGCCAGTGCTTGAATTCCTGGGCCCAAAGTTGGAACGCTGACTCCGACCTTGGATACAGGAATCTGAAACTATCCTGTGTGCCCCCCCACCCTGCTCAGATGCTATCAAGGGGCCATAGAATTGCTCTCCCCATGAACTAAGTTTTATTACAAGTGCTTTGTTCTGAACACCATTGGTATTTGCAATAGCAACAATAACCTTGTAGCAGGAGGGCTTATAATATTTAATATGCAGGGGAGGTGGTTTCGAGAATTTTAAAATGTTCTGCTTTAACAATAGATTTCTAAAGAAAGGGAGAAAATAAGCATGAAGGATTTATTTTTGCATGTGCAGATGTTGGCTCATCTGCCCTTTTGTTCTTTGGCAAGGAAAACAAGGAAGCAGGAACATGTATTTGATTCCATGAAGTTTCCAATATTTTCCCACTTTTTTATGATTACATTTATATTGGGTTTTATTTATGAATATCATAAAGAAAACCAGTCTGTCAACCCAACCTCAGTGCTGTAATCAGTAACATCAAAGTATAAAATCAATTACCACATTGTCTTGACCCTAGAACTTGTACATAATTATGTCCTGAAATTACATAGCTCTATTGAGGTTGCAATGATATCTAAAATCTCATAGTTACTAGGGCTGTGCAAGCTTTGAGCCTCAGATTCGAAGTCTGGACCAAGGAGGCCATTTTCTGGCAGATCTACCATTTTATGATGGATCCGCCATTTCCTATCACAGCCCTAGGCCTTCGTGCAGCCTCCAACTCCCAGCATACAATGCTATACATGTCCTCACCACCGCCATTGGCCGCTCCTTGGCACCACTGCCGCCTTCCCTGCTCGCCCCTCGCAAGGACGACAGTGATTGCACGGGGAAGGTACAATGGCAGTGGGGATGGCGGTGATTGCTCCGAGGAGCAAGGGAGCCACCCAGAATTTTGGAGCAGAGAACCTACTCAACGGAGCTGTGCCCCAACTTTCAGAGCAGAGCAGACCCACTTTGCACACCTCAAGGGACAATGCCATGGAAGGCTTAGAAGACATACCATTCAGGGAACTAGAAAAGAAATTTCTCAAACAAGAACAAAACAGACACAAGAAACTTCTGACTGGTCCTAGATACAATAAAGTCCAGTGCCATCTAGTGGCTAAACCATATAACGACAGTATCCATACAGAGGGAAAGAAAGAAAATGCAGATTGAGGGTCACTTCAGGTACCTCAATCCTCAAAAGAGAGGACTGCAAGGAACACCTTCTGCTACCACCAGAGGAAGCACATCAAAGATGACCCAGGGCCTATGGGGACAGAGTAATGATGTAACTAGGTCTAGATCTACTAAACCCTATTGGTAACTACCACTCTCAACAATTGACAGGAAGGGGCTCAAATTGTCCTTGTTCTTTATCCCTCAGAACCCCCTCCTAGTTAGGTGTTGTGAAAGGCAACTGATTTTGGTGTATTTGAAAGAAAGAATACTTAAGCTCTGAAATAAACAACGCCTTTAATTCAGGCAAAACAAAGCTGTGCAATTCGGGAAGCACTTAAATGAAGCAAGGTAAACGAAACGTTGAAATTAACAATAACTAACGAACTCGCTTCTTCGACAACTCTCCGTCTCTGAGGTCTGCTTGCTCTTTCCCTCGTAATCGCTCTGACCGGCGTGGTCTCTCTCTCGTCTCTGTTCTCCTCAGACGCCTACGTTCCTTCGCATCTTTTAAAGTGTTTTCTCCCTCTTCCTCATCAGCTGGAAGCGAGGGGCTGTGAAGTGCTTCCTCTTCAGTACCAGGATCCGGATCAAACTCAAGATCCCTGTCTGCTTGTGCTAAGCCATCTGACAGCTGCTTCTCCTGCTCAGAAACACGAGGGTTAAACACAACATCAGGGTGACCAGATTTTGGGAACCAAAATCCCGGTCACCCCCCCGCCACCCTACCCACCCAAAATAACCCCCCCCCCACCGCGTGCCTGCGCTGCCCGACTGCCCGCCTCGCGCCCGCCCGCCTCGCACCGCCCGGCCACCCGTGCCGGCCGCCTGGCGCCGCCCAGCTGCCTGCGCCCGCACACCTGCCCGCCTCGCGCCGCCCGGCCGCCTGCGCCTGCACACCCGCCTGCCTCGCGCCGCCCAACCACCCGCGCCAGCACACCCGCCTGCCTCGCGCCGCCCGGCCCCCCGCGCCCGCACACCCGCACACCCGCCCGCCTCACGCCGCCCGGCCGCCCGCTCCCACCCGCCCGCCCGCCTCGCAGCCGCCCATGCAGGTAAGTGGGGGGGCCCTCCGCCACCCGCCTCGCACTCCTTACCTACAAGAGCGTCAGCTTCCCTCTGGTGCTCGAATCTACTGAGAAACAGGCTTCACGGCCTGTCCCTCAGTAGAGCGCCGGGTGATGATATCATCACCTGGCGCACCACTCTGGAGCAGGCCGCGAAGCTCGCTCGCAATAGCAGCCGGCACTGGTTGGGAACGGTCGTCCCTGCAAAGTAAGCGCGCTGCGCCCCCTCCCCCCTGCCCCCTGCTTATCTTTCAGGGACGTCCGCTCCTGACTGGCGCCGGCTGCTACTGCGAGCGGGCTTCGCGGCCTGCTCCAGAGTGGCGCGCCAGGTGATGTCATCACCTGCCGTGCCATTCTGGAGCAGGCCGTGAAGCCCGCTCGCAGTAGCAGCTGGCGCCAGTTGGGAGTGGACGTCCCTGCAAGGTAAGCGAGCCGTGCCCCCCCTCCGCCTCTGTTCCCTGCTTACCTTGCAGGGACGTCCGCTCCCGACCGGTGCTGGATGGGAGCGGACGTCCCTGCAAGGTAAGCGGGCCGTGCGCCCCCTCCTCTCTGCCCCCCTGCAACCGCGCTAGCCAATTACAAGCCCTGGATGGCGCAGGGGAGGAGGCCGGAATGACGCGTACCCGGAAGTGCAGGTGTGCGTCGTTCCGGCCTCTTCCCCGGCCGATCTAGGCCTTGTTCTTGGCCGGCGCAGTAGCGCTGGCTAAGAACAAGATGTAGATGGCACAGGTGAGGCCCAATTTTCCAGACTTTGGGGGATATTCTGAAATTTCCCCCCGGATTCAAATTTGGCCCCCTTATTCCGGACTTGTCCGGGGGGATCCGGACGTCTGGTCATCCTACTCCTAGTGTGTCCCCAAACCGTTTTTATATTCTGTAAATGTAAGTATTTGTTATATGTTGGACTCTGCTTTTTCAGCCAAGAATTGTTCCCAGAGCAATTTGCAATAGTTAAAGTCCATCACAAGTTGTTCAGGCCAGTTGTGGTTGTGGTCCGATGATGGAGAAACATGTGTGTGTGTTTGCGTGTGCCTGTGTAAAATGTTTGCAGCTCCCTGTTATGGCTTCATTTTTCTTTCTTCTTGCCTTTGGAGTTGCTCCTACCACGGCCTACTCGGCTGGACTATTCCTTCTGTGCATGTGTAATTAAAATTCCTGAACCTTCAAGAAGCAGAAGCATAACCTACACACAATTAGTTAGGGTCTTGCAGGATACTGGGAAGTTGGCAATATCAGGTGCTGGAGAAAATGGAGGTTGGAGAGGATGTTGGATCTTCACTGTCACTGCCACTCTCCAGTTGCTTGAAGGTTGGTAACTGCTGGGCCCTTTCTTGCCCCTGTCTAATGATAACGTGGGCTGCTCAGACGTTCTTCCATGGGCAGGAACTGGCAGCTCTTAAGGCCTGGCGAAAGGCTAAGAAGCTGGGGCTGAATTGGTTTTGCCCGTCCACAAGTGTCGCCCTGTGATGACATCACCAACTGGCTCACTGTTTGCTCTAGCCAGCCTCCTGCTGCTTGCCATTTTTACACAGGATGCTTCAAGGACTGGGGTGGGGGTGGGTGGGTCGGTGTGGTAATTAAACTTTTCGGGGGTTGCAAGGAGTGCATGTACCTTTTCTTGTCTCCATCCCAGGCCAGATCTACTAGGGCTGTGCAAAGTTCAAACCTCAGATATTCGAATCTGAGGTTTGGAGGCCATTTTGTGGCAGATCTGCCATTTTAGGATGGATCCACCATTTTTCTGCATAGCTCTAGGCCCTGGTACAGCCTACAGCCCCCAGCATGCCCACCCATGAGCAGAGGGCTCTCACCACGTGCGATTGTCCACTCCTTGGCATGATCGTGTAGATCTGGCTCTACTAGCAGGATTCGCAACAAAGCAAGGCATAGGAGGCTACCTTATATCAACTCAGACTGTTACCAGTCTAGACTAATACTGAACACACTTGCCAACAGAGAACCAGACTGCAAGCCAATGCTTTGCTTTCTTTGTTTCATGTAGTCTGCCAAGGTCCTAAGGCCACAGTTGGGTTCCCTCCAGGTTAATTCCAACACAATAAAGCTTTGGTGCGAGGCATGGTGCCAAAATGGAGGCGCAAATTACAGAGGCAGTGTTGAACAGCACTTACCTCAGAAGCAGCCAAGAAAACAATGGAGGTGAAATGAAGATTTTATCTCCAAGGCTGGGCTGACTCACAGTTCCTTGAAAACACAACAAAGCACAGGAGATAACTCTCTTTTTTCTCTGGGTCCTTTTAATCCGGAGCCTTGGATTCCTCAGAAGGGATGGTGACGGCCTCAGATGTTGTGAGTGTTTCTACCAGAAAGGGAGCTCTAAGGCTGCAGCTGTCTGTGGATAGTGATGGGTAGCCAAGATAGGCCTCTGCACATCCCAGCTTGGTCTCTTCCCCTCTTGCCATTGCCACCACATGCTGCTGATACAGGACCCTTTTTGTCTCTCCTGGAGATAGATTAATTGCCCAGTACTGATTAATCTGGCTGGCAGAGGCTGCTACCTGATCCTTTTAACTGGTGTTGCCCGGGATTGAGCTGGGACCATCTGTATGCAAAGCACATATTCTACTGTTGAGCTATGGTCTCAGCACTCCAGAGTGAAGCTCTTTGCCTCAGCCTGCCTTTACCTAGGGTGACCACATGGAAAGGCGGACAGGGCTCCTGTATCTTTAACAGTTGCATAGAAAAGGGAATTTCAGCAGCTGTCGTTTGTACACATGCTGCACCTGGTGAAATTCCCTCTTCATCACAACAGTTAAAGCTGCAGGATCCCTTCCCTCTTTTGTATCTGGTCACTCTAGTATAGCTCCTGCAACTTTAACTGTTGGCATGAAGAAAGAATTTCACCAGGTGCTGCATGCATACGAACAACACCTGCTGAAATCCCCTTTTCTATGCAACAGTTAAAGATACAGGAGCCCTGTCCTTCTTTTCATATGGTCACCCTACTTTACCTGTCCTTGCTTTGCTCTCTGAGATGGCAAGGGCTTATTCAGACATCATGCTAACCCACCATGGGTAACGCCAAAATGTGATCCATGGTGGGTTAGCATGTTGTGTGGGGTGTCCCCCCCCCAGGATGGGTCAAGCCCCCACTCTAGTTACCTACCTTCTGCAGTGGAGGTAACATTAGGGTAGCCATGTGAAAAGGAGGACAAGGCTCCTATATCTTTAACAGTTGTGTAGAAAAGTGAATTTTGGCAGGTGTCATTTGTATGCATGCAGCACCTAGTGAAATTCCCTTGTGGTGTTATCTCACATTTCTGTTCCCTTAGGTATGTCTGATGAGTATGTTTAGAGAGTTCAGAATGTTAGACTGTGTGGGTGTGGCTAGTGATACTAGAAAACAGAGTGGGGGAGGGTTTTGTGAGTTAGTTGTTAGTTGGGGATTAGTAATGTTAGGGACTTAGGAAGAGTGTGGAGAGTTTAGTGTAGGCAGGTTTGAATATATTGAATTCTGAATTAAAACTTTGTTAACTAAAATAAACTTATTATTATTTTATTAGCTACCAAATACCACGTCTCAGCTTGGCTTTATTTACCTGCCATTCCGTTATTCAACACACACACACACACACCAGATTATACCCACAGTTTAGTTTATTTTGCCAGAAGATCCTGAATTAAACCTTTTCCCCTCATAGCTAGGGGGAAGATTTTATTTAACCCTGCCTCAGGTTTTCAAGTGGTGGCACTTGGCCTGAGAAGGGTTTATGTAATGTGCCTGATATAGGGGTTATGTCACATCCCTCTTTATCACCACAGTTAAAGCTGCAAGAGCTATACTAGAGTGACCAGATACAAATGAGGGCAGGGCTCCTGCAGCTTTAACTGTTGTGATGAAGAGGGGATTTCACCAGGTGCTACATGCATAAAAATGACACCTGCCGAAATTCACTTTTCTATCCAACCGTTAAAGATACCGGAGTCTTTTCCTCCTTTCCATATGGTCACCCTAGGTAACATGCCCTGGGGGTGGTTCACATGTCATGTGACGGGCTCTTTGTAGTTTGTGGCAGCTGCTCCGCAGGGAAATCCCCACAAACATAGAGACGGCAGGCTAGAGTGCCCACCAATTCCAGTGATGCTCTAGCCCATGCAGACTTCCTCTATAGCATCTGTTGGCCACTGGGATAATCAGTGGTGATGGGGGGAGGACATGGTTATTCATGGAGTGGGGAGGGGTACGTGAACCACGGGGCACTGCATGGTTGCTGGTTGTGTGATGGGTCCCCTTGTAGTAGTTTTCCTATCCTCCCTTCTCTATAATTTCCCTACCCACCTTCCCCTCGTCCATGTGTAAATAAGTCCCAAGTGTCTCCTAGGCTTCTTCCTTCTACCAGTCCCCCTACCAGCTTCCTTTCCCTTCCTGCCCCAGCCTTTTCTGACAGGACTGTCTTCACCTCACCTTGCATCTCAGAATTGACTTCAGCTTGAGTCTCAGACCCATGATGTCATTGTGCCCCTCAGTCAGATGCTTTGTCCAGACTACTTCACTGGGTAAAAACCAAGCCCTCATAAAACCCATCTATCTGACAGGACCTGATTCTGCCCGGGGCATGTGCTTCCCTCCCCATGTATGACTGCACCCCCCCTGACTCACACAGACTCCGGCCATGTCTACACAATGGGTTTTTCCTAGGGTTGTCCTTCGGTCATCCCTATGCATTCAAATGATGCATAGGGGAACCTGGGAGCAGGCAGGGATGAGCCCTCCATTTTTCCGGGATAACTGGTTCCCCAGTTATCCCGATTTCCCCGTGATTCCGGGACCATCCTGAGGACCGTGGGAGGTGTGGGCGCCTGTCCTGGCTTCTTCCCTCCTCCCCACAAGTAGCGGGGGTCAGCAAAGAGGGAAGGAGACGGTCTGGGGGGAGTCCAAGGACATCGGGAGTGAGGGGGGAGCAGGGTCGATGCTTGTTTTTTTCTTTTTTTAAAAAAACTTACATTTTCGGTGAAGTGCAATTGCACTCAGGGCTCCTTTAAAAAAAAAAATCAAGTGCCCGCGACGTCCCTGTTTGTTTCCGGGATGTTGCGTTGGCGATTGTATGCTGGGGGATGATCCTGGAAGCAGCTAAGTCCGGGATCATCCCCCCTCCCTCCCTCTACACCCTTAGGTGTCAAAAGCGCCTCTGTCTTCCAATAAACCTAAGTTTTATTTAAACAAAGCTTTCCTACTGAGCTCTCTCAGGCAGTGGCTTCTCTCTCCTCAGGCTAGAAGTGGTGGGTGTGGGCCTCAGCAACATTCTGGTACTTCTTTTATATTGTTACGCCCTCCTCATGTATGACCAGTGCCGAGCAGAGCGGGTAATATGCCCAGGCCAGATGGGAAGTGTGTGCCCCCCCCATTTTAAAAAAGGAGGACAACATGGCCACTCCAAGGGGGCATGTCCACCAACATGTCTGTTCTACATAACACCTTCATATTAAACCTGTTCTACAGCACCTTAAGGCACACAGATCCCCGCCCCGCATACCGCATGGCCCTCTGGAGCTTGTAGTCTGACCGCGGTATTCACGACGGATGGCTTCTGCACTGTTTCTGCAAGGCGGGCTCCTCGCTTCTTGGTGGGTCGCTTATGCTATGGAAGCAGTAATGTAAGCTAGGGGGGACCTCTTCGTCGGAGTGCCCCCTCAAAATCGTGGGCCCCGGGCCAACTCGCCCCACACTCGCCCCAGCCCAGTGGGGCTGGTCCCTCCTCTGCCCTGCCCTGTGTATGACAGAATCACAGTGTGTGTGTGTGTGTGTGTGTGAGAGAGAGAGAGAGAGAGAGACCCTATTCAGATGACAGGCTAAGCCATGGTGGTTAAGCATTTTGAACTAAGCATTATGGGTTAGCATGTCATGTGAACCATGACTTAGTGTGTCATGTGAACCATTCCTAACCATGGTGGCTACATAACCATGGTTGAAACATGCTCACTAACCATTTGCTGCAAAAGGGTTAGCACCTAACCATGGTGAGACAGAGAGACAGAGACAGACAGACTCACATCTGATTGATACTTTACAAAAAAGTAGGATTGGGAGAAGTGTGAACTGAATGACCATGTCCTCTTCCAATATCTAAACCTCTGAGAACATATTTTAAGTGTGACTGATCATGGAAAAGTTTCATGCATGGCTGAACATCCCTAGACTCTATTTACAGCAAATCCTCCTTTATAGTGTCTGGAATCCCATTAATCTGACACAGGAGCGCAAACCAATTTTGAATAATACCTAATTTCTGAATTGAAACAATGTAACTTTCCAAGTTCATTTATCTTGCAGGATTTATGAAGGGTGTACATCTATCCGGACGAACTAATTATTGCAGGCAAAAGGCTTGTCAGAGGATGAATGCACCTCCTTTTTTTTTAAAAAAAAAGCTAAAGGGTTATTATATTAAAGTCATTTATTTTTCCCCCATTAATTACTTTTAGATCTGTGGATTAACCTAATTGTGAGGCAAGGAGAATATTAAAAATCCTTTTTTCCCTCCTTTCAAATACCACTGCCTTCCTTTGCTCTAGCGTTGGTTTTGCAGAAAGTTTAAATGGGCACCTGAAAGCGTCTCTCAAAAAGTGTTTTAAAAAGCCTTTTCTCTTCAGGGATAGGCTTGTCAGTGAGTTGGTAGTTTCTTTTACAATCATATCTTCTTCCTTCACTTTGCTGAAAAAGAAAAGAAAAAACTTGCACCGCCCAGTCCCGAACACAAAACATTCATTCTACTTTCTAACTTAAAAAAAGAGAAAAATCACATTTTTTCATCGACTAAAGTATGTTTAACGCCCCACTTTTTTCCTCCTCTGTTTTAAGCTAGAAGTCGGAATGAAAATCACTTTGGCCATGCTCCAGCACAGAACTAAGCACACCTAGAAGACTTTCAGATTGTTGGGGGGGGGGGGTTGTATTTCCTTACCGTGGCTCTCTTTGTGGTTCTCTTCTGTGTTTGAAATGAGCAGAATTCCATGGAGAAGAGAGCAGCAACCATGTGGCCTGTACAGTTCAATGAGATAGCACCCTCTAGTGGGCATTTTGTAGTGCAGACTCCTCTGCATACGGCAGGACATCCTGACAAACCTGACATATCTCAGAAGAGTCGTGTTTTCTGAGGTTTATTTTGTGACACTAAAACTGAGAAAAAGCGTGGTAGACATGCAGGAGGCTGACGGCATTGTCAAGTGGCCAGTAACGAGAGTGCTATAAATCGCTCATTTAAAGAAGCTCAATTGCATCCTTACTGCTTGGAAGCCGCCCAATTTGGAGGCTTCCGAGATTCCTATTAGGGAATTTATTTAATTTAATTTAATTTATTTATTTATTACATCTTTATACTGCCCATCAGCTGAAGCTGAAGTGTACAATTAAAAACCATAAAAAATAACAATATAAATTTAAACATTAAAAGTTAAATAGGCAGTGTAAAATGCAGGCGCGATCCTGCATGAAGAAATGATTTTTTTAAAAAAACACACACCCCACAAATTAGGTGCTGGAAGATGCTGAGCGCCATCCCAAAGATGGCGAAAATGCTCTCACCCTCACCCACGGATTCCCACCGCACAGCTCCATGCCTGTTTCCTGAGCCCTGCCCACTTTTGTATCTGGTCAAGAGGTCAGGGCTCCTGCAGCTTTAAGTGTTGTGATGCAGAGGGGATTTCACCAGGTGCTGCACGCCTACAAATGACACCTGCTGAAATTCCCTTTTCTATACAACTGTTAAAGATACAGTTATGTCCTCCTTTCTCTATGGTCACCCTATATAACTTGTACTGCCATCTTGCCTTGCTGCCCTCCCTTTTGCTGCTGTGCACCTTATTATTTATTTATTTATTTATTTATTTAATTTCTTACCCGCCTCTCCATCCAGATCGAGGCGGGGAACAACAATAAATATAAATATAAAAACAATAAAATAGATAAACCATTAAAACAGATAAAAACAAGTACATTTTTAAAAGCATCTTAAAATTCAACTGGGTAGGCCTGCCGGAATCCCCTTAACACTGCTGCTGTACCATGCAGCTGGAGGAAGCAGCCTCATGGATCTCATGAGATCCATTTGAGCTCCCACAGGATCTCTTGAGATCTGGACGGGCTCCTGTAAGATCTCATGGGACCTAGCTGAGCTCTCTTGGGAGGTGAACGAGATCTGGCAGGATCTTGTACGTCCTGCCTGAGCGTTTGTGAGCACTCACAAGTAGGGGTGTGCATCGGATCGGATCCGATCCACGATCCGAATCCGATCCGACCCAAAATTGGGAAAATCCGATCCGATCCGATCCGATCCGGACAACCTCCGATCCGATCCGATCCGATCCAATGAGGTCCGATCCGGATCGGACGCCATTTTGAATGCTTTTTCCCATAGCCAAGTATTGTTTTACAAAAACGCCTATAACTTTTTCATTTTTAAAGATAGAAGGATGAAACTTGGGCACATTGTAGACTGGTTAGGGGTAGTTATCTGTGGGAAATTTCAGAAAGATTGGTGCATGCATTTTGTGGCAATTAATTTTTTAATAAATACCCAGGAATGCCTATAACTTTGTCATTTTTAAAGTTACACACATGAAACTTTGCCACATTGTAGGGGGTACCTTGGGACCTATGTGTGTGAAATTTCAGAAACGTAGGTGCTTGTCTTGTGTGGCAATTAATTTTTAGAAAAATGGGTAGTAGTGGGGTAAATACAGTTACGCCTCCCATTTTTTTATTTTTGAAGATACAAACAGGAAACTTGGGCACATTACAGGTACCACTTGCCTTGATATGTGTGTGAAATTTCAGAAACATTGGAGCTTTCCTTGTGTGGCAATTAATTTTTGAAACAATGAGGAAAGAAACACCTATAACTTTGTCATTTTTAAAGTTACACACATGAAACTTTGCCACATTGTAGGTGCTACCTTGGGACCCATGTGTGTGAAATTTCGGAAACGTAGGTGCTTGCCTTGTGTGGCAATTAATTTTTTAATAAATACCCAGGAATGCCTATAACTTTGTCATTTTTAAAGTTACACACATGAACCTTTGCCACATTGTAGGCGGTACCTTGGGACCTATGTGTGTGAAATTTCGGAAACGTAGGTGCTTGCCTTGTGTGGCAATTAATTTTAGAAAAATGGGTAGTGGTGGGGTAAATACAGTTACGCCTCCCACTTTTTTATTTTTGAAGATACAAACAGGAAACATGGGCACATTACAGGTACCACTTGGCTTGATATGTGTGTAAAATTTCAGACAGCTGGGTCCAGGCATGTGGTGGCAAGGTATTTTTGAAACAATGAGGAAAGAAACGCCTATAACTTTTTTATTTTAAAAGTTAGAAGTCTGAACATTGCTCACTTTGTAGATGGGTTAGGGGTAGATATGTGTCAGAAATTTCAGAATTATAGGTCCAGGCATTTGATGGCTATGGAATTTTTAAATTACATGTTTCAAAAAAATTTCTACAGAGGCCAGGTCTTCCCCTCCCGCTTCCCGCGAAGAAAAGGAAACACTCTCTCGTCTCGATCCCTTTGATCCTTGCTAGTAGTATCCATTACAGGGCTCGTGTTTCCTTTCCTACTTTCACTTATCAAGCAGAACGGCTGAGCCTAGCTGAGTTTTGCAGCCATGCGTGCAAGGAAGGATCACTCTGGTCTCGATCCCTTTGATCCTTGGTAGTATCCATTACAGGGCTCGTGTCTGCTTGAGTACAAAGTGAAAAGTGAAAGTAGGAAAGGAAACACGAGCCCTGTAATGGATACTACTAGCAAGGATCAAAGGGATCGAGACGAGAGAGTGTTTCCTTTTCTTCGCGGGAAGCGGGAGGGGAAGACCTGGCCTCTGTAGAAATTTTTTTGAAACATGTAATTTAAAAATTCCATAGCCATCAAATGCCTGGACCTATAATTCTGAAATTTCTGACACATATCTACCCCTAACCCATCTACAAAGTGAGCAATGTTCAGACTTCTAACTTTTAAAATAAAAAAGTTATAGGCGTTTCTTTCCTCATTGTTTCAAAAATACCTTGCCACCACATGCCTGGACCCAGCTGTCTGAAATTTTACACACATATCAAGCCAAGTGGTACCTGTAATGTGCCCATGTTTCCTGTTTGTATCTTCAAAAATAAAAAAGTGGGAGGCGTAACTGTATTTACCCCACCACTACCCATTTTTCTAAAATTAATTGCCACACAAGGCAAGCACCTACGTTTCCGAAATTTCACACACATAGGTCCCAAGGTACCGCCTACAATGTGGCAAAGTTTCATGTGTGTAACTTTAAAAATGACAAAGTTATAGGCATTCCTGGGTATTTATTAAAAAATTAATTGCCACACAAGGCAAGCACCTACGTTTCCGAAATTTCACACACATGGGTCCCAAGGTAGCACCTACAATGTGGCAAAGTTTCATGTGTGTAACTTTAAAAATGACAAAGTTATAGGTGTTTCTTTCCTCATTGTTTCAAAAATTAATTGCCACACAAGGAAAGCTCCAATGTTTCTGAAATTTCACACACATATCAAGGCAAGTGGTACCTGTAATGTGCCCAAGTTTCCTGTTTGTATCTTCAAAAATAAAAAAATGGGAGGCGTAACTGTATTTACCCCACTACTACCCATTTTTCTAAAAATTAATTGCCACACAAGACAAGCACCTACGTTTCTGAAATTTCACACACATAGGTCCCAAGGTACCCCCTACAATGTGGCAAAGTTTCATGTGTGTAACTTTAAAAATGACAAAGTTATAGGCATTCCTGGGTATTTATTAAAAAATTAATTGCCACAAAATGCATGCACCAATCTTTCTGAAATTTCTCACAGATAACTACCCCTAACCAGTCTACAATGTGCCCAAGTTTCATCCTTCTATCTTTAAAAATGAAAAAGTTATAGGCGTTTTTGTAAAACAATACTTGGCTATGGGAAAAAGCATTCAAAATGGCGTCCGATCCGGATCGGACATCTGGTCCGATCCGATCCGACCAGCCTCCGATCCGATCCGATCCGATCCGACCCCCCAGGTCCGATTCCGATCCGCTATCCGATCCGATCCGGGGGGTCAGTGCACATCCCTACTCACAAGACCCCCCTGAGCTCTCATGGAGCAACAGACAGCCAACAGCTGCTCTGGACAGCCCCGCCACCTGCTCTTTTGCTGCGGCACATGCCCCACTGGGAGGGTGGCTGGTGGGGCTCTCTGGGGCACTTGCTGGAGGCAGCTACAGGAGGCTCATCTTGCTGGGGCAGCGGAATGGCATAATTTGCCACTCCTTTGACTCTACCGCCTGGTGTGGCCGCATGACCCCGCACAATGTTAGGGACGGCCCTGTGCTTTTGGAGCAAAAAGTGACCAAAACAAACAATGTTGTTTGTGTGCTCATTTTGACCTGTGGACCGCTAGCCACTCAGCCCTGCCTTAAAGCAATAATAATGAAACAACACAAAAGTTATGCATTGCTGGTGAAGCCTAATTGCAGAGCATTCTAAGCGATTCTGTTCACAACGCAGGCTGCTTTGCTCTGGTTGGAGTTGGGTCTTGCAGCTCTTGCGATGCTGTTAAGTTGTGGCATTGCGCTACAGTCATTGGTGACTCATCCTATGTTCTCCTTTACTTGCAGCGCTGCAGAAAGGATCAAGCCAGAAGTATTATCTGAAGAACAATAAAGAGCCATTTGGGAAACATCTTCTGTGTACCTTCTCCTGATTATGAGCTTCACTGTAGCCGGAAGGGGAAACATGTTTGTGTACAGATGGAAAATTTGTTTGATTATAGGTATATAAAGCACCTAATTATCCCTACATTAGCTGTGCTGTGATTTGGTGCTTGTTTTCGTTCTTGGAGAGGTAAATGTGTTTATGAGAGAATTGGCAATGGTTTGCCGTTGATGCCAGGCTCATTCAGTATAACATGCTGGCTGAATAGGAGGTTTTTCGCTATGACTTGGGGAGCTCTGAAAGACTGGATTCAGAACAGTGGACATCAATAGACTGTTACTGAGTGTTCTTGTTCACATGTGCACATATGTACATGATGAACCTGCAAATATAGGGATCTACGTAGACCTCATTGAGGTCTGCGGCAGAGAGTTTCTCCACCTTGGGTCCCACAATCAAAGAGCACTGTCAATCCCAAGGTCAGGTTGGGAGTATATAGAGGCAATCACTTTGGTTGGACTCGGAACCAATAGCTTGACTCTGGGCAATGAAATGAAATTTTCCCTGGGGTTCATGGCTAGTTGAATGAATTAAAGTTATCTGACTAAGCATTACAAAAGCCATTGCTCCAGGATAAAATTAGGCAGAGGTACTCCAAACAAAAGGGGGCCATGAAGGCTGCCTAAGGTGGTATTTTCACCTCCTGATCTATATTGAGGTGAGGACACTTCAGGACCGAACCATGTCCAGGAACCTCATGGTTTGCTTGATTAGGGTGGTAACTTGAAGATTAGAAGGGTATTTGCATGTATCTAGAATTCCCCAGCTTTGTATTCTGCAGGAGCACAACCCCTTTGATTAATTTACAGTGGAAGACACACAGGTCAATGAATTTCAGTTAGAGCAAAGGCAGGTAGCCTGGCTTATTGCCATCAGGATCGTCTTGCTCCTACCTGCCATGGGACTCTCGCCCATGCATCCTTTCCCCTACCAGAAGCTGAGAAGATTCTAGGGTGATAACGAGACAAGTAGAAAAAGTATAAAAATCGGTCATGGTCAAGCTTCTCAGTAACAAGACACAACATGCAAATAGATTCAATGATCACACGGCTCTGAGGCTGTCATCTGGTACACAGCCATCCCTGGAACACAGGAAACTGTGTTGTACCTGGTCAGAGTATTGGTCTGTCTAGCTTGGTATTATCCAGCAGCGGTTTTCCAGGGTCTCCAGCAGACACATTTCCTATCACCTTTCTTCCAGAACCCTTTAACAAGAGATGCTGGGATTTGAAAACGGGTCCTTTTGCACTCACAAAGCATGTGCTCTGAGCTATGGTCTCCTTGAGCTTATGCCCTGTAACAGAAATAATTTTGGGCTGGGATAGGGGTGTTCCATTTTCGCATTGCTGCTCTGTGATGAAATCCAATTGAGTGCCCTTGGGCAATTTCTTGGCTCGTAACCAAAGCTACTCCATAGGACATGGATGAATTGAGTTAATGTAAAACAGTACACTTAGAGATGTTTTTGTCCCATTGACCCCAACAGTAAGAAATCAGCTTAAATCTGTGAACTCCAGCTTAACTGGCCAGATCTACACCAAGCAGGATATAACACTTTGGGCCTGTTCATAAAACACCTTAAACCCTACTGGTTAAGGCTTTTGATTAAGTAGCAGGGTTTAAGGTGTCTTGTGTGGTGCGTTTTGCTAAACCCTGGTCACTCACTGCCCATAGTCGGACTATCTGCAGCAGGGTTAGTGGCTCTAACCATGGCTTAAAGTTTTGTGTGCGACAGCATGGCTTGCGGTTAGTGCTAACTAGGGATGTGTATCGTATCGTTCCATGTCCGATAACGATCTGATAATGGTGTTATTGGACATCTGATTAACGATAATGATATGATAGAAATACTTCCGATAATTATCGGATCCGAAAATTTTTAGTCCGATTATATCAGATTTTTTCGGATTATCGGACGCCATATAAATAAACCTACAACTTCTGTATTTTAACAGATAGAGACTTGAAACTTGGTCACAGTGCTTATGGAATATGCCTAAGTATGTGTATGAAATTTCAGAACAACCCCCTATAACTTTTTTATTTTTAAAGATAGAGATATGCAATTTAGGGAGCCAGGACTAGCAACATCCCATCTGCAAAGACCAACAAGTTTCATGTCTCTATCTTTTAAAATAAAAAAGTTACACCCATTTAAGTTCTTTAAGGAAAGCGTATGTGTCTATTGTCTAATACTTTTTTATAACTTTTCTATGTTTAAGTTAGAGACTTGAACGTGGCCCACAGTGCTTATGTGATATGCCTAAGTATGTGTATGAAATTTCAGAACAATCCCTCCACCCCTGTATTTTATATGAATTTTTGAAAGATCACGCAACTTTTTGACAGTTTGGAATGAACGTGGCTTTAGCTGTCATTCAGAGCTGTCAAAAGTTGCACGATCTTTCAAAAATGCATATAAAATACAGGGGTGGAGGGATTATTCTGAAATTTCATACACGTACTTAGGCATATTCCATAAGCACTGTGACCAAGTTTCAAGTCTCTAACTTTTAAAATACCGAAGTCTCAAAAAGCAACTATATAGGGCAAAATACTCCAAATTAAATATCGGAAATCCGATAATTATGGGATATCCAATTTGATTTGATACAGGATACCTACAATATTATCAGATCCGAAATGTTTTCTACTGGAATTTCCGATAACGATACGATACAATAATTTCAGCCGTGCACATCCCTAGTGCTAACCCCAGAGAATCACAGTTTCGCTAACCACAGAGCCTGAAATGTCATCTGAACAGGCCCTTCAAAAGCGGTTTGAAAATGATATATGGAATGTGCCACGGGCCCCAACAGTTGCCAATACCATTGTAAACTGTTATAAAGCTGCAGTGTAGACCCTGCCTAAGTTTGCATCCAGGGCCATTGCCATACTGGCTTAGGACGGCCTTCCACAACTGGTGTTGTCTGGATGTTTTGGACTACAACTCCCATCAGCCCAAGACAGTATGGCCAATGATGAGGAATGCTGGGAGCTGTAGTCCAACGTGGGTGGAGAGCACCAGGTTGGGGTGGTCTGGCTTGGGATGATGTTTCACAACCTGGGTGGCAAGATGAGAAACAAACAATTGTGAATGCTTTATATGTAATACGGTTACAAATAGCCAATGCTCAGGATGTTCCAGAGTTAGATTGCAATCGTACTGGGAAGAGTGGGCTTATAAATCCCCTGAGTGCAGGCTCAGTTGTCTCAGGCTGAAGATGAAGTGTTGTGTGGAGATAAATGAGTTTGTTTCTTCACCTTTCTCACCATGACACTGAATAACAACTCCTGTGAGGGTTTTTACCCTAAAAAGCAGACTATAAATTGTTGGAAAACAATAATAAATAAGCCCTACATCATGCTGTGAAGATAATTCTTGATCTCTTATATTCTCTAAGCTTGTATTCCTATGCACACTTTCCTGGGAGTAAGTCCCATTGGACACAGTTCACCTAGCTCTACATTGCGCTGGCTCGAAATCACAGTTATAAATTTGAAGCCATGCCACTCACATTGAAATCGATCATATCAGTTCATTGATCCTTTTTTCTGCAGCGAAATGGTGACGTCAATAAGAATGTTTTACAAAACCCCAAAGATATTTTATTTGAAAGCAGACCCCATGCCATATTTTTTTTGAGGGGGAGGGATAACTTGGAGGTTAGGGGGCTGGCTATATGCAGTCAAAGCCCCGCAATGGCTGTGAATCTGTGCTGCATCAGTTATATGACGCAGCCACAGATTCACAGCCACCGCGGGATTTTCCTGCCATCTGACCTTGCTCTGGGACCGATCCAGGGGGCAGTCTTGGTGGAAGGCGACTGGCGCTTGGTCCCTGGAAACCAGGAAGAGGGTGGGGAGTGGTGTCTCCAGTACCTGGATGACCACTGGAAACCCTGCTCTCCTTCCTTGGCATCGAGATTACCTGATGCCACCCCAGGTAAGGGAAACCGCTGAGTTTTGGGGGGAGGCGGCACCAACTCGGCGCCGTGAAGACAGACCCCAACAGTGGAATCATATGCACGTCTAGTCGGAAGTAAGCCCTAATGAGTTCAGTGGACCTTCCTCTTAAGTAAATGAGTTGAAGAATTTGAGAAACAAAGGGTGTGTGTGGGTGTGGGTGTCATTTCGCAAAGTTGTTTCTCCTGGAATTGCTGCGTCAATTTCACACATTCTTGATCAAACTAGCTTTACTTCATACATAGGTTCAAAATACTGAGTTCCTCTTGATCTGACCCCGAAAGGGACATCTAATAGCTGAGAAAATCTTGATCTGCCCTTGCTTATGTGGGAAGCGCATTCTTGACTGCAAGCCCACAACCTCTGGAGACTCTTCATAGCCAGGAGAGATAGTCACCTGGCTATGAACAATCAGAATAATAGATTAAGATCAAACGGACCCAGGTCATGAAGCTGACTGGGTTTCTTTGAATAGCCTTAGCTACCTCACAGAGTTGCACAAATAAAATTGGAGGGGAAAACCATGTTGGGCTGTTTGGAGCAATGGTTACATTTATAGATATAATAAAACTATAATTTATTTTATAGCACTCTTCAAGTGCTATAAAATGTTCTTCCTTTGGATAATTTTTATTCAGTGGGGGGGGACAAGGCATGTTGGGATAATCTTAATTTGTTCCAGCATTTGAGCACCTTATATGTCAATAGGCATTGATTTATTTTTTTACCAGGCCTACCCAAAGCCCTTGCGATGATGGTCATATGTCTGTTTCAAACTTAAATAAATAAATGAAAGCATAAGGCTGCAATCCTATCCTCACTTAATAAGTCTCAAGTAAACCTCTGCAAGAATTCTTTGTTAAATATTGATGCATTTTCCATGTCATCTGCTGTCTTCAGCAGCTAGATTAGATGAGTCATTATCCCTCTACTCATCATCCATCTATCTGTCATCTATATCTGTACATATACTTAAGATTGTAATGAGGATGAAGATTTGTTGCATATTTTTTGCACAGTTTTCTAAACGTGTCTGGTGTGGTGAATTTGAAAGTGAGGCCCTGATTTTAATTTTGAAATTGATGCACAATGGATCAATTGGCACTAAAAGTTCTAAAAATTATTTCTGATCTAAAATTTTTATTTCTGTTCCTCAGAACTGTAAACATTATGCCCCAATACAGATGGTATTATTGGATGACAACGATGATGATGATACCTAAGCGTGAAAATAGTACCTAAGTACCTAGTTGTATGGCATTCAGAACAAACAGTTGCATTCGGTAAAGTTGTTGTTGTTGCTGTTAATAATAATAATAATAATAATAATAATAGCAACAACATTTCCCCATGCAGCTATTCTGGATGCTATGCAACTGTTCGCTTAGGTAGCATTTTTTCTTCCTTGCAAAAGCTGGGTATGAACACCAACGTGTATAGAAATTGCTGTGGTCATCTAAGACTCATAAATACCTGACATGTGGCTCTGGTGTCTCTTTAGTATGCGGTAGACATCAACAGATACCTTGAGAGCAAGCTGTCTTACTCCACTTTGGCATAGGCGACGAATGCGTTATAGTTCATCGTAAAAAAATAATAAACCTTTGCTGTGGCTGTAAATACAAGCAGTGTCGCATGAAATTTATAACTGGGCAAGCAGGAATGAGAAGCTCAGTCCAGAATTTTCATCAAGATGGTAGCAAAAAACCTTTGCTGACCCCAAGGGCACCAGCAACAGTATAGCTTAGGTGGGGAGAAAGCACTGACCTGAGCACCTAGCTACGCATTCTACTCAGAACGTGAAAAATAGCCAGGGTTAATAAACTTTGAAGGCACTCTCCAGGTAACTGGAACACTAAAAAAGAAAAAAGGGTGTGTGTGGGGGGGGAAAGCTTGGTAGTGTTTGCTTTGATGTCATGCTAAGAAAAAAGAGCTACTGCAGGCCTATGGGCTTTGATCTCCCATGATCCCAGGTAATTCCCTGTAATTCTCAGTTGCTATGGGAAGGTAGCTGCATGAGATAATGAGAGAGAAAACCCCCTTAGGCCCAGGACATCTCCTCCTAGTGGTATGTTAGGAACATAGAAAGACCGTAAGATCAACTTCAGAGGTTCTTGTCCAGGAGTCCCTGCCAAAGGAAGTAAGGCAGGTGGTTACCATCAAGAGGGCCTTTTCTGCTGTGGCACCCCAGTTGTGAAATGAGCTTTCCAGAGAGGCTCACTTGGCGCCCACACTGTGCTTTTTTTTCAGTGCCAGGTGAAGACCTTCACATTTTCCCAGGTATTTAAGTTTTTCAGTTTCTGGTTTAAATCTGGTATTGCATTTTAAATCTATGCACTGCAGCTAAGTTCTTTTTTATTCTTTTAAATTTTATACCGTAGTTTTCAACTTCTACATTTTTTATATTATATTTTATCACCTTGTACTTTAATTGTTGTGAACCATCCAGAGAGCTTTGGTTATTGGATGGTATAGAAATATAATGAATGAATGAATGAATGCTGCCTTATACCAGGTTGGATTACTCATCCATCAGCCAAGTCTTGTTGGTTCCTATTGGCAGTTCTTTTACATCACCAGCTACTTGATCATGTTAAGTAGAGGACCTAGAGACTGAACATACATTTAGCTTTACCACTTGCTGGGAAACATGGGTGTGAGGATGCTGTTTTACTCCTGCTTGTGGGTTTCCCATGGGTGGCTGGTTGGCCACTCTGTGAACAGAATGCTGGGCTAGATGGACATTGGTCTGTTCCATCACATCTCCTCTCACATCCTTATGTCCCTCCATGGAATGCAGTATCTATTGCAAAGAGACATTTGCTGACTGATGGGCTTTCATCTCGCATTATCTTACTCAGCTAATGTTCCTGCTCCTCAGTGCTAAGGGAAATTAGCTGAGTGAGGTAACTACAGCTAA
Source organism: Anniella stebbinsi (assembly GCA_029215795.1). Taxonomy (NCBI): domain Eukaryota; kingdom Metazoa; phylum Chordata; class Lepidosauria; order Squamata; family Anniellidae; genus Anniella; species Anniella stebbinsi. Next base: position 15,392,030 of record JARDYH010000002.1, on the reverse strand, counting down.
AAGCCTACCAGCTGACAGCTTCCTTTTCAGTTGAAAAGGAGCCTTGCGAATTCTCAAAAGTCTAGCTGCTTTTCATATGGTTAGTAATGTGCAGCTAGACTATTAGGCTTGGCATGGGTGTGTGTGTGTGTGTGTGTGTGTGTGAAAGAGAGATAGAGAAAGAGATGGAGGCTAGATCTGCACTACTGCTTTATAGTGGTATCGAAGTGCACTCATAACTGTTTGGGCACATTACACATTCCATGTACCAGTTTCATAGTGTTATTTCCTGCTTTTCATTCCACATTATCCAAAATACCGCAACAGATGTCACTATGTGTCCTCTGAGGTATAGATGCACAAGGGTGACCATATGAAAAGGAGGACAGGGCTCCTGCATCATTAACAGCCATATAGAAAAGGGAATTTCAGCAGGTGTCATTTGTAGGCATGCAGCACCTGGTGAAATTCCCTCTTCATCACAACAGTTAAAGCTACTAGAGTGACCAGATACAAAAGAGGGCAGGGCTCCTGCAGCTTTAACTGTTGTGATGAAGAGGGAATTTCGCCAGGTGTTGCATGCCTACAAATGACACCTGCTGAAATTCGCCATTCTGTGCAACTGTTAAAGATACAGGAGCCCTGTCCTCCTTTCCACATGGTCAACCTAGGATATAGCGTTACCATGATGAGATTGTAATAATTTGACACACAAGCTGAATTCGGATGACACAATAATCAACTGGGGGGGGGGAATAATCATCAGTTGTATTGGCTATCGTGTCATCCGAATGCTGCCATAGTCAACTCAGCGTTGATCCTAATCCACACCACGGTTGATTATTTATTAACATGTTGTGTGGGGAGTACCCCCTAGATGAACAACTGTAAAGTTGATTATTACCCCACCATTGACTATTGGTGTAGTCACAGTGTAGTTCTGGCCTTGACCCAAGACAGAGGCCCTTTCTACAACTAAGGGTGTAGAAGGAGGGCCTAGGGACAATCCTGGACTTACCAGCTTCCAGGATCGTCACTCAGTTTCTACACAGGGAGCGTGATGTCCTTGAAGCAAACAGAACATTGCGCCCATCGTGCCTGCCATTTTTTTTTTAAAAAAATGATGGCGCCGGGAGTGCACTTGTGCTCTAACACAAATGTAAATAAATAAATAAAAAAAAATCCCGACCTCGCTCCCCCCACCCCCGATGCCCCTAGGCTCCCCCCGGCTTGACTCCTTCTCTCTTGCAGATGCCCGCTACTCGCGGGAAAGAGGGGAAAAGCCAGGACTGGTGCCCATACCAGCTGCAGTCCTCGGAACCGTCATGGGACCGCTGGAAGATTTGGGTTTTCCCAAGGTTTCTTTATCACTGGGAAAACCCGTGCCCGTACCCCCCTGTCCCCGGGAATCCCTATGCGTCATTTGGATGCATAGGGAAAACCCCGTGGGAAAAGGCCAGTGTAGAAATGGCCAGAGAGAGACAGAGAGAATGTGGATTATGTGGCATATGGAAAGCATCATAGTGGCACAGTTGGTTGAAGGATTTCTCCAGGAAGTAATTCTCAGAAAACCAGGCATCAATATGCCCACCATCACACCACATGATGGCACTTCCTTGCTGTGCTTATTTCTTTTCAAGTATCATAAAGCTGGCCAGAGTCGCTGTCCCACCACAGCCCTCCCCGCCATAGGGAGATTCTAATTTGATTCCACGATGTGTTAAAATATATTTCTAAAAAATATATTCTGTAGAAATGTTTGCTTTTCTGTGATTGGGAAATTACTATGCCAGTAAGCTATATGCAAACATAATGACTTGGCCATACTAAACAGGTGGTTAATATGTGCCATATGCTGAGATTTTTAACTTCGTCTTGAGCAATCCTTAATTAAGTTTAAATATAACCAAACTATAAACTGTGCTATTCTGAAGCTAGTAGCAAATTAGATGTGAATGTTTTTTTCTCCCCTTTTCATTCTGTGAGCTGCTAACAGGGGTAAAAATCTAAGTGTTTTTGGCAAACCGAGGAAAGCAATGCACTCCTAATTACCTGCCTCTATTATTAGCAAGGTGTTCTAATTCAGCAATGAGCAGGGTATTGATTTCCATGGTCTCAACATAATCCTTTTTGGATTCTTTTTCTTGTCAAATAAATTAGTAGGGAATATGACAAAATGCAGTGCTGTGGATGGCTTATGCGTTGGCAAATAATAGCGCAAATTCCAAATGGTATAGCCAAGGTCTGTTTCCAGCTGGATGCAAGGCATATGTGTGAAGTATAGATTATACAGATGAGATAATAATAATAATAATAATAATAATAATAATAATACCATCAATCATCCAACTTTCAGGGCTATGCAGTCATCTTAAGCTGGTTTACACAATAAAAAAGCGATAAAACCAAAAATAAGAATAAAAGACAACATTTGCAATAAGAACATAAAGTCAGAAAGCCAGGAGTTTCAATAATGACAGTTGAAATTAGAAGATCCATTCACAGTCAAGGGTGCTTCCAGATGGGGCATTTATTGTGAAACTGCCCCGCCACATTGATGAAACTTTACAGGGGGTAAATGACATCATCTTCCATTTGTAACCCTCCTATGTTTTCCCATTTTCTTTTGTCCATTTTCTTACCAAAGAAAATCCATTAAGTAGGGAAAGACAGAATAGCTCTTTTGATTTGAAGCATTAGAAACCATCCCTTAGTTTCTTTAAAGCTTTACACTTTATGCTTTGGATTTTGCTTTATTTCCAGGGGTGCTTGAAGCCATGGTGTGCAAAGGCAGCAAAATCCCTCTGTTTTATTTGTTTATTTTTAAAGGTTGCCTTTCCAAAATGACAAAAGGTTGGATTGCCATTCCAAGCGATGCATATGCTAGAAGACGCCCAAGCCAAGAATGAAGTGTTGGAGAATTTGGGCCAGATCTACACCACGCAAGATATAGCGGTATGGAAGTGGTATGAAAGTGGTATATAAAAGGCAGGAGCCACACCAAGCAGGATATAGCGGTATGAAAGCGGTATATGGTATGTGTCAACGGGCCCCAACAGTTGTCAGTGCACTTCAATACCTCTATAAAGCAGCAGTGTGGCTCCTGCCTTTTATATACCGCTTTCATACCGCCATATCCTGCTTGGTGTAGATCTGGCCTTGGTTTTAAGGAGAACCAATGGGCATCATGGAAACTTGGTGGAATAGAGAGAAACAGTGGGATATGGTCATCTTTGGATACAAACTCTATAGGAAGGCAGTACTGGAGGTGGTGTCTCTCTTTAAGTCAAATAGGGCACAATGTGAAGCAAACTAGAGACCTTAAAAGGGCCAGGCTCTTCCACAGAACCACTGTGGGTGACAATACCAGGTTCCAACAGTAATTTAGTATTGGAGATATGCTATTGTCCCCCTGACATAAACACTCATGGGGGTCTTGAGGGAGAATGAAAACAGGGAGGCATCTGAACAAGGAAGTGTTTTACTAATGGATGACTTCAATTCCTCTCAAATTGACTGCACAAATGCATGCTCCAGTTATGACAAAGAGGCTACATTTTGTGATACCCTGAATGACTAAGTCCTAGAACATTTGGTCATGGAACCAACCAGAGGGGAGGAGGTGATACTGGACTTAATCCTAAGGGGTGCTGATGTGAGTGTTGTGGAACCAACTGGAAACAGTGCCCGGAGTGCTATCAAATGTAATTTATACTTAAGTGGAAAATTGCCAAGAGAGTTTGACACAGCCTCATTTGTGAATAGTTTCACTTTAGAGGAGCTGACGGCAGCCCCTTTTATGAACGCTGTTCTGTGCTGCAAAATTAGGCTGCCGGATGGAGGAGATTTTGTCACTTTGTCTTCCAGGGAAGTCATTCAGGAGCACTGCGTTCACTGGAATAATAAATTTACCTATGTCTGTAAAATGACTACCTGTTCTGCCGTTGGCCTCCTGCATCAGCCGTGTACCTGTCCGCAAGCAACGAAAGCAGCATGGCCAGCTCTTGGTACTGTGTAAGTAGAAAACACATACAAAGCTGTGGGTCAGGGAACCTTCAGATTTGAGCTGTATCCCCAGAGGGCTAAGTTTTAAATATTGCTTAGAACACACCAACGCTGAGAAATAGTTAGAAGGTAAACACTAAGGTATTTCATCTATGCCAATCTGAAAATGTCCATCTGGAGTAACAGGGTCGTGCCCTGGGCACCAGTTCACCCCTGGACACCTTTCTTGGCACCCACCAAGGTTTCCTAACCCTCCCCCTTTTTTAAAAAAAAATGCACACATTTTCTAACTAGCAGCTGGGATTGTTGTGAAAGAGGTGCTGAAGATTGGTTTTACAAAGCAGTGGTTTAGTGTGCTGTGGTCAGACCCCACCTTTGCCTTGCGTTCAGTCTTTTGGGCAGGTTATGTAGCCTTTGCCATGGCAGACATTTTATGGTGGAGCCCAGGACAGTTTCTCAAAAGGCCAGATGTGTCCACAGCCCCAAAAGGTTGCATACCCTCAAACTAGCAGGATGGAAATTTTCTAGTAACATATGATGATGAGCGAAGAATTAAATAATCTTTCTAGAAGAAATTCCGTGTTTCTGTTAACCTGTAATTGGTGCTGGAGAGGACTGCAATACCCCCCCCACCTTTTTTTTTTTTGGTGAAAGCAAATACCTTGAATTTCATGCTGCTTCATTTTTGCACTATAGTCCGATGCACTGTTTACTCAGAAATAAGTTCTGTGCAGTTAGTGGAACTTACCATTACAGCTGAGGTATGTGTGTGTGACCCCCTCTACAAGAATTCGGTTTGACGCCTGGGTCTCCGATTATGCGCATCTTCTCGGAAGCACTTTATGGTAAATGCCTGTACGCGGGAAGTAATTGAGCGCACAACTGGTGGCCTTACCAGTTGTTTGAAATGCACTTTAAAGTAGTTAATGCGGAGAATCGCTTGTTTACATAGTCAAAATGCGCTTTAACGGGCCGCAGCAAAATAAAACTCGCTATTTAATGTGCATTCGATAATGCGCATAATCGAATAGATAACGCGCCTCAACTCCCGATTTGCGCTCCGCTCATGTAGAAGTAAAATTTTTAATGAGACTTGAAAGAGCTTTAAACCTCTCGTGTAGAGGCAGCCATAGTGTCTGAATAATATTTTTTTAAAAGCTCAGAGATGAAGGATATGTGCATTTGTTTGTTTGGTGAGACATGGGCCCGATCTACACAGGCGCTTGTAACGTTTCAAAATGTTCAATATAACGTTGTGAATTGCAGCGTTTTAAAACGTAACAGGCCACATGTAGTAGTCCTTACCGTTGCTGGAAGGGAGATATAAAAAAGTACCAGTGGAGAATAGATGCTGCCCTTGCAACAATTGCGAGGTAGAAACAGTTACACACGTGTTTCTTTGTTGTGATTTCTACAAAGGTATCAGAGATGACTTGTTGCGACCAATTCTCCAGGGTTTCCCTGGGTGTTCTAAAGAGTTTCTGACAATCATACTTTTACAGGCCAAAGATAAAATAGTTACAACTCAAGTTGCAAAGTTCTTACATCTTACCATTTGTTATAGAGCTCAATTGGTGGGTATTTGATGTGTACGATCTATACTGTTTACAAACTGATAATATTGTATATGTATATCTCTTGGACTATGGTCTATTGATTTTAATAAAGGAAAGGTATGACTTTCAGAAAAGTTGTCTTATTTCATAGAATCATAGAATAGTAGACTTGGAAGGGGCCTATAAGGCCATCAAGTCCAACCCCCTGCTCAATGCAGGAATCCATCTTAAAGCATACCTGACAGATGGCTGTCCAGCTGCCTCTTGAAGGCCTCTAATGTGGGAGAGTCCATGACCTCCTTAGGTCATTGGTTCCATTGTCATACTGTTCTAAGAGTCAGGACGTTTTCCTGATGTCCAGACAGAATCTGGCTTCCTGTAACGTTAACCCGATTATTCTGTGTTCTGCACTCTAGGATGATTGAGAAGGGATCCTGGCCCTCCTCTGTGAGATAACCTGTCAAGTACTTGAAGAGTGCTATCATGTATCCCCTCAGTCTTCACTTCTCCAGGCTAAACATGCCCAGTTCTTTCAGTCTCTCCTCATAAGGCTTTGTTTCCCCTAATCATCCTCATTGCCCTCCTCTGAGCCCCCTCCAACTTGTCTGCATCCTTCTTGAAGTGTGGTCCACAGAACTGGACACAATACTCAAGATTAGGGATGTGCACGGCCAAAATTATCATATCGTATCGTTATCGGAAATTCCAATATAAAAAAAAATTCAGATCCGATCATATTGGGAGGTACCCGGATTTGATCGGATCAGAAATCCGATAAATATTGGACGTTCCGATACGATAACAGTGTTTTCTCCATAGGTTTGCATTGGGGGAAAGAAAGCTTTCCCCCAAGGCAAGTCTATGGGGAAAACACTGGGCCAGCACTCTCTCCATCCCCCCCATTCACGCACCTTACCCGCCGCCTTGCAAATGTCTGCAAACTAGCTAAAAGTGGGCTAGATGGAACAACTATTAGATGTATCCACATTTGGCTACAGAATCAAACTCAAAGAGTGCTTATCAATGGTACCTTCTCAGACTAGGGGGAGGTAATGAGTGGGGTGCAGGGAATGCTTATCAAATTTGCAAGTGGAACAAGATTCGGTGGGATAGCTAATATCCTGGAAGACAGAAACAAATTTCAAAGTGATCTTAATAAGCTGGAGTGCTGGACTGAAAACTACAGAATGAAAATTAATGGGGATAAATGCCAAGTTCTACACCTAGGAAAAAGAAACCAAATGCACAGTTACAAGATGGGGGATACTTGGCTAATCAATACAACAAGCGAGAAGGATTTTGGAATTGTTGTAGATTACAAGCTGAATATGAGCCAACAGTGTGATGTGGCTGCAAAAAAGCAAATGCTATTTTGGGCTGCATTAATAGAAGTATAGCTTCCAAATCACGCGAGGTACTGGTTCCCCTCTATTCGTCACTGGTTAGACCCCATCTTGAGTACTGCGTCCAGTTCTGGGCACCACACTTCAAGAAGGATGCAGACAATCTGGAGTGTGTTCAGAGGAGGGCAACGAGGATGATTAGGGGTCTGGAAACAAAGCCCTATGAGGAGAGATTGAAAGAACTGAGCATGTTTAGCCTCGAGAAGAGAAGATTGAGGGGAGACATGATAGCACTCTTCCTTGAAAGGTTGTCACACAGAGGAGGGCCAGGATCTCTTCTCAATCATCCCAGAGTGCAGGACACGGAATAATGGGCTCAGGTTACAGGAAGCCAGATTCCAGCTGAACATCAGGAAAAACTTCCTGTTAGAGCAATACAACAATAGTACCAATGACCTAGGGAGGTGGTGGGCTCTCCCCCATTAGAGGCATTCAAGAGGCAGCTGGACAACCATCTGTCAGGGATGCTTTAAGGTAGATTCTTGCATTGAGCAGGGGGTTGGACTTGATGGCCCCTTCCAACTCTACTATTCTATGATTCTATGTTCCCTAGGAAAACAAAGACCCCTGAATGGAGGTGTATTGAACATGCTCTAGTTGGGAATAGGGAGTGACAAGGGAAACAGTACTGTTTTCAGTTTCACGTTTGAGTGGGAAATGCCCTTATGCTGTGCTATGAAAAGCCTACAGCTGCCTTCCCCAACCTGGTGTCCTTCAGATATTTTGGACTACAACTCTCAGCATACATGACTGTCGGATATGCTGGCTGGGGCTGATGGGAGCTGAAGTCCAAAACAACTGAAGCACACCATGCTGGGGAAGGCAGCTCTAGGCTTTTAATAGTATAGCATAAGGATATTTTCCGTGCAAACTCTAACTTGAAGACCGTACCATTTTCCTCGTCACTCCTTATTCCACACTGTGGAATAGGGTCAGCTGGGGGAGCTGATGGATTACTGCTACAAAATGATGCCAGCTCTCCTACAGGAGCATAGCAAGACAATTGCTTACCCTGCCAGCCTTTGCACAAAGCCCAGCTTGAATGTGCTCCTAGCTGTTCTCAGTGAGCCTATCTACACAGTACCTTGGAACATTTTAAATAGTATTTTAAAACATTCCAAATAGGTGCGTTCCAAAACATCTTAGGCCACATTAAGGAGTATTCATGTTACAGGAGAAAAAATCTTCAGTCTTCAAAGCGGTGTGTGCAGTCTCACACCCTTCTGTCCGTTTTTCTCTTTCGTTTTTACAATGAGTTTAGGGCAAGGCATTGTGGCCGCTGTAGTTCACTCGCTCACTTCCTCCTTAGTTCCCCTTTCATTCCCTAGCTTTCAATGAGTATAGGGCTAAGCATTGTGGGCGCTGTAGTTCACTCGCTCACTTCCTCCTTAGTTCCCCTTTCATTCCCTAGCTTTCAATGAGTATAGGGCTAAGCATTGTGGGTGTTGTAGTTCACTCGCCCACTTCCTCCTTAGCCCCTCTTTCTTCCTCACCAATCAACGGCTAAGCATTTGGGCGCTGGTAAATGAAGCACTGCCCCCACAAATCACAAACAGTAAGGAAGGACACATTATTTTACTTAAAACAATTTATTAAAAGTAAAAACCGTTGTATATAGCTGAAATGAGTTTTAAAAAACCTCGGGTATACAACGTTCAAGGGAGTGCATCATGTGGCCCAAAGAGTTTTCGTAACCCTTATAAAATGTTACAAAGCTAGTGTGTAGATTGGCTCAGTATGTCCATAAATAGCTAGGAATAATCAAGCAACAGTCATGTATTTTACACTGGAAGCGGACAAACAACTATTTCATATTTTCAGCAGAATCTTCAGGGGCTTTAACAGGGATGGGGAACATGTGGCGCTCTGCATGTTTTTGGACTGCAACTCCCATCATCCTTCACCATTGGCTAGGCTGGCTAGGGCTGATGGGGATTGTAGCCCTCCAGATGTTGGTGGACTGCATGTTCCCCAACTCTGGTATCCGGATTTAAGAGTGGTGGACTTTGACTGTGTGTTCAAATCCCTGCTTGGTGATAAAGCTCAATGGCCTTGGGTAAGTTTCTGTTTCTGAGTAATCTCCCTCGCATGGTTGTTGTGTGAAGATATGACCCATTTGGATGGTCCACCCCAGGAGATTGATGGAATCTGATGGATTTCTGAATGCTCTTGGGGACTTTCCAGTGGAGAGAGCTGGTGATCCAGCTGAGGCCCTATCATCACTATGGAACAGTGAGATGCAGACGGCCATCGACTTGATTGCACCTGAGTGCCCTCTCTGGCTCTGTGAAGCTCACTTATAAGGAACGATTTGCCAACTTATTCTCCTTAAGCACTGTAGCTTTTCTACTGCAAGCCATAGCTGAAAATGTGTGCTAGTGGAGTGATTTTTCCCTTCACTTCTATTAATGTTCCAGAACATATGTCCCAGCAATTGGGGCCTGAAAGCGATATTGATAATGAATATTGCTTGACATTTTCATGAAAATGCCAATAACAACAGGACCCACTTTTTACTTCTTTACATAAAGTAACCTTTAAAACATAACAGCTGTGGTGGTGGTGGTGGTCACGTGTTTTTCTGTGTTTGTTCTAGAGAAAAAATTGCGGCCTCTGTGTGTGTGTGTGTGAGAGAGAGAGAGAGAGAGAGAGAGAGAGTGAATTGCTAGATACAGATTTAAAGTAATGCAGGTTTGACCCTGAGATGGTGATAGAATTCTGGACTCTACCATTTCAGAATACAGGTGGTGGGGAGGGCATTTCTGAATGCTCTCTAATGCAGTGTGGGGCGGGAGCTTGGGTTACTCTCAGTAGGTCTCCCTCCCTCATTGTACCTATCTCCTTGTAACTATTGCCACTACTCATTCACTTGCCTCTCTCTTTTGGCCCAATATGTACCTTCCCAAAGACAAGAGGACAATGTTTGCAGGTGTTACTGCTCCTTCTCCTTGCTCTTCTCGCTACTGTCTCCATTGCTTGGAGAGGGGAGATGAACAAGCCCCAACAGCAAAGAGGAGAAGCAGCAGCAGGCTGAGAGGCTTCAAGGGTTGATAGTGGCCTTCCCTAATGGGGCACGGTCCTCAGCAGCTGCCCAATGTTGCTGACCCAACATTGGCATGGTTGACAAGCCATCCACAACCCTAAAAGAGCCCATGGGTTCTGGGTGGTTTGTTAACAACCCACCTTAACCAGGTTTGGATGAGACGACAAGCCGAGGTTGTAGTTTGCATATTCAAAAGTTGCCCGGCATGCACTGGAATCCACCATGGCTTAAATAAGCCATGGTGGACTGTGGTGATTGTGTGAACCCAGTCACTCTCTCACTCATGGGCCATAACTCAGTGGTGGAGCACACACTTTGCATGCAAAAGGGCCCAGTTTTATTCCTGGCAGATCCCGCAAGTGCCATTATCAATCACTATTGACTGCTGTTCTTCACTGTGAGCCCAAGGCCTACTGGTTGTTCCCAATCTCCTCATGTGTTGGCTCTCTGGCCCTTTCTACACCTAAGGGCCTTTGGGGAGGGAGGGGGACAATCCTGGATCAACCTGCTTTTGGGATCGTCCCCCAATGTACAAACGCCAGTGTGACATCCTGGAAACAAACAGGGATGTCGCGGAAGCCATTTTTTTAAAAATAAAACAAACAAACCTGGAGCCGGGAGTGCAATCATGCTCCACCAAAAACATACATTTTTCTATTAAAAAAAATAACCGACCCTGCTCCCCCTGATGTCCCTGGACTCCCCCCAGACTGGCTCCTTCCCTCTTTGCTGACTCCCACTACTTGCAGGGAGGAGGGAAGAAGCTGGGTCAGGTGGCCACACCATCCGCAGTCCTCAGGATGGTCCAGGGAAAAACTGTGGGAAAAACTGGGGAACCAGTTATCCCGGGGCAATGGAGGAGTTGCCCTACCTGCTCCTGGGTTTCCCTGTACGTCATTTGGATGCACAAGGATGACCCTGGGAAGACCCTGGGAAAAAAGGGTCTGTCTTTATGCAATAGGTGCTCACTCTGGTGAGGAGGAGCCCAGGAGGCAAAGAGTGATGTGATTGGCTAGCTGCAGTGATGCACTGTGCAGCTACTGGAGGTGGAGGGAAATGGAATGCAGAGAGAGGGAGAGAGAGAGAGAGAGAGAGAGAGAGAGAGAGAGAGAGATGTTGACCTCTGCTGAGTAGCCTCAGTGGCAGTCCCTGGAGTCAAAGTGGCTCATGCTTGAAAAGCACTGAAGATCCCTGCTGTAGATAATGAGCTTCTCTACACACAGAGGGGAAAGAACCAGGAAAAATCCTGCAGCTTTACCATGGCTTTCATCTTCACAGTATTCCCACCATTGTAATGTGCTCCCTCACACTCGATCACGTGATTTGGAATGGAAAACTTCCCTTCTTGGAAAGGCCCCATTAGACAGTGCCATCTAGTGGTGGAGAGATCCTGCGATATCCTGGATAATACCACATTATCTCTGTTTTTATTTTTTAAAATGCACAATTTCCAGGGGATAGCGCAGGGGACATCCTGGCTGTTAATGACATTTGTGTAATGGACCCACAAACGTCTGTGTGTGGCTAATCATGAGCATGCAATAAATCCCTCATTAGAGAAGCTCGGTGCTGAGCAAGACAGAGCAATGGTTTGACTCAGTATAAAGTAGCTTCCTATGGCTTTTATGAAGTAAAATAAAAATCAAGAAGAAGGATACCCTAAACTTTTCTTGCTGGCATGCTAGTTTACTACATATGGCCAGCTTTCGCGGTTGGGAAGCACTCAAAATATGTGATCCTCCCTCCTTGTGGTCTGAAGTGGTACAGTCCGTACCACCACCTCAGTCTGCTGCAGGTATAGTCCGGGCTTTTTCCCCTCTGGACTGGGGCCCACTGTGTTCACGCTTTAAGTCCAAGGCCTTATTATTTGCCTGGGCTTGCTTTCAAATCTCCAGCTCCTCTTGGCTGTTAACATATCATCGCTCTGCCTCCGGTGTCAGAAAGTACTGGGGAGATGGAAGGAGCTTTTATTTGAAGCAATGTGGCCATTCGTCTGTGAAAAAAGTCTATAGCAACAAAACAATAAATTTGAAGGCCTGAACTGGAGGGAAGCCAGCGGTATGGAACCGAGAGCTTTCCCCACCACCACCTTTCTCGCCTGCTAAAGCTTTTCCGAGTGTTGCTTGCTGACGCGTCAGACTCATTATGGTTGATTCATGGGTTTCAAGATTTGGAGTTGAGTACTACACTTCCTTTTCATTAAAAGGAAAAAAAAAGATACCTCCAAGACAGCTCAGTAGCTCAGGCAACGTTCAAGTGGGTGGGTGGGAGGTTACTGACTCTAGAAAGGGCCAACAGACTTCAAGCGAGCCCAGGGCTTGAACCAGAACCCCGTGTCTTCGTTTAAGGCTCAGAGAAGGTTGAGATTAGAATCAGAAGCCCTCTGTTCTCTGTGCAACAGCCCCTTAAGAACATAAGAAGTGCCACGCTGGATCAGATCGAGGGTCCATCTAGTCCAGCACTCTGTTCGCACAGTGGCCAACCGGCTGTTGGCCAGGGACCATCAATGCAGGACACGGTGCAACAGCACTCTCCCACCCATGTTCCCCAGCAACTGGTGCATATAGGTTTACTGCCACTGATACTGGAGGCAGCACATAGCCATCAGGGCTAGTAGCCACTTCACCTCCAGGAATTTATCCACCCCCCTATTAAGGCCATCACTACATCTTGTGTTAGTGAATTCCATACTTTAACTATGCATTAACTTGTGTATTGAACTTGTGCATTGTGTTATCAAAACTGTAGCTCAGTACATCTGGCTGGCAATGACATAGGCCCTTTCAGCACCTGCCATTTTTCCTGGGGCGGCCCCTGCCTGCTCACGGAGAATTCACATGACGCACAGAGCATCCCACAAGCAGGCCTGGGCCAGCCCTCCATTTTCGCGGGGGAGCAGGGAACGCTATTATTTTGGTTTGTTCCCCGTTCCAGGGACGGCAACAAGATGGGCAGCTGGTGTGCCCGCCCATCCCAGGTGCAGCTGCTCTTACCCACGAGTAAGTGTGGCTGCACCAATGGCCACAATGGCGCGGCTCTGAGGCCATCAGGAGAGGGGGGAAGCAGAACCGCCATCCCCAGAATGGCGAGGAGGGGGGGGGGCTGATCAAGCACTACTTTTTGTTTAACAATGTACTTTTATGGAGGAGCGCTCATGTGCTCTCTGTGGATCTTCAGGAAAAAATGGACGTCGCGATTTGCAACCCGGGCTGTCGCATTGAAGGTGCAGCTTGAGCGCGCCGAACCCGGAAGTGACTAATTCTAGGTTTGCCCGCTCCCGGCCCACCACACGCCTATGGTGCGGAAAGGGCCATATTCTCACGTTTTGGGCTAGCCTTGACCATCCAGAGATTTATTTACTGCATTTTTATACCTCTTTTCAGACAATGGCCCTTTCCACACCAGGCAAAACGCCTGGGATGGACCCCAGCTGCTCCCTGTGAGTCCGCATGACGCACAGGGAGTATTGGGGCAGGGGGATGGGCACGGGATTTTTTCCTGGTTCCCCGGAACCAGAAAAATCCCAAAATTTTCCATGGGCCCGGGAAGTTCCTGGAACCGCGGAAGATGTGGTCGCCCACCCGGTGCTGCCACACTTATGTGCGAGTGTGGCTCCGTGGCCATCAGGAGAGGGGTGGAACCAAAATCGCCATCCCCAGGATGGCGTTGGGGGGGCTGGATCGCTCACATTTTTCTTTTTTACTTACAGTTGTTTGCTGGAGCGCTCATGCGCTCTTATGTTTTATTTTTTTTTAAAATGTGAATTGATGACGACGAATGTGGAAGTGTTTACTTCCGGGTTTGCCGGCCCTCCGGCCCTTTAGACCCCATGGTGTAGAAAGGGCCAGAGATTGTCTCTTAAAGGAGCTCAGATCAATACAACAGAGAGAGAGAGAGAGAGAGAGAGAGAGAGAGAGAGAGAGACCCTGTCCATTGGGTTTGCAAACTAAAAAGATAGGACACACAAGATAAGGGTAGTGGAGGGAAAAGGAAGAGGAAGATCAGTTTTCAAGGCCAGAACAAAGTGGTGAGCTATAAGTGGGCATTTAAATGCACTTCAGGCAAGCGTGATCTTTCTTTGCTGGTATTCTTTCTTGAACAACAGTTGGTGGTTCTTTGGCTGATGGATGTGTACAGGGAGGTTTTCCCCACTTCCTTCCACAGTCCTAGGGCAACTGCTAGTTGGAACTATAGCCAGATCTACACCAAGCAGGATATAGCTGTATGAAAGTGGTATGAAAGCGGTATATAAAAAGCAGGAGCCACACTACTGCTTTAAAGTGGTATTGAAGTGCACTGACAATTGATGGGCCCTATTGACACATACCATATACCACTTTATCCTGCTTGGTGTGGCTCCTGCCTTTTATATACCACTTTCATACTGCTATATCCTGCATGGTGTAGATCTGGTCCAAGTGTTCTTTCTGGCAGGAAGGTAAAAGCCAGGGTGTGCTTCCCCGTTAGGCTCTCCTAGATAGGAAGGACCATAAAATATTGGGTCTTCGTCTCAGCCTCAAGGTTTTCCCGGCTTTCCTGTTTCTCTATATGTCTCTTGGCTTTGACTCCTGGCTTGGTCCTCTGCTCCAATTCCCTGGATCCCAGCTCCTGGCTCACCTGTGACAGCTGGCAGTGGCTGAGCCCTGATAGTAGGAGTTTACAGCTTCACCCTCTGTGATAGCCATATAGTATGATGTCTCTGGTTTACCTAGGCCTGGTATAACTACTATGAACCTGATATGCTCCGGATAGGGTTTCAGGGCCAGCCATCTATGGCACTTTACAACAGCATGCACATGAACATTGCTCTTGTGCAATATGATAATCAGTTAGCCACAAGCATCAAAGCAACCCCCCAAAACATGACTTTCTGGAAACACCCATATTCTTTGACATAAATCTCTAATTGATAAGTCCTTTCTGACCAACTGAGGTGACTTTTTGGTAGATTCTCATGAATACTTCACAGTCACCTGGATGATCTTGTGACTAGTTCGTCAGTTGTTCTGATCACAACGCAACACAAATTTGGGTCAAAGGACTGGTCTGTTCCATTCATGGCTCCTACTCAAACAAGCATAAACACTGGTGTGTCTAATTAGTCCACCAAGTGCCAATCCTGTGGGTTCGGAGCCTTCCATCTATCCTATGCCCTGCCATCAAGAGCCAAGCAGGACGAGAGGAAGATGGAGGTGATTTCAAAAATGCAAAAAGCAGCTAGACTTACCATTTGGTGGGTGGAGAGGGGACTGGGGGGTCCATAGGTTATTGCATATCATGGTTTCTCATTTTCCTTCCCCTTTCTGCTCACCGGTCCACCCCATTTTCTCCCTCTTTCTCTTATCTTACAAGATTGCCATTGCAGTCTCATGAGAGAAGCTTTCTGTGGCGGATGGGATCAGATCTCCTCCTCCTTTTTCGAAGCTCTGTCTAGGGGCTCTTCCCAGTTTCCAGCTTCACGTACTTTCGAAAAATGAGGTCAATGCAAGTTGGACTATTTTGAGGACAGTATACCTATGGGCAAAATAAAAAATAAAAAAGTAGCCATGTTCATTTTCTGAGGCCCTTTCCACACCAGCCATTTTTCCCAGGGCTACCCCTACCTACTCGCAGAGAGTCCACATGATGCACAGAGCATCCTGCAAATAGGCAGGGGCCAGCCCTCCATTTTCACAGGAGTTCAGGAAATGCTTTTATCCTGATTTCCCCCCTGTACTTGGGATAATGGCGAGATGGGAGGATGGTGTGGCTGCCCATCTGCCGTGAGGCTCTGAGGCCATCAGGAGAAGGGGGAGCTGATTTTGCCATCCCCAGGATGGCGGGGGGAGGGGGGCGCGATCACGTGTAGGGAATGTTTTTAATACTTACAGTTGCAGAGGAGTGTTCGTGCAGTCTTCCGTGGATCTTTAGGGAAAAATGACACTGCGACTTGCAAAGGCCCGGGAGAAGCCCGGGCCATCACATTCCTGATGCAGCTTCAGCGTGCCTAACCCAGAAGTGGCTACTTCCGGGTTTGCCTGCTTCCCGTCCTCTCCACCCCTATGGTTCAGAAAGGGCCTGAGAGTCTCACAAAGCTTTTGACCATGTAGTTTCCAGCTCCAGTATGTTCTACGTCTTCCAGCTGGTTCTTCACAATAACTGCACTGGCAAGTATTGATATCCTGTACGTATGAGGGAACCATCACAGATCAAGGACCACAGGCAGATCTCTCATATTATATGACATCGCTTTTAACACAGTGCATTTCAAGGAGATCAGTTCACATATTCAGTTGTAGGTCATCAAGGGCTGATCATCAACACCTGGCTACTGATGTTGGATTTCAGGATTCTAATAATAGTAATTTAAAAAATCATAAATTATAATAATAATCAAAGCAAATGCCACAAGCCTGAAGGCTGCCCATCCCCGTTGTAACTTTTCTTCAGGGAAACTGGCTGAAAGGTTGGATAAAACAAATAAAGGTGAATCCTATGCAAGTTTAGAAAGAAAAAAGTCCTACAACCCTATGCTGGCTGGGGAATGCTAGGGATTGTAGGACTTTTTTCCTGTCCAAAGATGCATAGGATTGCACCCTTGGTTATCTAGTGTTAAATATATAAAATAGTAAGCAAGCAAGGTTAATTTTGCAGGTTTATAATCCATCCTATTGAATAAACTTGGAAATTCTGGAATTCCATATGACTCCAGCATTATTAGTTGTTGTTTTTTTAAAAAAAAATCTGTCTGTCTGTCTATCTCAAGATATATTTATTTCAATTTGGAATTTATTAATTTCTGTTTTGGGGAGGGAGACTGAGGAGTGGGATGTATTTTAAACTGATGGTTCTATATATTATGCTCCATTAAGGAATTTGCACACTGCCTTGTGAGGGCTATTATGCCCTGCCTGAAAAAAGCAGTCTAGAAATCCTTTAATAAATAAAATCAATCTAAACTTAGGGTGCAACTGAGGACAGCTGAGGGGGCCATAGAATGTGATAAAAAAAATGCCACTCTGCTAGCATAGAGGGAGGCCTGGTGGAAAGATGTGAAGGACTTCTTCGCACAACACATAGTTAAACTGTAGAATTCGCTACCAGAAAATGCAGTGATGGGCATTAATTTGGATGGTTTTAAAAGGGAGTTGGAGAAATTCCTGGAGGAGAGGGCTATCAATGGCTATTGGTCCTGATGGCAATGTACTACCTCCGGCATCAGAGATAGTAAGCCTATATACACCAGTTGCTGGGGAGCATGGGTGGGAGGGTGCTGTTGTACCATATCCTGCTTGTGGGCCCCTGGTCAACAGCTGGTTGGCCACTGTGTGAACAGAAGAATGCTGGACTGGGTGGACCCTTGGTGAGATCCAGCATGGCTCTTCTTATGTTCTTCTTCTGGAGGTCCCTCTAGTGTGATAGCAGAAAGCTCTGCCACTGTTGCTGTTCTGGCAGCAGTGGTGTAGTGGACCAAGGCTCTCTGAGATACCTGACTGACACTTTTTTATTAGCAGGGATGCTGATGTCATCAGCCACCCCCCTCGAAGTCCCCATTTAGCAATAGTTGTAGGGAAATGAATTGCTCCAACAACAATATATTGCTCCTTATTGTATTCCTTATTGTATGGGAGGGAGTGGGGGGGGGATTGTGGGGAGCGGTTGGGAGGGGGAGTCCAGCGTTAGTTCTCACCGGATCTGAATGAAACCCTGGGTGTATTCACCACACCCCTGACATCAGAGCCAGCAGCCTCCACTGATTTGGGGCCTCTCCTTGGGGATATGGCTACGGGGACTGTCACGATGAGCACCTGCACGTCGAAATTTCCCCCTGCCCAAACGGATCCTAAAATTACACCAGCGCTGGAAACAGCATAGTTAATTTTCTTCCATTGCAGTCGACTGGGGAGGCTGGGAGGAGAAGAAACAGAAGGGAAATTAGAAAATGCTGCCTGCACCTCTTGGTACTTGCTCTGCCACAGGATTTTCCTCCCATACACAAACACCATTGGATTGCTCTGTTATTTTGTTAAAAACAACACACACACACACACACACATATCACAGGCATAATTGCTCTTACTGGGAACAGCAGCGATGTGGAACATCTAGCTGGACAGATGTTAGAAGTAGATGAGAAAAGATTTCTCAGCCCAGTTTGATTATTCAGCCCCTCAAGTGGCTTTGCACATGCCGCAAATCATAAAAAGCAGTTTAGCTCAAGAGCTTTGAAAGTGTCAACAGGACCCTCATCATCACGATCTCTGTCGGATGTGGGCTGTCGAATTTTACAAGCTGACCATCTTACCCTGCAAAGGGAAGGAAAGAGGGGAGGCCATTCCTTAAACATTTGCTAAATGTTAAGGACTCAAGATGAACAAGTGTGCAAAAGCCACACATTCGTGCAGATAAATATATGCAGAGGAACAGCTGGTGTTTAAATCCAACTCTGATGTTTCCTGCCTTGCTCTAAGTCCCAATGCAAATGTGGCCATAATTAGATAAGCTGGAAGACTTTCCAAGTGGAAGATGTTGGTTGTGAATGATGTGAAATGTTGCTGCTTCGGTTTTGCTATTTTAACTTATACATGAACACATATTCCCTTTAATCACAGTGGCACAGAGAATGCTGAAGCCTGTGGGATGCTGCGCCCTGCTTATTTAGGGGCTATTTTCCCTGGAGTAAGTCCCCATGGGTTGTTTTTCTATCTCTTCCTGCATAGTGCTGAACCAGGGATGGAGAATCTATGACCTTTCAAATGCTGTTGGACTCCAGTTCCCATCAGCTTCAGCCAGCATGGGTAATGGTCAGGGATGCTGGGAGCTGCAGTCTAGCAATAACTGGAGAACCACAGGTTCCCCCCATCTCTTGCTAGATTAAGGAAGGTTGCAGTTACCTATGGCAGATTTTCACTTACCTTTAGCGAATTATCTATAGCTTCTGGAGTAGGTGGTCTAGATGGGCAGGGAGTCCTGAAGCAGCCCAATTTGTGTCTGAGCTTAAACCTGTGTCTGTTGTGCAGACTGATGTTGCCGGTGCCCGACTGGGTCTGGGGGCCTGATGGACTCCTCTGTGTCCAGGTGCCTGCAGCACGTTCGTGGGGCCCATGTGTGGAGCACCTGTGCAGCCTGACGAACACCTGGCAGTTGCCCACCCTCCTCTGGAAATTAGGTAGCTTGCCCTGTTGTGTAAATGGCGGCACAATTTCCGGAGTTTCCATTGCTGCACACGATGGAGGCTCCAGACGAGGATGGACAGGCTCATGACATCATCGGATGCTTGCTGAGCCATAAAAGAAGCTCACGCAGTGCTGAGCGTCTGACGAATCGGACTCGGGTGAGTTCTCCCATCCCTAGCTCAGTCAGCACCTGTATATGACCTAGTCATGATGGTTATATACACATGACCTCCAGGATCAAAGGTAGTTTAGGATAAGGTGGCCACTTACAAATCACCCCAAAAGAGGGAATGCATCACCGCCTGCCCCCCAAAAGAGGACAAAAGAGAACAGTAAGTTGCATCAAATTTGCATATGCTAATTTACATGTATAGATGTAAATTTAGAAATAATATTTTTTCAAATAGAAACACAGTGCATCTTACCATAGTGTGGGAGACTGGCCAGGTGACCTGTGTGCCTGTCCGCTCAGCCTGCATTCCAGGTGCAGACTGTGGACAGGCAACAGCTCCTATGGTTCATGATCTTTCAACCAGAATTGGAGAGGACTACCCTTCAAATAAAGGACTGTTCTTTGTAAAAGAGGGCACCTGGCTAATCTACCTGGAGAGTATAAGCGGGATGGTGATGTTGCACTTGTGTCCTGCATATGAGCTTGCCCTTGGCATCTGATTGGCCACTGTGTGAAACAGGATGCTGGATTAGATAGGCCTTTGGTCTGGTCCATCATGGATCTTCTTATGTCATAGCCCTATTGGTCCCTCGAATCAGATGCTGAGTTGGGTGATGCAATACCACCTTCTGGCCATCCATAATGGTGAAGGTGAAGAGGAGGAGAGAATAGGCTGATAGCTCCCCACATTGTTAAGCTTGCATAGAGTGATTGGTAAGGGGAAATATGATAGATGTGTACAAAATTATGCATGGCGTGGAGAATGTGGATAGGGAGACATTTTTCTCCCTCTCCCATAATACTAGGACCCAAGGTCATTCCATAAAGCTGATTGGTGGGAGATTCAGGAGGGATAAAAGGAAGGACTTCTTCACACCATGCATAGTTAAACTATGCAATTCACTACCACAAGATGTGGTGATGGCCACCAATTTGGAAGGTTTTAAAAAGGGGGTTGGGCAAGTTCCTGGAGGAGAAGGCTATCAATAGCTACTAGTCCTGATGGCTATGTGCTACCTCCACTATCAGAGGCAATATGGCTACGTACAACAGTTGCTGGGGAACATGGGTGGGAGGGTGCTGTTGCACTCCTGTCCTGCTTGTGTGTCCCTGGTCGACAGCTGGTTGGCCACTGTGTGAACAGAGTGCTGGACTAGATGGATTCTTGGTCTGATCCAGGATGGCTCTTCCTATATTCTTATGTGCCTGTTTTCTTCTACTATAATCCTGAGTTAGGGTCTCTAGTAGTAGGTTTGATGCTCCCCAGATACACCTGCAATACTGTCACCATACTTGAAGTCCCCTCTTCTTTTAAACATTCAAGTATATGGTGCCCCTTAGTATACAAGGTTCAAGTACCAAGACTGGTTTTGAAAATTATTATGTCTGTTCAGAGATAGGAACTTGCCTTTCTGAAAGTTAACTCAATGCTCTCTGTAGTTCTTGAGGGAAGGCACAGAAATAAATCTTAAAACATAACATTCTATATATGACACTTATTTTATTGCTCCATCACTGTGGAAATCTGGAAAAAAGTATTCCTATATTCCCAGAATAACATAATTATTACACTTTGAGCTTATCTACACTAAAGCAGTAGTGTAGATAGGCTCTTTATTTCCAAAAGTAGCTTATTTACTCACTAATAATTACAAGTGTATTACATGCATAATGGTTAAAGTGAGCCTATCTACACTACTGCTTTAAAATGGTTTAAAACGGTTTATAACAGTTTTGAGAACTGTTGGGGCCCAGGACACACTCCATATACAGTTTTCAAAACGTTTTCAAAGTGTTTTCTCCTGCGTGTGCAGATAGGCTCAGTGTGACAGACTGTGCTAGACTCTCAGTCGGGTTAACCTTTACAGTCATGGGAATTAAGTCATTAAAAAGTTAACTTTAGTTAATTATTTTTTTTCCAGCTGTCAATGTTTAACTTCAGCTAGTTAACAAAAAGGGATAATTTTAACTTCTTTCAAAGTAGAAATTAAATGTTTGTTTTTTTAAAATTTCTCTGACACAGGGCCATTCTGGCCTTTTCTGTGTACTTGGAGTAGTTAACGAGGGCCAATTGGTTGCAGGAGAAGGAGCAAGCGCAAGCAAGCAGAGATATTGATCCCAAGCACAAGGAAGCACAGAGTTTCTGTGGAGCTGTTTCTGCCCCAGAAGATATGCTTTCTTTAAATTACCAATTTATAATAAGCCTCTGAGCTTTATGCCAGTGGGATTTTGCGATTTTTAAAAAAATTCAGCTTTTTGGACATTTTAAAGGTAGGGCAATTTTTCCTTAATTAGCAATAATCGTTTCATATTTAAATACATCTATCACAATATTCCTTTACTGAAATAAATGTGTTTTTAAAATGTAAGTTAAAAGTAAGTTCTGGGCAAATTAGTGTGTTTCTGTCATTTTAAAATGAAAAAATAATGCTAATAGGCAATTCACCATGTTTCACACGTTTCTCGTGAATCAGCTTAATTAGTTAACTTTCTTTTTAACTTAACTTTTAACAAGTTGAAAATGGAAATATTCAACATTTCGCTCTACTCACGTTAACTTTAAAATGCTGTTTATTTTTAACTTTAACTGGTCAATTTTTTCAATATCTTTTTTTCATATTGCCTGAGTATATCTACCAGGGTTTGCTATATTGGGAGTAACCTCTGTGCTGGGTATGATCTGCTGCTGTTGTTTTAATTTTATGCTACTCCAGGTATAGCTCATAGTTAAATCAACTCAGGCAGAAACATGGTGGTGATTAACCTCCATGTTCAGAGGGTGCAAACAAACCTCTAAGGCTGAGTTTGGATGATACTTTAGACAATGGAGGGGGGAAGAGGCAACTGTCCGTTGTGTTGATTATCATGTTGTGTGTGTAGGGACACACGATGGACAGTATATTGTTTAGGCTGACCATATGAAAAGGAGGACAGGGCTCATGTAACTTTAACAGTTGCAGAGAAAAAGGAATTTCAGCCGGTGTCATTTGTATGCAGTTAGTCCTTGGTGAAACCCCTCTTCATCACAACAGTTAAAGTTGCATGCACTATACTAGAGTGACCAGATACAAAAGAGGGCAGGGCCCCTGCAGCTTTAACTGTTGTAATGAAGAGGGAATCTCACCAGGTACGAATTGCATACAAATGACACTGGCTGAAATTCCCTTTTCTCTACAACTGTTAAAGTGACATGAGCCCTGTCCTCCTTTTCCTATAGTCAGCCTAATGTTGTTTAACAACGGGGGAAAACAACAGGCTGCTCTGTTATTTATCAGAGACCCGTTGCTTCTCACAAGGCCGGGAATTTCAGCAGCGCAATGGGGGGAGGGGCAAAATGTCATGTATTGGGCACCGCAAAAATAACAAACCGTTAGTTACCTCTCCCCCCCCCCCTCAGTTGCCTAAAGTGTTGTCCGATCTCAGCCCGAGCGTCTGATGCAGGCTCCACCTACGGGGGAATAGAACCCTCTCTTTGACCACTGTGGGAAGCAGGGTGGTGTACTAACTGGAGAGACATCTGACCTGATCCAGCAGATCTTGTTTTATGTTCTTATCAAAATCTAGCCTAGATTCAAAATTCCCATCCAACATGGCAATTGGATGGTTGGACCCAGGAGCTGCCTTCCGCAAGAGGAAGGGACCTTCCACAAAAGGAAGAGCTCCACTTGCAGAAGGTCCCTCCACCTGATCTTTGGGGATCCCCCCCCACATCACAGCTCACCCCATTCAGCAGGGTCTCCTGACTTTCTTTGTAGCATTTTCAGAGGGCTGGAGGGGCTGCCATGGGAAGGAGGGGAAAATCTACTTCCATCAGCATAGTTCATCCAGTATAAATCTAGTGTGGAAGCTGGCTTTAAATGCCAATTTAATTGGTGGAAGCATGTTAAGGCGTCATGATGGATTTAAGATGGGGATTAGATAAATTGATGGAGGATAGACCTAAATGCCATTGAACTCAATGGGGCTCACTTCTGATTAGATTGCATAGGATTGTGCTGTCATGGCTAAAGTGTTGGATTAGGAGCTGGGAGATCCAGGTTCTAGTCCCCACTAGGCCATGGAAATCCACTGGGTGACTTTGGGCCAGTTATAGACTCTCAACCCAACCTACCACACAGAGTTGTTGTTGTGAGGATAAAATGGAGAGGAGGAGGATTATGAACACTGTCTTGGGTTCCTTGGAGGAAAAAAGGTGGGATATAAATGCAATAAATAATAATAATAATAATAATAATAATAATAATAATAATAAATATTAGGTATCATGGGTATATGGGACCAGATACAATAAATCACTGAATACCAGTTATTGGAAAGTGTCTATTCCCTGCTCGTGGGCTTCCCAGAAGAATCTGCTTGGCCTCAGTGGGCTGCAGGATACTGGGGTGTATGGTCAGTTGGTGTAATACAGTAGTAGGGTTCTGTCATTTGAATATTGAGCATGTCCCCAGTGACTGTGAAGGATGCAATCCTCAATGGCAAAGGCTGCCTCTACAAGAGAGGTTTAAAGCTCTTTCAAGGCGCTTAAAAAAATGTACCTCTACAAGAACGGAGCGCAAATGGGGCGTAGAGGCGCGTTATCTCTCCGATTATGCGCATTATCGAATGCGCGTTAAATCGCGAGTTTTATTTTGCTCCGTCCGTTAAAGCGCATTTTGACTGTGTGAATAAGCGCTTATGCGCATTAACTACTTGTAAAGCGCATTTTGGACATCTGTTAATGCGCTTCGCCGCCTCTCTCCGCTTCTCGTACAGGGGGATTAGGCGTAAATGCGCTTCTGCGATTACGCGCATAATCGCCTAACCAGGCGCAAAAGCGAATCCTTGTAGAGGGGACCAAAGTTTGGCCGTAACAATGTTACTTCAGCAGCATTGACAGATACAGCCTCCTCAGCCAGAACAACTCTGATACAGAGCCCATAATATATATATATATATATATATATATATATATATATATTCTCCTTACAGCACATTAAACCTCTCCAATGATTGAATTAATCAGCAGAGGATGCACTGCTCATTCATTTGCCTGTGCAATAAACAGGTCTGGCTTATGTCTGGACAACAGCCTGCTGTGTAATTGCCTGTCTGTAGGGTTCTTAAAGACCACAGTAAAAATTATTAATTTTATGTTGACTCAAACCGTCAGACGGTCAGGCAGGCCCTTGCTAAGTGGCGCTTTCCCTGTCCACCAGATACGGAATCTGCATGCTAAAAGTGATGTCTCCGACACACTTTTGAAGCAATGTCTCATGCCTAGAATTCTCAGGCAGTTGAGAGTAACCATTTATTTTCTAAAAGGTAAGAGTAGCATTCCCCAACCTGGTGCCCTACAAATTTGGACTACAACTCCCTGCATTCTTGACCATTGGACAGGCTGGCTGTTTAGATCTGGGATGGGGTGAATCTTCAGTATAAATCTGAGGAACATTCCTGGAACATCTGTATCTTTGGCCATTAGGAGGTATGAAAAGGTAACCAGGGGAAGATGCTTTCAAAATCCACACGTTGTATTGGCCATGAATATATTTTAAGAGATGGACTTTGATAACTTTGCTGTGAAACTTACCCCTTCCCTCCTACCCACCCCATCAAATTCTCTTTGACCTCTACCCTTTACTGAAAACCAAATTGGCCCAAATAGTTCAAGCTAAGCAGGAGTTTCTGCCAAAGAAGGGGAAAAACCCTCTACATATTAAAAGCCATATTTCAACATTCCATTTCACCCTGATGTAACTCAGGGAGTCTCTACATTAGGGGAAAAACATACCCTTACCAGCCTTTTTCTCCTTGGGTGTTTTCACATTCACTACAGGCTTCTTTAGACCAACACTGACCACTTGATTTATAATTGAAAACTTCCTCTCTGGACAATGCTCCATAAAGTTCAATGCAACACTGCCATCTAGTGATGGAATTAATCCCACGATTATTTGAAATACTGCATAATCTCTGTTCCCCCCTTCCCCCAAATGAAAGTACCAGGGAAAAGCGTGGGAGAAATCCTGGAGGTTGACAGCATCTTGTAAAGGACCTGCAAGCTTCTGTGAGTGGCCAATCATGAGCATACAATAAATCGCTCATGCAGAGAAGCTCCAACAAACAGAGATCAAACAAAGGGCTATACCGATTGAGGCTGGCTTGGTTCCAGGTGACTCCCATTAAATTCTAAAGGACAAGGAAAATGGCCTGTTTCCTTCTCCACTGCCAGGCAATAGGGTATACCAAGTAAAGGTTTTAGAGCAGGAGTATAGAACCTCTTTCAGCCCGAAGGTCAAGTTCCATTTTGGTGAACCTATCGGGGGCTACATACCAGTGCTGGGCGGCCCCAATGACAAAAGGTGTCACGACTCCTGATCCTTCCAACATACACACTGGAAAACTGACACAGGACACCCAAAACAATAAGACTTATTTATTACAGGAAATCCCACAGCAAAAGCTTAATGGTCACACCCTTCAGAAAGTTGATGGTCAGTATCTACTGGCGCCATGTAATTCCAGAACAGTCCAAAGCTAAAAACTACAACCATGCCAGAGATCTACACAATGGGTTTCCCCATTGAAATCCCCATGGCTCAAACACAGGGGAAGGGGCTCAGGATTCCTGGGGTCATTCTTCCCAGGCAAAGACAAGAATTCTAGCAAAGGTCCAAATGAATCCACACACAGGCAGACTTCAGTCAACCTAGAACCTTCATTGGGATCTCTGTGCTACATGAGCATGGCTTCATAAGTCTAAGAATAAGTCCATACAAGCAGAGAGTTCCACGGCATACATTTAGCCTTGGTAACTCCATGCTGAACAAGTCCAGGCAGAGAAAATTCCAAGAGTCAGGATCAAACCCAATCTGCAAGCACACTGCGCCGATGACAAGGAAGACACACAATCTACAGCAAAATGAGGGTTCAAAGTCTATGGAAAGCATCACAGTACTTCTCCTGGCAAGTCCTTAGCAATCCAAAATTCCAATTAGAGTGCCCCACAGGCTCAGATGGTGGTTGATCCAAACTGAGAGGGTTTCGGGCAACGGAGATGAGAATGTTCCTAGCATAGGCTCCTCAACTTTGCATCAGCTTAAAATGGGGAGACATGACTGTAAGATACCTACTCTGGACCACTTGACAGACAAGGGCTTTTTGGCCTTTCAGCAAGGCCTCTGTCCGAAGAGGGTTCTCTGTCCGGCCCTCTAACATTGGGCTAGGTGACCATATTTTGGAAACCAAAAAGGAGGACAACATGGTCGGCTCCCAAGGGAGCAAGCCTACCAACATATCTGGCCCCAGGGGGCACGTTCAGAACCGGGGGTGGGTGGGTGTCCACCTGAACATAGCCTTGGTCACTATCTGATTTTACAACACACAATTAAGACAAATCTGTTCTACATAACATCTTAATGTTAAAATCACTGAAATAAAAAACAACGTATCTGAAATTAAGTTCACTTACTCCTACTTTTGTAGCTTTTACTGTACTTTGAAGCTTTTGCTATACTCTGTGTGATACATTTTCCCCTTCCCTCAAATATCTTTTCTGACTGTATCCTCACTCCGCTGCAAACTGCTGCTGCTTTTAACAGGGCTTGCTGCCGGCTGGCTGGCTTTTTTATTTTTAAATTTCATTTTTTTAAACCTTATGCATGATTGTCACAAGTTTCTTTACTCTAACATTAGGGTGGGTGTTATGGGCGGCAGACACTACTTCACCCATTCACACTTCTCACTTATATACATTAGCTTCTCAAGGCTTGCACGTTGACACCACTTCTCACATACAGATTTTGAACTCCTGTCTACTTTCTGCACAAACACGCAACTCTGAGACACTCTTTCTAATGCCCTGCATTGCCTGCCAGCACCGTAGGGCCAAGTTACAACAGGTGTCTCTGGATTGTCTGTGCAGCCTCTGTTGTCTCTCTAAGTCATTGCGCCAAACCAAAGCCTCCAGCCTCAAGCAATCTCCCTCTCTGCCAAAGTTTCCTGATGGTCCAGCCAGGCTGCACACTTGTAGCCAGAGGTATTGCTTATTGTTTGGTCATGTCTGGTGACTCTTATTTTTTAAAAAACTCCACTGCCAGCTGCCTCCACCTCCTCTCCTCCTGCACACCTGCTCAACTCTGATGCACTCTTAAAACACTCTGGGTGGCAAGCCAGCCTCTCAGGGCCAAACTACAGGTGAATCTGGGTTGCCTTCAGCCTTTATCTGCCTTATGCCAGCCAGCCGACATCTCCAGCTTCCAACCCTCAAACAATCCCCCCTCTCTCTCTGCCAAAGTCTCCCAACAGTCCAGCCAGGCTGTGCACTTGTACCCTGTGGCTGGGGGTAGGGCGCCAGCTTATAGCTTGGTCACATCTGGTGACTCTTGTTTTTTAAAAAAATTCCGCCACCAGCCACCTCTTTCTGCACCAACACTGGACTCTGAGATGCTCTTAAAAGGCTCTGTGTGGCACGCCAGCCTCTCAGGGTTAAGCTACAGCCGTCTCTGAGTTGTAACTCTGTCTGAAACTGATACCAGCCAAAGCCTCCAACCAGCCAACATGTTCACCAACACTTGATTCTGAGATGTTCTTGAAAGGTTCTGTGTGGCATGCCAGCCTCTCAGGGTTCAGCTACAGCTATCTCTGAGTTGTGTCTTCAGTCTAACTCTGTCTCTAAGAGATATGCCAGCCAGCCCAAGCCACAAATCTATTTTTCTCCGACATACACTTCAAATGTTCTGCATTGCATGCCAGCGGTGCAGACAGAGCCTAGCTCACAAGCTAACAAAGTGAAATGGAAGGGAAGGGGTAGCTGCATTGACCCATCTGTGAACTGAAACATGGCATGGTATGACCCAGGAGGATAGTTAATTCCTTCCTCTGTGCTGTTTTCCTACTGGAAATTACCCTTCTCCTTACTATTTGCCTTCATTGGCAAAACCAATGAGGGCACACAGGGCTCTGCCCATAAATTTTACCAGAGGGCCAACTAGCAGCTTCCAGGAGAGAGTCTTTTAATGGGAAAATGGCACAAAGGAATGTGTAAATTAACTATTCTCCCCCAGTTCTACAGTCCCAATTTAGACCCCCTCCCCAATTTTTGTAAAAGAAAAAGGTGTTGGGAATTCAAGTCATTGTCTAGTTTGACTTTTAGGGCTCCTCTCAATGAGTGATGTTTTGCATGCTCCTGTTTGGCCACTGATGAAAATTTGCAGCTCTTTTACATGATGTCGTCAACAGCCAGGATGTTTCCTGTGGGGTCAGTGAAAAGAACCATGTTAAAAGTGTTAACTTCCTGAAAAAATCCGGACCTTCCATCACCAGATGATGCCATCTCAATGGAACTGAAAGGAGGGGAAGTTTGAATTCAAACCACATGGTCATCCTTCTCCGCCCATATAATGCAGCCCATAAGAATCACACCAAAAAGCAGGAATCACAAACACCCAGGGTAAGCAACGTAATTTCGCTTTAATGTAAAGATGAACTTAGGATATACTTAAACATGCCCACATTGAAGTGATAGGATGCCATTCACAGCTGTGTGGGGAAAATCGTAAAGCATTACTGTTTTAGTAGGACAAAGAAAGATTCGTCTTCTACCCTGTGGGGTAGGAAGTCATCTCAAGCAGTAGGGTGCCTTGCAATATACCAGCCCATTTTTTTGCCTTCCTCTTCAGAATGCTGACAATTTACTCCTCCTCCTCCTCCTCCTCCTACTAAATAACAATAAACTATTTCCACAAGAAGTTCTTCTAAGGAGCATGGCCAGTTAAAATCGTTCTCTCCTGCACTGCCACCAGATGATACATTATAATTGAATGGCTTTGGATTTTTACAAATCGCCTCCAGCATTCTGCTCAGTCCTGGAGAAACACTTTTGAATTCCAACTCAGCACAGTGGAGCAGCAGAGGTATAAACGTGGACACCGTTTGATGCATTCTGCTAGGGGGATTTTTAAATTAGAACAATATAAGGTTACAAACAACCAGATGGTCTTCTGTGGTCACTCATAATAGTTAATTCAATTAACCGGGAGCAGTCTGTCTGTAATTGAGGTAGTAGCTGAGGGGTCCATTATCTCCTCTTGTACCTGTAATTTCCATTGTAAAGTGGCTAATTGCATGGTTATGGACTAATCAAGTTGAAATTTACATTAATTATAGTAAGAATATGCTTGTTGGCCTTAGAGTATAAGTAAAACATGTTAGTGTGTTATTGTTGTATAGGGAAAACAGAGATATTTGATTTGACTCCCGGAATTCTTTGCTGTTCTACTAGGCAGACTCAGGGTTCTATACCCAAATTCATTTTTAAATTTTTAGACTGCTGTCTGTGGAAACAAATGGCCCTGGTGAATGTAGAGTTTCCCTACCAATGAAGAATAAAACTGCATCAAAAGGTAACAGAACGAAGAAAGGGAAATTGGTTCAAGCTCTAGGCTGCCTCTACAAGAGAGGTTTAAAGCTCTTTCAAGGCACTTAAAAAAATTTACCTCTACAAGAACAGAGCGCAAATCGGGCGTAGAGGCGCGTTATCTCTCCGATTATGCGCATTATCGAATGCGCATTAAATCGCGAGTTTTATTTTGCTCCGTCCGTTAAAGCGCATTTTGACTGTGTGAAAAAGCACTTATGCGCATTAACTACTTGTAAAGCACATTTTGGTCATCCATTAATGCGCTTCGCTGCCTGTCGCCGCCTCTCGTGCAGAGGTATTAGGTGTAAATGCGCTTCAGTGATTATGCGCATAATCACCTAACCGGTCGCAAAAGCGAATCCTTGCAGAGGGGACCTAAGACAAAGAGCAAATGGTTTGACTTTGATGTAGACTAGCATCAAACATAGCCCTATGAAGGCATTCAGCCAGCTCATGTGAGGGATAAAAGTGAGGAATAGACCTGAGTGTGAAGGCAAACTCCACCCCCAATGTCCCCATCTCGTCAGGTTGAGGAGGAAGGTTTGAAGTGGGAGGTCTACTCATGTTCACTTGAATACCAGTAGAAGCCTTCACGTGATTGGTAGCCCTGCTTTCAGGGCTGCTAAAATGGCAACATCCTAGGTGCCAGGAATGCCTGCTAGGATGCCTAAAATACTTAGTCAGGATGTCAGGTGTCATGGAAACTACATCTCCCAGGAGTCCTTGTACCTGAGACACTGTCGTGAGCATGTGCAGTGGAGTCCTAGGTAAAGGAAACCTGGAACATGTAGTTTCTAGGTTTCTAGGGTTCACAAACTCTGTGCTGTAAAAATAACCCAGTCTCCTTTTATCCTCCATCCAAGCCATTGCATGAATCTTAAGATTTAACTGAATGTTATAACTGGCTTGCAGACTGTCTGTGCTTTTCCGTTGCAGGCTTAGCCCTTGTCAGCTGAAATAAACGATTGGTCTGTAAGCCTATTTAAAGCTAAGTACTCTTCAGTTAACATAACTGTAAATCACACTGCAGGTGAGTTGAAGGCACAAATATAATCCCTAAAGATTGTCACAGTGTACTCTATCTTTTAGTCAGCATTAACTATTTCTGGCAGTGTTTTTACACTAATGAGGAATCGTTTGATGTTATAGCAGAATATGGAAATACACTAACACCTCTTATTTAATTATTGGGGCAGTTTGAAAATGTTCAAGTTAATCAAATTATTAATGTCAATACTTCATTTACTTACCTGTTTTTGGGAGGGGAAACTTTTGCAATCTATTTAAATAAAATACGGCATGACAGAGTAAAGAAAGTGCAGATACTCAGTGGGAAATAATTTGTGCTAGTTTTGATTTAATGCAGTAATCTTGCCAGTATTAAAAGAACTCTGCTGGCTGCCAGTCCATTTCTGAGAATAATTTGAAGTGACGGTGCTTACTTTAAAGACCTATATGGCTTAAGACAGAGGTTCCAGATCCCTTCAATGCCTATTCCCATTCTATCAACTTTCCCCAACTTTTGAAGTCATTTTCAGATTATATTTTAGGATTGCATTCTTAATGTTTTTTTTTTAAAAAAACAAGACTATGTTTTATTTGCATTTTATCTTGTTTTTGTATTTCACCATGGAAGCTGAGGAAGTTATATCTGCTGTAAGATGGATAGCAATCAGAATGAAAACTTTCTCAGGGGTGCCCCCCCCCCCATTTCTTGAATTTCCTTCCCAGAGAGGCTCACCTGGCGACAACATGGTTATTTTTTTTATACCAGAAAAAAAGTTTTAATTTCCCCAGGTTTAACTTGTATATGAAGGGATTAAAGCACAAGTCTATGCATGGATACTCTGAAGTTAGTCTCATTGTGATCAATGGGACTTATTCCAAGATGAATGTGTTTAGGATTAAAGTCTTAATACATTTAAAAAAATCTTTATCTTTATTATCTTGGTTTTGTATGCTACCTTGGAAGTTATGCTGAAGGGTGGTATAGAATTTATTTTAGGGATAGACAGATGTGTCAAGCTTTGCAAAGGTTGTCTTTTTCCATCATGTCCAATTTCTGTACTGGACTGCAATTTTTTTAAAGTCTGCATGACTATGTGTATACATTTTCATGTGCATTAAAAATGACAACTTGCACGTTGCATGAGTTTCCCCCCGGATGTATGCAGTTTTGTGCACATCTTTGCAAATATAATAATTTAATGGGTTTTTTTTAAAAAAAATAAAAACCTTTTGTATACATTTTTTTGAAATGTACATGTTTTTGTATGTGTTTTGTTAACTGCATCACCCAGTTTAGGAAATCTATGGCTCTTGGTTGGAAATTACGTTCTGGTTCATGTTTCGGTTCAGGAAGTGCGAATTTAGTAAGTTTGTATTGAAAAGTGAACCAAACAAATTTCTCACCCATCTCTAATTTCTTTCAATGAATGACTGAATAAAATGTAGATAGGATTGCCAACATTTTTACTGGTCATCACTCCTGTGCTTGTAGTAGCAGCTTAATATGCAGCTACTATTGCTATATGAAAATGCTTACTTCTAGGCTGTGAAAAGTTTTCCTGGCCAATTTTCAGACGGTTAGGCTACTGTCAAAGGCACAAGAGCAAGCCAAGTTTAATTTTGGCTGGTCACTTGGCAACCCTAGTGGTCTGGTAGGAATGAATGTACACTTCTGCAAAGGATTGCCAGCTACAACCTGGAGATCATGAACATATGAAGCTGCTTTATACTTAGTTCGGCAACTAGCTTTACCAGCTCACCTACCTGAGAGAGTCCAGAGTTTGGCCTCAGGACTTCATGCATGCAAGGCATTTGTTCTACGAGCGAGCTATGACTCTCTCATGAATGTAGCACCTTTTTATTTTTGCATTTATCCATTATTTATTTCATTTCTATACCGACCAATAGCTGAAGCTCTCTGGGCAGTCCACAAAAATTAAATCCACAAGGTACAATATAAAATATGGAAGCTTAAAACCACAATATAAAAGCGCAGCTGGAATAAAACCTAACAGCAATGCAGATTCAAAATACAGATTTAAAACAGCAGAACTACCTTTAAGAGCAACCCAGCAGTGGGCAGAGTAACCCAGAGAGCAGAAAACCTTGACTGCCCATGGTAGTCCACCACCCAAGAGAGCCACCCATGGGAAGGATCTGCCAGTGCATCACTGCCAGCAGAAACCAGTGCTTGTGCAACATCAACACTTCTAGCTAAAGTGATGAGCTCCCTGAGAAATCAATTCCACTAGTTGTGTTGGTTTCCCATGGGATCTTGGTTCTAGACCCAGAAGCTCCTATCATAAACTGAATTTATTCACATTAAGCTTACACATACAACATTAGTCCAATATGAAATTATTTCTAAATAAACAAATTTTTCATATATATTTTTAGAGAGCACATGCATTATTCCTTAACACGCCGGAGGTTTCTGCCGAAGAAATATGCTATGCATTTGCATCTGTTATATAGAGACTCTTTCAGACCGTAGCTTCATTTGATGAAGAGCTGTCGCCTTTTCAATAGAAATTGTGGCATGGAGTATCACGAGGCACCAGGCACTTGCATTTCATGTAGTTGAGGTAGGATCAATTAATCTTTAGCCCAGTTTCCCAAGCAGAAGATTTTTTGGACAGTTCCGATAACAATCCCCAGTTTTTCCACATGTAATAAAATCCAATGTATTTTCTCAGCCTTTGGAGATCAATGTTTTCCAGAAGATGGCACTACAGATACAACCTAATGGCAGAGCCATGAGTGTGATGTCTTTAAGATCTAGAGTAGGAGCATCAACCTGGTGCCCTCAGATATTTTGGACCAGCGGGCATTGCTAAAGGTTAGGTATTGTTAAAGGTCAGGCATTATGGGAGCTGTGGTCCAAAATATCCAGAGGGCACCAGGTTGTTTACCTTGATTTAGAGTGTGCTATCAGGTATAGAGAGGGATATTGTCATGTAGATCTTGAAGAAAGAGAGGTACCCAAATTGCATAAGGGGATACTTGTGTTGAAGCAACTTCTGCAGGTGAAAGAATATGCAACGTTTGAAGTACTCAACACATATCCTCCTGTGTAAGAAAAGATCTGGATTTTGTATTAGAATCTCTGGCCATGTCTACAGCAGGCAGTTATCCCGGGGTCGTCTCTAGGTCGTCCCTGTGTGTCCAAATGATGCACAGGGGATCCCGGAGTCAACTGGGGATGACCTAGAGATGACCCCAGGATAACTGAAAGGGATACCCTGGGTTTTCCGTGGTCCCAGGACAATCCCGAGGACTGTGGTTGGTGTGGCACATCCGCCCAGGTCCTCCAACGGGCACCGAGCTGTATGGAGTAGCTCTGTGCCCATGGGGTTGGGGTGGGGGCAGCAATTATGCCATCCCTGGGATGGTGGGGAGGGGGTTGGGCACAGGGTTTGGCAGCGGGGGGGGGGGGTGTTTGTACTTACTTTTTCATCGTGTGCAGCTCCTCTTCTAAACAAAATGGTGGCTGCAATGTCCTCTTCCCTTCCGGGACGTCGCACTGCTGTATATATGCTGGGGGAGGAACACAGAAGCAGGTAAGTCCGTGATCCTCCCCTCTCCCTCCCTCCCGTTACACGCTTAGCTGTAGATGAGCCCTCTGTTTTATCATATGTTTTCCTGTCCACAAATGACTATAGGACACTGGGGAGCCAATGAATACTGCTTGAGCTGTAACAACCACTCAGCTGTATTAGCCTCTTAGTACTATACACCCATTTATTATATGAATGAAATGAAGATTGCAGTGCAAGAAATTATCAAATTCTGTGTCTTCCCCTCCTCTCTCTTCCCCTGTTCCTCCCCTATGACTCATTCTTAAGAAGTCCTCTGGCAGATCTTTTGAAATAATGGCTATACTGAGCAGCATCAGTAGCAAGAGATGGTCCATCCCACGTACCATTTTCTTGAATCATGTGCAATACCTGTGCAGGTGTACACAGCTGGTTTTCCCACCTTAAGGATGCATGTTAAAGGCTGAAAATAGGCCTCTCAATAATTTTTTCAAGGGAGGGCTGTGACTTCACACATTCAACACATACAATACTGTGGGTTGAGGAGAGAATAGAAAAGAAAGCATCAGAAATCTTAGTTCAGGAAGAAGGTATCAACTCAGGTGAGGAACAGTTCAGCCAAAGGTCAGCATCAAGAGTATTACTGCCCCCCCTAAATTAGGGATGGATAAATGTCAGTTTCTCTCTGTTCCTTGTTTTTTAAGTTGTGAGTTTGGTTTCTCCTGAACCTTGAAAATATTTCTTATCTTGAATTCCTATCTTTAAATTAAATTCATACCTATTTTGTGCCCGTTTCTCTGAATACTCACATTTTTGCATGCAATTTTGCCTAATATACTCACTTTTTTTTTGCAAATATTGTTCCTAATATAGTTTTTTTTTCCTAATATAGTTTTAAACATTATTTTCATGAATATATTCATATCTGTCCACATTTTTGTACACATTTTTGGATTGGAGAACACCATTGCAAGGTTTGGAGGAGAGCAGATTTTGAAGGATAACTGTGTTTCGGTTCATGTCTTGGTTCAAAATTATGAAATTAGGTATGTTCACATTTTAACGTGAACATTTCTCTCCTAGCTCCGCTCTACATTAGGGGTCTCATATGCAGCATCATTGCTTCACACATGCACATACCTGCAGAATCATAAGAATGTTAGAAGAGCTCTCTGGATTCAGAACAAAGGTCCATCTAATAATAATAATAATAATAATAATAATAATAGACCAGCATTCTGTCCCCAGCAGTGGTCAGCTAGATGCCTCTGAGGGCTCAGAAGCAGCACGAGAGGACAATAGCCTTTCACTTTTGTGTTCTACAACCTCTGGTATTCAGAGGTACATTGCTCTTAAACATAGAGGTTTTATTTAGCTGCAGTTGCTTTTCACTCCCTTTTTATCACTGTTACCACTTGCTTGCTTGACTGGCAGACAGCCAGTGAGCAATGAGGCAGTGGCATCTACAGCTCCTCCTTCTCACCACCTCCATTGTCTGGGCCAGAGCAAAAGTCAGGTGATCAAGCAGGTGGCAGTGGTGAGGAAGAGGAGCAAGTTCAGGGGGCTCTTGTCAGTGGGTCCTTGCAGGGCTACGGTCCATCAACAAGTGTCCAACCTTGACACCAGCATTGGTGCTATGGAACAATTATGATATAACTTCTGGAAGAAGAAAGAAATGGATGACCAAGGGGCTGTCTATTTGACTTATTTGCCCTGTGGTGGCTGCGCTGTGGCGCTGCCTTGGTTATATGACACAGCCATCAGTTTGCAGCCACTGCGGGGGTTTTCCCCGAAGTCACGCAATTAAAAAATCTGGGATTTAACCTGACTTTTTCCTTTGAAGTGAAGTCACTACGGTCCTTCCTTGGTGGTGTGACCTTGCATCGGCGTTGTACTGGGGCATTCCAGAGTGGATGGCAACTGCTGATAGGACACCTATCGGGTTGCAGAGAGCAGGAGCGGGCCCGACAAGCTGAATGACTGCTGGAAAGCCCACATTCCCTGCCAGCATGGGGATTTCCTGCCCCCAACCAACAGCTGCGATATTGCGGGATTTTACTGGGAAGGAACAGAAAAGAGCGCCATGAAGACACCCTCCAAATAGTTTTTTCTAGCTACATTCATATCAACCATGGTTGTACATGAATCATGCATGCTTCCAGCTCAAATGGCTATCAACGGATAATCAGCATGCCAATTATTGCCTACAGGTGAATTTTATTTAAAATTATTATATTTTCATTCCAGCGCATTAGACTTCATTGGCACAGAGCCTTCCTTTTTAATTTTTCCATCTCAAATGTAACACCACAAGTACCATCAATATCAGGTTGAAAATTCCCAGTATCTAAATCACAATTAACCTTCAAAAGTAAAAGAAGAAGAAAAAAATGAGAAAGTTTTTTCCCCTTTCTATCAGAGATATACAGGGAATCATTTTGGCCAATTACCTGCTTGTCTGTGTGATGTTTGACAATTTCAAGCACATTCAAAATACAATTAGAGTGCTGTCCTTATCTTAAGCACTTCGTTTCATTCCGTTTTTATTTGTCTTGTTGAAATCAATCTTTTAAATGTGAAGCACGGTATTTTGTTGCTGGTCTGGAAGGAGAAACATTATTGATAAACTGACCTCCAAATTTTTGTTTTGTTACAGAGCACATTAGCATTTTTTTTTAAAGTATCCTCCTCTCAGCATTTGCCCTTCATATGAATTTATGTTGGGAAGTTACTGACTAACTTCATTACTCATCCTCCTCTAATTGCAAGAGGATTAACCATGAAATATTGATCTTGTTCAGATGACATGCTAAGCCACAGTGGTTAAGCATTTTGAGCTAAACATTATGGATTAGCTTGCTATATGAACCATAACTTAGGCCAGAACTACACCAAGCCAGATATAGCAGTATGAAAGTGGTATGAAAGTGGTATATAAACGGCAGGAGCCACACTATTGCTTTACAGTGGTATTGAAGTGCACTGACAACTGTTGGGGCCCATTGACACACACATACCATATACCAGTATATCCTGCTTAGTGCAGCTACTGCCTTTTATATGCTGCTTTCATACCACTGTATCCTGCTTAGTGTAAATTTGGCCTTAGTGTGTTATGTGAACCATTCCTAACCATGGTGGCTACATAACCATGGTTTAAACATGCTCAGTTACCATTTGCTGTGAAAGGGTTATCAGCCTAACCATGGCTTAGCGTGTTGCCTGAACAGGCCCACAATTTCTACAATCCTACCCACATTTCCTAAGAACTTCAGAAGATTCCTGTTGGATGGGGCCGAATTCAATTTCAGAAAAGCTTTTGGGGTCACATTCCAATTGTGGGTGGGGCCAAAGGTTAAAAGGTGTGACCCCAATTAAAAAACAACAACATATTGTAGCTTAAAGCTCTTATTCCCAGTAACTAAGCCTTCAGAGAAGCATTTCAAGCTTTTAGAATGGGGGAAAACTGCACAAAAGCCAGGAAATGGTCAAACCATTGATAGTTGGCGGAAAAGGGGTGTGGCGATCTGGGGAACCCAGGAGGGCTGGTTTGGTCCGCCAATGGCCACTCAGATGCCTCTGAGAGGCTTCCAGCCTATCTACACACGCAGGATAAAACACTTTGAAAACGTTTTGAAAACTGTATATGGAGTGTGTCCTGGGCCCCAACAGTTCTTAAAACTGTCAGCCTATCTACACTACTGCTTTAAAATGGTTTAAAACAGTTTAAAACGGTTTATAACAGTTTTGAGAACTGTTGGGGCCCAGGACACACTCCATATATAGTTTTCAAAATGTTTTCAAAGTGTTTTATCCTGCGTGTGTAGATAGGCTGAGGCAGTAAGCCTATATACACCAGTTGCTGGGGAACATGGGTGGGAGGGTGCAGTTGCACCATGTCCTGCTTGTGGGTCCCTGGTCGACAGCTGGTTGGCCACTGTGTGAACAGAGTGCTGGACTAGATGGTCTCTTGGTCTGATCCAGCAGGGCTTTTCTTATGTTCTTAACCCATAAACAAGGCACTAAGGTAATAGCCATGCCTTGCTGTTACCTCATAGAAAGTGGCATTCCGTGGTTTAATACCTCTGACCATGAGGTGAACATCTGCAATCCAAGACTGTTGGATTTTTAAGACCAAGCCTCTTCTGTCTTGTTTCTGCATGAGCTTGTGATTTATTTATTTTTTTTAAAAAAAACATCGATATGGAAACTTTTAGGGTTTTGGTGCATGTTTTCCCATATGTAGAGGCATCTGTGTGCATGATTTTTTTAAAAAAATGGACACATTTTTCCAGTTACTGTATATTGCTGAAACGTAGCATTGCGCACACTATATATATATATATATATATATATATATAAAATCTATCTATCTATATACACACACACACATATATATTCACAGATTTTGCATACTTTCACCTAATAGCTGCATTTCTTAGCACTTTTTTCTCCAAGATGAACTGCATTGGAAGGCTTGCAAAAATGTGGATGTCAGAACGCAGCTCTGCATCAGCTCACTGAATGGTTCAAAAGGTGCAAATTGGGTAACTCTGTAAAGCAACAACAG
The DNA here is from genome assembly GCA_029215795.1 of Anniella stebbinsi. Classification (NCBI taxonomy): domain Eukaryota; kingdom Metazoa; phylum Chordata; class Lepidosauria; order Squamata; family Anniellidae; genus Anniella; species Anniella stebbinsi. The sequence continues at coordinate 15,353,201 of JARDYH010000002.1, read as the reverse complement.
CAACCCAAAACCCCCAAACCCATACATCTCTTCCTCTAGTAGAATAAATTTCTCACCATTCCCTATTCTGAACTAGAATTTAGTTTGTGTTTGTGTGTGTATATGTATTGTTCAGTTTGCACTTCGATAAAAACTTCCTGAATTAATATATGAAGTGGAACGCAATTAGCTTTCAGTATTCACCCATCTCAGAATGTTGTGATACAGTTCCCCGAACAAAAAACTATGTACAAAATGTATGTATTAGGGGAATGTGCACACAAAACAAATGTATATCTTAGTAAAAATCCCCACACAAAATGATGCTATAGTTAGGAAAACTGCTTGCAAAAAAATGTGTATATTAACTAAACCTGTGTACAAAAAACAGTATTTATTAGGAAACAATGTGCATAAAATGCATATGAAGTTTTGTGTCAACTTAAAAAAGAAGATGCCGGATGAAGTTCAGACACCATAAATGAAAAATGAGAAGAAACTGAAATTGATGGATTGATCCATCCCTACTTTAGCACAGAAGTTCCATTTAGCTATTTTGGTAGGTTAGGGTGGTCATGTGTTCTACTTTACTGACCTTTGTTTTGAAGTCACCTTCTATTTGAAGGACTGTCCAGTCTGATTCCAGGATAAAGATAAAGAACCATCAGAAGGAAGTGCTGGGTTCTGAAGTTGCCAATCAACAGTACCTGGGCTTAGGGATATCCATTGCAGGGGAATCTGGTCCTTTTGGGGCTCGCTGGATTTCCACAGTGCCCCTTACTCAGCTTGCATTTGTGAGCTGAGTTGTGGGTTTCCCCAGAAATCTGGGGACTACTTTGTTTTTTAAAAATGTGCATAAATAGACATTTGCACGAAATGCTGGTGCAAACTGCATAATTTGCACAGTTTGGGGCTGCAATTTCTGTAATTCACGCACTTTCAATTTGCGCAAAAGTCTATTTACACATTTTTTAAAAAAAGAAAATCCGTCAGCTGGCCTCACTAGCTGTGGGCGGAGTCAGGCTAGCTGGTGGAAGCTCCAGGGGGGTGTGGGGAAGTCAATGAAAGCTTGTTGAGTTGTCATCCTCCCCCCAAGTCATCCTCCCCCCCAATCCAGATTCTTCTTACATCCTTACCTGGGCAGCAAACTGAGCAGGCACATGTGTCACATGGTCACAGTCTTCACTATTGTGCGATGTCTTATATTTCTATTTAAATTATAGTATTTTTTCTAAATGCACACACACTTACACACACATATGTAAATAGCAGTATCTTTTATGTCCTTCTTGAGGATTAAAATATGCCATAACAAATTATTTGGTACGTCAAATTTTAATCAAGGCTAACTAAAGTTGGAAAATGATACAGTTTTCTCTCTGGAAGCCACTCGACCCTGAATAAAACAAAGACATTTTAAGTAATTCAGAACATCTCCAAACAATTTGTATTATCATATCATAAACACTCTTTGATGGCATCTCTGTCTCTCTCTTTAGTCTTCCTTTTTTTGGGGGGGGGGGCTATGAATTATTAAGATGCAAATTCTATGTGTGTTGTAAAGGAACTTGATAGTGTGTGAAATTAAAACTACAGGCAGTTAAATTATTGATAGGAAATCAAATAATACATTTTGTAATCGCATAACACTTCACATTTAGATGACTTTTCTATAACAAATTTATCATGATATGCCTGAGCACCTTTAGTGGAAACAATTGAGACAGTTCAGATTTCACATCCAGGGCAAATGGGATGTGCCGCGTTTCAAAGGCCATTCTCAGACAAAAAAGCATTAAATTAAATTGCACCTTTGCTTTGTAATGTGACTCCGTCTACGTTTACAGTTCCAGTTTTGTCTCTTCTTTTTCTTTTTCTTTTTCTTTTTCAGTTTCTTTTCTTTAGATAACTGCAGCAATCACTTCTTTCAAAGATACCAACTGAGACAGCTTCAATACGATGCCCTGGGAGCAAGCCCCATTGAATCTGATGTCTCTTACTTCTGAGTAGAGATACCTACGTCAGGGGTGGGGGAACTTTTTTTGGCCTGTGGGCTGAATTGGTTCTGGGCAAACATGGCACAGGTCTCATGCCAGCAATGGGCGCGGCCACACCCAAAGTGGGCGGGGCCACCCCCATTTGCTGGCATGCAGTTCAACATAATTGACCAGACCCCCCCCCTTCTCACCACCCACTGCCTCCCCCAGACTTTTAAGAAGCCTCCCCTGGTGCCAATGGAGGCTTTTTAAAAGCCTGATTCCAGTGGGGGAAGGGCATTTTTTTAAAGGGATCACAGCATTGGGAGGGTTGGGTCCCCAGCAGTGACACCCCTGCTCAAATGTCCTCCCATGTTGCAATTTCACTGTAAAAGCCTCCATTGGCACTAATTTTAATTCTTATAATATGTCTATATGCCACCTTATAGTAAAATGTTCTCAAGGTGGCTCAGACAATTATTTACATTCTTAATGTAACCCACCCCAAGAGCTTGGTTTTAGGGTGGCATATAAATTCCTGCAATTAAACAAACACAGGCCCCACTGGGTCAGGGACTCCTGCGTGGACTCCTTCTGGAAGCGTTCCTTCCTGATTTAGAACTGTAGCAGAGCTCAGCATTGTCAAATATTGTCAAGTGTACAAGAGGATCCAGCAACAACTCTCAGAGCCACCACAACCACTACGCTGCCCCTACACCTCCTTGCTGCTGCTGACTTTTCACCTGTGTTCTCTGAATGAGCTCAGAGAATGACAGAATTTAGCAGAAGGGTGGCTACTTAAGCATCATCATCAAAAAAAAAAAGAGGAAATGCATTTCTCCAAAAGAAGGAAGAGGACCGAAGACTGCACCACTGCTCTTCACAAATACCTATTCCAATCCAAAATATGTTTTCCTTAACAATAAATATTTAACTGCCCACCCCCAACCCCAGTTGGAAATAAGTGCTATAGCAAGAAAAGATGTAACTGTTAGTGATGTCGTAAAAGTAACATGTAGCTGGTCCTCAGTAATGTCAATGCTGACTTGCAGCATCTTCCCAGGATTTCAGCTAGGAGTCTCTCTGTCAGGGTTCCTTCTATGACCTGGAGCACCTGAGCGGCTCCTTAAGGATCTCTTGCCTCCTTTACAGTCCCACTTTCCTTCTTTTTACCTTCTCCTTCCCAATAATGTGGGGCTTGGGCTGTAGGCGTGGGGAGAATGACACTCCAGTCACATGTGGCTTAACATAACAGTTTACTAATAAAGTCAAGCAAGCAACTTACAACTAAAGGCATTTAGTCAATAGGGCTGAGTGATACATAAGGCATTGGCTGCCTGTACGTTTCCGAGCCTAATTCAAGGTGCTGGTTTTTAACCTATAAAGCCTTACACAGCTTGGGACCACAATACCTGATGGAACGCCTCTCCCGACATGAACCAACCCATACAGTACGCTCAACATCTAAGGTCCTCCTCCGGGCACCTACTCCAAGGGAAGCTCGGAGGACGGCAACAAGGGAGAGGGCCTTCTCTGTGGTGGCCCCCCAATTTTGGAATGAGCTTCCCGATGAGGCCTGTCTGGCACCAACACTGTTATTCTTTCAGTGCCAGGTCAAAACTTTTCTTTTATCCCAGGCATTCTAACAGCTTAAGTTGAGGTTTTTAACTGAAGTTTTGGCCAGGTGTAAAAGTTTAAAATGTTTTAAATATCAACAGTTTTCATGTTTTATGGTTTTAAATTTTGTATATTGACTTTTTAATGTCCAGTCTTATAAACTTTTGCAAACTGCCCAGAGAGCTTTGACTATGGGGCAGTATATAAATGTAATTAATTATAAATAAAAAAGAAACAAAAGTTGCAAAAATGCGAGTTCTTTTACCCTAAACTGCACCTAGACTTCTTCAAGCTGCATCCTTCTGCTCCTTCCTTCTACTCTAGTCTTCCTTCTCTGGCTCTGGTCTTCCATCTTCCCTCTGGCTGCTCTCTCACTCCCTTTATCCTCTCTTTTCCCCAAAACTGAAAGTACTGCTTTAACCTTGAAGAAACGAAACTTAATCAGAGAAATGAAACTTAACCAGGGAATGAATGTTAACTGGAGAAATGAAATATGTCTCTCAGGAATACCCCTTTCCAACAGAAAAAAACCAAGCCTCTAAGGTCTGACTGAAATATCTAGTCTCAGTAGGCCTCAAACTTTCACACTCTCACACCCCACCTAGAGATGCCGGGGAGTAAACCTGGGACCTTTTGCATGAAAGGCAGGAACTCTACCACGCAGCTACAGCCATGCAGGGTGAAGTTTATGACCTGAAGCTGCTCAACTTAGGACATTTTTTTTGAAGCCAAGTGCTCAGCCATGGGAGCTGATTCCTAAAGGTACCATTTCATCTGCGCTGTGCCTCTTAAAAAATGCCCAACCGTTCATAAATATGCATTCTTTTGACAGCTCCTCTTGAGTATTTTTGCTAACAAATCTTCTCCATCTCATGGACGTTTTTGAAAAGTTTCCGGCACCTCCCAACCCTGCCACTTAAAGTCACATGCTAATACACCCCCCTCCCCAGTCTTAGTTTAAATAATCTCTCCTTTCTAATTACAACACTAGTTAGTGTTCTCCTCTGCCCCTGAGGAATGCTTCATGGATTTAAGAAGAATGGTGTGTGGTATAATACATCAATGGGCAGACGTGCTTGGATGATGTATAGTTCCAAGTGCCATCACGCCAGTGATATATGTGAGCTGAGGAACATAAGAATGATGTTGAAAAATGAAGCACATATATTACGAGAGTGTTGACGGATCTTGATGAAATCCTGAGCGGAATCGTTAGTTATATTCATCAGGAGGTACAAGGCATCAACCTGTTTGCAAAATCCCTTTGCCAAAGGTGAATTTAGAACTGGCAGGCTAGTGTTATGGTCCTTACATGTAGGAGGAAATGTGGGTAAGTGCTCCCATCCCCTAGGACAATGTCCCAAGTCGTAGTGCGGCCAAAGACCTAGCCTGAACAACTGGTGCAGCCGCTCAGGACTACGGAGAGCATTTCGTTATTGATTTATTACATTTCCCTGCAACCCTACAAGGCAGCTGGGCTGGGAGATAGTGAGCTCCATCACACCAGCGATTTATCACACTCTCTCCATGCCTGGTATGTGTTTTTGCAGCGTGATACTCACATGGTGTCATCTCGCCTCTTCCCCTCCATTTTCCATCTTATTTTGGAGCAGTGAAAGTCCGTTTCCCCCCCCCCCCCATGTGCAGTAGAGCCGCTACTCCCTCCCATGTATTGCTGTCCTTGCGTGACATCAGACCATCCCATTTTTTGTTGGGTTTGTGTGTGTCGGAGGGCTGACGAAAGAGGAGGGTGGGGCGGTTCTCCGCTCAACTGATCAACCATGAAGGGGGAAGGAGAGAGGGGGCTGAACACCCTGCGCAGAGAAGGCGAGCGTGCCCATGACTTGGTCCCATTCAACTCTATGGTTCTTACTCCTGAGTAGGCATGTCTAGGTTTCCTGACCAGAACAATGTCGGCTTCCCCTTGCCATGCCAACATTGACCACAAACTTCCCCAAAAACGAATTGTATTACTTCTTTTCACTTATATTGTTTAATATGATCTTAGGGGAAAGCATAGTGTGTTGCTTTACAACAATTGAGCAGTTTCAGGCTGCCGTACTATTGTATTTGTGCAGAAATAAATAATAAACAAATTAACTGCAGGGGGAAGTACAACCGAAGGGGTGGGTTGGGAGATTTCACCAGTGTCGTAGTGATACAGGATGAACAGATACATGAGCTGAAATAGCGCAACAACGCACAGACGTGAATGTGCCCAGCGCTTGACTCGCTAAGGAAACAGAGGGTAGGGTGACCAGATAAAATCCAGGTCAGGGCTCATGTAACTTTAACAGTTGTAGAGAAAAGGGAATTTCAGCCAGTGTCATTTGCATGCAATTAGTTCCTGATGAAATTCCCTCTTCATCACAACTGTTAAAGTGGCAGGGGCCCTGCCTTCTTTTGTATATGGTCACTCTAGTATAGTGCCTGCACCTTTAACTGTTGTGATGAAGAGGGAATTTCACCAGGAACTAATTGCATACAAATGACACTGGCTGAAATTCCCTTTGCTCTACAACTGTTAAAGTTACATGAGCCCTGACCTGGATTTTATCTGGTCAGCCTAACTAGAGGAAATATAGTAGCTGTAATGACAGAGTGTATACTTTGTTGACACTCCCTTAGTATTAAGGAGATAGTAATTTGAGGACTTGCCCTAAAGACACAAGGTCTGGACAGTTCAAGAAGTTGTAGTACAAGAGATTCTTAGATGCTCCTTAAAATAAAGTTATATTTTAAGTTCTCTTTCCTTCCTTTAAAGTGCAATTTGATACATATTTAGACAGGAAAAAGTCTTACAATTCCCAGCATGCCCTAAGCACAGCATGGCTGCCTAGGCCATGCTGAGAATTATAGGACCTTTTTTCTGTCTAAACATGCATAGGACTGTGCCCTAAGTCTGTTTTGGACTCAGAAACATGCCCTTATCCTTCATGGATTAGTCTAATGCCCTTTTAGTCAGAAATCCCCTTTTAATAAAGCACAGGGTTGGCTCCAGGTTTGAGGGGGCTCTGGGCAAAGTAGCTACTGGTGAACTCCCTCTTCTACCACAGGGGCTCTGGTGAGGTTATCTGGCTGCAAAGATAGCACTCCAAGAACTTCTGAACGACAATGCCCTAGAGAGATGTTAGCTCAGAGGCATTGTGGGAAATGGAAAGAGTGGGTGGATCCTGGTACTGGTGTGGCACAGGGCAGGCATAAGCCATGGGCCATGGCAGCTACCTAAGGATGACAGGTGCCGATGTTATCTCTGCATGCTCCTGTTAATCACGTGATGATGAGGTGAACGTTCTCCCTGTGGTGGTTGAGCTGTAACGGCTCACTCACATTTCCAGGGTTCCTTCTATGTCCTGGACTCCCTCAGCAAGTCTTCAAGGTTCTCTGCTTCCTTAAGAGGCCCACTTCCTTCTTTTTGCCTTTCCCTTCCCAGTAATATAGGGTTCAGTCTGTAGACATGGGGTGAGTGACACTCCATACACCTTAGGTGTAACACAACAGTTCACGAGTAAAGTAAAACAAATAAGTTACAATTAAAGGTATTTAGTCAATAGAGCTGAATGATATAAAGTCATGAAAAGAAAAGTTGCAAAAATGTAAGTTCTTTTACCCTAAGCTGCTTCTTTCTGCTCCTTCCATAAACTCTGGTCTTTCTCTTACCCTGGTCTGTTTCCTCTCTTTCCTCTGTTTCCTGGCTGGCTCTTTCATTCTTTTATACCCTGTTCCCTCAAAACAGAAAGTGCTGTTCCCATTCTAAACAAATGAAACTTAACAGGAGGAATGAAACTTAACCAGGGAAAGAACCTTAACTGGAGAAATGAAACTACTCCTCTCAGGGATAACCCCTCCCAACAGAAAACCCCAGGCTTCTAGGCATGAGTTTATTACCTTGCATCTCCCAAACCTTCACAACATGTTTTGCTGCAACCAGAAGGGATGAACGTGTGCAAGTCCTCAGAACAAACTTTCCCAACCCGGCTGGGGGATGATTGAGTTCTACTCCAACACGTGTAGAGAGTGCCAGATATGGGAAAGTTGTACATACCCAGGTCCTGGCAGCTTAAGATATTTCTCTGTTCGAGGCCGCAAAGGCCTTTTGCTCCACTTTCCCCCTCTCTGATGGGAGGTGATTGATGATAAGGTAGATAATAACAGTCCGAGAACAGGAGATGTACCTGTTTGATTACTGTTGCAGAGATGGGTCAGCAGGATCTCTGCAACAGCAATCAAACTGGTAAGTCCATTATTATCAACCACCTCATATGATAGATAGCCCTGTTTCTTGTTAACAGCCTCAGTAAGGTTTGCGGCCCGTGTGACCTAATTCTGGATGTCACAAATGTATACACAGCACTGGCAAGTGGTGTGGCATAGTGGCTAAATAATCAGGGGGTCTGTGCCCCTGCCACGAATTCAGTAAATGCAAGCCAAATTATTTCAACCTCAGCCCGTAATTACAGCATGGAAAAAATACTACTACTACCTTACCTTATGAGGATATTGTAAGGATTCATGACATAAGATATATGAAAAATAATTTGTAAAAGACATGACATCATGGTAATAATGATCTTAATTTCTTAGCTCCTGATTGCTTTGCACTCAATGATTTATACAACTGAACATGCTCAATACCTCCATTACGGCTGCATCCAGACTTAGCTATGACGAGTCTGGATCCTATTGAAATCAATGGGACTTGGGCCAGATCTACACCAAGCAGGATATGACACTTTGAAAATGTTTTGAAAACTGTATGTGGAGTGTGTCCTGGGCCCCAACCGTTGTCTCTACTGTTATAAGCAAGGATAAGGAGGGAAAAGAACCGTAAACTGGCAACAAAAGAGGAGGCAAACTCCAGTGCTTGAAATGGAGAGGAAAATCTCTACTGAAGTTTTGCTGGTTTTGGAATTAAGAAATTGAATAGCTACATATACAGCTCCTGAAGAAGCAGACTCCTCCGAAACACACTGAGCATAAGACATTTTCCCTCTACTGTTATAAACTGTTTTAAAGCAGTAGTGTCGATTCTGCTTAAGTCTAGATCCAGCCCATTATTTTTAGGAGTTCAGTCTGTGCTGCTCGATATGTGATGAGTTTTTCACACTGCAAATCACTTCTTGATGTTGCATTCAGAACAGGCACATGTGAACTCATCCTTGGACCTCCATCACACCTAATCTCCTGCCCCCCTCCCCCCCCCGGTTTGTCTCCACATTTTTTACCTCTGAGGCAAAAGCGCATCAAGCTTATGATCCCTTTCACCTGAATAGCTGCTCTTTTGCTCCTTCACTCGTTTGCTCTTTCACTCCATTCCAACCAGCCCCTTCTCTTTCTCCCTTCAGTCAGGTCATGTCAGATGAGCACTTCAACCAGATCGCCTTTCTGCCAGTCAAAAATGGAACGACCCTTTAGTCTGGCTCTTTGGGGGGCATGGAGGGAGTACAATCCTGGCTCTGCAGAGATTCAGGCATTGTATGATTTTAAACAACGCTTTTGACTCTGGGATGCAAGGTTTGGGTTTTATATTGATTGAGACTTGGAGTCGGCTGCTGGGTGAGATCGCTTTCCCCTGCCAGGACCTGATGCAATCCATTCATGTCCCCAGTTCCTTTAAAACTACACGGAGGCTTAGGGTGCATTAAATGCACTTAGGGAAAATAATCCAGACTTTTAACGTTCTAGGAAAGGCTGGGGAAGAGGCGGGGTGTCAGCAGGACAGGCATGGCGGCATGTGAGTACCGTACTGCAAATCTGCACACCAGGCATGGCGAGAGTGCACAAAATCGCTGGTGTGATAGAGCTCTTGGACTTGTTACTTCACTGCCCCCCCAACTGGTGTTTTCTGATGTGTGGTACTACGATCCCCAGCCGTCACATCCACTGACCATGCTGACTGGGGATGATGGAAGTTATCTAGAGGGCACTGGTTTGGGGGAAGGCTTTTACAAAAGTACCCAATATGGTAACTTGCCTTTTTTAAAACAAACAAACGTGTTGGCCTGGATCGAGAGAAAATTGTGACCTTCTAGAACAGGGATGGGGAACCTCTGTTATCCCGAGGGCCAAATTCAGTTTCAGAGAAGCTCTTGGGGGCTACATTCTACTGGTGGGCAGGGCCAAATGCAAAAGGGGTGGGGCCCAAACACAAAAATTACTAGCATCTTTTAGCCTAAAGCTCTTACTGCCAATAACTCAGCCTTAGGAGAGGTATTTTAATCTTAGAATGGAGAGGTGGGAGAAAACTGCGCAAAAGCCAGGAAGCCACCAAAAAATCAGCAGACAATCTGTGAGGGACCCCGGAGAGCTGGATTAGGCCCACGGGCCTGAGGTTCCCCACTCATGATCTAGGGGCACTTGGGAATTGGGTTTCTCCAAGAGCATTCACTGACCCTTCCATGCCATGTGGTAAGTGTGCATTTATAACTGATGGGAATTGCAAAAGCAGTTTAAAGGGCAGAAAGAGTCAAAAGCCCAGAGGATGCAGGGAAATAGTCAAGTGCGATGCCAGCCATAGAATCCATTGCTAATCCACTGCAATGTAGCAAGGCGAAGCGGGATGTTGGGATTTAGGGGAGATACATGAGGGCAGGAATTGATGACTGAATGATGCAGCAATACTTTTTGATATGTTGACCCTGGCATAAGATTGGGGGAGAGGGTGGCCTTCAGTGCTCCCCTTGAGGAGCAAAGCATCTTGGGCCAGCATGCTTGCTGCGATTTGATACCTTCACCTGTTAATACTAGGGCTGTGCACGGACACCCAATCCGATCTGCCTCAGATCTGGATCTGATTTGGATCCGTGCAGAGCCCTCCCTCCCACTCTCCCTGCTCCCTCCCTCACCCTAATCACCCTGCTTACCTGCAGCCTCCTCCGTGGAGGATGCCATGGCGGCTGGCCTCCTCGATGTCGGCCAGCCGCTTTCCCGCTCGTGCTGGCTGATGACACCTCCCGCTGCGACCGGCAAATGTGGTGCTCTAGATCAGGTTTGGATCAACCAATCCACTCCAGATTTGGGATCCGGATCCGTGCACAGCCCTAGTTAATACCTTTGGAGCAAGCAGCTCTGTTGAGGACACTGCCACCATTTGAATTGTGGTTGCTAGCCAAGGCCTTTTGAGTAGAGCGACCACATCACTAGAACTAATTTTGCATGGCCACCTTGTCTCTCATTCCAGGAAAGAAGGTAAAACAACAACAACCAGAAATCCTTTGGAAGGTTTTCATTCCCGAATGAGAGGATATTGTTTTTGCAATGGGTTGTTTGGCTTTTGCTGTACTGTTTTAACCCTGGCTTGTTCTTAAATAGTTTTGAGATTTTAGATGCTGTTTCTACTTGGTTAGCAAGTAGCTTTTGAACTCAGAAGTGGAATGCAAATCTAACAAATAAACAACCCCAGTTGCATGTGGACTTTGCTATTTGCTTCTTGAACATACTAATCTTTCACCTCTTTGCATAGTTCATAACTTTTTATGTATTCTGAATGGTTCTCAAGGAGCCAAGCTGGGTGATAGCTTATATAACTTAATTTCAAAGGTAATTAATGATGCTGCACTCTAATGAGCCTGTGTGTGTTTATATATATCTCCATATATATTAGAGAGAGAGAGAGAGAGAGAGAGAGAGAGAGAGAGAGAGAGATCCATTGTTCCTTGTTCTAAGATAGCCAGGGGAGAATGAGAAAAAGATATATGCCATAGTTAGCAAAAATAATCTAAATAAACAGCAGAAAGCTATTCATGAATTTGCATTTATGTAGCATTTGTGGGTGATTTTTTTGGCGGGGGAGGTAAACTGAAAAAAATGCAATTATTTGAAGCTGTTGGTCTTGGGAAAGACCTGAGGAGAACATTCATAGTTTTATTATCTATAGGTTTTTATTCATCACTATTTGCTCATTAGGACACTGTTTCCTACTGGTTTGCAAAGAAATCAGTTCTAAACAGAACCTGCGGTGCCTAATCAAAATAAGCAAATCATCATTTTGGTGGCATCATTTATTTTCCTTCTCAAACGGCAGCAGAAATGTAATGCCCTTTAATGGTACTTCGGTTTATATTTTATGCAGAATTACTGGCGTGGTGACAAGAAATGTAAGAGAAGAGGGGAAATCTACAGTCCATGCTGTAGTTTTAACAAATACTTTGGCAAGCTTGCTCTATAAATATCTTCAATGTTGCTGTGAAAATAACAAAAAACGAATGGATATAATATTGAGGATCAGGGAAATTCCTAAAAACGTATGCTTAAGTTCCTATGATTGACTTTACGTTTCGCCTGCATAATGCTATGTATTTATTAGGGTTGTCAAATGATTGAAGACATGTTAGCTGATTAATCATCTGCCTTGTAAAGTGTTTCATCAGTTAATTGGTTGAATTTAAATACATTTGCAAAATTCTGAAACCTCAGTATTAGTGCCTTTTTGAAATACTGAGCTATCCAGCTATCCAGCTAGCATACATTATTGGATGGCCTGTATAAATTTAGCAAATAAAATAAACAAGGGTTCACTGTTAGAAGAAAAGGCTTCTTTTTGTTTTCATCCCTTCCAATCCTGAATCAAGGTGGCCTCCTGTTATATGCTCCTCAGTTCCCTAAGTGGTGGTGGGAGGTTCCAAAGGCACTGCTTGCTTGGATTAGTCATATGTGGGTTTATTTACAAGCTGAGGATTCATGGAGGCAGACAATATCTCCTCCATCACGCCAACGTTTTTGTGCACTCTTGCCGTGCCTGGTGTGCGGATTTGCAGCATGATGCAGTGCCTGTCACGCTGACACCCCGCCTCTGCCCTAGCCTTTCCTAGAATGCTAAAAGTTTGGATTATTTTCCCTAAGAGCATTTAATGTGCCCTAAGCCTCTATGTAGTTTTAAAGGAACTGGGGGCTTGAATGGATTGCATCACGTCCTGGCAGGGGAAAATGATCCCTCCCAGCAGCTGGATCCAAGCCTCAATATAAAACCCAAACCTTGAAAGTGTTTTTTAAAATCACATCACACCTGAATCTCTGTAGCAACAGGATTGCACTCTCTTGATGCCCCCAAAGAGCCAGATTAAAGGGTCGTTCCATTTTTGCCTGGCACAAAGGCGGTCTGGTTGAAGTGCTCATCTGACAGGACCTGACGGGAGGGGGAAAGAGAAGCGGAGGGGTGGAATGGCGTTGAGCGAAAGAGCAACTATTCAGGTGAAAGGGATCATAAGCTTGACATGCTTCTGCATCAGAGGTAAAAAAAACGTGGAGGCAAACCGGGGGGGGGGGGAATTAGGTGTGATGGAGGTCTATATGACTTCTTAGCAGGACAGTGTACTGCCCAGAGAGTGAGAGAGTAAGAGAGGAACCTGCATAGCCAAAGGTGCCTCTCATCATCCGGCTAGCTCTCTATGGTTCTCCCCATGGCCCTATTCACACACGGAAGGGGAGAGGATGGCTAGGGTAACTACGGAATGGAGTGAGTTAGCAAAACCATGATGCTTGTGCCTGTCACATGACTGGGGAAACGTACAGCGCTGCGCGGTTCCTTTACCTCTCCCCACTCTGTGGTTACTCCGTTGTCTTCCTGCTGCTTCAGGCACATATCCCAGTGGCCGTTGCGGTGAGAATCAGATCACGCTGGATGCTGTCGTTGGCGCGCAGTGATCTTGACCATCGAGAAAGTCCACGCTGGCTAGAGCTCCACTGGAAGTTGCAGACAACTGTGTGGTTGCCCACATTGATGTGCAGAGTGGCTGTTTTAACCACTGGAGGTCCCGACAGGGCCCCCCTTAACCCCACTGCAGCACGGTGGTTACCCAGGGTGGTTTATTAGCCATTGTTGTCAGTTTTTCTCCCCTTACCCAGATGCGCTAAGCCACTGGGTTAGGCTGACCAGATAAAACCCAGGTCAGGGCTCATGTAACTTTAACAGTTGTGGAGAAAAGGGAATTTCAGCCAGTGACATTTGTATGCAATTAGTTCCTGGTGAAATTCCCTCTTCATCACAACAGTTAAAGGTGCAGGCACTATACTAGAGTGACCATATACAAAAGAAGGCAGGGTCCCTGCAACTTTAACAGCGGTGATGAAGAGGGAATTTCACCAGGAACTAATTGCATACAAACTGGCTGAAATTCCCTTTTCTCTACAACTGTTAAAGTTACATGAGTTCTGACCTGGATTTTATCTGGTCAGCCTACACTGTGTCCATACTGGAAAGCTTCAGGTTGAGGAAGCTGGTCCGTCTCATTCCACGTTTCTCTGTTTCAAACTGGAATTTCATTCTCATGGTTCCCAAACAGTGAGTTTCAGACTCTCTACCCCCTAGCTCATCTCTCCCTACAGCTCGAGTGGAGTGGGAGTTGCCTCGCCCTCCCCTCCCCCAGAGCACCCGTGATATCTTGAAATCGTGGCCTGGTTCTCATTTAAGCACTGCGCTGGTGGCAGCGAGTGGTGCGGCGGGCGGAGGCGATGAGGGCAGCTGGTGGCGCCGGCAATGGTGGCGGCCGGTGGTGCTGGCAATGCGGCGGCCAGTGCCGAGGGCAGCTGGTGATGAGGCAGCAGGTGAGTGGGGAGAGCCAGGAGAGTGAGATGAGTCCAGCAGACTCACCGCCAGCCTTGCTACCAGCTTTCCTGGGACCTACAAGGCAAAGTTGCCTCGAGGGGCCCGAATCTTGCCCCGGCCTCAGCACCGAGGCAAGATGGGCAACCCCCGAAGCACCTTGAGTTGAATCAGGGCTGTTTTGGGGGCTCCCAAATGGTCCCCAAGGCGAATCGGGGGGGGGCATGCACAGCCCGACTGGAAAACATAATTGTCTACAGTCTGTTACAACTCAGACTATATGTTAGGCAGTGCTGCGTGGTGCTTTAATGATTACGTGTATGCATGATCATGCATGTCCGTTGTGCACTTGAGATAAGATTCATCCATTCCCTACTCAAAACCTGGGGAGGAAACTACATGCTGAAGAATGAAGCAATTCCCACTAAGAAGCCATCCCAAAGAAAGAACAACACCTTCACCCAGCACCTAGTGAAACATAGCTAGTCTTCACTTTGCACACAGTTAAACTTCCACAAGATCCAGCAATGGTCACCAGTTTGGATGTCTTTAAAAAGGGGTTGGGCAAATTCCTGGAGGAGAAGGCTATCAATGGCTGCTAGTCCTGATGGCTGTGTGCTGCCTCCAGTAGCTGAGGCAGCAAGTCTATATACACCAGTTGCTGGGGAACATGGGTGGGAGGGTGCTGTTACGGCATGCTTGTGGGTCCCTGGTCAACAGCTGGTTTGTTTATTTATTTATTGCATTTTTATACTGCCCTATAGCCGAAGCTCTCTGGGCGGTTCACAAAAATGAAAACCATGAAATCATTTAAAATATATATATAAAAACCTAAAATAACATACAATATAAAAACACAATCAGAATAAAACCAGAATGCTGGACCAGATGGACCCTTGGTCTGATCCAGCAGGGCTCTTCTTATGTTCTTATAAAAAAGAAAAGAAAAAAGAAAAAAAAGAGGGCTGGGATTCACCAGAAAAAAGTTGCAGAAAATCACAACTCTCACTAGTTATTTGGGACAATTGAACCTCAAAAAAGTAAACACACTTCCTGAAAACTAGGGCTGGTGTAAGACATTCCATACCCAAGACAGCTAGCTGGGCAGCTGAATCTTATTTCGGTGCTGGGTCAAATCTACACCAAGCAGATTATGACACTTTGAAAACGGTTTGAAACTGTTTGCCTGGCACCTACATTATTCTCCTTTAGACGCTGATGATGAGGCAGCTGCCCTCATCGCTTCCGCACCACTCGCTGCCACCAGCGCAGTGCTCAAGTGAGAACCAGGCTGCGATTTCAAGATATCACGGGAGCTCTGCGGGAGGGGAGGGGGAGGCAACTCCCACTCCGCTCGAGCTGTAGGGAGAGATGAGCTAGGGGGTAGAGAGTCTGAAACTCACTGTTTGGGAACCATGAGAATGAAATTCCAGTTTGAAACAGAGACACTTCAGAGCTGACTGATCTCAGCGTACACCGTAGGTTCAAACAGGTGGAGCTGAAGGTAGGCGAGAGGCGGTCAGATCTGCTAGCCTCTTGCCAAAGGCTTCTTCATAGAAATCCTCCTTGAAGTGAAAGGGACTCAGGGAAAAGACCACTGCCTTTGTTGAAAGAACAATTGTCTTGTTTAGTTTTAGCCAAGTGTTAGCCTAGAGTAAGGTTCCTAGGTTTAAACTCTCTTGAGGTGCAAGGAGATGTTTATTTACTGAATTAAGCTTTGAGGATTACTTGGCAGACTTCTTTATTGTCTCGCATTCCAGCGGGAGGGCTTGGATACCACGACACCTAGAGGCATCTGGCTAGATGGGTCTTACTCATGTCCCATAAGTCAGTGTTTATCTTCTGAAGTATCCTGGAGCTACGTGGCTCAGAAGTCAGAGATTTCTCTCCCTAGTAAATGTGATCACATTATTTTGCAAGAACAAAACCTTTTTTTTAAAATTAAGCAATAGGGGTGTTTGTGTGACAGGCAGGGGAGAGGCAAAGGGGAAAGTAATTCCTTGAACATATAGCTGAAATGGCTTGATAATTTTAGCCAAGGCTCCATTTGCTCTTCTATGAATGACAATGGTTTTTTCACAAAAACGTTATTTTTTCCATTTGCAGATCAGGTGCACCTTTTTCTTTCCTTTTTTGAAAACTTAGTGTGGATCTGTAGAGTTCTTGAAGTGCTCAGTTGGCTGGGAAAGGTGGAAATCAAAAGGGGATTTCAATCCAAACAAATTTTTGATGGGGAAAAAAAATCCTCTGTAGAATTGCCCTAGGCAGTCCTTGAAAAGCCACATCGACAGATTGCATTTATTTTGGTGCCGAACACTCCAAACCTCTGTCCCTTGCCACTACACAAAACATGATTGTGTGTATGAAAGAGAAGCAGAAAATTCACAAAACAGGAATTTATGTAAATCCCTGTTAAAATTCCTAAGCAGCTGTGTGTAACGTGGACTCCAATAAGTATCTTCTCTGTTCCCTGTTGTAGGCAGGGTGTATCCCTAAGTTTTCTTTAGTGTCCTTTAGTTTTATTTAAGGTAGTTGTCATAGAAGTGCAGGTGTCTGAGGAAGCCAGGCCTGGAAAGTTGCTCAGCGATGTTGGATGGTTTACAGCAGGAAAGATAAACTGAGCAGGAGAGAGCTGACTGCCTCCTAGGATTTAGCAGGATGTTGGGACAACCCACCTAACCGTTCATCCATTGCTGTCCCAACAGTAAATTGTAACCACTGGAACACTGAAAGATGTGCAACTTTCAATCGCTCAGTTGCCTGTTACAAGCTGTTACAGCAGAGCTAAGGTGCTGCATGGAGAAAAAAACAGAGGAATTGGATAATGGGCAAATAGAATCATGTGCTTCATCATGTGGATAGCATGAGAGGGTGGTGGGTAACCTTTGGCTCACTGTACCTGATGCATGGTACAGTGTCTCCAAAATGGGTTCAGCAACTTAGATAGCGCCCTTAGAGTTCTGACTGGTTCTGACGGAAACCCAAAGTGGATTCACAGCTGCACTGAAATCAGAGTCACCAGCCTCCACTGACTCAGAGCAGATAGTGGGCTTATCCACACCAGCTGGTTATTCCAGAATAGTATTGTGGCCGTCCCTACTGGACCACATGATGCACAGCTGATTCTGCTGTGATCTAGGGTTGACCCCTCCACTTTCCTGGGATATCGATGACAGCTTTTGTCCTGTTTCCCCCCCCCCCCGCTCTTGCAAAAATCTTGAGATGCACAGCTGGTAAAGCTGTTCCTGTTCCTCGCAAATAGCGGGGCTCAGCGAAAAGGCAACCAGCTGTGCGGAGAAAGCCCATGGGTATCGGGGGTGACACATTTTTTATGGATCTCGGAGTCTTTGAGCGCCGTGTGCGTGTGCATGTGTGTGTTTGTTTTTAAAACCCATCTTTGCGTAGGATTGCAACTCTGCTCTTGTGCAAGGGTCAGAAGTCATATATTTTTTTTGCCCCGGAATGGCTCTCCTTAAATTGTGGACAAACTCGCTGGTGTTGCCCCATGAAAGACGATCGGTATAGATGAGCCCATTGTTGGGCTGCAACAATGGACCATTCCTACGTAAATCTAAGGTAGGGGCCATAGTTCAGTGGTAGAGCACATGTTTTGCATGTAGTGGGTCCCTGGATTCAAGCCCTGGAACCACAACAATAATAAGGTCTTAGGTAGCGCAGGAGCAGTCAGCTCTGTTTTGAGAATTTGGCGAGTTTTGTTCAGTTTGCATTTTTAAGCCAACAATCCTAATTTGCACTTTGTGGTCTATAGAAGATCAGAACACAGTTATCGTTCAATTTGCGTGCTTCTCCGAATGTATAAGTGAAAAAAATGTCTATTTTAGGGGGAAACACATAGAAACTATTGCCGGTGAGAATGCACACAATTTAAATGGGATTTTTTTCCCTGCAGTTTTTTTTTAAAAAAAATCACAAGAAATGTGACGGAATGGACTCACGACTGAACATATGCAAAACTCTCCCAACAAAATCCCTGCCTGGCTTTGAAGATTTTGCCAAGTAGAGCCAACATCTTTGAAAGCTTCTCTTTGATACGCTGATGGGCCAAGTTCAGACTAAGAAGTGGGAACCCTGATTGCAAGGGAGGTATAAACCCGATTTGATCACCGATCACATAGGGCCACTGTAACCAGGATTAGGCTAAGAAAGCCGATACCTAAAAAAGCTGATGTTAATTCACAAACAATGCCTTGATGGGCTCTGAAGGAGTCTCTTGAACAGTTAAGAACCTAAGAAGAGCCCTGCTGGATCAGACCGAGGGTCCATCTAGTCCAGTACTCTGTTCACACAGTAGCCAACTTGTTGTTGACCAGGAACCCACAAGCAGGACACGGTGCAACAGCACCCTCCCATCCATGTTCCCCAGCAACTGGTGTATATAGGTTTGCTGCCTCCGATACTGGAGGTAACACATAGTCCCTTGGATTTCTCAACTCTGTTGGGCTCTGAAAGAATATTTTGAGCAGTTGTATTTCTTGACACTATGTATGTAATGGCTTGAAGGATGATATGTAACCATAAGCAAACTGATCGGGTACATGAGAAAATTAAAATAATAAAACTATTTTCTTCTTCTTTTTTGCTAAGTGACAGAAGCATCCTGTTAACCCCTCTGCTTAGTCACCCGCGTTGCTGATTATCCAAACGATGAAGAAGAGAGCAGGGGAAATGTAAATCTGCAACACGTTCTCCGTTTTTTGGTCTTGTTTTGAAGCGGGTTCCTCTTTGTGGTGTCACAACAGATGGTTGTTTGTATCAGCTGGAGAGTATTTATCCATGCATGCGCCATTTAGCCTTTGATTCAAAGTCTAAGCTTGATGCCACGTTTCCTGAAAATGCCTCCCCCCCTCCCACGACCGCCTCCTTCTCATTGTCCTCTTTCCCTTTATGGCTTGTCCTAAGCTGCATCCTTTGCATGACAAAATGGATCCTTGTCATTCATTGTGCTCCAAGAAGGGTGAATGCGTGCAAGCGTCTGTGGAGGCATGTGGCTTGCTTGCGCCTGCCGTACTTGTTCTATAAAGAGCCCCATAAAACAAAAGCAGATTGAATATGACTCTCAAATTTAGCTATTATGTCTGCTGTGCCAGACAGTGATACATTCTTATGTTTCGCTCTTGCGCACACATAAATCTCAGCCAATCAGGCTGAGAAACATTTCTACCACCAGCCATATGCTCCATCTTTCCCATGGCGCCCCTATAGTATTGACAACCAGTTGGTATTTTATAGATTGAGACATCGGGTAAAAAAGGCCAAGTCAAAGATTCTGCCGGACTCTACCTCTGATCTACCAGTTTCTACTGGAATCTAACTTGCCAGATTCCACTCCAGGTTGTCCCAAGATGACTTCTTGTGTTTCCCCCCCTGACTCTAGGTTTGACCCCCACCCTGACCAATGACGTTCCACTTAGCATCTTGACACATTGGTGAGCCCCTCAGCACCCACCATTTACATTTCCCAGAATGTCCTAGTGTGATTCTACATAGGTGCCCTAGGGCATTATGAGGATTTGCTGCAGAGGCAGAACAGGGCTGGCAGGGAGCTCCAGAGGACCTGCACACCTGCTGTCACTACAGTGAGTGCTCTGGGGAAGTCCAGTAGCTCTTCTCCACTGCTGTGGCAAATGCCACAGCGGGAGAGCAGCCGGCAGGGCTCTCTGGAGCAGCCATCCATCATCTGGCTCCCTCTGACAGCCATCTTGGAATGAGCCAGAGGGTGGGCAGTCTCTCTGTAGAGCTGCATTAGCTGGAGAAAGCAGCTGGGCTCAAATGTCCGTCTCTGAGAAGGTCCTCCCTCTGAGCCAGGCATTGTGGGAGGGGTATCCCAGGAGATTGCCTGCTTCCTCTGGCCGATGCAGCTCTTCGGAGAGCCTGCCTGCCTGCCCGCCCTCTTGGCTCACTCTGAGATGATCCTTAGAGTGAGCCAAAGGGCAGGCGGCAAGAATGAGATGAGGATGGGGGTGATGTGACGGTGGCCCATGTGTGCACTCCTGCCTCAGGTAGAGGTAGTGCTGGTGGTGGCCAGTGGGCCTGGCAAGTGAAGATAATGTGATCCATCAAGAGTGGGGGTTGTAGCACCTTGAAGAGTATTTTTTTTTAAAAAAACCTTCAAGAGGTAGAGCCCACATTGCCAGATGCATGATGTTATCTGCAATTAGCATGTATAACTATGCACTCACATATGGGTACAGACAACAGAAGGAGGAATGCCATTACCGGAGCACTAGTGAATAGGCTGACCATCTGAAAAGGAGGACAGGGCTCCTGTAACTTTAACAGTTGTAGAGAAAAGGGAATTTCAGCCAGTGTCATTTGTATGCAATTAGTTCCTGGTGAAATTCCCTCTTCATCACAACAGTTAAAGTTGCAGGCATTATACTAGAGTGACCAGATACAAAAGAAGGCAGGGCCCCTACAACTTTAACTGTTGTGATGAAGAGGGAACTTCTCCAGGAACTAATTGCATACAAATGGCACTGGCTGAAATTCCCTTTTCTCTACAACTGTTAAAGTTACATGAGCCCTGTCTTCCTTTTCAGATGGTCAGCCTACTAGTGAACCAACAATTGTGCATGCCATGAGTATGGCCCTTTCCGCACCAGCCATGTTTCTCGGGGCTGCCCCTACCTGCTTGCGGAGAGGCCACATGATGCACAGAGCATCCCGCAAGCAGGCAGGCATCCTGCAAGCAGGCAGGCAGGGGCCAGCCCTCCATTTTCCCGGGAGTTCAGGGAACACTTTTATCCTGATTTCCCCCCTGTTCTCGGGCGGCTGGTGTGGCCACCCATCCAGGTGCAGCCGCGCTTACTTGCGAGTAAGCGCGGCTGCACCGATGGCCTTGGGGCTGCACCACGCAGCTCCGAGGCCATCAGGAGGGGGGGGACCTGGTTTTGCCATCTCCAGGATGGCGGGGGGGGAGGGGGTCACAATCGCGTATGGTGATTTTTTTTTATATACTTACAGTTGCAGAGGAGCGCTCGTGTGCTCTTCCATGGATCTTTGAAAAAATGGCCGTCACGACTTGCGACAGCCTGGTAGAAGCCCGGGCCATCGCATTCCTGATGCAGCTTCAGTGTGCCTAACTCGGAAGTGGCTACTTCTGGGTTTGCCCGCTTCCTGCCCTCTCCACCCCTATGGTGCGGAAAGGGCCTATGTTGAGGTGTGGGGAGTTGGGATCATGGTGGCAAGTCTTATTTTATTTGTATTTATTTATTGCATTCATATCCTGCCTTTTTTCCTCCCAGGAATCCAAGGCGACATACATAATCCTCCTCCTCTCCTTTTTATCCTCACAAAAACAACCCTGTGAGGTAGGTTGGTGACTGGCCCAAAGTCATCCAGTGAGCTTCCATGGCTGAGTGGGGACCCGGGTCTCCAAACTCCCAGTCCAACACTCCAATCACTACTGGTCTATACAAGTTCACCTGAAGTGTCTATAGTATAGTACTGTATACAGTTCCTGTGTTCATTTATTTATTTATTACATTTATATACCGCACAATAGCCGAAGCTCTCCGGGCGGTTCACAAAAATTAAAACCATCAATAAAACAGTATAATAACACGATATAAAAATACAATATAAAAACACAACCAGGGTAAGACACACATACAGCAATGCAGATTTAAAATACAAATTTAAAATACAGGTTTAAAACAACAGAGTGAAAAGACTATGATAATAAACTGTTAAAATATTGTGAAAATAAAAAGGTCTTCACCTGGCGTTGAAAGGAGTATAATGTAGGTGCCAGGCAAACCTCTCTGAGGAGCTCATTCCACAGCTGGGGTGCCACAGCAAAGAAGGCCCTCCTCCTAGTAGCCACCTGCCTCACTTCCTTTGGCAGGGGTTCACAGAGAAGGACCCCTGAGGATGAACTTAGGGTCTGGGCAGGCGCATACGGGAGGAGCCATTCCTTCAGATAACCTGGCCCCAAGCCGTTTAGGGCTTTGAGTGTTAATACTAGCACTTTGAATCGGGCCTGGACCTGGACTGGGAGCCAGTGAAGCTGAGAAAGGACTGGCATAATGCGGTCTCGTTGGCCAGTCCCTGTTAACAGTCTGGCTACCCTATTTTGTACCAGTTGAAGTGTCCGGAGCATTTTCAAAGGCAGCCCCATGTATAATGCATTGCAGTAATCCAGATTTAGAGGTTATCAGAGTATTGATAACTATAGCTAGGCTATGTGTGCACTTTCAGTGTACACACAATCATCATGTGAACAGTGCTAAGTGAGGCCAGGAAATCCAACAAAGCAAGTGACTAATGTGTCCCATTCTGTGCAGAGTGAAAGACAAACGAGGTCCGATGAAAAATGAATACTACATGATGCATGTCTAAAAATAACACTGGGTGCCTCTACAAGAGCGATTTAAAGCTCTTTCAAAGCACATGACCGATTTTATCTCCACATGAACGTAGCGCAAATCGGGGGTTGAGGCGCTTTTTCTGTCCGATTATGCGCATTATCGAATGCACGTTAAATAGCAAGTTTTAATTTAAACATGTAAACAACTTTAAAGCGCGTTTCATACAACCGGTAATGCGCTTCACCTCCTCCCGTGTATAGGGATTAGGCGTAAAAGCGATTGGGAGAAGATGCGCATAATCGGCCAACCGGGCGTCTGTTTGCAGACGTACCTATTTTACACTGTTGGCATAAAATCCAGTCAAACATTTTTCTGTCTCACTGGTTTCGACGGGAGAAGCTTAAGCAGGTGTTTCATTCACATATTGAAATCAATTGATCTGGACTGTATTTAATTTTGTCTGGATTGAATAAACAAAAATCAATAAATGCCAAAATAATAATAATTAGAAGAATACTTGGAACTATTTTAAGGACATTGTTAGCTTTCTCTTCCTCTTGCCCCACCTCTCTTCTGGGTTAAAGTTTAATTAACCAATTTTAGGCGATTTGGAGATTCGTAGCCTTGATCTTGAACTTTGCACTCCTCATTGTTTATGGTGGCAAGAAAAAGTGGAATCCATTATTGGCTGGCGGTAATTTAAAAACAAACACGGGAGCGCTTGTGCTCTGAAGGTCTGAGAAATCAAATCTGAAGATTAATCTCATTTCAATTTTGAGTTTGCACCAGACCCTGGGTTGGAAAGAGCAAACACTGGTGTTTATGTGTGCAGAACAGGAGGCGGAAGATGGACATCACTGCTGAATTTTTGTTCTTCACCAGGTTGAACGGAAGGACATTCCAGAACAACAGCGGGATCCGAAACAAAATGAGAATCACAAAGGAAACGATGCGACCTTTCTTTAGTTTAACTTTATGCCCCTATATGGTACTAATGTTCACACCTACAAAAAAAGCTCTCTTGATGTGATGGAAGGTACAATAATTGCATCAAGATGTGCGTGCAATGTTTTACTGGTCTATGCCTTGGTCATGCACTGCACAAAAATAATCCTGACGTAATCATACTTGCAATCGCATCAAGAGAGCTTCCTGCAAGTGTTTTAGCACTTGAAAGCTGTGGGGAAAGTGTAGAAAATGTGGAAATAGACAACAACAAATGAAGACGTTTCCCATGTATCAGCCATGCTTTGGAAACAAGAAGAGATCATTCAGAAATCCAGGGAGAAATCTGGATGAAGAGGAATTTGGGGAGAATCTCAACCCTCGAACGAATCCATCCTCTTTTTTTGACTTCTTCCCGCACCCTGTGCTATTGTTGAAATTTAGACTTCAATCCTATAACCAGTTACTTAGGAGTAAGCGCTGTTCAACTTACCTCTGAATAGGCATGTATAGGATTGCACAGTTAAATTGTAGACTCCTTGAGGCAGGGAGTCCCGCTCTGCTAATATGAAAGTTCGATGTATACTGGCAGCTTGATATAAATAACAACAGAAGCAGACACAACAATTAACTTAAAAAGTAGAATGTGAAGAGCACAACCAATAGTCCCCAGCGGCTTTCCTGCTTCCTTTAAATGTATATGCTGTTTTATTTTACATTTGCAATTATCTATTATTTATCTAGCACCTACAAGCATACAAGGCTTGGCATACACAATATATTGTCTTTGGCTCTGCATATGTTTCCCTGTTATTAGTGGAGAAAAGCAAGCACTTAGGTGCTTAGCTAATCAGGCATTTCTATCTTCTGCTTTTTGACATTTAGATCAACCTGCCATTTAGCAGAACTAGATTAATGAAAGAATTTCAAATGAACACCGCAGTGATTAAACATTTAACGAGGAATACTAATTCACTGCAAACTGGGTTTGAGCCATCGTGAATGTATAAGCGCATTTTTTTTTTTAAAAAAGGGCCAATTTTCCAGAGTTGTCCGGGGGCTTTTACATGCCGGCCCCAAGGACATGGTAGATCCATCTGAAGCCCGCTGTAATACATTTGCTGGGCACTTCCAAAATAAAATCTCTGGCATCTGTCAGGACTTAGACTCCAGTGTTATAGCAGGTGAATCTAGTGAGGTATCCAGAGCACAGGCTTGTCCTGTTTTCTTGGATGAGTTTCAGTTGGTGCAGCTCGAGGATGTTGACAAGGTGCTTGGACAGGTTCGTGCAACCACTTCCATATTGGATCCTTGCCCCTCTTGGCTAATAAAAGCTAGCAGGGATGGAACAACTGGCTGGGCCAGGGAAGTGATTAATGCCTCTTTGCAAGAGGGAGTGGTCCCAGGCCTCCTGAAAGAGGCGGCAGTGAGACCACTCCTAAAGAAATCTTCCCTGGACCCTGAAAATCTTAATAACTACAGGCCAGTAGCAAATGTTCCATTCCTGGGCAAGGTCCTGGAGCGGGTGGTTGCGAGCCAGCTCCAGGCACTCTTGGATGAGACCGATTATCTGGATCCATTTCAGTCGGGTTTCAGGCCTGGTTTGATACAGAAACAGCCTTGGTCGCCCTGTATGATGACCTATGTCGGGAGAAAGACAGGGGGAGTGTGACTCTGTTGATTCTCCTTGATCTCTCAGCGGCTTTCGATACCATCGACCATGGTATCCTTCTGGGACGACTGGCTGAGTTGGGAGTGGGAGGCACTGCATTGCAGTGGTTCCGCTCCTACTTGGTGGGTCAGCTCCAGAAGGTGGTGCTTGGGGAACATTGCTCGGCCCCGTGGATTCTCCAGTATGGGGTTCCGCAGGGGTCAGTCCTGTCCCCCATGCTGTTCAACATCTACATGAAACCGTTAAGTGCATTCATCCTTAGTTTTGGAGTGTGTTGTCATCAGTACGCTGATGACACGCAGCTCTATTTCTCCTTTTCATCTTCATCAGGTGAGGCTGTGGATGTGCTGAACCAGTGCCTGGCTGCGACAATGGACTGGATGAGGGCTAACAAACTGAAACTCAATCCAGACAAGACTGAGATGCTGTTAGTGGGGGTTCTGCTGACCAAATGGAGGAGGGTTGCACTCCCCTTGAAGGAGCGGGTTCGTAGCTTGGGGGTTCTCCTAGAACCATCTTTGTCACTTGAGGCTCAGGTGGCCCAGCTACACCCCTATCTGGACAGGGATAACCTGGCTTCAGTTGTCCATGCTCTGGTAACCTCCAAGTTAGATTACTGCAATGCACTCTACGTGGGGCTGCCTTTGAAGGTGGTTCGGAAGCTGCAGCTTGTGCAAAATGCAGTGGCCAGATTGATAACTGGGACCAGAAGGTTTGACCATATAAGACCTACTCTGGCCCGCTTGCATTGGCTGCTTGTATGTTTCCAAGCCCGATTCAAGGTGCTGGTTTTAACCTTACATGGCTTGAGACCACAATACCTGATGGAACACCTTTCCCGACATGAACCTACCCGAACACTACGTTCAACATCTAAGGACCTCCTCCGAGTGCCTACTCCGAGGGAAGCTCGGAGGTTGGCAACAAGGGAGAGGGCATTCTCAGTGGTGGCCCCCCAATTGTGGAACGATCTCCCTGATGAGGCCCACCTGGCGCCAACATTATTATCTTTTCAGCGCCAGGTCAAGACTTTCCTCATCTCTCAGGCATTTAGCAATATCTGGTTTGTTTTTGTTTTGGGGTTTGTAGTTTTTTGGGTTGTTGCAGTGGTTTTAAATGTATGTGTGTATTATGTGTATGTTGTATGTTTTTGCTGTTTTAATTTTTGAATATTGGTTTTAATTGTTTTAATCCTATGTAAACTGCTCAGAGAGCTTCGGCTATGGGGCGGTATACAAATGTAATAAATAAATAAATAAATTTACCGCAAAGGATTCTGAGCGGGACCTAATGTTTACATCGGTGTGTTTTTAAAAGAAATAATAAAAATTTTAAAAAGTACGCATTTGTTTGGAGAGGCTGTTTACTGTGCACCTGTCTCATAGCATTGCCAACTTTTGTTTCTGGCTTCTGTCCTCTGCCTTTAATAGTACCTTAATGCAGAACCATTAGGAAGTGATACTTATCTCTGTGTGCTTTAAATGTTCACCTGCTGATTTCTGCATATCATGTTGCTGTTCAAGGTACAGGAGAGACTGCTCTGCCCCCCCCTTATACAATTGGCAATAGTACCCCTCAGGATGCTTCATCTGCACTGGAGCCCAGAGTTTCTATTTGTTCTCTCACAAAACAGATAACAAGCCAAATGAAGTGTCATAAAGTTGAGCAATAAAGCATGCCCCCCATCAAGAGCTTTCTGTACTGTATCATTTTACACCCAGCTGTGCTAAGCTAACATTAAAGCTGCATATTTGAGAAGCACTAAAAAAATTGGGACAAGTCATATTATTTAAGATCTTCCCGGCTTTCTTCTTTGATTGCTTGCACAGGAGATGGAAGGAATGCTATTACTGCTTGTGAAGGAATAAAACTATCCTCCTTTTTTGTGTTCAAGTTGGTTTTAGGGTATTATGGGGTTAAGTCTTTGTGTGTGTTAATTTCAATGAAAAGGTTAATAGTTTAAAGGTCAAAGGTTTAGCTAGAATGTAGAAGTCAAGAACTTTCCTCTGAAAAATGAGAAGGAGGAGAAGAAAGAAAAGTTTTAAACTCAGGAAATAGAAATTTAGTTTGCAAAAATGAACAAGGTCGGTATACATATAGGGCCCCTTCTCACACATAGCTGTGAGGCACTCCTGCTGGGCCCATGGTAGGAGCAGGACTAGCCTGCACAGCCTCATGACCTTATCTGAACATCCCTGTCACCACCACTGATATTATCAGGTACAAGAGATCTTTAGTATCTGCTGCCACTTTGCTGGGCCATTTAAGACCATATGTTTTTGAGTTTTTTTTAAAGGAACATAGACAGCTACTCACTAACTTGTTAACAACAAGCAGTATTTTAATTACTAAAAACTGGGACTAAGAACATTGACCTGATGCAGAGATCTGGACGCACAGGAATTGAAACCAGATTTTTTTTTGGTCTGCGAATCACATCGCAAGCTTGGAAATATACGGATTTCGACTGCAGATTGTGCCTGCTAGGAATTTGGGCCAAGGCTCCCTGGTTTGTTTTTAGATGCTGAGTCAGATTTGGAGGAAGAACCAGAAGAAGCCCAGCCAAGAGAGGGAGTGGGGGAGGAAATTCTCCAAGACTCTCCAGGAGTCAGGGAGGAATCTTCGCAGGAGCTTATTGAACCGTAGGCCCATGTTCAGAGGTCGTCTCTCCCCTCCCCTGGGAATTCAGCCTTTGTCAGAGGGGGAGGGAGCATTGGAATTGACAGATTCCAAAGTCCGCTGCAAGGTGAAGCGGATGGAGTTTTGAGGAGGTGGGAGGTGGTCCACCAGACTAGCTGCATGTCAGAAATTGGGTCAAGAGGAGTCTCCCGGAAGGGGGATCCTGGTAAAAGCCTGTCCAGCATGGCAGGAAACCATCCATTCAATTGATTGGCAACTGCCTTGCTTTGTTTGGCTAATTAAGCTTAGAGGATAGCTCCGAGCCTTCACAGTTGCTACAGATGTGAAGAGGTCCTTTAAAAAAACACAACTGAATAAAGACTTTATGGATTGCACAGCAAGTCTCTTTGTTTTCTCACGTATCAGTGAGTGGGCTTGGAATCCTGACAGCATCCAAGACCTCAATGGGGATGGGAATATGGATTGACAAGCTTTCCCATCCCTATGTTGGAGATGGCGGTTGTATAGAAGCACCCCCTTCAGACTGAAGACAATTATGGTATGTGTGGCTGGAGCACATGGTAGCGTTGAGGGGGCTCAGCTAGACCCATGCATTCCCACTTTTCCATCCACACGTTCAGAAGTGAACACCTAAATAGAGCTGGTGAGGTGATAGTCCCTTTGAAACATAAAACATCCAACACCTTTTTGGCAGGTGGAACCCCCCTCCCCTGTATTTTTGATAGTGCCGCCCGAGTTACAGTGTACATTTAACGCTAGATGCAGTTTTTGAAAATACACTGTTTTAACTGAGCATTGGTAGGAATGCTCTATTTGCAGTTTTGATAGTATAAAACAGTATAATGATGTCTTTGCCTTAACAGTTGCTTTCACCCATATCTGTATTGTGGATATACAAGCAGCAAAACTATGGTGGAATTTTGTTCTGATATGCATGTTAGGAAGGCAGTCTCTCAATCTCGTATGAGTATAAAACCAAAACTGAGGATGTGGCCATTCCTATAATTTGGAATGTTACTTAACTCCATCCATCAGACCAACCTTATCCAACCTGGTCACTTCAGCTCTCATCATCCCCAGCCGGCATGGCCAATTGTAGGCTGGGGAAGGCTGCTTGATACTTTCTGTTCTGCAATGATTCCTGATAAGAGTTTACAGTGTGGAGTATTCCTTGATTCAGCTCTGTTAGTTGAGGCTCAAGTGTCGTTGTCCCTATCAGTTGCAGCTCAACTGTGGGGTGTTTTTTAACAGGTTAGCCTGATACATCAGCTGCAAGCCCTCCTGGGCAGGCATGGTCTCTAGCTATTCATTTTCTGGGAGCCTCCTGGTTAGACTACTATAATTTGTTGTATATGGGGCTGCCCTTGAAGACAATACAGAGTCTTCCACTATCAGAAATAAGGCAGGTAATGACTAGGGAGAGGGTTTTCTTTTCTGGTTGGAATTCCTTCTCTCTCTCTCTCTCTCTCTCTCTCTCCAAAAGAAGCATGTTTGGTGCCTACTCTGTTACTCTTAAGATGTCAGGGAAAACCTTTATTTTCCCAGGCTTTTTAGCTGCCTCTTATATCTCTTTTAACACTGGCAATTTTACTGTCTAATTCCACCCTGTTCATTTTAAGTGCTTTGAGTGCTTTGAGTGTTGTTTTGTTATTGTTTATTGTCTTTTTTAGGGTATTTATTTTATTTTATTTTTTTACAGGGAACTACCTTGGAATGTATAGTATGAAGGCAGTATATTAATTCTCTAAATAAATAAATAAATAAACAAACAAACAAACAAGAAGATGACTTATTTTTAAGGATGATACATTTTGAGTTAAGGGTTGATGGGCAAGTAGACTACAGGTGGCTTCAAGAAATCTATTGTTGTCAAATCATTATTGCTATATGATAGCTGTCATCCATCTCATCTGAAATGAAATCTCCCTCATGAGCAAATGATTAGATTGTCCAGAAATTGCAGTGAAAGGCAAGATTTTTACAGAAAAGCTCATGTTTAGAGATAAGAGATCTGAAAGCAGGGGGATATCTTATTGAGCCCCCCTGCACTCTAGAAAAATGGAACAAGCAGAGAGACTAAATATGGCAAATACACATGGCATATACAGGATTTTATTTTTAAAACGCTGGAATATTTTCTTTTGGGGGGGGGCGGAATCCCATGGTATAATCAGAGACCACATTTTGCTTGGAAGAGAGAACCAAACCTTAGAGACTGATTAGTCTCCTTGCAAACTTTATATGCATGCTTGATTGGGAACAGATATAAACACAGCGGCTCGTTCAGACATTATAATGAAGATAAGGCAGGCAAGATTCATTTGACACCTGTAAGGGGGCTATTGTTTCATTGCAAGTTGGCTGTTGAGATGGGATGTCAATACCATTTTGGACAACCATTATCATATTACAAAATGCATGCAACTTTGTATGCTCGCATGACCTTCTTTGAACGAACGAAAGAAAAAAAAAATAGATATGTTATTTTGTAATAAGTGATGCTGGATGCAGGAGGATCCAAAAAGTAAAATGTTAATTGAGAGAGAGAGAGAGAGAAGAGACTCCAGCTGTGTGCCACAATTCTCCGCTGTGTTTGTGGGCAGAAAAATTAGGGGACCAGTTTCTCAGGGTGTGGTGGGGATTATCCAACAACTTCTCAGGGGTTGGGCTCACTACCGTTAACAGTGGCAGTAGCAAAACTTGTATTTTTTGGCTGCTGCTGCAAGTGACAGCAGCAACAAGCAGCAAGTGACAGCAAGCAGAGAGTGAAATCAAGCAGCAAGAGGCAGCAAATGACTGCAAGTGATAGGAAATGACTGCAAGTGACAGCAAGCAGTAAGTGACAACAAGTGACAGTAAGTGACAGCAGGCTGCAAGTGACGGCAAGTGATGGCAAACAGTCAGTGACAGCAAGTGACAGTAAGAGACAGCAAGCAGCAAATGAGAGCATGCAGCAAGAGATAGCAAATGACTGAAAGTGATAGGAAATGGCTGCAAGTGACAGCAAACAGTAAGTGACAACAAGTGACAGTAAGTGACAGCAGGCTGCAAGTGACGGCAAGTGATGGCAAACAGTAAGTGACAACAAGTGACAGTAAGTGACAGCAGGCTGCAAGTGACAGCAAGTGATGGCAAACAGTATGTGACAGCAAGTGACAGTAAGAGACAGCAAGCAGCAAATGTGAGCATGCAGCAAGAGACAGCAAATGACTGAAAGTGATAGGAAATGGATGCAGGTGACAGCAAGCAGTAAGTGACAGGGAGTGACAGCAGCAGCATGCTCTAAAAGTACCATATAACCACCAAGTTCCACTGGGCTCCCTTTGGATAACAACTCTCAGCTCCATGTGGGTGAATGAAGGCAGTGCTGGCTCCAGGTTTTTGATGGCCCTAGGGCAATGGGCCCCCTGCTTCCATGAGTCTACCTTCTCAATGCCATTGTTACCAGGTATTATTATTCCTCCTCCTCCTCATTGCTACCACTTGCTTGCTTGACATGCAGAGAAGCAATGAGGAAGTAGGAAGTAGGCAGCTTCAGCTTCAGCTCCTCCTCCTCCTCACCACTGCCAGACTGAAAAGCAGATGAACAAGCCGGTTGCAAAGAGGAAGAGTAGAAGCTACTCTAGGGTAGGCTGACCAGGTGGCTCGGGATTTCCCGGTCCTAACCGGGAATCCAGAGGCCAACCGGGCCAACCGGGGGGTCACGCGGCGGTGGCAGCGAGACCCGGTGGAGGTGGAGGAGCCCGGGAAGCGGACGCCCCTGCAGGTAAGCACGAAGGGGGGCACTTACCTGCTGGGGCGGCCGCTTCCCGGGCTCCTCCGCCACCTTTGCCGCCGCTGCCGGGCTCGTAAGGCCAGAGGCCGCGCGGAACAGGCAGGAGAGGGCCGGATCCGGAAGTGACATAACCGGCCCTCTCCCGCCTCTTCCGCGCAGCCTCTGGCCTCCTTGGGGCTCAATTGCGATGGCGATGAGCCCTGAGGAGCCCGGACGCCCACGCCCGCCTCTTCCGCGTGGGCGTCCGGGCTCCTCGAGGCTCGTCGCCATCGCGACGAGCCCCAGAAAGGCCAGAGGCCGCGCGGAAGAGACAGGAGAGGGCCAGTTACGTCACTTCCGGATCCGGCCCTCTCCCGCCTCTTCCGCGCGGGCGGCGATGGAGGACCCGGCGGTAGGTCCAGGCTGGTTTTTTTTGGGGGGGGGGTGGCTTGGTGGGGGGGTTGTTTTGGGGGGGGCGGGGGGGACCGGGATTTTTACTTTTAAAATCTGGTCAGCCTACTCTAGGGTGACCAGATAAAATCCAGGTCAGGGCCTTGTAACTTTAACAGTTGTAGAGAAAAGGGAACTTCAGCCAGTGTCATTTGTATGCAATTAGTTCCTGGTGAAATTCCCTCTTCATCACAACAGTTAAAGGTGCAGGCACTATACTAGAGTGACCATATACAAAATAAGGCAGGGCCCCTGCACCTTTAACTGTTGTGATGAAGAGGGAATTTCACCAGGAACTAATTGCATACAAATGACACTGGCTGAAATTCCCTTTTCTCTACAACTGTTAAAGTTACAGGAGCCCTGACCTGGATTTTATCTGGTCAGCCTAAGCTACTCTAGAGGCTGCTTTTCAGTGGGCCCCTGCTGGGGTGTGTGGGTCCTCAGCAGGTGCCCTACTATGCCTACTGTTGATACTGGCCCCACATGGAGGCTACATTGTAAGCGAGCATCATATGTAAAAATGTTAAAAAATAATGAGATAGAGGATAGAATTGAAGGCTGGGTGCTTTCACTTGCAATTTCCTGGCTTTTTGATGTGTGAGTAAATTTGTAAGCACTTTAACTCTTGAACCAGTTTTTTTTAAAAAAATCCTAGAATAAATAGAAATCAGGCAGCTAGAAACATAAGGAGCTTATACAAAAAGGGACCAAAAAAAAGTTAAATCACACCAGTCAGTCCTTCAGTTTCTCAAGCAGGCAATGCTTTTCAGAGAGGTAGAAGGGGGGCGGTCTTGCATATCTGTACTAGGTCCAGAGGAATGAGGCCTGGGCATCGAAACAGAGCAGAATATATTCATTTCTAAGCTGCAAATCTCTTTACAACCCAGAGAGCTATATTCACCCACATTTTGGCAATCACAGAACCAGGCAAGCATCCACAATTCCAAAGCAACAAAGACCCAGCATTGCTAGCCCAGCCAACATTCTGTGCATCTTACTCTGTCTGCTGTCGTCAATTGGAATGTCAGTGACATCACAGCAGCACAGCCAATGGCTAATAAAGATGCACAAACGACAGGCAACATATTCTGAACTCTGACATAGCATAGGCTATAGCTTCTGAGAGGAGAATGGCTTTGAAAATACTGAAGCAATTTAGTACCAGAGATGGCGATGCCTTCCATGCAATGTTCTCCTTGGCAGAAGCTCCTGGATATTTGTTTTGTTTGGCTCATCTAACAAGGAGTCCATCTGTCTTAGTCTCTAAGCTTTCGCCTCTCGGCTGGTGTATACTCCTGCTGCTTCATTCACAACTCTTACCATCTGTAACTACACAGCTGTTCAAAATATTCCATATTTCAGCCTTCTAGATCATGTGATTAAATATGACAGTTAATTCTTGTGCTTATGACCTCAACTATGAGCATCATCAGACAAGTGTTTTTATCATACACCCGTTTCTCCTCACTTACGGATGTTCACAGGACCTTTTGACGAGGACATCCCCCTCCCATGCATCTCCCACTCCTTGATTTCTTTCTGTCAGAAAATAGACCCCTTTAAATCCGATTTTTTAAAAAATGGAATGTGCCGTTATTTCCTGCTGAGTGCAGGAAAAGCTGCGCGATAGAAATGCCCACTGAATGGGCCACGTGGTCATCGTTTACTTCCTCTTTCTTCCCTTGTGTGAAGAAGGAAGAAGTATCATGGGACAGAAGCGGTGGGGGGAAGTGACGGTAAGGAAATATGTCCCTCCCCCATCTGATGATGTTCTTTATAATATGTGCTAAGTAGTACTCAATGATGAATTTTAAAGTGTTTTATTGGTGTTTTATTGGTGTTTTAATGATGTACTGGTTTTATCTGCTTTTAATCAGTTTTTGTATTTTGTGTTTGATGTTGTTCCCCGCCTCGATCCGTTGGGAGAGGCGGGTGATAAATAAATATATTATTATTGTTGTTATTATTATTATTATTATTATTAATGGTCGATTTGCCTGTAATACCCCTTCACTAATATATTTTAAATCATCATTCCCAATTGCCTCCAGTGGGTTAATTCTAGCTGATTCTTATAACTAAACTTGCTACACAGGGGTAAATGCCCCCTTGCTTTCCTTCCTTCCTTCCAAGATCACCCAGCTCTTCTGTCCTTAGGCCATGTATGAGTTTTTCTGATTTCCCACTTTCTTCACAATAGCTTCATTGATTGCTAAATTCCCTGTATAGGAGTGTGTGTGTGTGTGTGTGTGTGTGTGATTCCCTCACAGGTAATCTGTTGGGAGCCACACAATAGAGCCAAGGCCCAAAGTGGGTATCATAGAATAGTAGAGTTGGAAGGGGCCTATAAGGCCAGTGGGACCAATGCAGGAATCCACACGAAAGCATCCCTGACAGATGGCTGTCCAGCTGCATCTTGAAGGCCTCTAGTGTAGGAGAGCCCATGACCTCCCTAGTTAATTGGTTCCATTGTCCTATTGCTCTAACAGTCAGGAAGTTTTTCCTGATGTCCTGCTGGAATCTGGTTTCCTGTAACTTGAGCCCATTGTTCCCTGTCCTGCACATTGGGATGATGGAGAAGAGATCCTGGCCCTCCTCTGTGTGACAACCTTTCAAGTACTTGAAGAGTACTATCATGTCTCCCCTCAGTCTTCTCTTCTCCAGGCTAAACATGCCCAGTTCTTTCAGTCTCTCCTCATTGGGCTTGGTTTCCAGACCCCTGATCATTCTTGCTCTCCTCCAGCTTGTCTGCATTCTTCTTGAAGTGAGGTGCCCGGAACTGTATGCAATATTCAAGATGAGGCCTAACCAGTGCAGGGGAACCAGTACCTCATGTGATTTGGAAGCTATACTTCCATTAATGCATCCCAAAATAGCATTGGCTTTTTTTGCAGCCACATTATACTGTCGACTCACATTCAGCTTATGAGCTACAACAACTCCAAGATTCTTCTCACTAGTAGTGTTGCTGAGCCAAGTATCCCCCTCTGGGAGCTTGCTTCCTTATCTACCTTCTAGACCAGCTGGGGCAGTTTCCACTTCTCTGCTCTGCTCAGCTAGGAGTCAGGAAACATGCCCATGCTGGCTGGGGTTGATGGGAAACAGGGTACATCTGACAGTGTGGAGTAGTGGTTAGAGTGTTGGACTGGGACTCTGGAGACCTAGTCCACACTCAGCCATGAAACTCACTGGGCCACTTTGGCCCAACCACTGACTCTCAGCCTAAGCAACCACACAGGGTTGTTGTGAGGACAAAATGAAGAGGAGGATTATTATCTAAACTGTCTTGGGTTCCTTACAGGAAAAGAGGTGGGATAGAAATATTACAAATACATGGATAATAAATAAAATAGGTTATCCCTTCGCTCTTTCTGCCATCCCCTTGTTTCTCCTTCTTCTTTCTCACCCAACAAGCAGCCAGTGAAGGGACAGATAACTCTTGCTAGAGGTCTGAAATGATTGACTGCAGTGGGCTTTTAAAATTAGACTGAAGACCATACCCACCCCTGGTATCTAGCTATGTATCTATCAGCCTTACCTGACCTGGTGTGCTCCAGAAGTTTTGAACCACAAATCCCAACATTCCTGACTCCTGGCCATATTAGCTGGGGCTGATGAGAGATGTAGTCTGAAACATCCAGAGAGTACTAGGTTGCGGAATGCTGATATTTGTGCACACACATGAAGGGTCTCCAATGCAGCATCTACAGTGATCACCAACCCCATGCACACCTCTGAATTGGCCTGACAAAACCTCAGCATTTGTGTCATGTGCTGAAGATGCAGGATATAAATGGAGGGTTTTGTTTTTTTAAATAAATACATAAAATTAAAAGGTGTGTGGGGGGGGGGGCGGTGGCAGCTGAACTTCCCTATGAGCATATGCAGTTTGAGATACAGAATGGGTCAGCTTCCTCACCTCTTCTTGAATAATGTTCCCTGCTGATCGTAACACTGTTTCTTCCTCTTTCACTCAGAAGCATGAAGATTTTCTGCCTTTGGATCCAGTAGAATGTGATAATAAATGATGCAAGAAAGAGGAAACTGAGGCAAATAGACAATGGGCCTGTTCAGACAACACACCAAGCCATGGTTAGGTCGCTTACCCTTTTGCAGCAAACGGTTACCATGTTCAAACCATGGTTACATAGCCACCAGGGTTAGGAATGGTTCACATGACACGCTAAGTCATGGTTCACAAGACACACTAAGCGTAAAGTTTAGTTCAAAATGAGCCTGTTCAAACAACACACTAAGCCATGGTTAGTCCACTGACCCTTTTTCAGCAAATGGCTTATGAGCATGTTTAAACCGTGGTTATGTAGCCACTATGGTTAGAAATGGTTCACACGACATGCTAAGGCATGGTTTAGAAGACACACAAAGTCATAATGTTTAGCTCAAAATACTTAAGCACTGTGGTTTAGTGTGTCATCTGAACAGAGTCAATGGGTTGGATCCAGATCAGTTGCAATCCTATACTTATTGGCCTGGGAGCAGGCCCTCTTGAACTCAATGGGAGTTACTTTTGAATAGACAAGGGCTGTTAGTTGCATGGGCAGAGCATCCCATTGGAAGTTGCTGGGAGGAGAGGCTGTGATGAAGGAACCATTGCTTCCGGAGACCTACTGAGCTCACACCAATCCAGGTAGATGGTGGGTGGCAGCTTCCCTCCATTTTCACTTCCCTTTGCTCTCCCTCAATTGGCCTTTTTTAAATGTTACCTCCCATGGGTTTTCATAGGAGGGAAAATAACTATGCCAGTACCAAGGATAGCACGGCTTTTCTCCCTTGTTTGGGACTTGTTGGAAGAATGGGAGAGATTTGCATCCAGGGGATCCAAGGCCTCCCCCAATCTCCATCCAACAGACTCCTTTTCACCCCTTCCGCTGGAACAGCAATGGTGGAGGAGTGATCCACCTTCACAACCAGGCGAGCTCTGACAAGAGACCTTCTCTGCTCATGGACCATCCTCTCTGTGGGTGGAGTAGGAAGTCGGCAACATCCAACAGCCCCCCCCCCCCGATGCTCTTACTGGGAGGTTAGGATTTTCCCATTACTTCCTATTGAAATCATTGGCCCTTAAGTCACAACTACCTTGTACCATTGGCTTCAACCAACTTAGTCTGGATCCAGCCCCCTCCCACCATTTCCCTAATACTGCAAGATTTTTGTGTTGTGACATTGCCTCCTACCAACTTTATGTCCTGCAACTTGAGTGATCACAGCTGGCAATGTTAAAGTTATCTTGAAAAATTAAGCTGCCTGGAAATGTGAAGGAGTTGGCTCGTAATAGTGACACAGGGAGGTTAGTCTGCAATTTTACTTCCATATGTGAAAGTTCAATTAAAATCAGACAACTATCAATAAGGCTCATAAAAGGTCTATAGGACAGCTAAGGGTAGTAAAAAAGAGAGATATCAATGGGCTTTATATCTCAGAAGTGAATTAATCTCCTGAATTACTCACTTTGGATCTTTCTAATCACCCCTACCTGGAAATACATCAAAATGAAATGTTTTACAAGGAATAGTGTTCCAGATGACAACAAAACGGGTTTTCAACTCCACGATGGGTGGGCAGAAGGTAGCGCTCCAGATGTTTGGGACTTCAACTCCCAGAAGCCCCTGCCAGCATGGCCAATGATGAGAAGTCCCAAAAATCTGAAGATTCACTTCTGCCCACCTCTTCTGTACAACATGTATGAGAATACACATGGTTTTTCTTGCGAAAAATCTAAAGCTCGCAATCTGACAGGGCCATAAGTCAGAATGATCTTCGAGGTGAAATTCAACGGACCTTGGTGATCTCTGGTTTTGCTGATTTGCATATCCCTACTGTCACATGCCTGTCACCACCTTCCTGGTGGAAACAGATGTGACTAACAGCATTTTCCAATCAGGGGTGCTGGATGGGTCATGTATCCCAGTCTCTTACACACATGATAATGGTTATTCTGCATGTCCACCCCCTTTCTCCCCTGGGTATGGTTTGTGGGCCTTGGGATAGGCAGGGAATGGTGGTGGTGGTGGAGACAGTGGTAGATCCTTCAATGCCACGAGTTGTTTTACACTTGAAGTGTCCACTCAAAACATTGATCTTTTGCATGTGCATGCTTGGAACACATGTCTCCTTTGGGGAGAACAAAAGGGTGCTCATGCATCCCAGAAAAGAACATGAGAAGAGCTCTGTGAAATCAGACCAAATATTTATCTAGTCCTTTGCCTGGATTCCCTCAGTGGCCCAACTAGATGCTCCTGGGAAGGGCATAAGCAGTGCCTGAAGGCAATAGTCCTCTCCTGCTGTCATTCTCCAACAACTGGAACCCAGATCCATACTGCCTCTGAGGTTTCAAATAGCCGCCATGGTTACAAGTCATCGATAGAGTTTTCCTCCATAGATTTGCCCAATCCCTCTTTAAAGCCATTAAACAAGCAACCATCACCACATCTAGGGCCAACAAATTCCATGCATTAATTGATATTTTATTTTGTCTGCCCTGAATGATGCTATGTTATCATCCCCCCTCCCCCCCCCCCAGCTCCTCTTGTCAGTGATGGCCCCGGATCAGCAGTCTGGGGTGAGCCAGGAGCAGAGGGTCAAGCCAGAACCAAAGACCAAACCAGAGCTCAGGAAGACCTTGTTGCTTGAGTAAAACTCAACTGCAACAGGAAGCCCTCTTATACTCCTCCCTATCTAGGACTGACTCCACCCTCCTGTGTGGGTGGAGTCAGTCCAGGGCCTGAGGGTACTTCGCTGAGAAGCTATCACCTGCAGTTCACATCTTCACCACATGTGGGAGCTGCATGTCGCTCCAGCAGTTCCTGATACCTCTCCACTATTTTTAAAGCTGTACACTTTAAATGATGCTTATATCAGCATTTGGTAGGATGCCTTTTAACGTTTTTTTTTCTGTATACATGCATACATGCATGAAAAAGTTGATGTTCTTTGGGTATCAATCCCTTGTATCATTAGAAGAATATTTTTTTTTTAGTGGGAGAGCAGATGAACTCAAACTTTCTGCACATATGAATGCTTTGTATACTGAAATGCTAACTTTGACCTTTCGGGATGTTTCTGAAGTTAGTAAATGGACCATCATAGCTTCCTTTAAAAAAACAACGGCGAAAACATAATGACCGGTGAAGGACAGAAAGTTACAAAGTAAATGAAAACCATGTACAGGAAATAGAAAACAGCCTTCAGGGCAGGCACATGTAATCGTGTTTAAACCTGAGAGAGTTTTTCTTGATATTTGATGGTGAGAATAAGAGTATCACAAATATACTAATATCCCTATTTTTTTTCCTTAAAAAGTCTGTAGGGGGATATGTCATTCTATGTTCCTATCTACACTACTGCTTTAAAACTGTTTAAAATGGTTT
Organism: Anniella stebbinsi; assembly: GCA_029215795.1. Taxonomy (NCBI): domain Eukaryota; kingdom Metazoa; phylum Chordata; class Lepidosauria; order Squamata; family Anniellidae; genus Anniella; species Anniella stebbinsi. Next base: position 15,313,907 of record JARDYH010000002.1, on the reverse strand, counting down.
AAAATGGTTTATAACAGTAGCGACAACTGTTGGGGCCCAGGACACACTCCATATACAGTTTTCAAAACGTTTTCAAAGTGTTTTATCCTGCGTGTGTAGATAGGCTCTATGTTTGAGCCACCAGGAAGCAAACCACTTGATAAGTTCTGCATTTTTATTTTGCAGTTGTGAAGTGTCTATTCCTTAGGGCTTTAGTGTTTACAACGTTGCAAGTCACTTTGTGAGTCTTATGAAACAAAAGAGGGACAAAAACTAATAAGCAATAGTTTTTGCAGGTCAAATTGTTAGAGTTTTCACCTGCACCGTGTTTCCTACGGCAATCATGAATATGGCTGCTATCCTGACTGGTCTTCTATGGTATGACAGACCAAAAGGCTGCAGCATCTCCTGTACAATGCATATGTTTTTTAATATATATGTATATATATATATATATATATATAATCTTAGAAAAAAGGCAAGTAAGTATGTTAGAGGTGCATAAAAGTAGACATGGGGTGCCTCTACAAGAGCGATTTAAAGCTCTTTCAAGGCGCATTACAGATTTTACCTCTACAAGAGCGGAGCGCAAATCGGGGGTTGAGGCGCTTTTTATCTCCGCTTATGCGCATTATCGAATGTGCATTAAATAGCGACTTAAAATTTACCACGGGAGTTAAAGCGCCTTATGGCCATGTAAACATGCGATTCTCCGCATGTAAACAACTTTAAAGCGCGTTTCATACAGCCTGTAATGCTCTTCACTGCCTCTCGTGAATAGGTATTAGGAGTAAATGCTCTTCTCCGTATATGCGCATAATCGGGCAACCGGGCGTCAAAGCGAAATCTTGTAGAGGGGACCATGGTGGGGAGAAAGTGGATAAGGAACATGAGTTGGAAGGTGCTATTGCGGCCATTTCCTGCGAGTGGTCTTCCCATGGGCATCCAGCTGGCCACTGTGCAAACAGAATGCTGGATTAAATAGGCCTTTGTCCCGATCCAGCATGGCTCATGTTATGCCATGGGATCTTTTCTGCAACCGATGAACATGTTTGGCAAAGGCTTCCATTGCACTCAGCTGCAAGCTTGTCATATTGCGTTACTCTAGCCGTATTAAACAGGCTGCCCCTCATCTCAGATGGTGGCGCATGAGGAATTTTGTATCTAACCCTGATGTCTAGTACTGAATTTGAATTCCTAGAATAACAAACTTTCATTGGGGAAAAAAAACCCTCATGCCTTCCAAGTGCTGATGGCTGCAAAAGTGTGTTGAAAACGTAGAGGCAGTTTCTTAGGAGATAAGAGTTCAAGTAAAAGGAAAAGCAAGTTCCTAGCCCTCATGACTGTGGAGAAATGTTTGAAAACAAGCGGGCTGTCACAGGGTATCAGACTTGAAAGCACAGGTTGCATAGCTACATGCCCTTGCCATTTCCACTGGCTGCACTTGAATCTTCTCCTTTTCCACCAAGTAAATCCTTGGCCATCCTACGTTGTCACAGAGATGACAGACACTATCCTGATCTTGAACGGTGAATGAGTCTCCCTCTTTTGTGGGAATGAGAGCATGAGGAAGTATCATCAAGCCCTTGCAAAATTAACAAGCTTGGAGCTGAAGGGCTGTCCTTTGCCTGTCTCGAATTGTTAAGCTCTTGGTTGCCCCTGATGACTTTGCTTCTATAATCTGCCTGCCACCATCCATGAATATGTATTACGCCACTGCTACCAAAGCAGCCTGACACAACGCTAGAATAGGAGGAAAAGACTCAGCCGCCCTGCTGAAGATCCCGTGCGGAAATGTGCTATCACAGGCAGTGGTGAATCTATTAAGGTCTCATCCTCCAAGGGTGATAGAGGACCGAATAGACGGAGAGATCAAGTCTAGTCAAGTTTATTGTTGAGGTCAGCACCATCACAGTGTAAACAGAGATACAATTAGGGTCCTGAATTATGAAGTGCAAATAAAAGACTCAAATAAAATGCGGAATCATTCGGGTATAAGAATGGAAGGTGAAGCCGAAGATATGTCTAGCGCCAGCAACCACAAAGCAAAAGAGTTAAATCAGAGGATTGCACATAGCAGGTGATAGCAATTGCCTGGACAAATTTATGTTGAATTTTGTAAACTGCAGCAGAAAATAAAGAATTTCGCTAAACCCGAGTTGGAGAAAGCAACACATTTACCTGCTGGCCAAATCTACACCTTGAGCGTCATCAGTCAAGCATTTTATCACATGCTCGTGACTGGCCACTCACAGTTTTTGGAGAAGGTTCTTTTGATGACAACATCCACCTCACGTATGTCTCCCATTCCCTGGGGCCCTGCCTTCTTTTGTATCTGGTCACTCCAGTATAGTGCCTGCAACTTTAACTGTTGTGATGAAGAGGGAATTTCACCAGGAACTAATTGAAATTCCTTTTCTCTACAACTGTTAAAGTTACATGAGCCCTGACCTGGATTTTATTTGGTCACCCTAGGTATGAAGCGCCCATCTTTTAACTGATGGGAATCACTTGGTACTGCTGCCTCCTGTTAAAAAGGCAGTTAGCAGAGAAAAAACAAAAGGCAGAGCAGAAAGAGTGTTTACCAGTCCCATGTGCACACAAAGGCTATAAAGGAGACCATGCCTGTCTTAAGTGAAGAAAGAAAAATAGCTTTGCCCACAAGTATTCCTGCATATACAAATGCAGGCACAGTGTAGGGTTTCAAGGGGGGTTGTTCAGTCTATCTTGTGTTCCCTTAAACAGGCAGGAGGGAGAGAGAGCAAGCCATGTGATCCCAGCCATGGAGGAAGGTCAGAGAGAGAGAGAGAGAGAGAGAGAGAGAGGAGCAGGAAGGAGGAACCACACTGTAGGCTATAGAGATCCTAAGGCTAGCTATGCCCAGGCATTAACCAACTAAATACAACACTGCCCCCTTCCTGTAACTTGCAGACAAGGTTGTAATATTCCCAGCACTAACCTACCATACAGGGTTGTTCTGAGGATAAAATGGAGAGGAGGGGTACCTTGTAAGCCACCTTGAGTTCCTTGCAAGAGGAAAAAGGTTGAGAAATAAATAAATAAATAAATAATAAATTCTACATCAGTTTTGGCAACTTGTTACTGAGAGAGGCCACTGTAAGGACTTCTCAGCCTCCCCCACCCCCAGCCAACGTATAGCTATGTGAAGTACAGTTCATATAGTTCTCAGGCTGAAATGCAAAGACTCATCCAAGGTCATCCAATGACCTTCTCAGCAAGCGAGGATTTGAATTGAGACTTCTGTCCAACACTATACCCACTACACCATACTGTCATTCCTGATCGGTAATAATGATGAGCGTTGTGTACGGACGGCAGTGACTTAAGCCAAGTGGACTCTTGATCCACACCTAATGGGAATGCCTTGTTCATGGGGAATACTTACAGGCTCGGATTTCCATCACACCACCTGTATCTTTTCTAGACACTTATGTAGGTCAGGGATGTATTAAACCATAAGTGTAGCACCTGTGCAGTTCTAGGCACCTGAGGGCATCTCAGATGTGCTATTGCTTAATCTTGGATGGCTGAACACCACTTGTCCCTCTAAGATGTTGGCTGCTCAGGGCTTGATGGTTGCATAAATAGCATGCTGAAGCCCTCCTGGACATAGCTGCACCTTTATGTTTGTTTTTAAGCAGGATGCACAGGGACAGGGTCTAATGAGGCTCATGGGGACCGTCATAGTCTCTGCCATGGAGCCTAGCAGATCTCTGCTGATCCTTGTGCCCCTGCACCCAATGCAGATCCTTCTAGGAAAGGCCTCCCTGTGCTAGAGAAAGTACTAGTGAGCAGGAGTGCCTTCGTGAGGATGTTAAGGGCATGCATGCATCTGGAAGAACAAGGGGACAAGCTAAAAAATTTAGGAAACTAGGTGCCTGACAATCATAATGTGCAATGGCATTTCCCTCAAGCAAGGATGTGGCATTACATTTGGGAGAAAACTGTTTATAACATGCACACATACATAGGACCCTGTTGAGCATTCCCATTGAGGAACATTGCCGGAGGCAGTTAAACCTACCAGCACAGCTCTCCAATGGCCTGCACTACTTTTTGTAGACGAGATTTAGGCAATTCACTACTTCATGTTGCTGTCCGTCATTTGCTCCTTTCCCTGTGCTTTGATTGCACCGGGGGCCCAGTCTAGAAGACTGGCTGGGATATGATCGATCACCTTGTTCTTCTCAGACAACAGACCCAAGGAAACTGACAGACTGCTGAAATGATCAAGCTTCTTTGGCATGTTTCTTCAGTGATGCCGAAAAGCATATGGCTTGGTTCTGTGTGAATAAGCGCCTCTTGCTGGCAGAGATGCTTAGCTCTGCCTAGGTATCATGCATGCTTGTTTTCCTTGGAGTAATCCTGTGCTGAACTGCCCACTGGGTCAGTTTTATGGAGAGGGACCTGAGCCATGCTAAAAAAAAGTCCCTTCACCAAGTATGCCCATCCTGAAGGCTGGTCCCCACATGAATGGTAGAAATCCACCTATAGTGTCACTGCTGGGTTACTGGTACCCGAACTGTGTGGATGAATGCCACAGAAAATCATTAAGGTAATGGGAAGCAATGTGAAAGTTCTGTTCATAGAGGTAGACCTGCAATGGCTCATTCACACATGCAGATCATTCCTCATAAGAACATAAGAAGAACATAAGAAGAACATAAGAAGATCAGACCAAGGGTCCATCTGGTCCAGCATTCCGCTTACACAATGGCCAGCCAGCTGCCCATGGGAAGCACACTAGCAGGACATAAGTGAAATAGCACCCTCCCACCCATGTTCTCCAGCAACTGGTGCATGTAAGCATCCTCCCTCTGATACTGGAGGTAGCACATAGCCATCAGAACTAGTAGCCATTGATAGCCTTCTTCTCCAGGAATTTCTCCATGCCCCCCCTTTTAAAGCCATCCAAATTGTTGGCCATCACTACATCTTGTGGTAGTGAATTCCATAGTTTAACTAGGCACCGTATGAAGAAGTACTTCCTTTTATCTCTCCTGAATCTCCCACCAATCAGCTTCATGGGATGACTCCATTGGGTTCTAGTATTATGAGAGAAGGAGCAAAATGTCTCCCTAGCCACATTCTCCACACCGTGCATAACCTTGTACGCCTCTATCACGTCTCCACTTACTCACCTTTTTTTCCAAGGTCCATTTTCCTCATTGCTACAGCCCACAAGTAATGGTCATGCATGTGTGAACCAGGTTGAAGAGGCTTGCTGGAAGCATTGCAAGAGTGTAAAGGGAGAAATACCTGTGTGTGTGTGTGTGTGTGTGTGTGTGTGTATGTATGTATGTGTAGGTCAATTATAATCATAAGATCCCTGATTAAATAAATTGAATAAATAATTCACTTTACTTAGAACTCATCACGGAGGATCTTGTATCCTTGTAGAGCACTCGGAATTATGTCAATGTACTATTTTCAGATGGCTATTTTTAATCTTTCTTCCCGGCATTGTATTTCACCACTAATGCTACTTAATGACACTACATAGACATCTGACATTCAGCTCAGACAACCCTTCAGCTTGCTGACAGTCTGCATTGCTGTTCACCTTCCAGACAGTGATTCAACCTTTGTGGTCGCCATTTCTCCATAAGTGTAGCACTGGTATGCAGTAGGGCTGAAATGAACTTACTCTCAGAAGTTCTTCTCTGCAACATCACATCAATGTTGAATATTCACCTGATATCCTCTAAATTATGAGATTCGTTCCATTTATCCATCTTATATTGTATATCTGAATTTGATAATATTTTATTCCCTTATTTTATGTAAGTTTGATGTGTGAATACAATACATAATTTTTAATAGTCGGCAAGGCATGGTACTAAGTATTTCACAGTCTTTGATGGTGCACGGTAGTATTTCATGTTTAACTATCTGATAGGGACATAAAAACATAAGAAAAGCTCTTCTGGATGAGACCAAAGCTAGAGAAAATCCATCATCCTATTTCCTACACTGACCAATGCAGGGATGAGTGAGAAATTCATTTGGGTTTGTTTTTGACCAGAATGTAACCAGTTCGCATCTCCCGTAATCGAATGTGGACCAAAATGCAACTTATAGTCTGAAGTCCGTACATTTCTGATGGTGCGATGTGATTTGTGCAATACCAAAAAGGTGTAATAAAAATGCATACGTTTCAAAGATGAGCAAAATTGATACATGTGTTTGGAATTTTTGTGCAAACCCCACCCCCACTGTATCAGCTTGCAATCTGATACGGATTCAAGTAGAAATGAACTTCAAGGTGGAAATCAGAGAACCCTGTAGAAGAACTTGAGTTTTGCTGAGTCATGCATCTCTAGACTGATGAGATGCCTATGGAAAGCCTGCAACCAGGGCATGAGGGCAATATCCTTTCCCACTGTTGTTCCCCAGCATCTGAGCTGGCTGGGGATGATGTGATTCTGAGTCCAACACATCTGGAAGGGGAATGTTAGCTTAGAATGCTGGGCTTGAGTGTGGAGAAAGACAGACTTGTATTCCCCCCAGGCATGGGTGCAGGATAATAAACTGTGCTGCAGCACTGATACTTTGGAAAACAGAGTTTACAGGAGATTAAAGGAAAAAGAAGGAAATTAGAAAAATGTCAGAAACCCATAGTGCACGCAATTCCCTTCCCCATTCCTTGATGCTGATAGGAGAAGGAAGCCTTCTCATTTATGGATGTTGGAAAATAGCTTAAGGTTCATGCTACCTTTGAAAGAAAGTGGATACAGGCACAAGTTGCAGATGAGTGTTGAGCCATCACACCTCGAGGGTCACAGGAAGAGGGCACAGCATCGCTGACATTTAATTCACAGGGTAACAAAGGGAAGGCTGCATATTTCTGTCATGTAGTTCATGCCTCACAGGGGAATCCTGTGACCGCATGCCCTCACACGGATCTGAGCAAGTGGCTGCTTTGAAATGAGGCTGTGCGGCATCCAAAATGGATTTTAGCTGACCCAACTTTTAAAGTGTGTCTCAGAGTTCCTCAAAGCATCACAAGGTTTTTGAGCATAGATTCCTAGATGGCATGGGACCAGCCAGTTTGAGGATGGTATACAATTCATCCCACTTATGAAGAGAGCCAAGTCAGTAGAACCAGCTCTTGGGTCAAGGCCAATTATCCCCCTGAACATAGCCCCTGAATCTTCCTGGCTTTGTCAGTCACTGCAGCGGTTTGCTCAGGGCAGGACTCTGGGGCAGAAGCCCTGGGCCCCATTCTGGAGAATGGGCAGGAGGGTCCCCCAATAAAGCACGGTTGGCTTACCACAGGAAAATGAAGTAATATATAGGGGTGTGCACGGACCCCCCGGATCGGATCGGGACCCGGATCGGGACCTCCAATTTTGTCCCGGACCGGTTCGGACAAAATCGGAGGCCCCCCGGACCGGATCGAGTCCGATCCCGATCCAAAAATCGGAAATTTTTGGATCGGCCGCCATTTTTTTCCCCATAGACTTGCATTGCAATGCAAGTCTATGAGGAAAAAATGGCGGCGGGTGGGTAAGGGGGGGCCTAACTCCCTCCCCCCCCCGGGGCCGTCCGCTGTGGACGGCCCCGGCAGGTAAACCCCCTCCCCCGCGCTCCCTACCCCCCCTGGGGCCGCCTGCTTCCATCCGCTGGCGCCCGCGGGCGCCAGCGGATAGAAGCGGACGGCTCCGGGGGGGGGGTAAGCCCCCTTCCCCGCCACTTACCTTCTCGGCACGTCCGGCGCCGGCGGCTACTACCAGCGGGCTCCGCGGCCTACTCTCGAGTAGCGCGCCGGGTGATGACATCACCCGGCGCGCCACCCTGGAGCAGGCCGCGGAGCCTGCTGGTAGTAGTAGGCGCCGGCGCCGGACGGGAGCCGCCGGGCCGGGCAGGTAAGGGCCCCCCTCCCCCCTCCCCCCTCCGCGCGCCCCCTCCTCCCCCCTCCCCCCTCCGCGCGCCCCCTCCTCCCCTCCACGCACCCCCTCCTTACCTTTCCGGCCCGGCGGCTCCCGTCCGGCGCCGGCGCCTACTACTTCCAGCAGGCTCCGCGGCCTGCTCTAGAGTAGCGCGCCGGGTGATGACATCACCCGGCGCGCCATCCTAGAGCAGGCCGCGGAGCCTGCTGGGAATAGTAGGCGCCGGCGCCGGACGGGAGCCGCCGGGCCGGAAAGGTAAGGGCCCCCCTCCCCCCTCCGCGCGCCCCCTCCTCCCCTCCACGCACCCCTTCCTTACCTTTCCGGCCCGGCGGCTCCCGTCCGGCGCCGGCGCCTACTACTACCAGCAGGCTCCGCGGCCTGCTCTAGAGTAGCGCGCCGGGTGATGACATCACCCGGCGCGCCACCCTAGAGCAGGCCGCGGAGCCTGCTGGGAATAGTAGGCGCCGGCGCCGGACGGGAGCCGCCGGGCCGGAAAGGTAAGGGCCCCCCTCCCCCCTCCCCCCTCCGCGCGCCCCCTCCTCCCCTCCACGCACCCCCTCCTTACCTTCCCGGCCCGGCGGCTCCCGTCCGGCGCCGGCGCCTACTACTTCCAGCAGGCTCCGCGGCCTGCTCTAGAGTAGCACGCCGGGTGATGACATCACCCGGCGCGCCACCCTAGAGCAGGCCGCGGAGCCTGCTAGTAGTAGTAGGCGCCGGCGCCGGACGGGAGCCACCGGGCCGAGAAGGTAAGTGCCCCCCTCCTCCCCCCCCCCGCTGTCCACTTTCATCGGCGGGCGCCCGCTGGCGCCCGCCAATGGAAGCGGCGGTGGGCGCCAGTGGGCGCCCGCCGATCCGCCGATCCGCCGAACCGGTTCGGAGCTTTTTCGGACCGGTTCGGATTGGATCGGCCGATCCAGCTGCGGGATCGGAAATCGGATAATTTATCCGATTTCCCACTGGACCGGACTCGGATCGTGGATCGGGTCCGATCCAGTGCACATCCCTAGTAATATACATTACATGACAGCGCTCTTCAAGTATTTAAAAGGTTGCCACATGGAGGAGGGCCAGGACCTCTTCTCCATCATCCCAGAGTGCAGGACATGGCTGAAGTTACAGGAAGCTAGATTCTCGCTCGACATCAGGAAAAACGTCCTGACTGTTAGAGCAGTACAGCAATGGAACCAAAGACCTAGGGAGATAGTGGTCTCTCCCACACTAGAGGCATTCAAGAGGCAGCTGGACAGCCATCTGTCAGGTGTGCTGTGAGATGGATTCCTGCATTGAGCAGGGGGCTGGACTTGATGACCTTATTGGCCCCTTCCAACTCTACTATGCTATGATTCTATGACCCACCACCTGGTGCGTCCAATGTCAGTGGGGCAGTGAATCTACTCCAGGTTCCACTCAGAGCTCTGACTGAAATCCGGAGCGGATTCACCATCCCACCATCATCCCACCATCATCGAAGCCACCAACTTTCACTGCACATTACCATCCAAAGAGAGGACTCCCTGTCAGAACATTAAATCTAGAAGAAACAGGACACAAGACAATGAAGTCCAGAGACTAAAATGATCTAAGGGCATAATCCTACGCCAGTTTAGACAGAAAAAGAGGCCAACGACTCCCAGCATGCCATGCATCAGCCAGCCATGCTGACTGGGGTACGCTGGGAGTTGTAGGCCTTTTCTCTCTCTCTCTAAACATACATAGGATTGTGGCTTAAGTGTCTCACCCCCAGCAACCTGACTCAAGCTGATGGACGGAGGCAGGTGAGAATGGATGATTTAGTCAAGGCAACAGGGGGCAAACAGGAAAAAAAATGTGTTCTTGAAAGTGAAGATAAATTCACTTATTTGGAATTGCTTCTTCCATTCCGCCCCCTAGAGTTAATTTCAGATGTATTGAGATGCTGGTAGAAGAAGGACCAATCTGTTTCGAACTCATCTAACTGCAGAGAGCAGGCTTCATAGCCGGCTCCCATTCTTTTGCTTAATCTGAGTTCTTTCCCCCTTCCAAAAAAAAAAGAGAAACACCCCAGAAACTTATTAGCAAATCCCTGGAGGAATGTTTCTTGTTTGAGATGGAGAGCAAAATAGAACGTTCTCCTTGCACATCCAGTGATAATGGTTTAGTTACACACCAGATTTTTACGGAAGGCCATTATCTCTAATGGGTGTCATTCCAAACCAACTGGAATATTCATTTATTTTGATGGAGATGAATGACTCCGAGAAGGTGATGAAGATTTGTGCATTGCTTTGTTGATTTTAGCTGTACTTGGAATGGCTCTGAGCTAGGGGAGAGGGGAAAAAAAGGAGACGGGGATGGGGGGGGGGAAGTATTCTGCGTCTTGCCAGTTTTGCTCAGGAAATAAAAATGACACGGACTGATGAATCCCAAAATGAACTCGGCTGAACTGATCTCAAAGCTGCTCAGACTTTGAGCAGTTTCGAGCTGCAGCCGACAAGCCCAATTTGCAGGGCTTGGGAATTTGTTTGTTCCCTCGTTGCCAATGCGTGACACTCTCCGTCATGCGGGATGGAAAGATGTTTGTTCTCAAGGCATGGCTGTTAATGAAAAGAAGAGCCATTTCAATGCCAATTTGGGATTACTTGGCAGGGCAGAGGGAAGGACAGGCACGGAGACAGAGTGTCTGGGAGGACGAGAGGAAATAAAGGGCCAATTTGGACATTGTGGCAAAATGGGAGGACTGCAGATAAGAGAGAATGAATTGCGCTCCTCTGATGCCTTACATCTAATGTAGCGCACTACACAAAGGATTGCATTTAGACTCAGGGGCTTTCTTCACGGTGCCGGGTGGGTGCTGCCTCTCTCCGAAACCCCACGGTTTCCCTCTCCCAGGGTGGTGTTGCGTAATCCTGACATTGAGGAGGGAGTGCGGGGTTTCTGGGCTGCCATCTGGGTACCGGAGCTGCCCCCCCCCCCTTCCTGGTGGACAGTGACCAATCGCTGGTTGCCTTCCACCGGGCACTGCCCCTGAAAGGGCCCCGGAGTGATGTCAGACAGTGGAAGAGCCATACTGACATCACTCCAATGGAAAAAGTCAGGGTAAATCTCCATCTTTTTCAATCCGCAGCTTCGCAGGAAAGTCCCACGGTGGCTGCAAAGCTGCACCTGTGTCATCTAACTGATGCAGTGCGGATTCCCCTCTAATCCAGAGTTGTCCTGGGCAGCCCTTCAAATAGGGGGCATGACAAAATAGAGGACAGTCCTTTGGCATCCCTGTCTGTGTAACAGACAACACACGGCTACCCTAACACATATTCACCTTGCACATCTAGAACTGGGGTGTGGATGTTTGTTTCAGAATGAATGGTGGACTGAATTGAATGGGGGCGACAAATCGCATGATTAACCAATAGGTATGAGGGTTGCGTTTTGTGGTTCCATGAGTACCTTTCTCCGGTGGCAACAGTGATGGAGCTGACTTTTTTCTCAGAACGAAAGCAATGAATATATGTGCTAATGGATGAGTAATAAAGCACAAAAATTAATGAATATTTTTTAAAAAAACATTTTGAACAAAAAATTTGAACAGAATAACATTCTCTCTCTCTCTCTCTCTCTCTCTCTCTCTCTCTATCTTGCAAACTACCTCAGGGGTGACCATGAAAACATAAGAAGAGCCCTGCTGGATCAGACCGAGGGTCCATCTAGTCCAGCACTCTGTTCACACAAACAGCTGTCAACCAGGGACCCACAAGCAGGACACGGTACAACAACACCCTCCCACCCATGTTCCCCAGCAACTGGTATATACAGGCTTACTGCCTATGACACTGGAGGTAGCACAAAGCCAGCAGGACTAGTAGCCATTGATAGCTTTCTCCTCCAGGGCAACTTGTGTTCCTCCAGAAGTTCTTGGGCTGAAGCACCCATCATCTTTCCCCATTAGCTATACTGGCTAGGGATCATGGGAGTTTCAACTGAACAGCTGGAAGGCCACAACTTGGCCACCACCATGATTCATTTCAGGTTTATTAGAGCTTAGCTGATTGTCCTTTATTTTCTCTTCTATAATGTGTCCCCTCCACCCCCCCCACTTCCACCCCCACTGCAGAGTCCTTGACACATTATTTCTGCATTTCTGAGCAAATAGTGTCTTTCCTGCTGCTTCTTTGCCTGCCAACTCCGTGTGTCATGAGAGATACTTCCGCAGAGAAGAATCTTTTTATTATACGATTAAAATCTACTTGTGTCAAGCACTCTAACGCTTAAAGTGGTTCTGAGAAAGATGGGAGTCACCTTTGGAATACCGAAGGTGGCTTTTGCAGTCAGCTTAAGAAGCTTGTAGCTATTCATGGAAACTGGCCAGAGGGCAGAAAGACTGGTGACTCGCAAGGAAAGTTCTGGGGGGAAGTATTTTGTCCAAAGCTTAACTGTCACTCAGGGTTGCCAACTTTTCAGCAAGCGTTGGTCCCTGTGCCTTCATAGCAGGGGCTTGATGCATACGTTTTTGCAGTTCAGTAGATTTATCTCCCTGTTGTGAAAATTTTCACCACTCAATTTCTGCAGATCAAGTTGCTGTACGTGGCACAAAAATAAGGTAGCTCTTTAAATCTTGTCCTGATCTGTTGGAATCTCACTAGACCAGAATGGAAAGGAAGAGAAACATGCCAAGGAACAAAATTGGAGTGCAAGACTTATGCATTAGACCAGGTCCCATGTCACTTGTTAGTGGAACTCCAAACAAGAACAAGACCTTGCTCCCTTCCATAGATTGCAGACTAGTTGGTATTAAATTTAGCACATTTTCTTGAACATGAGTTCCATGGAGACTGAAGGATGATTTAGTCCTTGTCAGGCAGCAGGAAGAGGAGGCTATACTGAGCCCCACCTAGGCTGCCCATATAGCAGATGTAGGTTGCATGTCTAACTTGGTGGGTCGCAATTTGTGCAGGCTGCTTCTGGTTGATCATGGACATGGCGACACAGAAGTCTGACTTTACCTCCCCATGTCTGGATTCCCACATAGCATAACCCTAGGGATGGGGGAGAAGTTCATTTGGTTCTCATTTTCATACCAGCTGGTCTACTTTCCCACTTCTAAATCAATGTGCAAGTCGAAACTTGGTCATCCTTCCAGATCTGCACTTCTCCAAACTTTGCAATGAAGTTCTCCTATCAAACAATGCACACAAAAAACAACAACAACTATATATCAGGGAAAACTGCACACAAAAATATGTATATTATTGAAAACTAGTTTAAAGCCCATGTTGCCATGGGTGCTAATAGTCTGAGGGTGAAACATACTGTTCCTTGATTCTCGCTATGTCAGTCTTCCAGAAGCTATATGGAGGTTATTTACCTTCAATGCAACCGAGGACTATTTATTTATTTATTATTGCATTTATATCCTACCTTTTTTCCTCCAAGGAACCCAAAGCAGCATACACAATCCTCCTCTCCATTTCTATCATCACAGCAGCAACCCTGCGAGAGTAGGTTGGGCTGAAAGTCTGTGACTGACCCAAAGTCAGCCAGTGGGTTTCCATGGCCGAGTGAAGACTAGAACCAGGATCTTCCAACTCCCAGTCCAACACTTTAGCCACTACACCACACTGGCCCTTGCTTCCTCACACCCATCATCACATTCACTTCTTCCCCTCAAGCCTGAAGCCCACCTCCTTCTCTCTTACCCATTGTTTAAAACCCAGCTTTCCTAGGTCCACTTCTTTTCTTCTGCTGCCACTACCTTTGAGCATTCGCCAGAACCTCCACAACCATCCCAGCCATTAATATGGCCTCTCCGAGAATGGGCTCGACTTTCAAGGCCCAAGGCCCTCCCTCCATCCCCACCTTTGTGTTCTTCACCCTGCACACCTGCACAGTGTGCAGGTACGTGGGAGCTATAGTTCCCCAACTGCCTCTTGTTTCTGGCCAGGGTGTGGAAACATACTATTTGGCTATTAAAGCTTGAGCTTTGAAATGTCTGAACTTTCAAAATTTTCTGCAAGTCTACACAACTCAAACTTTAGTTTAGGACAAAAATGAGCAAAATTGGCCCAGTAGATCTCAAGTAATAAACCTTACATTGCAGTATTCTTCTATAAGATAACATTCATAATGGGCCCTTGGAGGGAATCCCTGCTGGTCACAGAAGACAACACTGGGCTAGATGGGACAGTGGTTTGACCCATAAGTTCAATGTGGCATAGCAGGTTGAGAAGAAATGCTAGTAATGTGTAGCTGTCCATGGGTTGTATCAACTGAGCTGTATCCAATGTCCATCTAGCTTCAGTCTCATTCATTTCAATGGGTCTTCTCTAAGTAGAACTGACATTGGACACAACCCTATGTGTGAAAGACAGTGATCTTCAGTGTAAGGATAGGGGAACACAGGAGTGCCTCTTTTTCATCTATGAAATGCTGGATAATAGGATGACCCACTGCTGTGATGTAATAAGTTGGCTGGGCATTTGAATAGGTGAACTCAAACAAGTGAGTGTCCCTGTCTGAATGCCCATGGATAAGATTGAGACTAGTGGGATCAAAGTAAGTTATTGGCAGTATTTCTGCCCTGGCCCTTGGAGGGCCTTCTCCCTGCAGAAACAATGCATAGAGTGTCATTTCTGCACCAGGGATGATGGCACTGGCTGTCCCAGCCTATCCTTGGTGCAGAAACATATGCTGCTTTGGCCTCAAGAACATCCACTTCTCCATTCCCCTGGACCCCAGGGTAAGTTGTTTGGGTTGTTGGAGGGTAAGGAGGAACAGGTGGTGGAGTTGACATTGGCAAGTACTTTGAGCATCCACAAGCCTTTTCTGAGCTCTTGAACTGGGTACTCTCAGCAGAGTCAAGCTTTTGCGAGGGCAAATGTTGGGATGTCCATACATCTCTATAAGTCGATATCTAGCTCATGGCAGAGCACTCAGAAAAGCATTTTACCTTGTCCCTATTTCAGACTTACAAAGAAAAGCCATTAGCATGGCCTCTAATTGTGGGGACTTCATTTGGCATGTGGTGGCTATTACCCATTGATAGGTCTATGGTCAGTAGCTACAGCTCCCATCTTTGCCTTGTTTACAGAAAAGGGGAAACCAGAGAAGGACTCCATTGGATAGTTCAGGAGTGGGCGACAGGCAGCCCACTTCTCCTGTTGTGGTCCCCACTGCCCTATGCTGCCCCCCAAATTATAATGTCTATTACAAACAAATATCTAAAAAACAAAATGGCGTCCATAGTGGTCATTTTGAGGCCCTTTTGACCTTTTTAATGGCCCATGTCTACTATAGAGCACCAAAAGGGTTAAAGGGAGCGTGAAATCAAGCTAATTTTGATCCTTTTGGTACTCCATAGCTACTCCAGACACCTTTTCAGGGGGGTGCCTGTGGGGGGGGCAGAGTCCAGGGAGTAAAAATTGACCATGGACTTCCCAAAGTTGCTCACCTCTGAGATACATGAAGGACTGGCAAAAGGACCGAACCTGAACAGCATGCCAATCCAGTAGCAGGATGCTAGAAAGTTCAACATTGTTCCCATGCAAGTTCTCCGTCCTTCACAAGCTGCCACTGAATGAGACAGCAGGCGGTGAGTAATGCTCATGCTTGTCCAACAATTCCGTGCAGAAATCAGATGAAATGGAGCTATGAATCATTCAGGGAGTCCAGCATGAGAAACTGGAGAAAATGAAGCCTTCGCTCCAGTAATAAGGTCCATCCCATCTACTTGCTTTGCATTGCTTGTCCCTTTTTATTTGTGAAGATTGTTTAGTGCTGTGCGGAAAGTTCGCCTGACCTTCCACAACCTCTTCGTTGCCCTGCGAAAGTGGCCATTGTTTTTCTGCCCCTTTCATCAGGATATTGAGAATTTTGGAGACATTTCTCTGAGTGCCGGGCTTCAGTGGTTACCTTACTGTAAGGAGGCGGCTGAGGTGTGTTGTGTGTGCTCGCTCTTTCTTTTATCATTTCCCCTCCCTCCGTTCTGTCCTCTCAGCCTCTCCAACTGCTGGAGTTTTTTGGAAAGCCCACTAGAGACTTAGAGCCTCTCTACATTAAGCAAAAACAACCCCTCTCCCTTCCTGGACTTTCTTCTCGTGCAACCATTCTGGGATGACCATGGGAACAATAAACATGCTTCCCCCTTTCCTACCCCTCCTTTTTTGGGGGGGGGAGTTCCCATGGTGGGGCAGTTCCCTATGTTCCATTTAAACAGCCAGCAGATGGCGCTGCAATGTTACAGGAACATTTTGCTGTCCAGGAAATGCATCAGCTGTTTTGTTAAAGGATTTTCGTTATTTGTTACAGGATTTTCAGTGAGTTAAACTTCAGAAACACTGGGGAAAGGTACCTGAGGATGACGTCATGAAAAGAACTCAGAAACATCCATGAGTAAACGATCTGGATTGCCCTACATATGCACCATGTGAAGGAGAATTTAGCCAGTATAGTATAGTGGTTAGAGTATTGGGCTGACAATTTGGGAGTTCTGGGTTCTAGTCCTCACTTGGCCATGAAGCTCACTGGGTGACTTTGGGCCAGTCACACACCTACCACACAGGATTTTTTTTTTTTTTTGAGGATAAAATGTAGAGGAGGAGGATTATGTATGACGCCTCGGGTTCTTTGGAGGAAAAAGGGTGGGATATAAATATAATAAATAAATAAAATAAATCCCCTCCCTTGGGGCTTCTTCTTCTTCTTGTTCTGACTTTTAATAACAACGAAGCAAAACCAAAAATCCAGGACACGTCTAGGAAAATCCATCACTGCTAAGTCACACTGGACCAGATCAAAGGTCCATCTAATCCAGCACTCTGTTTACACATTGGCCAACCAGTTACCCATGGGAAAGCCCCCAAGCAGGACATGAGCATAACAGCATCCTCTTGCTCATGTTTCCCAGTATTGGTATGCAGAGACATACTTCCTCTCATAAGGGAGACAATAATATATCATCCTCGCGACCAGTAGCTATTGAATAGCCTTATCCTCCATAAAATACATGATACACACAGTGGGTCGTGTGCATGTTTATTTACTGATTTAAAGTGCCAATGGCCCTTCAAAACAGCTGACCATATCTAAAAGTAATGGAACAATAAATATTAGAAATTAGAAAAGAATGGGCCAGAACAGGCATTTTATTTATTTATTTATTTATTTATTTATTACATTTTTATACTGCCCATCAGCTGAAGCTCTCTGGGCAGTACACAATTAAAAACCATAAAGCAAGTATAAATTTAGAACATTAAAAATTGAAAAAGCAATATAAAAACCAGCGACATTAGAAACCAGGGAACGCCTGTGTAAAAAAGGTATGCTTTCAGGAGGCGTTAAAGAGATGTTATGTTTTCCGCCTCCCAAAGCACACGAGGAAGGGTTTTCCAGATGGTGGGTGCAACTACAGAGAAGGCCCACCATCGAGGTTCTTCTGTGTCGTGTCCCTCTTGCCCCTTGCTTTATTTGAAGGCACTAAAGAGGTCTGCCATGGAATCCACAAAGCTTTATTCAGGCAATAAACATCTTCTTCCAGCTGAAGGGAGTCTAAAGGTTCTAAGAGACTTGTCCTCTAGGCAAGATTATGCAAAGTACGTGAACCAGTTGTTCTTTCAAGGAAAGGGAACGCCCATTTCTTTCAGTACACCTTCAGGGAGACTGGTTTTGACAAAGCCGTTTCCAAGCAATCACCCTCGCTGACCTCCTCCGCCCTTCCTTTGACTCAGCCAGCCTTTCTGTCCTACAGAATCTCACATCTATCAGGCTTTCCATGCCTTCCTCCTCAGAAGAAGCCCTATTCTCAGTTTGGGGGTTATTTACACCATCAGAGATAAGAGCTGGCGAAAGTTCATTCGCAGCTGGGGAAGAGCCCATGGGAAGCAACTCACCCACTCCTGGTACAGACTAGAATGACTCTTGCACCATTTCTTCGGTCTCAGAATCCTAACCATTGGCCTGCTGGCTGGGGCTGATGGGAGTTGAAGTCCAAAACATCTGGAGAGCACCAGGTTGGGGATTCTGATCTAATCTGATATTGTCTCCTTTCATTGACAGCGGCTGTCTAACACCTCAGACAGATGACTCCTCTGCTACCTGGTCCTTTTAGCTGGAAATCCCAGGAATTGGAGCCTTCTGCATGGAGAACACATGCTTATCCACTGCACAGGTATATGGGTGCATCCTAGGAAATGGTCGTCATTCAGCTGGGGAAAAGTCAATCAGAAAAGTTTTTGGGGACCCTTGGCAGGCAAGTCGATGTGGAAATGGTTCCCTGAAGATGGAAGCTTTGAAAGCCTGCTGGTTTCTATCTTGCCATCATCCCTGTTGAAGTAGAAGCCTTCCTTTCCTCTGCTCATGTGAGTTTTAATTAGTTACTTGATAGTGAATCCTTGATTAGCAAGGATGAAAGGCAGAAGAGAAGGCAAGTGAGTAACATATCTTGTTATCAGAAGATGACCCAACTGTTAAAAGCATTTCCCAAATTTGAGACGCATGAACTGTTTTACAAGATCACTGAGACACTTGAAAATGCTGTGCTGGATACATTCATATGATTAATTAGCTAGATGTAGCAATGTCTTCTGTTGGCATATTTCACAGCCAGTTGGTCAATTACATTAAAGTCATTTCATTCCTCCTTTCATTTAGTATCTCATTGGTTACTCTTAACATGATTTGCCTTTATAGGCTATTTCCGCATCACTGTGAACTTGATTTTGTGCCTCCATTGATTGAAATGTGAGCAAATCATTAGGACAACAAGTCTGGGTTTATCCAGATGATCTGTAGAAGTGTGTTCCAAGCACATTTTTATGGGACAGTCCCATAAGTTGCAGCCTCCAAAAGGACTCATCAACGCACAGCAGCCATGGAGGCATCTGGTTCAAATCCTGGCTGATCCTGAAAGATGCAGGGGTTATTCTGCATAGTCACTGTTGGGTCAGTTTCTTATCACCAAACTGTTGCTCAGGCATGCACTGATTTCCTGCAAGTTATGCCCTGGGACTGTGGGTTGAAAGCATAAAAAGAGCTATAGTGAATCAGACCAAAGACCTATCTTGTCCAGCATTTGATTCACACACTGGCCACCCAGCTGCATGTGGGAAACCCACAAGTAGGACATGTTCTCAATAGCCCCCTCCTGCTCATTTTCCTCAGGACCTCAGCAACTGGTATACAGAGGCATACTGCCTCTGATACTGGAGGTAACATGTAGTCATCAAGACTAGTAGTGATTGATATAACCTCATCCCCCATTAATCTGTCTCCTTTAAAGACCATCCAAGTTGGTGACCATTACTACATCTTGTGGTTGCGAATGCCATAGTTTACCTCTGCACTGTGTGAAGAAATCCTTCCTTTTATATGTTCTGAATCTCCCACAAATGAGCTTCATTGGATGACCTTGGGTTCTACTACTAGACAGGATTAATGCAGTGTTGCTGAGAAGTGCTTTCTCCTTCAGTTTTCTGATCTTCTTAATATTCACTGTGGCAATATTTGGGAGAGGTAAATTAAGAACTCAAAACCACATTCAGGAGAATTACAATGGGCAGCCCTTTGGGGAATGTAGTACTTGAGAAAGTATTTGGGCAAGGTCATATGATCAAACAGCTCGGGGTGATGATACTGGAAGGAGTGTCCCCTACCATATTTTCCTAACAGGACTCTTAAGCTGGGTGGGCAATTTGTGGACCACCAAATGTTTCAATTTACAACTCATATCATCCCTCACTAGGGTGACCACTTATGAATCACCAAAAAAAAGAGGAAATGCATCGCCAAAAAAGAGGACAAAAGAAGCAATAGGTACTGCTGTCCAGGTACTTACTGATGATGGGCATTTAGTATTTATTTATTTATTTATTTATTGCATTTCTATACCGCCCTATAGCCGAAGCTCTCTGGGTGGTTCACAAAAATTAAAACCATGAAATCATTTTAAAAATATAAAACAAGCCACAATCTAAAAACACAAAATAACATACAATATAAAAACACAACCAGAATAAAACCAAGCAGCAGGAATTAATACAGATTAAAATACAAATTTAAAACAGCAAGGATTAAAATTGAGTTAATTTAACTGTTAAAACACTGGGAGAATAAAAAGGTCTTCACCTGGCGACGAAAAGAGTACAAAGTAGGCGCCAGGCGAACCTCTCTGGGGAGCTCATTCCACAGCCGGGGTGCCACAGCGGAGAAAGCCCTCCTCCTAGTGGCCACCTGCCTCACTTCCTTTGGCAGGTGCTCATGGAGAAGGACCCCTGTAGATGATCTTAGAGTCCGGGCAGGTACATATGGATATGGGAGGAGGCGTTCCTTTAGATAACCTGGCCCCAAGCCGTATAGGGCTTTAAATGTTAGTACCAGCATCAGTAATTATGGTTTTTTATTTTTAAACTGGAATTGGACAGAGAAGTCCTTCGAATAGGGAACACCTCCAAACAGAAATCAGTTCTCTAGCAGCCCTTTAAATATAGCACTGCCATTTGTTAAAGAGGACACCTGGCCACCCTATCTCTCACCATTGTCTATTCTGGCTAGGGCTGATGGGACATGTAAGCCAAAACATCTGGAGAGCCATACGTTGCCCACTCCTGAGACCTCCAAGGATCTCCTCTAGCTATTTCCACCAAATGAAATAAGGCTAAAAGAGAGAGGGCATTTCTGATGGTGGAACCCCATCTGTGGAATGGCCTCCCCATAGAGGCTCACCTGTCATCTACATTATGGTATTTTCAGCACCAGGCGTTTTCAGCACCTTTTTATTTTCCCAGGCAGTTTAAGAACTATTTTAGCACTTTTAGATTTCTTCACAGTTTTATTTTTATTTTTCCTAATGGCCTTACTTTGCTTATTACATGCTGAACTGTTTTTGCCCCCCTGCTGCTGATTTACACTGTGCTATACTTTTCTTGTGCTATTTTATTATTGTTTCATTGTGATTTCATAATTCATGTTTTTTAATGTGCTTGCACCCTACTCAGAGAACTTGGGCGGCCTAAAAGTGTAATCAATCAGCGCTGCCATGTGTCAAAAGGCAGACTAAATATAATTTTAAGGAATAAAAATAAAGGAATAAAAATTCAGAGAGCTAGCTTGTTGCATATAGATTTCTGTAATATGCAGGTGTTTGAAATGGGTTGGAGTGGGGTGTGAACCCACTTCTTTTCAGGCCAATATAATTGGGTCAGGCCTAACCATCTCTCCCCCCCCCCCCCAACTTTGAAACCAACCCATTTCCTTTTCTTTCTCTCTTATTTTGGGCAGTGTTAAGAAAAGGTGTTTAAAAGCAGCAGCTGTGGGGAGCTTTCAGCAATGTAACCCACCACCTTCATTCTGAAGTGGTACAGTCGTCATGGGACTGTACCATGAGATTCCTCTGAAAGTTCCAGCATATCTTTTCAGCATCATCCGCTCTTTCTCTCCAGCGAGAAAGCCAGAAGAACAGATGTTCCTCTGTATCCATGTCTTCTACTAATATAGCTCTCTTGCTGCTTGGCAGGTGTTGCTTATCTACGCTTTACTACCTCCCTTCCCTCTAGCAAACGTGATGTCTCACCAGCGCATAGCACCTGACATTTACTGGTCTATAGTTGCTTCATCACTAAGGTAGTTTGCATGCAGCCAGTAAGCTTCCATCTCCTGGGTCCAATTCCTGAGAATGTGCTACCAACAGAATAACACCCAAAGCCCAGAAATGGAGCTCAGAAGGAGCCACTTTCCAGAAATGGCATTTCAAAAGAAAACAACATTTGTCCCACTACAATGGTTGTATAGCCTAGCTTGTTTGATCAGAATCCATCAGAAAGTTGAACAAAGCTTATGTGATGTTACTGGTAAAGTGTAGTGGAACTAAATTTGGCTTTGGCTTGCGTTTTGTCTTTTATAATCAATAACTAATGGGCCTTGTTAATGGTTGTTGTTTTTATTTGTACTTTCAGTAGCCCCTAGATAGAAAGAAAGAAATATTTCAGATACTACATGTGAGATATGGGAGACTGGTTCAACAATGTCATTGAAGCCCACTCCTATCTTTGCTAGGGTAGCCCTGGCCTGTGTCCAAACAGGACAGTTCTCTGCTTGAAGGTATCTTCTGTTTTAGCTTTCCTCAATCTGGTGTCTTCAGATGCTTTGGGCTTCAACTCCTATCAGCCCCAGCAAGTAGTGTGAATAGTTAGGAATTCTGGGAACTGTAGTATTCTGGGGAAGGCTGCTCTGTTTGCAGAGCTGTCCAGTCCAAGATAAACCATGAGAAAAAGGGAAAACTGGGCTTTGAAGTTGCCCATCAACAACACCTGGACAGCACACTGAACAAGGCATGCAGGTCACCTGGCCAGAGTCTTCCCCACTATGTAACATATTTCTATGTAGTCCTTATTTCTAAATTGGCATTTATACTATTGAATTAAGATATACAAATTGCATGCAAATCCATGAATGTTGCTGTCCTTTTTTGGGGGGGGGGTTGATAATTTTTCTCTCTTTTGGCGATGCATAAGTGGCCACCCTATGAGGGAGGGATTAGAGCTCAGTTTTCCCCATGCCCTCCGAGAATGTTCAGTAATATGTCTCCACAGCTTTCCTTCAGGGCTGTTTGTTTGTTTATTTATTTATTTATTGCATTTTTATACCGCCCTATAGCCGAAGCTCTCTGGGCGGTTCACAAAAATTAAAACCATAAAATCATTTTAAAAATATAAAACAAGCCACAATCCAAAAACAACAAATAACATACAATCTAAAAACACAACCAGAATAAAACCAGAATAAAACCAGCAGCAGGAATTAATACAGATTAAAATACAAATTTAAAACAGCAAGGATTAAAATTGAGTTAATTTAACTGTTAAAACACTGGGAGAATAAAAAGGTCTTCACCTGGCGACGAAAAGAGTACAAAGTAGGCGCCAGGCGAACCTCTCTGGGGAGCTCATTCCACAGCTGGGGTGCCACAGCGGAGAAAGCCCTCCTCCTAGTGGCCACCTGCCTCACTTCCTTTGGCAGGGGCTCACGGAGAAGGACCCCTGTAGATGATCTTAGGGTCCGGGCAGGTACATATGGGAGGAGGCGTTCCTTTAGACAACGTGGCCCCAAGCCGTTGTTGAGAGTAGGCACAGGCGGGCACCTGCCAAGGGCCCACACCCCAGGAGGGGCCCATAGACAAGGGCCCCCTGGAGTTGCTTCTCCTCTTCAGCATTGCAGCCGGCTCATTCATCTGATTCTTTCTCTGGCCCAGATAACAGTGGTGGTGAGAAGGTGGGGACAGCAGATGCAGCGGCCTACTTGCCCACTAGCCTTTTGCCTATCAAGCATATAAGTGATAGCAAGTATGAGAAATTGGATGAGGAGCAAAGGCAGCTGGTGACATCTGTAGTGAGAAGGTAGACTTACCGAGGGAGAGGCCCATGGAGGGTGTCTTGTCCATGGACCCTCAAACACAGGGGGCCTGTCTACACGTCGTCCTCAATGCGCCCTCCCCGCGCCACAAGCCGCTGCATTTTGTCTAGTGTGGCTCAAACCTCCGAGATTCTGCTTGTGCTCTCGCGGCTGCCGCCGCCACCCTTTCATCCCTGCGGGCCCCAGGGAGGGAGGAGGGAGGTTTGTAAACAAAAGCTAGCAATTGGAAATCCCTCTCCCAATCCCTGGCTTTTGTTTACAAACCTCCCTCCTCCCTCCCTGGGGCCCGCCGGGATGAAAGGGTGGCGGCGGCAGCCGCGAGAGCACGAGCAGAATCTCGGAGGTTTGAGCCACACTAGACAAAATGCAGCGGCTTGTGGCGCGGGGAGGGCGCATCGAGGACGACGTGTAGATCCTGCCCTGGAGCCAGAACTGCTTCACTGCCTGCAAATACGGTGACCTCTTTTCAGGAAGCCATTTTCACTCAGCTCTACGCCTCTTGTTCTTTGCTGCAATGGCACAGCAGCTGTCGTCATGGCTTCATTTGACTGACATTCATGGAAATAATCATCCGGGTCTTTCTCAAGGTTCATTTTCCTTCTAACAAAATTCCTTTTACAATACAATACATTTCCCCTGTGTTTGGTATAGAAAATGTGTTGTTTTTTTGTTTGTGAAGCCAGGTGGTTAACTTTACGTCAGGATTTAGGCCCTTAATACTGTTCACGGGAATACATGAATTAGCTTGCGAGGTCAGAACTTTGGTTCGCATGAAGTGATCGAATATCCCATCTCTGGCAGGTTATTACACATGGCTACAGATAATAGTGGAAGGTAATGTTTTGTTAGTGAATAATCTCTTTCTAGGGGAACGCTTCTTGGTTATCTATGTGATCCCCGCACACCCGCAGGGTTGTGTTTTATGCGATAGGAACAATATATTCAGGGGGAAAAAGAATATGTTGGGGCAATCAGATATCTTCATGTTTCCATATTAACCAGTCTCCAAAGAAAATTTTGCACCGTTGGTAACAAGTTCCAGAGGGGCAGCCACTGCTGGATTAGAACTAATTATAAAGTTTGATTGTATTCATTTAGGCTTGAATCAAGACAGTAGATTCATGTCCCATTACAGATGTTAATTAATAACACAAAGCTGGGGTGATTGTGCCATATAACCAATTATTGCTGTTGCAAATGGCAAATGTTTATTTTAAACATTACATAGACTTGTCTCAGATTTCATTTGGCCCCATTTCCCCCTTCCATACATGTGTGTGTGTGTATTTATGGATTGGATCCTGATTTAGGCACCTGCAATTGGGCTGGTGGAAGCATAATTCCTGCACACCCTCCTCCCTGTGGCAGCCCCACCAGCCCCCACTACACAGAGGGTCAGGGGGGACTCAGGATCAGGCGTAAGCCATGGTGTGGGGGAGAAAGGGGGCTCATCCAAGTTTTTTGTTGGGTGATGAGAATGTCTGATTCTGTCAGCCCAGTTACATATGTCTAAATCTGGATCCAACCCATAATCTATATGTAGATATAGTTATATAGATATACACAGATTGACAAATAGGTATCAAAAGAGGACTCTAGTTCATGAAAACATATGACACAATTGTCTCTAAAGCACAGTTGGGCAACACATGGCCCTTTATGGGCCTGTTCAGGCAACATGCTAAGCCATGGTTAGGCCACTAACCCTCTTCCAGCAAGTGGTTAGTAAGCATGTTTAAACCATGGTTATGTAGCCACCATGGCTAGGAATGATTCACATGACACACTAAGCCATAATGCTTAGTTCAAAAGGCTTAACCATCATGGTTTAGCATGTTGTCTGAACAGGGCCTAGACGTTTTGCCTACAACTCCCATCAGCCATAGCCAGCATAGCCAATGGTGAGGGATGATGGGAGTTGTAGGCCAAAACATCTGGAGGGCCACAAATTGCCCACCCCTGCTCTAAGGTGACACAAGACTCTTTGTTGACTCTCCCATATAGGTATATTTATTTGTAAAGTGTTGTCAATGTATGAAGAATTTTACACAGTTTTACAAGCAACGAAAGCCAGTCTGAGGAGCTTACAATCCAAAATATAACAATGGGTGAAGACAGCATTAGGGGAAGGAGGAAAGGAGATACAATGATAGCAAGGGATGACTACAGTTGAATCTCCATGGTATGGAACTAGAAGTTACATCTAGTTCTATCATTCTTTCTTCCCTAAGACCAGCAGCCCATCCTCACTGAGTTCACACGACATGACTAGCACCTGGCACTCACGGGCACCACGGTTTGCCATGGTCTAAATAAGCCACAATGAGCCATACCGATTGTGCGACCCCAGTCAGTGAGTTGAGAACTGGTTATGGGAGAGGGGAGATCTTTTTTTTTAACCCTTCCCAGCTATTTAACTCAGCACTCAAAATGATACCCAAACTCAGCTAACTTTTCTGTCTTAGAGATAAAAGATACAGATCCTTTGTATCTGTTGCCTTTCAAGTAGAGAAAGGAGATGGGACGTGATGTGGGAGATTTGGGGTGGAGTGGGAAAGAAAGCGTTTTGCAGCGATTCCTCCTCACTGTTGCTAATCCTCCATTCAACCTGCAGTTGAACCGGACTGGAGTAACTGTCTGGACAAATTAAAATAGAACATATGAAGACGGGTGGAAGTGGTTTGATAGCTCTGGCACTGCAGTCCACACACAGTCACACTTTTCGGTCTTGGGGTGAGCTCAATTTCAGTAATCCAGGGGGTGTCTATACGATGGCCCGTTGGAACGGGACCAGCTCAAAAAAACACAGCATTGCTGCTGCGAAGCTAACTTGAAAAAGCTAGATGGGGCAGGAGGGAGTGCTATCCAGCCTAGGGTGACCAGATAAAATCCAGGTCAGGGCTCATGTCACTTTAACAGTTGTAGAGCAAACGGAATTTCAGCCAGGGTTATTTGTATGCAATTAGTTCCTGGTGAAATTCCCTCTTCATCACAACTGTTAAAGTTGCAGGGGCCCTGCCTTCTTTTGTATGTGGTCACTCTAGTATAGTGCATGCAACTTTAACTGTTGTGATGAAGAGGGAATTTCACCAGGAACTAATTGCATACAAATGACCCTGGCTGAAATTCCCTTTTCTCTACAACTGTTAAAGTTACATGAGCCCTGACCTGGATTTTATCTGGTCAGCCTAATCCAGCCAGAAAAAAATGCAGCGCTGGTGGTCAGTCTGTTATCAAGCCTGTCCCCTGCCCTGTGTTTACCCAAGGTATGGCCACTGGATAACCCAAACCGAAGCCAGGAAACAACAGGGTGACCTCAGGGCAAAGGTAAAAGTCGCAGTAAATCGAGAGTTGGAAAACACGCAGTTTCAGGAAAGAATTCCCAATGTGGCTGCGAGTTGGCGGCTGCATCATTCAAGTGATGCAGAGCCTCTATGCAGCCACTACGAGGTTAATAGAGCATATGGACACCCCCAGGTTTGGAGTAATTATGAATGTGTGAACTTGCTTTGAGTTTTCATATGTGTATTCATGAAAGTGCATGAATGTATAGGTGAACATAGTGATTTGTATCTGATTTCTCGCTTTGAGAATTTGAGTAGCATTGTGATTGATAAAAAGTCTGTTTTCCTTTAAGTAATCATGGTTTCTTAACAGCACAATCCATGCCCCCACCCCTGCCCGCTGATTGAATTAAACTTTGCATGACAGGCCGGCCAGCTCATTAGTTCTGCAATCCAGGTGGTTGTACAAGGCCATTCCTTGTGGAAAGTCTGAGATGCAAGTCTCAGAGCTTTGCCAATGACCTTGTGCAAAAGAAATGTAATTATTATTTGGCACCCAGGTTTGACTTCTGGGGGCACTCAATTACAATATATATTGCATGTAAGTGATATACTACTTCAAATTTACATTTCAATTATCAAAAGCATGACTCTGCGTTTATTATTTTTTAAAAAAGGCAATTAAAGGAGGCATTAAAAAAAGTTAAGTGTTTGACAGAGGTCTATGAAAAACAGGACAAGAGAGTGACTAGCAGCTTTTTTAAAAAAAATCAGAGACCTTGGGCAAGTGCATGGTCACTTTGTTGAGGTGGCCAAACTTTTAAACTGCATAAGAGATTTAAATATCTTTATCAGGGTGTTGTGTGTGTGTGTATCCTTCTTTCTTTTGAGGGACGCATTGCTTGATGATTGTGCACAGGGCTGAAACCAGCAGTGGACAGGACACTCCTGTCTCTCTCTTCCATCCCCATTTCTCTCCCCTCCCCTCCCCACCCTCTCTCTCTCTCTGAGTGTGTTTGGATGACACTTTAGACAACAGAAGGGTTAATAACACATTCACCGTGTGTTATTTTGCTGGTGCATGCCACAAGACATGTTGCCCCTCCCCTCGTTACACGACTGAAAGTCCCGGCGTCCTTCTGGGCTGCTGCGTCTCCTCCCTCCCCCCCTCCCTCAGTCCTCTGGCTATATCCCATCATGCACCACAAGTTCTGTCGGCTGTACAGGAGCGCCAGGGTTTTTTTCGGCTGCTCCTGTCAGCGAACTCTATGACCGAGTGGAATAGTACACGGAGAGAAGGGGGTTCCTGACACATGACACTTTAAGCAATGGATTTCGGGATAAACAACTGAGCAGCCCGTTGTTTTTCTCCGTTGTTTAATTGCCCTAAATAGTGTACTGTCAGTTGTATGTGCCTTGTGTGTTGCCTGCCACAGGACACAATAAGCAACACAACTGACGGTTGCCTCTTCCCCCCTCCGTTGATTATTGTGTCATCTGAACTGAGCCTCTCTCTCTCTGACCCCCTCCCTCCCTCCTGCCCCTCTCTCTTATATCCCATTCTTGCTCCTTCCCTTTCTGACAATCCTTCTCTCTCTCTTTCTCTCTCTCTGACACCCCCCCTCTCTCTCCTCTCTCTCCCCCCTTCCTCCCTGCTCAGTGGGCTGCTGAGAAGGGACAAATCACTCTTGCCAGAGGTCTGAATTGATTC
The DNA here is from genome assembly GCA_029215795.1 of Anniella stebbinsi. Lineage (NCBI taxonomy): Eukaryota > Metazoa > Chordata > Lepidosauria > Squamata > Anniellidae > Anniella > Anniella stebbinsi. The sequence continues at coordinate 15,285,645 of JARDYH010000002.1, read as the reverse complement.
CTTGCAGCAGACATTTGAAATCAGACTGAGGGCCACATAAAATTTGGCTGAGGGCCCCATCTGACCCTAAGGCTGCAGGTTGCTCACCCCTAGGCCCTTTCTACTAGGGTGACCAACTGTCAGGATTTCCCCGAATTTGTCCTGGTTTTTGTTCTATTCTGGATGTCGGGGGATTTTCTGTGATTTTCTATATTGTCCTGGAAAGACACACTTTCCCCTTTAAGGCCGCTATTAGCATTTTGGGAGGGAATGATGTGCTTTCTGGAGGCGCATCATTTCCCTCCCACTGCTCCAATCAGGACCTTAAATGGGAAAGTGTGTCATTCCCGAAGATTATAGAAAAGGCCCTGATTGAAGTAGTGTGTGTGTGTGGGGGGGGGGCAGAAATGACACACTTTCCTCTCCTCCACTCCAATTGGGGCCTTTAAGGTGGTGGGGTGGGGGATGACGCTTGCGATAAGGAAATTGTTTTTGTTAAAATCCAGGTCTCGTTTTGCCAATATTTAATTCCTTTTATAAAGTTCAAAGCTTGATCTTCCTTGGGGAATTCTTGCAGAGAACTCTGGACTAAAAACAGTTGAACAGATACACAGAGGCTCTATTTTGAAGTTTGGATGGAGACCTGGAGGTCAACAGACCAGAATCCAGCTCCCATGCACACTTTTTAGCATTCTTTGAGTGTGTGAGCACACATGTGGATGTATTAGAACCTGTAGTTTTCACTTGTTCATAAACTATCTGGAGTTAGGGGTGAATACTGAAGTGGCAATATTTCCAGAACACATCAAATGATTCAGAAAAGTAAAAACAAAAAGGGAGCGTGAAGATCTCCAAAAGGATAGACTTCTTTAAACAGGCGATTTATATCACAGTCATGACTGGCCACTCACGGAAGTTTGTAGGTCATTTTGACAAAGTCGTGAGCTTCCTTTGTGTCTCCCGTTCTTTTTCCCAGTTAATCCGTTTGAAAATGAACTTCGGAAAACCCGATTCTTCTGATTCCCTGCCATGTGCAGTCGCAGTTGTGCTATAAAACGCCCACAAGAGGGCACTGTCCCATTGAACTAGAGGGGCTGGGAGGTTTTAAATTACAGGCCACATGGTCGCTGCTCTCTTCCCATGTAATTCAGCTCATTTCAAACACGGAAGAGAAGCAGGAAGCAGAGCGAATGTAAGGAAACACGATTTTCCCCTGTCTGAAAATCCTCAATATCTCTCTCCAAATTGGGTAAATGCGTGAGAAAAGGGCAAATGAGGTTCACTGTAAGTAAGACTAACTGATACACATTGGAGCAATACCACCCCTACACACCCACACACCCACACACATACACACACCAATTTCACATCTACATGACTGGGGTCTGAACTGACTAGTAAAAAGAACTTGGGGTCAAGACATTCTATGAAAATGTCGACCCAAAAATAAAATGGCTGATATCATAATTCCGTTATAGAAATCTATGCTGTGTTCAGTTCTGGTCGCCACATGTCAAAAATGATATTTAGGTCAAGGAGAGATGCAGGAAAGGGCAGTCATTGAGAGGATTGGAGCAATCTCCCGATGAGGAGGGTTTGCAACATTTGTGCCTGTTTGGTTTAGGAAAAAAAAGATGATTAAGGCATGGACATTAAATAAATTGTACATGGTTTTGAGAAAAGGGGTGGTGTCAAGGAACTAGGGATGGGTGAACTTACGTTGCGGACTGCCTGCCGATCCCCCGCTGCCCGCCCGCCCCTGTTCAGTGCATGGCACAAGCCACAGTGTGGTCTGTGGGGACCCAACCAGCAATTGCCGACTGCCTGTCTCCTCAGCGAGATGCCATTTCTCCACAAAATGGCGGCTCATGTTTTTCCATCAATTGAATACTATGGAAATGGTGGCCAGAAAGGGCCATCTACGCAACATTACAGGCAAAACCGGACCATTTACACCTGTAATGTTGCATAGATGCTTCCTTTATGACCGCCATTTATGCAGCATTACATTTATGGGAAAACACGAGCTGCCATTTCTGGATCAGGGGTCCAGTAGCCCAGTGGCTCATTGAGCAAGGTCCGGGGGTGGGGTGGGATGGGATGGGGGCAGGAAGTCCACCAAACGCCACCTCTTCCTCAAACTCACGCAACATCCTTTCAAGGAACAGCAAAAGGTGCTGGTAAAAGTCAGTTTTTGAACCAGCTACTAAAAATATACAGTATTATAAAGTTGTATAATATCATCAGTATACACCAGGGATGGGCAACTCCAGATGTTTTTGGACTGCATCAGTCCTGCCTAGCCAACATAGAGAATAGTGAGGGCTGAATTGAAGTAGCAGTTCAACAACATCTGGGGGGCACAAGTTGCCCACCCTGGCATACATGCATGACCCCCAAAAGTCCAGGAGCTTACAGCATCGAGTTCAGTGAGATTGCCATTCTTTGTTGCCAGCTAGCCATGATGCTAACTGCAGGAATGTAATTCGTGTCCACCTTCTTGTGTGATGTAAATACCATTTGCATTTCAAGGATGCTGCATTGGTGCCCGGGGGACCTCCTCTTGAAGTTCAACCACCAGCTTCTACAAGGCAATGTATTGTTGGGAAGGAAGCCAATCAAAAGGGTTTAAACTCCCCCTCCCCAAAGCCTGTGGTCCTGAGGCCACTCAGGTGGTGTACATTCACACAACTCACACCACCTCATGTTTGGCTCTTGGTGATGCTTAACAGGGGTTGCCTTCTCCTAACTATGCTACACTATTTTAACTCCAAGTTATGGAAGAAATAACTATGGGGCAGTTTGTAAATGCTCTTTCTTTCATTAAGTGCAGGCACGCCACTCAAAGGCTACAAAACTATACCTACTTAACTGGGGGGTGGGGGGTTTAATCTCATTGAACTCAATGGGTCTTAATTCTGAGTAAACATGCACTGTCACTCTCCATTTGTAGACATACTTACAAGGGAGTAAGTCCCACTGAACTCAGTGGGGCTTACTTTTGCGTACACATGCCTAAGATTCTGTTGTCAGTCTGTAATCATATGCATACTTACATGAGAGGAAAACCTATTGAAATCCATCAGACTTATTTCCATGGAAGCTTGGACAGAATCGGGTCGCCTGTAGTTTATAGACAAGACTATTTAAGCTGGGCTGCTGTAATAAATATCTAGAAAGCCAGATGAAGGAGGTGGGGATGGAAGGCTGGGAAAGCAATTACATATACATTTCAGGGGGGTTGAAAACAACTTATGGTTTATATCCCTTCTTCTTTTAACCTCAAGAGAAAGTAAGGTTTCAAAATTCACAGGGCATGTTTAATGCTTCTTGAATATTTACATCTGACTGTCCAAGAAGAGAAAATCTTTAGTTTCCTCTTAGATAGTTGTCGCTCAACAAAGGAGTCTGAAATTGGATGTTACAGGTCACAGAATTGTATTTATATATCCATTTCATGCTTCAGAAAATCAGTTCCTTAGAATGTAATTCTTGATTACAGAAAAAAAAATGCCACCTATAAAAAATAAATAAATAACATGAGTAGCGGCAGCTATTCCTCTCTGCCTTATAGGTAGGAAAGGTGGCATTATAAACAAGCACAGGAAATATATTTGAAACAGTGGATGCTTTAACAAAATCTCTAGCTTACTCTCTCAGTGAAAATAAACCACGAGTTTATCCCCTCTCTCTTCTTTTTAATAATACAGCCTCAAAATTATTATTATAAATTATTATTATTATTATTATTATTTACATTTATATACCGCCCCATAGCCGAAGCTCTCTGGGCGGTTTGCAAAAATTAAAAACTTTGGACATTAAAAATCAATATACAACATTTAAAAGCATAAAAGCATAAAAACAGACAACATATAAAACAGTATACATTTTAAACAGCTGCAAACTCTCAGCCAGGCCTAAATATAGTTCTGGGGTCAATTTAAAAACTCAGTATATGCTGTTAAATGCCTAGGAGAAGAGGAAAGTCTTGACCTGGCACCGAAAAGATAACAATGTTGGCGCCAGGCGATCCTTGTCGGGGAGATCATTCCATAATTGCCATCCTCCGAGCTCATCCAGTCTATTGCCGCAGCCAAGCACCAGTTCAACACATCCACAGCCTCACCTGATGAAGATGAAAAGGAAAAGTAGAGTTGTGTGTCATCAGCGTACTGATGATAATGCACTCCAAAACTTCGGATAGCTACTGCCTCTTTCAGACGGTCTGGGACCACTCCCTCTAGCAGAGAGGCATTAATTACTTCCCTGGCCCAGCAGGCTGTTCCACCCCTGCTAGCTTTTATAAGCCAAGAGGGGCAAGGATCCAATACAGAGGTGGCTGCACGAACCTGTCCAAGCACCTTGTCCACGTCATCGAGCTGTACCAACTGAAACTCATCCAAGAAAACAGGACAAACCTGTGCTCTGGATACCTCACTAGATTCACCTGCTATAACACTGGAGTCTAAGTTCTGGCGGATGCCAAAGATTTTATCTTGGAAGTGCCCAGCAAATATATTACTGCAGGCCTCAGATGATTCTACCATAGGGTGACCAGATAAAATCCAGGTGAGAGCTCATGTAACTTTAACAGTTGTAGAGCAAAGGGAATTTCAGCCAGTGTCATTTGTATGCAATTAGTTCCTGATGAAATTCCCTCTTCATCACAACAGTTAAAGTTGCAGGCACTATACTAGAGTGACCACATACAAAAAAAGGCAGGGCCCCTGCAACTTTAACTGTTGTGATGAAGAGGGAATTTCACCAGGAACTAATTGCATACAAATGACACTGGCTGAAATTCCCTTTTCTCTACAACTGTTAAAGTTACATAAGCCCTGACCTGGATTTTATCTGGTCAGCCTGTTCTACCATGTCCTTGGGGCCAGCATGTAGAAGCCCCCGGACAACTCTGAAAAGCTCCACTGGGCGGCAGATTGATGATTTAATAATGGCAGCAAAGTATTGTTTTTTTGCTGCCCTCACTGCCCCTGAATACCATAGGCACTTACCAGTGTTTGATTGCATCCACCAGGAGTCTGTCTTCATCTGTACTCAAGCCGTCTCCTGTTTTGTTTCATCACTCTCAGCTCTGGGGTATACCATGGAGCCGTACGAGCTCTACACAGAAGAGGGCGCTCAGGAGCAATTGTGTCAACCAATATGGATGACTTTAAAAGGGGATTGGACAAATTCATGGGGGATATGGCTATCAATGGCTACTAGTCCTGATCATTTTATGCTACCTCCAATAATGGAGGCAGTATGCCTATTTACACCAGTTTCTGGGCAACTTTGGGAGTAGAGTGCTGGTGTATCCATTCCTGCCTGTGGGTTTCTCATAGATATTTAGTTGGCCACTGTGTGAACAGAATGCAGGACTTTTTATTTATTTATTTATTTAAAATACTTATATACCGCCCCCAGCCAAAGATGGTAAAAGGCACTCTGAGCCTCCGTGGCCACTTGAGCCTCCAGCAACAGAGATGGATCTAAGAGTACCCCAAACTATGAACCTGATATTTCAGAGGGAGCGCAACCCCCATCCAGAACAAGCAATGAGCTTATCTCCTGGACTTGGGAACCACTCACCTAAAGGGCTTCCATCTTGCCAGGATTCAGTTTCAGTTTATTGGCCCTCATCCAGCCCTTTTCTGAGTCTAGGCACCAGTCCAGGACCTGCACAGCCTCACCTGATTCAGTTGTCACAGGGAGATAGAGCTGTATGTCATCAGCATATTGATGGCATTTAGCTCCAAATCCCTTAACGACCATTCCCAGTGGCTTCATGTAGATGGTAAATAACATTGGGGACAAGATGGTGCCCTGCAGCACCCCATAGCTCATTTGCCAAGGGGCCGAGGAATGGTCAGCCAATGTTACTATCTCAAAATGACCCCGTAGGTAGGACCGGAACCACTGTAGCACAGTGCCTCCGATAACCATCCCACAGAGTCGATCAAGGAGGATACCATGGTGATGGTATCAAAAGCCGATGAGAGATCGAGCAGAATTAACAGGGTTTCACTCCCCCTGTCCCTCTCTTGATAAAGGTCATTCATTAGGGTGACCAAGGCTCATTCAGTCCCGTAACCAGATCAAAACCCAGACTGGAATGGGTCTAGTTAATCAGTATCCTCCAAGAGTGCCTGCAATTGCTCCGCCACAACCCTCTCCAATACCTTCCCTAAAATGGGGGTGTTTGCGACTGGGCAGCAGTTGTCTAGTACCATCGGGTCCAGAGTGGGCTTCTTTAGGAGTGGTCACGCTACTGCCTCCTTAAGGGCAGCAGGGACCACCCCTTCCCGAAGGGAAACATTTATCACCCCCTGGAACCGCCCAGTCAACACCCCTTGGCTTGCTTTTATAAGCCAGGAGGGATAGGGATCAAGAGGGCAAGTGGCTGGTCGCATTGTTGCAAGCACCTTGTCCACATCATCAGGCTGCAATAATTGGAACTGATTCCACAAAACCGAGCAGGTGGTGACAACAGTTGGTGGACTAGATGGAGCCTTGGACTTTTTCCACACCAGGCAAAACGGCTGGGATGGACCCCGGCTGCTCCCTGTGAGTCTGCATGACACACAGGGAGTACTGGGGGCAGGGGGGCACAGGATTTTTCTTGGTTCCCCGGAACCAGATGCCTGCCCCGGGCATCTGTGCTTACCCACAAGTAAGTGGGGCTGTACTGCTGGCCACGTAGTCTCATCACATGGCTCTGAGGCCATCAGGAGAGGGGGGAAGCAGAATCGCCATCCCTAGGATGGCGGGGGGGGGAGGGGGCCCAATCCGTGCGGCACTTTTTTCTTAATACTTACTTTTACAGAGGAACGCAGGAGTGCTCTTCCTGGTAAAAAAAAAAAAATGGCGGGCGCGACATCGGACAACCCGGGACGTTGCGCCCGTGATGTGGTTTGAGCATGACGAACCCGGAAGTGGCTACTTCTGGGTTCGCTCACGCTGGGCCCGCTACACCCTCATGGTGTAGAAAGGCCCTGATTCGCCATGACTCTTGTTATGTTCTTATATTTTTAAGACAGACAGGCTTTCCTGAAAACAGCTGCTCTACCAGTGAGAGCCTTCCCTTTCAGCTCCATGGCACAAGGATGGGGTTAAAATGCAATTATTATAATTAATAACAAATAATAACATCTCTATTGTCTTTATCTACTCTAGATGAATGGCTCTAAGATTTCAGAATTGTTCCTGGTCTCTAGCGGAACTATGGGGAATGTTTCGCTCTGGCTGTGCAAGGAAAGAAATTTATTTATTTGCTATTTTCCGTCTAGCTGAAATATATACTACTAGTTGGGGTAGTTTCACTGAGCATGCCATAAAACAACTTATTTTGCCATCTAAAGACTGCTTTATGCTTCCTGGAATCATAGCCTGGAAATGCACACAGCCGACTCGGGAGAGGAGGTTATATGAAATATAGTCTGCTGTATCGTTCAGTCTTTTCCAGAATGCCATAATTTACAATATCACCAAAGGTCGCTATGGGGTGCAAGAAAGCAAAGGCTATTGTGATGGTACAGGCCGATACAGTTTCTAAAATGGAATGGCAATTTATGTTTTACCGCTCCAATTAGCCCCAAAGTTCAATTTCTTGCAGAGTAGAGACAGGTTTCATGTGGTTTGTGACCGTGTGCGAACACATAATTTACCAGAGAGCATAGAGTTCAACATCCTTAAACTCAACTTTCACTTTACGGAAGCAGGTTCCTAGTCCTTAAGAATGCAAAAAATAGACGTGATATCTAGCTAGGGTGACCATGTGGAAAGGAGAATAGGGCTCCTGTATCTTTAACGGTTGTGACGAAGAGGGAATTTCATCAGGCGCGATATGCATACAAATGACATCTGTTAAAGATGCAGGAGCCCTGTCCTCCTTTCCATTTGGTCACCATATATCTAGCTACATCTCAGACCCAAAAGGAGAGAAGTTATGGTGGATTTCCAGCTTTCAGTGTCCCTTTCCCATGACTATCAGCAGAAGAATAAATTTAGGAAATATCGGCAATTGTGTTAAATTTGCATAACTTATACAGGTCACACACAATTCAGCTTTTCTTCAGGCAGAATTCTGCATTAAATTAGCCCACACTGAGCAAAAATGCAATAAATCATATTCTATTACTTGAATTACTATGAAGTTGTGGACTACTACTTCAAGTTTGGCTTACGTAAAAAGCCATCTCACGTATCATGGCTTTGCCACCATGTAGATACATAGAAAAGGAACATAACCCACTCATAGGTTCCTAATGACTAAGCCATTATGATGCACATTTTGCAAACACATATTTATGCTTTACAATTTAGATGCTCACTTTAAAAGCATCATTGGTGTGCATTAAAAATGGCCATATGTGAACTCGCCTTTAGTTAACACTGTTGGGCTTGATACTGTACATACAGGTCAATAAAAAATACCCAGTCCTGCAGAGCAGCTGTGACTATTGTGATATTGGTACAATGTGGAGTTAGGATCCATCTCTGTAAGGAAGCATTGGCCAATTTGGCAGATCTTCCACTTCTGAAACTGGCTGAAAACGAAATTGTTTGGCTGAAACTCAAGCATTGTAGCTGAACGTTAATTGCTAACTGAACCTCTCCCTAACCAAACTTTAAGGGCCAAACGAGACATCACTTTGTTCTAATTCCGTGGTGGGCAATGGTGGGCCTGCAGTTGTTTTAACCCATAACCCCCCACTAGCCTTAGCCAGCCAATGGTGAGAGGTCACAGGAGTTGTGTAGGTAGCACTTAGGGGGTCTGGTAGGCAAAGGGATGAGAACAAATTAGACACTCAGACATAGCTGGGATAATAAATTGGCCACAACTGTATTTACTCACTTGAATTAGGCTTGGGGGCAGCCCTTCATGGTTTGGGTCCAGGTTACCTGCAGGATCGCCTTCCCCCATACAATCCACCCCACACATTCAAGTCCTCTGGGAAGAATTTACTCCAGTCAGCCAAAACTAGGCAGACAACTGTTATCCAGAGGACCTTCTCTTCTGCTGCTCCCAGACCGTGGAATGGCCTGCCGGGAGAGATTCGTTAACTTAACAGTCTTTCCGAATTTAAGAAAGCCATAAAGATTGATCTCTTCTGGCAAGCCTACCCAGTCGAATTTAAAGATGTTTGAGTGTTATGTTTTTAATCAGCTTTATGTATTTTATAGTATTTTTGTATTCAATGTTGTTCCCCGCTTCGATCCAGAGGGACAAATGGGCAAGAAATAAATAAATAAATAAATTTATTATTATTATTATTATTATTATTATTATTATTATTATTGGGCATGGATCTGTCATTGACTAGCTCTCCTGCTGATCGATTCCCTTTCTTGGCCTGAATGCCAGGGCCACTAGTGGTGGATGACAGGGCAAGGGGTACACCATGGTGTGGACTGCTAATGTGAACCCCTTTCCACCATCCTGGCAATGGCCAGTTCGCAGCCCCCATGCTGGTCTGGTGCCATGTCTCTGAGATCCCTGATAGGAATTCCCTCACTTTGCGGGAGCAGGGAGCCCAATTCCACTCTCCTCCACCGATGGATCCAGCCCAACACCTAACACACCTACGTAAGTTGAGACAAATGTTACAAAATGAAGCATCCACAACAAATTGATTGATAGTCCAGATCAACTTATTTACAATGGAATTGATCTTGCAAGGGGCGAGACATAAGCATGCACAGTGTTTGCCAATTGGCACACAGGTAAAATTCTTTCCTAACCCCATTAACTGGTGACTACTTCTGCCATTGCAAGACATCTTACTACCAGGAGTGGGTGGGTGGGGGAAGTCAGCAACTGCAATCCTGGAGCCCCATGGGAGGTCTGCTTTGGGAGCCTCAGGTTGAACTGGAGACAGAACTAAGGAGAGATCTCACTTTATTGGCTCCGTCTCTTTGGCCCCACCCCACCAAAGCACTGATTGACTCGGCAGTCCCTTCCTGGAAAGGAGATTGTACTGCTGCAGCTGTACAACAGCTCTTCACCAGCCTTTCTCCCTTTACTACTGGCTGACACGCCTCCATAATTCACTGCTCCCCATTAAGAGGTGAACTTGGCTTGTAGGCCAAAACATTTGGAGGGCTACAAGTTGCTTGCCCCTGATCTGGACTCAGTACAGGCAATCTCCTGAGACACTCGGCCCATAATGCCTGGCTCTGAAGAAAGGAATAGAACCTTAATGGAGCAAATACCTATGTGAGGGGATGGTTAAGACAAGGAAAAAGGTGCAGAGGGAAAGGGTCAATCCCCCCCCCCCACTACTTCCCTAATCACATTAGTGTGCTTATGAACACTACATGTTACAAGAAGCTGAATTTTGTTTGTTTGTTTTTCTTTAAAGGGAGATCAATGACAAATCGTCTACTGTAGTTTGGTCCTGGGGAACAGAGGGGAAAAAAAGGAATTCAATTGAAAATATCACAAAAAAACAAACAGACGAAAATGACTTTCCAATGCAAGTAATTTTTTTAGTCTAGTATGCATAAAGTTATGTGCTAAATTCAAGGCAAATTTTCAGAAGCAAGGATAAATAACAAATCTCTGATGTCCTCCTGTCATCTATAATTTGATTTTAGTGTGTGTTCTTTTAAAAAACTTGGTTTATTAAAAAAATACAACATGAAATGTTATTTTTACTGCTACCGAGATGCCTTGATTTCAAAGTACCAGTTAGAAGCAATAATTAGACCTTCAACAAATCAGTAGATGTCTAATTATTCAAACCAGAAAATATGTCCAAAACATTTCATTATCAAACATGTCCTTGTTTGTTATTGTAACTCTATGCTTCAGGTATTTACATAATGGGCCAGATCCTTAGGTAACCTGTTTTCTAAACAACAATTTACTATAGGCTGACCAGATAAAATCCAGGTCAGGGCTCATGTAACTTTAACAGTTGTAGAGAAAAGGGAATTTCAGCCGGTGTCATTTGTATGCAGTTAGTTCCTGGTAATAGTCCTTCTTCATCACAACAGTTAAAGGTGCATGCACTATACTAGAGTGACCATATACAAAAGAAGGCAAGGCCCCTGCAACTTTAACTGTTGTGATGAAGAGGGAATTTCACCAGGACCTAATTGCATACAAATGACACTGTCTGAAATTCCCTTTTCTCTACAGCAGTTAAAGTTACATGAGCCCTGACCTGGATTTTATCTGGTCACCCTAATTTACCAGCAAAATTACAGTCAAATAATGGAAATGTGTATGGAGTAGCTTGCTAGATGTTGCTCACCTCTTTTGTCCACCATTCTTTAATCTAAGTCTTGCCAATTTGCCAGTCTATGCACCTTTCCTTAATCTGAGGTATGTTGGTTGCTAGGCATGCAAATAGGTCTGAGTTGGGGATAGAGATTGGTGTAACAGCTGATATCATGAAGGTGGGGTTTTTTTGGACTAGATCTCCCAGCTTTATTGAATGTTGGCCATGCCAGCTGGGGCTGATGGGAGTTAAAATCCCAAACACCTGTTGGGCACCAGGTTGAAGATATTTAAACTATTACGTGTTGTTCTATATCAAATGACTATTTGTTCTGGCTGTTATTTTTCATCAATAAATATACTTACGGAACTAGTCATGGTGGAGAAACTGCAGGCACTGTCTCAGAATACTAATTATCTAGACCCATTCTAGTCTGGGTTTTGACCTGATTATAGGACTTTTGTCGGCCTGATGGATGGCCTTTATCAAGAAGGGGCAGGGGTAGTGTGACCCTGTTAATTCTGCTCTGTCTCTCCTTGGCTTTTGATACCATTGGCCATGGCACTCTTCTGGATCAGCTCTGTGGGTTGGGCGTTGGAGGTACAGTGGTTCCAGTCTTACCTGTGGGGTCGATTTCTGAGAAGAAGATTAGATGACTATTTCCCAGCCCCTGGCAATTGAGCTACTAGATTTTGCAGAGTACATCTTGTCCCCAAATCTTGGGAATTTGGAGCAAAGGGTGATCAACACACAGCTCGTTCTCCCTGTGACATCTGAATCAGGAGTGGCTGTGCAAGTCCTAGATCAGTGCCTAAACTCAGTCATGGGCTGGATGAGGGCCAATAAACCAAAGCTGAATCCTAGCAAAATGGAAGCCCGTGGGTGAGTGGTTCCCGAGGCCAGGAAATAGACTCATTGCCTCTTCTGGATGGGTTTGTACTCCCTCTGAAAGAACAGGTTCATAGTTTGGGGGTACTCCTACATCCATCATTGTTGCTGGAGGTCATGGCGGCTTGGAGTGCCTTTCACCAGCTTTGGCTGGCTCACCAGCTATGGCCTCTTCTGGACAGGGATGGCTTGGCCACAGTGGTACGGGCATTAGTAACCTCAAGACCGGACTACTGCAATGCGCTCTATGTGGGACTGTCCTTAAGGCTGCTCCGGAAGCTGGAGCTAGTGCAGAACGCAGCCGCTCGGCTTTTAGGAGCTGCCTCTTTTCAACATAAAACTCCTTTGCTGAGAGAATTGTAATGGCTACCTATTGGCTATCAGGCCAGGTTTAATTTTTTGGTACTAGTGTACAAAGCCCTAAACAACTTGGGACCAGGATACCTGAGATAGCGCCTTCTCCCTTACCAATCTGCCCGATCACTGAGGTCACTGAAGGGCATGCTCCTGGTGATTCCAGTTAGACCTATGGCCTGATTGGAATCCACCAGGAGAAGAGCCTTTAGTGTAGTGGTCCCTTCTCTGTGGAACTCCCTGCCCCTGGAGGTCACGCAGGCACCAACACTAGGCTGCTTCCAGCGGCTCCAGAAAACAACTCTGTTTCAAGAAGCCCTCCTCGTGACTAGTCACTGTTTTTCTGGTTCCTTTGTTTTTAAATTGAACAACTTCAATTTGCTTTTTACTCATCTTTCTTTTACTGTTTATACCGATGTTCACTGCTCTGGAATGTGTGTTACATAATTGAGCGGTATATAAATATTGTTAATAATAATAATAGGCAATAATCACAACAGTATCAGCAGTCAGGGCCACAAGCCAGAAATCCACTGCTACTTTTAATATTAGCAGCCCTAAGCCCTACAAAAATATCTGCAGCTAGAGAATGCCTCCAAAAATAAAAAGTGAAAGAAGCTATGTTGGTCCATAAGGGGGAGGATAATAATCCAAAATCCACAGTGGGGGAAATGCCTTTATTAAAACCAACTAAAATGTGAGAATATAGCAATCAAGCCTTTAATTCTTCCAGAATTTTTCATGAGGCTGGATGTTCAACAAAGTGTGTGTGTGTGTGTGTGTGTGTGCAAGAGAAAGAGAGAGAGAGAGAGAGAGAGAGAGAGAGAGAGAAAGTTGCTCTGATGTTGACACCATAAAGCCTTCATTTACTCAGAGCCGATCTACACGCTAGCTTTGTAACATTCTATAAGGGTTACGAAAACTCTTTGGACCACATGACGCACTCCCTTGATCGATGTATACCCGAGTTTTTTTAAAACTCACTTCAGCTATATACAATGATTTTTACTTTTAATAAACCGTTTTAAGTAAAATAATGTGTCCTTCCTTACCGTTTGTGATTTGTGGGGGCAGTGCTTCGTTTACCAGCGCCCAAATGCTTAGCCATTGATTGGTGGGGAAGAAAGAGGAGCTATGGCGGAAGTGGGTGAGTGAACTACAACACCCACAATGCTTAGCCCTATACTCATTGAAAGTTAGGGAATGAAAGGGGAACTAAGGAGGAAGTGGGTGAGTGAACTACAGCACCCACAATGCCTTGCCCTAAATTCATTGTAAAAACGAAACTGAAAGAGATGGACAGAAAGGGTGTGAGTCCGCACACACCGCTTTGAAGACTGAAGATTTTTTCTCCTGTAATGTGAGGACTCTTTAATGTGGCCTAAGACGTTTTGGAATGCACCTATTTGGAACGTTTTAAAATACTATTTAAAACATTCCAAGGTACTGTGTAGATAGGCTCTCAGAGTGTTAGGACAAAGTGTAGCAGGAGACTGTTAAAGATATAGGAGCCCTGTCCTCCTTTTTATATGGTCACCCGAGCAAGCCAATCCCTGGTTTTTGATCTACTCTACTTAAAACGTGCTTAATTATTCCGTGCTGAAAACAAAATACCAAGCAATTAGGCATTGTTTTAATAATTGACAATATATTACATGCTCTTTAATGGATATCCATTTTGGGCTCTTTCCCAAGTTGTGCCTCAGGCAGGTTCCTAATCTCCTACTATATGCTGCTCTTAAAAAGAAAAAGGAAAAACTCAATATAGCCTCCCTCTCCAATGTAAGTATATGGGTATATATATATATATATATATATATATAGAAATATATGACAATTATATTTATTTCCCAGCCTATCAATTAAGCTCAGAACAGTCAAAAACTGTTTTAAAATTAAACGAATGAACCTATCTCAACTGCAGTGCAGCCAGTTAAATTGTATTGTTTTACACCACCGAAGGAGAGAGCTCATTTAAAACCATGTATTCTATTAGCATATTGGTAGTCTTTTGATATGGTTTTTGTTTTGTTTTGGGGTTTTTGGTCTCTGTGTGTGCATAAAATGTTTCAGCTCTGATTTAATTTTGTGTTCTCTTTGGAATGTTGATCAGAATTAATTGCTTTTAAATCGTGTTGCTGGAATGAAGTTAATAGAGAAATTTAATAAAGTAAATGCATTCTCTCTCATAGTGAACTTCTTATTTTGGAATTGGTAAGGAGAAGTCAGCATGTTTGTTCTGCCGTGTGGAGTGTGTAACTTCTATTTCTTCACATGTCGCATTCCATGTAAACAAGGAATATATTTAGAAAACTCAATATAACTTTCTTTTAGAGAAATTCAAATGTTTAAATAACTTACAAGTTACTAAGTGAACATAACCACTACATTATTAGAAGGGCTTTTTGTATTTTGAATAGTTTCTTTTCCACTCCCTGTGACAGAAATATACCTTTAGGTGATTTTTAAAATTATTCTGGACATAATGGTCATACTATCTCCCTCCTTTTAGATCAGGGGTAGGTCAAAACATCTGGAGAGCCACAACTCCCATGATCCCTCACTATTGACCAGGGCTGGCCCAAGGCATTTTGCTGCCTGAGGCAAGCAATAAGATGGCACCCTCTTCCATTCCATGAATAAAAGCCAGCCAAACTGGCAGATAGATAGCTGTCTTCCACACTCAATCATACACTGTACCCGGAGATATCAAGCTAACTAACTTAGGAGGTACAGAGCAGGCCACGTGTCACATAGGCCTCTCTTAGAATACACTCTGTTCTAAGAGAAATACCTGGCATTTTGTCTAATCACCCTGAGCAAGGACCCAAGGGTCTGAAATGCGTTGGGTTTTATAATAAATATAACAGTCTTTGTTCTACCTCTTTGCCCTTGGCTTTTTTGGCTTTTGTTTCCTAGCATCTGCCACCTGAGGTGACTGCTTCACTCTGCCTAATGGTAGGGCCGGTCCTTCCATTGGCTATGCTGGCAAGAACTGATGGGAGTTGTGGGCCCTCCAAATGTTTTGGCCTACAGGTTTCCCTCCTCTGCTTAAGATGGTAATGTGTGTGTATTACTTCACTTACTTCAAAATGTGGTAAGCGAGCCCGACTACCTTTGGGGACCCTCCTGCTTATTCTACTGAGTGGGGCCCCAACTTCTGCCCCAAAGTCTTACTCCTGTGGTGCCACTGAATATACCAGAACCAATAATGTTTGTCCTCATTCAGTGCTGTTCCCCATTGACAGCACAGAGAGACCTGGCTGTTTCACCTTGTGACAAGGTACTGCTCATCAGTTCCTTGTTTGAAGTATAGAACTGATGATTAGCTATTTATTATGCTGGTCTATTGCTCATCAGTTCTCTTTTAAAGGACAGCTCTGCCAAGGTATTGTACTTTCTCATCTTACCATTTCATATCACTTCCATCAATTGAAACTTAAATCTGGTTTGCTTTTGTATTCTGGTGCTGGGAAATTGCTTATCTCCTCCCCCCCCACCCCCACCGCCCCATGAATAAGATACCATTTCTCTAAACCTGTTACTTGTTTGGAGCACTTGTCTGAAACACTGAATCTGTGATTTTAGCTTCTAACACAAAAAATAAAATACATTAAAAATGTTTTTGGCATCCATGCCTGAAATGTAGAAAGCCCTTTTCTCTGATGGACGATGATCACATTATTATTACTATCATTATTATTACATGGTAAAACCCTCATCAGCTGCCTTTACGCCACACCGTTTCTTTTGGACAGAGACATAGTCAATGGCTAGAGAGTGTTGACCCTGGATACAGGAAACACAGACTTACTAAAGTGATGATGACTTCTCTCACGATTCCTACCCAAGCTCCTCATTTGCCTCCATTTCACATTACATAAAAGGCTATAGCAACACAAGGTCAGTTAAAGGGTCTTCTGTGTACCATTTGTCCATCTAACCAAGGGACACCCCCCTCAGGGCCACATTCTTTCAGCAATAATTTGTTGTGGACCGCAGTGTGTCCAAGTCAGCAGTGGGTAGAGCTTGACCCTCTCCATACCCTCCCTCTCTCACATGCAAGTCCACCTAGTGTGAGCCCCTGGAGAAGACAACCTCAATGGGGTTGCTTCCTCGGTGAGTCTACCTTCTCACCACCATTATCTCCAGCTGCTATTGCCCCTCATCCTTTTTCTCCTCATTGTTATCATCTGCTTGCTTGACCAACCAGACAATGCCATCCTCCTTACCATCTATGTTGCCTGGGTCAGAGTGAGAGGAGGTGAACAAGCCAATTGCAATGGTGAAGAGGAGGAACAAGTCCAGGAGGCTCTTATCAGTGGGCTCCTACTGGGGTGTGGGCCCTTAGGTAGGTGCCTAACCATGTCTACCCTGCATCCATCCATCCATTTCTTGATGCTGGCCCTACACCCATCCATTCACACCCACCCACGCACACACACACTCTGTTCCCAATGAGCTCTAGAAACTAGTCTTCTCCTACAAGGAGATGCCAGGGATTGAGCTGGTGACCTCTTGCATGCAAAGCATGTGTTCTCTCATTGAGCTTTGACCCTTCCCCGCTAAGCTATGGGCCTGTCATTACTGATTAAGGTCTTTCTTTGGGCTGTATTTAGGAGCAGGCAACCCAAGCTATCTACTCAACAGTTGGAACAAATAGTAACAGTTTGTGTTAATTCTCAAGCTGGCGACACTGACATTTCTTTAATTTGCGGGGAAACATGCAATACCGTTGCCCATTGTGATTAGATCCATCCGTGCAAATTGATTGTCTTATATGACAAGGAGAAATTAGGCATGCAAATCATGCATCAAAGCTGCGAAATGGGCTGGAAATGCAATAACAAATAATGATTCAAAAGTGGGAACAAATGGAGGGGGACTGAAGAGGCCCTTCTCCCTGAGCACCTTGGATCTCTGGGGCCTGCAAACAGTGTTAGCACACCATTTTAATACCCTTTCAGCATTTGGGACAGATCCATCCTGCTACAACATTGCAAAGAAGTGGCACTGGAAATATTTTTGGGCTGCCTATTCTTGTCGGCAATTTTCGAAGACTGGGATCAGAAAGGTTTTGAGAGGGACTTCATGTTCCCTGATTATTTCTTTGGCAAGCTCTAGGAGAAGGAGCCTGCCGGAATTGCTTTTTAAAAAATTACCGTGCTTGTCTCTCTCCGGCTGTAAAATATGCCCATATAAATGTGTTATCTGTCTATTAGTTTCCTAAGTGAAAAATGTACAGGAATCCCTGATTAAAAGGGACAAAGATATCCCTCATTGGCTCTGACAGTTCGAATGGTGTTGAACAATATCTCCTCTTTCTTGCAGGAATGGAGAAGCTAATGTGAAACCAAGGCACATTCTCCTGCGCATAGAGTAGGCGGCGGGATATTTTCTCTTTGGCGAGACGCTTCATCACTGGACAGTGAGCCTGCTATGGATTTTTAATGCTAACTCATATTGTGTAGAGGCTGGGAGACCGTCTGAGAGATGTTTGTCTTTCCTCTCCAGGAAATTGAGGCTGAATTTTAATTCCATACCAGTCATTACTGACTCGCTGCTGTGTTATTTCATGCCCTATCCAACTCTTCTTGTGTGTCCAGTGTACACATTCATAATGGAGAAGAAAGAGCAAGTATTAAATTTTTAAAAAAATCAAATCAAATGGCTTCTTATCTGTCGAAACTTTGTCAAGACTGGATTAACCATTACGTCTAAGTATCACACAGGGTAGGACTCTAGACAAATTGCCATTCCGTCGTTGTTGTTGTTGTCGTGATCATCATCATCATCATCATTGTATTTATTTATTTATTTATTGCATTTTAAAACTGCCCAATAATCAAAGATTGCTGGTTGGTGTACAAATTAAAAACGTCAAATGCAAAGTCGCAATTAAACCATGACAATAAAACAAGTCATGATAAAATCACCAGTGATGCATAATTAAACCAAACGTAAAACCAGTGGCAAGTGCAAAGCTTTAAAAACCCTTCCTGGGAAAAGCAAAAGGCCTTCTTCACCTGGCGCTGAAAAGGCCATAATGTAGCTATCAGGTGAGCCGGTCTGGTGAGGTCATTCTACAAATGGGCCACCATCACTGAAAAAAAACCTTCCTGGATTTGTCTATTTGTGGTTGGTTTTTAAAATATATACACCACATCTTCATCCCAAAAAGGATTTGAGGGTGCCACCCACCTTTCCTCATTTGGCTGGGGTTTCTGGAGGAGGAGCTCAATTCATGACCTTACAGTCCAGGTCAAATATAGGTATAGATAGGAGGAGGAAATGCTCCGCAAAGTAACCTGGCCCCAAGCCATTTAGGGTTTTAAAGGTTAAAACCAGCACTTCGAATTGGGAAATGGACTGGCAGCTAGTGCAGATGGCAAAGAACTACCATTGGGTGATCGTGGCCGTTTCTACACTGGCCATTTTCTGTGGGATAGCCCCTGGGTCATCCCTGTGAGTCCAAATGATGCACAGGGAGTCCTGGGGGCAGGGGGGATGGGCACGGTTTCCCCCCGGGATATGGGATCCCTGGAGAAACTTGAATCTTTCTGTGGTCCCTGGGGGACCGAGACCACAGGAGATGCAGCCGCCCGTCCCAGCTGCTGCCACACTCACTCACAAGTAAACACGACAACAGAAATGGGTATGGAGCCTCACCGTGTGGCTCCATTCCCATCAGGTCCGCCAACCTCAGGATGGCGGGGGGAGGCCCCCCCGATTTCACATGCGATTTTAAAAAAAACCATACCTTCAACGATGGAGTGCAAGAGCGCTCTTCCCGAGGTCTGAAAAAAATGGCGGCCGTGACAGCCCAGGAGGAAGCCAGAACATCATGCGCCCTGATGTGTATTAGAGCAATGACCCCAGAAGCAGATACTTCTGGGACTGCCCTCCCTTCCTTCCTCTGTCCCTCCCTCCCTCCCTCCCTCCCTCCCTCCCTCCCTCCCTCTACACCCCTATGGTGTAGAAAGGGCCCGTATTAGCCAGTCCCCATTAACAATACATCCACAAATAAATGGACAATACTGGTATTGTATAGCCAAAAAGAAACTAAAAACGAAGACACCTGTTTGTAGTCTTATGCCAAAATGGTTTATGAGTATTAATTACCAAATGTACTATCACATTCACTTTGGATTTGTGAAGAGAATCACAAGTCTGAAGATCTATATAGTGCATTATTATCCACTACAGCATGGTCTCCAACTGAATTATCCCATTTCATGCTGGAGTTCAGTCCCAGACCATGTGTCGATAGGGGCAGAGGAAATTCAAGTTCTCATGCAATACAACTCATTCTCTCCTTCAATCCAAGTCTTCTTGTTATTTCCTTATAGAACACATTAGCAAGCAAACCCTTCTGTCCACAGATCTTACAGGCATCTGATAGCTAAGTTTAAACAGCACTGGTCCCAAGGCTTAAGGACCTGTAGCATTACCTTCCATTTCTTCATCACTTTATACACTCTCCCTTGATTAAAAAAATACCCAAGCTGATGTACAGCAAAAACAGAAATGACAAATATAGGACAATCCAATGCATGTTTGTCAGGAGCAAGTCCTACTGTGTTCAACAGGGCTTACACGCAGGGAAGTAGCATCCAATGAGCGCTTTTCTTATCTGCCTCCAGGTCCCTTTTCTCCTACACTAAACAGCTCAGCACTCTTGCACCTCTGGGGAGAAACCGCTCCTATTCCACTGCAGTAGAGCATGAATCAGCCTTCAGCCTTTGCCCCTGAAATTGTCTCGATTGCAGCATTCTCTTTGCCTGCAGCAAGGATGGTAAATGGAGGCATCGGTTAGCTCCTCCCTCTGTCACATCCTGGCAGTTATTGCTCGTTTGGCTGGCAGCAGGGATGGCAAACCAAGGTAGGGCAGACCAGATGCGCCAGAGGACATCTGTACCTGTAATGTTTGTGTCGAAGAGGGTATTTCAGGACGTGCTGAAATTCTGTTCTATGCAATGCAGGAACCATGGTCTCGTTTGCATCTGGCCATCCTAAATCAAGGCAGTCTTTAGCCCCTTTGCTTCTGGTAATTGCTATTCCCTGCCATTGGCCTAAATGGGTAGCTATTTTTCTGGTCAGGTGGCAACTCTATGGCTGTCTCTATCCACGATCTTTATGTTCCTACTTTCCACCACTGCCAAATGCATATATTAACATTTACATGAATAATTGTCCCCTCCCTATCCGCCTCCCACTTTGTTTCTGCAGCCCCACTTTAGTGCTGTAAGTAATTGTTGTTGTTGTTGTTTTTTAAATAAAAAAAACACAACACACCATCTGATGTTCAGGCTTCCAGCCGCAAGAAAGCCCTCGAGTGGTACATCTTTCCTCCCTGACAAGTTGCTGAGCAACTAAAAACAGTTTTAAATAACAGCTGCTATGTTTAAAAATGATCTTTGAGTCTTTATTCAAAATGAAATCTAACCACTGCTGGGGTCTCGCCTTCAAGTACAGAAATGAGAACAATCTAGGAGCCTTAGTTATCTCCACTGAAGATGTTTGATCATCCCAGGCCAAGATGACTGACCTCCTGCCTAAGGTGCCAGGTGACACTATTTATGAATGAATGTGTGGTAAAGGCAGCATGAAAGCAGCCAAAGGAACTTCCTCTGGATCACTTCCCCTTAATGGAGCACACATGTCCATATTGGGTTTGCCAACAGATGAACCCTGAACTGCCTTCTACACTCTGCAAAGGATTCTGGGGTCCACAGATGAACCCACAGATGAACCCTGAACAGCCTTCTTCACTTTGCAAAGGATTCTGGGGTCCACAGATGAACCCTGAACTGCCTTCTACACTCTGCAAAGGATTCTGGGAAATGTCTGTACGTGTGCCCCACATATCAGAGAGTGTCTCGGGAATTCTGCATGTGATGTGGCTGTGCAAAGAGCTCTTCTCACCCATCCATCTCATGAAGAGGGAGAACATAGACACGTACTCTGTCTTCTTTGCTATAGGATTATGGGGCCTTATGGGGTTTCACCATCAAAGGTGATGAAGACTACAGCCAATCCCTGAGCCATTAGGCCTCTGCTGATAAGGCAAGTATTGGATGAGGAGGGAAAACTTAAAATCATTACTGAGGCAAAACGTTGACGCATCATGCCTGCGGGGAACACAGTATCAGAAGGGAAACCCCCAGTAACAACACAGCTTTCTTTAGGGCTCTGCCCTCAGTCAACTGGAGTCCCATGGACCCCTGGCAGAGTAGCCGCAGTTTGGTGCTCTAATTAAAAAGGGCTCCACCAAGGATGGAGTCGTGGGACATAAGGATAAAAGAAGAACCCTACTGGATCAGACCAAGGGTCCATCTAGTCCAGCCTCTGTTCACACACTGCCCAACCAGCTGTCGACCAGGACCCCACAAGCAGGACACAAGTGCAACAGCACCCTCCCACCCATATTCCCCAACAACTAGTCTACGTAGGCTTACTGCCTCTGATACTGGAGGTAGAACATAACCACCAGAGCATTCTCCTCCAGGAATTTATCCAACCCCCTTTTAAAGCCATCCAAATTGGTGGCCATCACTACATGTTGTGGTAGTGAGTTCTAGTTCAACTATGTGCTGCGTGAACAACTCCTTCCTTTTATCTGTCCTGAATCTCCCACCACTCAGCTTCATAGGATGACCCCTTTGGGTTCCAGTATTTTGAGAGAGAGCGAGAGAGAGCAAAATGTCTCCCTATCCACATTCTCCATACTATGCATAATTTTGTACACCTCTATCACAGCTCCCCTTCGCCTCCCTTTTTCCCAGCTAAACAATCCCGGCGGCATGGCAGCCACCTGGGAACTCCACCCCCATGGGACTGGATGTGGCTGGCAGAACTTAGAGTGTTCTAGGAGGGAGGGAGGATTATTCTAAGACATTTGAAGCCTGGTTGATTCTAGCCATGATGAAACACTAACCACGATCAGTTGGTTCTCTAATCATGCAAGGCATATGTCTGTGCTGCACAACATACATGAATTGCTAAAAAAAGAGGATATGTATCCCCCAAAAAGAGGGCAAAGGAAGACACCTATTTGGATAAAAAAGTGCACGTGCCAATTTATAGATTTAGATGCAAATTTAGAAATAATTATTATGATTTATATTGAAATGCAGTAAATTTCACCAGTGTGTGGAAGACTATGACCAGGCGATCTGTGTGCCTTTCCCAGGTGCTGTGGATGGGCAATTTCAAGGCCCAGCTCTTCCTTCCCTAAATAGTACTTGAACTGGACAGCCCTTCAAACAAAGGACACCTTCAAAATAGAGGGCAGTCCTCTGACATCCCTTCAAATATAGGACTGTCATCTGTAAAAGAAGACATGTGGCCACCTTATCAGGCCCTTCCTGTTGTCTGGGCTCTTGTGGCATTAGTGGGAGTTGAGTATGGAGGTTAGTCCTGATTCATCCTGTGGAGGCCAGTACAAGCTTGGACTAACTGGATGTTCCCACTCTCTGTTTTACACAGTGCCCAGTGTTGCACAGCCTCATGGGAACTTAATGCATGAGAGTGTTCAGGGCCTCTATACTTTCTGTGGCCTGAATGTTATCAGTCAAGCAGTTTGGGGAGAACTCAGTCTATGATGTGCAGGAGGGCCTTCTCTGCTGTGGCACCCCGGCTGTGGAACGAGTTCCCTAGAGAGATTCACCT
Organism: Anniella stebbinsi; assembly: GCA_029215795.1. Taxonomy (NCBI): domain Eukaryota; kingdom Metazoa; phylum Chordata; class Lepidosauria; order Squamata; family Anniellidae; genus Anniella; species Anniella stebbinsi. Next base: position 15,262,522 of record JARDYH010000002.1, on the reverse strand, counting down.
GGCACCTACGTTATACTCCTTTCGACGCCAGGTGAAGACCTTCTTATTCTCACAATATTTTAACAGTTTATTATCATAGTCTTTTAACTCCACTGCTTAAATCTGTATTTTCAATCTGTATTTTAATTTGCTGCATGGTTTTATCCTGGTTGTATTTTTACATCATGTTTTTATACCGTTTTGTTGATGGTTTTAACTTTTGTGAACCGCCCAGAGAGCTTTGGCTATTGGGTGGTATATAAATGTAACAAACAAATAAATAAATAAATAGACATGGCAGGTAGAGACTCTTCTCTGCCCTGGCTCAGGCCAATTGGGCAGGAGCAGACGGACTCTGAAATCTACCCTTGATTTCTAGATTACCCCTAGGTAGTATCACATTTCTTGATTTCTGAAGTTTCTGCTTCTGAACATACAAGCATCTTTTAATGTGAAAACTATGGCCTGTCACCTGAATCCAGAGATTTCTGATGAATGCAGGATACAGAGAATTGTGGGTGTGTTTCTATCCATGTGCTGATTTGCTTCCTCCATTGAAAAGGGTGACAGAGGGTGTAGCACATATGAGCAGACATAGGCATGACACTCCAGTTTGAGGCATCTATGTACAGGGCATACATATAGATCCATTCTTAGATGGAGCTGCACTTCAGATCAGGAGTATCTTTAGCACTCCCCTTCCATTTGTTCAAGTTCGGAATATCTTCTTATTGCATTTGCAACCCATTTTGCAGTTTCGATAAACAATCTGCAGGCAGGATCTAATCACCATCACAATTGCTCACTAATGTTAAATTTAAATTTCCCATGTATGTAAAAAACAGAACAACCCACCCACCCCAACCATGAATACTGGCCAAAGAGGTTGCAGAGGTTGCCAACTTTACAAATGAGGACACACTTTTTGGTATTATTTGTTTCAGTTTTGTAGTGGTTAGTTCAGTAGATACCCTTGAAGGAGTACCCATCCAAGCCTAGTGCCCCTGGCGATGGTGCAGTAATTTTAGACTCTAGATTAGGTAGGGTGATCATATGAAAAGGAGGACAGGGCTCCTGTATTGGAAAAGGAATTTCAGCAGGTGTCATTTGTATGCATGCAGCACCTGGTGATATTCCCTCTTCAGCAGAACAGTTAAAGCTGTAGGAGCCCTGCCCTCTTTTGTATCTGGTCACTTTAGTATAGCTCCAGTAGCTTTAACTGTTGTGACGAAGAGGGGATTTCACCAGGTGCTGCATGCATACAAATGACACCTGCTGAAATTCCCTTTTCTATACAACTGTTAAAATTTCAGGAGTCCTGTCCTCCTTTTCCATATGGTCACCCTAGATTAGGGATGTGCAAATCAGCAAATCTTGAGCTCACCGAAGTCCCCAAAATTCCACCTTCAAGTTCATTCTGACCCAAATCCATATCAGATTATGAACTTTGTTTCTTCTTTCTTCTTTTTTGGGGGGCATGGAAATCCACACATATTTCTGTTCAAATTTTTCCGAATGAACACGTTAATTGTTCGCATGTTTGAAATGTACACATTCTCCCCCCATTGATTTAAACAAATCTGTATGACTTTGACTCCAGGTTGCATCCAACTCCATGTTCTGTCTGGATGGGCCTAACTTAGGGTGACCAGATAAAATCCAGGTCAGGGCTCATGTAACTTTAACAGTTGTAGAGCAAAGGGAATTTCAGCTAGGGTCATTTGTATGCAATTAATTCCTGGTGAAATTTCCTCTTCATCACAACAGTTAAAGTTGCAGGGGCCCTGCCTTCTTTTGTATATGGTCGCTCTAGTATAGTGCCTGCAACTTTAACTGTTGTGATGAAGAGGGAATATCACCAGGAACTAATTGCATACAAATGACCCTGGCTGAAATTCCCTTTGCTCTACAACTGTTACATGAGCCCTGACCTGGATTTTATCTGGTCAGCCTAGCCTAACTGGGTATAATCTTGATCAAAAATGAATGTAAACACATTTCTTTTACATCCCTACTCCAGACTTATGGTATTGCAGGAGGGGGTGCTTTTTAGATGGTAATGTTCATTATTTCACTGATTTTGAAATGTCGTAAGCCTGTCTTGCTATTCATTCTGTTGAGTAGGGTGCCAGATTTCTGTCCCAAAGTCCTATCCTGATGACACCATGGCAGGCAGGTCTCCTAGGCCCTAAATCTGGACCTGCACATTTAAAGCCAAGTTCACACTCTGGCCTCCTGTTTTCCTGGGTGCTCTCCTTGGCAAATTGTCTCAGATTTGCTGGAAGCTTCCCATTAGTCTTGCTGGAAATTGCCCTTCCTCCTCTTGATTCAAACAGAACTGCAGCTAATTGTCCATCAGTATTACAAACTGACTCGTTAAAGTTCACGAGTTGTCTGCCATTTGTCACAAGCCTCGCTCTTCATCATGATCCTAAATGCGCCCATTAGGCTTACGGGTAGAAATGAGCCTAAAACAACCATCAGAAATGTCACTTCCCCTCCTCTTGCCTCTAACAGGCAGGAAATGATTAAGCAAACAGATTCTGTGGATTAATGGGAGACAAAAGGGAATCTGTCGCAGTCAGAAGTGATGGGCAAGGGAAAATGCGCGCTGCGGGTTATGTGATAAAAATGTGGGGTCGTGGCACACGTAGATTTTGCTGTGCATTTCATCAAGGTTAATTGGAACATCTCAAAGCTTTGCAGGAAGGAATGAGCTGTGCTAGCCTAATGTCACTGACACAACCTGAGTCATCCAATGCTTAGATTAGCTATTTGACTGTGAATCCAAGAGAATCTTTTAAGCATGAGAATAGGGATGGACAAATCAGTCTGTTTCCAGTCTGTGTCGGTCTCACATGTATTCACTCATCAGTCTGCTCCAGACCATTTCTGCATCAGTCTGTAATATGTGGAAAGTGGACAGGGAGACATTTCTCTCTCTCTCTCATACTCTTCTCCGGGGTCATCCCATGAAGCTGATTGGTGGGAGATTCAGGACAGAGCAAAGGAATTGTGGAATTTGCTACAATGAGATGTAGTGATGGCCATCAATTTGGATGGCTTTAAAGGGCAATTGGACAAATTCATGGAGAAAAAGACTATTTGTATTTATTTTATTCCTGTTAGCCACCTTGGGAGGGCTCCTGCTCTGAGAGGCAGCCAAGAAATAATTAATAAATAAATAAATAAATAAATAAATAAATGGCTACTAGTCCTGATGGTTATATTCTACCTCCTGAACAAGAGACAGTATGGCATTGTATACCAATTGCTGGGCAACGTGGGAGTGGGGGGTGGCATTCCACTCATGTCCTGCTTGAAGGCTTGCCATGGTCACTTTGTTGGTCACTGTGTGAACAAATTTTAGGACTAGGTGGAAACTTGGTCTGATCCAGTAGGACTCTTCTTATGTTCTTATGATACATATTTTTTAAGCGACATGGACATCCACATTAATTTTCAGACAGTTTCTCCTAACCGATGCATTTTGTACACAATTTACCCTAATACATGCATTTCTGTATGCAATGTTTTGCAATATACCCATTTGTGTATGGAATCCCCCCCCCCCGCTATATGTACTTTTCTGTGCAATTTCTTAGCCAAGAGCTGTATAGCAAAATTTGGGAACGTGTGCATTTTAAAGGTTAACTATGTTCTCATGTGGATATCGCCTCCAGGAAGTGTGAATTAGGTTGGTTCGCTTAAAAATGCGGACCAAACGAAATACTTTCTAGATGAGACTCAGGACCAGGGATGGAATGGTGAGCTCCTTGCTTTCCTTTGGTGGGGGTATATTTCAGGATTTTCTTCTTGGATTGCTTTTAGAATGTTATTCTAATACTGGGTTGCTTGTGAAATTTTACTAAAGAAATGCATGATGACTGGATTTGGGTTTATGTTAAGGGAGCACTCATGAATTATTGGGATTGGCGTTTTATTTCATTTCTTTTTTAAAATTAAAATATTTACTAATCACCTTTCTGCCCATAATGGCCCACAATCTCATATACAAATTTTGAAACAATGCCATAGAAAAACAAAACAAGTTAAGAACAGAGCATGTTGGTGTCATGACCTATAGCCCTCAGACCTTTCAGTGTGCAGCTGAGAATTTTAATGAGGCTGAGGCACAGGCTACTTCCTCAGGATAGGGTAGTCAGTGCCTTATACAGGACCCTCCTGGCCAGATGCCAGGTCCCTGTCATTGTCCTCTGGCTGAAAGGATGGGTCCCCAGCAGAAGCTCCATCTTCCCAGCCTCACAGATGTCTCAGGCTACAAAATCAGGAAAGGTCCCTTTAACAGTCTAGTCTGCTCCTCTAAGAAGGGTAGAATTCACCACATTACAGTTCTTGTCAGCCTACATAAGGCTTTACTTGGCTTTAGCTCACTGCTGAGACAACATTGTTCTAATAGGAGACAGTTCCAGCCAGGAGGACCCACTTAGAGCTATCCAAGATCCGATTTTCTTCTTGCCTTTTCTGACTACTATCAATTGCTTCCAACTTCCCCTGTGAGCCTCAAGGAACCACAGAATGGGACATCCACATGGTACACCAGCTCAACGTGTGACCCACCTACCAAGCCAAACAACCTACCAGAACGGCTGCAAGGAGGCAGTCTTCTGGTGGTAGGGACACATAAATTTGGGTGTAAAGAACTGCTTGGAATCCAGTTTCTTATTCAGGGGACTATCAATAGTTTATTTGGAGGGACAAAGCTTAAGAGCATTTGATGATGTTTGGGCCAAGTGTAGGGTACATAGTAGGGAACAATCTCATGGTGGTAAAAACATGTGGTCCAAATGTTATTTTCAAGAGCAGATTATTCAAATCCCAATTCCTTTGTAAGGAAGACATACAGGGCAGGTGGTCATTGACAATTACCTGGAGAGGTCATGGACTTGCCCACACTAGAAGCATTCATGAGGCAGCTGAACAACCATCTGTCAGGGATGCTTTGAAGTAGATTCCTGCATTGGCCTTGTAGGACCCTTCCAACTCTACTGTTCTATGATTCTATGACAAAACTCAGGTGGGTAGATTCTTGACATGGATATTTTGGGGAGGAAAAACTGTATAAAAGATAAAAAGAGGAAATTCACACTGAAATACACAAACAATCTGGAAATAGGAACTCTCCAGTATCTGGGCTTATGCTTCCACCAAGGCTAGAAGGGAGTGTGATAACTGACTCCCATTCTGAGGGAGCTGCCTAGGAAGATCTCAGGGCATGATGGCACAGGATGCAGCGACTTTACTAAAGCTAAGCAGGTGTGGTTTCTAGCAACTTGAGTTTCAGGATGGAAGGAAGATAGCCTATAAAAATGAATGAATCAATCAATCAATTAAAAATGGGCATTGAAAGCTTGGGGAAGTTTTACACCTTTTTCAGATTGCATATGAATAATGAATGCTGAAAATAAGGACCCAGTCTCAGCCTCATGCAAATATTTTGGTTTCTAGGTGAGAGGGGAAACATCCATTGGGCAGTCTACTCCAACTTTATTTTCTTTTAATTCTGTAATATTTGTTTCCCTGTAAATGGGTTGGGGAGGGGATTGTTGTGTAGGGATGGTGGCATTGTTTAGGAATTCAAGTTGTCCTAAGGAAGCTGACTCACCTCCTTACTTTTGTGGCATAAGTAACATGTTGCTCTTAATGAGCAAGCATATATCCTTCAATTCTGGTGATATTCATCACGGCGGTGTCTGCTAATGAGATATTGATCATTAGCTAGGCTGGGAATGGGATGGATAGCCACATTCAGCAAGATGGGAAGCTTGGAAGGTACTCTGTGCCCACCACCCTAATTCCTTTTCATCACACCATATCAAAATTAGGGGACAGAAAGATGGAATGAGAAAATGTGTCCCTCATTCATTTTATGGCAACCAGCAACCATGTAATTGGCTGGTTAGTCGAAATCAATATGTGCAATCCATCCCTGCCCTCTGCATGTTGGCTTTTGATGTCCCCCTAGAGTTACCAGGCAACAATGCTGTAGCAACAGAAGCCACAAGAACTGGGGGGGGGGGAGATTCCCCTGCTGAGGTCCTACCTGGCCCTCCAAACCATGCATGCCTGCCTAGTTCCTTCCTGCAAGTAGCACACAGAGCCTCACTCCTGTTTCCCAGTTTCTCTCTGGTCCTACTTTCTTCTTGGCTCCTCTTTCCTTCAAGGCCATGTCAACCCCATCCATTATTTCCCCAGTTTCCTGCTTTTTAGGCAGATCTGTACTTTGTTCCTTGTCCTTTAGCAAACCCATCTCATGGACAACATCAGTAACTCTTCCACCCCGAACCGAATGACATTGTTAAGCTTTGTGAATGTGCTTCAGAGTCCTGCCTCTTCTTCCCCCTTTCCTCAAGCACTGATCCTCTCCTATCGGTAAGGGTATTCGAGATGTCCGAGTCTGGATTAAAAACAAAGACCCCGAAGAAGGGAGATCAGGGGCCTTGAACCTGTCCACTTACAATTAGCACCTGGACAGCAGACTGAGCAGGCACACAGGTCACCTGTGGGGAGGTCTATTGCATTTCTATTTCAATTATAATATTATTTCTATATTCACATCTTCACATATACATTATCACAAGGGTAAGTAATGCGGTCCCTGTGGGCATCAATGCCCACCCTAGGCACCTTGCCTGGCACCCACCAAGGTGCCCTACTCTGCCCACTTCTTTTTTTTTTCCAAAAAGGAATTCATGTATTTTCTTACTGTCCACTGAGAATACTGTGAAGTACATTTCCACTGGTGCTGGAGATTGTGGGTTTGACGGAATTGTTTAGTATGTTCAGGCTAAGGATGGGAAAACAAGGGATGCTTAAGCTCACTGAGGACCTCTGAATTCTTGCTTCACCTCGGTTGCATTCCCAAAAATAAGGGATTTTTTCCAATCGGGAAAAATGTGCATTTTTCAATTGGGGAAAAATGCGCATTTTTGAGGTGTGCATTTTTTTCAATCGAAAACTACACCCGTTTTTTAAACATGGGGATTTTCCCAGTCAAAAATGTGCTTCCCCCCCAGCTCAAAATGTGAAAATGTGATGGGGAGGGGAAGATTTGCAAATTGTGCAAATGCACACCATCGAAAGCAAATACACATTTGGGGAATTGTAATGCTTTCCTGAAAATTGGGTTCCTGCTCACATTTGCATTCAGGGTTGGGAACAGGATATGCTCACATGCTTTGCAAACAGGAACGAAAATCTCATACATCCTTAGTTGGGGCTTGGACCCAGCTCAGCCTTTTTGGCAGATTAATTGTCCTTTGCAATGCCTTTCACATCATCCATTTTGTGGTGGTGCTTAGGACAGTTTCTCAAATTGCCAAATGTGCCCATGGCCCCAAAAGGATGCCTCCTCCTGCGTTAGCATATGCAAATTCTATGCAAAACAGTGTCAACTTTTGCTGTTTCTTTTGGTAATGCATTTCACCCTATGTGGACTAGAGACAGGGCTACCATCTCAGTGAGAACTAGGTAATAGTCAAGGATCAAGTTTGCTTGGTTTTTTAAATTTAGCATGATGCAGTTGGGAGGAAATGGCCTTGCTCCAGAGAGAGACACTGCCAATGAGGGTACATTTCAGTCATGCTTAATTTGACAGTTGTTCACCTTCTCCAATAAGCTCCAGTCGTCTGAAAAATTCATCCATGTCTTCCCATTCTGTATTTTGGTCAGCGAGTGCTGATTTGTGTCTACTCCTTCGGGAGTCTTCAAAGCATCTAAAAATAGAAGGAACATACAGATTTCAGCTGATGAAGCAGAAGATTGATCTGTTATAGAATGCATACTTTTAAACATCAGAGGACTTAGATTAACACAGGAGAGGCCCTCAATGCCTCCCATCAAATGAGAGCACATTATCTCTGCTCCTTTCATCCCAGGAAAATCTTTTTCAGTCCCCTTTGGTTAATGAGTAATTTACATGGATTGGTTTCGCCCAAAAGTTTGTACACATGGCAACTTTACATGCAAAAGGGTGTGTGTGTGTGTGTGTGTGTGTGTGTGTGTAAGAGATGGGGAACATTGGAAGCAAAGTGGTCTGTTGGGTTGCATGGAATAAAACATTGGCAGCCTCAGGCTTGCAGAAATGTGGTTTTAGAGAATTTAAATAGGATTTATCTGCAATGTCCAATTAAAATACACAGTCATCAAACAGCAAAGCGAGGGAAATGAAGTCTAAGCCTTGTGCGTGTTTAATTTTTATTCCGTATGACTGGAGGAGCAAAAGAAAGCATCTCTCCTGCGTGTTCATTTAGGATCAGAATTGATTTTGTATATGCACCATTGGACATACAGATCGGTTATTTAGATTTTTATGTACATCCATGCATTGAAATGAAGGGGTTTTACATAAACAGTGGGAAAAGAGCTTGAGTGTTTAAACTCAGGGAATGATAGACGTTGTTTATTAAAATATTTTTTTTAAAAAAAACACACAAATTCGGTGTTCCGCCCCTGGGAAACTAATATGTTGGAGAAGTTTCTCATATGGCCAATCTTACTGAACTGTGAAGTACCTTAGAATATTTTCTCTAATGAAGAGTTAAGAGAGGCTTTTAAAAAAGATGTTGTTAGCCTAAAGCTAATCTCCTTTGGTTGAAGACCGAACATAGTGTAGCAAAGGCAACATAACAATAGGAATTTCTGAGAATTTAGTTGCAGTTAGGTTTTGATAGGAATTTACCAAAATATATGGGTTCTTCATATCTGGGACAAAAAGAATTTAAGATTTTATTTTTTTTAAAAAAGAGGAATATGATATAAATTGAAACCCATAGATTGTTCCATCTAGCCCCAGTCCTTTGCTCTTCAGATCCTAGGATTGAATCCTTGTGTTTTCAGTCATAATACTACTGAATTAGGGTGCCACCTCTTCCTTTTCTGACAGGCAGGTATATACAACATGGAATTCACTTCCACAAAATGTAGTGATGGCCACCAATTTGGATGGCTTTAAAAGGGGATTGGACAAATTCATAAAGGTTTCCAATGGCTTCTGATCTGATGGATAGGGCTGGGGAACATGTATAGGAGGGTGCTGGTGCACTCAGGTCCAGCTTCTGGGTTTCCCATAGGCGGCTGGACTGGCCACTGTGTGAACAGAATGCTGGACTAGATGGTCCCTCTGTCTGATCCAGCATGGCTTTTCTTAGGTTCTTAGAGTAAATGAGGCAACTTCACATAACAAATACATTTTCTCTCTCACACTTTCTGAGCCAAATCAGATCTGTTTTTTTTTTCTAATTTTAAAGCAGGGAGAGGCTCTGGTGTTGATTGGAGAAGTGGCATTGGAGAAGGGCTATTTAACAATGCCCTTCGTGCTGGGCCAAACTATTGGATGGCACTGCAATTTTTGTAAAGTTGGGGGTTTGGAAATAGGATGAAAACACTCCCCTGAAGATTGATTGATGGATTTCATTGATTAAATGCCCGCCGAAAGATCTTAACCTGGCATCTAAATGCATACAATGCAGGTGGATCTCTCTGGAAATAGCATTGCCAAATATCCCCCCCCCCCACTTTCATGGTATGACGCAAATGACGGTGGGATATTTAACCCACCTTTATCTTCTTCAATCTAGCTCCCCACCCTGGACCTGCAGGCATGATATAATTACCTATTATTTTCTGCTGCAAGTCTAAAAGCCGTTTTCGTTCAAAATCAGAGCCCGGCATCTCCAGGAAGCCATGGTGGGAATTGTAACCCAACACATCTGGAAGACACCAGGATGGGGAAGGCTGCATTAAAAAAAAAAAAGGAGCACAAGAATCCAGCCAAAGTTAGTCCAGTCGATTTCTGTGAGAGCATCAGCAGCACCAACGCAATGCTTTCGTTGAACTCAACGCAACGTTTCAAGTGCCTAACTTTGGCTGGAACATGCTGTAATTATTATTTTTAAAAGGGTTTTTTCTACGAAAAAAAGAAAGAGAGAAATGTTCAACACTTTACACCACAATAAATTGCTCTAGCTTAGTTACCATGGTGTCTTGCGAGGGACTTTTCTCTGGTTAATTAGTATGTCACTGAACTCATCAAAAAGTTGTGGGTGAGTCAGAGGCTTCAGCTGCCTCTGAGAGAAGACTTCACAATTGGCCTTTTGGTTGGCGCCTTTGTTTTTAACTATGGAGATCTGATTCATACTGATAAATACTCAAGAGGTATTGCGCCTGGAAGATGTTGCCACTGGTAGGCTCACGCAGCACACCCAAGAGGGATGGTGTGAAATTTCTCAAGTTTTGTGGTCCCCAAAGGAAGTCACCTCGTTAGCGGGATTCTCATTTATATCCAGTGGAAGTTTGCCAGTTGAAAAGCATCTCGAACTTAGGAGGAAGCCCTACGGGAGAGGCGCTCGAGGCTTGTGGCTTCCATGTTAGTGGGGTGGTGAATCCACTCCGGATTTCAATCAGAACCAGTCAGAATTCTAAAGGAACAATCCAAGGTGCAGAACACCTTGGAGAACTCCTTTAGAGTTCTGACTGAAACTTGGAGTAGATTCATTGCTCTAATGTAGGGTGACCATATGGAAAGGAGGGCAGGGCTCCTGTATCTTTTACAGTTGTGTAGAAAAGGGGATTTCAGCAAGGGTCATTTGTATGCATGCAGCGCCTGGTGAAATTCCCTCATTATCACAATAGTTAAAGCTGCAGCAGCCCTGCCCTCTTTTTAACTGGTCTTTCTAGTGTAGCTCCTGCAGCTTTAATTGTTGTGATGAAGAGGGAATTGCACCAGGTGCTGCATGCATACAAATGACACCTGCTGAAATTCCCTTTTCTACACAACTGGTAAAGATACAGGAGCCCTGTCCTCCTTTTCATATGGTCACTCAATCTAGTGATATCAGAGCCATCACCCTCCCCTGGAGACAGGCATTGGTTTTCTGCACTGCTTGGGCCTAGGCATGGGACCAAATTTTGTTTCAGTTTGGTATGGGCAAGAAATTACCAACATGCGCACATTTCCTGAGACCTGGGATGGAAAGAACTTGAGATCGAAACAGTTCATATGCAGGAGGAACTGAAGCTGAGAGCTTTGTCCACCAGGATGAGGGCTTTGAGTCTGGTTTTGAATACCTGTGACTTGAACTATGTTGGTGGGAAGGAACTGGGGTTGCCACTTCCTGTTTTTACAAGCTGCTCATCATTAATAGCTATATGGCTGCCATCTACAACATAGGTAGGGTGACCATATGGAAAAGGAGGACACGGCTCCTGTATCTTTAACAGTTGTATCAAAAAGGGAATTTCAGCAGGTGTCATTTGTATGCATGCAGCACCTGGTGAAATTCCCTTTTCATCAAAACAGTTAAAGCTGCAGGAGCCCTACCCTCTTTGCATCTGCTCAAGAGGGCAGGGCTCCTGCAGCTTTAACTGTTGTTAACTGCTGAAATTCACTTTTCTATAAGATACAGGAGCCCTGTCCTCCTTTTCATATGGTCACCCTAAACATCAATCTCTCCACGCGCCTATGGAATTCGGACAGTGCAGATGAGTGAGAATCTTGTTTCATTTTTAAAAAGAATGTACAAAAAATTGCAAATATCTTCATATTGGGGTTGGAAAAAACTTTAATTTTTCTGGGATTGTTTGTTTTTTAAAAATTGGGTGCAGGAGAAAGTCAAACTAGAAGATTCATCCATCCCTAGTTGAAGTTGGGTCACTGTTCAGAGGAGGAAGCTGCAAGTTATTTATTCTAGAAAAACTTGGAAGTACCCTGATGTTGCCCCAGATTAGGACCACAAGAACCAGAGGCAGATGTTCTAGATACTGAACCAGGCTGGACACCACACCTGAGTCTGTTTAAATGGGGGGGAAACACACACTTCTGTGTATTTTTCAAAAGTCTGCACTCCCTCCCTAATTGACTTAAGCACGAAAATGTGTAATTTTTTTTTGGGGGGGGGGGAATGCAGATTTTAAAGTGTGAATAAAAAACAACACATTTTCAAAATTGGAAGCTTAAGTCCTTTCACCTCAAATGTCTGCTATAGGCCGTCAAGCTTCTCCGGTGCATGCTAAGTATATGTGCTTTAATGCAACAGACCTTTTGGGAAACAAATATGCACTTGATCCTCACTGTTAAGTGACTGCAAACATCAATCCCCACTGAATGAAATCTGGCTGTCTGAATCCACCCGAAGTGATATCAAAGTTTGTCAAACAGAACTTTGACTACCATCACTAAAGAGGACATTCCACATAAAAGAATATTTCCCCTGCAGACAATGCTTAAGGAAATTCCATTATCCAGAAGTAATGAGCGTGCTGCAAGATCTTCTTGAACTTCCATGCACAATCAAAGTTAAGGAATGATCTCTCTGATGATTGTACTGCAAGAAAGTTCACTTTTTGATCTAGCATCATCATCATCATCATTCATCAACTTCAGCTCTCTCGATTTCCTTTTAAGATCTATTCCCTAAAGAACAAGCAAGCCATTAATATACACTTGCTATTTGCTTCCCAATCTTCAGCTTGGCACAGGACAGCAGTTAGACCTGAAAACTAACTCCAGGGGCTGTAATTTCTGAATCTCGATTAGGCTGATAGCATTGGAAAGTGGATTTACAGCCTGGACGAGTTGTGGGATCAATGTACCCTTTGGAGTTATGGGTTGGGGAGCCATGCCAGAGAAATTTCCATACAAAGCTGAGGGGCGGGTAACTATCAGAACAATGAGAAAAGGGAGAAGTAATTAAGTCTGATCCCGACAAGACTGAGACAAATGAAGATATGCGTTGGTTGACCAGGAACGTTTTCAGATACAACCAATAAGTCTCATGGTGAAAATAAAACTGGATACTGTTTGTCCAAAAAAGTTATTCAGCTTTCTTTGTGTTGCCTTTATCTAAAATAGAACTGTTGAATATCAGACCTTACCTGGCCCTATGGGGTTCCTAAATGTGGCCAAACACATCCCTATTTCACTCCATATCTATTTATCTATCTATCTATCTATCTATCTATCTATCTATCTATCTATCTATTGATAAAGAGTTTTGATCTGGGCATTGATACAAAATCAAAACCTGAAACTCTGGTTTTCCACAAGCCTCGAAGAAACATTTTAGGTGAAGTAGAGACATTTTACTCTGCGCCAGGTTATAGTTCACACTTCGCATTCTAGCATTTCATGGAAAAACACAGAACTACATAACACAAAACATCGTCTCCTGATAACAAGCCTCGCAATCTCTTCCTCTGAATAAACTGTAAATAAGACATGACTCAATGGCCCTCAAGGCAATCTCACAGACAAGAGGGCACCCCCAATGTAAACATTTTCAGTTCTTCCTTAAGAAAAAATACTGGCCATTAGAGGAAACCAAATAACACCAAGTATCAGTGATCGAAGGTTATCAGGAAACAATAAATTTCACTGAAGTGTCAAATGCCCCGGATATTGTTTTATTATGGTCTAAGATATTGTTTAGTTGAAACATTTATTAGCATGTATCCATCACAGGAGGGAGGGGGTATGTGATGTCAAAGCCTGTAACATTGATAAATGAAACAGTTTTGTCTTTAAGATTCAGAGAGCTTTGGTACTACCCATGTGCCACTTCTCTCTTCTTTGTACGTTGTTTTGAATAAACCTGTTGGACTGAACTCTGCGTGTTCCTGGTGATTCTTCAATTTGAGAGTTAGGGAACATTTCCTTAACACTATCTATCTAATCTATCTATCTATCTATCTATCTATCTATCTATCTATCTATCATCATCATCTTCTATCTATCTAATCTTGGTAGTGCTCCTAGATTCAGCTTTGTCACTGGAGGCTCAAGTTACCTTGCTGACTCAGAATGATTTTCCCCAATTTTGGTTAGCTTGTCAGCTACAACTGTTCCAGCCACAGTCATTCATGCTCTGGTAAGTCCCCATCTAGATGACCACAATGCCCTTGATGGATGACATGGAAGCTAGAGATTATTTTGGCAGCTAGATTGCTGTTGGGATCACCATATAGAAACTACAGAACCTCCATTTTAAAGGAAGTTTGCTGGCTACAAATACGCCTCCAGTTTGGGTTCAAGGTGTTAGTGATGACATTTAAAGCTCTCAGTGGCTTGGGGCCATGACATTTGAAGGAGCGCATCTACCTGCATCTACCTGAGCATTCAGATCTGCTAAGAAGGCCTCCCTTGTGTCCCATCTTTCAGAAATAGTACATTACATGGAAATGCAAGAGAGGGCTTCTTGGTTGTGGCACCCTGGTTATAGAATGCTCTCCCCTGCTGAAGGCCTGGCTAGTACTAAGCCTGGCTGCATTTCAGTGCCCAGTCAAGACCTCTTCACTTAAGGTTTTGCATCTCAGTAATCATAGTTTGGTTTGATTCCCCATTGCTGATTGTGAACTGGATTGTAGGATTTTCCTGCTGTTTTATGATTTTATGTTATTATTGATTTATCACTTCCTGAGATCTTTTCATACTAGTTGGGTCAGAAATATTTTAATGAATGAATGAATGTTACCAGAACAGGTGCCAATGAGTATAGACTTTGTAGTTTGCCAGGATTTGTAGCCAAGGACATCACATAGATGAGGAATATTTAACCTCTTTCAATATGAGGGCTGAATTCAATTTCAAAGAGGCTCTCAAGGCCAAAATGCCCCAAAATGTTGTTTTGTGTAGTTGTGCTTTGACCCAGAATTGTTGTTTTAAAGGATATTGTAATTATAACTTGTTTGTATGCTTTATGGTTTAAAATTTTGTACATCGGTGTTTTTAATGTTCAATGTTTTTAATTTTTGTAAACCACCCAGAGAGCTTCGGCAATGGGGCGGTATATAAATGGAATTAAATAAATAAATAAATAAATAAATAAAATACCAGCATATTTAGCTTAGAGCTTGAATTGCCAGTAACTAAGCCTTCCGAGTGGCATTTCAGCCTTTAAAAAGGTGTGTGTGTGTGTGTGTGTGTGAGAGAGAGAGAGAGAGAGAGAGTGTAAGCTATGCAAAAGCTGTGAAACTTCCAAACAATTGGCTGAAAGTGATGGGCCCAGGGGAAGGGCCCTTGGTCATTTGGGGAGCCCTGGAGGGCCAGATTTGGATCCTGGGATTGAGGCTTTAGGGGTGGACAAACTCCCCTGCGCTTTCCTTGGCGGGTGCACGTCCCACCTCCACAGCCAACCGCCCCTGCTCTCCAGGTTATACAAGCCTCTGAAGAAGCTCGCAAGGACCCAGAGAGTGCTTGGCAGCTGCCTGCCCACATGCCAAAATCGCGCACGTCCGCCATTGACACAAAAGGGGGAATTACACAATTTCCGGAGCCTTGCTTCAACGGGGCTTTTAAGGCCACCATTGGCACAGGGGACGGGGAGTGCAGAATTCACAGAGGCTCTGGAAATTGCAAAGTTCCTCTGTAGCGCAATGGCATGTGTGTGTGTGTGTGTGGGGGGGGTCTCTTTCATTTTGAACCTAGAAGTGCAAGTCTCCAGGCTCTTTGCCACCTTGGTGTAACTCAGTCCCTGCAAAGGCGGGGCCAGCAGCTTTTTCCAGGTGGGAGCCTGCGATGGTCCTTGGCCATTTCTACACCAGCCTTTTCCCCCCAGGGAATGTCCCTGGCTGCTCCCGGGGTGTCCAAATGATGCACAGGGTCTGCCGGGGGCAGGGGGGATGGGCACAGGTTTTCCCAGGGATAAAGAATCCCTGGGAAAACCTCATTCTTCCCATGGTCCCGGGAATGTCCCGAGACTGCAGGAGGTGTGGGTGGCCCGTCCCGCCTGGTGCCCACTTACTTGCAAGTAAGTGGGGACCAGAAACGGGCACAGAGCTGCGTGGCACAGCTCAGTACCCATCAGGGGAGGGGGTGGTAGCAATTGTGCCATCTCTGGGATGATTGGGAGAGGGGGCAATTTCAGTTTTTTTCCCCCTTCCAGTTTGCGCTGGACACAAGTATGCTCCCTCCTCCGGATCTCAAAACAAAACAAAACTAAAGAATTGGCGGGCGCGGCGCCCTTCCAGGATGTTACGCACTGTGTGTGCATGCTGGGGGAGGCTCTTGCGATTTCGTGAGAGCCTACCCCCCCTCCCTCCAGGAATGCCAGGAGGCTGTAGAAAGGCCCATTATGCGTTGGCTCAGTTTGAAACCATAACCTCACTCCGACATGGTTTACCTAGGCCATCAGTTGCTGGCAGGTTGTCTAGGGCCACCCCTGGTGATAGTCTTTGGGCTGTGCAAAAGGGGACATGGTTAACAGGCTTGATGTGGTCTCTTTTTTAAAATTTTTTTTTTTTTTTATTTTCAACTTAAAACAAAGTAACATAACATAAAATACAATACATAACTAACAACCCTCATACCCCCCCCCCCCGTGCTCCCCTCCCCCAGGAGACCTGCATATATTCAATTATACATCTTTCCAAAATTGTAATGTATCTTTTGAAGGGGTTTGCCCCCACCCCGTTCTCAAAACATATTCCAAAAATGGACTCCGTATTTTTTCAAAATCATTCTTCCTGGACATTCCCCTCTTTACTTTCAAATTACACGTTAGCTTATCATTAAGTGCCATATCCCATATTTCTTTATACCATTCTTCTATTGTATAATTTCCTTGCCCTTTCCAATTCTTAGCTATCATTAATCTTACGGGTGCCAGGAGGTTGTTTATCAATTCCTTCATGCTTACACTCTTATTTTCTTTATCCCATATTGCTAGTAGAGCCAACCTTGGGCTTACTTCCAATTTACTTCCCGTTATTTCACTTATTTCTTTAAACACCCTTTCCCAAAATTGTTGTACATATTCACAGCTCCACCACATATGAAAATATGTTCCAACCTCCTGACAACCCCTCCAACAATTCTTGGAAATTTTCTTGTCTATCTGATGAAATCTTACTGGCGTTAGGCTTGATGTGGTCTCATTGGCCAGTCCCGGTTAACAAATGTGCTGCCCTGTTTTGTACCAGCTGGAGTTTCCAGACTGTTTTCAAAGGCAGCCCCACGTATAACGCATTGCAAATCCAGATGAGAGGTTATCAGAGCATGGTTAACTGTAGCCAGGCTATCTCTGTCCAGATAAGGGCACGGTTGGTATATCAGCCTAAGCTGATAAAAGGTGTTCTTTGCCACTGAGTTCACCTGTGCATCAAGTGACAGTTCAAGTGACAGTTCTGGATCCAGAAGCACCCCTAAACTATGGACCCGATCCTTTAGGGGGAGTGCAACCCTATTAAGAACAGGTTGAACATCACTGACAGCCGGACTGACGAACTACCCACTAACAATATCTCTGTCTTGTCTGGATTGAGTTTCAAGCCCTTTCCACACCAATGGGGTGTAGAGGGCCCAGCGCGAGTGAACCTAGAAGTGGCTACTTCCAGATTCGACGTGACCAATCCCCATCACAAATACGACAGCCTGGGCTTCTCCCAGGCTGTTGCAAGTTGCGGTGGCCATTTTTTTCCTTTTCAAGATCCATGGAGAGCGCATGAACACTCCTCTGCAACACTGAGTATTAAAAAAAAACAAAAACAAACCATGCCCAATCAGGCCCCCTCTATCATGGGGATGGCGATTTCACTTCCCCCTCCCCTGATGGCCACGGAGCCACAAAGTGCAGCTCCGTGGCCATCGGTACTGCCGCGCTTACTCCCGAGTAAGCGCAGCAGTACCAGGCTGGCTGGCCACATTCTTCCACAGTCCTGGGAACTGTTTTTTTTCTAGTTTTTTTTCTAGTTTTTGGTTTCCCGGAAATATCCCATGCCCACCCCCCACCCCCGGGTCTCCCTGTGCGTCATATGGCTTCACAGGGAGCAGCCAGGGGCCATCCCAGGCAAACTGCCTGGTGTGTAAAGGGCATCAGTTTGTTGGTCCTCATCTAGTCTATTACTATTTCCAGGCACTGATTCAGAACAGCCACTGCCTCATCTGGGTTTGATGAAAAGGAGAGGTAAGGCTGGGTATTATCCGCATATCGATGACACCTCAGCCCACATCTCCGGATAACCTCTCCCAGAGGTTTCATGTAGATGTTGAACAGCAGAGGGGATAAAATAGAGCCCTGTGGAATCTCATGGCCAAGGTGCCATGGCACAGAGCAATAATCTCCCATCACCACCTTCTGGAATCGGCCATCCAAGTAGGAGCAGAACCACTGCAACACAGTGCCTCCAGTTCCCGACCCAGGCAACCTATCCAGAAGGATATCATGGTCGATGGCATTGAAAGCCACTGAGAGGTCCAAGAGAATCAACAGGGTCATATTCCCCCTGTCCCTCTCCCGACAAAGGTCATCCCACAGGGCGACCAAGGCAGTTTCTATTCCAAAATCAGGCCTGAGGCCCGATTGAAATGGTTCTAGATAATCCATTTCATTCAAGAGTGCATGGAGTTGTCCTACAACCACCTGCTCAAGCCCCTTGCCCAGGAAGGGGATGTCAGTCACTGCACTATAACTGTTAACGTCCTCCAGGTCCAGGTTAGGCTCATTTAGGAGTGGTCTGATTACTGCCTCTTTTAAAGGGGCTGGCTCCACTCCCTCTTTCAGGGAGGAATTTGCAACCTCCTGGACCCAGCAGGCAATCCTCTCCTTATTTGATGTAATAAGCCATGAAAGGCAAGGGTCAAGCACACAGGCGGTCAACCGGACTTGGCCAAGCACCTTGTCCACATCCTCAGGCCTCAATAACTGAAACTCATCCAATAAAACTGGGCCAAACGTTGCTCTGAATACCTCTACTAGTGGAACTGCATTAAATGTGGTGTCCGATTCATGACGAATCTGAGCAACTTTATCTTCAAAGTGTCATGCAAATTTGTTGCAGCGTGCTAGGTGGGAAGAAGAGGAGATACAGGTTTTCACATGAACAACTGTCCATCTCTGCTGCATGCAGATGTAGGGATGCTGGAGAAATATGCCATGGGGTCAAATGAGACTGGATTCCAAAGAATTCAACTTCTGGAGCCTACAGTGGACTGGCCTCACTCAGCTCTGTGTCTGAAAGTGTTCCTGTGAGGCGGCACTCTGTAAATGGCTGCAATTTATGTAAAACTAAGTGCTTTACAGCAGCACATGGTGTGAGATACACCTTTTATGACTGTAATTTCCCCACTACAGGCTAATGGCAGCCGCCCTTAGCCTATCACGTCTTTCAGAAAGCCGGAGAACCTCCAAGCAGCCCAGATTTCCCCATGATGAACACCCCCTGGATGGGCTATTGGGGGTTTGCTCATCCCTACAGCACGTGCACACAGGCCAGCATGAATATGGTTTTTCTGCCTGACAACAATATCTATGTAGAAAACAGCCACATTAAAGGCAACACTACATTTCCTAATACAGATTGCTTACCTTCACAGTCTCATCATCTTCACGAAAAAGGCTTGACTTGACACCTTTATGGGACTTCTATTTGCACAGATCAAATCTATCCCAAGGTCATGCCTGAAACGTGAAAGATGCTTCCTGCTCTGGAACATTTGATATATCCAAAAGAAAATGCTGTTTGCTTGTTGCCATTTTGTCTCTGTAAAGTGCAGCTGTCTTTCCTGACTGGGCCCATAAGGACATTATAAAGACAATGCAAACTCTCCCCCCCCCTCCACGCTCTGAGTACCAACTTCCCCATCCAGGCTGTGATTTCGTGGACCCCACAGATATAACATGGTAAACTGTGCTTCAGTTTGCCAGCTTTGAGCGGATGCTATTCTTAAATAAAAATGAAAGCCTGCGAGCCAGAAGCCCGGAGCGGCAGATTTGCCAGCTGCTTGCATGATGTTTACTGCATGGATTTGGGGACCAGGAGTATTTGTATGGCACCATTTATACATGTCCAAAGAATACAATTAAAACACGGCTGTCAAAAATCAGGCAGTTTTGAGATGCTGTGAATTTTGCATTAGATGGCATCTAGAACTGCCCAGTCCAGTCCATGAGAGGGTTCCTGAATAAGAGAGAGATTTGGGACCAGCATTGATCTGAAGACACCTTAAAATAGAAAAAGATCAAGTTTGTTGATTGGGGCGCACTCTGATTTTGTTATCTCTTGCTGAGAGTGAAGGCTAACACTTTGGGAAACCTCTATTGCGTAGCAGCAGAATGACAATGAAGGGGCAACGGGTTGCTGGGGGGAAGGAAAGGGAAGGAGGGTGATGCTTAAACATTCCCTGCAACTCCTGAGTCTCACACAGCTTCCCCCTTTCCATCCACCAGGCTCCAAGGCCAGACATAAACCTGGGTAGGGATTAAACATCCAGGATGGTGTATCTAGATACTTTGCGGATGGTGGAAGGGTAAAGCCCCTGCAAAAGGTCCCTCGCTCCTATTTTGCCATTCACCCAGCAAACACATTTTGGGGAAATGTGTTTGCCTTAGAAATGTGCAGTTCCTTCTTCAGCAGAGGACGATGTCTGGAACACATCAACGGACCGCCAATGATGAATAGCTGAAAAACAGGAGCAAAGGGAGAGCCTGATTAAAACTAAACAGGGGGAGAAATAGCGAGATATACAATTGCCGGGGGGTGAGAGAGGGGAGCAAAGAAGAAGAAGAAGAAAAAGAAAACCTTTGGAAGCCTGCAGAGGTTTAGAAGTCAGAATGCTACAAAGCAAACTGTCAATCTGCAAATAGCCCTGTGTGGATGCCAGATGTATTAGATTTAAAAAAAAATAAATATATAAAAATATTTCTCACCAGTGGTGCTAACAGCTAACAAAAACAACAATCCTGACATAAAGTGTCCAAATAAATAGACTTCAGGATGGGAGAAGCACAAAAAGTGTATATCTATCTATCTATCTATCTATCTATCTATCTATCTATCTATTTATCTATCTATCTGCTAATGTATGTTACCTCCCCTTGCCCTTAATTGCTGAAGCAATCTGATGGCTTGTTTTCACACCCTTCTTCTTCAGTGGAACAAGAACTTCTGGGGTAAAGGACTGAGTCAGAGGATCACAGCTGTTCCAAACCACCATCTTCTTCAGTCTAGGACAATTTATCTCTTGAATTATCATCACCATGATGCATAATTAACTGGTGGAATTCCTCGCTGCTAGCCTATATGATGATGATGATGATGATGATGATTTTAAAAAGAGGAGTCAATAGATTCATGGTGGTTAGGTCTATTGTGAAAGGATTTTTTTTTGTTTTAAAGGAACATCCAAATGTTGAGGTATCAGACCATCAGTTACCAGGTGCTGGGGACAAATCTCCAACATGCTTTGCTCGAGACTTGTCAGAGGCATCTGGTTAGATGTTGTTGGGCTCAGAATACAGATGCATGTATATTACTTGATTGATGCATGCACATTACTTGAATTGAGTCCTTTGGAAGCAATGGGTTTGAGGTGATATTTGGTGATTTGGCAGTTCTGTCACAGTGACAGATTTGCATAACTTATGGAAATGCTAATTTATTTGTATAAACACACGTTTAGAAATTATTATAGTTTAAATAGAAACACAGTATACCTCACCATACTGTAGATGGCTGTGACTACGTGACCTGTGTGCCTGCCTGTTCAGTCTGCTATTCAGATGCTAACTGTGGACGGACAACCATTCTTATGGTTCATTATCTTTTTAATGGGAATTGGATTGGACAGCCCTTCAAATAGAGTACATCTTTAAATACAGGACAGTCCTCAGTCCGCCTTTCAAATAGAAGACTGTCCTCTCTAAAAGAAGACACCTGCTACCCCAAGTATTAAATTAGTGATGGCTTCTGGAAACGAGCAAGTTGCCGCATAGGAGCATAGGAAGCTGCCTTCTACTGAATCAGACCATTGGTCCATCTAGCTCGGTATTGTCAACACTGGGCCTGTTCAGACAACACGCTAAACCATGGTTAGCAAATGGTTAGTGAGTGTGTTTAAACTGTGGTTATGTAGCCACCATGGTTAGGAAAGGTTCACACAAAACACTAAGTCATGGTTCACACGACACTGTAAGCCATAACCAATGGCGGCCTCAGAAAAAAAATTCAGGGGGGGCACAGAAGGGGCAAAGTATATTTCTTGGTGGGTGGACTGTATCCCATATGTAAGACTTCTGAAAGAAAAATAATGGTATATCTCACACTAAAACTGCCATCCTAACCATGTATTCTGAAAGAAGTCATATATATTGATAAATTGAATTTTTTAAAAAATATATAGCATGTATTAGCCAAATTCAAATTACTGTAAGGAAAAAGGCTTTCAAAAAAGGTACAGTCACTACACAAGTGTTTCCCTGACATACAGATTAAACAGATAGAACACTTTCCTTTGAACCAGTGCAGGAAGAACCAGAAAGGTAGACTCTTAAGGTAAGGAAAGAGCAAACGGAGACTCCTGGGCCCTGTACACCTAGGAATCCCAATGCATGTGAAGTACTAGTCCAAAGATCCAAAAGATGAAGTTTTTGAAGATGAAGCTCCTGATGAAGCTGGGTGGTTTTTTAAAAAAATTGCAATCCATTGCTTTTGTAATATGGAATAAAAGAAATGAGGCATTGAATATGATGGGTAAACATTCACAGGCTTGCACTGTGAGCAGATTCTTCCCACCCCATTCCTGTCCTAATTCTCTGAGGAGGAGGAGAAAAGGAAGATGTGCAGAAGGTACAGATTAATTCTTTCCTCCCCCTCTCATTTTTCCTGGCCCACTGTCCTGAGAAAAAAAAAGGAAGAGATCCATGGAATAAGCAGATTGATTCTTCTGAGGGTGTTCTTGCTGCTCTGGCGGTTGGTGCCAGAGCAGCAAGTGTGTGTTTCGGTTACATAACTGCAGCATACTAAATTCCCAG
Source organism: Anniella stebbinsi (assembly GCA_029215795.1). Taxonomy (NCBI): domain Eukaryota; kingdom Metazoa; phylum Chordata; class Lepidosauria; order Squamata; family Anniellidae; genus Anniella; species Anniella stebbinsi. Next base: position 15,239,780 of record JARDYH010000002.1, on the reverse strand, counting down.
AACCAACAGAGATCAGGCTTTTTTTTAAAAAAAAAGTGTCTTAAAAAACAATTTATCCAGGGTATGTCACAACACAGAGAAAGGCATTTATAGTCCAGCCCACTCCTGTAAGATTTAAATTAAAGGGAGATGGGAGACCATGAAATCCATTTCATACATAGGCAAACTGAGACAGCAGGAAAATAAGAAACAATGACTGTAAATGAGTGAGTTTGGGTTACATAATCACAGGTTTCAGAAGAAGAAGAAAAAAGTATGCCCCATAAACCAGAAGGAATTTAGCCAGGAATGTATGTTAACTTGCACCACGAAAAGGAAAGAAAGGATTTTTTAAAACCACATTTTCACAATATGACTGAAATACCGCAAAACAAAATGGATTCTAGGCCATATTTACAAACAGTTGAACCCAGTAACATTTGGGGGAACTGAAAGCAGAGGGGAGGGAAAACACCTATTAGCCCTTTCCTTGCCCAGAAGGGCTCCTAATACCCACTGGCAGTAACTTACTTTTGAGTAACCGTGCATAGGATTGTGTGATAAATCCTAAGAACTGGCACAAACCAATTCTTACAACGAAACTCTCTGGTCAGTTCACAATTAAAACCACAAAGTGCACTATAGAATACAACATAAAATGTAAAAGCATAACAGTTTTTCCCAAAGTTCTACCTTTTAAAAAATTTTTTAATTGAAAATAAGTGGAAAGCCGCAATTAGGAAGAAAGGAAGGAATCTTGGTAAGAAGGAATCTTGGTTTACACAGCCAGCTAGTCTTCCTCTAAACCAGTCTTTCCCAACCTGGTGCTCTCCAGAGGTGTTGAACTTAAACTCCCATCAGCCCCAGCTAACATGGTCTATAGTCAGGAATACTGGGACTTGTGGTCCAAACCATCTAGACAGTGCCAGGTTGTGCATGGTTGCTTTTAAAGTCATTCTCTAGCAGCTACCCCCAACCAGGGAGAGGGGAGAGAGAGAGAAACTAGTCCACACTGTATTTTCCCCAGTTAGGGCAAAAAGCAGGGTTTCAGGGCAGGGTGGTGGTGGTGGTGGTGGTGGTGAGAGCTGCAATAGCTGGCAAGCTGTTGTGTTTAACCCTCGTGTTTCTGAGCAGGAGAAGCAGCTGTCAGAAGGCTTAGCACAAGCAGACAGGGATCTTGAGTTTGATCCGGATCCTGGTACTGAAGAGGAAGCACTTCACAGCCCCTCTCTTCCAGCTGATGAGAATCAACGCTCTGAAATGAGTACTGATCTCACTGACTCTCCAGCAGGTGTAACCACATCCGTATCCTCTGAGGAAGAGGAAGAGCACACTTTAAAAGATGCTAAGGAACGTCGGCGTCTGAGGAGAACAGGGATGAGAGACAGACCACGCCGGTCAGAGAGATTAAGAGTAAAGAGCAAGCAGACCTCAGAGAAGGAGAGTTGACGAAGAAGCGAGTTCGTTAGTTATTGTTAATTTCAACGTTTTGTTTGCCTTGCTTCATTTAAGTGTTTTCTGAATTGCACATCTTTGTTTAGCCTGAATTAAAAGTGTTGTTTAGTTCATAGCTTAAGTATTCTTTCTTTCAACTACACCAAAATCAGTTGCCTTTCACAACAGCTTGAAATTAACAACCATCTAACGAACGCTTCCAGTGCGTGTGAGTGTGAAGTGCTTCCTCTTCAGTACCAGGATCCGGATCAAACTCAAGATCCCTGTCTGCTTGTGCTAAGCCTTCTGACAGCTGCTTCTCCTGCTCAGAAACATGAGGGTTAAACACAACACAAGCCTTAAACATCCCTTTCCCACAAATTCTTCCCCCACTCCTCATTTCAGCCTGGGATCTTAAAGGGATTTAGTAACAACATAAAAGAAAAGTCCGTATACAGCTAATAGCCCTAACAAGTCATGATGGAATTTTTTAAAAAATACTATTACCAGTACCTGGAAAGTGCAGGTGATTATCAGCAGAAATCGCCTGAGCTTGCTTAGCTCCCTGACCCTGCTGCTGAGTGAGGGCTAAGGCCGCCTCTCTCTCCTCTAAAACAGCTGAGTTTTGGCTTCTAGAACGCAGCCACAAGCCTGGCCCACGTGGCTCCCACCCCGCTCCTTCTCTGAAACCTAGGAGAACAAAGGCCACAGCGCAGGCACCTGGCTTCGGGCAAGGCTAGCTGTTAACCCTTGCTGTGTCTTGCCAAGGCTGCTTTGCCTGGGTGAGCCCTCCTGGTAAAGCCAGCTCTGCCAGCAACTGGGGTGGCAACTGGGGTGGCAAGCTCTTGTTTGGGGGGCACTTGCCCCTCATGCCCCCCCCCGGCACTGCCTCTGGCCATAATGTTTAGCTCAAAATACTTAACCATCATGGCTTAGTGTGTTGCCTGAATAAGGTCACTGACTGGCAGCAATGGCTCTCCAATGTTTCAGGCAGTTTTTCCAACCCTACCTGGAGATGCCAAGGATCAAACCTGGGAGCTTCTGAATGCAAAACAGGCGTACTATCCCTGAGCTTTGGACCTTTCCCTACGGATTACAGCCATAGTCATCAAGTGATGAAATTTAGGGTGACCATATTTGGGAAACCAAAAAAGAGGACAACCTGTGGGCAGGGCAGGAAAGTGACTTTTCAGGGCCTCTGGAAAAAGCGTCATCCCCCACCCCGCCACCTTAAAGGCCCCAATTGGAGTGGAGGAGGGGAAAGTGTGTCATTTCTGCCCCCCCCCCCCCACTACTCCAATCAGGGCCTTTTCTATAATCTTTGGGAATGACACACTTTCCCATTTAAGGTCCTGGTTGGAGCAGTGGGAGGGAAATGATGCGCCTCCAGAAAGCACATCATTCCCTCCCAAAATGCTAATAGCGGCCTTAAAGGGGAAAGTGTGTCTTTCCAGGACAATATAGAAAATCACAGAAAATCCTCCCTGACATCCAGAATAGAACAAAAACCAGGACAAATCCGGGGAAATCCTGACAGTTGGTCACCCTATGAAATTGCATGTGTGATCCAGTCCTGTTTTTCCTGGATTATGCCCACCAGATAGCACACACATACACACAGCATCTGGTAAGTCAGTAATGATGATTAAAAATGCAAGCTCTGGGTTTAGGCTTTCTGTTCAGCAAAGCTGAGGATTGATTTAAAAGGGCAGGTACTCAGCCTGCGTACTTTAAAAAAGTTGTATTCGACTAAGGAGCATATTTCATCCGCGTATTTCAGTCTTGCTTGAGGGCTGGAGGGAAGGGGTGTTTGCGGTGGAAGGTATTGTACACAACTTGGCAATTATGAAGCCAAGCATGAGAAATTATCTAAATTACAGACAAGACATGTAAGGGGTAGAGAACAAAGGGCTGCTTGGATGATCATCTTCTGAAAGCTAGCCAGGGATAATACTGTGCCGAAGCAGGAGCGCGTTAGGGGAGAAAGGCATGAAAATGGGAAGGAGGGAGGCAAAAGCAGTGAGGACATGAAAATGGATAGGATTCATGCTGTTTCCAGACCTCTTTATGTGGGCGAATGCAACAGGCTGAAGGGAGCACCCCTTTATTCCTTTAAATCTACAGCTCATCCCACTCCAAAGGCAAAAACGATCCTTTGAAAAGCACCTCTAAATATGTATACATCCCATTATCTATGCAGAAAGATAAGAAAGGCTGAATGCCCCCTTTCTCTCCCTCACCCCTCATTCATCCATATAGAAAGATCTCACATGAGACTCTGGTAAGGTTGCCGGTTTTTCAACTGGGCCTTGCTTTGTAGCTATGCCTTTAAGAATGGCTTCATAAGCCAGAGCTAAGGATGTTTTCCTGGCATGGAAGTAAGTAATTTAGCTGTAACATTGCTGTGGTACAAGACGTTGCTGTTTAATACACGGTGGCCAGGGCTGGTAACTTTAGGCCTGGGCTGAGTAAGCTGGGAGCATACAATTAGTACAGCTTTCGAAAATTACTTTGTGCCATAAGAAATCACTTAATTGAGTAACGTAAGACTCCTCTGAGGCCTTGGGAGCATTTTCTTCCAAGAGGTCTTCTGTGGTGAACAGGACCTTCTGCTGCATCTTTCTATCAGGATTGGTTCAAAAAGACAATGACACCAGATCCAGAGGTGCCTCAAATTTACCTACCTCTCCGATTACCTGCTGTTTGAATCATTGCTCTGGGGATGATCCCAGAACTGGACTGAGGATGTTGGGACTGCAGCTCCTTCCACCCCCAGCCAACATAGCCAATGGCAGTGTAGAATTAGACAAGATCATTGGAAGGATGTTTTAAAAGTGATCAAGGGGATAACTGGAGACATATCAGGACATCTTTTCCCAACCTGTGCCCTCCAGAGATGTTGGACAACTGGTCATATTGACTGGGAATGATTGAAATTGTCCAACATATCTGGAGGATGCGAGGCTGGGGAAGGCTGTTCTAATAGGCTTTCATTTGTTCCCTTGCTACCTTTTAGAAATACTTCTAATGGCCATCAAAGTTCTCCATTTTCCATCTCAAAAGCTCCTTCCAATTTATGACCATATCAGATTGGTTTTGGTTTTTTTCACCCAAGAAGTATTATATATTTTCATGACCACGTGTGGAGTAGTGGATACAGCGTTAGACTGGAAGTTTGGGAGATCTGGGTTTTGGTCCCCACTCGGCCATGGAAGCCCACTGAGTGACTTTGGCCCAGTCACAGACTCTCAGACCAGCCTAACTCACAGGGTTGTTGTTGTGAGGATTAAATGGAGAGGATGAAGATTATGTACCTTGGGTTCCTTAAGGAGGAAAAAAAGTGGGAAATAATAATAATAATAATAATAATAATAATAATAATAATAATTCCCCAAATGTATACATCAATTGTCCACATTCTTGAAATATATGCATTTTTTTTACTTGTGTGCATTTTTAAAAAGTACCCATGTTTTCATACATTTCCCCCCAAATGTACTCATCTTTGAATGTATGTGTTTGTTGTTGTTCTATAAATCACATGACTAGCTCAGTAATCTATGGACTTCAACTAGAGTTTGCATTCAAATCTGTGTTTGGTTCCGGGAGGTGTGAACAATTTCTCATGCATCCCTAAGCTGAAGTAGAACTCAGGGGACTGTAATCATTGCTTTGTATTTGAAGCAAATATTATGAGTCATTGAAGGTCATGTTCTAACCCAAAGAACTGTGCATCTCATTGACATCCCTGATTGAGAACTTCATCCTTGACTAATAATATTCCTTATTTCCACATTCAATTGCTTAATCTGCCTGGCTGTGGGCAGGTCCTAAAGCCCCTTCTTTGTTATTGTCCATTAATTTCTCTTTTCTCATGATTAGCATTTTGGTTGCTGCTCTGAAGAATTTGCTTTAGCAACTTAATTTCAACCTTCACATCTTTGATTTCTTAAATGTTGACTTTCTATTCCTTTATCTCATTTATCAAGCAGGTGTGCTTTTGCCTGGGTGAAGGGGTTGATTCTCCTTGCACGGGCTCTAGAGAAGCAATGGTTGCCCAGTGTGGCATGTCCCTCTCTTAGTAAAGAACCTACATCCCCATTATTTCTCCCTCTCCTAATTGATAGCAATGTCCAGTTTTTGAAATGGAGTGTCATTTGTGATTTGCCTATCAATCAGCTTCGGCCATGGCAAGATACAACTATCACCCAGAAAAGATGGAAACGAGAAACATGTTTTGAACTAGCATAGGGTTACAGACCAGGTTGGAATCCTGAGTCTAAGGCCATGTCTACACCATCCATTTATCCCGGGGTTAGCTTGAGGTCATCCCTGTGCATCCAAATGACACACAGGTGATCCCAGGGTCAACTGGGAATAATCACTTTCTCCAAGATAAAATGGACAGCACTTTTCCAGGTTTTTCCTGCAGTCCTGGAACAACCCCAAGGACCACGGATGGTGTGGTGTGAGCTCCTGGATTCTACCTGCACCACGTGAGTAGTGGGCCTCAGGAAATGCGGACGGAGCTGTCTGGGGGGGGCTCTGTGCCCATCAGGGGTGGGGCCCCAGCATTTTTGCCATCCCAAGGTGCGGACTTCAAATTTTTCTTTTAAAGGTATTGGGGCCACACAATTGCACGACCATCTCCTCCTCAGGAGGGGCGGATGCCATGCCAGACTTCTAGGATGTTGCGCTGGCGTTAGAAAACTGGGGGAGGATCCCAGAAGCTGAAAATGCTGAGATCCTTCCCCCCATCCCAGAAGACTCATAGGTGTAAGGAATAAAAAAAGATTATTATTCTCGGGTTGGATCCATCCTTTGTTTCGCTGAGAGTAGACACACTGAAATTATTGGGCCTGTTCAGCCTGCTGGTTAAGGCTTTTGGTTAAGCAGCAAGGTTTAAAGGGTCTTGTGCAATGCAATGCATTGTGCTAAACCTTGCTCACTCACTAATCACTATCAGACTGTCTGTAGCAGGGTTAGCAGCTGTAACCATGGCTTACAGTGTTGTGTGTGACAGCATGGTTTGTGGTTAGTGCTAACCCCAGAGAACCACAGTTTTGCTAACCACAGAACCAGAAGTGTCATCTGAACAGGCCATTGACATGTAAGTTAGCCATGAAGCAGATAACTTCAACCAGGGGTGGGGAACCTCAGGCTTGGGAGCCAAATCCAGCCTTCCAAGGGGCCAAATCTAGCCCTAAATGGCTTTTGCACAGTCCCCCACCCCCCAGCATTAAAAAAAATGTTGAAATCTGAAGAAAAACTTAACCAGGGAATGAAGCTACTTTTTTCAGGGAGAACCCCTCCCAACAGAAACCTTCAGGCCTCTAAGACTTAACCTTTTTAGTTTGCCTGTAGGCCTCAAACCTTCACAGCTGGTATTTTGGCCCTGCCCCCTTTGTCTTTGCCTCCTCCACTAGAGTTCTGACTCCCAAGAGCTTCTCCAAAATTGAATTTGGCTCTGAGGCTGCTGAAAGAGATCGGGCGTGACTACATCTGAATCCTTCATGTGCGCTTGCATGAAGGATAAAATCTCAAGATGTTGATGAAGGATTCGCTACATTAGAGCTGGGCCAAAGTTTTGAAAGGGAGAAAGTTCAACCCAAATTTGGGAGAAGGTGTTAAGTGTCAAAAGCAGGTGTGAAACCAGGGGGCTGCCTATATGTGGGGAAAGTCCCACTGTGGCTGCAGATCTGCGCCACGTCAGTTAGACTATGCAAGTGCAACTTCACAGCCTCTGTGGGGCTTCCCCACGATGCTTCAATTTGAAAAAGTCAGGGATTTACCCGACTTTTTCAAATGGAGCAACATCAACACCGTGCTTTCGCCATGGAACCTTGCTCCATGGTAAATCCAGGGTCAACCTGGGGGTGGAGCCTGGTGGAAGGCATCCAGCGATTGGTCTCCTTCCACCAGGAAGAGGGCAGGGGTGGCTCCGGGACCCAGATGGCCACCCAGAAACCCCATACTCCCTTGTCGGCATCAGTATTACCTGATAACACCCTGGGAGAAGGAACACCCTGGGGCTGAAGAGGGAAGTGGCACCAACCTGGTGTCGTGAAGATTACCCCCAGGACTGTCCTCTCCATATAGCAGGTTGAAGTTACCTGCTTTCGGTGGCACCATGACTGGGGAGTTGGGAGGGCTGGATGAAGGCACGAATTAGTGCCTGAATGCCACAGAAAGACTTTTGTTTTATAGTGTTGACTGGAGCCAAGCAGAGCAAAATGTCTCAAGATGGCAATGGGTGAAACTACCTTCCCTTTCATATTTTCAGGAATTTTTGAGGTGGCAAACATATTAGAGCTGCTCAACCCTTCGTTTGGCTGATGTCCACCATTTTAGATTTCCCAGAATGCCTTGCATTTGAAGGGACATTTGAGAGAAAAAAACAAATAGGGAGCAGACACATAAAATGGAGCCATCCATGGGCTGCATCCCTCCCAAATTTCCTGAAAGCCCTCTTCTCCTTGCATTGCAAACATGTCCGATTTTCTGCATCTCTTTCAGTGGCATAACCCACATGACATGCAACCCAACTGTGATACAAACAGTCTCCACATACCTTGGACTAGGAAGATAAATGTCTCGGTCAAATAGCCAATTTGGGGAGCCCTGTTCCTCTCATTTTAGAAAGGAAGCATCTGATATATCTCTGAAACATAGCACTTGCTGCGTCCTTCTGTGCCCCCCCCCCCCACATCTAAAGAACAAGAGGACACGGAAGGATGGGTTTCCAGTTCAATTCATTGGGAGGCAGGCCAGCGTATGCTCTCAGAGTCTTTCTATAACAAAGAGGTGAGATATAATAGTTCTGGGCGGTTAATATTAATGGTTACATCTTTATCTGTTGCTCTGATTGACTTTCCACTCTGCATTTCCAGTGCTGGAAATTAGATGGTGTTAAAGCGGCTGTCAGGTACAATAGAAAATGGAAGAGGTGAAAGGAAATCAGAGCCTCTGTGATTTTTATCATGCTTTATGATTCCCTATTTATTCTTCCTCGTTTATAACTCTAGCCCTCGTTCCCCCCCCACACACACCCTCCATCTGAATGATGTGTTAAAAATGTGGGCTGTCGGCTGCTTTAGCAGCGTGTCCTGGGGTTCGGAAGAGAGAGGCGGATGGGAACGAGAGAAGAGTGAAATGGAAGAAGAGGCTGCATAAAAGAAGTCTGATGAGTCACGCATACAAAGCCTAGCAAACACATTGTATTGTGCTGTATAGACACCCATCGGCAGTGGGGTTTGTGTTGATCTATCGCACTGACAGCCATTCTTTCTCACAAGAAGCTTAAAGCTCACTGAGCACCGGTGCGGCATCATGGTTAAAGTGTAGGATTGGGACTCAGTAGACCCGGGTTCTAGTCATGAAGCCCACTAGGTGACTTTGGGCCAGTCAATGACCCTCAGCCTAGCCTACCTCACAGAGTTGTTGTTTTGAGGATAAAATGGAGAGGAGAATGATCATGCACACTGCCTTAGGTCCTTGGAGGAAAGGTGGGTAGTAAATGTAACAAAATAAAATAAATAAATGGCATCTTACAATTCTCAGGCGGTCCTCCATCCGGACAACTTAAAAGTCCTCTTCTGCTTAACTACATTTGTCAAACTGTATCACAGGTCTGAGGGTAGCTTACTCAATTTGGTGGCGTCCAGACATTTCAGACGACAACTTCCAGAATTCCTGGCCATTAGCTATGCTGGATGGGGCTGTTGGGAGTTGAGGTCCAGAATGTCTGGAGGGCCCCAGATTGGGGGAAGCTGCCTTAGGGTCAGACCATCAGTCCATCTAGGTCAGTATTGTCCACACTGACAGGCAGCAGCTCCTCAGAGTTTAAAATAGGAATCTCACCTGGAGATGCCAGGGTACAGGGCCAACCCTACCATTAGGCAGTCACATCAGTTGGCAGATGGTGGGAGGCAGCAGTGGGAGAAGAGACTGGTGTGCAATGCAGCTAACTTTGCATTCTTGCAGTTAACCTGCAGTCTTCAGGATGCTGCTTCATTATCTGCCAGTCCAGTTGTACATAGGATGGGAGGGGCCCCCACCACCTTGTTCTTTGTCTCAGGCAGCACAATGTCTTCTGGGACGTTCTTCATGCAAACATAGTCTACTGCTGAAGTATGGCCCTTCTAACTATTCTCAGCACTAGGGATGAATGGATTTACCCCAGTCCGTTTCACGCACCACTTGCTGGACCCACCTGGCCACTTGTGTCTGCATGGTGGGTGTGATCCTTCCGTGAGCCACCATTTTGTGTAAAAATGATGGCTTGTTCTTTTATGTAAAGGGCCTTTTATGCAAATGGTGGTCACAAAGCAACTATTTACGCAAGATTACAGGTGTAAATGGTCCGTTTAAATGGCAATCTTGCAGAAATGGCTGCTTTATGGTCGCCATTTGTGTAAAAGGCCCTTTATATAAAAGATCGAGCTGCCATTTTTACACAAAATGGTGGCTTGCACAGTCTGGACTGGAGTCTGGGAGGCCATGTGGTGGGAATCCGCCAGATTCCACACCCTCTTTTAGACTCCCATGACATCCCTACTCAGCACTTACCATGTATACCAATGTATAGTTCCCATATCTCCACTTTGCTTCATAACCCAACCCAGGTCTGCCAAACCGTTGACCTACCAACCCGAATTCAGCCCACCAGCCATGTATTTTGGCCTGTCACATGACCACCAGAGAAGCCCACCAGATAAGTAACAAAAAAGGAGGTTAATCAAGCCAAAGAATCTGGCTGATTGTTGTTTTGCTCTGACTTGACCCAAAGCCAATGCTTTCTTGCTTCCTTTGTTGCCACATATACAAACATTGGAATTACAAAGAAAAGAGACCTTTGAATAATAATGATATGCATAGTTATGAACTGTTCCATATTTGGGGCAGAGGGACTGTAGCTCAGTGGTAGAACAGAAGGTGCTGAACCCATTTTGGATAGGGGTCAGCACTTTGGAAAGCTCCTTTAGAGTTTTGTTTAGTTCTGACTGAAACCTGGAATGGATTCACAATCCTGCTGAAATTGGAGCCAGCAGCCTCCACTGGACTCCACTGGACTTATCCAACGCTACCTGGAGATACCAGGGAGTGAACATTGGACCTCCAGGATGCAAAACATCCTGGATAAATGCAGAGTTGACCATCCTTGGCTGAATTCTTCTTCCATCCCTACTGTTGAGCAAACAAGCCACCTTCTCTTTTTGCTTTGACACATGAAGCAGCTTTTCCATCAAGTCAGACCATTGGTTGAGGGAGCCAAGTATTGACTACTCTCTGACTTGCAGTGGGTTGCCACTGCCTCAGGTAAAAGTATTTGTTATGCTGACTAGTTGAGGTCCTTAAATTCAGCTGTCCCCAATCATTTTTTTGTGGCTCTGGGCACATTTGAAATTTAAGAGGAAGTTGTGGATGCTCTCATGTAATGCCTGCCACGGGGGAGTGGGGCTTCCCTCTTCATAAAATGGTTGCCTTGGTAAACATGGCTGGTCACTCATTTCCCAGAAGGCAAACGGGTGAGATTACAAGAAAAGTAACTTGCGCAAGAACCGACGTACAAGGGAGAGGTGGGGCTGTGCTCCAAAACACTAAGCTCAATTTCTTGAACCCAGACCAAGATGGCACTGGAGGGCAGAACTTCGCTTTGCACCATGCCAGTCTCCCAATTCAGTAGGGGCAGGAATCCTAGTAGGTACTAAGAGGAGGAAATCTGGGTGCCTTGGTGCACATGAGCGCCATGTTGGAGACTTGAGCTTTAATGAGGCATGTACACGGTGTCCTGGAATGTTAGACTTTGTTGGAATCTAATGTAGGGACCCAAGAAGCCTTCAGAATAATGTTGGCAGTTAATTAAATCTTTGACTTCTTTCTCCTTCCTGTGTAGCAATAAATAGTGTCCTTTGCAAATGTATAAAAATAGAAGTGATAATTTCGTTGGGAATGAACATTGTCGCTCGATTATGATCTCCTGCTGCAAAGACAAATGCCAAAACATAGTTTAGAAAGTAAATATTGGGGGGAAAGTTGGGACATTTCCATTGCTTGCAGAAGGGCAGAGTGACCCCAGAATCCAATTTCAGGTATGATATTACCAGTCTGCCAAAATAGCTACCCTCAAATAGTGTAATAATTACAAACTCAGTGCAGAACAATTCTAAGAAATCAAATAGAAAACAAAGAGGGGCTAGTAAGGGAATACATTATTTGAAAAATGCTAACAATTTAATCTGTCTAACAAGCATATATATATATATATATATATATGTATTGGTAATAGTACTAGAGCATGAGATCATCCCCAATCAAATTGCATCTCAGCCTTTAATTAAGTTTAATCATGCAAATGAAACAACCATATATTACTTCTCCACCCTCCCTGCCCCTTCTTTTTTCTTTCTCTATTGTCTCCTCTGAATCAAATGTGAGATTGTAAACTCATTGGGGCAGGGAGCTGTCCTCTTGTACTCTGTGGAATGCCATGTACATGCCAGGATGCTATATAAACAATAATAAAATTGATTGACAGTAGATTCAGGGCAGACATAGAACAGAATCATAGAACTACAGAGTTGGGAAGGACCTCAAAGGTCATCCAGTCTGACCCCATGCAGATGCAGGAAAGCCACTACTACAGTTTGACTGATAGGTGGCCATCCCGCTTAACATCATGCTTTGCCACCTGTTGTGGCAATGGCCATGGAATTTCAAAAAAGAAAGAAAAAGGATTGGACAAATTCATGGAAGGTGGGCTAATTAAAGGCTATTAGCCAAATGGAACCTCCATGTTCAGAAGCAGTATATCTTTGAACATACTCATTGCTGCAGGAAGGGGTCAACAGTAAGGCAAGGCTACTGCCTTTGTCTCTGGCTTGTGGGCTTCCCCAAAGCATCTGGCTCTTAGACACTGAAGGCTAGATTAGATGAACCTTTGCCTTGATCCAGCAGGCTCAAATGGGGTAGGCCAGGGATGCAGGAACCCAGGCCTGCGGTCCTGATCCAGCCCTTTAAGATTCCCCAGATGGGCATGTCCCATTCCTCTAGTCCCACCTCCTTCCAACCCACCACCAACCATTTGGTGGTTTTCCCAGGTTTTATGCAGCTTTTACCCCATTCTAAAAAATAGACACACCTCTCCTAAGGCTCTGTTACTGGCAGTGACAGCTTTAAGCTGAAACATGCTGGCGTTTTTGGCTCCACCTCTTATGCCTTCGGTCCGGCCCATCAATGGAACTTAGTCTCGGGGAGCTCATGTTAAATGGATTTCGGCCCTCAGGCTGATAGAGATTCCGCACCCCTGGGTTAGGTTTCCCCCCATGGTGTTGGCCAGCAATCCAGAAGACAGTTTGCCGATAAAAGAGCAGGCATGGCTGTGCATCTCTTCATGGGCTGCACATTCTCCTTTTTAACCCCATTATTTCAGAGGTTGCTAGGAGTGATGGCCGTGATGGCTCGCCCCCACCTCTCTTCTGCATGGCTGTCACCATTGGAAACCACGAAGGGAGCGAGTGTACCGGAGAACCCAGAGGAGGGGGCGCTCCGCACTCGGCCACTGCAGTCAAGGTGTTTTATATGGTCATATGTAGTTTGGGCTATAAAAACAATGGAGCATATAATAAGGAGTCTCCGTTTCATTGAACGAGACCTTGAAGGTAGTGTGAGGAAGTTCTTTGTGAACATTGCCGTAACGCAGCGATTATTTTTGGTTAAGTGAGCGAGCAAGAGGGGAATGGGGGAACGGAGTCGCTCTGAGCTGCAGAACCGCACCAGTATCTTTGGCCTGCTTTCCTTGGTCCTTTAGAGAGCTGAAAACTCGTGTGGTTAAAAGATGTTACGCCTTCCGAACTGAAAGTTTCTTGATAAATGCTGCTGTCTTTTGCCTTACCCCAACCTCTGGCCCTCAAGACTGCAGTGCCCATCATCACTATGCTGGCTGGGGCTGATGGGAGTTGCAGTCCAATAAAGTCTGGAAAGCCACCCCTGCCTCACAAGGTCACTTTTCTCTTAGCAACCTGCCTGTCACTCCCTCAGGGGACATTCTAGTGGAAATAGGGATCTCCGTCTCCCAAACTCTAGAGTAGATTTGCAATTTGGAAAGGATTCTCTAATCTGCCTTGAGCAGGTACAGGACCCTAGTGTGGCTAAAGTCGCCATGTGTCTTCTTTTACAGAGGACAGTCCTCTATTTGTAGGGCTGCCACAGGGCTGTACTAAGGTGCCCTCTGCTTGAAGGACTGTCCAGTTTATGTGCAGTATAAAGCCCAAGACCCTTCAGAAGGAAGAGCTGGGCCTTGAAGATGCCTATCAACAGCATCTCAAGAATAGTCTGAGCAAGGCACACCGGACACCTAGTCACAGACTTTACATCTATTCAAATACAGATGTCCTGTATTTCTATTTAAAGAATAATACTAATTTCCAAATTTACAGCTATGCATATAAATTAGCATATGCACATTTGATGGAAATTGGTGTCTTTGTGCGTGCACAATGGCAGGTCTGGAAATTGCACACTCCCTCCCTCCCTCCACGCGGTGTCAGTGGTGGCTCTAAACGCCCCATTTACACAAAGGTAAAGGGGCAGACAGCTGCCTGCATTCGTCAGCCTGATCCGAACCTTAGAAGAAGCTCACGTCGCTGCCGAGTGAGAGTGGACGGCAGCGGCGGCTGGGCGAGTGGCCAACGACACCTAAGGCTTTAGTTCCTGGTACTAAGAGCTTTAAGTGGGGGGAAAAAATGCAGGGTTGGGTGGTGTTGTTGTTTTTGCATTTTTGCTCCACCACTTTTGCCTTTGGGGAGAGGGGTCAGCACTTTTGTTAGCGCCTTTAGAGTTCTCAGTGGTTCTGACTGAAACCCCGTCAGGATTCGCTGCTCTACTGACATAGCAGCCACCAACCTCCAGTGGGAGAATTCTATACCCACTTCCTTGATCGCAGGCCGCATTGTAATCGGTGGGATTTACTTTTGCATAGACATGTACAGGACTGCGCTGCTACTGCTTTCAGGGCCTTTAATTTTCATCTATAGCATTTCATTTCGTGAGATGCCTTTTTTGAGCTGAATAGTGGCTTTGTCTATCTCTTTCTGCATTCTCTCCACAGTTGTTTTCTTTCTTGTTAGGTGAAGATTGCCCCTGTCTCTATGGCTTGTGTGCTCATTTATTTGTTACATTTATAACCTGCCTTTCCATCAAGGTGCCCAAAGCGGCATACATGGGGCTCCTCCTCTCAATTTTTATCCTTACAACAATCCTGTCAGGTAGCTTAGGCTGAGAGTCAGTAAGTGGCCCAATGTTACCCAACGAGCTTCACGGCCAAGTGGGGACTAGAACCTGGCATCTCCCGGCTTCCAGTCCAACACTCTAACCTCTATACCACATGGGGTCCTGCTTTAGGTGTAAGCATCTTCATTTTAGCTTCAAGCAGAAAGGTCATTAACAATGTATAGTAGGGCTGTGACCGGATCTGGATCCGGATCCGGAATCTGAGTCAGATCAGGGTGATCCGGACCTCCAGATTCCAGATCCGACTCGGATCGGGCCCGGATTGGGCTGGATTGGTTCCACGATCCAGATCTGATCAGGATCCAGTCACAGCACTCCCTCCGGCTCTCCCCGCTCTCTCCCTCCCTCACCCCACTCTCCCTGCTTACCTGCTGCTGTCGTCCCAGCCCTCAATCTTGAAGCTAGGCTAAGATCTTTGAGCACTGTAGCCTGTAGTTTAACGATAGAGTTTTGATTTCATAAATATCACTCTATGGCATATGCTTCCTTGGTTACCCAAGCCTTGTTAAACCCCTTTGAATCACCTTGGACTAAAGCCTTAGTAAGCAGAGTTTCAACCCTTGGCTTAGATTTGCCATATTTGTTTTAGCTTAACTATACAAAGGTAAAATTCTCCATTAAACAGAGATTAGAGGATATTGATCTTCAAATGCTGCATAAGGTTGGAACTGGCCCTTGTTCCCCAATTGCGCTAGGTATCCCTGATAGTGCTGAAAGAGGGGTATCAAATTATGGCTGTTTGTTCCAAAATATAGGAAGGCCTTTACACAGGGCAGATTCAATGTACTCCCCTCCAAGTTGTTGGAGGGGAGATATAGTAAGATTCCAAGGGAATGTAAATTTTAAATTTGTATGCTTTTTTATTGTCTATAGACTACAATAAAGAATTCTTTTTCTTCTTCTTCTCTGCTGCCGTCATTCACCATCGTCCTGCAGTCATCTTCCCTCCTCACTGTGGGCCGTCACATTTGCTGGTCGCGGCAGGTGACATCATCACCTGCCGCGACCAGCAAATGTGGCAGCCCACAGTGAGGAGGGAAGACGACAGCAGGATGATGCGGAAGCAGTGGGTAAGCAGGGAGAGTGGGGGGAGGGAGAGAGCGGGGAGAGTGGGAGGGAGTACTGTGGACTGACCTGGATCAGATCTGGATCCAAGTTGGAATGGGCCTGATCCAATATGGATCTGATTGGGCTTGATCTGGATCTGTCAGATCGGGATCCAGATCGCATTGGGGGGTCCGTACACAGCCCTAATGTATAGGGGCACAGAGAAGAATATATGGAAGCTTGAATAAATCCATCACCAAATCACTTTGATAGCTGAAGTGCAAGCCAATAGCTATATGCAAATGTTAAATACATTATTGTTGATGGAAAACTCTGGGAAGAGCAGCTTGTATTTTTATCTTGTGTTCCTTTTGCATCATAACTGAGCAGCTTTATGTCATTTTTATATGTGATTCTGCAGGTGGAAATACAAGATGGAAAGCTTCTTAATAGCCCAAAGTTTTGTTATTGTTTCACCCTTGGCTAACACAAATCCTGCAAAAACATAATTACGGTGCATGGATTCCTTGACTATAAAATGCCTGATGGTCTCTTAAATGCAAAAACATTGATTGTGGCGATGTTCCAAGGTTTTGGTGGCTTTGTTTTCAAAATGGACATTTTCAGTACTCTACCGGTCTTAGGCTGCCTCTACAAGAGAGGTTTAAAGCTCTTTCAAGGCGCTTTAAAAAATTTACCTCTACAAGAACGGAGCGCAAATCGGGCGTAGAGGCGCGTTATCTCTCCGATTATGCGCATTATCGAATGCGCGTTAAACAGCAAGTTTTATTTTGCTCCGGCTGTTAAAGCGCATTTTGACTATGTGAACAAGCGCTTATGTGCATTAACTACTTGTAAAGTGCATTTTGGTCATCCGTTAATGCGCTTCGCCGCCTTTCGCCACCTCTCGTGCAGAGGGATTAGGCGTAAATGCGCTTCAGCGATTATGCGCGTAATCGCCTAACCAGGCGCAAAAGTGAATCCTTGTAGAGGGGACCTTACAGACACACTCAGTACGTATGCTGTGGTAAATGTCAGAAATATGAGGATTGCTGAACATTGACTAGTAATTTTGAAATGTTCCAGAGACCCGCTGGGAAATGTCAGAAATGCCTTCATCATAACACTTATGTCATAGTGATTGCTGCTTTCCAAAGCAACTATGGTAGCCATGTCATGACAATTTGACATCCAGCCCTCTTCTCACGCTGCAGTTCAGGCAAGGAAAAAGCCAATATTCTCAGTCATTCACCCTCACAGTGCCTCCATTTGAGGGTGGGAAAGCTAAAGGATATAAGGAAATACAAGCTGGGATGGGAATTTCCTTGACCTCCATCACACCTAATTTCCCTCCCTGGTTTGCCTCTGCGTTTTTTTACCACTGAGGCAGAAGTACGTCAAGCTTATGATCCCTTTCACCTGAATAGCTGCTCTTTCGCTCCTTCACTCGTTAGTTCTTCTGCTCCACTCCTCCCCTTCTCTTTCTCCCTCCAGTCAGGTCCTGTCAGATGAGTACTTCAACCAGACCACCTTTCTGCCAGGCAAAAATGGAATGACCCTTTAGTCTGGCTCTCTGGGGGCATTGAGGGAGTAAAATCCTGTCTCTGCAGAGATTCAGGTGTGGTATGATTTTTTTAAAAAAGCTTTTGAGCCTGGGATGCAAGGTTTAGGTTTTATATTGAGGCTTGCAGCCGGCTGCTAAGAAAGATCACTTTTCCATGCCAGGACCTGATGCAATCCATTCAAGCCCCCAATTCCTTTAAAACTACAAGGAGGGTTAGGGTGCATTAAATCCATTTAGGGAAAATAATCCAGACTTTTAGCATTCTAGGAAAGGCTGGGGAAGAGGCGGGGTGTCAGCAGGACAGGCACGGCGTTATGTGAGTACCGTGCTGCAAATCATCACACCAGGCATGGAAGAGTGCACTAAATTGCTGGTGTGATGGAGCTCCTTGTCGCCACCTGTAAACAAAACAAAAGACAACAACCTAACCAAACTATAAGTTGACAGCCTGTAGGAGCCTATCTACACAGTCCTTTGGAACGTTTTAAATAGTATTTTAAAACGTTCCAAATAGGTGTGTTCCAAAACGTCTTAGGCCACATTAAGGAGTACTCACGTTACAGGAGAAAAATTCTTCAGTCTTCAAAGCGGTGTGTGTGGTCTCACACCCTTCTGTCTGTCTCTTTCTGTTTCGTTTTTACAATGAGTTTAATCAGTCAGTCAGTAAATTTTATTGTATATAGCCACCAGCCATTTATACACTTCTCATATACATGAAATTACATCCCTAGAGTCAACACTATTTACTCTCACATGCACTATTTACTCTCACATTCAGTCTTCAAAGCGGTGTGTGCGGACTCACACCCTTTCTGTCCGTCTCTTTCAGTTTCGTTTTTACAATGAGTTTAAGGCAAGGCATTGTGGGCGCTGTAGTTTATTCACCCACTGCCTCCTTAGTTCCCCTTTCATTCCCTAGCTTTCAATGAGTATAGGACTAAGCACTGTGGGTGTTGTAGTTCACTCGCCCACTTCCTCCTTAGCCCCTCTTTCTTCCCAAGCAATCAACGGCTAAGCATTTGGGCGCTGGTAAACGAAGCACTGCCCCCACAAATCACAAACGGTAAGGAAGGACACATTATTTTACTTAAAACAATTTATTAAAAGTAAAAACCGTTGTATATAGCTGAAGTGAGTTTTAAAAAACCTTGGGTATACAACGTTCAAGGGAGTGCGTCATGTGGTCCAAAGAGTTTTCGTAACCCTTATAAAACGTTATAAAGCTAGTGTGTAGATCGGCTCTAAGTCAGTAGTACAGCTTATGTTTTGCATGCCTCTTGTTGATGCCATGGGAATGGCCTCCTGTTGATGCCATGGACAGATTCTGTGAGTCAGATTATACACTGTGGAGCTAGATGGACCAAAGGGCTGACCCAGAAAGCATCAGGCAGCTTTCTATGTCATGAAGCAGGGTGCTCTCTTGCACTATTTCTTAAAATGAATTGGATAGCCTTTGTTTGCACTCAAGAGTAAGCCCTTTGCAGAACTTCATGAACCAGGGGATTAGGTCACGTGTGTTGGATGGAAAAGGGGGCAGACCTATCCTCAGAGTGCAGAAAGTCAAAGGTGGGGGGGGCACAACAGCAGAGCAGTCAACAGCAACCAGTTGCTAAGTTGTTTTGGGAGCATCTTTGTTTACAGCTTCTGTCAAAGAGGGCAGCAGTGTTTACTGCCATTTTCCTGAATACCTTTTTTGCTGGCCTTTCAAACAATTCCCCATTGAGCATTGAAAACACAGAAAGGCTTTTAGCTTTCTCTTGAGGGATACCATAGACCACGCGAACTGGCATTCTGCTAAACTTAGCAGTGCTAAAAAAAAAAGAAGTTTTTTTTACGTCCATTTTTTATAAAGGTCGAAAGCAGAGACATCCCAACCTGGTGTTTATAATGTCATCAAATAAAGGGATTTTGATGATTACCTGGCCATAGGAATGCCAGAGAAATCTGCAATGGAACCAAATGAGTTTGGGTTTTTATGAATCTGACCTGAGGGTTCCACAGCAGACCTGCTTATCTCCTGTCGGGCAGATTCTGTAGGCTTGACCATTTCTCTAACCTTTGGAAAATTTGTGCAAATGTTGTCACAGAAAAATACACAAACATATTTTAAAAATGGTCCAATGACCCTGGAAGTAAAATGCACATTCCAATTGCTTTTAAGTAGAATGCATATTCGAATTGCTTTATCTGGTAACAAAATGGTAACTTCTGTACAAAAGCAATCGTTCAGATATGTACAAATGGCCCAAAATGTGCATTTCCCGCATAGGCTAGAGCATGAAAAATGTGCATTTGGGGAGGTTTCATGCATTTTGTGTATTTTCTTGTAAGTAGCTGGGGATAGGTCCCAGTGCCCTGCAGTTCAACAGTCATGTGTGTATCCCAATGGGCTCCTGCCCTTCATCACTTGCCACACATTTACCCAAGGTGCATTGTGGTTTGAAAGGGGGTTGCTGTTATGGTTAGAAAAATGATGTCCCAGCTTTTGTGTGCAGTTTAACCATAACTCATAGGTTTTGCACCTAATAGAGGTGCGTTTGGAGTGCAATAAGAGCTAAAATTCACATTCAGAATTAACAAAAGATGCAGTCCCCTGCCACTGAAGGGTGCGGTTGCATGTTTGAATTCTTTGCACTTGGATACCTAGCACATTGGGGCAAAACATTTATCACTCCTATGTTGGCTTTCTAAGTGCAGAGGGATTTCATTCATTTATTGTTTATGCAAACATACACTGTTGCATCTCCTTCCTATTGAAAATATTCAAAGTGACTTACAAAATCCGTACATGGAGGAACACCTGCTTTAAACATGCAAGCCCTGCTTGCTGAAATCTAAAAGCAGCACAGTCCCAAAGCAGGTCTACCACGTAAGTATTCTAACTAGTTCATCATCTCTTTTTGAGTTACTTCCACCTCAAATAATTCTGGCCTTTTGGGCTATAGCATAAGGAATGTGAATACCTGGGAAAACCACCCCCCTCCCAGAAAAAAAAAGAATAAAATCTGTTTTTTCCAGGTCCCCTACTCCCATCCCTGGCCTTTACACCTCTATACAGCATCCCATGTTTGGCTCACAAACCATAGCTTGAGTCTGCCTATGAGTCCTGTTACAATCCACTGATGGGATCATCGATGCACGATCCAGTCAATTTCGAATTCAAATATTTCCCGTCCTATTCCATTCATTGGGACACCCATCATTTAAACACCAGTATTTTGATTTAACAAAGTGGCAGATTGCCCCCCCCCCCAGCATTACCACAGCCTACGGAGTTATCTCTAGCCATGCTCTCATGCATTGGGCTGCTCTTTACTTTGGGTAACAGGAAATACATTCATCCTTGCTTGAATTTTCATTTGCTGCTCCCCTCTCAGCTCTGCAGTTCATCAAGATTATTTTAAATCATGGCTCCTGCCTTCTTATCATGTGAACAAAGCACTCCTCAAGAGGCGTGTGATAAAGCTTATCGCTTGCTAAGCTATCACACGAAAGGATCATTTGAATCCACCTTCACACACACGCTGCAGCTGGAGTCTCTGTCTTAGACCAAGTACATTTCTTCCACATCAAGATCTCCCTTGTTAACTATGTCTCTTGTGGGAAGATTAATCAAAATCTCTCTCTCTCTCTCTCTCTCTCTCTCAAGACAGTGCTTCCCCTCTCCCTAGTGGATTCAAACTGAAGTCAAATGGCACAAAGCTGTACCCCAGGGAAGGAGAACCAAATCTGGCTGTCGCATCTGGCCCACAGTGATCATCCCATCTTGCCCTCAAAGGGCTTGGGTAATGTCCCTCCCCAAGGCCCTGCTCTCTTCAGAGAAGGAAGAGTAGGGCTGTTGAGTGCTGAGCCATGGCCACGAGCAAGAAGTGTAAGCAAAACCTGGTATGACTCCCACTATTTATTTATTTAAATATCTTTTTTGGCTGCCTCTCAGGGCAGAAACCCTCCTAAGATGACTTATGGCAATAAACTACATAAAAACAATTACTAATTTCAAGGCATTATTCATGGATCCTAGAGTAATACATCCTGTTTAGAACTTTGCAGAAGCCCTCCCAAGGTGGTTTATGGCAATAAAACACATACAAGGTGTTACTAATTTCAATGTATTATTCATGGATCCTAGGGATCCTGTTGAGAACTTTGCCATCATTGTGTTTCCTTCCTTCACATCACTGTATCTTCCCGGTGAGGTTTGCAGAGAGAATGTGGTGAGGTTGTTAGGGAGACTGAGCTTCAGTCTTCCTGGAAATACAAGTGAATAGGGATCTTGCTCTGTACTGCCAGCCTGTCCTTTCTCGCAGGAAAGGCAAAAATTGGAGGCGGACTGAGCTTCCTTGCAACCTTGCACTCAGCAGGATGGGATTCTCCTCTTCTAGATTATGTCTTCTTCAATGGGGGAACATAAATGAGGGAGGACGAGTAAGCTTTTTGCAGACTGGTTTCATCATCATCACCTCAATAAAAAATAAGTGTTCCTACATCATTGTAGAATTTGCTCAAAGTTTCCAGTCTTTATAGGCTTTCATGGGACCTCTCCTTTTTTTGTTTCGACTTAATGCCTGAACTTTGAGCACCTGAAGACAGGCAACTAAGGCCAGATCTACACCAAGCAGGATATGGCAGTATGGAAACGGTATGAAAGTGGTATATAAAAGGCAGGCACCACACTACTGCTTTATAGTGCTATTGAAGTGCACTGACAACTGTTGGGGCTCATTGAGACCTACCATATACCACATTCATACTGCTTTTATAGTGCTATATCCTGCTTGGTGTGGCTCCTGCCTTTTATATACCACTTTCATACCGCTTTTATAGTGCTATATCCTGCTTGGTGTAGATCTGTAGTTTGTTTCTCTAATTCTGACTCTCCCCTTTCCACTCATGCATTCATGGGACAAATAGGCATGTTTGTTCTTAATAGCATTGGGTATTTGAACAGGTTATACATGAAAAACATTGCCATTACCCTGACTGTAATGTATGAATAAAGTCTGTTGTATTGTATTTCTGAAACATGTGCTACAATCCACTGGAGAGTTACAGTAAGTTAACAATTTTTCCTAAGTATGTTTGCTCCATTGGGTACACCCAATGGAACATGTTCCTTAGTAAATGTATTTAGGATTGCAGGATCTCCTTTGAGCAAGGTCCACAATCAGAAATCTTCTATGATTAGGGTGACCATATTTGGGAAACCAAAAAAGAGGACACCCGGTGTGTGGGGGGGAGAAGGGGAAAGCACACTTTCTGGTGCCTCCGGAAAGCACGTCCCCACCCCTGCCCATGGCAGCTGCCATTAGGACCCTGCTCCAAACAGGACCTTTTCTATAATGTCCAGGAATGACACACTTTCCCCTTTAAGGCCCCAATTGGAACAGTGTGTGTGGGGGGAATGACGCACCTCCAGAAAGCACGGCATTCCCCTCCACCACGCTAATGGCGGCCTTAAAGGGGAAAGCGTGTCATTCCTGGACATTGTGTAAAATTACAGAAAATCCCCCCCCGACACCTAGGATAGAACAAAAACCCAGACAAATCCAGGGAAATCCTGACAGTTGGTTTCACATGAGTCCCCAGAATTATTTGCTTGTACATTCCGGTTTATATTCTGATCAGCATTTGTTCACTGCTTCATCACTAGTACCATATGAGTAAGATAGTAGACACAATAGGATCTCCTTTTAATTATTATGTACGTCTTCTTCTTGTTGCCTTTGTGTTGTTAACGTTATTTGAAAATAAGTTAAAATTTCATGAGGACCTCCTTTCTTGGAGAATTGCAATGTTGAATTACAATGATGACCCATGTTTTATTAATAGACAACACTGAGCGTCTCCATTCTTACTAAAATGCAAACACCCTCCAGAGTATCTACAAAAAAGTGGCATTTAGCTGATATAGAAGGGAAACCATTTGTTTTTTATTTTTACCGATGCATCAGAGGCAGGTCAGGTAGCTTTTCTTGGATTTACCTCTGCTGTGTTTTCAGAAGATTTCCTTCTTGACTCCAACCTCTGCTTTTACCATTGGCTGTGACTCCCAATCCCTGCAGAGATGGGTATTCAGCAAATGGGATTGACTCTAATGAGCTTATCCTTGCTTCAGATTGGGGAAGAATATGCTGCCTGTGTCCTAAACCTGTAAGTGGTGTGACTGAATGGATTTATGGGATTCGGGCTGTGAAAGAGGCTGGGACTTAACTCATACGCATAATGCTGTGAAAGCAAATTCTCCTCAGGCTATTAATTTCTGAGCTGCATATCAGGGGAAAGCAGAGAGGGAGAGTGTGTGAGAAAGCGTTAGCTAACTCTTCGAAAAGGAATGAACCCCCCCCACCCCAAATCCCTCCATGTCAGGGGTGAGCAACTTGTAGGTGAAAACATCTGAAGGGCCACAACTCCCCATCACCTCTCTGTGAGGATTCCTTCTTTGTCCTGGACACAGAGCAACTCTTAAAGGATCTGTCTCACCTTCCTTCTTTTTATCTTCCCCTTCCCAGTAACATGGGGGTTTACATTGTAGACATGGGACCTTTCCATACCAGGCAAAACGTCTGGGATGGACCCTGGTTGCTCCCTGTGAGTCCGCATGATGCACAGGGAGTACTGGGGGCTGGGGGGGACAGGCATGGGATTTTTCCTGGCTTCCCGGAACCAGAAAAATCCTGAATTTTTCTGCGGTCCCGGAAAGTTCCCAGGAACGAAGATGTGGCTGCCCGCCCCGTTCCTGCCGTGCGGCTCCGTGGCCATCAGGAGAGGGGAGGAACAAAAATCGGCATGCCCAGGATGGCAGAGGGGGAGGGGGCGCGATCGCGCATGGCGTTTTGTTTTTTTGATACTTACTTTTGCGCCGGAGTGCAGGAGCACTCTTCCTCAGAAAAAACAAAACAAAATAGCGGGCCGACATCCAACGATCCAAGGAGTCTCGCCCTGCTGATGTGTATTTACAGGGACAAACCTGGAAGTGGCCATGGAGCGATAGGCAGAACAGACCCTTGAGGTTTAACACAACAGATTACCAATATAGAAAATGATCAAATCACAATAAAAGGTATTTAGTCAATAGAGCTGAGAGGTACAAAGGCATTAAAATAAAATAAAAGTTGCAAAACGCAAGTCCTTTACCCTAGCTGTATTTAGGCTTTTCCCTGCAGCTGCTTCCTCATGCTCTGGTCTTTTTTCGCTCTGTCCTCTCTGGCTCTCTCCCTCTTTTATACCCTCTTCCCCCAAAAGGAGAAAGTACTGTTTCAATCTGGAAGAAATGAAACTTAACCAGGAAATGCACCTTGAGTGGAGAAATGAAACTACTCCTCTCTGGGATACTCCTCCCAATAGAAAATCCCCAGGCATCTAAGCCTGACTCTGTTACCTTGCCTCGGTATGCCTCAAACCTTCACACCCTCACCAATGGCTATCTTGGCTTGGGCTGATAGGAGTTGTAGGCCAAAAGAACTAGAAGGCCACAAGTGGCCCACCCCTGTTCTATGGGAAGGCAGATCTCAAATGAGGTTTGATTAGGAATCCTGGGATTGAACCAAAACACCCACATTGTGTGTTTATTGTACTTTTCAAAGCAGCTGAGGGGGAGGAGAAACATGACTAGGACCACTGTGAGGGGGGGAGTATTTTTTTTAACACTTTCCTCCTGTATTGTGGTTTTCACAATGCAGGAGGAATATCTAGAGGCATGTCACCTCCTGCATGTACTTGCTCCCACTCTTAGGTCATCTTCAGAGCCCCTCCTCTGGGAGGCCCCACCAAAGGATGCTAGGCAGGTGGCTAGAAAAGAGAGGGCCTTCTCAGTGGTGGCACCCTACTGATGGAATAAGCTCCTGAAAGATGTTTGCCTGGCACCTACGTTATCTTTTTGGTGCCAGACAAACCCCTTTTTCCTCCCAGACATTTTAGAGATTTAGTGCTAGATAATTATGTCTGTTTTAGCCAACCCTATGCTGTTAATTGTTTGCATTATATTGCATTTCATTATTTTCAATACATGCATTGTATTATATATTTTTTTCAGTTCTATGGCATCTTAGTTTTTTAACTGTTTGTAATTTGCCCAGAGACCATTAGTTATTGGGCAGATCAGAAATGTACTAAATAAATAATAAATAAAACTGCTCCTTTCCCCAAGACTGGTATTTGTGCTTTGAGCGAACCCACTCCAGAAGCAAAGTCTTGAAGAGAAAAGCGTCATGCACTCAATCAACACATATCGGTATTCCCCTGGCATTATCATCCATTATAAAACCAGAAGATCAAACCTACAGGTGGTTTGGAAACACACGCTTAGTGTCAGAGAAATCAAAATTTGCTTTCCAGTACTATTTGCAAGCAAAACTTTGACAACTGATATCTTAGGACTTTCATCAACATCTCATCTGATGAGTAATTCCATACAGCAGGAAGTTGCAATAGCAAGGCTGCAGTTCTATGGTCCCTGGGAGGGCATTGCAGGGTCCATAGGATGGACTGGGTCTCCCCTTCCAAGGGCAGAGGGAGGTGTCCACACTTGGAGGGGGAGATCTGATCTCAGATGCCCAGTCCCTGCAGGAATCTCTGAAGCATGTGCTTCTTTAATGCCAGAGCTCCAATGTCAATAGAGGCAAAAAGTGGATCGGAGGCATGCCATGGATAGGGGAGGCTTTGGATCGAAAGTATCCAAAGCCCTCCTAGTCCCCAGATACATGCCAGTGGGTGTACATAATGTCCCTCCCATTGATTCCAATGGAAGGGGAATCATCAAAGGAAAAACAAAACAGAAAGGGGGAAGGAATGCTCCCCTCCCTCTCAACCCTGCTCTTCCATTTTCAGATCTTCCC
Source organism: Anniella stebbinsi (assembly GCA_029215795.1). Lineage (NCBI taxonomy): Eukaryota > Metazoa > Chordata > Lepidosauria > Squamata > Anniellidae > Anniella > Anniella stebbinsi. Next base: position 15,213,632 of record JARDYH010000002.1, on the reverse strand, counting down.
ACCTCTGCTGGTAGAGGATCCATACAAATGTCTCCAATCCTTCCCAATCACTAGGTAGATTTGGTACCAAACATTACAGAACTTTGAGTTAGAAGTTCCTGCTGGAATAAAACAACCAAGAGATTTGGAAGGCAGCAAAACGGTTTATGGTACATCTAGCAAAATACTGGTGTGTTTGTGTATGTGTCTTGCACATCCCTAATGTGTTACTGAGATTTGCCTACAGTATAGAATCAGAGAATCAGAGAATAGTAGAGTTGGAAGGGGCCTATAAGGCCATCGAGTCCAACCTCCTGCTCAATACAGGAATCTACCTTAAAGCATCCCTGACAGATGGCTGTCCAGCTGCCTCTTGAATGCCTCTAGTGTGGGAGAGCCCACCACCTCCCTAGGTCATTGGTTCCATTGTCATACTGCTCTAACAGACAGGAAATTTTTCCTGATGTCCAGCTGGAATCTGGCTTCCTGTAACTTGAGCCCATTATTCTGTATCCTGTACTCTGGGATGATTGAAAAGAGATACTTGCCCTCCTCTGTGTGACAACCTTTTCAAGTTCAAGGATCCTGCTCAAGCACACAGCACATAGTTAAACTATGGAATCCACTTCCATAAAATGTAGTGATGGCCATCAATTTGGATGGCTTTTAAAGTGAGCTGGACACATTCCGGGAGGAGAAGGCTATCAATACCAAAGGCAGTAAGCCTGTATACCCCAGTTGCTGGGGGACATGGGCAGGAGGGTACAGTTACACTCATGTCCTGCTTGTGAATTTCCTGTGGGCAGCTGGGTGGTCACTGTGTGAAGAGGATGGTGGACTAGATGGACCCTTGGTCTGATCCAGCAGAGCTGTTCATATGTTCTTAAGCTGAAACACCTGTAGAAAGCAAAAAGAGTTCAGTGGTCCATCTAACTCAGTACTGTGTGAATGACTGGCAGTGACTCTCCGACTGCATTCGGACAACACATTAGTCAATGGTGGGTTGAGTAGCCAACTCACAGTTGGTTATATTGTGGGTACTTCCCACACAACATATTCCTACACAACTGTGGGTGGTTGGGGCTGGCGTTGAGTGGACTAATAGTCAACCCAGCATTTGACTGACACAGCCCCCGCCCCTCTCCCCACCCTCCCTCCTCCCTCAGTCCAACCAGTTCTATCCCAGCAGCCTCTGCAAGTTGCACCAGTTGTAGCAGAGTGGCAGCCGGCGCCTTGGTTGCTCTTGCTGCCTGCCTCTATGGGCTTGGTTGCTCTTGCTGCCTGCCTCTATGGGCTTGTGTTTTAACCCACTGACCACACGCCATTAACCCACTCACCCCTCCACACAACACTTTAAACAACTGGCTTCGAGCTAAACAACTTGCAAGCCAGTTGTTTCTCTCAGTTGCTTATTTGGGCAGAATAGCATACCATCAGTAGTTTGTTAGCGGTGTGTTACCCTCCACACAACACAATAAGCAACACAACAGACGATTGTTCCCCCTCCCCCCACCGTTGCTTAATATGTTGTCCGAATGCAGCCTCCAAATCTTTAGGTAGGAGTTTTTCCAGCCCTACCTGGAGAGAACATGGACAGAAAATGGGACCTTCTGCATGCAAAGCATCTGCTCTACCTGTGAACAAGGTCCTTTCTTGCCACACAAACTCATCAATTTCTTTTTCTTCACTGTCCTCTCACATAGCCACTGATACCTGTGTGACCAGGACAAAGAAACAGCTTTATGGTCAAAGATCTGCTACTTCAGGCCTTGGCAATCACACAGATTGCAGTAGCAGCATGTGTATTTATTTATTTTAACAGCTGTATCACACTTTTTAAATAGCAAGCGCACTTAAGTTGGATAACAACATTAAGGCATTATCATAAATCAGCAAGAAAAAGCAAAAACAACACCGATACCACACAAAGGTATCATAAAAACATAGCTGGATCATCCTAGACTCCAAGTAGAAAATGCCTATGAGACTGATATGGTCTTAAGAGACTTTTTAGAGCAGGTGAATGTATCTCCCTTCGGAGGCTATTCCACAACTTAGACACCATGGCTGAAACACTCCTCTTGGTCAATGACGAGGGCCTCAGGAACCGAACACAGATCTTGGGCAGGTTGAGATGGGAGGAACTGATTCCTGAGATACTCTGGGCCCCTTTTTACATCCCTATTTGGGGTTATGAAATCAGTATCTTGAACTGAATTGAAGAAACTGGTAGCCAATTAAATCTAAACTAGTGATGTGCCGATTCCTGCCCCTGTTTTAGGGAACTTTTTTCTCTTCCAGCAGAAGAGGCATTGTTTTTTCTGCCTCTTTTGCAGGCAAGGGGAGGATTTTTCCCCTTAGGGGGTGGGACAGTGTTCCCAATCCTCATACATTTTTAGGTGTGGCCGGTTGTTGAGGGGTCTTCTTTCTATCTGTTATATAAAAAACCACACACCCATGGCACTTGGAGAAGACTGGCAGTTCTTCCTGAATGCCTATTGGAGACCATGTTCCCTTTCCCTCTCCAATAGGCATTCAGGAAGAACTCCTGGGCTCCTGAAAGTGCCAAGGGTGTATTGTTGTTGTTCTTTTAAATAGAAAGTAGACCCCTCAACAACTGCCTGCATTTAAAATGGTATGTGGGAACCCTGTCCACTTCCCCAAGGAGAAAATTCTTTGAAATTCTTACCTCCCCCAGCCTCTTTCACCAGAGTTTTTGTTGCCCCGACAAAATGTCAAGAATGGAAGAATGGAAATTTTCAGCACAGCACCGGCCTAAACAAAGTTGGTATTATGTGGTCTGCACTAGACCAGAGATGGAGAAACTCAGGCCTGGAGAACTAATCCAGCCCTCCTGAGGTCCCAATCTGGCTCTCTGGAGTTTCCCAGAAGGCCAACCTCCTTCACCAGGTCCTACCCCTTTCTCCTGATCACCAGGAGAAAGCTTTTCTAGCTTTTGTGCTGTCCCCCCATCCCTATTCTACAAAGTTGGAATGCCTCTCCTAACTATTAGTTGCTGGCAGTGAGAGCTTTAAATCGAATCTAGCTCTTGGAGTTAAAGAGGTTCAACACCTCTGCCCTAACAAAGGTCTGGGCATGGTATTATGGTATCCCCCCCCTCCGAACGGGCCAGGAGTCTTGTTGGGGTAGAACTTCTCAATCACCATTTTGGTGTGAGCCAACCTATAGAAACATCACTCTAGTTATTTAATCCCACAACCTGAGGTTTGGAGAACATCCCGTACTTGAGAAAACAAATTTGCAGAGTGGTAAAGATGCAAATGTTAGGTCCTTGGATGCAAAACATTTCTACAATGAATAAAAAACAAGATGAAATGTGCCCATTTGCTTCTGGTTTGTTTCTGTGAAAAATTGACGAAAATAAAAATGAGTTGGAGAAACAAATGAAAATTCCTTTGTTTCATTTCTCCCATTTGTTTCTATCGTTTTCAATGAATTGTCATTGGAGGCATTCCTGAATGGAAAAGAGGCATTGCATCACATGACTTGGTAAATTGTTTGAAACTGATACATTCCTGCAGCGTCTAGGCATGTACTTTCCCTTTGACACCATCTCTTTTGTAACAGTGATTATCCATAGCTCATCCTCAGGTACAACTCTTTACTTTGCAATCTTGTTCTATGCTAAGGTACAGGGACTCCCGGGGGTGGGGTGGGGATGGGCACGGGTTCCCCCGGGATAAGAGATTCCCCGATGAAACCCGATTTTTCTGCGGTTCCAGGAACTTCCTGAGACAATGGGAGATGTGGCCGCCCATCCCAGCTGCTGCCACGCTTACTTGTGAGTAAGCACGGCAGCAGAAATGGGCATGGAGCTACACCGCATGGCTCTGTGTCCTCTGTGGGGCAAATCCACCATCCCCAGGATGGCGGGGGAGGGTGGTCCCCCCAATTTTCATCTGGATTCCCCCCCCACTTACCAGTTTTCATTGGAGCACAAGTGAGCTCTTCGTGGATCTTCGACCCCCCAAAAAATGGCGCTTGCGACTTGTGACAGCCCGGGAGGAAGCTGGGATGTCACACTTCTTATGTAGATTAAAGCAATGATCCTGGAAGCAGGTACATCTGGGATCACCACCGCTCCCTCCCTCTACACCCCTATGGTGTAGAAATGAACTAAGTTATCCCGTATACTCATCCCTCCAACCACCCCCAAGTTATTTTCCACTAATGGTCTCCAATACTGTAACTCCTCTACACTCATTTTGCAACCCCCCTCTACTCATGGGGTTTTGCTGTGGCACCTGTTTCCTTACAGATTCTGGAAGTACATTTAGGAGCGTAAAGTTAAAAGCTGGCAGGCGAGACCCCTAAAACTTTCAGTTTTGATCCTTCCCAGCACTGACGCCTTTGCTAATCCATACCTTTTGCACAAGGGAGTTTGCAGGGGCCTGTATCATCATTAGGCCCAGAGTAGAAGATCAGATTTTAATCTCCTTGAACTTGGGTCCGGGCCAGCATCTGGCCTGCCTCTCCTCCCTTGGGCTCAGCCTGCCCAGAAGAGTGACTTCCACCTTATGGTTTTGTGAAGGTGACTTGTGCTAGGTGGAAATACGAATTACACGCTTGGCATTGTTCAAACAAAGTGCCCATCTGCTTGGGTTTTTGAAAAGCAGACAGCAAAAGGAAACGAGCTACCCCCCTTCATCTGAAGCAGAGTCGTCATCTGACGCTTGCCAAAAACACACACACAAACACCTAGGACCCTCATTGTTGTGAATTTCTCTTTACAGCCTGGAAGTGTGAACAAGAACAAAACAGATGCAGACGCAGCAGGAGAAACATTATGTGAATGAGCATACGCTCCATGTAATGTTTGTGTTAGCCAGCCTCTGGTCCGCCTCCCCCCTCCCCTCCCGCTCCTCTCTCTGATCTAGTAGGAAGTCGTGGAGGCCTCATTATAACTTGGAGAAGGATGGCGTGGTGTGATTTCATACCTCCTGCTACTAGCCAGGTATCTCACTCATTCATAGTAGGCTTCAAACGTCTTCCTCTTGCTGCCTATCTTAGGAAAAAAATGGATAGTTTAGCCAAGGTGCCGGGGAGATGCCAGCAAAAATGCAAGACACAAACTCCACTTGTACATAAATCCACTGTCACTGATCTTCTCTATAACACTCTGTTTCTGAAACGTTCTGCACATGGGGATGGAAATAACCCATTTTAGGATATAAAGGTGTAAGCCAGAAGCAGAGAAACAGAGAGAAACAAAGACATCCTAGAGGGAAAAAAAGAATCGGAGCAATTGGAACTGGCGAGTGTGAAGAACAGGCAGTCAATGCACCCTCCTTGCAAACCCAATCGCTCACTTCCCTACAGCCAGCTAACACTGGACTTAATGCCAGCAAATGCCCTGGGAATAAACACATGGGTTAGGGCTTAAAACAAATGTATTAAAAGAATTAAGTCTTTAAGTAGCAGTAGGATTTTAAAAAAGGGGGGAAAGAAATTGGGGAGGGGATACAGTTCAACCAGTCATTACCAAAACTTAGCGGCAATAAAACTTTAAAAGCTCATAACATGCTTAGTTCCAGAGACACCGGTTCCTCAGAGCAATCCAAATTGAAAACCACCACCACCACCACCACCACCTGGCTGTCTGTGTGAAATCACCTTACACAGGGCATCCTCCTTCCGCCAGATGGGTGGTACCATCTACAGCATTCAGGGTCCAGGAGATGAAAGGGCTGAATTATAAGCTCATTTTTTATCTCCAAAGCCCAAGCCGGTGGGGCTACTAGCTCCCACCAATCCAGGCTTGAGTTGCTCTTGGGACTTCCCCCTCCCTCCAGCAAGGGAGGTTTTGCCCCAGTTCATCTGAAATTCATCCCTCAGTAGCTGTGGCCTTGGAGTCTGTCTTAGCCAATGGCTTTTTGATAACAGAAGCCAGGTGGCAATTTGCTGAGTAATTCTTGCCAAGGACAATCTCCTCAGAAACCCCAGCAACAAGACCCATGTGGCTTCAAATTTCTAATTTACTCCCAGCTAACCTCAACCCTGCGAGTGAGGCCACAAACCCAACCTGCTGTTTTTATAACATTCCTATGAGGCTGTTAGGAAGAACAGGACCCTGTTCTTCATAGAGAGCTGGTTGAGAGAGTGCTGGACCTATGACAGTAAGATACTACTTGGATAAGGGACCTGGATAAAATAGGGACACAGTCTAGTTAGATTAGCTGGAAGCATTTATCACAGCTTATGTTATCACCCCATTGCTCATATGGTGTGTCTGTGACTGTGTGTATCCATTCTGATTTTATAACTTTCCCTTATTGACATTTTTTCTTCAGTAAACCTTTAAATGTTATTATCTGAAACGGTGTGTTCTCTTTTCTTTGGGGCTTATCCACTGCACTTCTAATAGCCAATTCACTGATAAAGCAGATTTGAGACTGGGCCTTGAGGCTTTCCCACCCATGTTCCCCAGCAACTGGTGCATATAGGCTTACTGCCTCTGCTACTGGAGGTAGCACATTGCTATAAGGACTAGTAGTCATTGATGGCCTTCTCCTCCAGGAATGTAACTAACCACCCTTTTAAGCCATCCAAATTGGTGGCCAGCACTACATCTTGTGGAAGTGAATTCTATAGTTTAATGATGCGCTGTGTGAAGAAGTCCTTCCTTTCATCTGTCCTGAATCTCCCAGTAATGGTTGGTTTGGTGGAGGCCAACAGAGAAAAATAATCCCACCTGGTGACAGCAGAGAGGACCACAGGAAGGGAAGGGCAAAAAAGGAGTGAGGCTCATTGGGGAATGTTGGGAGTTGTAGGACACCCTAAATAGCTGGAGAAGTATAATCTCAGGGTCCTGAGGCATGCCACGTGGGTTCAACATTTCTGTAATTCCAGCTCTGTTTGTTATGATTGCAAAACAGAGACCTAACATCTTCCATTCTTGATTCATTGTAAATAGATGCATATTGTTGTCATCTATATGCAGGCTCACCTAAGCAAAGTGGAAATAATTTCTCCTGCTGCTAGAGGTCCCCATCTTTTGCTAAGTCTCCCTCCCATCTCTTGTTTAGTCAAATAAAGGAAAAATGAGTTTCTAGATGAGAAGTGCAATGTTTCCAATGAGACCCAATTACCCCATTCAGTTTCATCAGAATCTGAACAAAATTGCTTCAGCTTAGTTGGGCATTTTCTACTCAAACTCTATAGTCTGGGAAGTAAAAGCATTTATGAGGGCTGGTGTCAAGGGTAAGACTGAGCAGGCATCTGTTGAAGGCCCATAGCCCAGTGGTGGTGCTACTGATAAGAGCCCCTCTGGACTTGCTCCTCCTCTTCAACCTATTTATTCACTTGCTTCTTACTCGGGCCCAGGCAACGGTGGCAGTGCGATGGAGGAGCTCTAGATGCCACTGACTACTTGCTCATTGGCAATCTGCCTGCCAAGCAAGCAATGATGAGGAAGAGAATGAGGTGGAAGAGGAACAGCAGCTGTTGACAATCCTGGTAAGAAGGTGGCCTCAATGAAGAAGGGTCCCCCATTGAGGGTGTCTTCCCCATGGTCCTTCCAAACCTTGTTGCTATCGCTGACATTTATATTTCCATATCTGGGCAATGAAGGGACATTGACTTGCTTTGATGTTAGGGGTGAGGGGATGGGTAGAGTGGTAGGTCCTGGTCAGGTTAGGGCCAAGCTAGACATGATGCAGGAGAAATGCAGAGTGGCTCCCATCAGTTTTTGTGTTTAGTTCAATAGCATCTCGACAGGCCCTGAATTCAATGAACGCAGTAGAACAGGGTGAAGGGATGCTACTAGTCCTTGAATAGACAGGCTCCCCAGTTGCATGGAGGAAACCTATGCATGTACCAACTGTATATGGGTAGGCTCTTTCAGATATTATGCTGGTAGGGATGGGGCCATTTAGTGCGATCCCAATTCCCATCTATATGCATATTCAGTTTCAGACAGATATCTGAACATGGGCATGACATGTTGCAGGCAAAAATGTTCTGTGATTTCCCTCCTCTTCACTCTAAACAGTAGCAGATGCTCTGACAGAGTATTATGTACCCCGGCATGTTGGCTTGTACAGGAGAAAGGGGATGAGGTTCGTAAGGTGGGATCCCAAGAGCCATGCATCTATTTCCATATGCCTAAGGATATTTTTAGGGGGAGGGGGTCGTTGTGAAACTGTAGGGACTTTCAAAAGAAGATTCTCGAAATGCCATGGAGCGTGTGTTGTAGAAGAAAAGTGTACAAGGTTGAAGGCTAAGTAAAGAATGGCCTCCCACTTTTGCCACCCCATCTGCAGGCTGCAAGTGTGGGAAGCCATTTTCCAGAATGTTTCTTGGGCAGGAGAAAGTCAAAAGGCTTCCAGAGGGTTTACTGGGAAAAGTGATGGCAGAAGCATCTTCCACCCACCTCTTCTTGCTCCAAAGAATGGTTTTCCTGCCATTTCCAGTGGTGTGGCACTCCTGCCCTTGGCATTTGGGCAAGCTGCCATGCTCCTTCACAATGCCTCAGATGGAACTGTGCTATGTCACGGTGTCCTGTCTTTCCAGAGACATTGGTGGGTGTGGAGGGAAAGATGGCAGCCCACCACTGGCCAGGAGACAAGACTATGCCATGGATATTGTGAGCTCTGATCACGTCAAAAATAATGAAACATCATTCTGAACCCACTAAAGATCCTGAAAAGTCATCCTTGTAGCAGCAAAGCACCGCCTTCCACCTGTTTCAACACTTCACACTGGAGTAGATGTCCTTCTTTGAAAATGGTGTCCTCATTATTCTCTTCACATTTTTCTTTTACATTAATTTCTTTGTTAACAGAGGTGAATTGAGTCAATGTCTCCATCAATTAATAACCTTTTTTTAGCCCCCTCCATGCACCAGGTACGCTGGTGTCCTTCAACTAAAGACAAAGTAGTCCCATTGTGTTCAATATGACTAAACTTGCTTATATCCACACACATTGGCTTAGCTGGCTCATGGATTGAGCTGACTCTGGCAGTTACAAGCAATAGAGCAGGGCTCGTAAATAGAAGCATTTCTCCTGAAATGTACATATAAAAGTGATGACAGATAATTCAGTGCTAATTTTTCATGCACTGGTTGCCCTACTCCTCCTTCCAAAATAGGCCAGCTAAATGTCTAAGTCATTATTTTTCACGCACATTAATAATGAAGACTTTTGCACTATAGAGGCATATATGGCCAATTGAATGCTTGATGTTCTGTCCTTGAGCAACGTCCAAATCTGCAGCTATTTATCAGTCACGCAACAACCAAACAATTCCAGTGCATCATTTCTGTCCAAATCAGCAAGAGACTCATTTCTGCAGCATGGAGAGAGGCGTCAAGAGGAAAGAAATCCCAGCATTAGACCCACCAATATTTTCACAAAAATGACCTTCAGAAGGATATGTACATTCCAATAAAAGAAGGGCATGTCAGATCAAAAGGTGTTACAGGGCAGATGTGTGTGTGTATGTGTGTGTGTGTTTAAAAAAACAAAATAAAAAAACAAATAAATACATATTTACATGGTGTTTCATTTACACAATCATGGTTGTTTGTATAAGAATCCTGTAACTTAGATGGGTAGTATTATTCCCATGTTGCAACATTCAAGTGCTATGGAGCCAAGCAAGAGGCTCCCATTACTACTTTTGAACATAAGAACATAAGAACATAAGAAGAGCTATGACGGATCAGACCAAGGGTCCATCTAGTCCTGCACTCCGTTCACACAGTGGGCAAACAGCTGTTGACCAGGAACCCACAAGCAGGCTATAGTGCAACTGCACCCTCCCGTCCATGTTTCTCAACAACTGGTGTATATAGGCTTACTGCCTCTGATACAGGAGGTAGCACGTAGCCATCAGGACTACTAACCATGATAGCCTTCTCCTCCAGGAATTTATCCAACTCCCTTTTAAAGCTATCCAATTTTAAAGCCATCTTGTGGTAGTGAATTCCATAGTTTAACTATGCGGAGTGTGAAGAAGTACTTCTTTTCTTGCCCTTCCAGTAGGACTGGAACCACTGAACCACTGTGTTTCCAGTCCCCAATCCTGAGAGCCTATCCAGAAAGATACCATAGCTGATAGTATTGAAGGCTGTTGAGAAAGCATTAGAGTTTCTCTTCTCCTGTCCTTCCCCATCAGGGAGACCAAGGCAAACTCAGTGCTAAAACAAGACCTGAAACCAGATTGAAATGGATCCAGATAAGCAGGGTATTCCTCCCCCCACCCAACAATGCTTGGTGTTGGCTTGCAACTGCCCATGAAAAGGGACCCTCTACAAGATCCTACAAGATCTCTACAAGATCTCTACAAGATCCTACAAGATCTCTACAAGATCTCTACAAGATCTACAAGAGAGGTTTCAAGGCACTTAAATTTTTTTACCTCTACAAGAACGGAGCGCAAATCGGGCGTAGAGGCGCGTTATCTCTCCGATTATGCGCATTATCGAATGCGCGTTAAATCGCGAGTTTTATTTTGCTCCAACCGTTAAAGCGCATTTTGACTATGTGAACAAGCGCTTATGCGCATTAACTACTTGGAAAGTGCATTTTGGACATCCGTTAATGCGCTTCACCGCCTCTCGCCACCTCTCGTGCAGAGGTATTAGGTGTAAATGTGCTTCAGCGATTATGCGCATAATCGCCTAACCGGGCGCAAAAGCGAATCCTTGTAGAGGGGATCCTATAGAACCAGTCAATACTTACTGCAATCCTTGGGGGCCAAGTTGTTTTTCTCTAGTAACTGACTGCTGGAGAAAAAAAATCCAAGTAGCTGATCATCAAAAGAAACTTACTTGAGAATTATATGTCTATTGGTGTATGTGTGTATAGGGGAGAATCCTTCCCTGAACTAATACATTAAAAATGATAATGGCTGATGAACAAAAGAGTATTAAGATTACTACCACTGTAAGTTGTAACCGTGGAGATAAAGGACAGGGTTCAGCACTTTGGAAAACTCCTTTAGAATTCTGACTGGTTCTGACTGAAATCCAGAGTAGATTCACTGCCCCATTAAAATAGGAGCCACCAGCCTCCACTGAGTTGGAATTCATTTTACAATGATGGTGATGATGATCCTCGTCATCTCCCTATATTCCATTAACTTTTATAAACCACCCAGAGAGCTTTGGCTATTGGGGGGTATAAAATAGGGATGTGCACTGGATCGGACCCGATCCACGATCCGAGTCCGGTCCAGTGGGAAATCAGATAAATTATCCGATTTCCGATCCCGCAGCTGGATCGGCCGATCCAATCCGAACCGGTCCGAAAAGGCTCCGAACCGGTTCGGCGGATCGGCGGATCGGCGGGCGCCCACTGGCGCCCACCGCCGCTTCCATTGGCGGGCGCCAGCGGGCGCCCACCGATGAAAGTGGACAGCGGGGGGGGGGAGGAGGGGGCGCTTACCTTCTCGGCCCGTCCGCTCCCGTCCGGCACTAGCAGCTACTACCAGCGGGCTCCGCGGCCTGCTCTAGGGTGGCGCGTCGGGTGATGTCATCACCCGGCGCGCTACTCTAGAGCAGGCTGCGGAGCCTGCTGGTGGTAGCCACCGGCCCCGGACGGGAGCGGACGGGCCGAGAAGGTAAGCAGGGGGTGCGTGGAGGGGAGGAGGGGGCGCGCGGAGGGGGCGCGCGGAGGGGGGAGGGGGGCCCTTACCTTCCCGTCCCGGCGGCTCCCGTCCCGGCGCCGGCGCCTACTACTACCAGCAGGCTCCGCGGCCTGCTCTAGGGTGGCGCGCCGGGTGATGTCATCACCCGGCGCGCTACTCTAGAGCAGGCCGCGGAGCCTGCTGGTAGTAGTAGGCGCCGGCGCCGGACGGGAGCCGCCGGGACGGGAAGGTAAGCAGGGGGTGCGTGGAGGGGAGGAGGGGGCGCGCGGAGGGGGGAGGGGGGCCCTTACCTTCCCGTCCCGGCGGCTCCCGTCCCGGTGCCGGCGCCTACTACTACCAGCAGGCTCCGCGGCCTACTCCAGGGTGGCGCGCCGGGTGATGTCATCACCCAGCGCGCTACTCGAGAGTAGGCCGCGGAGCCCGCTGGTAGTAGCCGCCGGCGCCGGACGGGAGCGGACGGGCCGAGAAGGTAAGCAGTGGCGGGGAAGGGGGCTTACCCCCCCCCGGAGCCGTCCGCTTCTATCCGCTGGCGCCCGCGGGCGCCAGCGGATGGAAGCGGGCGGCCCCAGGGGGGGTAGGGAGCGCGGGGGAGGGGGCTTACCTGCCGGGGCCGTCCACAGCGGACGGCCCCGGGGGGGGGAGGGAGTTAGGCCCCCCCTCACCCACCCGCCGCCATTTTTTCCTCATAGACTTGCATTGCAATGCAAGTCTATGGGGAAAAAAATGGCGGCCGATCCAAAAATTTACGATTTTTGGGTCAGGATCGGACTCGATCCGGTCCGGGGGGCCTCCGATTTTGTCCGAACCGGTCCGGGACAAAATTGGAGGTCCCGATCCGGGTCCCGATCCGATCCGGGGGGTCCGTGCACACCCCTAGTATAAAAATGCAATAAATAAATACATAAGAAATAAATCACACTCTGCTGTGACCAAGAAACAGAACCCAGGATGGAGGTATGAAGAGATGGGATTGTGGAGAGGAGATGGGATTGTGGAGAGGCACACATTTAGCATCCTTCCCCAGGGTTAGGCAGATCTCCAGATGCTTTGGGCTTCAACTTCCAGAAGACTCTGCCAGCATGGCCATGGTCAGGAATGTTGGGATCCCAGATATCTGGAGGTCTTCTTTATGCCCACTCCTGTCCTGCCCTTATGGAGTTCCTGAGTGCAGCATTTTTCTTCCATTCACCCCAATAGAGAAATCGAACATGTTGGAATTGGGGACAAGGATGTGGCCACACTGCTTTATTGCCTGACCCCAATGATGGATCCAGGTTTGAATGGGCCCTAGGCAAAGCACCCTGTGGTGGATCCCCATTCTATTAGAAGAGAGCTTACCTGGTGGTGGTCCGCCATGTTGTAATTAGCTAGATGCCATTTTGAGTTCTCACAATGTACACAATGTAGTGTCACTCTGGAGCATTGTGGGAAATTAAAATAGCATCTACGGCCAGATACTTGGTACTGATCAGAACAGTAGCAGAGGTTTGATTGGAGGCACAGAGGAGGTATTAGTGAGGCAGGGGGTGCTGGGGTCCTGGCAGTTGCCCAAGGAAGCGGTTCTAGTTCTACATTAGCATCTGTCATTGGTAATGGGCTGGATGAGGGTAAACCAATTGAAACTTGCCCAGACAAGACAGAGGTGTTTCTGGTTAGTTGAAAGGCAGATCAGGGAAAAGGGATTCAACCTGTGCTGTAATACAGGTTTTTTTAAAAAAATCTTAAGTGCCACACTTTGGCAGAAAGGTGGGAATATAAGTAAAACAAATAAATATCTAAAAAAAGGATGCCAGTTGCTATTATTATTATTATTATTATTATTATTATTATTATTGACCCTGCTTGACCCTTGGTAATCTTGGTCCCACTAACAGGGAACTCATGAGTAGGCTGACCATATGAAAAGGAGGACAGGGCTCTTGTAACTTTAACAGTTGTAGAGAAAAGGGAATTTCAGCCAGTGTCATTTGTATGCAATTAGTTCCTGGTGAAATTCCCTCTTCATCACCACAGTTAAAGTTGCAGGGGCCCTGCCTTCTTTTGTATATGGTCACTCTAGTATAGTGCATGCACCTTTAACTGTTGTGATGAAGAGGGAATTTCACCAGGAACTAATTGCATACTAATAACACTGGCTGAAATTCCCTTTTCTCTACAACTGTTAAAGTTACATGAGACCTGTCCTCCTTTTCATATGGTCAGCCTACTCATGAGGATTTCAGTGTATGAGAATTTCAAAGAATTTGTGCTCAGAGATGTGCTACACACCATGTAGGTTCTTGCAATATAAAAGAGATATCCTGCCCAATCATAGAGATGAATGTTTTGCAATTAACAAATGATTGATGACTTTTAACTATTTTGGGTCATATCCAATGGGCTATATCCAACTTAAGTCACATTCTTTTCAGTGGGTCTACTCTAAGTAGGATCAAAACTGGATACACTCCTTGAGTTTCTGTTTGATTTTGGCTACATTATCATGCAACTAATGGACAGAAGAAAATCCAGACCTACACTATGAACATCCAGACCCTATTTGCACAGCTTCAGAAATTATGGATCAAAACTAAGGAAGTGAACCTATAATCTGGATCAAGTTAAATAGTATATAGTGGCAGAAATATTAAAGACAAAGGTCAGTGGACTAATGGAGATCACGCAAACCATAAAGTTGGCTTTCTAAAGCCAAAACACTTTGTCACAATTACACCTCTTCCTTACAAAGTCCTTGTAGATTTATGTTGAGGCCTAATGTTAGTTTGTGACCTGAGAATATCAAAGGGGGGGGGGGTTAATTTATGAGGCAGAATGGAAGATGGAATCTTTTTGTGCATGGAGTAAAATATTCCCACTTGTCCGATAATGTACTGAACCATGATAAAGTTATTAGAGCCCCACCATTTTCAATTCAAAATGAAAACCTCAACACATACCATTCATCACTAGTTGGTTTACCCAAAAGCCATATTTCTCTGTGTTTAAATGTAATATAATGGAATAGGCACCCATTAATCCCCATTGACAACCCCAAAATATATTTTTTTTCAAGGACTCCATAACGCAGATAGAGAATGAACAGGTTTAGGTCCACATCCCTCATGTCCACATCTAGACCATCATTTGGAGATCATTTTCACTTCTCTACTACAGGAAAGAAGGAAGAGTCTCCTGGAAGAATTTGCTTTATTGTTACAAGATGATGGTCTCTTTCCAAGGTTTGAATCCATGCAAACAATTTTTGGTACCCAAGTATCAATGTGGAGTGGAGGTGCTAATTTCCAAAGCTAGGACTATTGGATTTGCCTTGTGGTAGTTCACCATAGAACAAAGACCTTTGCTACTTATTACAGAAACATCAGAGTATTTTTAAAAGTGTTATCCTCACCAAGGGCTCAATTTGCAACCACACCAGTATTGGATGCCATATGCCCAGTGCTTATGCTAAACAGCTGGCTACCAAGGGGTCACCTATCTCGTTATGAATCTGCCTGGTTATTAAGACTTGTAGGAAAGGCCCACTTGAGGACACTTCAAACTAGCTCAACTAAACCTTATTTAACAGGATCCTAAGAGTAAATCACCAAAGCAGCTTTCAAGAAGGGGGAGAGTTGAGAATTACCTGGGACTCCAGAGCGTGGAAGAGTTTTGCCTTGACTCTTTGCCAATCAGCCAAATACAAAGGAAGTTTCCTTCACCAATACCATTTTTTTCTCTGGTGAGGCTGGACAGCTCCCTGGGAGGGAAATTCAAACTGACCAATCAATAGCCTGAGACGGCCTGGTCATGCATCCTCCATATGTTTTCTACAGTACCTCTTTAACACAAGTTGAGTGATGGGGAAAGGGAAATGAAGGAGGAGTTCAGTCTGGAATGTGTCAATGTGTACATCTTGGTGTCTGTGCTGTGTGGACATGTACTTTGTTCAGTTTCCAGAAAGAGTAGGAGGGAGGTTTGGGTCATCACACTTTATTTCCCCAATGAGTCTGGAATTATAGTTAAGGGCAGAAGGACAACATTCCCCCCACCCCCGCCAACTGATATACTTCGCTTTCAGAAAATATTGTCAACTCATCAGAAGCTTGGGAAGAAAACATAGCCGTGTGTTCATTTGAGCCCCCGAAATTATCAAAGCGGGAAAATATTGTGCGTGGGAGAAAGGAATATTGAATTGGCATGTAACACTTAGCATTATAATTACTTCCTCTTTGCAGAGAGGCTTCTAAATGCATCTTCTGAGGAATTAGTGAAAAGGAAAACCATAATGAGAGCCCAAGGAACTTGCCAGATGGAAAGAAGAGAGATCAAGCCTACAGCTGTCAGAACCAAAGTGGTGTCCTCTGACGCACGTGTGGCAGGTGGCTGTCTTTTCCCCAACCAAATGCTTTGCAGCTAAAAAAGCATCATGGGAACATTGAGACTTACAATGCGACCCTAGCAGACACATGGAAAGGAAAGCTCGCAAGTACTAGATATCCAACAGCACAGGTTAGGGTAACCAGATAAAATCCAGGTCAGGGCTCATGTAGATGGGCTCAGAGGCCTGTCTGGGGGGAAAGCAGAATAAATGAAGAGTGGAGAGACTAAAAAAGTACCCTCTGCCATTTGTCCTGTACTGCAAGTCTCTTGTTTGCAGAACTTAGAGCTGATCTACACTGTAGCTTGGAACGTTATAGATAGTATTTTAAAACATTATAAATAGGTGCATTTTAAAATGTCTTAGGCCACTATACTGAGTACTGACGTTACAGGAGAAAAGTTCTACAGTCTTTAGGGTGACCAGATAAAATCCAGGTCAGGGCTCATGTAACTTTAACAGTTGTAGAGAAAAGGGAATTTCAGCCAGTGTCATTTGTATGCAAACAGTTCCTGGTGAAATTCTCTCTTCATCACAACAGTTAAAAGTGCAGGCACTATACTAGAGTGACCATATACAAAAGAAGGCAGGGCCCCTGCAACTTTAACAGTTGTGATGAAGAGGGAATTTCACCAGGAACTAATTGCATACAAATGACCCTGGCTGAAATTCCCTTTGCTCTACAACTGTTAAAGTTACATGAGCCCTGACCTGGATTTTATCTGGTCACCCTAGCACAGGTGAAGGAAGAGATCTGATAAAATTCCTAACAGGAGTGAAGTAGATTCCAAATCTAAAATATGCTGGCTGAAAAAAGAAGAAAACAAATGATGATTGAAATGAGACAACTCTATACCTGTAGCTCACAACTCAACTTCCCTGGGGTATGGATATGGGATCAATTAGTTCAGTTAACACACTTTCACTGAAATACACCCTTGAAAAAGGCCTGTGAGGGAAAATCCACCTCCTCCTCTCCCCTCTTCTCCAAGTGCCCCAAACATACCTTGGTACAGGGCAAGTTAGTATTCCCAGCCTCTAGCAGAGGGTCATTTCCTGCCGAGGACTGGGATTTGAGCTACGTGTTCCAGAATCCGAAGTAGAAAACTGAAACTCCATAGTCTACATAACTTCCCCACCAGAGATTCTAGGACCTGAAGTCCCATCCCCTAGTGGATTGAGATGCTCTTCCAGGAACCTCCCCCCATATTTGAGGGCCCTTAGAGCATGGTGAAGAGTTAGACTTTGAGTAGAATCAAAGTAGGCACAGAGCTATGGACTCTCCTCAGTCCATCGTATTCTATTTATAAGATAGAAAGTTTGTGAAGAAAGCATGGGAGCGGGGGAGTTCCAAGCGCAAGGAAAGATCCTCTTATAGACAGTGCTTTGGGTTTCCACCACAATGTGTTTGACACAGCAGAGCAGCAAAAAGTACAGAAAAGGAGAACTAAAATGATCAAGGGACTGGAGGCATCTCCCCTATAAGAGAAGGGTCAACATCCAGGATTGTTTAGCTTGGAAAAAGGAAGGTATCATGTCTCCATGGTGTGGAGAATGTGAATAGGTTGACGTTTTTCTTGCTTTCTCATAAAACTAGAACCCAGTGGTGGTGGTGGGGGGGTCATCCAATGAAGCTGATTGGTGGGAGGTTCAGGACAGATAAAAGGAAGTACTTCTTCACACAGTGGCTCAATTTGGACGATACATTAGGCAACGGAGGGGGGGAAACAATAGTCAGTTGTGTTGCTTATTGCATCGTTTGGAGGGCAACACACAACTGACAGTACGTTAATCAGGCACTTTAAACAATGGAGCGAAACAATGGGCTTGCACGTTGTTTAGCCCGAAGCCCCATTGTTTAAAGTGTCATCTGAATTCAGCCCCCCTCTCTCTGTGGACTATTCCGTTTCAGAATAGAGTTCTGCTGCCTAGAGCAGCCAACCCCCCCCCCCAAAGCCGGCCGCTCTATGCAGCCGGCAGAACTCATGGTGCCTGCTGGGATACAGCTGGAGGACACAGGGAGGAGAGGCTGCAACCAAAATGGCCACCGCAAGTTCGTAACAGCTGGGGCGTTTGCCAGTGCTGAGCAGCGTTGGCTGCAGCATGTCATCTGTGAAGCTCCTCCTGCTTAACGCATGGTCAGAACGTTATTTACCCCTCCATTGCCTAATATGTCATCCAAATTGAGCCAGTGTATAGTTAAACTATGGAATTCACTATGGCTTTAAAAGGGGTTAGATAAATTCCTGGAGAAGGCTATCAATGACTATTAGTCCTGTTGGCTATGTGCTACCTCCAGTATCCTAGGCAGTAAGCTTATATATACCAGTTGCTGGGGAAATGGATAGGAGGATGCTTTTGCACCCATGCCCTGCTGTGGGTTCATAGTTGACAGTAGTTGGCCACTGTGTGAGAAGAGCGCTAGACCAGATGACCCTTGGTCTGATCCAACATGGCTCTTCTGATGTTCTTAATGTCCTGTTTAAGCTTTCTGAGCCTCTGAGGGTATCACAGCCAGCATTGCTCTGGACTCCTGGCTCCCTTCCAGTGGTTACATCTGTATTGCAGAAGTTAATTAATCTCTTCAGGTGCCTAACAAAGTAGCAGAGCTTTGGAAAGTGAACTTGGCCTTTGTAGGAATATTTACATATCAATTTATTTGCTTCGCTGTAAATTTTCTATCTCGTGCTGTGGTTATTTATATTTTAATTATTTAAACATGTGTACCCTGCCTTTCCATCCATCAAGTTCTACAATGTGGTTTAAGAGAAATATAAATGCAGGTAAAAGTACAATTCAACATCCGTAAAAACCGAAGCAGAAGCAAGAATTAAACAGAAGAAGAATTAAGTGACATAATAAGCAATTATACCAAATACCAACTGGCATGCCCGTGTTCAATGTGTCATCTGAACCCCAAGGGTGAGGTGGTCAAGCGAGCATCTTTGGTAGATAATTCCAGAGTTTATGGGGGCAACCACTAAAAAGGCCCTTCATTGTGCAGCCCCCCACTGCATTTCAGGAGGCAGAAGGATACATGGCATGACCTCTGACAAAGACCTGGATTAAGGGATAGGTTTACATGAATGTATGCATGAAGTTTGTACAGCAGGATCCTAAGTGATTGGACTTGTTGCCTGTGTGGTTTGTAAATTCAAATCCCAACCCATTCAAACATATTTTTGGCATTTAATGCACAAGGTCAACAAAGAGAAATTTTGTATCAAAACTTTATTTATTAAACAAAAAAAATGCACCATTGGAATAACATTTCTATAAAAAAATGAATATGAGACTGTTCTACAGTACATTACAAAACCCCCATATTTTTTTCTCATGTGGTAGTATACAAGATTGTGTGTAGAAACAGTAATTTATTTTCAAACCCTAAGCAACTTCCCTTCCTGGTAGAACAAGATTTACACTTAAATATTGCAGTCACTAATCTAATTTGGTTAACAACGCTAGAGTCCAACAATTCAAAGAAAAACTTTGTAGGCTCAAAACGCCTAATTTTAGGCTTTTTGCGACAACAAGATTCTTTTTTCCCCTCCTAAAGGTAGTTAAAGCTGCAGTGTAACTCACTCATGTTGAAGAAATGCCTCCCAACATAGGTTAATGATTTTTATGGATTCTCTTTCAAAGACCTTGGTGTGTGTGTGTGTGTGTGTGCGTACTAACGTTTTCTGAGTAATAACTGAGAATTAGTTGAAAGATCTACTAAAACCCATAGAAGAATGCAGACCTCCAACACTCTTACTCTGTCTCGCCACAGATACACCATTTTAACAATAACTGAGAAGGAACAATGCTTAGTATATTACACCTAAATTATTTGCAGCTCCTTTAATGAATTTCTACATTCATGGATGGTATTGTAGCTTTCCCCAACATTTCAACATTGATTCACACATTATGTTTTGTAGGTGTACACTGTTGCTGCTGCTGTTTTGAAGTGTTGACCAAAAAATGTAATGTGTGAATGAGTCAAAACATGCTTATCATAGAGACACACACTTGTGGACAGCTAGACTTGGCTGTAACTCCCTGTGAAGTGTATACATGGCCACAGTGCCAGGTTTGCTGCTGTATGATGTGTGTAAAGGCTTTGCATCAAATTGTATTAAGATGCTCTTTGTTTTAGAAAATGGGAAAGAAGGTATGGGGGTGGGGTGAAATGAATAAGGCTCTTAAGAGCAGAAAGAAGTGGACTCAAGACCACAGAATTTGCACTAAGTGAAAGACCCCCATCCCCTGGACTTACCTGTGTTGTTACATCTTCAATTATCAAAATCTAGAGATAGGTATGCTTAAACTCCACTGGAATTAATGAGACTGAAGTGCTGAGTTAAATGTCTGATAATTCCTAGGGAATGTAGGCACACCTGTCTCTGTATTGTGTCCTCTGTCTTTAGCTCTCTTGCAGAAGAAGAAAGCATGGGGAGAATGTAACATTCCTTTCCACATGTGTACACAAGGGATGGGAGAATCAACGGTATTCGATCTCCCCAGATTCTCTGAACCTCAGATTGCCTTGCTCCCATTTTCAACTGGGATCTGTTTTTCTTTTTTGTTTGAATGGGAGAAACACACACTTTGGTCTGCATTTTTTTCAAAGCACACTTTCCCCTCATAGACTAAAGTGTGAAAATGCACCTAGGAAATGCACATTTTTAAAATGCATATACATTTTGTGACCATGAATGAAAGCATGGGAATGTGTGAGCTTTCTCCAAAAACGGCGCTCCCGGTAGTGTTCAGGATTGCAAATGGGGAAGTGTGAGTTAAAATGAATCCAAGCGAAATTCCTGTACACCCCTACTGTACATGTGAAGAGACGCTTACACATTCCTGATCAAAACAGACCCAAATCAAGAGAGCCAGAATGGCCTCGTAGACTAGACAGTGGCTCAGTTCGGACGACACAATAAACAACTGGTGTTGGGGGAAACAATCGTCAGTTGTTTTGACTATTGTGTCATCCGAATGCTGCCATAGTCAACTCAGCGCTGATCCTAATCCACACCACAGTTGATTATTTATTACCATGTTGTGTGGGGAATGCCCCCTAGGGTTAGGGTTAGTCAACCCACCATTGACTATCGTGTCGTCCGAATTGAGCCAGTGTGTTGGATCCAGTCACAGTTAAGTACTCAAGTCCCACTGATTTTGATTGTTTCTGTGACTCATCCTGAAGCATCTATTCCTCCCCGCACCCAAAGACCTAGTGAGTTCAATGGAAGTTGCTGTCTATTAAGAGAGAGAGAGAGAGAGAGAGATAGAGATTTAAGCTTTTCAAAGACACAAGCCCCTTCCAGTAAAATCAATGGCAAGTGCTTCCTTTTGCCGGGATCATTAGCTAGTTTAACCCACCCCCTTTGCAACCGTGTGGGTGTAAAGTTAGTTTTGAATCAAAACCAAACCAGACACTCATTCTCGGCTTTGCTGTGCTCCCCAATAGCAGTGATTACTAAATTTTGGGGGCGTGGTGGAGGGTTGAGTGGACCTTAGATCCTTTTGATCCAGAGCCACCCTTGCTCCGCCCACACCAAATCCCTGATGTTTCCCCTTTCCCCTCCCTCCAACATTGAAACTGTGACCTCAGAGAGATGAGAAACACAGATCTTTCCATGCGGACAGGTAGTTTGTGTGTGTGGGTGGGTGTGGGGGGAATCAGAACTCCATCTCTCATCTCAGAGGGGAATTTCTGAACTATCTAGGGTCCCAGGATGCCTTCTCAGGGAACATAGGATTGCAGCCTTAGCTACCTAAGTAAATGGACACCGTAAGAGCACCTTTGGAATAGGGTGAGGGGGGAAATTTTATTTGGCTCAGATTTTAATGTGAAACTATCGAATTTGCAGTTCTTTATTTAATATGCAAACCATAACACAGTTATCCTTCACTATTCACTCTTCCACAATGTTTGCAATTCAGTTTTTGAACTGAAAAAAATGTATATAGAAATGTGTGTCTATTGGGGAAAGTGCAAAAATGTAAATATTAATGGAAATCAAGTACCAAAAAAGGCATGTTATTTGGTAAAATTGTTTGCAAAAATGCACAGATTAGGCAAAAATGTGCACGTTAGGAAAAATGGGTGAAACAAAATGTGCATGATGTTTGGTGGGGACTTTTAAAAACAAATCACAGACTGATGGAGAAATGGGGGCAGAATGAAGTTGAGACTGGGGAAAATGAGAAAAAGGAGAGAAATGAAGATTGACCAATTCATCCATTCCTATTTTAGGATCTCCTCTTAGACAGAAGGAGAATGACATCTTTACTCTAGGGCATTTGAAAAAATAGCACTATGAAATCTAATTTATTTCAGCGGAAGAATTAAGCACATGCATAAACAAGGGGTGGACGGATCTGTCAATTTCAGACTCATCAAGATTATTGGTTTTTTGAGGTCAAGCTGATTTTTCTTGTTTCTACATCAGCTTGCTTTGGCTTTTTTTTTTTGGGGGGGGGAAGAAGAAATCCCTTTGGAAATCCATGTACATTTTCCATAATGTTTGCATTTTTCAGCACATTGTTAAATGTATGCGTTTGGGGATGCATGCACCCATGGATTGACGCATGTCTGTGCACATTTTGGACACATTTTTTCCTTTGCACATTCTTCAAATGTTTGCACACGTTGTCACCAATTACGTTTTGTTCTGCGGAACACCTTGCAAGCTTGGAGATCTATGAATTTCTGCCCATGAATTGGGTTTGAGCCTGTATCTGGAAGATTTGGATAATTCCATAAAAACAAACAAACAAACCCACAACGGAGGGAATTTCTCAAACATTCCTAGCATGAACCTTTCCCGTTGAAATCAATGGAAATTTCAAGTGCTGTAAGTTTCACTAATTCATGCCCAAAGATGTTTCTATACCAATTGAACTGAAACCTTTAGGTATTTACATGCACTTGTTAGTTGCAGCTAAGAATGCTGCTTATTAAAATTGGCCTGGACAAGACAACATTGATGACCAGGGCAGGATCTACACTACTGCTTTAAAACGGTGTATAACAGTAGTGAAAACTGTTGGGGCCCAGGACATGCTCCATATACAGTTTTCAAACCGTTTTCAAAGTGTCATTTCCTGCTTGGTGTAGATCTGGCCTATGTCAGGTAAAAGGAGGGTAAACTATCAATGGAAAGGTCAACATACAACATGAGATACACCACAGCTTTAACATCCTTCTCTAGGTCTCACACCAGATATCACTTTCCCCGCCCCAATCATAAAGTATCCCAAAGTAACCACTCTAAATAATAAATTAAATATTACTTATAAAAAAGCACCCTCTTCCCTCCCCCCTCCCTCATCC
This sequence comes from Anniella stebbinsi, assembly GCA_029215795.1. NCBI lineage: Eukaryota > Metazoa > Chordata > Lepidosauria > Squamata > Anniellidae > Anniella > Anniella stebbinsi. Next base: position 15,190,353 of record JARDYH010000002.1, on the reverse strand, counting down.
CAAACATGATGACAATTCACAAAGATAGGAATTGCCAGGTCTATGTTACAATAATAAAAACAGCATTGTTCCTTCTATCTACCAGCATCACTTTCCTCACTCATCATCAAAAGACATTTACAGCATAACAGTGAGATATCGTTGGCCTGGATGACTTCACGGCATGTTTATACCACATTGTTATTACTGGTCTCAAGGAGAACGTAAAAAAGAAGGGATGATTGATAATTTGCAAAATGTCTGCTGAGATAGGGAATAAGAAAGATACATGACCTCAGAGTATGGCATTCTGTTTTAAATCGGCTAATAGGGATGCAGTTACTGAAGAGGCATTTCACAGGTTGGTCTTCCCCTAATCACACCTTAAGCACACAGGTCAGGAAGGGAGAGGGGTAAATGTTGAACACATCCATCTTGGTAAGGTCCCAGAAGATGTGAGTTTATAACACTTAGCATGAGGACCATACACGGGAAGTCATCCTGATAGATCTTCAAACCAGTGCCAATACATTTGTGATCTTTCTTAAATGCAGTGGTACGGTGGTCAATTTTGAAGTGCAGGAACTTATCATGATAGTTCCTACAGCAATGCCCCCACCCCCTAGGAGAGTTATAAAGGCAGGCACCTGTGATGCTGCTATCTCCCTCCTTCTCTGTATTATATATGCTCTTTGTAGGTCCTTTGCAAAACTAATGCATCTTAGTTACCCATTCAAGACCTATAAGGGATAGCTCACCAGGCTATACTACTGCTGGGATATTCTATCCTCCACCCTCTACAACCCCAAGCTACTATGTGGATGACAGCTAAATTCAGAGAGAATGGGGAAGTCTGAGAGGGGTGGCAGATTCTGTTATTGTCCCTGCTGATCAAAAAGTCCTGGTGCTTTGACCCCATGAGCCCTGGCTTCACAACCCCACTATCTTTGACACCAGATACTTGTCAGATGGGGTTACCTCCCTTCCCTAACCAATATATTAAAATGCAAGTTAACATCCAAAACAATACTTCTCTCCAACAACGCAGGGGAAATTGTGGCTTCACCAATATACAGCCTCAACAGAACATCTTAAAGAGAACACAGAACAGGTGTTTTGATTTTTTTAAAAATCCTCATTGATTCAGAGTTATCACAATGTTTATAACCTGAAATAATTCCCACCTTTCCATAATATTTTTCGGAAATATAATTGGATGGTCAAATGTGGGGGCTTGCAGAAAGATGGCAAATTGAATATAAAACAGTGCCGTGAACATGAAATGTTTATATGGAGATGTACTTCCTGAAGCACAGTATGCAATGCAGCAGAACACCACTCCGCTAAGCAATCCATACCACCATTGACTGTTATAGGTTATGAAGGATGTGGACAAATTGGAAAAGGGCTAGGAAACGGGAATAAGATGCAAGCATTCTGGCACCCTGATCCTAAATGGCATCTATTAGGATCCTAATAGGCCTTCCCATTCTTTTCTACAAGGGATTGGAATATACACTGGAGCCAATGAATTATGGCTGGTATCTGGAAGTAACTGCTCAGAGCAGGACTAACTTGTGGATTGGGACCTGGGGAGGAGAGGGAATGGAAAGAGAGCTATATGGGAGGCACATACTGATTTCCTTTTCTGAGTAATGGTCATCACACTCAACTTGTCTCGCATCTGGTTTAAACTTAGCTTCATTCTGAGCTAATGCCTTATTCTGCTCCACTGGCTCGACTGTGGAAGCATCTTCCCAATTTCTCCCCCACAACCCCACCTCCTGCCATTCCTTTCCACCAAACATCCCTAGTGGTGGTGGGGCCTCATAATGGGAAGTCCTTGCAGGTGGTGTTCAGTGGTTCAGCAGTGTCCTAGTCAGAAGGATCCGTGGGAAAGGTAGTTCACATAAATGCTGATGTCCTATTAGAGTCAACAAGAATAACAAAAATAACATCTCTGATGGATCCTTGTGGCTGAGTCACTATTGTGAGCATGCATAGCATGTGTAAGGATCTAATGGGAATGTATCATGGGTCCTGATAACAGGACATCAGTATGTATTAGACTTACATCCTCCCTTGATCCTTGAATCTAAGATGCTGCCATGTTAGTGCTGAAAATCTAATAGAGGCCTCCTAACTGGATGAGAAAGGGAAGGCAGCAGCTGTAACAATAAGGACCTGGTGCTGGCAAGCCCATTATAATCTGGGTCCAAACTTCTCAGGGTTTATAAAATGGGGACGTTTGTTTCCAGTTCTGAACTTCAGCACTATCATTACAAAGGGCTCTTGATTACAGGCTACAGCTATTACAGGAACTTAGTGCCTGCCTAATTAACACTGTGATTTGTGAATACTCTGAGTAGAAATAAGTAGCATCCTACCATGTACAGACACTATTGATGGGAGCTGAATACTGAATGCATAAACACATCTTTTGTATTTGCTGTCTGTGATCAGAGGGAGACACGTTTCTTATGTGTAGCTGACATTCTTTGAATTATGATCTCTCAACTGAGTTCTGCACCTACATAGGGCATCTTTAGAACTTTCTAGAACTCTATTCAGGAGCTTGGCAGTTCTGCTCCTCCCCTCACTTAAGTGGGATCTATTAGGTGCACATGCCCTGAGATGTGGAGCGAGCACTTAACTGCTCAGTTCCTACTTCCAAGCCATAATAGTATCAATATGTTTAAGAGGTAACAGTAGCAGGGCAAGAGGCAGTTTGTGTTACTGCTCAGATGAGCACTCAAAGAAAACCAGTTACAGGTTAATAACTTCTGTTTGTTCATCATGATCTCCATGGAGTCTCACAATCTGGAGAGTTGTAACCAAGTGAACTTCAAGTAAATATTGGTGGGGTACACATAGATTCTGTCCATTTGGGAGCCTGCCGTCTACGAAGTTAAAAATCTCTAGGGCATGTAAAGGATGTTCAGGGTATGTATAGTATATTGCACATCTTTCTCAGGCTCCAAAAGAAGACCGCGAGGTTCATATCATGGCAGAAGCGAAATGAGCATGCCGCCTTGTGAAGAAAGATAACATCAAGCCCAAGTACCACTTTATGCCCCAAGTACCAGCAGAAATAGTACAGCCAAATGCATGCAGAGGTGATGGCTACTCAAAATTCTGTCTTAAAGGAAAGGTTCTGCATATCAGTGCCATAGCTTGCAAGGGCTTTCTTGTGAACCAAGAAGATGAGCCAAACTGAAAGAGGAATTCTGACAGGCAGGTGCCAGTTAGCCAATCCCTTCCAGAATAGTTTGGAGAAGTGTGGAGATCAGACACAGGGAACAATGTGAATGATTGCTGACACGTGAACCAATCTTCTCAAGGATCTTCAGAGAGGTCCATGTGCAAAACCTAAGCCATTTGGTTACCTAAGAAACTTTGTGAGCCAAGACTGACATGGCCAACATGGGATAGAAATATGCAATCTGCTCTTTGGGTTATTTTGTGACATATTCAAGGTATGACAGGGATGGAGTGAACATAGACCTGAAGGATCCTGTCCAATGTGAATAGTACTTTAACACATACGTACCTTGAAGCAGAATATTCAGCACTTGGCATTGACTGATGTGGCCTCATATGGAAATGGGCATACACAGTCATGAGGGTGTTAGAAACCATGATTGCAAGGGGTTGATGAATCTGAGTGTAGCCTTTTGTATAAGATGCAGACAAAATTAAGATGCAAGAGTTGTTATCACAGAATGCTCAGTCTGAGGGAGAAAGACAAAGTTTGAAGCATATATAGAATGGACCCAATTAAATGAATTCTGTGTTCATAGTGATGCATAGGTTAAGAGCAGCCAAAAAGGTCAAGGATGTAATGAAGACATTTTGTACAGCGCAGTGCTGAATCCCCAATGAGAAGACAATCATCAATATGAGAAAAATGACAGGTCTTGCAGCAGATGCCTTTCATACACTATATGAAAATTCTCAGTACCATGGACAGTTCAAATGCCAGGCTCTGATACTTGAAGCACATGTCCTCTGATATAAAAGTGAAGTAATCAGAGATGTCATGGTTATAGGCACCCTTGAGATCTGTGAAAGAGAAGTATATCTCTGAGAGAGACTGTCCAAAACTTCTTCAGATGGATAAATGTATGGAAATCACAGATATCGAGGGCACAATCCATATTTTTCTTCAGGAAAGTGGTACAATGGGAGTATGGGAATAAATTCCCTAGTGCTCTTGTTTATAAGAGTCCACCTTCCAAAGCAGTACCAGATTACGACAGGCCCGATGGAATAGTGTGGAATTCAATGAAATAGGCTAATCAGACAACTATTCACTCAATGGAATAGGCTAATTTGAGAACTGCCTATAGATATGGCCTTCCACTTTGCCAGGAACCATTAGAATCTGTTTCTAATGCTTCTGTTGAGTGTAAAGAGCAATGGTGCCTTAGTATGAAAAGTCGAAGTATGTTAAATCTCAGGAAGCAGAAGGCAGAGATTTGCTATTTGGCTTCTGATACTTCCTATATGAAGAAGGTGTTTTCTTAGCTAGTTCAAAGGTAGAGAACATTCTCAAGGGCTTTTGGGCTAAGGTTCTATATCTTCACATCTGTTGGAGAGAATGAGGTGACAACTTCCAGATATCGGGCAGTAATTTTGGTCTTCTAGAAACGTTCATGCGTGATCTGTTTGCATGCAAAATAAATATCTCCTTGTTATTGATGGACAGAGCCTCAATACATGTCCTGCTTTCAGGCTAAAGTGCAATGGATGACAACCAAATATGTCTACGAAGAACTACAGAAGTAGCCACAACTTTTGATTCATATTCCTTTGCATGCCATGTAGTCATAAACTACAGTTTCACCAAGTGGAACACTTCTGCTTCAGATAGTTCAGTGAGAACTTTCTCGTCCTCCCAAAGGACAGCGAAGAAGAAACCATAGCGAATATTGGTAGCGTACCATGACCATGCAGACTTGGTAGTTTGAAATAGGAAGGGTAAGCGCTGCTCACCACAGAATCTTCAGCCCATAACACTAAGTGGTCTACTTTTACTCTCTGCATCAGTCAGGTGGAGCAAGAGTGGTTGTTCCTTCCCTTGTGGGGGGCTGGATGCTCAGTCTTCAGGAGTCAGAGTCCTCAGAAGCTCTATTGTTATCTAGAGATAAATGAGGCACCCTTTGAAAATGGACCTTTAAAGAGAGAGCTAAGAGGTGTGTGTGTATGTGGGGGGGGGGATCCAAAACTGTGATAAGCAGAATAGGATCCATGGAAGGCTGAATAGCTGTTGAAGTCCTTGCAGCTGTTGAAATTGATGCTGGTGGTAAAGATGCAGTAGATACTACGACTGTATAGACCTTCTTGCCCCTCCTTCCCACAATGGTCCATCCAGCCCTCCAAATTACTACACAGAGGATCAGGGGACCCTACTGAATTGTGTAGGCTGAGGTATGGGTGGGGGAACAGAGGGACCCCCAAACTTAGACAGAAGCACCTTTTGTGAGCGAAGAATCACGCATCCCTTCCTTCTCAGCCCTCTGTACCATAGCCTACCCCATTCACCAGAGTTCCCTAATCTTATGTTTAGCATTGGAGGTGGGTGGGCTGAAAGGGCTGCCAATAGGAAGTAGGGGTGGGCAAGTCTGCTTCCACCAGCCCAGTTCCATGAAATGTTGCTGCCCATTTTCCTAAACGTTTCAGCGGATTGTTCCCAAAGCAGGGCATGGAATCCAGAAAATCCAGGTGAGTGATTTCCCCATGCTTGCTTATCATGTTAGCTGTCAGCATCGTGTTCTTTGCCTCTGCCGATTAGACAATGGCCTTGGCCATCTGGCATTGGGACTTTTCCCCACAAGCTTGGTACTCTTTCAAAGTACCTTGTTGTGCCATAGTTGCTCAGTTTGCTACATAAGGACACAAAATGGTGGAAAAGTAAACAGAATTGAAACCATCAATGAAAGACAAAAGAACTGCCCCTAACTACAATAAAAGAAACATGAGAAAGGAATAAATGTGGAGTTCTTAAAGGGATTTACAGGGGGAACATATATGTCTCAGTGATGCTGCTTCCATGGAGGTCAGAACACAACTGAGTAGGAAGGTACTTCTTGAACTGTCAGGGCCTATGCAACTGGACTAAAGGCAGGGGCAGAAGTACCTGCACTACGTTTAGAGCGCTGGAAAGTTCTGAAGCTGCAGAACCCAATTGTGAGACTCTAAAGAAGAACAAAATGCTCAAGCTGTTCAACATTCCTGCACAACTGTGATTTGGAAGAATCCAATGATGTGCTATCACTAGGACTATGTTCACACAATATCAACAGCACTTGCTAGCATGACAAGTTTCCCAGAAAGCCCAGCACGCAAACAAATGCTATTTATGCTGTGCAACCGTTAGTTTAGGCTAAGGGTCTATATCTTCACATCTGATGGAGAGGATGCAGTGACAACGTCCAGATAGCCCTAGCAGTAGCACACTATTGGATTCTTCCCTCTCTCTTCAGTTGTTGGTGGTTTAAGTTGAGGAACATAACAGTAGGACCTGGTTTTAAGAGCCCACTCAAAATTCAGAGAAGGCTTCCCCCCACCCTTCTTTTATTCTGCCCGTTGGGAAAGCAATCTTGTCATTCTTGCTTCTGTTGAGGCAAGGCATTGAGTTGTGCAGCATCAATACAATTGGATGCAGTTGGATGCCATCCTCAATTGGTCAGAACATTAAAAACTCAACCTCCCATACTAAATAAGGCTGCGTAGTTATTAGGAAATGTTGCATTAAAATTCCAGGCTAAATTGAATAAACAGCATCATTTGGGGAAAACGTTTCACACAAATACACTAGCATTTCTAATGAAGCATTTGAATTCTCTCTTCAACCTCTGATCTCCTATCCAACATGAGCTTGTATTGTTGTTGTTTTTTAAGTATGCGTTTTTCTTCTTTTTTCTTTTTTAATTCTGATACTGTGCCATTTTATTCCAAATATTTTATTCAGGAATTCACATATAATTACCTTCCTAATAAAAAGAGCGATTAGGATGTAAAGATCCTCTCTTCCTTCCATGCTCTTTTAAAATTATGACCCACTCAAGCTTGAAATCAAAGGCAGAGCTGAATGTAATAACTCAGCCGAAACCTTCTCATCGGATTTTTTTTTTGCAGCCTCATAACTGATAAATATGCAAATTTAGTTCCCTTTTGGTGATTTGCTTGCGAAAACAGGGATTAACTCTGAATGAATGCAGAAAGTTCAGCAATGGGAAGCATGCACACAATATTTTGTGCGTGTCACCAGTTTATGGATGTCAATGAACAAACACGGTAACAAGAAACTGGAATACTGGAATGGGAGCAGGAGGTAACACTTTAAAAGGCATCATTTAGGTTCACAATAGGGATGGGCGAACGAGTAATTCTCAAGCGTGTTGAGGTTCTCTCACTCGTCAACATGAGCATGGTTCCCCACCCTGAACAGGAAAACTGTGCATTTTCCAAAAAGGATGCATTCTGGAGATGCAATCGCAAACTCGAGAAAGTGTGAGCTTTTCCTGACAACTGGGATCGCGCTTGCATTCTGGGTTGCAAACAGGGCATTTTCATCCATTTTCGAGCATCAACGAAATTCTCACACATTCCTAGTTCACAACCAGTATCCAGATGTAAATGGCGCAGACTGTTGTTGTTTTTTAATCCCCACCACTACCCCGGGCTGCTACCATTACGAAAACAGTTACAGAAGGATTTCTTCTTACTTTCAATTCTCCCCCCTCCGGCAACTTGTTTGTAAACATTTTCACTGGGTGTAATGACCCAGTAGTATTGGCAAAATGTCCTACCTTTTGTGATGTGACACTAGCTCTGTCACCCTATTCTAGAAAGTTATTTGCCGGCATGGCAAGCCTTAAGATCCAGATTGTTTGACGATCGCAAACTCAGCATTTCCCATGAGTGGCAAAGTTGCCCTTGGTTCTGTTGTATAGGGATCTGAGCAGTCTTGTGGGGCACCAGGATGGCGCAGAGCAAAGGCAAGAATAGCAGGCCTGCCTCCCTACTGTGGTACTCCTGAAGGTGGCCTAGTATCGCACGGGAAACAAGATACGTGCCTCTTTTCCAAGCTTATGGGCAAAATGATCGCATATCAGAGCACGTTTCAGATGGACGTTGCTGCAAATCAGCTCCCCGACCCCATTCATAGTCTCTGTTTTGCCATACTTGTAATTACGGGCATCTTGGTAAGCACTTGCTAAGTGGGCGACTTCCTACCGTAAATGACTCCACCACTTGTGCAAGGCGAGTGCTTGATTTTGTTTTTGTTTTTTTAAAAAATGAATGCGATTGTTAATTTGACTTCATGTTTTGTGCTGTTGAGAATACTTCCAACCCTTTGGTGCGATGTGGTGATGCCTTTGCACGGAATTACAAAAAAAGAAGAAGAGGAGGAGGAGGAGGAGGAGGAGGAGGAGTTACACATTACATAGGATTTCACAGTGGCCTGCGATGTGTGTAACAGCGGACCGGCATGATCTACACAAGATGCTATGAACACACATGTCTTCTTAGGTCTGCTTCACATATTATCCTGGTGGTGCGCTCGTGGCTGGGACCCTGAGCCATGTGCTCAGTTTTACATTTGCCTCGTGCGGCTTGGGCCAATTTTATCCAAACCTGAATTTCATGGGCATGAGTAAAATCGGTGTCAACTGTAAGGATGTCTCTTCCCCAAAGCCGCCAATCATGTATGCTATGGATGTGCAAAACATAGAGGAATTTTGCTAGCAGTATTAAAAAAAAATGGAGGGGGAGGCTCCCATAGAAATTCCTCTAGTGCTTTGCCTGAGGAGGAAACTCCAGGTTTGCTTTTAATTTCATTTTAGGGAAAACTCCAGTCCCTAACTGGTGATGGACAAGCTCCTCTTCAGCTCAGAATTTAGAGTTACTTGGTGAATCTATCAATTTCACTTCCTTTGGTATTTTTTTAAAATATATTTTCCTCCCCATCCCTAATATGAACAACTTTGAAAATTTTGGGAAATTCATATCAAAAATGATCTAAAACAAACTTCTCACCCATTTGCCCTTCTGCCCCAGCTATTCCCAATATGGAGGGGACCATACTGTTCCTGCCTGCCGTATCCCTGTTAAAGATGAGGCGCTTATCAGGAAAAAGAGGGGGCAACCTTAATTAATCATTAACAGAGTTGAATTATACACAGGGATTCGGATCCAGACTTCGAGGAGCTAAGCACGCAAAGCCCTGGGCCTGGAGGGATGGATCTATCAGTTTTGGTGTCTCACATTTGCTTTTGCTTATGAAGCTCAACTTCTTCTTTGTCCCGGATATGAATAAATTTGCAAATTTTGATAAGTTCTGATCACAACTGAACTGAAACAAACATTGTACCCACCCCTATCTCATGATTACTTCAATTCCCCTGCAAAAAAAGCTTTCTCAGAGACCCCTTAGAGAAATCTCAGGGTTTCTCCCAACCAAAGGAATTTGAAGAATTGGTTGTGCTGATGCACCTAGGGAAGTTCCCTGTGAGTCCTCTCCACTGATCTCCCCATCCTCCGACCTGCTAGAGATATTACAGAAATCTGCTGTGGACTTTAATGACATTGGATGCCCAAGAAACCCGCAGCGGGCTGACCCCCCGCCCCTTACATGCGTGTTGTCCGGATTTCACATGGGGCGGCCCAGCTTTAAAAAAAGGCAAGATATGCTGCCATTAGCCTATCGTAGGAAAAATATGGCCACAATTTGTGTATTTTATGGCATTTATGGCTGTAAAGCACTTTATGGCCACAGTTTATGTAGAAGTAAGTGCTTTATGACCATAAATGCCATAAACTATACAAATAAGACGCCCTGCAAAATCCGGCAGATGCACCAGGGCTCTGGGTAAATCCATTCTAAGTTCCAAGTGGTCTAGATCCCCCCCAGCCCATCCCTATCTTGCTTTCAAAAAATATACCACTGTGATTGCAGGCAATGGCGATAGTGATAAGGGCTTGTGGGGGGGGGGGCGGTTTGCAGCAGGCTCCCTACTTATCGGTCCAGGCTGCTCCAGCCTCAATGCTCATATGGAGCATCTATTGATGTTGGGAAGCTGAAAGAGATGAAGTCTTTTGCCCAGGCTCCCTGCCATTAATGCCCAAGCTTAAGTTTCCACTGCTGCAGCAAGCTCTCCCCACTGCTAGTCCTTCCGTCTCCACAATGTTAAGTTTTAGGAAAGGGGAAAGGCTGCTGGAGGGGATGTCTGACAGCCAGCAGGAGTGAAGACACCAGGAGGACTCCATCACATACTCAGCGGAGTTGTAGGCCTGGCTTTTATTGGGGATCAGCATTAAGGGGAGTGACCCCGTGAGTTCACCTTCACATGTTTGCCAATTACAAATGTTGGTAGCATCCCCAGTGGTGATCTATATGGAAGGGTGAACCCCCCCCCCCCCCCCCGAGAAATTTGGGTAGTCTCTATGAAAAAGGTTTGGCTTCCCTCCAAAGATCTCTGGAATTTTGCTTGAGGAAGAAGATCCTCCCCAATTCATTTTGAATTTTAGTTTAGACCAAAATAAAAAAAAATGGCAGCACTTCTCATGTGGAGATGCGCCAATATGGGTCATTAACAGCCACAGTTTGCCAACAACAGGATAGTGTGTGGAGCAGGCCTTACCTATGACATCAACCTGTGCTGTACTAAGGTCTGCAGAACAAAATTAACCACCAAGAGGCACTAGCTGTTACAGAGACATCTTGTTTCTTGCTTCTGGGAGCTGCTCTTTCATCGCTCTTTCAGACTGCGGCATGATCAATATGAACACATGGAGATGAAGAGATCCCTCCTTAGAACTGAGTTTCGATGATGCATCAGTTGACTTTATGGCAGATGCGGACTTTGGGTGGTGGTGGTGTGTGTGAAACGCTGGTATGCTGCAATGTTCCCGGGTCACTCCATCCTTCTATCCATTCAAAGCTTTCAGAAGGCTGAGCCTGTGATGGCATTAAGCTGCTTCATTAGCCCCTCCAAACTTGCCATCTGTTCACTCAAGTCATCCTGTTCATATACCTGTGGAGAAAGTGATCAATTATTTTATTTTATTCATTAAAGGCTTGTGTCCGAGGGGAGACATGATAGCATTCTTCAAATACTTGAAAGGTTGTCACACAGAGGAGGGCCAGGATCTCTTCTCAATCATCCCAGGGTGCAGGACACAGAATAATGGGCTCAAGTTACAGGAAGCCTGATTCTGGCTGGACATCAGGAAAAACTTCCTGACTGTTAGAGCAGTACGGCAATGGAACCAGTGACCTAGGGAGGTGGTGGACTTTTCCAAACTAGAGGCATTCAAGAGGCAGCTGGACAGCCATCTGTCAGGGATGCTTTGAAGTGGATTCCTGCACTGAGCAGGGGGTTGGGCTCCATGGCCTAATAGGCCCCTTCCAACTCTACTATTCTATGATTCTATGATTGTAAGTGGTCCAGGTGGGTAACAATGAGGACTGGTTGCCTGGATTTCTGGTTTGCCTGGATTTGGGAGGGCAGTTTGAGGCTAACTCCTGAAATGAAAGGACAAGAGAAAGAAGGAGAGGTACTTACAATTGGTGATGTGTGCATTGTGGGTGCTTATCTTTTCTATTTAAGAACAGGTTTTTAGCCCATGGTTTTGGTGACATAGTAGCAGCAATGAAGCACTGAGCACCGCCATTTGTCTTTCCCAGTGGGCCTCTCGGAATGATGCTAGCATGGGAGGGAAGAAATTGTGGCTGCCATATCTCCACAGCCATGCCACAAAAGCTGTGTCAAAGCTGGTGGCTTTAAAAATACATTATTATTATTATTATTATTAATAACAATTATTATTATTATTATTACTATTGGTTGGTGTGTGTGTGTGTGTGTGTGTGTGTGGTCAAATCTCAATTCCCCAAAGAGAATTTAACCACCAATTCACCACTTGCAAATTGGAGAGTGACCAAGACCAAAAAAAAAAAAAAAAATCAAGTAGGGAATGCCTCTCCAAACAGAACTCTTTCTAGCGAGGAGGTCTTGCAGAAGAGACCCACCTATCTGTTCCATCTATGCCTGCTCTCTGTAGCTCTGACGATTTATTCATGCCTGATTGGACTCATGACATACTTTATACTAGGGGTGTGCACGGACCCCCCGGATCGGATCGGGACCCGGATAGGGACCTCCAATTTTGTCCCGGACCGGTTCGGACAAAATCGGAGGCCCCCCGGACCGGATCGAGTCCGATCCCGACCCAAAAATCGTAAATTTTTGGATCGGCCGCCATTTTTTTCCCCATAGACTTGCATTGCAATGCAAGTCTATGAGGAAAAAATGGCGGCGGGTGGGTGAGGGGGGGCCTAACTCCCTCCCCCCCCCGGGGCCGGCGGCTACCACCAGCAGGCTCCGCAGCCTGCTCTAGAGTAGCGCGCCGGGTGATGACATCACCCGGCGCGCCACCCTAGAGCAGGCCGCGGAGCCCGCTGGTAGTAGCTGCTAGTGCCGGACGGGAGCGGACGGGCCGAGAAGGTAAGCGCCCCCCTCCTCCCCCCCCCGCTGTCCACTTTCATCGGTGGGCGCCCGCTGGCGCCCGCCAATGGAAGCGGCGGTGGGCGCCAGTGGGCGCCCGCCGATCCGCCGATCCGCCGAACCGGTTCGGAGCCTTTTCGGACCGGTTCGGATTGGATCGGCCGATCCAGCTGCGGGATCGGAAATCGGATAATTTATCCGATTTCCCACTGGACCGGACTCGGATCGTGGATCGGGTCCGATCCAGTGCACATTCCTACTTTATACAAGGAATTATATTTGTCCTTGGTTGCTATATAAAATGAAAAACTTCAGAAATAAAAAGTCTAAAGGCTGAAAAAAAAAACCTGGACACATCCCAAGGTCTTTTCGATAGTGGAGCGAGTCTGAACGCAAGACTCATGTCTTGGAAAAGTGATGCAAGGTTCATTTAAAGCAAGGCTAGGTCTACACTACTGCTCTATAGTGGTACTGAAGTGCACTGATAACAGTTGGGGTACAATCCACATTCCATATACCACTTTCACAGTATGATATCCTGCATTTTATTCCACATTTGTAATGATTTGACACAAGGGCCCAGTCTACACCAAGCAGGATATAGCAATATGAAAGCAGTATGAAAGTGATATATAAAAGGCAGGAGCCACACTACTGCTTTATAGCAGTATTGTAGTGCGCTGACAACTGTTGGGGCCCATTGACACATACCATATACCACTATGGCCATTTCTACACCAGGCTGTTTGCCTGGGATGGCCCCCAGCTGGTCCCTGTGCGCCGATGGTGTGTATTAGGTACTTCCGGGATCACCCTCCCTCCCTCCCTGTGCAGTGATGGTGTGTATTAGGTACTTCCGGGATCACCCTCCCTCCGTCGCTCTACACCCTTATGGTGTAGAAAGGGCTTATATCCTGCTTGGTGTGGCTCCTGACTTTTATATACCGCTTTCATACTGCTTTCATGGCACTATGTCCTCCTTGGTGTAAATCTGGTCAAGGTGTAGATCTTGCAATCATTTTAATTACGTTAATTATGGTTTAGAAGTGACCTGATTTACAGAAGGATTGTGCATATCTTTTTGAACATTGCAGTGTATTCTATTTTTCAAATATGTTGTTAGTGAGTGGTACTGGACTTTTTGAGGAAAGCAGGATACCTGTTTTTCTGCCTGTCCTCTGAAAGCAAACAGTAGGTAGCCTAAGGCCACCTAGTAAGTTTGTGGCAACCACAGCCTCACTTTAGTTCGCAGATCAAACTATTAGACATTAAGCTACACCATTGCCTACAATTAGGAAGGAAGATGGTTAAACTTCAGTTTAAGCTTTGAGAGAATCCACTGTTAGTTCCCATTAGAGTACTTAATCGAAAGTTTAGGGGCATGGGTGCGCCAACTGAGACCTCTCTTGCGTTGCTTAAGTGTGCTCTTTCCCGGGCGCAGCAGCACAGTGAATCCTCAAACATCTCCCCTCTTTTCCCCTTCTCTTCCCATTTTCCTGGTCTTATAAGTGCCTTTTAAATGGATGTTTACAATGTGATTATAGAGAGACTGTAGGTAAAGTGTCAAGAGTGTCAATTGGGAGAGGCTGAAGAGAATGTTCTATATATAACGTGCCTCTATTGATGTGCGTTTGAACAGGGAAATGCATCATTTGAAAAAGAATTGGGGGCGGGGGTAAGGTAATCTCAAGTGTTAAAAATGCAATGCTTTTTGGATGCCCGTAGAGGTTGAGTGGCACTGAGAGCCTGAACTTTGACCCCCTGAAGTGCCCCATTGGCTCCTCTTCCATTATCTCCGCTAAGTGCTCCCGCTCCCACTGAGCTTGAACAGTGACCCACTTGGGAAATAATGTGTCCAGCTGTTACAAAATAAGATATTTAGAGCCGAAATGTTCTGCACTCAACAGCTTCTTATACCAGTCATTTCCGCCCAAGTGGTTGTTTTCATTTCTTCTTTCCCTTCCCTGTCGCCGGATGCTGGCCTGCCTTATCTTCTCCGCACAGCATGGCCCATCAAGGCTTGGAAACCGTTCAGAGGTGAAGAAGGGCCTGCAGTAATCCCAGGACTGCACTGGGATGGCATTGTGCAGTAAGGGATTTTGCCCACCGGTGAGCTGCCTATTGTGCTTCCCATTCATTTCAATTATGATTTGTTTCAGTCATCATGATTTGCAGGAGAGGGCCTCTAAATCATGGCACTTTCAATACCCTTGTGGGGCAAATGCTCCGATGGCAACCAGAAAGGGAAATAAAAGAGCAAAGAAACCCAAACCCATAAGCTGAATTGGAAAGATTCCTTCTTTTGGCACAGAAGAAGAAGAAGAAGAAGAAGAAGAAGAAGAAGAAGAAGAAGAAGAAGAAGAAGGGCAGACCGATAAACAACAACAGCAGCCTTACGCCATGCTCTACATGCGGAGCCAAAGGGCTGAGCATGGTTTATCCATGAGGCCTATTCAGTTGTTACCAAAAGTGGTGAAACTCACCATGAGAGTGGGAACTGCTCTCTGCTGTTTTAAATCTGTTACTGAATTCTAAACCTCTGCATTACTGCCTGGTTTTATTCTGGGCTTTACTCCATTTTGTTCTGTACTTTGTATACTTTTTATAATGTATCTTATTCTGCATTCTATGATTTTAATTGTTGTGAACCACCCAGAGGGCTTCGGCTATTGAGTGGTATAAAAATGTAATAAAATATAGACCGCTCTGATTAATGACCATGACCACGCCCCCCCCATATCATGTCATAACAAAGCTTCTCCCATAACATCTGGAGAGAGGAGGCCTTTGAGCATGCAGCTGTATGTGTGTAAGCTTCTACCCAACATGGAGCCTTGCGCAATACAGTCTCTGAATCACATGAAACATTACTATGTAGACAAATACATGGAAAGGTCTCCATGCTGCGGGCATTCATACGGATCTGTGGATGCCTATAGGAGGAGCTTTGCTACAATATGATGTCAGGGGGCGGGGCTACACTCCATAACCCCATTCCTGCTTGGGTGGTGAGTCTGAGATCCCTTCCCTTTCCCCATCACAACCAGCGCAGAGAGAACAGCATTGGCTACGTCTCCACGGTTGCAAAGGCAATCTCGCTGGGAAGGGAAAGAGAGGGGGAGGAGAGGGGATGGCTCCTCAGCCACCTCCCTGCCCTCCTCAATGCCTCAGCTAGATGGGCGAAAAAGCCTGTCTAGTGAAAATATGGAGCAGGAGGAATGCAGAGGCAAAGATGGCTTTGGATGGCTATAAGCCTCCAAGTTCGGAGGCTTATGGATGTCCCCATGGGTCTGCACCTTTAATATATTTTTTGTCCATTTCATAGACACTAAACTCAGTAAAAGCTGTACGAATGACCTTAAAGGGACATTTTTAAGGCTCCAGGGGCCAAATGAGAAAAATCTTTGGGAGCCTTGGGAAAAAGGAGCTGGGTTATCCTTGAGCTTGTCTGTCTAAATTCATATTCTAAACCAGGTAATGGCAAACTGGTGATAGTACTAGTTATTACTGGAAAAGAAGGAGGAGCAGAAAAAATGAGGCTGAAAAAATTACTGGAGAAGCAGTCATAGCTATGCTTCTTCAGTAATGTATGCCTTTAGCAACTTCATTTTTTCATGTGCATCCACTTGGCATGGGACTATGAATGGGGTAGAAATTAATTCTCAGTTTCTCACTACCTGAAGTCGTACATGAACCAGACTTATACTTTTCCAAAACTTGCAATCAAAGTTGACGGATCAAAAAATGCATACAAAAAAACAAATCCTACATTGCAGGAAAGTATGCACAAAATATGTGCATATTCTAGAGAAGTACATAAAAGGATGCCTTATCTGAGAGAAAATTACCTGCAAAAATGTGTATAATTTGAATGATTCATAAAGATGCATACAATATACATATGAAAATTCATGCAGCGTTCTTAAAAAGATTCACAGACTGATGTGGAAATGGAATGGAAAGACCTTCAGTTTGAAAAACAAAAAAACAAAAGAATGATATTGAATTTGATAGATTTGTCCACCCCTACATGAAACCAAAGATTCATCATCCTCAAGTCACCTTCCTTTGATTAGGACTCTAGATTTGTTCTTACATTAGCAGGATCCTCTGTTTGTTTGTGACCCTCTTCTGAGGCTTCTGGGGCCGTCGGCACGGAGACAGGAAGCAGAGGGGATCTTGCTTTTCCAGCCAGTCCAAGTGATGCTGTCTTAACCTGAGCCTTGGGAAGGTTGGGTGCTGAAACAAGAATGGGATAAATCAGGCAATATTACCAAATGGAGCAATATTAACATGTGAATCGTACATGGAAGGCAGAAGCACCCTGAGAGTAGAATAGTAGAATCATAGAACAGTAGAGTTGGAAGGGGCCTACAAGGCCATCGAGTCCAATCCCCTGCTCAATGCAGGAATCCATCCCTGACAGATGGCCGTCCAGCTGCCTCTTGAATGCCTCTAGGGTGGGAGAGCCCACGACCTCCCTAGGTCATTGACTGGTCCCATTGTCGTACTGCTCTAACAGTCAGGAGGTTTTTCCTGATGTCCAGGCGGAGTCTGGCTTCCTGTAACTTGAGCCCATTATTCCGCGTCCTGCACTCTGGGATGATGGAGAAGAGATCCTGGCACTCCTCTTTGTGACAACCTTTCAAGTACTTGAAGAGGGCTATCATATCGGTAAAGATGGGGTTTCAATGAGCTATATGTTTGCATGGGTGCTTTTTTTAGAACAATGAAATGGAAAGAGTATATCAAACCCAGATAGAATAAGATCCACACAGGATCTTAGAATAAAATTCAGATGAATGCTGCAGTCTTAAGCATGCTCACCTGGAAGTAATTTCCACTGAACCCAATCACACCCATTTTCAAGTAATTTTAAGAACATAAGGACGTAGGAAAAGCCATGCTGTATTTCAGCTACATGCTGGAATTGAGCTATGACTTGCTATGACTTCTGAGAAGAGAATAATTGCAGGAGGCATCTGACTGACAAGCGCCTCCCCAAATCTCTCTCTTTTTGTCTTGCAGTGTGACAGAGCTAGGGTGACCTTATGCAGAGGAGGACAGGGCTCCTGTATCTTTAACAGTGGAATAGAAAAGGGAATTTCAGCAGGTGTTTTTCTATGCCTGCAGCACCTGGTGAAATTCCCTCTTCATCACAACAGTGAAAGCTGCAAGAGCCCTGCCCTCTTTTGTATCTGGTCATGCTTGGCAAGGCTCCTGCAGCTTTCACTGTTGTGATGAAGAGGGAATTTCACTAGGTGCTGCATGAATACAAATGATACCTGCTGAAATTCCTGTTAAAGATAGCAGAGCCCTGTCCTCCTTTTTACCCTCCTCACAGACCAAGGGGGACAGAGACAGAGAAAGAGGGAGCACACTTTTTAGACTGTAAAGAAAATAGTGAAAGGCAAGGACCCCACCCAACTGTTTGGAGTCGTTCCCAGCACTTGAAATGGCCAGCTCAGTCCAAGTTTGCTGTGGAGATATGACTTGGAGCACAATCCTATAGGATTGACACTCTTTGGATGGAGGTCTCTCATCTCGGAGCCCTTCGTCCATGCCAAACCCTGCTCTCCGTCATCTGTGCCATTTCCATGAAATGTTTCCCTCTGAGCCTGTCTAGCTCACCTATCTTGCTACTGGTGGAGACAGGAGCTGTGATGACTGAGGATCCTGTGGAGCCACGGCCTGTCTCTTCCTTGCCCACTCGCCTGTTCTCAACATCTCCATTTCCTCCCCTGACCTCAGGAGAGGAAGCCAACATGGGAAGGAGGCGCAGTGGGTGCAGGAGGAGGAATCCCTACTTGGATTTTGCCCTCTGAGCTTGCAGCATTGTCTGTGGGCTTAGAGGAGGAAATCTCCAGTATCCTACGACCCCTTCGCCACAGCTTATGGGCCATAGGATTGCTCTCTACGTTTGTGATGTTGGAGGAATCCGTCAGGGGGGTAAAGTTTGCTGAGCTTTTAGCAGCTCGTCCCCACCCTGGACTCTGACTCACTCATATTGCAGATCGAGTTGGTCCAGCTTGTGTTTTTGTTTTTGTTTCCCCCTTAAAGTGACATTTATGCAAATTGTAATTTATATAACTAGTACAAATTTCGGCCATACAACGGTCCATTTGTGGAAATTGTGCCCATGGTTTTGCACAAACCGCGGGCAGAATTTGCGCAAGTTAAGCATATTACAGCAGCAATTGAACAAATTATGCAAATGATGGTCAAGATTTGCATAAATATTGCTTTAAGAAAAAAAAAATCTGAGAAAAGTTCCCAGATTCTGGGAAAAAGCCCACAGCTTGGCTCAGAAATCCAAGCCAAGTCGGGGGCTCTGGGGAAATCTAGCAAGCTTAAAAAGGGCCAGATTTCCCTATGACAGGCATCTCTATTCTAAAGGTCTACATTTTTGCCATATTTAACAACACAAATAACTCTTTCAAAAACAAACAAAAAAAGGATACCAAGAAAATGCTTAAAAAATCATATTGCACTTTTTATTTTATTTTATTCATTCCGAAGAACTGGCTTCATACTTTGACATGAATTTTAATTAATTATGAAGGCACAGAGGGGCTATTTTGGCAAACGCTCAAGAATATTGAAAGCAGGAATGGAGGCTCTCCCAACTTAGAGTGCTACATTGCACTTGTCAGTCATAGGTACCTTTCCAGGAGGAAATGTTAGACAAAAAGAGAGTCAGACATTCTTGGTATGCCCGGGTCCCTTTGACAATCCAAGCTTAACTCAAATGTAAAAGGGAAAGCTTAAAAAAGAGTTAGACTCAAATAAATTCTTCAAAAGATACAATCGCTTTGCTATCTTCACTGTAATAAATGAGTTCTTTAATAACTGGTTTTTCCAAGCTTCCTGGAACCTCAAAAGAAGAACAGAAGATATACTCATCTCTAGAAGCTAATGCGTATGTGAGTGTGCTTTAAAAAATAATAATTACATGATCCAAGGACCATTGAAAAAAAAAAGAAAAAGAAAAAAGGCAAAATAATGTTTTTCGCTAGGACTGCTTAAAGACATTTTGATGCTCAAAGACAGCAATCCTACATAATTGATACTCATTAAATGGAGGGCTGCAATCTTGGAGCCCTCCATCCAGTCTGAGAGGCGATCTACACTCTAGCTTTGTAACGTTTCATAAGGGTTACGAAAACTCTTTGGGCCACATGACGCACTCCCTTTAACAATGTATACCTGTCGTTTTTTAAACTCACTTCAGGTATATATAATGGTTTTTACTTTTAATAAATTGTTTTAAGTAAAATAATGTGTCCGTCCTTACTGCTTGTGATTTGTGGGGGCGGTGCTTCATTTTCCGGCACCCAAATGCTTAGCCATTGATTGGTGGGGAAGAAAGAGGGGCTAAGGAGGAAGTGGGCGAGTGAACTACAGCGCCCACAATGCTTAGCCCTAAACTCATTGAAAAAACGAAACAGAAAGAGACGGACGGAAGTGTGTGAGACCGCACACACCGCTTTGAAGACTGTTAGGGTGACCAGATAAAATCCAGGTCAGGGCTCATGTAACTTTAACAGTTGTAGAGCAAAGGGAATTTCAGCCAGTGTCATTTGTATGCAATTAGTTCCTGGTGAAATTCCATCTTCATTACAACTGTTAAAGTTGCAGGGGCCCTGCCTTCTTTTGTATATGGTCACTCTAGTATAGTGCCTGCACCTTTAACTGTTGTGATGAAGAGGGAATATCACCAGGAACTAATTGCATACAAATGACTCTGGCTGAAATTCCCTTTGCTCTACAACTGTTAAAGTTACATGAGCCCTGACCTGGATTTTATCTGGTCACCCTAAAGACTGTAGAACTTTTCTCCTGTAACGTCAATACTCAGTAATGTGGCCTAAGACATTTTAAAATGCACCTATTTATAATGTTTTAAAATACTATCTATAACGTTCCAAGCTACAGTGTAGATCGGCTCTAAGTTCTGCAAACAAGAGACTTGCAGTACAGGCAGAGGGTACTTTTTTAGTCTCTCCACTCTTCATTTATTCTGCTTTTCCTGCAGACAGGCCTCTGAGCCCATCTAGCTTGCCTACCTTGTTATGGGCTGGAATGGGAGATCCATGGCCATTCTTCCATCTTCCTACTTGCCCGCCTCCAACACAGCCATTTCCTCCCCTCCTGAGGTCGCAACACCGACCTTGAGAGAGGAAATCATCACGGCGCTCTCTGTGGCAGCTGACAGGGTTGGGGTGAAGATAAATTCCCACTTTGATTTCCCCCTCTGAGGTCACAGCCATGTCTGCAGCCTCAAAGGGGGAAATTCCCAGCACCCTTTTGCCCCTCACACACCATCCAGGGGCCATAGGATTGCTCTATAATTTGCCCCACTGCATGATCCATTCCAATATGGTATGATTAACATAGGGAGAGTCCTGATATTTCAGACCACAGGCCTTCTTAGAATCATAGAATTGTGGAGTTGAACGGGACCACAGCAATCATCTAGTCCACCCCTCTGCAATGTGCAGCAAACAACAATTAAACCATCCATGAGAGGTGGCTGTCCAGCCTCTTCCTAAAAAAACACCAGAGATGGAGAACTCACAACCTCCACAGGTAGACTGTTCCACTGTTGTAAAGATCTTACCATAAGGAAGATTTTCCTTATATTTAATCAAAATCTAGGTAACTGTAACTTATACACATGACTTCAGTTCCTAATTTTTGTAGCAATGGAAAATAGTTCTTGACCATCTTCCCTGTGTTACTCTTTTATGTACCTGAACACTGCTAACATGTCTCCCCTCAGTCTTTTCTCAAGAACCCTGTTTCCCACAGTGGTCAAACAGGTGTCCATAAGCAGGACAGGAGGGTAGTAGCCCTCTCATGTTGATGATCTCCAGCAACTTGTATTCACAGGCTTCTCGATACTTGATCCTGGAAATAGCATATAGCCAACACGAACAGTAGCCATTGATAGCCTTATTCTTCATGAATCTGCTTATGAAACTCTATGGTTAGTTTGCTACGGTAGCGGAAGGAAGTAATGAGCTAAGAAAAGGGGACAGGAAGGGGAACATTTTTTCCTTCCACAGTAATAAAATAATTTTAAATGATGCTAAACTAGATTCACAGTCACTCTCAAAATTCACATATGGCGAAACTGGGGAGGCCATTTTGCCAAATATTCTCCAGGAGTGGACTGAAAATCTCCAAGAGCTCAGGAGAAGATTGAAAAAGAAAGAAAGAATTTGTCAGAAAATCTTTTGGATAAATGTTGGCACAGCCATAAAAAAAATAAATGTACTTGCACGCTAGATATATTACAGCTGTCAATGATTTTTTGGGTCGCTTTTGCAGTCAGGCTCTCTGCAGAAGCAAAGCTATCTCAGATGAGCTTTAATCCAAAAGGCAATCAGACTTCAGAAAACGCACTGCCAATAGAATATCACCTGCCTGAAGCAACATGTTATGATGGTTGCAGACAGACCATCTTTTTGTGAAGCTGATTGCTTACTAATAGTCCAGATTGAAAGGTTGATGTTTCATCAATGGGTCAGGAGATGATCCGCAGATACCTGGGGGATCTCTTCTTCACTTTTGGAAAAGTGTACTCATCAGAGTTTGGAGAAGGTGACACTTTTCCAGCATGGGAATAGGGCAGAGCTGCGGCTAAAAGCAGTTTGAAGTTTAAATGGAGAGAGAGACAGAGAGAGAGAGAGAGAGAGAGAGAGAGAGAGAGAGAGAGAGAGACTGGAGCTAGATCTACGCCAAGCAGGATATAGCAATATGAAAGCAGGATATAGTGGCATATGGTATGTGTCAATGGGCTCCAGCAGTTATCAGTGCACTTCAATGCCATAGCCCCCTTGACCAGATACAAAAGAGGGCAGGGCTCCTGCAGCTTTAACTGTGGTGATGAAGAGGGAATTTCACCAGGTGCTGCATGCATACAAAGAACACCTGCTGAAATGCCCTTTTCTATACAACTGTGAAAGATACAGGAGCCCTGTCCTCCTTTCCATATGGTCACCCTAGGGGCAAGCTCCTCCCCAAACAAGGAGCTGCCACCCCTCTTGCCCACCACGCTGCTGGACTCCTGTCATTACTTGAAAGAAAGGCACTTTTCACATATACAAATGCATCCATATATTATCATCTCTGTAGCTTTTCTTCAGTTCAGATGCAGCTCTCGAGCTAAGAAGGGCTACACATTTTGCACCTACTGACATACTTTCCAAGATGCCAACAGACCAGTGGAAATCTTTTGAGGGGAACTTAGGAAACATCTGACAAGCATGAGAGAAAATTAACGTAAATTCATTATTTATATATGGAGTGCCAAATGGTAAAAAAGAAAAGAAAGAAAATGAATTCTAACCACAAATTAATATTTTTCAAACTTACGATTAATTTCCCCTTTTGTGGTATGGGCCTAAATTAAACTTTCCCCAATTTATTTCAGAAATAATGTTTTGGATGGAAGTTCTAATGTGAAATAAACCATTATTTTTCTTTTGGACATCTTAACATATGGGACGCATCTCGGCCACCTAGAAATATACTTTGTCCCTTCTGTGCTCCCCTAGAAGATGCCACTGCTTAGGACAGGCATTTCAAACTTTTAGAATGGGGGGAAAACACCAAATAACCAGTGGTTGGGGGTATAGGTTAGTGCTGGGAGAAGGAAATATGGTTCATCCAGGGAACCCCGGAGGAAAGCCAAGAAGGCTGGATTTGGCCACAGGCCTAAAGTTCAATACCCCTGTTCTATAGCATGACCTCTGGAACTTCCCACGACTTGACGGAGGGATGCACAATACGAAATTGTAGGGTTACGGGAAAAGAGAATTGAATTGGAGCGTTTCATTGTAATAGAGAAGCTGGTAAATGTGCTGGTAAATGTGCTGGTACTAACATTTAAAGCCCTAAACGGCTTGGGGCCAGGTTATCTAAAGGAACGCCTCCTCCCATATGTACCTGCCCGGACTCTAAGATCATCTACAGGGGTCCTTCTCCGTGAGCCCCTGCCAAAGGAAGTGAGGCAGGTGGCCACTAGGAGGAGGGCTTTCTCCGCTGTGGCACCCCGGCTGTGGAATGAGCTCCCCAGAGAGGTTCGCCTGGCGCCTACTTTGTACTCTTTTCGTCACCAGGTGAAGACCTTTTTATTCTCCCAGTATTTTAACAGTTAAATTAACTCAATTTTAATCCTTGCTGTTTTAAATTTGTATTTTAATCTGTATTAATTCCTGCTGCTGGTTTTATTCTGATTTTATTCTGGTTGTGTTTTTAGATTGTATGTTATTTGTTGTTTTTGGATTGTGGCTTGTTTTATATTTTTAAAATGATTTTATGGTTTTAATTTTTGTGAACCGCCCAGAGAGCTTCGGCTAAAGGGCGGTATAAAAATGCAATAAATAAATAAATAAATAAATAAATCTGAGAGAACCCTGCATAGTAATCCTGGATTTCTTAGATGTCTGGCTGACAATTTTTACATCTCAAAGATAAGCATTTCAGTCCATTTAGGCCATCTGCACATGGAGGGAAGCTTCCATGCACAGATCCTTAACTGCAAAAGAGCCCTGTGTTTGCAAACAAATGCTATGCGTGTGTTTATCTGCATCAAGCAACTCTGGTGCATGCAGCCCCGCTCAAGAGTATTTTTTAATTGGCAATAGCTGCAGGATAAATTTGTATGGTGGAAGAAGGGAGCAGGGGTCTGGGTTTATTCCCTCTCTCCCTTCATCTTTTCCCCAAGCATCTTTTATTTATCCATTTATTCACACATACTGCACCATCAGTATACACAACTCCTGCATTGGCAGCACAGACGTATCTCTGCACTGGCGTTATGACTGCACACCGCTAGTTACTGAATGGGATTTTTTTAGAGGTAGCAGCTGTATGTGGTTGAGTAGCCCACAGCTGTATGCACATTTGGTTGGATCAGGGCCAAACAAGTGCACATCAAGGGTGTAGGTGACGCAAATGGGATGAATCCTTCAACTTCGTTGTTTACGATAACCCCTTACAAGTTGCTTTGCTGTTCGCGTTTATGTCACATTATTAATTAAACTAATGCAAAACAAATTACACCCTCCACCCCACCCCAAACAAGCAAGTCATTCAAAATCCATTTAGGTCTGGCACGTAAAATAGATGACAAAAGGAAGTTTGCTAACTTCCTTGCCTGGCACAAGGAATGTTTACACCTGCATGTCCCATGGTGATACAGGGGGGCGATGAAGAGAGAAATCACATTACTCGTATGTAACTCATTAATTGATGCAACTGTGCCTGAAAGAGCTGCTTCTCTGCATAAAGGCAGATGGCTCCATTTGGGCATTGCTAATGAGAAACCAAAATGGCAATTAAGGCTTCCAGCTCCCACCTTTCGACTGGGATTAGCAACAGGTAACAATTAAAGCTCATAACTGAAGTAAAAAATCACAACTGAGACCCTAAATAAAATAAGGTAAATGTTGGGAGGTGGGGAGACCTCTTAATCACTGTTGACGGAAGCTGGGATGGGCCCTAATCAGGCCCCGCCCCGATTTCTCGGGCCAGCCTCTCAACAAGGTTGGAGGGGGCACGTGACTTTCTCATGACAGTAGAGGCTGGTGAATCCACTCTGGGTTTCTATCAGAACCAGCCAGAACTCTAAAGGAACTATCGAAGGCGCTGAACCCTATATCACCCAAACCCTGAGCAGATTTACTGTCCTACTGACGTCAGAGCTACAAGCCTCCACTGCAGAATGGCTGACTTGGCACACGTTTCTTCCCCACAGAAAAGGGATGACACCTCAGAGGTTTCTCAGGGGGCAACATCCATATTTGTTGACTAGGGTTGGGAGAGGAATGCCAGGGCCCGTCCTGGCTAAGTATCCCATGGGGGAAATGGAAAGAATGGCAAGGACTATTCTGACTGGAGACCTGTGTAAGGACAGCAGTTGGAGGCCTGGAAACAGACAGTTCAGAAGAGTGTTCATCCACACCTGAGCAACACATTGCTCAGGTGTAGATGAAGAGCCAGGTTACTGCTAGCAGCTTTATAGAGCCAGATGGGGCCTTATTGGTTCATTGTGTCACCTGATTCCTGCAAACACCACCCTCTGGAAGCTTCAGCACTGCCCTCTGGCCATCTGCAGCGGTGGAGCCGCAGCTCAGCAGAGATCAGGCTACAGTGCCACAAGGTGTAAAGCACATGAGCCTTTGCCATCAGTATCCTCATTGCAACCCCCCCCCCATGCCCTATACCAAGACAGAGTTTGGTCCACGAGGTAGAAGAGGATTGCTGATTAGAGGGTACTTGCAGTGCTGATCAGAGGACCCCATGTGCTTTATGGGGGGCTGCCCTTAAAGCTGCTCCAGAAGCTGGAACTAGTGCAGAAGGCAGCAGCTTGACTGTTGTTGGCAGCTGCCCCTTTTCAGCACGCTACTCCGTTGCTGAGGGAACTGCACTGGCCGCCTATTGACTACCAGCACTAGTATATAAAGCCCTAAACAACTTGGGACCGGGATACCCAAAGGAGTGCCTTCTCCCTTATCAACCTGCCTGGTCACTGAGGTCATCAGAGGGCATGCTCCTAGTAGTTCCACATGGATCTATGGCCCGACAGGAGTCCACCAGGAGAACAGCCTTCTGCGTGTTGGCCCCCTTCCTACTGAATTCCCTTGAATTCCAGGAAGCCTTCCTTGAGTGACTGGCCATAGTTGATAAAAACTCAGTTTTATCAGAACTGCTTCTGTTTCTTTTCTTTTTTTAAACCCTATTTTAACATGGTTGTTTTTATTCTGTTGTTCACTGCTCCAAAATCTTTGGATGTGGAGCAGTATACAAATATTGTAAATAAAAAAATAAATTGCTGACCAGAGAATCACCCTGATTGCTAATCAGGGGTTTACTCAGAGGAACATTCAGAGGATCATTGCTTTTGAATCCATCACTCAGCAAAGATTTTGGATCAATGCAGATATCAATTAACGACAGCCCCAATCCCCCACTCGTACACACATATACACCTCATACTGCTCTCGACAAAGAGAAATTTAACTACTTCAGTTGCACTGACTGGTGTCTGCACATCATCTGTAATTTTGTAAACTTATCATTACGAACATCTGATTGCCCTGCTCCCAAATGCCATAGCACAACCCACTTTGAAACTGAGGCCCTTTCCACACCAGCCATTTTTCGAGGCACAGATGCACAGAACATCCCGCAAGCAGGCAGGGGCCAGTCCTCCATTTTCCCAGGAGGGCAGAGATGGGCAGCTGGAGTGGCCACCCATCCTGGGCACAGCCACAGTTACCCGCGAGTAAGCACCGCTGCAGTGATGGCCACGGAGCTGCACTGCGTGGCTCCGAGGTCATCGGGGGGGGGGGGACAGCAAAATCGCCATCCCCAGGATGGCAGGGGGGAGGGGGTGCGATCGCGTATGCTTTTTTTTTTTTTTTTTAAATAAACTAACCTTTCCGCAGATCTTTAAAAAAAATTTAAAAAATGGCCGGTGCAACTTGCAGCAGCCCAGGAGAAGCCCGGGCCACCGCATTGTGGTGTGGCCTCATCGCACCGAACCCGGAAGTGACTACTTCCGGGTTTCCCCCACTTCCTGCCCTCTCCGCCCCTATGGTGTGGAAAGGGCCTGAGTCTCATCAGATGAGTGTTTTATAGCAGGCTCGTTACTGGCCACTCATGTACATTTGTGAGTCCTTGTGATGATGCCATCCATCTCCCGCGCATCTTCTGCTCCTTCTCATTTTTTCATCACACACACAAAAAGACCCAGAAAATCCATTTTTTTTGGCTGTAATGGAACTTGCCACCATTTCCTGCTGTGTGCATGTGTGCAGGAGAAGCAAAGTGATCGAAACACCCAGGGAATGGGCCGCGTGGTCATTGCTTGCTTCCTCTTTCTTCCCCATGTGAAGAAAGAGGAAGCTGTTCCTCCCTATTGTGGGACAGAAACAGGAGGCAAAGCGACGATAGGGAAATGCGATTACCCCCCCCCCCCCGGCCCGGTCTGATGTTCCTCACTCTCTAGCAGAAGAGCAGGATTTGGGGGTGTGGTGGGGGGAGGTTTTTTGTTTGTTTTTAAGAGTCATCAGCCTAAAGTTCTGCTGCCTCTACAGAGCCAGCTGTGCTGTTCTTTGGCCTGTGTTTACAGCATGGAATCAATTCAATTGAGCCAAAGAGTTCCTTTTCTCTCGAACTGAAAGCTGATTCAATAGTTCTCCCAATGAAAAGAACAGCAGCACAAAGCAAGACAAAAGAGACCTACACGCAGAAGGGTAAACAAACTCAGTTAGGCCAATTATAAATTAATCGTATGAATGGCACTTGGGCCGTAATGTATGCCAATCTGGTAGGGCATTTTAAACAAAATAATACACCCCCCCAAAAAAAAAATTGAAAGGAAGAAAAAGAGTGATGGGGAGGGGGGGGGGAAGAAGGCAAAGAGATGGCAGCACCGATCAGCTGCTGCACTATGCAGCTGCCGCAGGAATCGACTGTAGGAGTTTTATTTCCTCCATAGGGTTATTAAACATTTCATTAGCTCATTAGTTTGACGATATATGGCTGCCAGGTGCAAACGCTGGCTAGCTTATTATTACTGGAAGGCCTCCTTGATCATATTAGCTTAAGCCCTCTTCAATCGCTCAGCAGCATTGGCAAATAAGAGAGAGCTCCTAGCAGAGGTGACATGACCCGTTCCTTCTGTAGCCTGGGTGCCGCAAAATGGTCAGCCATCGCAATCTCTGTTACGCACATGGGGCAAACATTTCTATTGCTCAAGCGCCAAATAACTGTACCCTAAAATCAGAGTGATGTGCCACTTGGCAGCCAGCCTGTGGAGCAAATATGTGGCTGCCCAGACCCTAAGATCATCTTCAGGGGTCCTTCTCCATGAGCCTCTGCCAAAGGAAGTGAGGCAGGTGGATACCAGGAGGAGGGCCTTTGCTGCTGTGGCACCCCAGCTATGGAATGAGCTCCCTAGAGAGGTTCGCCTGGCACCTACATTATACTCCTTTCAACGCCAATATTTTAACAGTTTATTATCATAATCATAATCTGTATTTTAAATTTGTATCTTAAGTCTGCATTGCTGCGTGGTTTTACCATGGTTGTGTTTTTATATTGTATTTTTGTATCGTGTTTTTATACTGTTTTGTTGATGGTTTTAAGTTTGGGAACCACACAGAGAGCTTCAGCTATTGGGCGGTATATAAATGTAATAAATAAATCAGTAAATTAGGGTGACCAGATGGCTCGGGGTTTCCCGGCCCTAACCGGGAAACCTGGGGCCGACTGGCCCAACCGGGGGCGGTGGAGGCAAACCGGGGTGGCAGGGGGTCACGCGGCAGTGCAGCAAGCGAGGAGCGTCGGTAGACCCGGCGGCGGTGGCGTCGCAGGAGCCCGGGAAGCGGCTGCCCCAGCAGGTAAGTGCCCTCCCTCGCGCCTCACGCTCCTTACCCGCAGGGGCGTCCGCTTCCCTCCGGTGCTCGAATCTACTGAGAAACAGGCTTCGCGGCCTGTCCCTCAGTAGTGTGCTGGGTGATGACGTCATCACCTGCCGTGATACTGAGAGACAGGCCGCGAAGCCTGTTTCTCAGTAGATTTGAGCACCGGAGAGAAGCGGACGCCCCTGCGGGTAAGGAGCGCGAGGCGCGGGGCGTGGGGTGCGGGGCACTTACCTGCTGGGGCGGCCGGGTCTGCCGCCACCGGGTCCTCCACTGCCGCTGCCGGGCTCATGAGGCCAGAGGCCACGCGGAAGGGACGGGAGAGGGCCGGATCCGGAAGTGATGTAATCGGCCCTCCCCCGCCTCTTCCGCGCGGCCTCTAGCCTCGTCGGGGCTAGTCGTGATGGCGACTAGCCCCGACGAGGCCAGAGGCCGCGCGGAAGAGGCGGGGGAGGGCCGATTATGTCACTTCCGGATCCGGCCCTCCCCTGCCTCTTCCGCACGGCTGCAGCGGCGGGGGACCCGGTGGCGGACCCGGCGGGGGGTGGGTGGCTTGGTGGGGGGATTGTTTTGGGTGGGAGGGTGGCTTGAGGGGGTTTGTTTTGGGGGGGTGGCTTGGTGGGGGGGTTGTTTTGGGTGGCGGGGAGGGGACCGGGATTTTGGGTTCCAAAATCTGGTCACCCTAAAATAAATAAAATAAATACCGGAAGCCTCTTGATGAGTGTTTGTTTGGAAAGTTCTGGGTTTGCACTCTGGTATCATTGCCAAGTAAATGATCTCAAAGAACAGGGCAGAGAAGCCACCTGTCTGAGATCTTGGAAAGCCACTGCCAGCTGCATAAGACTGCACAGGGCTAGAGGGCCCATCAGTCTGACCCATTGTAAGGGCCGACACTATGTTCACATCTTCATGTTTGTATGTATCCCATGCCTGTGCTATGATAAAAAGTGGAATCGTAAATACATAGATCACCTCCTCCACTCAAGTGAGAGCACTAAATATTTTTAGGTGCCAGGTATAAATTTAAAACTGGCTGAAATTCTTGGCTTTGAGGCAGTCTTTTTTTTCCTGCCTGTGGCAGCATTGCCTGAGCTGAGTTTTGCTCCGAATGCCTCCTGCAAAGGGCAGGGAGGAAATCTTTGCTTTTGCCTTTCCCTTTGCAGCCCTCAGTGTCGTTTCCCTACTGTTGTGGAGGGTCACCAAACCCTCCAGAGCAGATTATCAAGGGGATGATTGGGGGACTTCAGGAGGAGGAAGGATTAAATGAAGACTTCCTCCTTCCCCATTCCAGTGCAATGGATTAGAAGTCTTCCAATGATGGAAGAAACCCTCCCATTTATGGAAGGACAACCTTCCATTTATGAAAAGACAACCATGGATCTTACCCATTAAACCAATGTCAAAGTTCTCTTGAAAATACATATGTCTAGTTTGCATATAATGAAAAGCCACCATGGATGAATTTCCCTGCAGGGGTTCTTGTGGTGGCAGTGGCTGTCATTTTGAATATTTACGGCATGTGTTAGGTGTGAACCTGGTAAAGGTGGGTTGTTGGGGTGGTTGACAAGCCACCCACAGCCTTAAAAAGGCCTATGGGCTTTGGATGGCTTGTCAACCACCCTTATAAGCCTCCCTCACTGGAGTCCCACACAACAAGAAGTGGTGGTGGAGGCATGGATCTGCTAATAAGTTACGGTGGGCTGTAGTGAATGTGTGAACTAGGACATTGTGAACTACTTTTGAAAAATCTCACATGCCATCCCCTCTGTTCCCTGATTAGCCAGGCCTTCTTATTTCTTCCACAACTGTGGGCTCAGGTGTTACTGTAACACTGAGTGAAAGAGAAGGTAGAGAATGATCAGACTCAAGTTTTGCTGTATAATTGCAGTGCATACAATAACCCATGTTGGGCTGAATGAAAAGATGTGGATTTTGATTCTCCCTATATATACTGTTAGAGCTGTTGACAGACCATCCCGTTGTAGAGCTGACTGCTGGCAAATAGTCAGAGACAGTGGCTTGAAATTCTCATAATGGGAGCTGATGGTTAGAGAATGGCTTCTTGCTCAGGCAATTTGCCTCCAGGGGTACAAGTAAGGTGCTCTGGAATGGTTGTGTATGTGTGTGTGTATGTGTGTGTGTGTGTGTATGAGAGAGAGAGAGAGAGAGAGAGCATGTCAGGTTTTTGTAGTTCAAATTTAGATGAAGAGATGATAATGAGCTGAGAGATGGAGTTAGCTAAGTGGGAATTCAGTGCTGGAGATGCCTGCAGTGGCTACTCCATGGGAAACTGGTACAAAATTAGCAGCAGAGCTGTCTGCTTACAGGTAGAGCGAAGCCAAAAGTTCAGGGAAGATTTTTTTTGGAGAAACTTTCTGAGATTTTTCATTTTCCCAACTTGTCAAAAAATAAGGCCACTTTTTAATACTTTTTACCATGTTTTGGAGGTGGCTTCCACTGTGCCCCCCTCCCATGCCCCCAAATGATGTGTGGTAGATGGATAGCAGGTCGGGGGGTGCATGCCAATTGCACCTCCAGCCCAGCCTTTTCTCTCGTCCCCTCACTCCCAACACACACACACACACACACACACAAACAGAGCATTCTCATACCCTCATACACACATAGGCTCAATTCGGACGACACAATAAACAACTGGTGTGGGGGAAACAATTGTCAGTTGTTTTGACTATTGTGTCATCTGAATGCTGCCATAGTCAAATCAGCGCTGATCCTAATCCACACCACAGTTGATTATTTATTACCAAATTGTGTGGGGAGTACCCCCTAGTTGAACAACTGTAAAGTTGATTATTACCCCACCATTGACTATCGTGTTGTCCGAATTGAGCCATAGTCTGTTCTTCTTCAGTCTTTCCAAGAGACTGAGACACAAACTTTCCTCATACCATCTCAGCATGCAGGATTGGGGAGGTTTTAACCTCCCCTCCCTGCATGCTGAGATCCCATCATGCCTCCCTCTCTTCTTGCTGCACAGCTAAATGTTGCTGGGAACAACTAAGGAACTTACTGATCAGCCCACCCCTCAGTGTTTCCCAGGGCCAATCAGCTGGGCTGAGAGGGAGGCATGTGATTTAAGTGGGGGCTATGGGTGGTTTAAATGGGGAGGCTGGTTAATCTGTGGACTTGGGGGGAGTGCAGTTTTGGCAGATATATTTCAGCACCAGTGGCAGGAGGGCACCCGTGGGCTATGACAGTGGCATCCATATGTGTTGTATAGTATGCTGAACATATTTCGCCACTAGTAGAACTTTCTCTAAGGCAGCTGCTGCAGCTGATGTCCTTGGAATGAGAGTGTGTGAGATATTTTGCTCCTTGAAGATGACCCTGAGATACGTTGGCTGTATTGTATATCTGAATATGTAGGATAGATCTGTCAATGGCTGTTAGCTATGGAACTCTGGCATGATGCTGTTGTGGTTCTTCATGGGTTCAAGGGAGAGTAGGAAGGAAAGATGGAGCTCAAGAAAGGAAGAACAATCTCCTCTGAGATAGGCAATTCAGTTTCAACTTCAACGTGGTTGCTGGACTTTCTTTAATGCACAAGATAGCGTGCTAGAATTGGGGATAATTTCTTGACCAAGTCGAGAGGATTGAATGGCGGGGTGGGGCTGGGGGTTACAGGCTACGATAATGTTGAGCAGAAAACTGGAAGAACCTCCATGTACAGCAGCAGAACACCATTGGATAGCAGATACTGGAGACAAACAACGGGGGAAGGCCATCCCTGTCATGTCCTTTTTGTGGCATCTGGGAGCATTGAGCAGGTCACCGTTCACACGCTCTTGGTCTGACCCTGTAACATAGGGCTTAAGTTCAGAAGAAATACACTTCAACTTCTCAACAAAGTCAGCACAGTCCAAAAGGGGTAAAATTATGAATCTGTGATTTAACTTAAAAAAAAAATCTGCCGTTGTAAGAGGTCACATTTTCTTTCCTTTCACACACAGAATAGCTACAGAAGACAAATGGCCATCTAATCCTAGTTTGTTTAAAGCACCACTGATCACTTTCAATGGCTCAAAAGGAATTTTTCACTTGTGGAGGAAGGATGCGCCCTCCATTCTTGGGTGCTTTGTAGAATTTATGTCAGATCTATAATGCAATAAGCTCAATACATGCTCCATCAGACCTTTCAGACTGTGCCTGAAAAAGGACTCATCAAAACCTGTATTTGTCTTTAGCCATGATTTGCAAAGGAACTGGCTGCAGCCAATGGGGAATGCAAAGACCAAACAGGTATAGCAGCAAGAGTCTGAGTCATCCTGATAAACAAGGGAGATTAAAGGCACATAGACTTCTTTTACAAATAATGCTAAGAATGTTAAAATAATAATAATAATAATAATAATAATAATAATAATAATAATAAAGACTCTAGTACCCCTTCTTTAAAAAAAAACACTTGAGAATATGATTAATGTAATATATATAATATAGGAAATAGACCAGCTGTGATAGGAAGTAGGGGAGGAAATTCAACAGGAATCAAGGAGGAATCTTCCCAGGAGCGTATTGAACAGGAGGCCCAGGCTCGCAGCTCATCTTCCCTTTTCTCCCCCTCCCTCAGAACTCAGTCTTTCTTGGAGTGGGAGGGAGCATCAGAATTGACAGATCCCAGAGTCCGCTGCAGGATCAAGCAGGCAGATTTGAGAGGAGGTGGGAGGCGGTCCCCTAGACTAGCCACATGGTAGAGGTTACAGCTTGAAGACCCCCCTTGAAGGAGGGGTCTGGTAAAGGCCTGTCATACTTGGTGGGAAACTGGGCATTTAGTTGATAGGCAACTGCCTTGCTTTGTTAGGCTAATTATGCTAAGAGGATAGCTCCTAGTATTCACACTCCCTTCAGGTGTGAAGAAGTGTCTGTTTACTGAATAAAGCAGACCTCTTTATTGTCTCACATCTTGGTGGGAGGGCTTGGAATTACGACACCATTTTACATTGAAAAAGGTATTCCTGTAAACATGTTAATGATCTGGCAGACATCTATTTTCCTGTTTCTATTCCTACTGTCAATGATCAGTGCTTTTGAGTCCTGTTCATTGCAATGGGGGAAACGAAGCATGGTGCTTAAACATTCCTTGCTCAAATCAATGGGACTTAAATATGCTTCACTGTGGTTGGATCATGCCCCATGGAAGGGGACCAGCCCCATATGTCTCTTGTTGTGCCCATGGATGAGCAGCACTTAGGGCTCAAGCATGTGGGGGGAGTGAGTAGTGTAATGCATGGGGCTATAGCTAGGGCTGTGCCTGGACCCCCCGATCCAATCTGGATCCTGATCTGTCATATCCAGATCGGGCCCGATCCGATCTGACTCAGATCCGATCTGGGTCCGTCCACAGCACTCCCTCCAGCTCTCCCTGCTCTCTCCCTGTTCTCTCCCTCCTCCCGCTCTCCCTGCTTACCTGCTGCCTCCTCTGCATCATCCTGCTGTCATCCGCCATCGTCCTGCTGTCGCCTTCCCTCCTCGCTGTGGGCTGCTGCATTTGCTGGTCACAGTGGGTGACAATGCGGAGGAGACAGCAAGTAAGCAGGGAGAGTGGAGGAAGGGAGAGAGCGGGAGGGAGTGCTGTCACTGGATCCAGATCCGATCCGGCCCGATCTGATCTGATTCGGATCTGGGATCCAGAGGTCCAGATAACCCCGATCCGACTCAGATTCGGGATCCGGATGTGGTCACAGCCCTAGTTATAGCAGCCTCACTGCAATGGTCTCTCCCCAACTCATGCAGTAAACTTTATGCCCCTGCCATAGCAGTTCCACAAGTTAGAGATCATCACTCAGGAGCCTGTTTTGTCTGTGCATCTGTTGCTGAGTTGATACCCCATGGCAATACAAATGATTGCTTATAAGGTAAGCAGGGCTGAATACACCTACATTAAGAAAATATGGCCCATTGGATTTAAGATGTAGTACCAGCAGCAGCTAGTGAAAAAAATTGTACCCTTGATGCACAAGATTTTCAGGCCTTCTGCCTGCTGTCAAAAGCAGATTATTTAATGATGGATAGCAGATGTTTGAAGGGGAAAATACATGGTATGCTCCCCCACCCTGTATTGTTGCGTGATTCATATCTGTCAGACATTTAAGCAAATTTAGAATTCAGAGCAGGTGGATGTAATCCTGACACTTCAAACAGTCTCCACTATGCAGAATATGAAATGCAGCAAAGTGTTGTGCTATGATACCTTTCCCATTCATGACAAGTTAACAGCTTAGTCACACTATAAAAATTCATCAGATTTATTATTATTTTTTGTCGGTCAAAAGCTGTTGTTTGGTTTCACCAGCAAGCAGGAATGGGTGAATCTATTAGTTTCATTTTCTCCTGCATTTTGGATATTTTAAGTCTCGAGTTCTTTCTTTTCTGAATGCGAAGAACTTCACAAATGTTGGTAAATTCTTATAAAAATGAACTGAAATGAAATTCTCAACCCTTTACACTAGCATGGAGAAGACTATGACGTACCTACCTGCCCTACAGGTGTTAAACATAAGACGCTTGTCAGATAATAAGAAGTGGCAGCAATAATTCCACACTAATATGACTGAATATACAGGAAATTCAAACCTAGACTTGTAAGAGTGAAGCGCTCAAAGCTTAAACCAGTCAGTTTCAGTTTCTCTCATGACTGGATTTTTAATATCTCAAATT
Source organism: Anniella stebbinsi (assembly GCA_029215795.1). NCBI lineage: Eukaryota > Metazoa > Chordata > Lepidosauria > Squamata > Anniellidae > Anniella > Anniella stebbinsi. The sequence continues at coordinate 15,154,742 of JARDYH010000002.1, read as the reverse complement.
CTTTTTTGTCATGCGCATGGACAACTTTGTGAATTTTGGTAAATTCTTATCAAAACTGAACTGGCACGAAATTCTCACCCGTCCCTTCTAACAAATGATCAAACAGCCGCATATTTAGCCAGCGTCAAGACAAATGGCCTAGACAAGGTCCAGGCAGATAGACCTATCAAAAGCTATAATGTTCAGGGTATTCACCTGGATGCCTAGATCAAAGCCACACCTCAGAAATAAGAGGTTAAACTGAGAGTATGCTGTGTGTACGCTCAATGTAAAACCTGTGACATAATGGTATATATGTTTGTTTCATGTTGTTGTGAGTAGTGACAATTAGCCCCATCTCTGTACAACACAAACTCATGGTGGAATACAACGTGTGCATTTAACAGGGCCAGTGCAAGATGTCCTGCCACAGCAGGAGTGCCAGCCAGCTGGGTGGGCTGATGCCTTGCCTGGAGGAGTCGTCAGAGCAAGGTGTCAAGTCACTGCTCCAAAGAGCCACCACAACCACTTTCCTGCTGCATCATTAGCCACAGCAAAAGAGCACTTGGTGAGGCTCTCCAGAGTGGCCACCTGACCTGATGCCTTGCTCTGAAGAGACGTCAGAGTGAAGAATTTATTTGGGTCTGGCAGCAGAAGCACAAAGAAGGTGGCAATACTGGCAGTGAGCGTTGGGGACATGATCTGCTGCCCTTCCATATCTGCTGCCTGATGTGAGGGATTCACACTGCCTCATAGGAAGGCCGGCCCTGCAATTTATATTGTAGTTTTTTCTGGAAGCCACATCCAAGAACAGTAATGACTCGAGTCCCTGCTGCCAAGATGCAGACAGTGTGAAAATGCTCTTTGCTACTCCACTATCTGATTTCACAAGAGGTGACAGATGGTCCTTCCACAGCTCACACCAGTTGTCTACATGTCGCGGATTACATCTTGGCCACTAAGGGTGGTGCGTTACTCTTGCTGTTATTAGTCTCATAGCAACTGTGTGGAGTCCTGACTTTGTAACTAAGCAGAAAACTTCAGCAACTGGTGTTGGTGCAAACCAAGGACATCAACTTATGTTAGGACCTGGATACTGCTGCATGATTGCTGAAGCGTTAACATAACATAGGTAACATAGGAAGCCAACTTGTACTGAGTCAACCATTGATTGAACCAGCTCAGTACACTCTTTATTGACTGGTGGCAGTAGGTCCCCAGTGTTTCAGAGAGGAGCCTTTCCTAGCTCTACCTGGAGTCGCCAGAGATTGAACCTAGTACCTTTTGCATGCTAAGCAGTGTCTCCCCTAAAATTACCCTGCATTTTGCAAATGGGGGGGGGGGGAGACTGAGACCATGTGGTTTGCCTAGGGCCCCCTAGTGAGGTCATGGCAGAGCTGAGTTTGAAATGAGGACTTCCTGATTCATAGCCTTGATATCAGTTCATCATAGGGATCGTCCTGAAGTAGAGATGTCCGTCACCAGGAAACCTGGCCCATTTTGGGCTCAATGGATTTCTGCGGTACTCCCAACTTGGCCTCGCTCTATGCAGATCAAGCTGGGCCAGCTCATGGGAAAGAGAGCTGAAGTCCGGTGGGGGGGGGGGGGAAGCACAAGCTGATGAAAACACAGTGAACTCCACCCCCCCCGACAGATCCTCTGACATTCCTATCATGAAGTAGCTTCATCCAGTTTTTGTCCAAGCTGAGAAATATCAACCAATTTTTAAGCTCCATTTCCCATTGAGTTTTAAGCACAGCATGATGGTTTGGCAATATTGCTAGTGGATGATGATACTGGAAGGGAGGTGATAAAGAGAAATGGGAACTAGCTGACAGAACATATTCTGATAAAATGGAGAAAAGATTGGCTGTCCTGCGGGCACTCGTTTTAACAGCAGTTCACTTACCTGTCTGAGATAAAAGCGGAGTATAAGGGACTTTCGGTTCTATTGCACTCATTGGCGGAGGTAGCAAGGGGTTGGCAAAACTGCGGAGAGGATGCGTAGGCCGGACACATGCTGTGGGAATTGTCCTGCTTGGGGCATCCTCATTGCTGGGATGCTCAGGCTGTGTTTGTGGTAGCATGGATGTCTGCTGAGGGGCTTGTCCTTCACTCACTGCTGCAAGAGGAGAAGAGGAGAAGAAAATGTAACAAGACAGAAATCCCACTTGAGTTGTAAGCTCATGTATAAGTAATAAATAGTGTTTGTCCTTCATCCTTCCTTCTCTATCTGTTCCTTGTAGGGATGTATGAAAAATAGGATTCAATTTATTTTCAACCAGAATTTATCCAGTTCGTACCTCCTGGACACAAATTTGTGGTTGAAGTCTGTACATTTCCAAGCTTTTGATGTGAATTCCAGACAGAAGAAGTGCATCCGAAAAACATGCATGTTTGAAATATGCATAAGAAAAAAATGCGTACTTTTAAAAATCTGCATCATCATGCTTTAATCAATGGGAGAAAACTTACACCTTTCAAAATGCATACATTTAATGTGTACATTTTGAAACAACTGCACACAAAAATGCACACATTTTGCAATCTGATATGGACACAAGTCAAATTGAGCTTTCAAGTTCAAGTTTTTCTGATTCACACATCCATAGTTCCTTTGTTTTTTTTTTTAAGGAACTGGAAATTTCTTGTAGTGATATGGGCGTATTTCACTTGAAATTCATGTAAGTTACATTGTATAGTGGGATATATATCACAACATTGCAATAATACTGTCATTGAAATAATTCCAATATATATCGATTCCATAATTCAACCACTAGTTCATGAACTTCCTTCATATATTACTACTGATTTCCTAATGAAGATCGGGGGGGAGGGGGAACCCCTAAATCAGGAACGTTGATTTAACAGGGATACCATCATCACAATCTTTGACGTTACTTCTTTATATTCTAACATACCTCACAGAGACAGTGGCCAGATCTACACCATTCAAGATATAGCACTATGAAAGCAGTATGAAAGTGGTATATAAAAGGCAGGAGCCACACCAAGCAGGATATGGCGGTATGAAAGCAGTATATGGTATGTGTCAATGGACCCCAACAGTTGTCAGTGCACATCAATGCCACTATAAAGCAGTAGTGTGGCTCCTGACTTTTATATATCGCTTTCATACTGCTTTCATAGTGCAATATCCTGCTTGGTGTAGATTGGGCCAGCCTCTCAGCCTTAACACACTTTTAAACAGCAGAAACTCTAATGGACTCAATACTGTAGTCTTAACCTCCCTAGCAAAGTTCGTACTCACTTGGAACAATTTCATGTTCAATGACAATCACTATTTACAAGTCCAAGATGCAACAATGGGAACACACTTGGCCCCATAATTTGCCAATGTATTTATAGGACAACTTGAAGAGGCCATTGCCAGAACATCCACCTACAAACTTAGCACATGGTGGCATTAGACAGATATCTTTATTATCTGGGACTAAGGAAGGGATAGCTTGGAGAATTTTACTAACTTCATCTACACTATCCACCCAGCAATAAAGTTTGCCAGCAACACCATCTTTGAAAACTCAAAATTAGTCTTCCTGGATATCCTCTTAATGATTGAAAAACATCCAATTGCCACAGACTTACATTGTAAACAGCTTCTGCTATTGGGCAGTATGGAAATGCAATAAATAAATAAATAATTAAATAATTACAAGTCACGTCAAACCGAAGCCTTTTAAAGAAGAATATTATTTATAGTTTGACTCTTAGGATAAAATGCATTTGCAATCTTGAAGACAACTTTTCAAAAAGATGTAATGAACTCAAAGAACGTCTCCAACAATGTGGATTCCCTAGTTACATTATTCACGGCACTATTAATCAAGCATCAGTAATATCCAGGGATACCCTCCTTTATGTAGCAATGGTGAATCCTTTGAAAGACAATCATATTCTATTTGTTGTGGACCACCATCCTAACTACCACCAGGTTATGAAGAATAGTTACTCTAATATAGCCTATTGTGCTCATTGAACAGTAGCAGCTTTGGTTTCTCTGTCTGATCTAGCTGAGGGAGATTTGATGTTCATTAGAGACGATATATAGATCAGTGCTGTGCAATATGTAGTTTCCTCTAACTGAAGGAAGTTATAACCCAGTGGATGCTCAAGTCCAGCTACCTGTAGAAAGTGTTAGGTGGGATCTGATGAAGACACATGAATACCACCTTTACCATTTGGCATTTATCACTGCATTTATATGTTCACACCATTGTGTCATAAGTATTTGCTATTTGTTACAATAGTGATTTCATGCATCATTGTCACCTTTTGATTCTTTTGCTCTGGCTAGTCACCTCTTTCCTTTTACTCATTTAACAGGCCATTAATTCTCCACCATGTATCACATTCAGAAAACACCCAATGTATGTAAATGACTATAGCAGCACTTCAACAACATATTAGAAACCCAAGATCACACCAATATAGATCTGCATGTTGCATTACTTGCAGTGACCTTCAGGAAACCATTTCTTTACCAACAAAATGTATTTTCTTTTGACAATTAGTAACATGCACGTCCACTAACGTAAAAAAAAAGGGGGGGGAGAATGTTGCATGCAGTATGTAGGGCCAGATCTACACCAAGCAGGATCTAACACTTTGAAAACATTTTGAAAACAGTATATGGAATGTGTCTTGGGCCTGAACAGTTGTCAAAACCATTATTAACCATGGTTTTGTGTATTGTGTAGATCCTTCCCTGGTTCAAGCTTTGGTGTCCTTGACACCTGGGTGAGTGGGGGCAGGCCAGATACGATCATACTATACTGTCCTCTTAGCCAGTGTCCTGCTTTGTTGGTCCCTGGTTGACAGCTGGTTGGCTACTGTGTGAACAGAGTGCTGGACTAGATGGACCCTCGGCCTCATCCAGCATGGTACTTATGTTCTTATGTTCCAATGGTCACTTCTGCATGCAGTTAGAGTGGACATCTCTTTCCCTCTCTTTGAGGGGCAGAACAGGGGAGGCTTTGAATTCACTGGATCCAAAATGGTCCCATTCCCCTGACATGCTCCCTAGAACAGCACAAAAACTACACCAGCCCATATACAAAATTTTATAACCAAATCTGCGATTCCGACTAAAAACAACAGCGAGAGTAGCCAGATGTAAGATATTTTAACTCAACTGAAAGAGCTGGGCATGTTTAGCTTGGAGAAGAGAAGATTGAGGGGAGACATGATAGCACTCTTCAAATACTTGAAAGGTTGTTACACAGAGGAGGACCAGGATCTCTTCTCAATCATCCCAGAGTGCAGGATGAGGAATAATGGGCTCAAGTTACAGGAAACCAGATTCTGGCTGGATATCCGGAAAAACTTTCAGACTGTTAGAGCAGTACAGCAATGGAACCAATTACTTAGGGAGGTGTTGGGCTCTCCCACATTGAAGGCATTCAAGAGGCAGCTGGACAGCCATCTGTCAGGGATGCTTTAAGGTAGATTCCTGTATTGAGCAGGGGGTTGGACGTGATGGCCTAATAGGCCCCTTCCAGCTCTACTATTCTATGATTCTATGATTCCATCTTTACATAGTCTTTCAGACTTCCAATTTCTTCCTACTGAATGAAAAAGGGGCACTGATATGTTTCACAGAAAGACAAACTTGTGGAACTACAGACTCAGAACTCTTAGTATGGCCTTAACCTGGAGGACAATTTGTAAGCTTTATACTACTCACAACTCTGTTTTTTATATCTTAGGGATTTTCATCTCCCAGCATTCCAAACTGCTACTTTTGGTATCCAATTAACATCACAGCTACTGATGAAGCTGGAAGCCAAAATGTTTAGCATTGAAAATATATTTTGAAATTATTCTGTATTAGTCTCTCTCTCTCTCTCTCACACACACACACACACACACACACACACACACACAGTATCCATGGCAATTCCTTCTTAGGAATTACATCTTTATTGTCACTGTGGTGGGTGTGGATGTGTGGTAGATGGGCCAATATATTTCTCAGATATATTTCCATACTCGCAGGTGCAATTTGCACTGCCCTCCAAGAGACTTGTCAGTTGGGACTAGAACAGGATTTGCCCCATAATGTAGCCCCTTCAGGAAGTCTTGTTCCCATAGGAGTGATTGGACGTCATTCCCTTATCCAGGAGCAAGTAAAGTGGCGTACTTGGGGAAACCACTGGGGTAGATGTAAGACCTGCCATATGCCCTTGGGTGACGTCTGTCCCGGATGAAGGGAAGTTTTCCCTCCTATATCCTCTGTCCCAGATTGAGGCCTGTTTACTTTGTCCCATAGAACTCAACATAGGTGTGCGCAGCACATTTCATTAGGGTATGCCTAGGGTGACCAGATAAAATCCAGGTCAGGGCTCATATAACTTTAACAGTTGTAGAGAAAAGGGAATTTCAGCCAGTGTCATTTGTATGCAATTAGTTCCTGGTGAAATTCCCTCTTCATCACAACTGTTAAAGTTGCAGGGGCCCTGCCTTCTTTTGTATATGGTCACTCTAGTATAGTGCCTGCAACTTTAACTGTTGTGATGAAGAGGGAATTTCACCAGGAACTCATTGCATACAAATGACTTTGGCTGAAATTCCCTTTTCTCTACAACTGTTAAAGTTACATGAGCCCTGACCTGGATTTTATCTGGTCAGCCTAGGTATGCCCCCCGGGATTTATTTTTTTAATGTGCCTGGAAAAAGTGTACTAATTGAAAATAGGGCATGAACAGCTGGAAAAGAACCAGAAAATAAAGCACACTTGTTTTTCATTGAATCATAGAACAGTAGAGTTGGAAGGGCCCTATAAGGCAATGGAGTCCAACCCCCTGCTCAATGCAGGAATCCACCTTAGAGCATACCTGAAAGATGGCTGCCCAGCTGCCTCTTTTTTTTTTTTTTTGTAAATAATTTTATTATTTTCAACATAATAATAACATAAAATACATACATAACCCTCGACAGTCCCCCCCCGTGCACCCCCCCTCCATGAGACCTTCTCTTAATCTTTTATTCTATCCAGAAGTTTATCGACTCTTTTGAAGGTGTTTGTCCCTTCCCCGATCTTAATACATATTCCAAAAGGGGTCTCCATATTTCCCCAAAATCATTTTTACCGGACATTCCCCTTTTCAATTTCATTTTACAAGTTAGCATATCATTCAAAGCCATATCCCATATTTCTTTATACCATTCTTCTATTGTATAGCTTCCTTGTCCTTTCCAATTTTTTGCAATCATTAGTCTAACAGGAGTCAGGAGGTTGTTTATCAATTCCCTCTTGTTTTTGTCCTCTTCCCCTCTATCCCATATTGCTAGTAGAGCGAGCTTCGGGTCTAATTCCACTTCCAATTATTTCACTTATTTCTTTAAATACCCTTTTCCAAAATTTTTGTACATATTCACAGCTCCACCACATATAGTAATAAGTTCCAACCTCCTGGCATCCTCTCCAACACTTTTTAGATATTTTTTTATCAATCTGGTGAAATCTAACCGGTGTTAGATACCATCTCCACAATACCTTATAAAAATTCTCCTTAATTCTGATCGATAACAATTTTAACATTCTTGCGTTCCACAACCTCTCCCAGTTATATTCCTTAATTTCTCCATTTACGTCCTCTTCCCAAGCCTTTTTTATTACTTTAAGTGAATTTTGAAATTCTTCCTCTATCAATAATTTATATATCTCACTAGTCAACCCTTTCTTAATTTCCTTTCCTTCTTTCCTGCCTTTTGACTCTACTAATTCTTCAAATCTTGTATTGTTTCTACACTTTTTATTTTTCAATTTCCATTCCTGAGTCCATTTCCCTAATTGTATACATTTAAACCATGCAAATTTATGACCTATCAATAGCTCTTTAATTTGTTCATTATCCTTCATATTTTCCATCCACTTCCTTAACTTAATTATTTCCTTATCTTTCAATCTCGCTTCAATCTCCACTTTTAACACTCTTGGGAAATTCTCCACTACTACCACTGGGGCAAGTGGTGAATCTCCTGGTATCAACTTCCCCCTAAATTTCTCCCAGATCTCCACTATATTTACCAACAAAGGGTTGTCCAGTCCCTTTAATTCTTTCTTTTGAATTTTTTTAAAGAAAATATTTTTCAATTTATAATCTATTTCCCCAGTTTGCGTCTCCAACCACTCCAGATCTTCCTCCCCTAGAATACAGCTTATAACATATCTTAACTGATTAGCTATATAATAGTACTTAATATTTGGAAGTCCTAAACCTCCCTTCTTTTGAGCCTTATACCATAACCCTTTATTAATCCTAGCTTTCTTATCCCCATTACAATATGCATTGATTATATTTTGCCAACTTTTCAACTCTACATCTGATATTTTAATTGGTAACATTCTAAACAAAAAATTAATCTTAGGTAAAATCTTCATTTTAATAATTGCTATTCTACCAAACCAAGAATGTTTTAATTTCTTATATACTTCTAATTTCTCCCCTACTTGTTTTTTTAAAGCTACCAAATTAAGTTCCTCAAGCCTATCTAAATCTCTATCAATGTTAATACCTAAATAACGTACTATGTTTTTAAGTCTAAGACCCAACTTATCCTTACCTTCTTCCAACTCTTCCTTATTATAATTAAATAACATCATTTCTGACTTCCCCCAATTTACTTTTAATCCCGTAATTTCTCCAAATTCTCTTAAATGTTTCTTAATCACCTCAGCACTCCCTAGGGGATCTTCTACCGTCAATAAAGTATCGTCCGCAAACATATTCATTTTAATCTTCTCCTTTCTTCCTATCCCCTTCACTCTTTCATCTTCCCTTATTACATTTGCCAAAATTTCTATTACTATTGCAAATAAGATCGGTGAAAGAGGACATCCCTGTCTAGTTCCTCGGGCTAGTGTAATCTGTTGTGTTAACCCATCATTAACCAATATTTCCGCTTTATTATTTTTATACAACTTATCCATCACTCCCATAAAACAATCTCCAAACCCAAATGTTTTTAATATTGTTTTGAGTGCTGGCCATTCCACACAATCAAAGGCTTTGAATATATCCAATGCTAGCAGACCTGCTTTTAAATTCCTTTTTTTTATAATACTAATTATATTTAATACTCTTCCCATTAAATTAGACATTTGCCTACCCGGAATAAATCCACACTGATCTTTTTTAATATATCTACTAATAAATGTGGCCATTCTTTTTGCCAATATTGCTGTAAAAATCTTTGAATCTTGATTTATTAAGGAAATTGGTCTATATGATGCGGGATCCGTTAAATCCTTACCTGGTTTCGGAATTAATATAATCAGGGAATGATCCCATGATGGCGGAGTCTTCCCCCCTTCTATTATAGTGTTAAATAATTTCTTTAATCTTGGTACTAAAATTCCTTTAAAAAGCTTATAATACTCCGACCCCAAACCATCCAACCCCGGTGATTTTCCTCCTTTTAGTTTATCAATAACTCCCTCTATCTCTTTTTCCGTAACTAAACCTTCCATATAATCCCTGTCCTGTTTCTGCAATTTTATTTTCCAATTCCTCTCTACATATTCCAATATCTTATCTTGCGGTCCCGATCCTGATGTATATAATTCACTATAAAAGTCCTTAAATATACTTAATTTATCTTTCATTAAATTACAACTATTCCCTGCCTTATCCTTTATTGTCCCTATCATATTCTTAGCCTTTTCCAACTGTGTGGATCTAGCCAGCATCTTTGAGTTCCTATTACTATATTCAAAAAAGTCTCTTTTTAAATACAACAAATTCTTTTGAACTTGTTCTAATTCTTCTTTCTCTAGTTCCTTTTTCTTAGCTTGAATTTGGGCTGTTAGGCGTTTATCTTTTGTCTCCTTTAACTTTTCTTCCAAACTTCTTATCTCCTCTTCAATCTTTTTATTTTGAGCTTCCTGTTGTTTTTTTAATGTCCATCTTTCCCTAATACAAATCCCTCTTACTACAGCTTTCATTGTGTCCCATAATATGTCCTGCCGATTATTCTCTTTTTCATTAATCTCCCAAATTTCCTGCATTTCTTTCTTTATTTTCTCCATTATATCCTTTTTATTCAACAACCTTACATCCAGTCTCCATCTCTTCGCTTGTCTATAGTCTTTCTTGGTTTCCATGTCCATTGTCATTAACGCGTGGTCAGTGACCTTGATAACTCCAATATCACAATCTATAATTTTGGGTAACATATTTTTTGATACAAAAATGTGGTCTATCCTTGAATAACTCTTAAATCTCTGTGAATAAAAAGTATATTTCCTTTCTTCCCCTCTTAAAGCTCTCCACACATCCATTAATTCTTTCCCTTCCATTAATTTGCTTAACTCTGTCTTCCCCACCCTCTTAGTATCTTTTAGTATGTTATCCCGGTCTTTCCCTATATCTAGTACCATATTAAAGTCACCAGCCATCACAATGTGCTTTTTACCCACTTCTCCCAACCCGTTAAATACTTCATCGATAAAATCCATTTGTTTCCCATTTGGAGCATATACATTCACTAATACATATTCCTCTTCTCCCAACTTGCAGAACATAATAAGAAACCTTCCATTGCTATCTCTCTTTACACTTTGAATAGTTATACCACATGTCTTTGAAATTATTATTGCCACTCCTCTCGATTTCGAAGTTCCATATGCCTTCTCATAAACGCCCACCTCCCTCATTCGAAGCTCATTAACTCCATCTTTGGCCTGATGAGTTTCCTGCAAAAAAATTACATCTATTTTTTTTTCTTTAATAACATTTCAATCCTCTTTCTTTTAATTACCGTTCCTAGCCCTTTAACATTCAATGTTGCCAATCTAAGTTTATTTTCCATCTCTCTCTTTCACACAAGTCTTTAAGTCGGTCTCCCTGTGTGTAACACATACCCCCTCCCCCCTAACCCTCCCCCCACATTCACCCCCAATTCACCCCCCTCCTCACCAGCTTGCTGGGCTTTGGTCCCAATCTTCTTAGAACTCTTAGGGGGGGGGGAACTCGGCCCAACATTCCGGAATGACGTCTACCCTCCCCTCCAAGTCTCCTCTTCTCCCTATCTCTCTTACAATATATTAAAGTCTATTCATTGCTCCCTCCTGCCGCGCCTTCGTCTTGCTTCTCCTCTCCAACCGATGTGGCATCCATTATGCCCAGCTCCTCCAACAACTCGATTCCTTGCTCACAAGATGTTATTCTTTGCTGCTTCCCGTTCCACTTGAACCTCAAGAAAACTGGGTATCCCCAATTATAGGAGATCGATTTCATCTTCAATGCCCCTGTGCATATTCTAACGCTCTTCCTCCACTGGATGGTCTGAGGGCATAAATCCTGGAAAACCTCAATTGGTGTTGCTTGAAGCATCGGTTGACCTTGACTTCTAATTGCTTGCATTAATTTTTCTTTTTTATAGTAGTTAGCAAATTTCACAATAATATCTCTTGGGATCTCTCTTGACTTTCCAAATCCAACCCTATGGGCCCGCTCAATATCTTCCATTCTCCAATCTTCCTGTGGCATCAACTGTTTGGCCCATGCCAAAATTAATTCTCTTATACTGTTAGGGGTCTCCGCTTGCCTCTCCCCAAAAGATCTTATGCGTAGATTTGCTCTCCTGTCCCGGTCTTCCATCGCTATAAGCCGTAAATCCTGTTGCGTTAGCTGTTCCTGTTGCTTCTTGTATAAAACCTTTAGTTCTCCAGTTTCTTCCTGCAAAGCTCCAACCTCTTTCTCCACCTTTTGGAGTCCTGCTAAAAGCTGCTGCTGTGAATCAGCAATCCTCTTTGCCAATCGATCTTCTTGTTTGAGTAAAGCCTGCTCAATATTTCCATCTTGCTTTAATATTGCCAGATCCAACATTTTTTGAAAATTCTGAAGCAATTCATCTGTTGGGTCAGCTTGCCTCCCTGTGGTTATTTTAGGGATTGCTCCTGGCTTAGTTCCAGTCTTAGAACTAGCATTTCCGGCATGACTCGGGGATTGCTTTTTTGGCTTTTCAGAATCCTTATCCGCCATTTTACGGACAAGCCTAAAACTTCTATCGGACGGCTTATCTCCCTTAATTCGGCTCCAAGAAGTTATTTTCTTCTTGCTCATCCACCTTTCAAGCCTATCCGATAAGCACAAGCACAAGCACAAGCCACTTCTAGCCAGTAATCAAAGTCTCTTTCTCTCCCTCCGGCTTTTTTTTTTTTTTTTTTTAGTTTCGTTTCTCCTCGGGCTTCTCAGCCAGGCTGTTATACAGCTAGCAATCTTTCAGAGCCTAAAGCTTAAAAGTCTTAAAAGTCTCTTTTCTGAATGCTAGCAATCGTTCTGTTCTCTACAGCCTTCAGCCCGCAACCATAAATACTTCTTTTAATTACCTTCGCAGCGCTGCTACAAAGCTGTCGGTCGGTCTCCTCCCTTCTGCCGAGCCGGTTATAAAGCCATAAATCTCATTCCAGCTGCAATCTCTTTGGCAAGCTTCCCCCTCTCCATAGCAGACTTAAATGCAACAGAGGATGCTTTTAAGATAGGGAATTTACAATTAATTCATTGCTTCTTTCGGAGGATGAAGGATTTGCGACTCACTCCATGATCTGCTTGGCCACGCCCCCCCCCAGCTGCCTCTTGAAGGCCTCTAATGTGGGAGAACCGACCACCTCCCTAGGTAGTTGGTTCCATTGTTGTATTGCTCTAACAGTCAGGAAGTTTTTCCTGATGTCCAGCCGGAATCTGGCTTCCTGTAACTTGAGCCCATTACTCCGTGTCCTGCATTCTGGGATGATCGAGAAGAGATCCTGGCCCTCTTATGTGTGACCACCTTTCAAGTACTTGAAGAGTGCTATCATGTCTCCCCTCAGTCTTGTATTTTAGGCTCAAAGCACAGCCACCAATTAATGCTCCCATAGGAAAAAAGCAAACACCCCTAAAATGATTTTTTAAAAAAACAAACAAAAATGGTGGTGGGAACCACTGCCTCAATTATTTTCCTGAGCCTTTTATGGAAAAGGCGGAGAAGGAGCTGAATTTTTAAGCTTATTGCATATACTGGAATTAACATTACGAGGTCAGTTCAAAGCTCAGGAGGAGATGGAATCCAATATTTTCTCTGAGAGTCCTCTAAAAAAATAAAAATTGTAATTGATGATCCATTTTTGAATCAAGGCCTTACCTTTCATGGATGGACAGATCTTTTTCCAAGTTTGCATTTTTTTTTTAACATCCACTCTGGAATTGATACTTTTTTGGGGTTCACATTTTTCAAAATGTGCTCGTTAATGTATGCATTTCCCCAAGTACCTTACCTTGCTGAAATGCTGTTTTGCACACACCTTTATCAAAGAAATTCATGCATTTTGTGCACACTTTCCCCATAGCTGCACATTTTTATGCACATTTTTGCCTGAGACTAGCTGCATCGGAACGCTTGCAAAAATGCAGATTTCAGAATGCAATGCTGTCCCAGCTCACTAAAAGGTGCAGGAACTGAAGGTTGGGTGGGTCCATTAAAAAAAACCTTGAGGGAGAAAATTTTCCACCCATCCCTACTCTTCATTTAAGGCATACGAGGGCCAGGAATTGGGGTGGTTGTGTGTTAACTGTACTTCTTAACTTGTTACTGTGGAAACTGGGGCAGGAGCTACACTACTGCTTTAAAATGTTTTATAACCAGGGCCAGATCTCCACCAAGCAGGATAGACCGCTTTGAAAACAATTTGAAAACTGTATATGGTATGTGTCATGAGCCCCAACAGCTGTCAAAACCGTTATAAACCGTTTTAAAGTAGTAGTGTAGATCCTGCCCAGGACACACTCGATATACAGTTTCCAAACCGCTTCCAAAGTGTCATATCCTGCTTGGTGTGGATCTGGCCCAGATCTGTGGATTCAATAATTGCAAAAGCTAATAAAATACAAAGTATAACAGCCATCACTAAGGATGTTAGTGACACAAACTGCGGCAGGTTGGCTCCTTTATGTAGACATTATGCCATTCCGATAACTGCATCTTGTAATGAGGACTGTCAAGAAAGAGGTTGCTTAATTAATTTCTGTTTAAGCTATCACCGGTGCCATTTCCCCTCCCCCCCGAGACAGCTGCAATATTGCCAGAACTGTCACTTTCTGTTTTATAATCTTGTATCCAGAGTCACATTTTTTCCCCTGTGATTGGAATATGCCACATCAAACCTGCACCTATAAATCAGGGCCATCTTATTGTGCGGCGTCTTGCTTATTGAAGGGGACTCACAATAACAGCCTGTCCTCTTTCATCCCCCAAATAGTAGGCTCAGTGCCAAAGCTGGAATGTGGACTGGACTGGCACTTCCTTCAGAGACACAAAAACAATGGGACATAGTTCCTCACAGTGACAGTGGCATATGTGAGGCAGTTACTGGTGCTGCCACCAAGGCTGGGCATGTTCAGGCCCAACAGCTGGATAGGAATGGGAGTATTTCCTCTTGAAATGCATAGCTGCGATTCACATGTGAATTTTGACCCCAAAGTGGAACTGCGCTTTGTGCTATTGCACCAAACCTTTTTCCCATCCCCCCTACTCTAGGCTGACCAGATAAAATCCAGGTCAGGGCTCCTGTAACTTTAACAGTTGTAGAGAAAAGGGAATTACAGCCGGTGTCATTTGTATGCAATTAGTTCCTGGTGAAATTCCCTCTTCATCACAACAGTTAAAGTTGCAGGGGCCCTGCCTTCTTTTGTATATGGTCACTCTAGTATAGTGCATGCACCTTTAGCTGTTGTGATGAAGAGGGAATATCACCAGGAAGTAACTGCATACAAATGACACCGGCTGAAATTCCCTTTTCTCTACAACTGTTAAAGTTACATGAGCCCTGACCTGGATTTTATCTGGTTACCCTACTCCCACAACCCTTAGCCAAGACCATAGTTCAGAGGTAGAGTATGTACTTTGCAGGCATGCATAAGACGCCAAGTTCAGTCACCTTTTGCTCAAGTCAAAAGAGCTCTAGGATGCAGGTTCATGAGTAACCTTGGCTAATTACCTGGAAAGCTGTTGCTAGTCAGCAGAGAGAAAGCCGAGTTAGACTGAGCAATGATCTGATGCAATATATCAGGCATGGGAATGTGGGCCCTTCAGATGTTGTTGCAACTGCTATCATCCCTCACCATTGGCTATGCTGGCTAGGGCTGCTGGGAGTTGCAGTCCACCAACATCTGGAGGACCACACATTCCCTACCCCTGTTCCTTATATACATCAAGGGCAAGCATCAGCACCTAGCACTGGTCATTTGGTGGGCATCAGTGAGCCATCATTTAAAATTTTCAATAATGCCCCAAAGCTCCTGATGGAGCATGACTCCAGGGCATTGTGGGAAACTCAAAATGGTGGCTTGTGACAGCCAGGGCTGCCATGTAAGCCACTGAAGGGAGGCATAGATGTCTGAAAGGGCCTACAGAGGGCACTTTGCCAAGGGCCATCTCAGCCTTGGAGTCAGCCTTGTCTACATCTCTTATATATTCAGCAGGCTCCAGCTCAGCAATAGCAGCTATAGGGATGTCTGTCACTGGAAAAGGCATTTCTTTTTGGCTTGACTGGGTTCTACAGTGTGTACAACTCCCTTTACGTCTATGAGACGAGCTGTGAGCTGTTCCCGTAACCTGAGGAGTTATTTTGCACATTTGGGCAGGGGGAGGTTCTGCAATTTGTACAAATTGTTCAGAAATTTGTGCATATTGCAGAACTTCCCCCCCTGCCCTCAAATGCTCAAAATTCCCAGAAACCCCACAAACTGGCCTGATTCATTGCAGAACGGTTCAGACACCACAGCGGGAACTGAAACACGGGGGGGGGGGGAATGTAGGAAAACTAATCGATCTCCATCCCCAAACAGATTTCTTCGACATCCCTAAGTAGAAGCAGTCACAAAAATACAGATAATAACCCGAGTGCACACTTTTCATCTTTCAAAAGCAAGGCACAGACGTCACTGGATCACAGACATCGTATTTTAGCAATGAATGTGAGAGTTGGAGACAGAAACGAAAAATGAAAGACAATCCCAGAAGAAGACTTTGTTGCACAACATCATTCCCATTTTCCTGCCTCTTCTCTAACCATTTATTTTGTACCCAGGTTGGTAATTACAGCCTGATTACTACAGCTTAGGACATCCTAATGGCTCTCGTCTGAACGGTTGTGTCAACGTGACGCAGCCATAACTTCAGTGGGCCACCTGGAGAGGAGTGAGAGTTTGGATCAATTTTCTTGTCCATTTGTTGCTTGGTTACAAGACTGGCAGGCGCAAAGAACTATGTTAAATTATTGCTCC
The DNA here is from genome assembly GCA_029215795.1 of Anniella stebbinsi. Lineage (NCBI taxonomy): Eukaryota > Metazoa > Chordata > Lepidosauria > Squamata > Anniellidae > Anniella > Anniella stebbinsi. Next base: position 15,138,471 of record JARDYH010000002.1, on the reverse strand, counting down.
CTTACATTTATTCACATCAGTGAGTGCTTCATTTGCCCAAAGAGACTAAAGTTAAATGCGGCGGGCTTGTACCTGAAGTACCAGCACAGTGGGAACACCAGGGTCTGATCATCAGTAATCGCTTCAAATCGAAGAAACACTGCATATAGCGGGACTGTTTAAATGCCACCCCTTTTATTAGAGATAGCACAGGGATACAAAATACAAGATAATAAAAATGTCGGCATATACTAATAATACAGCATGTCAGAACTGGGCAAAGTCCCTTTGACCTGATTCATAAATAACCTGGAGAAAAAAAATTAATCAGAACAATCAATTTGGCTTCTGTCAAATTACATGTCAGACTGATGCCTCTCCCGAAAGTATCAGTCATGCACCAGCGGGTTGATGCCTCTTTGAAACCTGTGCTAGAGCCAAGGGGCAGTAGAGAAGACCTAATTTCTGCCAGAAGGGGTGTGGAGTTCATGGAGGCCTTAAGTGCCTGGACTTTTGTGTGCCATTGAAATCATGGGATCTCTAGATCTCTGTGAAGCCTTCACCCTTTCCAGTATAAACTGAACCTAGCCACCACCCTTCCTTGCAGTAGGTAAGGTATGGGAGTGGGAGGCAGAGAGGTTCCAGCTCATACCAGGAAAGCCACAAGCTTCACAGAAGTCTTGGATACTGTTTCTGGTAACTGGGCATTATAGGTCCCATGAACCATCCCTGGAGTACTAATGACACCTGTGAATCCTGGTCTGAATTGGGCCCTCTTCGTCATCTCCCTATCACCATTGTGATGTGATGGTGAGTAGAGGGAAGGCAGAGATATGGTAGGCTTAGAGATCTCTTGTCCCTACTGTGTGGCCATGTCAAAGGCTGCATGGAGCAGCAAAGACCTGCTCAGGCTTGTTCTGGCTTCTGAGATTTCACAGGACATTGCCAATGTAATTCGACAGTCATAATTATGTTTATGTTCCATCCTTCTGTCAAGGAGGCCATGGCAGTATTCATGGACTATCTCAATTTATCTTCACAACACCCCTGTGAGGTACATGAACTCCATGATGCAGTGACTTGGCTATAGCCTAGAGAACTTCATGGCTGAGCTGTGATTTGAACCCTGGTCCAAAACTCTTATTCATCAATCCCCATGGTTGCCAGTCATTTATTTATTGCATTTATATCCTGCACTACTTCTAAGGAGCTCAGAGCACCATTCTAGCTTCACGATAGATAATGGCTTCCCCAAGTGGCAAACCAGTCAGTTTTATGACTGAACAGGATCCTGCACCCTGATTTCTCATGTTCAAATCTAATTCTCAAGTTGCTGCACCACTGATGCCCCAATTCAGCTATGAATACAAAAGCAAGCTGCCACGCATGGGTGTCCACAGGGATTTCTTTGGGATGGGGGAGGCGGTTGGGCAAAGCTGAACAGTGGTATGTGATTGTAATGTATATGCATATCACATGCCGCTACGGTAATGATATGTGTGTAATTGGTTTGTGTCAACTGAAGAGACTTAATTGAATGTTACACTGATTAATGTAAAAGGACTCACTTAATATTGAAAGGTGGCTTGTATGTTAGTCTGCATTGTGACTTAGTCAGTAGAAGCTATCTTTTGTATCCTGTCTCTGGAGTGTTCTGTTTATACTCTGGAACACCAAATGTTACAACTACAACAGACCTATGTATTTTCATTGTGTGTGCATGTGTGTGTGCTTTGTTGCTGAAAGTTTCGTTCTATGACATTTAGAAGCCTACACAGAGTGGCAGAAAATTCTGGGAATTTGACAGCATTGATGCAGAAGGGTATTATATTAAAGTTTCACACAAGAGGTATCATGAACTCTAACAAAACTTTATTTGGAGTGATGGATATAAATAACAAACCAAGTACAAGAAGGAAAGAAACAGATGCAGAAACACAGTACAGAAGTCTTAAGAAGTCATATCGGATATTTTCTGCCATGACTACCCTCATTATAACATTGACAACTTCAGATGACTTCTCAGTATGCAGTTCCACGTGTTCTAGAATGGGTTTTTTTTCATACTGGAACATTGATGAATGCTACATGGAAAGTAGCAGTGACTCTGTGGGAAATGTTCCTGGTGCTAGCGGGCGAGGACAGAAATGGTACACTTGATTAGGGTTTAGGGTTCTAAAGAAACCGGGACTACTCACTTTTCACATTGTTATCAACCGCATGTTACATCAGCTAGTGCAATACAACATTTGCATTACTTAAATTTTGAAATGCACATTTTGTGCTGGGTGCACATTAGACACACGCACACACCCTGCTACCATTTCAGGGTGACTGAGCATTGACAAAGCCTGGGTTTCAGGCCTACTGAGATAGGTTGGCCTGGCCTCTGATAAAGTTGTATATTGTCTCTACCCCTCTGTTGTTTCTCCGTGAATAGACCTGGGCTAGATCTACATTACTGCTTTATAGCTAGGTTGACCATATGCAAAGGAGGACAAGGCTCCTGTATCTTTAACAGTTGAATAGAAAAGGGAATTTCAGCAGGTGCCATTTGTATGCATACAGGACCTTGTGAAATTCCTTCTTCATCACAACAGTTAAAGCTGCAGGATCCCTGCCCTCTTGACCAGATACAAAAGAGAACAGGGCTGCTGCAGCTTTAACTGTTGTGATGAAGACGGAATTCCACCAGGTGCTGAATGTCTACAAATGACGCCTGCTGAAATTCCCCTTGCAATACAGCTGTTAAAGATACAGGAGCCCCGTCCTCCTTTCTATATGGTCACCCTGTTTATAGCGGTATTGAAGTGAACTGATAACTGTTGGGGCACAATCTACATTCCATATACCACTTTCAGAGTGTCATTTCCTGCTTTTTATTCCACATTCATAGTGATTTGACGCAAGATGTAAATCTGGCTCTGCTGTCCAAGCAAGGACTTTCCATCCTTGGTTGAATTCTTCAATAATTTCCCTAGATCCCTTCGCCCCTGTGGCCTTGGGTATGGTAAATACAGTGTGTGTGTGTGTGTGTGTGTGTATGTGTGTGTGATTACTTGCTCAGCTTGCAGTCTACTACTATGCTCTAATCTCCAGTCAACATACAAAAGACTCAGGTACCTTTATGACAGTATTACTACAACACATAAAAAAGACTAACACTGCCATAGATCCAAGGCCAGCATTAAGGAGGGGGAGGCCCCAGCAGGAAAAATAAACTAAAACTTACAGGCTTTGTTAAAGCTACACACACACACACACACACACAGAGAGAGAGAGAGAGACTAAGCACAATCCCCTATAGCCCTTAAGAAACTGCACTGCTGCTACAATCAACTTTACAGCCCCTTCCCCACTGCATTTTCTCCCCCCAAAATGAAACTCACCCACCCAAACATGCATGGGCCAGGACACTTCTTGACATATTGCAAGATGTTCAATACAGTAGTACTTTAACTCCCTCCTCTGCCCAGCAAAACAGGTAATAACAACAGTGGGGTGCATTGAAAGGTTGGCATAACCCAAACCAGAGATTTTGTGGGCATCCGAGAGCGGGGTGGAGTCCAGCGGAGTCCGCCCACCCACCATTTGGCCTCTGGGACTCCAGTCTGCAGAGTGCTGTGCTTGCCTGACTAGGTATATGCTGAGTTCAGGAAGCACAGCAGTCCCTGCTGGTCTGCCAAGCTGCCTTTTTGTGTAAAAATGGCTGCTCGCTCTTTTACATAAAGGACCATTCATGCAAATGGTGGTCATAAAACAGCCATTTGCACAAGACTGCAGGCAGAAATGGACCATTTTTTCATTCAATGGATGCAGCAATGACTGAGAAGACCAAAAAGAAAAAAGTGTTAAAAAAATAAATAAAAAGTTTCTTCTCCAGACAGTGTGCCAATCATTGCTGGGGTTCATTCATTGGCTAGTAACTGAAAAGGGGATGCAAGCTAGTTTCTCAGAAAATGAATAGACAGAATAGTGTCTGCACATTTTGTCTCATATATTCACTTCTAGAAGGGCTAGAGAGTTCCTTAAAAAGAAAATAAGCTGGAAATTTGTTGATAATGGCTCATTCAGGCTGGGCCCCTCATATCCCCCTCTACAGACACTCATGCTGCCGCATATCCCTAGCTGAATGGGAAATCACGCATACAAGTTGATGTTGTATAGGTAGTGCTTTTCACTACAAAGCCCTACCCTAGGCTGACCAGATAAAATCCAGGTCAGGCCTCATGTAACTTTAACAGTTGTAGAGAAAAGGGAATTTCAGCCAGTGTCATTTGTATGCCATTAGTCCCTGGTGAAATTCCCTCTTCATCACAACAGTTAAAGTTGCAGGCGCTATTCTAGAGTGATCATATACAAAAGAAGGCAGGGCCCCTGCAACTTTAACTGTTGTGATGAAGAGGGAATTTCACCAGGAACTAATTGCATACAAATGACACTGGCTGAAATTCCCTTTTCTCTACAACTGTTAAAGTTACATGAGCCCTGACCTGGATTTTATCTGGTCAGCCTACCCTACCCTTACCTGTGGCCTTCCCCGCTGCCGCCGCCCCATACTACTGCTAAACAGGCCTTCCAGCACGTTCATCAGTACAGAGCTGTGCCGAGTGATGACAACATCACTCGGCGCTTCTCTGTACTGGCGAACAGGCCGGAAAGCCTGTTTAGCAGTAGTACCGGGTGGCGGCGGCGGGCAAGGAGCGTGAGTGAGGAGAGGGAGCGCGAGTGGAGGGACAGAGGGAGTGCTGGCCCAGTGTTTTTCCCCATAGACTTGCATTGGAGGAAAGCTTTCTTTCTCCCAATGCAAACCTATGGGTAAAACACCGTTATAGGATCAGAACTTCCGATACTTATCGGATATCAGATCCAATCAAATCCGGGTTAAATCCCCCCGATATGATCAGATCTGAATTTTTTTTATATTGGAATTTCCGATTACGATACGATAATTTCGGGTGTGCACATCCCTAGTAAGAACCATTGAACTCAATGGGACACAACTTCCGAGTAGATATATAAGGATTGCACCATGAGTCTACCTATGTTCAAATACCAAAACATTCATCCCAGGAGGTGGGAGAACATTTGTGGGCTCTCTGGTGTGTGTGTGTGTGTGTGTGTGTGTGTGTGTGTGTGGTAGCCCAAACGTAATGTGTACAGAGTGTTAACAGGAACTTAGCTGGGGTGGGTAGGTGGGCTGAAGTTACTGTAGTTAAGGATTCTGGTAGCTGGCCAAAACCTGCATTGTATTCTGGAGGTGATGAGCTTGGAGATAGTATGACTATATTGTGTGGCATACAGTGTAATAGCAGTGAGAGGAATTTGTTTGGGGCTCCAAGCCTGGTGAAAATCATTGGCTCGCCCCCTCCCCCGGACGCTAGTCCATGGATCCCTGGGTTTGCCTGCCTCTTTGCATGATGAGTTGGGCACGCTTGTGGTTTTCCACTGCCGGCAACCTCTGGCACTCTCCTTCCTTGCAAGGAGAGCAGGAGGGCTTGATGGGCAGTGGCAGGGGTCCTGCGGTGCCGGTCAAATCCTCATTCTGTCCTTGCAAGGAGAGAAGGAGGGCTTGGCTGGTGGCGACGGGAACTAGTGCACGTGCCGGGTGATGATGTCACCTGCTGCGAGTGGGAAAGTAGCGGCTGACATCGAGGAGGGAGGGTGACACCGAGGACTACACGGAGGAGGCAGAAGGCAAGCTGGGCAATTGGGGGAGGGAGGGGGGAGTGCTGTGCACGGATCTAGATCGGATCTGGATCCTGATCCGAGTTGGATCCGAGTTGGATCAGGCCCAATCTGGACCTGACAGATCAGGATCCGGATCGGATTGGGGGGGTCTGTGTACTAACCAAGCAGGATCATACCAAGAATTATGTGAGCTCCACCTGCTGTTTCAGGTGGTCCAACCTAGATCCAGGTCTGCCATCTCAGCTAGGGCTGGGACAACTAAGGATCCTCCGAACCTTACTTTGAAGTTCAGTGTGCCTTACCCACATTTTAAGGCGCAAGCTGTGTTTCATTTTGCTTGCATTGGACGAGTGTGCATTTTGAACAGGAAAGGTGTGCACATTTTTCAAAAGTGTCACTTTCCCTTCGTTGACCGATGAGTGAAAATGTGCACTCCTTGAAACCTGAGATTTTAATGTGCACGTTCGAAAAGATCACAAGTTCAGGAATGGGTGAGCTTTTTTTCTTTTTTCTAGAAAAAAAATGCACTCCTGTTCACATTTGGAATTATGAACAGGGCAAGTTGGGATGTCTTGCAAACTGAAGCTATGTTCTCATATATCCTTAGCAGGAACTAGATTGATAATAGAAGGTAGTGGCTAGGCTTGAATAGGCAAGAATGGACAGGCATGTCTCTCTAAGCTCCACTGTTTCTTAGGGTGACATCCTTCAGTGATATTTAAGTCCCCTTTGGCTGATATCAGGGGCTTCTGTATGCAGGCTGGCAATCAGCCTTATGGGGTGTTGAGCAGGCACTGCCTTTCTTGAAAGGTTTCCTAAAATCTCAGAAACTGAAGATTAAAAATGAAAGTTGACTTTGGAGGGAAACTCTCATGTCACAAACACACACACTTGGATTTTCTGCCTGACGACTTCAGGAGGTAGAACACATTTGTTTTCCTAGATGTGACTGGGGAGAACAGAGTGATCATTCTGTCATGATTTAGAGGAAGCTGACCTGACTTGTAAATCTTCATGGTAAGTTAGTTTATGAAAATGCTGGGGGAAGTGAAAATTTAAGAAAAATTGAACATATAAAATGCAGCTTGGGCGGTAGGAGGAGGAATAATGAGATTTGGACAAAGCCAGATTTAGGGGTAGGTGACTCAGGCAAATGCCTGTGGTGCCAGTCTTAGGGTGGGGGTGGAGGCTAAGCCAGCGAGGGAGAAATCAAGGGTATCTACTCAATTATCAAATACAAATAGTATCAACCATTCGTCTTACAAAGCTGACAATGCTGACTCTTGTGTTAACATTAAAAACAAATATGGGGAAGTGTTCCTAACCCATCCAAAAGACGTGTGCGTGCAAGTCATTGTGATCAGATCCATGCATGCATATTTCTCAAACGATATGGCATGGCCATGGATGAGGGTGGGGGGAAATGCAGGGAAACTGGGCATCAAAGTCATGAGATGGGCGACAAATGCAACAAAAAAGAAGCATTCAGTCGTACAACAAATTGAAGCAGTGTGGCTTAGAATGAACACCCTTATAAGACAAAATCTACAACACAACTGCAGCTGCAAACCAATCTTATAAAATGTAAGTAGGGGATGGCCAGAGGAAACAAGAAAGTTTTCAGGGCCTTTCTTAAAAATTGCAATGATGGGGCCTGGCAGATCCCCAATGGCATCACATTCCAGAGTTGAGGGGCCACTGCAGAAAAGTCCCTCTCTCATGGGGATGCACCTTCCCATCTGGAGCCACTACTTGTTATGTGTTATTAGTTGTCAGTTGCTGGAGGTCAATTGGGGCCATATGCTTTTGAGATGTTGCACTCCATGTCCTGCTTGCTGGCATTTATGCTCCTGCATCAAGCTCAAGTCCCACTCATGGACCCTCATCTGGAGAATACATCCTTCAGGTGTGCAACAACTACCCATGGCACTGAACTGGCTTTGATCTTCACCATCAAGAAAGTTCAAAACAATCCTGCATAAACTGCAACCTACCTCTCATTAATTGGGGTAAGTCAGGAGAAACAAATCCAACTCCGGTGCCCTACAATATTCAGTCTAGAGTCTCCATCACTCACTGAACCAGATCTATGGAGTGAAATTACTCTAGGGTGACCAGATAAAATCCAAGTCAGGGCTCATGTAACTTTAACAGTTGTAGAGAAAAGGGAATTTCAGCCAGTGTCCTTTGTATGCAATTAGTTCCTGGTGAAATCCCCTCTTCATCACAACAGTTAAAGGTGCAGGCACTATACTAGAGTGACCATATACAAAAGAAGACAGGGCCCCTGCAACTTTAATTATTGTGATGAAGAGGGAATTTCACCAGGAACTAACTGCATATAAATGACACTGGCTGAAATTCCCTTTTCTCTACAATTGTTAAAGTTACATGAGCCCTGACCTGGATTTTATCTGGTCACCCTAAATTACTGCAACAAGATAAGTACTTCTTCTTCTTCTTCTTCTTCTTCTTCTTCTTCTTCTTCTTCTTCTTCTTCTTCTTCTTGCAGAAGGCATAAAAAAGAGGTCAGCACAAAGTTTTTACTCTCATCTATTGTTTCAACCCCTTTGACAGTGGTCAAAATGGCAGACAGGTTCATCATCCAAGGGAGGCAGGCACCGACTGAAGTCTGACGTTCCCCCTCATTTTCTTCAGTTTCTCTTTTAGCAGATGGCTGAGTGGGAACATTTTTTTTTTACTAAAGGTGATTTTTCAGCATTGTTCATTAGAAATGGGTTTCAAGAACAGAAAAAAGGGGATTCAAGCATGGCCCATTTGGCAGAATGAATAGCTACGCTGTCCATAATGTCATTGCACATGATGAATTTGAAGGGTGCCTTTATCCAATCAATAGTATGTTCAGTCGTGTAATAATATAGGGACAGTTATTTTGAAATGAGTTACTGTGATGCACACTTTGTACTTGTATACAGAGGGACATGGATCTACCCAGATTCAGTTAAAAATCTCTGGTGCATTTACCTGGTTTCCCAAGTTATTATTTATGAACCTATGGAGGTGCCTTCAGACCATTAGAACATAAGAAAAGCCATGCTGAATCAGACCAAGGGTTCATCTAATCCAGCACTCTGTCCACACAGTGGACATATTGGTGTGTCCAAGCTCAGTACTATCCACTGTAAATCGCCTTGGCTACCTGAGAATTGAGGATGGGTAAGAATTTTGTTTCAGTTTGGGTTTGAAAAGGATTTCCCAAAATTCATGATGCTGTCTGTACTTGGGACTATAAGAATTTGAGATTTTTTAAAAAAGGAATGTGCAAGAAACCAAAACCGATAGATTGTTCCTTTCAGGCCGAGGGCTTTGAGTCCTTTGCTCTGTGTATTTGTGTGTGTATTCAACTATATTAGTGCTGAATGTGGGTAGCCACCTCTTTTTTTCTCATAGGCTCCTCATCTTTAACGGTTACATGGCAGGGAGGAAAAATATGGACCTCTTCATGTCGGGAAGAGGTCTACCTATTGAACTGGGCCAGTGCAGATGGGTGAGAATTTCATTTCTGTTTTTTTTTCTTATAGGAATTTAGTAAAATTGGTGTTTTTTTCATATTTAGAACTTGAGATTTTAAAAAATCAAGTGAAAGTGAAATGGAAACTAACAGATTCACCCATCCCTACTGAGAATCTTTTTACCTGGCAATACCTGGGATTTAAACTGTGACTTTCTGCATGCAAAGAACCTACTTCTAGCTCTAAATTAGGCCCTTCCACAGCATTTGGTGGGAGAGCCAAGAAACCTTCTAGTTCTGATCAGTGCAATTAACATTCGCAATCAATTCTCCATTCTGTCCTGGATTGAGATTCATCTTAAAAACAATATTTTACAATGCAATATGGATGGATAGAGTAAATATGTCCCTGAATTATTCCATAAGGCAGCACCATGTTTAAACCAGGCCGCTGGTTCTTATGCAGGCAGCATGAGCTATACTAGTGCGGCATACCCCCGGGCATGGATCCTCAGAGCCCTAATGCTCCATGATTGAAAGAACTGGGCATGTTTAGCCTGGAGAAGGGAAGATTGAGGGGAGACATGATAGCACTCTTCAAATACTTGAAAGGTTGTCACACAGAGGAAGGCCAGGATCTCTTCTTGATCAACCCAGAATGCAGGACATGGAATAATGGGCTCAAGTTACAGGAAGCCAGATTCCGGCTGGACATCAGAAAAAAACTTCCTGACTGTGAGAGCAGTACGACAATGGAACCAATTACCTAGGCAGGTCAGTGGGCTCTCCCACATTGGAGGCATTCAAGAGGTAGCTGGACAGGTATGCTTTAAGGTAGATTCCTGCATTGAGCAGGGGGTTGGACTTGATGGCCTTATAGGCCCCTTCCAACTCTAGTATTCTATGATTCTATGTGTAGCAACTAGTGGTGACCCAATTTAAACAACAGGTAAATTTATTTTACATGTCCCGTGTCACTTTTAAACCAAACCAAAGTGGTATTTATCGTCCATCATTCCTATAGAAAATTTGAATAGCGAAAAGATTTTAAAGTAATAACGTCATTTATTTTCAGAACAAGACTTTCAGCTGTTAAAACCATTGTATGCTCCCCCCCCCCCCATTTTACTGTTATTGGCAGGGAATAGAGGATGGGAAAGGCCACTTTTCTCTGTTAGGTGATGGCAGAAAAAAAGGCCCAGCGAAAAGTTCATGCATTGTGTTCAAAACTCTCTGCGAGCCTTTCTGAGGCTTCTTGAATGAAGAGCTAACCAAGCATGAGGAGGATAAAAAGCAAAGCTACCGCTTGGCTGGTTTGTTACATGTCAGTGGTAATACGCACAAAGTACAATGTTTTCATCTGGTTGCCTATGAACATATCTTGCTTACAGAAAATGTCATCTGTAGCGTTGCCTCTCCCTTAGCCTCATTTCCCTGTCTGTCAAGTGGGAGGTGATGGAGCTAGCCTTCCTTGGACAGTTGCGAAAGTAAACAAGGCCGGGATCATAATCAGGCACAGATGGATGAGAGTACTTCAGTAGCACTGCTCCTATTCCTGTGGGGAAGAAGAGCAAGTGGGGCAGGAGCAGGCAGAGGAAACGTCAGGGCCTGCTCCAGGTGGACTCCCTTCCTTCAGGAACAAGACAAGCCCATCAACCCTGTTGCCAGTCTACTTCTCTCTCTCTCTCTCTCTCTCTCTCTCTCTCTTTCCCCCCTCTTCCCTCTCCAACTCCTTTTCCTTGTGTGTCATGTCTTTTTTAGATTGTAAGCCTGAGGGCAGGGGCTGTCTTCTCTGCTGATTGATTGTAAGCTGCTCTGAGAGCCTCTTTTGGCTGAGGAGCAGGGTAAAAATACAATAAATAAATAAGTAAATATCCCAGCAGGCCGAATTTTGGCCAGAGCCAGTCTTATAGAACACTACCTCCTAGCCATCTTTTGCTGAGCCATTAAGATAAGGGGTGAATGTCAGATCCTGCTCCTGTGCAATCAAAGGACAGGCCAGGTAAAGGCAGGGGGAAGGCAAAGCAAAGGCAAGTCAGCAGAACGCATAAGAAAGGCAGAGCAGAGAGGAAGAACAGCCGAGAAGCCTTACAGGGGTCTGGGACGAAGAGGGCCAGCCAAGTTCCTCTTTCAGCCCGAGGGCCAACGTCAATTTTGGAAAAGGTCTTGGGAGACACATTCCAGCAGTGGGTGGGATCAAAGGCAAAAAAGGGCTGGGGCAAATGCAAAAGGGGCAGGCCCAAATTCCCAAACGATGCAACCCCCTCCCTCCCACCGATATTTCAGCTTACAGCTGTTACTGACGGTAATTAAGCTTTAGGGGAGTCATTTAGAATGGGGAAAAATGGTGAAGAGGCCTGGAAACCATCGAACCACTGGTGGTCAGGAGAAAGGGGGTGGGCCAAAGGAAGGAGGTGTGGCCAGCTGGGAAACCCTGGAAAGCTGGATTGAGATCCCAGTGAGCTGGATTTGGCCCACTGGCCTGAGGTTCAACGCCCCTTCTCTAGGCTATTAGCACAAGGAAGCTCCATTGGCTGACAGAGCCAATCTCTAATTCTCTAATTCTCAATTCTCTGCTTTGGCCAGAGGTAAGTCTCAACCTGTCATCTGTCATGACATGACAGTGAAGGCTGGTGGCTCCAATTTTGTTGGGGCTGTGAATCTATTTAACACTATCCTCCAAAATGTTCAGCACCTTGGGTAGCTCCTGCAGAATTCTGGCTGGTTCTGACTGGAACCCAGAGTGATTCACAGCCCCACCAAAACTGGAGGCACAATCCTCCACTGTTCCTCACTAAAGACATCCCACCCACCGCCATCTTGATTCCTGACAGTTGGAGGCCGTACAATACTTGGGATGGCAGCAGCAGCAGCAGCAAAAGTAACAACAACAACGGTTAGGTCAGCAAGGGTAAACATTGGGCTTTCCTGGTGACTAACCCATTTAGATCCCTCCAGCATCGGAAGAGAGAATGTGGTGTTCTGAACAAGTCCCCCTCCCTCTTAATATAACAAAATTATTGGCAATCGGGATGTTGGAGAAATCCTCAACAGAACCAAAAGAGTTTGGATTTTTATGAATCCAACCCATGGATTTCATAGCAGACCAGCTTCACCCTCATCGGGTGGATTCCGTGGACATGTGGAACAATTTTTTCAAATTTCAGGAATTTTGCACAAATTTCATCATCAAGAAATATGTAAAAAAAAAAAAGTCCAGAAATGTGCATTTCCCCCATAGTCTAAAGCATGAAAATGTGAATTTGGGGGGAATTTGTGCATTTCTTGCAAATCTGGAAACTTTTTCTCTTTTGGAAAACATTAACTGAATTTACACAATCCGTACATCCCATGTTGATAAGGAATTCGTGCTCAGCGTTGCTGCCTCCTGCCATGGGCCAGGCTTATTTTGGCGTCATTAACTATGGATAGATGGGGATATATAACGATGAAAATTTAACCGTGATGCTGAGAATTCCTCTTTTGCCACTTCTCTTTTTATGCTACACTAGGCCTATACTTTGGTTTACCTTCTCATGCTGAGTCTACTTATGGAGGAGTGTGTGTAACTGGCCCTGCTCCCAATTTGCACATCACATTGATTGAAAGGGCAGCTGAAAAGGGCAGCGCTGCACGTCCATCTTGACCAAGGAAGCAGAGTTTTTGACGTTAGGGACCGGGCTGGAAGGCATGTGTGGAGGCAGACCTACTGTCAATGTTGCTTTAGGACACAACCACATACGTTGAGGCTCAAAGCATGTAGTCATTTTTCCACTTGCCCCCATCAAAAAAGGAAGAAAGAAAGAAAGAAAAAAGAAAGAAAGAAAGAAGAGAAAGATCACAGGAGCTTAGAAAAACACTGGGAAAAACTAATGTAATATTACACAAAAACAGAAGGCAGAAGTTGACAAACTGAACAAATGAATAATGTACAAGGCACACGACTGCGATGCAATGAAAGTATTTCAAAGTTGGGGTAAACCCCAACTTTGAAGTACTTTCATTGCATCGCAGTCGTGTGCCTTGTGGATTATTCATTTGTTAAAAAACTAAAGTAAAACATATACACAAGTTAGCCTCAAGTGCTCCCTAGCCACTGGCTCAGCTGGTGTGAAACCATGGAAGCCTAGAAATCTAAGCTGGAAGAGCTCTGGCAACAGTGCATTGAAGTGCGCCTTCTTAGCCATGGGCCCAGGGGTGAGGATGCCATGGAATTCTCACAATTACTGCAACTTCTCAGGAATCAACTCTCAGCAAAAGCAACATATGCTGGTGATGGGAAGGAGCATGAGGAAGGCTGGATTTTCAAAGTGTTTCCTCGGTGATGTTGCTGGGACGCGAACGGGAGGCAATGGCATTTGGGAATTTGCCACAAAACACATCTGTGCTGTTGATAGGAAGGGATGTAGAGAATGGCTGACTTCTAAACAGGCCCCACAGGAATAATTTTTCCATATGTTTTCATGATGAAGCACTAAACTGGGCAACTCCATTCCCTCCTCATGCTCACCCAATTTATACCAGCCTTGCACTAGGAGACATTTCCCTTTAAAATGCAATGTTGTCAGGAAGCTCCATCACACCTAATTCCCCCCCCCCCATGGTTTGCCTCTGCACTTTTTTAACCTCTAATGCTAAGCGCATCAAGCTTATGATCCCTTTCACCTGAATAGCAGCTCTTTCGCTCCTTCACTCTTCCAGTCCAGTCCAGTCCAGTCCACCCCTTCCCTTCTCTTTCTCTCTCCAGTCAGCTCCTGTCAGACAAGGACTTCAACCAGACTGCCTTTCTGCCAGGCAAAAATGGAAGGATCCTTTAGTCTGGCTCTTTGGGGGCATCAAGGGAGTACAATCCTGTCTCTGCCGAGATTTGGGTGTTGTATGATTTTAAAAAAATGCTTTGGAGCCTGGGATGCAAAGTTTGGGTTTTATGTTGAGGGTTGGAGCCGGCTGCTGGGAGAGATCGCTTTTCCCTGCCAGGACCTGATGCAATCCATTCAAGCCAACAGCAAGACTCAAGTCACAGCACACACACCCAATTCCTTTAAAACTACACAGAGGCTTAAAGATACATTAAATGCGCTTAGGGAAAATAATCCAGACTTTTCGTGTTCTAGGAAAAGCTGGGGAAGAAGCAGGATGTCAGCAGGACAGGCACAGCGTCATGTGAGTACCGTGCTGCAAATCTGCACACCAGGCATGGCGAGAGTGCACTAAATCGCTGGTGTGATGGCGGTCAGGATATAATTTTGCTGTGTATATTTGCACAATGTCTCACATTTATTTCAGCATCCAGAAGCTGGAGAAAAGAGAAGACTGATCACTCTACTTACTTCTTCCTGTTCCAAATGTCCGATCAACTGAGAGGGTTGGGAACGGCACAGGTCGGAGAGTGAACTGAGGATGTGGGTATCCACATGTAGGAGAGGGTAGAATTCCTGGATACTGGGCACTTTCTAGTGTTGGCACCGGAATGGCACTGACTACAGCTGTAATGAAAGAGGAATAAATAATCTTTAGTGTTATGGATCCTTCTGGAAGACAAATAACAACAACTCCAAAGCTGGCTGGGGAATTACGGGAATTGTAGTCCAACACTTCTGGAGAATGTCAGATTGGAGAAGGCTGCATTAGTGGCTAGAATTTGTTCAGTTCAAAGGTCAGTGATGAGAGCCAGTGTAGTGTAGTGGCTAAAGTGTTGGGCTAGGAGTTAGGAATTCCGGGTTCTAGTCCCTACGCGGTCATGGGTGACTTTGGGCCTGTCGCCAACATGCTGTCAAATCAATGGGTATGCAGAGAGGCAAAATTAAAGCATGGGGTAATTTTCTCAAAGAAAGAGAGAGAGAGAGAGCTATTGTGCTTCTTTTCCTGGTTTGCCTATGCTGATCTGTCAAAATTTGAGTAGCATATCCTTAATGGACACCACAGACACCAGACTGGAGAAAAGGATTGGGGATGTGAATCTATTTTAACCAGCCTGTTCCTTGAACAGGCATTATAGTAAAGGCTTTACTATATATCTCACTCAAGAGTTCCAATGTTATCATCATCATTTTTATTATGACCCTCATTATCACTAAACCTTACAGCCACAGTAATTATGACCAATTCAAATTAGGACTTTGCCTCCTATTGGTATGTATAATCTTCACATGATCATCATAATAACTATAGGTTTTGGATAAACAGCAGAACACACATAGAACACAGTTTATGCTGAATTCCTGAGAGCTGTTGATGTGTTTTATTTATATCTATACTGTTATCCGCATGTGAAAACTATACTGTTATCCGCATGTGAAAACTTCCCTAAGCAGCTCTAAAGTTTAAATAACAATTCAACGATAAATCCCACAATTAAAAGTGTCAATTTAAAATATAATATTAACAACAAGAGCCCTGCCCTCTTTTGTATCTGGTCACTCCTGCAGCTTTAACTGTTGTGATGAAGAGGGAATTTCACCAGGTGCTGTATGCATACAAATGACACCTGCTGAAATTCCCCTTTCAATACAATTGTTAAAGATACAGGAGCCCTGTCCTCCTTTCCATGTGGTCACTCTAGAATAAAACAAGAAAAATGTGACTCTGACACCAAATGCAATTAAATCTGTATGACCAGTAAACCAATCTAATCTGCTTTTCTTGCAGTAATTAGAGATTAGAGTATGTGTGTGCATTCATATGGGTATCAAAAGCCACAGTGAATCACTTATGTTGGTTATTCTGCTACATGCTAGAAGAAATGCAGAGGAATTGTAATGTCCACACCTGTTGGTTGGCAGGGGTTGAAATGGGATGGAGGTGCTCCTCCACTTTCAGAGAAGAGTTCTACCAGTTGGGTGGCTCCTCCAATCCAGAGGTCCCTACTGCTGTTTGTTGTGCCTAGGACAGATGTGGGGCAGAGGCATCTTTGGGTGTGCTTGACCCTGGAGATGGCAAACCTAATGCTTCCCCCCCCCCATTGGCTTTAAAGGGTGTGGGGAGGGAAATTAAAAGAAAAAGTTCTGGCAAGGAAATTTTTTTAATGAAGTTTGCTTTGCCCCTGTCCCCTATCATGAGCCAGCAGGGCTTTGGAAGTGGAAGAGAACCTACCATTTTGATCCCCTCCACCACCACTACTTAGGATTACTCTCATAGTTAACAATAGGAATATGTGAAACCTGTCCCTTTATTTCTTCATATGTCTCCATCTTCCCAGATACAGCCTGTTTGTCCCCAAAGCAGGTCCAAATTATCAGTTGTATGTATGTATGCAATGGTGTTCTGCCAGCAGAAGAGAACCACTAGCAAAATGGATTTCCTCTATCTCCTGCAGTCCCCTCACCCACCCAAACCTGCTCCAGAGGATTATGGAACCCTCCAGGACAGATTTGGGCTACACAGCGGGCTGTAGGGGGGGGGGAAAGGAGAGGAAAGTCCCATCGCATGAGCGAGGGTTGCATCCAACATCTCAAGTACATTAACTGGGCCTCATGTTCTCCATTCAACAGCACAGATGTCTCACGAAGCAAATATGAATCAATACTGTGAATCGCAAGCATATTATTTATTATCTGCAGTGGACTTAATTGCATCGTCCGGTCATTGCCTCCCTCCCCACCACTGCTCAGCAATGCACATAGATCCGATGACCAGGTTCACAAATCTGCTGTCAGTTCAAGATACTTATCTGCAACAGTAATTGTGCATTTTTTTTTTTTTACTGGGAGTAGAAAACCACAGAAATTCATGTCCTCCCTAGCTACCAATCACTAGCCTGTGAATAAATTACTGAATGCTGTGCTGTCTCTGTCCTCGTTGCCACCTGCATTTTCAATGGAAAAAGAAGACCGCAGCCTCTCCCTGCTGTTGGATTTAAACACAAATTACCCATCGCTTTCTGATAGCAACCTGTTTTTGAAAGGCAGCTGCACAATGCCCTGCAGATAAAGAGTTTTCACATCACAGCCTTTGGATTTCTGGAACGTGAATGCTGCTGAGGATCAAACGAGATGATTAAACATAGCTTTTGGGTGTGCGTGTATGCGTGCGTGTCCGGGCATGAGAAGGGAGGGAAACAAGACCATCAGTTAGAATAACTGACAGGTGCCTGTCACTGCCCACCCCCAAGGCTTTCCACTTGACAAATGGATAAATACATTTGCATCCATGCAGCGCAGTAGTCGTTTATTACGACAGGCTCAACGGTAACCCAATTGATTTATGCAAGTGAATGGAGATACAATTTCATACTGTCCAATTATAAGAAGCATGGTTTTTACAAAGCAATTACAACGCAGATAAACAAATGACATCTACGGGATGCTGTTTTGTTTGTTTGTTTGTTTGTCTGTCTCACAATCAGTACACTTACAAGAATTATTACATATTATTTAGATAATAGAAGGCTTTGGGCACCATTAATATTTCCAACTTAATCAGGAATAAGTGGCAAAATCCAAGAAAAGGTACTTTTTGGTTGCCATGTCTCTTTTGTAGAATTCCCTCCCCACCCCAACTTCCAGGTACCCTCTTTGATGGCATTTAGATGTCAGCTGAGAAAAATGTTGTTTTCAAAGGCATTTAGGGTGCGATCCTATGCATGTGCAGAAAGGGGCAACTAAAATGATCCAAGGGCTGGAGCATCTCCCCTATAAGGGAAGGATACAATAGTTGGGATTGTTTAGCATGGAAAAATGGAGGGTAAGGAGAGATATGAGAGGTGTACAACATTATGCATGGTGTGGAGAACGTGGACAGGGAGACATTTTAATTAGGGTGACCAGATAAAATCCAAGTCAGGGCTCTTGTAACTTTAACAGCTGTAGAGAAAAGGGAATTTCAGCTGGTGTCATTTGTATGCAATTAGTTCCTGGTGAAATTCCCTCTTCATCACAAAAGTTAAAGGTGCAGGGGCCCTGCCTTATTTTGTATATGGTCACTCTAGTATAGTGCATGCACGTTTAACTGTTGTGATGAAGAGGGAATTTCACCAGGAATTAATTGCATACAAAGGACACTGGCTGAAATTCCCTTTTCTCTACAACTGTTAAAGTTACATGAGCCCTGACTTGGATTTTATCTGGTCACCCTAATTAAAATGTCTCCCTATCCACGTTCTCCACACCATGCATAATGTTGTACACCCTAGAGTAATTTCACTCCATAGATCTGGTTCAGTGAGTGATGGAGACTCTAGACTGAATATTGTAGGGCACCGGAGTTGGATTTGTTTCTCCTGACTTACCCCAATTAATGAGAGGTAGGTTGCAGTTTATGCAGGATTGTTTTGAACTTTCTTGATGGTGAAGATCAAAATTAGGTCAGCTTAATTTTAATCCTTCTCTCTTAATAGTAGAACTCAATGAGTTCATCCCATGAAGCTGATTAGTGGGAGATTCAGGACAATAAAAGGAAGTACTTCTCCACACAGCACATTATTAAACCATGAAATTGGCTAGCACAAGATGGCCACCAATTTGGATAACATTAAACGGAGGTTGGATAAATTCCTGGAGTGGAAGATTATCCATGGCTACTAGAGCCCTGATGGCTGAATGCTACCTCCAGCATCAGAGGCACTAGGCTTATGTACACCAGTTGCAGGGGGAAATGGATGGGAGGGTGCTGTGACACCCATGTCCTCCTTGTGGATTCTGGTGTGAACAGAGTGATGGACTAGATGGACCCTTGCTCTGATATAGCATGGCTCTTTATATTTAAGGAGGCACAGGACTGCCTCCTTAGTTAAGCTCAAACTGGAAAAAAAGCATTCCACCATGTTAAAGGGGTAATTGGGGAAGTGGTCATTCTAACATTCATAAAATCGAAAATGTTTTACCAATCTTCCTGAAATTTACATGTGCCAGAAAAAAGGTTGGTTCTATATAACCTGCAAATTTCAAGAAGATTGGTGAACGACTGAGGAAAGGATGACAGTTTAAATTAGAAAAGAAGAAAAACCTCTCTGAATCAGAATGATTCTGATAATTATGACTGGCAATTATTTATGTCCTGGATTTTTGAAAAAAATAAACCCTTATTAAGTAATCCAGTGATGGCGTCTTCTTCCTCCTTCTTTGTAGTTTGTGGAACAGCTTTTCTTTTTTCAAATTTCTCTTTGGTTGATTTTTAATGATTTTTTTTCATTCTGTTCAAGTGAATGCAGAGGCCTTCTCTTCAAGCATAGTGTGAGACATGCGCAGAAGCGTCGCTCTCCCCCTCCCTCCTGCCTCAGCCAGATTAGAATGTTGAAAATAAAATGGCTGCCTGCCTCCTCTAGCCTTAGTGGAATTCTTAGTTATTCCTTATGATGGTTGGGTTTTAGTTTAACCACCAAGCAGCCTGGTTTCAGACCCCACTACAAGGAAGCTATGGAACTGAATGGGACTGAAACTTTAGTTCATAAGCAAGCCTAGCTTTCTGAGAAGCAGCCACAGCCTGCTTCTTGCCTCCCTTTTGAGAGAAGAAGAAGAGTTCTCTTTTCTCTTTTGGAACATGCTTTCCTTTGGCTTTGAGAGTATGTTGGGCTATCTTTTCTCTGGATCCATGATAAACTGATCTTCAGATCTCCCCTTGGAATAGGTAGCTATACACTGCTTTTAACCCCCCCCCCCGCCCCCCATACACACACAGTACTCCTTTCCTTTTTTCTAAGAGTTTGGTCCATACTGCTATAAAGTTGGAAGCATCAAACACTTCATTTAATTAGTTTGGGCCGGTGCAAGTTTTAAGTACAATTTTGAAACCTTTCAAAGTACTTCTGGACCTTGTTACAAAGTAGCTCTCTTGTGAGTGAGCAATACAGACTCCATTTTGAATCAGCCAAAAAGCCAAAGTGTCTTCATTCCCCACAAAGAGCCATCACGTGAGGCGATATCAGGCAATTCAGTTCCTAACACACCTCCTAAAATGCATTCCCCAGAGGCAAAGGTCGGAGTAAAATTGAGCAGAATATGAATGCTGGATGGCAAAAGTGATATCTGGTCTTGCGCCTGGTCATACACATGCTAATGTGGTCCTATCTTGAACTCCAGCCTGGACACCTGTCTTTAAGACAGTCATTAGTATCTATGGTCACCTTTTGTTAAAATAATGTTTCTGGCAAGTACAGCCATCACCCCCAAATACCCTCTTTTGTTATGTGTTTCCCCCATGGCAAGTAGTACCACTTCCAATGCTTATGGGAAGTGATGTCACTGCTTTTCTCTAGATTGTATAAAACCCCTCAGGTTTTGAGAGTCTCGTCCCCACCTCTCACCCCTTCTTAGAAGCATGGGGCCATGCTATTGAAATAGCTGAGTCTCTCCTCCCAGAGGAAAGGCTCCAGCTCCTTCCTTCCTCTCCACTGAGACCAGGAGCTGCAACGCACACTAGTTGCTGTCTTCAGGAAAGGGCTTCAGTCCAGGGAAAGGTATATTGCTTTCAGAGACTCCCTCCCTTCTTTCCCCTGCTGCCCGTGTGTGTATGCTCTAAGTCTCAAGAAGACTCCTTTTACAGTCTTGAAACTACTTTTAAGCCTCCATTTGCTCAGCTAATTTCCCCAAAACTAGCTTGTGCATTTGAATCTGTTTATACCTCAATAAATGTGCCATTGTGGTGTTATCCTCTTCAAAAGTGTGGATTTCTTTGGGTAAGAATCGGCTTACTTAGCCATGGGTGCTCTATTGCCAATGTCTAAAGATTCCTTATAAGTGAGTGTGTAAGCCTCATTATAATGTGTGCAAGTTTGTACGCAAGTCTAATGAGAGCACATCACATAACAGTTCACAACGTTGGTTTCGGCCTAGTCACACTGTTTTTCTAATAAGGTTTAGACACAGTTAAACTGTCGTGTATTTTGCATAGTGTACACATGTATTTTCTTTCTAATCATTGCAGTCTAGACTGGCTCCCTCTTTGATGTGTTTTTGAAGGCAGGCAAACCCTTTTTTGTTCCAGCAGGACTTTGGCAAATAATCTGGACCTTTTCTATACCTTTGACTTCTAAATTGTTATGTATTTTAAATGTTTTCATATTGAAATGTATTTAATTATACTTTTAACTTTTGTATATTTATATTTATAGGCTTTAGCTGTAGATGTTTTAATTTTGTAAGGCCGCTTTGAGGCCCAGCATTGGGCAAAAGGCAGCATACTAATACTAATACTAATAATGTTTCAGATTTCACTTCTGTATCTGATGTTCTTTTGCATTTACTTTTCTTTATAAACCATTCATATCTTAAGACTTCTTGTGTGGCATGTTTTCATTGATTTAACAAGTTGAAAGGGGTATTCACTGTTTTTCCTGATTATGTTATAAAATCTATTTTCAACAGGCCTAGTAACTTCAAGAGTAACAGAGTTGGGGGGAAATCCTCAATCTCTTTGAGATCAGAGGCACTGAGTAAGGACCCCTGGAGATAAATTAGATTGACCCCAACCACATAATACTATTCCCCCCTCTGAAAAGATCTGGACCACAGACTACTAAAGACAAACAATGTAGCAGACCATAATAACAGTTCTTGTGTGGCCATTTGCTTTATGAGGCAGGTGCTCCTGCGGGCCACCAAACAGAGGGAGTAACAGCCCATAAAGTTGCCTGGCTGGGTCTGCCAGAAATCCAGCCTCAACACTTCTGGGAGGTCCATGTTCTACATGTATAGGATTCAAGTGTAAACCAACTTTCCCCGGCCTGGTGCTCTCCATATGTGTTGCATTTAAAGTGATGCTGCTCTTTTGCAGTTCCTTGATTGATCGCATATCTTAATGCTGGAAAACATCACATTTTAGAACAGATGTAGGCAGAAAATATGATATGATGTTTTGGAAATCTACTCCCAGCATTCCTGATCTCTGCCCATGCTGATAGGGGCTTTTATGAGTTGAATTCCAAAACATCTGGAGAGCTACATTCTGCCTGCCCTTGTTCTAGAAGAGCGTCCCCCAACCTGGTGCCCGTCAGATGTGTTGGGTTGCAACTCTCAACATGAGGAGATGCTCTAAAAAAGAGAAGGAGGTGGTCCTAAGTTGTTCATCAGCAGTTTTCCACAACCCCACAGTCATCTCTTTATATCATATGCATATCATAACCTGCAGTCCTCCAGTTGTTTGAGAGCACCAGGCTGGAGAAAGTAGGTTTACTCTTGAATCCTATACATGTCTTCTCAGAAGTCAGTGCCACTGAGTTCATTAGGGCTTACTCCCAAATGGCATAGGATTGCAAACTAATCTCATTTGAAAGGAGTATAAAACAGCCAAATTAAACCTTTTCTGCTCCTCTGTCACTTTGATGAGATGTATTGTGGAGGGATTGTGGGGAGTGAACAGTATATTTTGTATAAACACGTTTTAAGAAAAAAATGGTTTTTTGAAGGGCAGGATACTGACCAAAAGTTGAAAGTGCCTGACACATGCTCTGGTTCTACATCTGTAATGAATAGTGCCCCTTTTGTTAACAAGCATGGAGCTATATGTGAGATCTGTGTGAGAGAAAAGTATTGGGCAGACCCTGTATTTGGTAAGGATATAGAACAGCGTTCCCCCTCCTGCTGCCCTCCAGATGTTTGAGATTACAAGTCCCAGCATTCCTGACCATGGGACATACTGACTTGCAATGATGGGAGTTGTAGTCCAACACTTTTGGAGGGCACCGGGTTGGGGAAGGGCTGCTCTAAACAAAAAAAGAGAAGTAGGTGGCCCTAAGTGGTTCGTCATCAGTTTTCCACAACCCCAGTCACCTCTGCATATCATATTCTCCATCCTGTCCTCATGGTTTATCTGCTTTGGGAGAATGAGAATTTCACTTGCACTTTCTGCCTCCTTAGGGACAATGTGGCGTTAAGGCTTGTGAGCCTTAACTCCCAATTTCTCTGCTTTTTGGTGCTTGGTTGAAAACTGTAGAGCCTTAACGTTGTTTTGTAAACCATAGTTTTTTTGTTTAATGAATGTTCTTATGGTTAGACAGAAAAATTCCTACAACTCCCAGCATTCCTCCACTCCTACAACCTGCATTTGTTTTTGCTATTTATTTATTTATTTATTTATCTTTAGACTATGTCTGTTTCATTGTTACCAGTTTTGCACATTTTAATTTATGTTGTCAGCTGTCTGTCAAATTACAGTTTGACAATGAAACTGATTGGAAGGAGATTCAGAATAAACGAATCCTGAATCTAGATCTAAGATAGACACACATACCCCAAAATGTTTTCCCCCTACACAGTGCATAATTAACTTACAGAACTCACTGCAACTGGTGGGAACATGGGAGAGGGCCTTCTCGGTGGCTGATCCAATACTCTGGAACGCCCTTCCAGGGGAACCTAGACTGGCTCCCTCCTTGATCTGTTTTCGGAGGCAGGCAAAAATGTTCTTATTCCACCAGGCCTTTGGTGAATAATGTGGCCGTCCATCTATGTTTAAGACTTTTAAAATTTCATATGTATTTTAAACATTGAAATGTTTTCGTATTGAAACCTATTTAATTATATTTTTAACTTTTGTATATTTCTATTTATAGCTTTTAACTTTGTTAAACCGCCGTGAGGCCCAGCATTGGGCAAAAGGCGGGATACAAATAAAGATAATAATAATAATAATAATAATAATAATAATAATAATAATAATGTGGTGATGGCCACTAGCTTGGACAGTTTGAAAAGGGTATTCATAGAGGATCAGTCTATCAATGGATATTAGTAGGGATGGGCAAATCTCTCAATTTCGGTTTTTGTCAGTCTCACATTTTTGCAGATTTCAGTTTGTTCTCTTCCATTTCTTCATCAGTTTGCCTTTTTCTTTTTTTAAATGTCCACATGGAATTTCTATGCACTTTCGTTTAATGGGGGAATTTTGCAAGGACTCTCCCTTTCTATAATACTTTTGGGGGTACGTTTTTCCCCATGAATATAGGAATTTCTGTGGCACTTTCCCCTAATATGGAGAAGTGTAAATATTGCAGGACAACTGCGTTCTAGTTCCTGAATTGATTAGGGAAATGTGACATTACTAATTTGGCAAACTGAACAAACTAGTCCCCAATCCTTAGCTGCTACGCACTCATGTCCTGCTTGTGAGCTTCCCATGGGTACCTACGGTCTGATCTAGCTCTTCTGATATTCTTCTCATGACAGACAGGTTATAAATATTTAAAAAATGAATGTGCAGGGTATTGGGTTTGTTTGTTTTACAAGAACATTACTGTAACCTGCAGCCTGAAGGAGTACCATCCATAATTCTATAAAACTCATTCCCATGCAATGTGTAGAAGAGCTCTCTGTCTGCCTGTAGCTCAGAAGCCAATTACATCCTTATTAGCTTCTAGTAATTGCACTCTGATTAAAATGATCTGCTGCTGACATGTAATTCAAATTATTGTTGTTGTCGCTTATTCAGGTACGTGATCTCACCATCTCTAGTCACTGCCTTATTATTTGTTTACGTTAGACCTGCACATATGAACCATTTGCAAGAAGTGTGGCCTGCACAAAGAGTGGATTCCCAATTTGATACAGTTTTGTGCAACTCCCTACGTGGGTAAGGGGGAGGAAATTACAGGGGTAGCTACTCCAGAGTCAGTTTTCTTGTGAGGAGAGAATACGGATGCATTTGTAGCATCTTTTTATTTACACAAATAGAGGTTTGGCATGATGGAGCAGGCAAGCACCCAGACAGATGTTGCCCATTTTTTAAAGCAGTATCAGTTCCCCCAGAGCAAACAGCATGCTGTTGAACCTTCCCTACCCAGGTCCAGGCTTCTTTCCCAAATTCTAAGTGCGAAAGGTTTCACTCCAGCAGCCTCCTAAACAGGTAGAGTGTGTAGGGTGGCCAGGTGTCCTATATTACAGAGGACAGTCCCTTATTTGATGAGCTGGCAGAGGAATGCCTTCTATTTCAAAGGTGTCCACTATTGGAAAGGCTGCCCAGTCCAGGGCCTAATCTACACCAAGCAGGATATTACACTATGAAAGCGGTATATAAAAGGCAGGAGCCACACCAAGCAGGATATAGCAGTATGAAAGAGGTATATGGCATGTGTCTTATGGGCCCCAACAATTGTCCGTGCACTTCAATACCGCTATAAAGCAGTGGTGTGGCTCCTGTCTTTTATAAACCACTTTCATACCGCTTTCATAGTGCTATATCCTGCTTGGTGTAGGTTGGGCCCAAGTCTGGTTTAAAGATAACTATCAAAAGGAAGAGTTGGGCCTTGAAGTTGCCCAACAAGAGCACCTGGACAGCAGACTGTCAATGTGTGCAGGTCCCATGGTCACAATATGATGAGATGTAGTGTATTTTATTCAAATTATAATAAGGATGCCTAAATTGGCATGTATAAAAACAAATTAGCATATGCATTTTTTTTTTTTGCAAATCGATGCTGTGTATTTCTGCTGATGTATGTCCTCTTTTTTGGGGGGGTGATTTAGTGTGGCATAGGGGAAAATTAAAATGGTGGTAGCTTGGTGCCAAAGAAAAATGAAAATAGATTATTCACAAGAAGTCCATCGCATTTCGGCCTGTTTATTATTCTGAGGTTTTCTTCAGGGGGTAAAAAGAAATGCCTGCAGGGTTCCTTCCAGCAAAAACCTTGTCTTTGGTATGAATATACTAGTGAATAAACTATTTTGCACCCTGAGAATGTGTTTCTCTCCTTTGTGACCTGTTTGGTGCCAAATGGAGGAACACCACTGCAGGCTAAGTTCACCAGGGTGCCCACCAGAATGCACTATGATGATGACCCCTTCAAACCTGGAACCGGAAGCCATCAAAAGCCATCGTGCTCATTGGATGCTTATTGAAGGAACATCATATTTATGATTTCTGAAAAAAATATTTTCATATCAGCGAAGTGGGAACCAGAGATGGCTAACTAGCAAAGTTTAAAACATGACAAAAATATGAATGAAATAGTAGCTGCAGATAGACAATGAGAGATAATAGCACAGCCACCTCAGTAAAAGGAGGGTACCAAATTAAATTGTTATCCATGCCAAAGGCCAACAGGGCAGGGGCCAAATGGGTCTCCTGGGGTGGGTAGATAAAAGGTTATCATACATTATAGCTTTAAGCTTTGTCTTGTAAACTACCCAGAGGGCTTCAGCTGATGGGTGGTATAGAAACATAAAGACTGGGGACCACAACCAAATAGGCCTTGTCCTGCATACCCAACAGCTGCAATTTGATGCACAGTGGGACACAGAGCAGGGGGCTCCATCCAAATCCTGAGTAGGCAGGATCAAGTGAGAAAAGTCAGTTCTTCAAATACTGATCTACCGTATTTCATCGATTCTAAGACACACTTTCTCTCCCATGTTTACATCTGTAAAAATGGGGTGCGTCTTAGAATCGATCTCCCGCGTTTTGCAGAAGGCACTAGGGCTCTGCATGCCCCCCGCGACTCACCCTAGCAGGTCCTGAGGGACCCCACAAGGCCCGTCAGAAGTCCCCCCTCCCCACTGACCTTGATCGCTGCTGTCTCGGCCTGGGAAGGCTTCAGTACTGGGAAGGAGGCTGCGATCTCAGGAAATCTCACGACATCTCGACCTTCTTCCCAGTACTGAAGCCTTCCCAGGCCGAGGCAACAGCGATTAAGGTGAGTAGGGAGGGGAAAGGGGGACTTGCGGGACCCTAACCCTCCCCTCCATCGCAGTCACCCATCCTCGCCACCGCTGCTCCACGCTGCTGGCAATGTTCACTTCGTT
Source organism: Anniella stebbinsi (assembly GCA_029215795.1). Classification (NCBI taxonomy): domain Eukaryota; kingdom Metazoa; phylum Chordata; class Lepidosauria; order Squamata; family Anniellidae; genus Anniella; species Anniella stebbinsi. The sequence goes on along the minus strand of JARDYH010000002.1, from coordinate 15,111,660 downwards.
CCTGGGAACAACACCTTGCCAGGCCGAGGCGAGCGCTGGCAGCGGAGGCAATGAGGATGGGTGACGGCGATGGAGGGGAGGAGTAAGGGGTGCTAAAATTAAGGTGTGTCTTAGAATCAACACAAAGCTTTTTCCCTGTTGGCAGCCCTGAAATTTAGGTGCGTCTTACAATCGATGGCGTCTTACATTCGGTGAAATATTAAAATGAATGATGATTATTCTTTCAGATGACACAACATAATTGTGTTCCTGTTACAGGATGTTTAATTTTTTTTATTTAATTATTTAATTATTGCATTTATATCCCACTGTTTTTCCTCTTGCAAAAAACCCAAGGCAGCTTACATGGTTCTCCTCTCCATTTTATCCTCACAAGAACCCTGTGAGGTAGGTTTGGCGGAGAGTCAGTGACTGGCTCAAAGTTATCCAGTGGGGACTACAATCCGGGTCTCCCGAGTCCCACTCCAACACTAACTGGTACACCACACTGACTCTCACTGGTATTACGGTGCACATTACTAGTATTATAGTGTTCATTACTGGCATTATGGTGTCCGTTACTGGTATTATGATGTGCATTACTCTGCAGACAGATTACTTACAAGGATTGCTGGGTTGGGAGTCCATTGGGATCATGAGCTTGGCCCGCGTCGCTCTGCGAGCTGCAAGGGAACGTTCCAACGTGGACATACTGCTTCCCACCTCTTCTGTATCAGGCGCTGGCAGAAAGCAACAGAGAGGCTAAATGAATGGGAAGTTCGATAAGCCAAGCTGATCCGCTTCACATCCCTCCATCTTCCCTCTCTCCCCAGCAAGTTCAATGCAAGACAAATGGATACATTTTGTGAAATCTCCCCTTTGAAAAACCTAGTCACTTGGCAGGCATCGCTTCCCTAATAACCCCACCGAATATTTTAAGGGCCATTTTGGAACTGAAGGAATTGCTTCCCATTTTCTCATTCTAATTTCATTCTATGAAATTGCATCGTGGCTTAATGGCCATGTTTCTTTGCAACTGCAACGCATAACGCGTTGCAGAAATGACACTTACCATCTTTCCAGAAATTTGTTTGTTGCCAGCCCGCCTTAAAGTTCATACAAAACTCCACTGCAAGAACGGACAAACTCCCCCGTGAGAATGATTTGCTCAAATCTGCATTCCACCTTCTGTATGATTGGCCATAGCGTTGAAAAAGCAGCATATATTCACCCATTAACTCAGGGCCATTTGCAATATAAATGGACCTTGAGAATTTCAGCAGTGTGTTTGGGAAAGGAAACAAGTCCCCCTGTCTGTTTAATGGTACCAGATTTCAATAGTTTAGCTGAGTTACAAGCATAAAAAGTTGTTTAATATGACCCCCAAATCAAGTTTTTTTGTTTTAGGAAGCTGGAGGTTTGGCAGAGTAGAACAAAACAAGAACATTTAGTTCCACATAAAGTGGAACCATAGTGATCTGGTTTGATATGATTTTACCATCGGCATCATTAGCTATATTAAAAGCTGATATAAAAAAAAAATCAGGTCAGATCTGAAGCTAGCAATCACTGGTTTTGCTTGAGGACCAATTCCTGAATAAAGTATGTTTACACTTGTTAGCTGTCTAAGAGGTTTTGTGCCACCTTTGAACAGTGTAAACATCATTTTCTTCCTCCTTGCTGATTTCAGATTTGCTTTTTGCTAATGTTTGCAGAAAAGATGAAGTATTTGGAATGTCTAAGGCCAGATTTAAAGGTGACACTGGGTTAAAGGTGTATGGATTCTTGTTAAATCCATTCCATCTGCGTTTCACAGATTGTCATTCGGCTCTTGTCCCATCGTCCGCTTACTGATGGAATCGGATTATTTTTAAGGTTGTACGAGAATGTCTTTCCATTTCCACTGAATTGCATTCGTGCTAATATTAATGCACATCAGAGGAAGTGTGAATTAGTACAAATCCACCTTAGTGCAAGATTGAATTAATGCAAGTACAAAATTGCACGAATTCCCCCCCAAAAGTAAAAAACTGGTCCGCCAGTCCACAGAATCTGTGGAACTCAGAAACAGGCCATCTGCTGTGGCATAGGAAGGCTAGATGCTTGGAAATCCAAACTCCTTTTAATGCTTTGCAGATTTCTCCAAAATCTCTGTGCTGGGTGGGCTAAAATTGCTTTGCATAATCCTAAACCACAAATGTCATGTATATATTGGGCCTTTAATCATGCCAGGGATCTGTGGCCTCAGCCAGTGTGGTCCTGGCACCCAAATGCTGGATGGCTGAGGGCCCAATGTCAATGTGACAATGGCTAAGTAGGATGCTGCACAGATCCCCAAGCTGAGCCTGCCCTGCATCCGCATTTATATCAGGACACGTGCATTTCTGTCAAAGGTCAACCTCAGGTCTGAACTGCACGAAGAACACATAGCCCTGATCAAAAGCATCAGAGTATAATACTCAAAGCTTTTGCTTATAGTTCCTCTCTGCTTTGCTTATTTATTATAACATTTATAAAACGTTCTGTCACTCAAAACCAGCTTTCTGCAACCCAATGCCCTCTGCATGTGTTGGACTACAATTCCCAGTCTCCCCAGCTAACTGGGGACACTGGGTTGCAGTCCAACACATCTTGAGGGTACCGTAAGAACATAAGAAGCTGCCTTATACTGAGTGAGACCATTGGTCCACCTAGCCCAGAACTGTGGCCGCTGGTAGACAGCAATGGCTCTCTAAGGTTTCGGGTAAGACCCTTTCCTAGCCCTACCTGGAGATGTCAGGGATTGAACCTGGCACCATCTGTTTGCAATGCAGGTGCTCTACAACTGAGCCAAGGCCCATCCTAGGTTGGGGAAGGCTGCTCCAGGCATTCACAGATGTAAGAATAATACAAAATCAATCTAGGAACAAAATCTGGCAGCAATATTAATGCCCCTTTTGACAGTCACATCTTACACCCATCACATGACCTAACACAATAGTCTTCCTGTCACAATATTATGACAGTATTGTGGCCGTTGCAGTATTATGGCTCTCTCAGCGTTAGCAGTGAGTTAACACTCCATCTGTGTGGCATTTCTTGTGAAAGATACGAACATGCCTTATAATGAGTCCTTTTAGCCCAGTATTTTAAACTCAGACTGGAAGGGGCTGTCAAAGTGCTCAGGCAGGAATCTTCTCCATTACCTTCTACCTACTCTTATTTGGCTGGACAATTCCAGGGATTGAACCTGGGACCTTCCGCAAGGAAAGCAAATGCTCTGCCACTGAATTTTGGTTCCTCCCTTATACAGTTTTTCTCCCCCATCCTGTGGGTGTTACATTCTTATTATACCACCTTTCTGTCAACGCACTCAACACAATTTACAATCCAAAATAATGGTTAAATATTCCTGAGCCACCATTGCCAGCCTTCTATTCCTACCTAGATAAATGTTGCTAGCTGTATTGGAAACTGGAATTGGAACCGTTGCTAGCTGTATTGGAACATTGGAAATTCCCTCTTCATCACAACAGTTAAAGCTGCAGGAGCCCTGCCTAGCACAACCAGATACAAAAGAGGGCAGGGCTCCTGCAGCTTTAACTGTTGTGATGAAGAGGGAATTTCACCAGGTGCTGTATACATACACATGACACCTGCTGGAATCCCCTTTTCTATACAACTGTTAAAGATACAGGAGCCCTGTCCTCCTTTTCATAGGGTCATCCTATGTTTAGTCTACTTGGAGGCTGTGTGAAAACACTTCTGATGGCAGTGCTCTATGTGGCACATGATGCCATGTCTTATGCCATGAATTAATCCTAATGAGCACTGAATGTGTCACTGGCATGAATGGGAACGTGTTCCAAACCATCAGGCTAACTCATGTGGCACTGTTACACACCACCATAAGGAACAACATCACAGGGAAATGTATCCCCCCCCCATAACATCTACATGGAATATGTAACATTAGAAATGGCCCTTAGGTTCTGCTTTTCATGTGATGACTGTAGCACCCGTAATGGCTTCAATATGTGAAAGAGCCATTACAGATCCAACACCGCAGGTAGAAGTTTCGTATTGGCTCACACACGTTTTCCAGTGGAGTCCATTCACACATTAATCTGCAAGTCATCAAGTGTCGAGTAATCAAGAGCTGAGTGTGTAGAAACACGTGTGCACAGGATGCGTAGCGATATTACCAGACTGTGAGGCACTCTTGCTGCCCATTTGGGTTTCAGATTGGCTGTGGCTGCCTGGGGTGATGTCTTGGCAGCTTTGCATCGGCGAGTCTCTTCCTGATGGATCAGAACCCGGCGGCTTTTCAATATTCTTCATTTCCATCTCTTCATGGTGTATCCAAAGATCTGGGGGTCTCAGGTCTTTCTGGCTGCCCTTCCTCTTCCCAGCACTGTGAGTAGCACGTTTTCTGTTGGGAAAGAGGGATAAAGTAAACTCAACCCCCTCCCTTGTGGTTCTTACATTCCATGTAATTTTCTGTCCAGTTCTCAGTGGGTGACCATATGAAAAAGAGGACAGGGCTCCTGTATCTTTCACGGTTGTATTGAAAGGGGAATTTCAGCAGGTATCATTTGTATGCATGCAGTACCTGGTGGAATGCCCTTTTCATCACAACAGTTAAAGCTGCAGGAGCCCTGCCCTGTTTTATACCAGGTCATGAGAGCAGGGCTCCTGAAGCTTTTAACTGTTGTGATGAAGAGGGAATTTCACCAGGTGCTGCATGCATACAAATGGCACCTGCTGAAATGTCCTTTTCAATACAACTGTGAAAGATACAGGAGCCCTGTCCTCCTTTCCATATGGTCCTCCTATAAAAACAAAGAAGCACAATTGTTAAGATTTAGCTCCTTCACATGATCAGGGTTTCATTCCCTATGAATGCAGCTGATCAGGCTCTCCGTTGTCTTGGGGAAGCACTCTACCAGTGCATTCACAATCTGTTCCCATTTTTAAAGATGTCGGAGGCATCCAGTTTGGGGGGTGGAGCTTGACAAGCTTTTGTCAGCTTGCCCCCCCCCCCCCTTGGATTTGGTTCTGTCTTCTGCCAACTGGGATGACTGGGTGTGCAATGAGTTGAGCCAGCTGGTGGCAGTTCTGTAAATTATTTTGTGTGTGTGTAAAAAAATGTGTGATAATTTGTGCAAATTTTAGTTGCAAAGTTCACAAATTTATATAGTTTGCATAAAGTACAGGCATAATTTGCACAAATTACAGCTGAAATTTGTGCAAATTACAAATGCAATTTGTGGAAATGGTGCCAATGGGGAACTTTTGGGGATCCTTTGGAAATGGCGATTTTAGGAGGGGAAAACCCCCAACCTGATTAAGTTCCTAGTTTCCAGATAAAGCCCATGCAAGCTGAGCCAATGGGCTCCCAAAGAACCAGATTTCCCCAGAATGGCCATCCCTGCACATTTTCAGCTTTGGTGGTATACATATTATGTTCACCACACAAAGTTGACTTGAAGTTGGAACCCTGCGATTCCTCTTCCATGCTGTTGCTGCCATGTGAGACATGGCCATTGTATGGATGCCCTTTCGCACCGACAGACGTACCAGAGCTTGTTCCCCGTGGTGTGATCCCAATCCACTGGGGAATTTGTGTGAATATCCTCAATTATTTGGGCAGTTGATCATTTAGGTCCTTCCCACTTATACACACCCTTCCCACAGGGTGCCATTTTGGTGGGAAAGACATATGTGGTCAGTCTTGCCCTGGTGGTTGAGATACTTGCAGGCACTCTTCCTAGTGGCTCAAATCACTGCTGGGCATACATACATGGGACATGCTTCTCCTAGATCAGGTGGAGACTTTCCATGCTAACCATAGCCACTGGCAAGTATGCGTGGTACTAGTATGGAAACTGCTTCTGAGTTTCCTATAGGTATCTGACTGAGCCATGTGGGAAACAGGATGCTGAACTAGATAGACCTTTGGCCAGATCCAATGGGGTTCTTCTTTTGTTTCTATGTACTCCCATACCATTGTCATTTTGTATATTATAAAAGCGACATGGAGAAGATGTCAGAGGGGCAATGTTCCAAGCTGGTATTCAGCCATTAGTGTTACAATGATAGATCCCTGATCTGTTGATCATCCTGTCTTTTACTAGAGATCAGCTATGTGTGGTTGGTCGCATCTGCCTTTTAAGCTGTTATGCATTTGGAGACAAATGAAGATGACACATTTAAGCCCTGGCGTATGGAACCAGGTGCTAGCTTTCTAATTATGAGCACAAGGGGAGTCCCAGCTGACAAAGCGTCTCAGCCCCAATGACAATGTATTTAGATAAACATTTAAGCTGCTGGGTGAGTGATGCATCTGTGTGAATTTATCAACAGGTGAGAAGGCCAAGATTGTCATCCTTTCCTTATTTTTTTGATCATGCACATTAAGCTAAACAGCGGAGCAGGATTCAGGACAGAGAAAAGGAAGTACAACTTCACATAGTGCATTGTTAAACTATGGAATTCGCCACTACGAGATGTAGTGATGTCACCAAGTTGGAATGCTTTAAAAGGAGATGAGATAAATTCATGGAGGATCAGGCTATCAATGGCTACTAGCCCTGATGGCTATATGATATCTCCACTATCAGAGGCAGTGTGCTTCTTGATACCAGTTCCTTGGGAACATGAGCAGATGGTGCAATTGCACTCATGTCCTTCTTGTGGGTTTCCTATAGATATCTAGCTGGGCCCTGTGAGAAACAGGATGCTGAACTACATAGACCTTTGGCTGCATCCAACAGCGCTCTTCTTATGTTTCTATGTACTCGCATTTCAGCTGCTTTATTCAGTTGTATAAAGTGCCACTAGTTCTAGCTGCAGCTGAGGCTACTTGCCAATTCCTCCCAGATAGACATAAGGCCCCATGCTGACAGCACATGTTGGGAATGGACAAACTCCAATGAGAGGAAATGTCAATAGTGGCTTAAGGTAGTACAAGCCCACAGCTTAACGGAGTGGCTCGTTTCTTAACCAGCTGATGCACCCCTGTTAAAAAGATCCCTCCAGAAACATAGAGAATTGTGCAAAGTTCCACATTAGAAATGTATGCTTTCTGATTCCACCATCATCCATCAGTAACATCAAGCCCTTAATTAGTAGAAGCAGCTTCTGCTTTTACACTTTCAACTGAGTTAGACAGCATATGATATATTTATCTTAAATATAGATTAACATGTGTTTTGTTTTAACCCATGGAAGCATTCAGTGTAAAATCCCACCCCACATTTATTACTTTATGAATATTTATTATAATATGCTCTCTTTTTATATGACTTAGGATGTGAACACAATCAACCTATCTTTTCACAATTTTTTAAAAGGGTGTCATGTTTGCTTTTTATAAAAGAAAAATCACTAGCACTTAAAGGCTCAATCCTGTGCATGTTTAGACAGAAAAAACAGTCTCACAACTCCCAGCATTCCCCAGCCAGCATGAGAATGCTGGGAGTTGTAGGACTTTTAGGATTGCATCTTAATAGAACAGATTCTGTTATATTCCATACAATAGGGAATCCATTGGGTGGAGAACTAGGCTGATGTTATGACTTCATGAGTGGTGCAAGAATGTCAGGGGTCAACTAGGTGAGAATCAATTATTTAGATTGGTGTTACATAATCAAATTGTCAAGTGAGAAACCCCATGCTAAAGTTGTGCATCCCATCATGGGGCAATAAGGAACCTCATCTTTTGAAGGCATCAGGTTACTGAAAAAACTGTAAGAGAAACAAATACGTCTTCTCTTTTATCCAGAGTTGTTTCAATCCCCTCAATAGCCTCATAATGTGGGATATTTGTATAAAGTGAGATCACAGCCATTGTTACTAACTGGGGGCTTGTCTATACACTCTATATATCCTCTTGTGGCTGCATAGTTGCGCCCCATCGTTTATATGATGCGGCCTCCAACTTGCAGCCACGTCGTGTTATTCCCTGTGAAACTGTGCTTTTTTGATGTGTTGTTTTACATTGCTCCGATGTCACTACAGCTGTTTGTTGTCTGTCAGTGGTGGATTAAGAGAGTGGGTATATTTAGGGGTGGATGCCAGTGCAGCGCAGGTGCAGGAATGCAGGGTGGGGTTGGGGGTAGGGGCGGGCTTGGCAAGCCTAGTAATGGCCACCATGGCAATTTTAAAGTCTGAGCAGCGAAAGTTAAGGGCATGTATGATGAATATCACATAAATTCAATGAACTGTAGCAGCACGTTTACACTGCTACATGCTTCCAAAGTTGCGCAGAGTCACCAGAAAACAAAATGAGAAAAAAGTGTTGCAGTTTTCTGTCCCTCAATATTTGCTGCCCATTCCTGCCATCTACAATGGCCGCTGCGGTTTTTCCTGTCTGGACTGCACGTGCTCACTCCTGCCATATAACCCTGCCACAGCAATGCTGTGGGGTTTGAAGGGAATGGGTAAGCCAAGCGGCGTTGTATAGACAGCCTCAATACCCCTTATAAATCCACAGATACATTTTATTCAGCCCTCATTCCATAGGACAAAGCGCCAAGCTCCATCCAAAACACCAAAGCTCCTTTTTATAATTTTGTGTTTTGATTCATTTTTCAAATAATGTCTTTTCACCTAGCTGTGCTATGCCACAGAAGTGTTATAAATAATGAGTGTGTCTTTTCACACATGTCCCCAATCCCGGCACAGCAACTTTAAGGTTATATAAGACTTTAAAAAGAGAAAATGTAACATTCAGTACACTGTTTATTTCTTCACATTACCAACAGTATCACTGATAATAGACAGTGACAGAAATGTGAGACAAGACTACGGAAAGAAAGGTCATTAATAAAAATAAATGAAAATGAATGAGTCATCCTGGAATATGTTCTCCTTGTATAAACATCAGTTTGGGGTCCTGTTCTCAATTACTGTCAAGCTCCCGGAACAGCACCTTGCTGCAAACTTAACTGTAATGTGCTCTGACAAGCTACTGCAATATAAATGTCAGGGCAAACTGGATCTGTTCTGAAGTGAGTCAGAATGCCAAATCCACTTATTTGAATGCTGGTGGCATCATGGCAGAATGTTTGGGTGGATTCTTGGGAAGCTATTGCTGGCTAGCAGATTTGGCAGATTCTAAGCCGTGATGAATAAATGGATGAACTCAGTTTCTAAGGCAGCCTCATGTATGCACTTGAGCTGTTAAATCTGGGCCAGATCAAGGCACCCCAGAGCAGACCTTTATCCTGTGATACTACAATATATGGGGGCATCTTGGTTTTGAAAAAATAAAATGTCATAAAAGGAGACATGATAAAGGTTTACAAAGTTATGTAACATGCAAAGATATTTTCTCCCTTCCCCTCAAAACACTAGAAGAGGTTCATCCAATGATAATGATTGCCAACAGTTTCAGTACAAGGTCTGCAGGGGGGGGGGAGGACTTCTAAATAGAACATACAATCTTTCTTCTGGCATTCAGTCTCTCATGTCATTAGAACTACATGATGGGAAAAGTGGGGGCTTTCCCTTGCATTCCTACCACCTGGCCCTGTGTCCATCATGCATTGGAGGAAAAGGTTTGAAGCAGGATCCTTCGTACTCTCTACATGTAAGCTCCCCATGTGATTTAGAACTCTTCACCAGCAGGGTTCTAAATCACATGGGAAGCCTGTGCACCTGTAGAAGGCTTCTTGCTTCAAACCTTCTCCTCTAACTCATTGATGGCATCAAGGCAAGGCAATAGGGATGTGATGGAGGGGTGGAGGGTCCCCGGGAAAGAAGCACGGCCCTATTCTTCTCATCAAACAATTCTAATCATGTGAGGGACTGAATGGCCAAGAAGGGTTATGGAATTATTTACCAGATGTTTTAGGGGCAATCACTAGCTTGCATAGTTTTCTGCCTTTCTTTTTTATATGATCAGAGAAATTCATGGCGAAGAAACTATGCTGATTACGTACAACAGCTAAAAAAGGAGCCTTTATTATCTTTGTCATTTTAATTGTCAGACGATGGGGAGAAACAACAGGGGTTAGCCATTACCATCATGGTTTATTTGTGTGCTTTCCAATGGCTTCTGACAGGCTGTTTTGTGTGGATGAAATACGGAAGTGGTTATATCTCTTTTTATCCAGCAAAGCCATTCATATGATGAAGTGTGTTTGTATGTGTGTGTGTGTGTGTGTGTGTTTCAGGGTCAGACATACATTTAATACACTGTTTCCCCTGCAGAATATACATTTGCCAAGATGTGTTTAGGTTGCATTGTTGTTTCTCTGTTCAGCACCATGGACAGCGACATTGAAGTATCACTATCAGTCTTATTCACTCTAGCGGTGCAAGGGATGTGATGGGGTGTGTGGGTGGACTGTTTTTACATTTGGGTACAAAAAGCAGAGTATAAAACATAGAGGCTTCCTATCAGCCCAGGATGGAGCACACACATTGAAATTGTTCCTCTTCTTGACAAAATCCAAGATGCAATGACAAAGAAAAGATTTCTTAGTTCTGCTTCCATGCCATCCAACTGCAGTGTTCGCACAAGGAAGTTCTGTGTAGCAAGGTGTCTTTTTTCCTCTTCATTTTTTTTAAAAAAAGTTTTGGGATCTCTCTCATTATGATTTAGTGGGAAAGCACCAGTGAACACAAGGAACTGCCATGTGAATGCATTCCAAGGGCCAAGTCAGACGTTATTGTAAAGATATAACAAACAGCTATGTCTTTCACTTTTTGTTTTACTCTAGTGTAAGCACAGGGCCTCCTATCCAGATCACGAAGCAAGAGTGGGATAGGTTGTTTTTTTAAGAAAGACTTTCTCCTCCATTGCAGTCCTAATCCAGATCTCCCCACTTTCCTGCACTTTTCATTTGTAGTATCAAATGGTGATTTATGAAAGCAATACTTCACTATTTGGGACTAAATATTGAAGGTGACATACTCTACCCAATTGGTATCAGGTTCACAATGAATGGGGGGGGGAGTCTAAAGCCTCCATACCCCCATACAAGTATCCCAATTCAGACTGGGTCCCCTGTGTTTACACTAGAACAAAAAAAATCTATCTGCTTGCTACATCTTTAAAGTAATATCTGCTTTAGCCCTAAGCTTTCCCTGCAGCTGAGAAAGCAACCCTTCAAAGGGTGCGTCACGCATAGTGACAGGCATCCTGCACCAGCAAAGCCCCCTGCTTCTGAAGCGCTGAGAGCTTCAGGAAATTGAAAAGCGCAAAGAGGTGAGATTTTGCAAAGCCAATCAGGGAAGGAAACAAGCTGCATTTCCACTAAGCAGGCTGATCCACGCAAGGAAGGGCACCTGATGGAAGGGGCAAGAAACGTAACTGGTAAAAAAAAAAGGTACGGCCCCCATACCATCCACAAAAGCATCTAAAACAGTTGCATAAAATCACAGTTTCTGACGGCCGGAATCCTTTGGCTGGGCTTGTGGTTGTTTTCTAAGAAAAGAGCACCTTGGAGCTCAGCTCTGCCTACAATCAAGGGTTCCAGGCAGCCATGTCTGGTGGGGTCTATATGCCAATCAGCGTGGTTGCAGTTGGCAGTGGATGCAACCTCCCCAAAGCACACTCGCATAGTCTCTCCCCTCCCCATTCAGATACACCCACACACTTGTATACACCCCTCACAAACAGCCACACTCACAAAATCACACATTCTTCTTACACTCAACCTTCCCACAAAGTCACGCTCTCCCTCTCATAGGAAGGACAGTCATGTGGGGAAGGGAGGCTGAATCTCCCCTTCCCATTAGGGAAAACCACGTGCCCTCCTTTACAGAGGACAGTCCTTTATCTGAAAGGCTGTCCAGGCTAAGGCCGGATTAAAAATGAAGAACAATCAGAAGGGAGAGCTGGGCTTTGGAAATGCCCATCACGAGCAGCTGGACAGCAGACTGAGCAATGCATACAGGTCACCTGGCCACAGTGTGCCACACTATGGCAAGATGTACGGAATTTCTATTTAAACTATAATAAGTATTTCTAAAGTTGCATCCGCTCACATAGATTAGCATATGTATTTTTTTTGTCCCCCTTTTGTTGTCTGTGTTCGTGATGGGTGTCCTCTTTTGGGGTGATTCCTAAGTGGCCACCCTACTTCCCATGTGTTGTCCTCTCTATCACAATCACACTCTCCCTAGCATGCCAAAGAATTATTTGCCAGCTTGATTTCTTAACGGAAGGCAGTGTGCATGGATGACCCTCCCTGCATGCTATACTCCTATCAGAATTGCACCGTCCAGCCCACCATACTGCTGCTTGGCAGGTTGTGCGGAACAGGATTTCTGTTCCCATAGAATATGATAAGAACATAAAAAGAGCCATGCTAGATCAGACCAAGGGTCTATCTAGTCAAGCACTCTGTTCCCACAGTGGCCAACCAGCTGTCGACCAGGAACTCCCAAGCAGGACACGGAACAACAGCACCCTCCTGCCCATGTTCCCCAGCAACTGGTATATATAGGCTAACCACCTCTGCTCCTGGAGGTAGCATATAGCCATTAGAATTAGTAACCACTGATAACCTTTTCCTTCATCAGGGCTTTCACCTGATGCTTGTTTAACTAAAAATGCCAGTTACTGAACCTGGGGCCTTCTCCATGCAAAGCATACACTTTACCACTGAGCTATACACCCTCCATAAGACATTTGTATCTGAAATAGGGATCTCAGCTCAGAATCCTCTTTTCCTCCCATGTCCAACACTTCAGCTGGACAAGACTGCCTCTCACCATCAGCTGGAATTGCTGAGGCATTGCTCTCTGTATCTCACACATTATCTACTTAGCAGGATCATAAGGAGAACCATGCTGTATCAGACCAAGGGCCCATCTAGTTCAGCATTCTGTTCACACAGGGGACACCCAGATGTTGACCAGGGACCCACAAGCACAGGATGAGAACAACAGTGCCCTCCCCCACACATTCCCCTGCAACTGGTGTACCTAAGTCTTCTCCCATCATAAGTATGTTCCCCCAGCCCATCCAACAACTGAGTGGTGGGCCTACTGTGGGGGTGTTTGGTAAGGGCTTGGATATCAGTGGCAGGCTCAAATGAAGGCTTCTGGGGGCCACATGCAGCCTGCAGGTCATAGTTGGCCACATGTAGTCTCCAAGCTGAAAATCCTAGCCCTTAATCTGAGATGTTCAGAGGCAGGCTGAAGCTTCTCTCTTTTTTTCCTTTTACAGCTTCACATGCAACCAATCATCCCATGAACATTTGCTTAGATGGGATGGACGACAGATAATAAATTGAATCTGAATCCTGACAAGGCATTGGATGTCTATAAGCCAAGGACAAGTTATTTGGACTTTGCCCAGCTCCAAACCCCTGAAGGTGCAGGAACGGAGCAGTCTGCGCAAGAGCCTTCTCAGGGATGGCACCAACTCTCTGGACCAGCCTACCAAGGGAACCGTGAGCCCTTAATAGAACTCAAAATAATAATGCAATAAATAAAGATGTATATTCCATTTTTAGTGAGTTGATTGCTGTCTTAAGTTGATTTTGTTTTCTCTCTCTGTTTTTGGTTCCAATCTTTGTTTAGGTTGCTACTTCCTTCTCTTCCCTGAATTAGTTACATCAGGACATCCTCCAGAATGAAGTTCAACCCAGCACGTGTAGAATCCAACCATCACCAATCTTCCCTGCACATTTAGAAATGTTTTCTGTCCATATGTGGATTTCTTTGGAGCCCAACCAGTGTTTTGCATCATATAATTCAACTGGTGTATTTTTTTTCTAATCATACAGGTGTGCTTTGGTACTGTACTGTACTGGTCCCCTTATGCTCCGAGGTGTGGCAAATAACATGTGAAATGAGAGATTGTCAGTTATTAGCTGATGCTTTCAACAGCTAGCTCAGAGCCCTGTAGAAGCACAGATTTTTGCCTCTCCAATTTGAACCAATAATTGCAATGTTTCAACCTTTCAGGAGGCAGGGATCGTACTTACACACAACTATAAACAGATACAAAGGCAACCCAAGGAGGGCCCTTTCAATTTGTCTCATTTGCCCTGGCAGCATATAACCACTAAAGTCTTGTGTTGTGAAATCACCTCTCCCCCTGTTTTACATGGCTCTCTAAAGGGTCCTCAGCTAATATGAATGTATTAGTAAGAAAAGAACATATTGCATTTGAAAACAAGAAATAATTTCAGGTTTATGTGTCTTCTTACTTACACGCTCTCATAAAAGGGCCTGCAGGAAAACTGAGGCTTTCCCCCAACACACGGAAACTTAGCACTAAACAGCCGAGATTTGAAACTGTAATGCTGCAGCTAATGAGCGTTCGAGACATAACGTGAAGCTAAAAGCAGAAATATATCCCAAGGGGTAATGGCTGACATCCTAATAGATGCTACATGATGGCTAACACATTCTCTGAGTACCTGAATGTTATTTCCTCATTTTTAACAACTCATCTTCAGAGCCTCCTCCAAACCCAGAAATGCTTGTCACGATCAGTTATAATGGGGCTGGAAGGCATTCTTAACATATGCTAAGTTTCCTTGCCTTTACTAGTGAGGCTATCCTTTGTTCAAACTAGCTGTCTAATACAATAGTCACAGATTGATGGCTTTTCATGGGGTGGGGAAAGAGCACTCTCCCTATGATCTCCGATGGATTTTTGTGTTCCTTCTGGTCCTGGGAGTGATTTTACATTATACTCAGAATCTCTTTAAACCAATTGCTTGATTCTTCTTTGTAGACAATGATCTCATTTTCTGATCCTCTGCTACAGTACCACACCTGAAACTTCTCTCTTGCTCTGTTGTCCTGCTCTGAGTATCATGTGATAAGTTTTATCCTCAACAGAGTTTATTAGAGTTGCTTCACACTATACTTGGCTTCCAACTAATTGGCTGTATGCTGCATTAAAAAAGCCACTTTCCATTTATTCTCCTTTTCATTTTTCTCTCATTTGTGGGGCATCTGGAGGTCATGATGCTGGGTGGGAGGCAGCCTTGAGAGAAGACAGGGTGAGGAGTTGGATGCACAGGTCCCAGAGACTGGGGCTTCAGGGAAATCCAACAGCCAGGAGAGACATAAGAGCGAGGGAGATAAGAGCGAAGGATGAGAGAATACATCTTGGGGGATGGAGCTTATGAAGCTGGACTTTGGGTCATTTCCCATGACTGGCCCAACTCAAACTGCATCGAGTCAGGCCAGTTCATGGATTTTCTGTTGCTCTTTAAAAAATAAATTTAAAAAATGCATAAATGGAAATTTGCACAAATTGAGGCTGCATTTTATGTAATTCATGCAAATCCCAACCCCAATCAGCATAACTTTCATGAGTTGCACAAATTGCGGCTGCTCTGTGTGTAATTTGCACAAATTGCTGGTTCAATTTGCATAATTTGTGCCAATTGTGGCCGTAATTTGCATTAAAATGCAGATATCATTTGTACAAATTTTAATTACAGCATTTTAAAAAAATCAGAAAAGTCCCTGGATTTCAAGGAAACCTGCTGCTTGGTTCACAAATGCGGGCTGAGTCATGGGTGCTGCAGGAATCCGGTGAGCCCCCAAAGGGCCGGAATTCCAGGTATGGACATCCCTAATAACAGGTGAGACTAGAGCTTGACAAGGTCCTCCAAGTTCTACTTTAAAGCTCAGTCTGCCTCATTCCCAAATGTGATCTTTATCTTGTTCATACAGGTGAGGTACACAATCATTTGAATTTGTCTTGTTTTAAAAGTGCACACCTAAATAGATACTTCCCCCCAATTGAATCAAGCCTGGAAATACATATTTTCATTCCAAAGTGCATAGGTGTGCATTTTTCAAATGAACACATTTTGCAAATGTGATTATAAGCTCTGGAATATGCAAGCTTTGCCCCCCAAAATGCATATGTTTTGGGTGTAAATGGGACACGTTCTAGTAAAAAACATGAATCAAAACCAAATTGCACAGATTAAGACAGCTGATTTTTATCATCATGAAAGAGCATCAAATTGTTAGTTATTAATTTATTATTATTGCATTTGTACTCCCAAGGAGAGGTGCTTGTGGGATTTTCTGCCTTGGGGGCCTTGAGTACAATGCACCTTGACTTATGGGATGGGGGTCACCATTTGTTGTTCTGCCTCAGGCAGCAAAATGTCTTGGGATGGCCTTGACAGAAGCTTTATATAGTCCAACTAGGTTATGGGAAACTAATGCATTGTCTGGGTGGGTGGAACCATCCTAAGACAGGATAGACCATCATAGCCCTGGGAAGCTTTCATCTGCAACCTTGAGTTCCCCAAATTCCCCCTCACTTCAAGGAGAAGTAAAACACCAATCAGAGGGCCCTTGCTTCTAGGTCCAGCAGCTGCTGACTCTAGGATATCAGTTGTTTCAGCTCTTACTTTAAAAAAGAGAAATAAGTCTATCCAATTCTTGCTGATGTTTCCTCCATGAGTTGCCCTTTGCTCATTTATCTTCTGCATAGCAACCTCATTAAAGATCTACCAATTCCTGTCCTGAAGCAATCCTTCTGAGGCAAATAAGCAGCAAACTATCAGTTACTGAGGATATTATTGTATTATTAACTCCACTGGAAGACATCATTTGTGTTTCTGCCTGACTCACAAAAATGTGTTGGGCTGTTTCCTCCCCTTAATGCCACCAAAGCTCTGCTTTGTGTTCAATATTAAATTCTGTGAAAAAAGAGCAGCAAGATGGTGCATAATATCTCGAGTCCTTGGCATACTCTGCCATCTAACAGAACCTACTTCAGGATGGAAAACCAGGCTTGTCTGGACTCAGTCTTGCTCCAGGGCATTATGGAATGGTTAATGGACACAGATGCATTGAAATTACTTACTTCCTCTGCTGTGCTGATGAACGCCTTGTGCAAATCACTGCCACCACCACCACCACCACCACAGTAACAACCCCAACGGTGACAACGATGATGACGAGAAGGTTGCTGTTCTTCTGGGGTGTTACACTTCCATGTGGAGGATGCATCTGTCCAATGGGGGGCTCTGAAAGAACATAAATGGTGACGAAAGGCTGTGAATGGCTATTGCAAACAACACTGCAAACATAAAATATGTTAAGGGTTCTCCAAATATGAAATACGTTATGGGACTGTGAGTCTTTGGTAGATGAGTTGTGAAGTCTTCTTTGAGCCCTTGAAGTGACTAAGGGTATTATCTTACCCATGTTTAGACAGAAAAAGACTCACAACACCCAGGATTCCCCAGTGAGCCATGCAGGCTGGAGAATGTCAGGAGTTGTGAGACTTTTTTCTGTCTACACATGCATAGGATTGAGCCCTAAAAGGCTAGCCCAGGACCAGATCCACTTCACTGCCAACAGTCATGCATGCAGATTATCTTAGATGGAACAGTGATGTGTTGTGACAGTGGTGTGAAGGGCTAGGCCATGTGGCCCCATGACCCCCTCCAAGCACTTATGCAATACATGGAAGTGGTTGCATACAGCCCTCACTGTACGTGGACATCACTTGAAGCAGAGGTATTATGTAGAGTGAGAGTCGGCAGTTTTCTAAAGACTGCTATCAAGGTGAGAACTCCTATCAAGAATATTTTTCCCCATAAGTCAATACAATGTTTTATGCTTTAGGAATGCATCTGTGACATGAGCAATGAAAGGTCATGGTTTATGAGAAAAATATCCTACTTACTTGATGTGCAGGAAGTCACAAATTTACTCCCCTTATCATATTTTTTTTTAAAGCTAACTATAAAAACAGATACAATTCAAGGCCTGCCAAGGGCATATGTATTCCTCTCTAAAGAACAGGCCTGGATGCAGAATGGTGTCATAAAACATGGTGTATTTATGCTTTGACACATCTCAGCGATACAGCGAACAAGAACAACAAGTTACTCTGGGATTGCATTGCTGAAGGGAGGTGTCTTCTGGCCTTTGCCACTTACCAGGTGTCAGAGACCAAGGGCCAGTGGGGGGAAGTACCCCCTGCCTCCCAGGAAGTCCAATATGGGGGTAGAGCAACTTGGCCCCATCCATTGGCCAGTGAAGGAGCAGCTGCTCCAATATTTGCTGTCTTCCTCCCCCACTTTTAAAATCATGTCTGTTAGGTTCTGAGCTTGCAGACAGGGGATGAATGATCTTTTAATGCTTGTACAACACTTAGAAAATATTAGGTTCTTTAGGAAATAATAATAATAATAATAATAATAATAATAATAATAATAACAACAACACAGCAAGCAAGAACATACCAACACAATTTCAAGTGAAGTGCCCACCATTTATGTCACACTAACAAATGTTACTGAGGACTTGATGGGCACTCATCAGATTATTACCACTGTCTCCTTGGAAAGATGGATTTCTATTTTTCGGCCCGGTAGTGTTTATGGCATAATGAAGTGACTGTCTGTTGGCTCATTTGAGTGCCTGCTTTAATACTCAGCTCACAATCTGGCACAAATTATGTTAAATTAATGTATTGGTATAGCACCCTTGATTCAAAATTGTGATTGCTCTCCTCTCAGCAATCATTGACGTATACCAAGCTTGGTCTGACGAGCTTTCTCTGTTTAAGTCAATGAAACCACAGCAAGGGATTCTGCACAAAATTGCAAACTTTTGTGCACTGATGTGAACATATTCATGCATTGGCGTTTTCAGGGTCAATAGTTGAACCCAGTCTAGGAACAACAATCAGCTTTAAAAGGTAGGCTAGAGAATGTGTAGGGATGTCACAGGTGCCGCAGGTGTCTGACTGGGTCAAAGTGCCCCGTGGCCTCATGAGCGCCCAGTAGCCATCTGCTCTGGTCTGGAGTCTCCATCGATGTGCACAATGGAGGCTCCGGAAATTGCGTATTTCTTCCCTTACGTAAATTGCAGTTGCAGAGGCCCCATTTACGCAAGATTAAAGGCATGAACACACAACAATGGGGGCTCTGTGCGAGGGCAGATAGGCTCACGGCCTCATTAGGAACTCACTAAGTGGCAGTGGCTTGGCAGGCATCTGACGGAGCCAGATGTGGATGAGTCTGTCCATCCCTAAGAATGTGTCATTCTATGTTCTGCCCTTAAAGATGATATGGGTTAAGATGCATCCCTTAAAATAGACAACTATATAAAAGGCAGGAGCCACGCCAAGCAGGGTATAGCAGTATATGGCATGTGTCAATGGGCCCCAACAGTTGTCAGTGCACTTCAATACCGCTCTAAAGCAGTAGTGTGGCTCCTGCCTTTTATATACCACTTTCATACCACTATATCCTGCTTGGTGTAGATCTGGCCATCCTAGAAACAGAAGAAAAGGGATACAAATGGAACACAGACAGCCACCTGCCTAACTGGCAATTTTTCTAAGCTCTTTGTGGTATCCTTTGTGCTTCTGCTAAGCGTTCATTCTCTGAAGATCTTCCATAATTTCTGTTACTGAATTCATCAGATTGCTTTTAAAAGAGAAGGTGCTGATAGCAGAGGCACTGGGCTGACCTGTGAAGAACATTTCCATAATCCCATTGGCCACAAAGTACTTTAGCCCCAATAAAATAATTTAAAAAGCAACACCAACCGGAATATATTCTCATTGTGAAGCAAATTTACAAAGGCTAGACCTTTGGAAATTGCAGCTACAGCTACAGCAATGGGGCATTTGGTTATACTTTTCTATTTTCACTCCACACCAATGTTATTTCTTATTTAACTATGTGCTTATTTATTTGTAACATTTCCATACCGCTGATTAGAATAGAATCTCTCAACAGTTCACAACACTAGAGTACAATATTAAAACACAACATTAAAACATACCATAAAAACACAGTATTATAACATCTCTAAGAACAATAAAAGAGCAGTAAAATGGGACAGCAGAATGTAGTGGCATAGTTAATTTATTTAACTTGTCTAAGAGAGCAATCCTATGGGTTAGGCACTCCAAGAATAGGGGACTCTGATCCACCCTTCCTATGTCCTGCCAGGCTCTTGCTGGCAGGAGAGGAGGAACAATTGAGGGTTATTTTTGCTTCTCCCTTCTCCTTTGAAGCGTTTTGCATTCGAAGGGCCTCTGACTAGGGGTGTGCATGCCAAAAAATATCATCTTTTATCGTTATCATCATTTCAGACCAAAAAAAATATCATCTTCATTCATATTGTAGGTGATTCGTATCGTCTTCACGATAATTATCGTTTAAAAACGATATTTTTGGCAGAAAGAAAAAAATGCCTATAACTTCTGTATTTTAAAAGTTAGAGACTTGAAACTTGGTCACAGTGCTTATGGGGTATGCCTAAGTATGTGTATGAAATTTGAGATCGATCCCTCGATTTTATATGATTTTTTTAAAGATCGTTTCCATTCTGACAGATCAGAATGACAGCTCACCCCGTGCATTTATTCAGACCTGTCAGAACGGAAACGATCTTTAAAAAATCCATATAAAATTGAGAGTTGGAGGGATCGATCTCAAATTTCATACATATACTTAGGCATACCCCATAAGCACTGTGACCAAGTTTCAAGCCTCTAACTTTTAAAATACAGAAGTTATAGGCATTTTATATGGCAGTTCAATAAAATGATAAAATCGCCCGAAAATTATCGTCTCCGATTATTATTGTAGGTTTTTCTATCGTATCGTCATCGTAACTTTTAGGCACGATAGAGAGCATATCATATCGTTATCAGGAATTCTAACAATACGATATACATCCCTACCTCTGACCCTGTCTATCATGCTCTCTCAGCAAGGGACAGAGATTGAGAGACCGATGGATCCAGCAGATCCTTCCTTTCCTGCTGACCTCCCTGAAGGCTCCCTTTTTTCTCTCTTGCTGAGGTTGGACTCCCAAACTCATGAGGGGGAGTCACTGTGAAGCATTCTGCAGCAACTTGGGGGGGCTTGGGTTGTGGGTGGGACCTTCATGTCTGGTCTCTGAGGGGGACTTCTGCTGCATCTTTTGGCTCCATAGACATAGATGATCTCCCTGATGAGGCCCGCCTGGCACCAACACTGTTATCTTTTTGGTGCCAGGTCAAAACTTTTCTTTTCTCCCAGGCATTTTAACAGCTTAAGTTGAAGTTTTAACTGGTTTTGTGGCCAGGCTTAAAAAGTTTAAAATGTTTTAAATATCAGCTGTTTTATGTTGTATGTTTTAAAATTTTGTATATACTGACTTTTTAATGTTCAATCTTTTAATTTTTGTAAACCGCCCAGAGAGCTTCGGCTGTGGGGCAGTATATAAATGTAAATAATAATAATAATAATAATAATAATAATAATAATAATAATAATATCCTAAGCCAGCATAGCCAATGGTGAAGAATGATGGGAGTTGTAGTCTAACAACATCCGGAGGGCCACACATTCCCCATCCTTGTTTCGCCTGTTCTCATACATTGAGTAGGCTTTTTAAATTCTCTGAATTAACTGTATGAAATACAGAGGGAGACAGATGGACATAGACTTCAGTCTTCAATACATACACCTGGGGATGGAGCAGATAAACAGATACCATCTCCTTTGTTCAAAATTGTGGCTTCACCTTTATTTTGTTACAAGGTGTATTCAGAAGTGTATTTTATAAGGTGTATCCAGTGCCTTCAGCAGTTGCATGTCTGGGCTGATTCATAGAGAATTTCAACTATTGGGTGGTATAGAAATGTCATAAATGAATGAATGAATGAATGAATAGTAATCACCAAGTGACTTTCCTTCTCAACATTTATGATATCACCCCAGGTAATGAAATCCCAAGTTACCACATTTGGAAAACCAAACTAACCCAACTCAAACCACTTTTTTCTAATGGTGTTCAAAATCTTGGGTTGGATCTGGATTTATGTTGGATCAATTGTGCTGATGGAAATGGAGTTCCCCATCCCCTCCTTCCCATGGCAACCCCTCCAGCACTCAGAAAATGACGCACAGAAAGTTAGGAGCCCCTGCTGATTGGGATGTGCTGTGGTATAGAGAGGGGAGGGGGATCTACA
The DNA here is from genome assembly GCA_029215795.1 of Anniella stebbinsi. Taxonomy (NCBI): domain Eukaryota; kingdom Metazoa; phylum Chordata; class Lepidosauria; order Squamata; family Anniellidae; genus Anniella; species Anniella stebbinsi. The sequence continues at coordinate 15,089,765 of JARDYH010000002.1, read as the reverse complement.
GTAATTGGGTGGAGCGATCTTCCATGAGTCAGATTCCACTGATGGAAAGTCTTTTCTTCTCATGAAGCCAGATCCTGGATCCAACCTACAGTAACTTGCAATCTTCCCAGTTGAGGGTTCTTTTTATATAGCCATGCTATTGCATCAATACTGAAGAGAAAAGTTAACTTATGATGACTTCTCCACCTTTAAATAGGTGTTCAAACTGGGCTGCCCTACTCAATTGAAAGAAGCTGGATAGCAACAATGTAGAGTGTATGGAAGTTTAGCAAGAAAGGCATGGAGGTCCATCAGAACTCTTCAGTAAATATTTTAACGTGGTGTTTTTATCCTTTTATCCTAGCTGCTGTTCACCACTCTGAAAGTTTTGGATGTGGAATGGTATTCAAATATTGTAAATAGATAGATAGATAGATAGATAGATAAACAGACAAATAGATAGATAGATGGTCCGAACAACATCAACAAAAAGGCCTTGGAGGAAGTTCACATGTTCTAGTGCAGGAGTTGGCAACCTTTTGAGCACAGCCATAAAATGGGTGGGAATCGATAGTGACAAAGAACAAGTACTGTGTCCAGAGACATGCATGGGAAATTAAAATGGCAACAGCTGGAGGCTCCCACTTCACTTTGAAGCGATCTCAGCTGCCAGTAAAAGGACTATAAAACTATTTTTAAAATAAAAATTGGGAGACGTGGGATTGCTTGTTGGGCACCAAAGAAGGTGTCTGGGGGCACATTGGTGTTGCCTACTCATAATCTAATGGGATACCATGTTGAGCTTTTACCCCCAAATGTTCCTTAGAAATATGAAACGTGTTATACTGTGCATCGGGCAGATTACTAAGGGACACAGTCTGATTTTAAGTAGCACATCATGTTTGAATTTCATTTCCAGATCATATATACTTGTTGTTAACATTTATATGGAAGTGCTGGCCCAAGACATTTTGCTGCACGATTTTAAAAAGTCTTGCAGCATCATTCAGACATAATTAATGCCTTCATCTATTTCCTACCAAATCATAATTTTCACAGGGTATAAGAAATAGGGGTGTGCATTGGATCGGGTCTGATCCACGATCCGAAGCCGATCCGACCGAAATTGGATAAAATTATCCGATTACAATCTCGGCTTCTGGATTGTCAAATCTCATCTGAACTGGTCCGGAAGGACCTAATCCGGTTCGAATAAAATCGGAGGATTGGACCTCCTCCTCCTCGCGCTTCTTACCTGTTGGGGCCATCTGCTGCTGTCCGCGGGCGCCCGCGGGTGCCTGCAGACGGCCCCGGCAGGTAAGGGTCGCAAGGAGCGAGGGGGCTTACCTGCCGAGGCCGTCCGTTGCCGCCCGCGGGCACCCGCGGACAGCAGTAGATGGCCCCGGCAGGTAAAAGGTGCGAGGGGGGAGGCGGGAGTGCCCCCCACTTACCTGCTGGAGCGACGGCTTCCCTCCGGTGCATCAAACTACTGAGAAACAGGCTTCGTGGCCTGTTTCTCAGTAGCGCGCCATGTGATGACATCATCACCCGGCACGCTACTGAGGGACAGGCCGCGAAGCCTGTTCCTTAGTAGATCAATGCACCGGAGGGAAGCCGCCGCCCCGGCAGGTAAGAGCCTGACGGGGGAGGCGGGAAGGACAGGGAGGGGGGGAGTTGGGCTCCCACTCACCCCAGCCATAGGCTTGCATTGGGGGAAAGCTTTCTTTCCCCCAATGCAAGCCTATGGCCGATCCGAAAATCGGACTTCCGATTTTCGGATCGGGATCGGGTCCGATCTGATCCGAGGGATCTCCGATTTTGTCCTGAATGATCCAGGACAATCTCGGAGGTCCCGATCCGGGTCCCGATCCGATCCGGGGGTCCCTGCACATCCCTAATAAAAAGACCTTCATGTCTTTTTATATAGCATGATTATGTGCCTGCCCAGCATTACCTGTAAACAGAGGACACAGAGGCATCTTTGTTGAATTTCTTCTCTCGGACTTGGAAATAATTTGCACATTTCAAATCCTGGGAAACTCAGAAGGCCTTGGTTTCCCATAAACTATAATGTATACCACATGGTTTCCATCACTCTTGATTGCAATAGTCCCTGTCTAGCCAGGCTTTGATAAAGAAAATTCTCAGGTACCAAACAATGTTGAGAGCTAATTAAACAGCCAGGATTTACTGATACCATCTCTGACTCTCCCACCACCTAATGTACAAAGAGAAGTCATTTATCTTTCAGTAAGCTATAGTTGTTGTTTTTAATAAAGGGATGACAGGATTAAGTATTCCCTCCTCATCTCATGTGCGGAAAAAATGAATCCGTCTGATTTAATCAGTCATGTGTCTTATATTAATTTTGTATTTTCAAGCCTGGCTTATGTAACTTTCAGGTATTTAATTCTCCTTATACATTCAATAATTTGAAAATACTAAATCCCCATTAGGTGTGGTAAAGGGAAGAGGCTGATACCATGTCTAAACCAAAGTGGATAATGATTAGATACTGTTAATCTTTTGTAAACCGTAGGGGATTTTCTTCCATGTCTTGCGATATCAGGTCAGGCTTAATTAAAATTACATTTCCCATCAGGAGTCGTAAAGTACAAGATAGAGATGAACAGCATCACATGCATGTTATGTCTTTTTCTAATTATCTGAAAATCATTTCCATCATTTGATAGGCTTCTAGTAGCAATTCGAAACACCATCCACCAGGAAAGTTCTTCCATGGAAGTCTTGTTAAAATGAAAAGGACTAATGTAAGGCTGCACAACATTCCTTGCAATAGGGAGATGTTTCCTGCAGATTCTGTCCAGTCATACAACAAAAACTAAGAGAATGCAGTGAGCGGCTCTTATAGGACCTTGCAAAATTGTCTTTCAAATGAACAAACCAGCAACTTTTCAATGGGATTTACTTTTGCCACTGAAGTCATTGGCCAATCACCAGCCCCAGCCTCATAACCTCTCTGAACTGCTATGTCTACACATAATTTCACATGAGCAAGAGCTTCATATTCAACTAAACATGCATGCAATGGAGATGTACCTGAGGAACCAATCTCAGACAACCTGGTGATTGGCTAAGCCCTTGAATAGGTTGGAGTTCTGTATGAACATCTGGCCTCCTCTGCATATACTTGTTTCTCTGCCTTTCTGCCCCATAAGGCTCCCTATGGTGGCTCACAATGTAACATAAATAGTGTCAAATCCCATTTTCAAGACTAAAACATCAAAACAGCAAAGCCTACAGGGAATTACAGTGATCAATCTGCAGAACCCCTCTATAGCCAGGTTATCTCAAAGACTATATTCTCCCATATGAGCCTGCCCGTGCTCTGAGATCTTCTAGGGAGGCCTTTCTCTCTCAGTCCCACCAACATCCCAGGCATGCCTGATGGGTAAGTGGGATAGGGCCTTCTCAGTGGCTGCTCCAAGGCTCTGGAACTCCCTTCCCAGGGAAGTTGGACTGGCTCCCTCCTTGATATGTTTTCAGAGCCAGGCAAAAACTTTCTTATTCCAGAAGGCCCTTGGTGAATAATGTGGACCTCCATCTATGTTTACGATTAATATGTATTTTATATGTTGAAATGTTTTAATATTGAAACCTATTTAATTATATTTTAACATTTGTATATTTCTATTTATAGCTTTTAACTGTATATGTTTTAATTTTGTAAAGCCACCTTGAGGCCCAGCATTGGGCAAAAGGCGGGATACAAATAAAGATAATAATAATAATAATAATAATAATAAATAACCATGGAGATTTTGGTTGAATCTAGGGATGGGTGGATCTGTCAGCTCCTCCTTTTCCCACCGCCACCTGCTGGTTCCTTTTGGTTGTGGGTTTTTTTAATGGGGGGGTTGATTTGTATGCATTTTACAAATGTACTCATGTTCCCATTGAGTAAAACATGTCTATAGATTTTAGAAATCCACACAGTAGGGGGTTGCACATTTTTCAAATGTGTGCATGTAATCAAACATTTTATTTTATTTTATTGTTTAAAATAAAACACATTGCAAGCCTAGAAATGTATGGATTGCTGACTGCAAATTACGTTTGCTTCTGTATTAGTTCGGCGAAGTATGGGTCGTGTAAATCCGTAAAAAAAACCTAGTGGGTTTGACTCAGGCCGTTTCTGCACCATAGGGGCGGAGAGGGCAGGAAGTGGGGGAAACCCGGAAGTAGCCACTTCCGGGTTCGGTGCGATGAGGCCGCACCACGATGCGGCAGCCCGGGTTTCTCCTGGGCCGCCACAAGTTGCTCCAACCATTTTTTTAAAAAAAAGATCTGTGGAGGAGCGCACAAGCACTTGTGTGCAAAAGGTTAGCTTATTTTTTAAAAAAACCACACGAGATCACGCCCCCTCCTCCCTGGGGATGGCGATTTCACTGCCCCCCTCCTGATGGCCTCGGAGCCGTGCGGTGCGGCTCCGTGGACATCAGTGCAGCCACACTTACTTGCGGGTAAGCGCGGCTGCGCCTGGGATGGGCGGCCACACCAGACAGCCATCTCGCTGCCCTACCGGGAGCAGGGAACAAACCGGGATAATAGCGTTCCCTGAACTCCCGGGAAAATGGAGGGCTCGCCCCTGCCTGCTTGCGGGATGCTCTGTGCATCATGCGGACTCGCCGTGAGCAGATAGGGGCTAGTACGGAAAGGGCTTTAGTATGAGACAGCTTCCTGGGTCCAGGCCATGGCCACTTCCTTTCGGTCTGAGTTGACACCTTGAGGTGGCAGCTCAGAGTTTCAACCACTACTTCCCTGATAGAGCATGGCAAGGGTGGGTAAAGCTGACTCTGGACTCTAAGGAGCAACTCCTTGAGGTGCTGGCTGAGTTCATTCATCTCTTACTATCCCCAGTCAGGGAAGGCCTGGGGTGGGCAATGATCTCTTTGTGTGAGTAAGACAGAGAGGGAGAGATTGTCTTGTGTATGTTTATGTAAGTAGATTGGGGTATTTTTATGCGGATGAATGAGTGTATGGCTGAATTTGGACAACACGATAGTCAATGGTGGGGTAATAATCAACTTTACAGTTGTTCATCTAGGGGGTACTCCCCACACAACATGGTAATAAATAATCAACTGTGGTGTGGTTTAGGATCAGCGCTGAGTTGACTATGGCAGCATTCGGATGACACGATAGTCAATACAACTGACGATTGTTTCCCCCACTCCAGTTGCTTATTGTTTTGTCCAAATTCAGCCTATGTGTGTGTAAGTGCGTGAATGGGCTTCTGTATGAGTGAATGGTGGTGACAGGGAAAGTATGTGGTTTTAATTTTTGTGAACCTCCCTGAGAGCTTCAGCTATTGGGTGGTATAGAAATGTATTAAATAAATAAACCAGGGTTTGCCCATTTGGGGCTTTGGGCCCATCCATTGCTGGCATGCAGCCCTTGACCTGTTTGACTGGAGTCAAATTCCAATTGTTGTTTTTTGCTATGAGATGGTCCAATGCATCACAGCTGCTAGTTTGATACCACAGAATTGCATAGAATTTACCTGCATTGTGTCTCCTACCTTCAAAGAATATCAGTATAGATTTGTGGGGGGGGGGGAAGGGAGGAGAAAGGATGGACTCAAAATGGGATCTGCTTCTTAATATACTGCAATTTCCTGGCTTTGCAACTTATATCTGCTAAATCTGCAGTACATATAATGACTATTCTGTCATGGTTAGAAGCTGCCAAGGGATAATTAATTCTTCTCAATTATCTGTTCCATTTCCCTCTTTAATCTCCTGCACTTTCTTTTCTCATACAGACTATTTTGCTCCAGTGATTCCAGTGACACCGTCACATTGCAACGGAGTGTAAATCTATTGCAGGCTTCCACCAACAAACACCTGGCCAATGTTTCCAAGCCAGCACATTACGTCAAACCTCTCCAAAAGCTTTGTTCAAACATCTCATGACCTGCTTGGCTTACTGAAAAGCATGATGCTGAAAAACCCATCTTAACTTCTCCTATAAGTCACTGTCATGGTGAATAGATGGTTTGCTGTAATGGAGGTGCCAATGAAAAGTCACACTATGTAACTTTGTGCTGTGACTCCTAGTTGACCTGGACATTACAGCAACATGGTGGCATACACTGGGATGGTTACACCAATAAGAAAATAAAAAGAGCCGAAGTCCTATTCCAGGCTGTCGCTCTCCCTGACCCCGTAAAGGAGACTAAGACATATCTACACCTGGGATTTTCCCCTGGGTCATCCCTTGGTCGTCCCTGTGCATCCAAATGATGCACAGGAGATCCCAGGAGCAGGCAGGGATGACCCCTCCATTTTCGCGGGGTAACGGAGACCTCGGTTATCCCGATTTTCCCTGTGGTCCAGGGACAATCCTGAGGACCATGGGCTGTGTGGGCACCTGTCCCTGCTTCTTCCCTCCTCCCTGCAAGTAGTGGGGGTCAGCAAGAGGGAAGGAGCCAAGCCAGGGGGAGTCCAGGGACATCGGGGTTAGGGGAATGGGGGCGGGGCTTTATTTTTTAAAAACGTACTTTTTCATTGGAGCGCAATTGCACTCCCAGCTCAGGCTGTTTTTAAAAAATGGCGGTTGTGACATCCCTCTTCTCTCCCGGGACATCACACTTTCGTATAGAAGCTGGGGGATGATCCCGGAAGCAGGTAAGTCTGGGATCACCCCCTCCCTCCCTCTACACCCGTAGGTGTAGATGAGCCCTAGGTTTTCTCCCTCTCTGGTGACTTTCCTACTGGTAGGCAAAGAGCACTTTACTTGAGAAGGCCTCTAGCCTTTAAGTGGGTCTGTTGGGTTGGGTGTTGTTTTTTAATATTTTTGCAGTATTACATTTTTATTGTATTTTAGCGTGTTGTTTTAATCAATTTTAATTGTTTCTGTAAGACGCCCTGAGTGCCCTTTTTTTTTGGTAGAAAGACAGGGTACAAATAAAGTAAATATCTAGTCCAGCATTATGTTCTCACAGTGGCCATCCAGATACCATTGGGAAGCCCACCAGCCGGACGGGAATGCAATAGCACCCTCCAGCTTGTATTCCCCATCAACTGTAATACAAAGGCACACTGCCCCTGGCACTGGAGGCAATATACTGGCATCATGACTTTTGCCATTGACAGTCATATCCTTAAACAGCACCATCATGGGATATAATTATCACTGTCATGTAAATCCATTGCTCAATGCAGAACTGGACAGGAATAGATGTGGCAGATTGGGGGACAATTTGGTTAAGGAGTTCCCCCCCCCCCCATAAATTGGCAACTGCAGAGCGAAGATGTCTTAAATCAACCATATATGCTCAATCTTTGGCTTCAATTTCAGTTAATTTCAGCTCAGTTTTGATAAGGATTGGCTACATTTCTTCACATTCAAGATGGAAAGTACTTGAGATTTCCAAAAATGTGTATGAAGGAGACAGTGTATTGACATATTTGTCCATCCATGATTTGAACAGTATCTGTTTATAGATCAAACAAAGATGAAGGCTCTGATTCAACAAAAATGTATGCAGAACAGCCAGAAATACACATAGACACAACCTTTTCTAAGAAGTCTGGGATCCTGTTAATCAGCTGTTTGGTGGGTTCACAAATCACTTAAAACTGCCCTCCTTGCAACCATGAATGTGAACGTGAGCATATATTTTCCAAAAGCATTTGCACATTTTGAAGTTGCATTCATGTTTAAAACACATGCAATTTTTTTAAAAAAGCACGCCGTTTAAAAGAGTGTCTTTTAAAATGTGTGCATTTTTTAAAAGGCACATCTTTTTTTAAAAAATCACATTTTCATGCTTTAGTACAGGAGGAAAAGTGCACACTTTAGAAAAATGCACTTTCCCCATCTGAAATGCACACTTTTCCTGTTTGAACAAACTGGGGAAAAAGAAGTCAGAAATGAGAATGGAAGGGAGCCTAACCCAGCTTTGAAGTGAAGTTTGGAGAATTTCGGTGAGCTTGAGCATCCCTGGTCCTCTCTTTCCTAGTGGGTCAGTCCCATATCCCATCTTTCAATCTGGGAACTGGTAGGATTTCAGCTTTGAAAGCTTTGGCCATGTCTACACTAGGGATTTATCCTGGGGTCATCCCTAGGTCGTCCCTGTGTGTCCACATGACATATAGGGGAGCCTGGGGGCAAGAGGGGATGACCCCTCCATTTCCCCAAGATAACTGGTTCCCCAGTTATCCCGATTTTTCCCACAGTCCCGGGACAATTCTGAGGACCGCAGGCAGTGTGGACGCCCATCCTGGCTTCTTCTCAACTCCCCGTGAGTAGCGGAGGTCAGCAAAGAGAGAAGGAGCCAGTCCAGGGGGAGTCCAGGGAAATCAGGGGTGGGGGGAGTGCGGGTGGGGCTTTTAAAAAAAAACTCATTTTTTTGGTGGAATGTAATTGCGCTCCCAGCTCCTGTTTTTGTTTTTTAAATGGCGCTTGTGACATCCCTGTTTGTTTCCAGGACATCGTGCTGGCGTTTGTCTGCTGGGGGATGATCCAAGAAGCAGTTAAGACCGGTGTAGAAAGGACCTTTGTCTTGCAGTTATGTTCAGGAGTGGAAAGTTGTGCAGCCTCTTATATGAACAGTCATGGCCCTATTCACTGAGTCAGACCAGTGACTCAGAGCCCAGCTGCTCCACTTAGGGTGACCAGATAAAATCCAGGTCAGGGCTCATGTAACTTTAACAGTTGTAGAGAAAAGGGAATGTCAGCCAGTGTCATTTGTATGCAATTAGTTCCTGGTGAAATTCCCTCTTCATCACAACAGTCAAAGTTGCAGGGGCCCTGCCTTCTTTTGTATATGGTCACTCTAGTATAGTGCCTGCACCTTTAACTGTTGTGATGAAGAGGGAATTTCACCAGCAACTAATTGCATACAAATGACACTGGCTGAAATTCCCTTTTCTCTACAACTGTTAAAGTTACATGAGCCCTGACCTGGATTTTATCTGGTCAGTCTAGCTCCACTGCCTGTTTCTGCATGTCCTTTTGATCTCAAACAGCCAAGACTAAGGATATATATATATATATATAATATAAAATTTCTTTCCGTGTCTGTGGCCTGGCTAGGCCTTGGCCAAGTTTAAATCCATCCCAGAATCCTTTGTGATACTGCAGAGTACTCTGAGGCATTAAGTACATGGCTCCTGCTGGCCACATTGGCTATGCTTTCACCTCCATACCCTGACTGTGAAGGGGCCCTTCTGAGCCGAACTATTTCAAGGCACCCAAAATGCTGGAGCGAGTTCTTTCAGCTACCATTTGGGGAAACCAAGAGGAAAGAAGGGAGAATTGGGGAAGACTAAGTACACAGAAGCTACCGGGTGAAACAATATGGAATAATGAAAGGTAAATTAGAGGGAATCCATTTTTGTCCATATTTACCATTAAGGCTGCTTCTGTCAATCAAGTTTGTGTCAACCGGCCAGTAGGCCCCATCGCCATGACGACCTGTGAAAAGGAAAATGAGCATCAGAACAGAAGGAAGATATACCTGAGCCAACCTGAGGCAGCCCGCTCAGTTCTTCAAAGAGTGATGGTCTGACATTTAAGCCATTAGATACCGTGAGAGGAAGCAGCCACATATCTGCATGAGAAAATCTGTCAGAAAAGCAGTTTTTCAACACCCAAACCTTTGAGGACTTTGACTCTCCCGCTCACTCCTCAACACCCCTTTGCTATTCAGGATTGCTAGTTAAAAGTGACAAAATAAGGTGAAGCTTGTGGTACCAGTCACACAATTCTCTCTCAGGAGATGGCAGACCTGACAGAAGAACCATTCATGCCTCATAATGACAGGCATAGTGCTGGGCGCGCTCACTTTGCAATGGCTCATGTTCTCTCATAGCTTCCATTTTGACATTTCTTTCTAGGGCAAGTAAATTATATTATTCTGCCAGGTGACAGCATGCCCCATTTCACACCTAGATGTTTAGGGTCCTCTCTTTCTTGATGTGTATATTTCTTATAGCCTCCTATGCAAAAACAAACCATCAATAGGAATCGGCACATGGAGGCCCCCAGGAATAATTCTGCCCCTCTGAGCAGAGCAAGAGGATTGTCTAGAGAGTGGAAGATTCAGCAAAGACATTTGTCAGTGCTCAATTTGGGGTGGGGTTAGGGAAGGGCGAGCCCCCGATGTTCAGTCCAGGAGGGGGTCTGCTGTTGGGAAATCTGGGCTGCTGGGGGCCCCACAGATCTCCTCAGAGCCCTACCACATCCGCCACAGTTTATAGAGCAGCCCTCCAGCTTTCTGAAAGATATGATAGGCTAATAGAGGCCGCCATTAGCCTATCACAGGAAAATTACAGGCGTCAATGGCATATTTTACACCATGTGCGGCCATAAAGCACTTTTATGTAAGTTATACCCAAAAAGCCTCACCTCAAAACTTTGTCTAACAGTGCAATCCTATAATTGTCTGCTGTTATGAAGTAGTTCTCCTTTGAGTGAACATTACTGACTCCATTTTGAGGCACAGCTAAACAGCCATGCATCTTCACCCCCAGCTTCAGCAAAGCTGGGAGGAAAACACAGAAGTAGGGTTGAGAGCAATTACGCAAGACTAGCTCAAGCAATTCAGTTTCTAATAGACTTCCTAAAATAGAAATAGTAACAAGGACCTAGTAGAACTTCTGTTTCCAACATGTGCGACCATCTTCCCCAAACACCGTCTTTTGTTATTTGGGTTGAAAGTCCAGCTCAGTCTTTCTCCCATAGTGAATAGCACAATTTCCAGTAAAAAGGAGCAGAGTCTGTTCATCAAAGCTGTGATGTAACAGGTGGGCAGCTTCCCACTCCCTGTTCTCAGAGGCATGGGGTCACGCAGCTCAAAAAAACACTACATTAAGGGGAATACCGTTGTTTACCCACCACTATTGTGCTTCCTGGTTCTTTGGCGCGATTGACATGAGTTGGATTACATGGGAGGAGAGGAGTGACACAGCAGAACACAATGGGACTTAGTTCTGAGTAGACCCCATGGGGAGCAGCTCTGCCTTCCTTTGTTGCAGGGAGGCATTTTACCCTCTTCTCCCTCCACTTAAAGTCCTTGCACCCATCCTCTGCAACTTCATAGTGCAATGCCAGCTTTGAACACTGCCGATATTGTGCTATTAAGGGTTTATTCCAGCTTTTCTCTGATCTATTTAAAAATGGAATCGGTATGGGAACTATGGGAGACATCTTATTTGTTTACCGCATCATTTAATAGACCCAGAAACTTCTGTGAGTGGCTATAAATAGCTCATTTAGAGAAACCCTAGGTGCCTTACCCCTCAGGGGTAAGGTGCCATACTGCTGCTGAACTCACTCAGAGTCTCTCCTCCCATAGGAGAGGCTCCATGCTGGAATCACTAGACTTCTTGCTTGCCAGAGCAACGTACTATCAGTGGGTGCCTTGCCTCCTCTAGTCAAGACTTCCTGCTTTCTTTCTTCTTCTTCAACTGAGACCAGGAGTTGCAATGCCCGCTAGTTCCTGTTTGCAGAAAAAGGCTTCAGCCCAAGGAAAGGTATATTGCCTTTAGAGGTTCTTAATACAACTTGTAGACACCACTCCCCCTTTCCCTTCTATGTGTGTGTACTGTATATGCTTCAGGCATTGTGAAGACTCAGTCTTGAAAACTAGTTTTGGCCTGGAGCTCAGCTTCACCAAGAATGCAGTTAATTTCCCCACTAAGGCATAAATTTCTGTAGTCCGTAACATCCCCAAATGGTCAACGTGTTAAATCCATTTGCTCAGCTAAATCCCCCAACACCAGCTTGTGAATTTGAATTTTTGTAAACCTCAATAAGGATGGCATTATGTGTTTTAATCCTGTCTAACAGTGCCTGGGTGTGGATCTTTTGTGGTCAGAAGCACCTGCTTAGCCACAGACATATCCTTCTGGGACGACTGGCTGAGTTGGGAGTGGGAGGCACTGCATTGCAGTGGTTCCGCTCCTATTTGGCGGGTCGGCTCCAGAAGGTGGTGCTTGGGGAACATTGCTCGGCCCCGTGGATTCTCCAGTATGGGGTTCCACAGGGGTCAGTCTTGTACCCCATGCTGTTCAACATTTACATGAAACCGTTGAGTGCAGTCATCCGGAGTTTTGGAGTGCGTTGTCATCAGTACGCTGATGACACGCAGCTCTATTTCTCCTTTTCATCTTCATCAGGTGAGGCTGTGGATGTGCTGAACCAGTGCCTGGCTGCGACAATGGACTGGATGAGGGCTAACAAACTGAAACTCAATCCAGACAAGACTGAGATGCTGTTAGTGGGTGGTTCCGCTGACCGGATGGAGGGTCTTCAACCTGTTCTGGATGGGGTTGCACTCCCCTTGAAGGAGCGGGTTCATAGCTTGGGGGTTCTCCTAGAACCATCTCTGTCACTTGAGGCTCAGGTGGCCTCACTGGCACAGAGTGCCTTCTACCAACTTCGGTTGGTGGCCCAGCTATGTCCCTATCTGGACCGGGATAACCTGGCTTCAGTTGTCCATGATCTGGTAACCTCCAAGTTAGATTACTGCAATGCACTCTACGTGGGGCTGCCTTTGAAGGTGGTTCGGATGCTGCAGCTTGTGCAAAATGCAGCGGCCAGATTGATAATTGGAACCAGAAGGTTCAAGCATATAAGACCTACTCTGGCCCACTTGCATTGGCTGCCTGTATGTTTCCGAGCTCGATTCAAGGTGCTGGTTTTAACCTATAAAGCCTTACATGGCTTGGGACCACAATACCTGATGGAACGCCTTTCCCGACATGAACCTACCTGAACACCATGTTTAACATCTAAGGCCCTCTTCCGAGGGCCTACTCTGAGGGAAGCTCAGAGTTTGGCAACAAGGGAGAGGGCCTTCTCTGTGGTGGCCCCCCAATTGTGGAACAATCTCCCTGACAAAGCCTGCCTGGCGCCAACATTGTTATATTTTCGGTGCCAGGTCAAGACTTTCCTCTTCTCTCAGGCATTTGGCAATATCTGAGGAGCCTGGGTTTGTTTTTGGTTTTGTAGCTTTTGGGGTTGTTGTAGTGGTTTAAAATGTATGTGTGTATTTGTGTGTATGTTGTATGGTTTTGCTGATTTAATTTTTGTATGTTGTTTTTAATTGTTTTAATCCTATGTAAACCACCCAGAGAGCTTCGGCTATGGAGCGGTATAAAAATGTAATAAATAAATAAATAATGTCTAAAATTCCTTATAAGCGGGTGTGTAAGTCATATTAGAATGTGTGCAAGTTTGTACATGGGTCTAACTTAGTGCTGGGCCAAATCCTGCCCCCTCTTTTCAGGAACTTTCTCTCTCCCTGTGAAAGAGGGAGAGAGAAATATTTCTCCACCTCTTTCACAGGAAGGGGGGGAATTTGGAGAATCTCCTCCTTGAGGAGGGGGGACAGAGTTTCCACATGGCTTTTTAAAGTATAGCCGGTTACTGAGGGGCCTTCTTCATATTTTTAAAGTTTTTTTTTCTTTTAAAAAAACCTCCATCCCCCTTCCCTCATCATTTGGAGGAGCCCTACAGTTCTCAGTGAATGCCTATTGGAGACCATGTGACCTTGCCCTCTCCAATAAGCATTCAGGAAGAATTCCTGAGCTCCTGAAAATGCTGGGGGTGTTTTAAAAAGAAGAAAGAAGACCCCTTTGGCAACTGGCTACATGTAAAAAGGTATGTGGAGACCCTGTCCCCCTCCACAAGGAGAAAAGTCTCCGAAACCTTCATCTCTCCCAGTCGCTTTCGCCTGTTTCCATTTTTGCCCCTCCCCCACAAAATGCCAAAATTGGAACAGTCAACATTTTTCAGTGCTGCACTAATCTAACTAGAGCGCATCATGTAACAGTACTCAGAGGTCACTGAATTAAATAAGACTTATTCCCACGTAAGTTTATATAAGATTGTACCCTAGGGTGACCAGATAAAATCCAGGTCAGGGCTCATGTAGGTGCAGGCACTATACTGGAGTGACCATATACAAAAGAAGGCAGAGCCCCTGCAACTTTAACAGTTGTGATGAAGAGGGAATTTCACCAGGAATTAATTGCATACAAATGACCCTGGCTGAAATTCCCTTTGCTCTACAACTGTTAAAGTTACATGAGCCCAGACCTGGATTTTATCTGGTCACCCTAGGCTGGATAGCACTCCCTCCTGCCCCATCTAGCTTTTTCAATTTAGCTTTGCAGCAGCAATGCTATGTTTTTTTAAGCTGGTCCCATTCCAACGGGCCATCGTATAGACACCCCCTGGATTACTGGAATTGACTCCACTGACATGCAGTTGTGGCCATCCCATTTGTAGTGTTTGATCTGTGGTACTCCTCTATACTTGCAGTTGATGCAGGTGTATGTGTGAACCAATCCACTAAGCACAGACATTGTGTTCAATAGATGGTTATAGCAGGTGCTTCAGCCAAGATAGGAAACTAGCTTGTGTATTGCATACATATATAAAAGCAAAGCAAACCCTAGATCAGCAGGCTCCTTCCTGTAGGGAGGAGTGTGTCTTGCCAGAGCTCATATTTACCCTGCAGGCTGTCAGTCTATTTTCCTCCTGTAAGTCGACCATTATGGGCAGGATCCAACATTGTCATGATGCCAGCACTGTTGACATTGCGCAAGCATTGGTTTATGTTAGCGCGACATCAATAGCATTAGTGCTGTGACACCATTGGATCGTTCCCATTCCTTTATAAATATGCTTGCTCATTGATCACCCCAACCACAAGCAAGCAAACAAACACACCATTTTAAGAACATATGCAAACTGATCCAGGGATTGGTGGAAAATGTCTTGTGATGACTTGGGTGGTAGTCAATGGATGGACACCTCCACCACCATCTTTCCCATTTGCTGAACAAGGTTGCTTTGGGTGTTGTTGTTTTTCAGAGCTCACTCCAAGACCGAAAAGTGTGACTGTGTGTGGACTGCAGTGCCAGAGCTATCAAACCACTTCCACCCGTCTTCATATGTTCTATTTTAATTTGTCCAGACAGTTACTCCAGTCCGGTTCAACTGCAGGTTGAATGGAGGATTAGCAACAGTGAGGAGGAATCGCTGCATAACGCTTTCTTTCCCACTCGACCCCAAATCTCCCACACCACGCCCCATCTCCTTTCTCTACTTGAAAGGCAACAGATACAAAGGATCTGTATCTTTTATCTCTAAGACAGAAAAGTTAGCTGAGTTTGGGTATCATTTTGAGTGCTGAGTTAAATAGCTGGGAAAGGTTAAAAAAAGATCTCCCCTCTCCCATAACCAGTTCTCAACTCACTGACTGGGGTCGCACAATCGGTATGGCTCATTGTGGCTTATTTAGCCCATGGCAAACCGTGGTGCCCGTGAGTGCCAGGTGCTAGTCATGTCATGTGAACTCAGTGAGGATGGGTTGCTGGCCTTAGGGAAGAAAGAATGATAGAACTAGATGTAACTTCTAGTTCCATACCATGGAGATTCAACTGTAGACATCCCTTGCTATCATTGTATCTCCTTTCCTCCTTCCCCTAATGCTGTCTTCACCCATTGTTATATTTTGGATTGTAAGCTCCTCAGACTGGCTTTCGTTGCTTGTAAAACTGTGTAAAATTCTTCATACATTGACAACACTTTACAAATAAATATACCTATATGGGAGAGTCAACAAAGAGTCTTGTGTCACCTCAGAGCAGGGGTGGGCAATTTGTGGCCCTCCAGATGTTTTGGCCTACAACTCCCATCATCCCTCACCATTGGCTATGCTGGCTAGGGCTGATGGGAGCTGTAGGCAAAACATCTAGGCCCTGTTCAGACAACATGCTAAACCATGACGGTTAAGCCTTTTGAACTAAGCATTATGGCTTAGTGTGTCATGTGAATCATTCCTAACCATGGTGGCTACATAACCATGATTTAAACATGCTTACTAACCACTTGCTGGAAGAGGGTTAGTGGCCTAACCATGGCTTAGCATGTTGCCTGAACAGGCCCATAAAGGGCCACGTGTTGCCCAACTGTGCTTTAGAGACAGTTGTTAGGGTGACCAGATAAAATCCAGGTCAGGGCTCATGTAACTTTAACAGTTGTAGAGAAAAGGGAATTTCAGCCCGTGTCATTTGTATGCAATTAGTTCCTGGTGAAATTCCCTCTTCCTCACAACAGTTAAAGTTGCAGGGGCCCTGCCTTCTTTTGTATATGGCCACTCTAGTATAGTGCCTGCAACTTCAACTGTTGTGATGAAGAGGGAATTTCACCAGGAACTAATTGCATACAAATGACCCTGGCTGAAATTCCCTTTTCTCTACAACTGTTAAAGTTACATGAGCCCTGACCTGGATTTTATCTGGTCACCCTACAATTGTGTCATATGTTTTCATGAACTAGAGTCCTTTTTTGATACCTATTTGTCAATCTGTGTATAGCTATATAACTATATCTACATATAGATTATGGGTTGGATCCAGATTTAGACATATGTAACTGGGCTAACAGAATCAGACATTCTCATCGCCCAACAAAAAACTTGGATGAGCCCCCTTTCTCCCCCACACCATGGCTTACCCCTGATCCTGAGTCCCCCCTGACCCTCTGTGTAGTGGGGGCTGGTGAGGCTGCCACAGGGAGGAGGGTGTGCAGGAAGTATGCTTCCACCAGCCCAATTGATCACAGCTGAAACAAACGCTACATTTTAGAACTAATTCTACTAGGAGGCTTTTTGCCCTTTAAACAATATGATGGCAATTGTTCTTGGAATAAGCATATTCTGATGAAGTTGTTCAAAACAGATGGAATACCGGAATATGAAATATTATATGCTGATTAATATATAAAATAATATACAGTGGACAACGTTGGAATAGTACTACTAAAAAATAATACTGATGGGAATGTGTTTTGAGTGTATCTCTGTATGTGGAGCAATTTATTTGTAAACAATTGGTTATATTTTGAGAGAATATATATGCTTGAGATATTGCAAAATATCATACAGAGGACAATGTTTGGAATTGTATTTATAACACATATGTGCATTTAATGACTTATAAATTATATGAACACTGTTGTTCATTGATAAAGATAAACACAATTGTGGACTTATCAAGTTTTTGGAGTCCTTTGGAATTATAAGTGGTTGGGTGCTAGGTACCTGTCTGATATTTTATGTTAACCTAACCACCACACTGATTAAACTAACTAACATTTCCTCATATACTTTTCTTCATTTTTAAAAATATTGTTTTTGGGGTGATGGACTTTTAGAGCTAGGATTGGTAGAACCAGTTCTAAACTCGCTGAAATTCTCTGAAAGATACTTCAAAGCTTGGATTGGCTTGTTCCCATTCTTCTTTGTGTTCTCTCTCTCTCTCTCTCTCACTCAGGCTGCTTCTACACGAGAGGTTTAAAGCTCTTTCAAGTCTCATTAAAAATTTTACCTCTACATGAGCGGAGCGCAAATCGGGAGTTGAGGCGCGTTATCTATCCGATTATGCGCATTATTGAATGCGCGTTAAATAGCGAGTTTTATTTTGCTGCGGGCCATTAAAGCGCATTTTGACTATGTGAACAAGCGATTCTCCGCATTAACTACTTCTAAAGCGCATTTCAAACAACCGGTAAGGCCACCAGTTGTGCGCTCAATTACCTCCCACGTACAGTCTTTTGCCATAAAGCGCTTCCGAGAGGATGCGCATAATCGGAGAACCAGGCGTCAAACCGAATTCTTGTAGAGGGGGTCTCAGTTCATTCGAATTGTGAAAAGTGTGCATTTTTTTTTAAAAGTGCCCACTTCCCTCTATTGATTAAAAAATAAACTTTAAAAATGCACAACCCCCACCACCAATACCAGCAACAACAAGACACATTTGGAAATTCAAACAAGGTGACCTGAGTTTTGAGGAGCAATTCAGAGAACCTCAACAAATGAACCATTACATATTCACCCATCCCTAATTCTTGTCCTTCACATCAGGCAGACATTTCTTGGGTCAGCCCTTAACAGCAGGAACAGCTGAGTCGTGCACCGCAAAGGAACTGCAAACATATATCCCCAAACAATCTCCCCAAAGCTGCCCTGAGCAATTTGCAAGGACAGGTGGGATATGAACGTAACAACAAAATAAATGAACAAATAGATTTTCCCCACCCTCTTCACCATTTTTGGTATTGGTCACTGTTGTCCTAAGCAGGATCTACACTACTGCTTTATAAAGGTATTGAAGTGCACTGACAACTGTTGGGGCCCACGACACATTCCATATACCATTTTCAAAATGCTTTCATAGTGTTATAACCTGGTTGGTGTAAATCTGGCCCTAGACATACCTGCAGGGAGATCAAAGTGAAGAATGGAACCACAAGATACTTTATTCTGATGATCCTTATGCAACTAGTCCAAGATCTTGAGTTACATTGAAAATGTTAATGTCTCATCATAAAAAATTAGAGGGCTGCCCCACACTCAATGACCTTCCAATGGGCATGCAGCTCATGGATTTTTTTAATTATTATTTTTACCTAGGAAGTACGCACCATGTTTAGGTGAGGCCTATCAACAGTCCATACTTTCTTAGGGAGACCTGACATATGCTTTGAGAATGATGGTGTTAACTTGGGGAAATGTTACATTTCATTAGGAGAGGTTGCCTACAGATGAGGTTTATATGAAATTATTCCTCTTTACCGCTTTGCCTATCAATGTGTGATGTACTTTAGTATGAAAGGCACAATTAGGAATGTAAGGTCATTATCATCACAGGAGCTTTCAGCATAATCAACTTCTCAATCAAGGTAATTGCGGGGACACCGGCATTTGATCCTCAGCAAAAGAGTATCATTGCACCATGTTGAGTCATAACCATTTGAAATGGAGTGCAAATGGGCCATTTTGTATTCACCTGCCAAATATAGTGTTCCCCCCCCTTTTTCTTGGTTTGTGTATTTGTTTATACCAATTGAAATAATACCCCAGATGGAGTATTTTTTAAACTCCAATTGGAACTTGCACCCCTGGCAAAGTTTTCAAATGTGAATATTGAAGCAAAGCTGGAACACTCAAAAGCCATGACCGGCTGGAAGACACAGAAGTCATGTTCATGTTATTGATCTAACTGATTCCATCCCACTTCAGCACAATTCCACGATTGTCCAACCATTCAGGGATTTTTGCCCTGAATTCTGTATTAGTAGAAGTCAGTAAAAAAAAAACCCCAGGAGGGCACAATCCTATGCATGTTTAGACAGAAAAAAGATTCTCCACTCAGCCATGCACCTTTAATGACTTTTAGCTTATCAAAAAAGAGGAACAAACAATGGCACATTTTAAGCATGAATTATGATATAAAATGATATAATGAATGAGTTCATAACTTTCATTTCAATCTGCTGGAAACCACATATAATCATCAAATAGGACTTATCCCATCTTTAGTATAGGATGACCATGTGAAAAGGAGGACAGGGCCCCTGTATCTTTAACAGCTGCGAAGAAAAGGGAATTTCAGCAGGTGTCATTTGTATGCATACAGCACCTGGTGAAATTTCCTCTTCATCACAACATTTAAAGCTGCAGGAGCCCTGCCTAGCACAACCAGATACAAAAGAGGGCAAGGCTCCTGCAGCTTTAACTGTTGTGACAAAGAAGGAATATCACCAGGTGCTGCATGCATACAAATGACTCCTGCTGAAATTCCCTTTTCTTTGCAACTGTTAAGATACAGGGGCCCTGTCCTCCTTTCCATATGGTCACCCTAAACTTTAGTATATATCCTGAAGTGTTTTCAAACTAGAAATCCCCCATCGGGAAGCCAAAGGCTCCAGCTTTATACATGGAAACAAAAATGTCTGAGTTTTTGATTTCTGGCAGTTTTTGATTTCTGAGAGCAGAGCTAAAGATGAAACAGCCCTTAACTAGCCTAGTATATGGCAGTTCAACAAAACAAATCCCCCCAATACCTCACACTGGATTTATGATAATGCAATTTTATTACATGGCTTAGACAAGCAAAGAGAAGCAAGCTGGGGGGAAATTTCAATATTTTGATCTGAGTTATGGGGACTAAAATAGAAAGCCAGGTGCAGTGCTCATTATAGGGGAAAGGGAAGGGCATTGATGAAATCGATAAGCCCTAGCTCCTGGTTTCCCCCAATTCTAGTCAAAGTGTGCCCCACTGTGCCGTTCTAAAAACAGTAGCGAAGAAGGCTGTCAGACCTGCAATTTTGGGCACTTGCTAGGTAACGAGCATGAGAAGGCACTAGCTGCCTTCAGAAGGTATTCCCCGTGAATTGAAAGCCCACCATTGAGCAGGCAAAACACCACCCCAGGCCTGGCCCAAGGCAACCTACTTTCCCACGCGTGGACACGCCCACCCACATTGCCAGCATGCTGCCTCGGTAAGGTCTGGTTGCCTTCGGCCATTTCTACACCATAGGGGTGTAGAGGGAGGGAGGGGCGGTGATCCCGGAAGTACCTGCTTCCGGGATCGTCGCTGCAATACACATGAAAAGTGCGACGACCCGGGCTCCTCCCAGGCCGTTGCGCCCGCCATTGTGTTCTTCCAGGCAGAGCGGAGAAGAGCACTCTAGCACTCCATCGCCAAGGTATGTTTTTTAAAAAAACAAACAAGCCCCAAACCAGGCCCCACCAGGGTTGGCAAAATTGCTGCTACCCCCTCCCCTGATGGGCACGGAGCCACAATATGTGGCTTTGTGCCCATTTCTGCTGCCGAGTAAGTGCGGCGGCAGCCGGGACAGGCGGCCACATCTCCTGCGGTCCTGGGAACTTCCCGGGACGGCGGAAAAATTGGGTTTTCAGCTGTTTCCAGCTGTTATCCCGGGGAATACTCATGCCTGCCCCCGGGAGTCCCTGTGCATCGTGTGAACGCACAGGGACCAGTCAGGGGCGACACCAGGCAAAATGCCTGGTGCAGAAATGGCCTCCAGGGCCACACTGTGCCTGTGCATCCATCCACCGCAGCTCCTGAAGGCAGAAAGATCTTACAGAGGCAGTGCGCTGGCGATGCAGGCAAGCGTGTCCTGGCTAAGGGTAGTAAGCCAGCTGGCCTGCAGGATTGGGAGGCGAAGTGTGGCAAGGCACGTGGGTGGCTGAGAGGCTGCTGATGCTGCTTGGGCCTGCCGGCTGCCTGCACGGCTGGAAAGAAGCAGCAGACCCTTTGCTGGGGAAGAGTGCCGCTCTTCCCTTCCTCCTCCACCTGCTCCCTTTCACATAATGGTACGGCCAGCCCTGCATCTCCCCAGATATAACCGTTCAGAGGAGGCAGAATCCACCGTGTTTTGGGCTAAGGGGTGTGCTTACATTTCAATGAAGTGGCTTATGGTTTGAGTTCTTTTACAAACAAAAGCAACACTAAAGCTAGGCTGACCATATGAAAAGGAGGATGGGGCTCATGTAACTTTAACAATTCTAAAGAAAAGGGAATTTCAGCCGGCGTCATTTGTATGCAATTCGTACCTGGTGAAATTCCCTCTTCATCACAACAGTTAAAGTTGCAGGGGCCCTGCCTTCTTTTGTATATGGTCACTCTAGCATAGTGCCTGCAATTTTAACTGTTGTGATGAAGAGGGAATTTCACCAGGAACTAATTGCATACAAATGACACTGGCTGAAAATTCCCTTTTCTCTACAACTGTTAAGGTTACATGAGCCCTGTCCTCCTTTTCATATGGTCAGCCTAACTAAAGCTAAATCCCTGCTCCGGCTTAAACTACACTCTAGATACCTCCGGGAAAGACAACACTTGGAGTTACGGCTTAGCATGTTGCTGTTAAAAAAAAGCGAAGCAAAAAATGAAGCAAAACCGCTACCCTCCTGCTTTCAGGAAAATGCAACGTAATCGCTATGTTTCATTGTTGTATGTGGGAAAAAATGGTGATCTGTGATTCTGATAGCGAGAGCAAAACTAATGGGGCATGGTTATTCCGGATAATTAAACTGCGATGAAATGGCATATTCTCTGAAACCTGACTCTGTGCATTTAAATAACTGCAATGGGCTACCTCAACATGGCAGATTGATTTTACAAGGTGAATACAGTCTTAAACATGGAGTTCCTTCAGATGGGGGGAAAATTGCATTTCCTTACCGTGGCCCTGCTTTTTGCTTCTCTTCCGCATTTGCAACGAGTTTAAACTACAGGAGGAAGAGAGCAGTGACCATGTGGCCCATACAATTCAATGGCAACAGTTCCCTCTGGTGAGCATTTTATAGTGCAACTTCGCCTGCACATGGCAGGAAATCCCAACAAATACTGACTTATTTCAGAAGAGTTGGGTTTTCTGTGGCTTAATTTGTGATGCTAAAACTGGGAAATGGAGCAGGAGAAGTGCAGGACGCCAACGTCGTCATCAAAATGATCTACCAACATCCATGAGTGGTCAGTCATGAGCGTTTTATAAAACACTCATTTAAAGATGCCCATGCTTTACTTGCAGTGAACAAGATGCAAGGATGGTTGAAGTAATCCACCAGTTCCTTCCTACAGGTAATGGGGGTGCTGTTTAGGAAAAAAAGGCTTTGGGCAGTGTAGGTAGATGACAGCAAAACAGAAGCTTTTGACAGGATACCCTTCTTGTGCATCTATCAGAGTGAAAGCCTCTTCTCAGGTGTATCATATATCTCTGGGAGCACCAGAGCTGTCACAACAGGCTTCAGTATCATATGGAAAACTTCTGTTCAATGGACAGAATCAAAGGAAGAAGAGAAGGATTGTAGCAAATGTGCCATTTCTCCTTGAAAAGTCAGGTTCGGTAAGTATGCTAATTACTATTTGCAGCAGTAATAGTGGCAGTATTTATTTTGTTGTTGTTGTTGTTGTTGCCATAGTGTTTTGTAGAAAGAATAATTTGCATAAAGCATCCGGATAGGCCAAAGAAACAGCCAAGCTATGTAGCAGTAGCAGTAGTAGCAATACTTGGTTGAAAACATAATCCGTACAAAGTATTACAATAGGCTACGGAGATGGACAAGCCCTAATGAATCAATGGGACATAACTGTGCTGAATAAAGTGTCCAATGAGATTCCAACAAGGTTGTTTCACACAGAAGTAGATTCACAGAAGCCACAGGATATAGTTCCTACATTGAAGGATGTGTAGGAACGAGTCTTGATTTGTGTAGGGACAAGTTTCACGATAGAGTCCTTCCTTTTACACATATCTATTCTAGGGTGGTAAACTTACACAGACCTGCACTAGAGAGGACTTGCAATGAATATCAGTTTCTTATTTTCACAAGACTCTTAAGAGGTATGGTAGGCTGAGGGGTAGTTACTCTGGAAAAGCCAAGCGCTGAGTTTCGTGTCCAAGCAGGGTTTTCTGTTATTTTGTTTAGCCTAGTTGTCTGACCACCAAGATGAAACACCATCCACTAAAGGAAAACTAATGTTATCTCAATACATACTTGGCCATGTTTTGGGTTTTGAGTGATGGCTGCCTGTTCCATACAGTACACAAATAGAGTTAGTTTTGAGCTGGGTGTTCCACATAGATGCCTGACCACATCTTGAATGGTTTATTCATGTGCCCTCCCCCCAGTTTTGAGAGGCAAAATCATGTAAATCAGACCTCTCTTGGATCACTTATTGGCATGGAATACCTGGTTCACAAGTGGCCTTATCAGTGTGGGGGAGGGGAAGAGATCTTCCACCACGCAAAGCACATCACTAGCTCAGTCTGTATGCACTTAGCCAACATTTTTTTTTAAAAAATAGTTTTGATTATGGCAGACACAAAAGGAGAGCCAGACATTTTGAAATAAGGGTTGAACTGTATCAAGATGTGTGTCACTGCGAAATCCGGTTCTTTCTTTGACTTAGCAGAGTTTTGCAGCATGTACGACTTGCTTTGCATCTGTGAGCCGAGGCTGTCCCCTGAACTTCGGGATCATTTTTTGTGGGAAGGTTCAGCAATTAGCACAAAATTTTGAGCAATGTGTGCAAATTACAGCCAAATTTGTACAAATTATGGCTTCACCCCTGCAAGTACTGGCTGAGTTCTTTCCACCCCACTCATGTCCCAATCAGGGTCTGAGTAGGACTAGGCTGCTACTTGAAGGCCCCTGGCAGAGTGGGGAAATTTCCATGATATATCCAATTTCTGATTGGAGATAACAAAGGCTTTCCCTTTTGTGCTCCTGCTCGCTTTATTGGGAGTGTAGGCTGCACATGGTGGAATTCTAATTTTATCTCTGATCAGGTCTCCCCAGGTCAGGGGGTAGGGCTTGTTGAGGGGAGAGAGTAGGTCCCATAGGGGGTGATCAACCCTCTGCAGGCTGGACCGTGGGCCATATGAGGCCTGTGAGGTGGAGATTGCTCTCCCCTGCTTTAAACAGAAAATTCTTCTTGCTGCCTCCTGCATTAAAAGTAAGTACTTCACGTCTGTGCCTTCTGACATCACAATCTCTGGAAGAGGCTTCCAATCTCTTGCTGCCTCCATCTTCTCCTTCAGTTCCTTCCTCTGTACTGGAAGTGCAAGTCTGCTCTGATGGTGCCAAAACGTAGCAAGTTAGCAGGCTGGATATATGAGCAATTCATTGTTCATTGGGATTTACTCACACTGTCTGGACCAAACACTGACTTAAACGTAATGTGCGGTCAAAGTCTGTACATTTCACGGTCACCCCCCCCCCCAAATGCAGTTGACAGCATGCGTACATTTGGAAAATGCAAATGAAAAAATGCGTACTTTTGAAAAATGTACACAACTATGCTTTAATCAATGTAAGAAGAATGTGTACATGTCGTAGATGCACAAAACTGATGCATACGTTTGTAGAAGTGTACATGAAAGTACACACACGTTGTCATGTGAAAAGGAAAATAACAATGCCTGCAATCAGGTATTGAGATGAGACAAAACGAGCTTTGAGGTGAAATTTGAACAAAATGGATGAACTCAGGTTTGGCTTGTATACATATCTCTAATTCTTAAGCATATTTAGAAGCATATTCAGTATCAGCGTCTGCCTTATGACTCAAGAGTGGTAAAGTCTCTCACCAATCTTGTTTGACTAGAATTTTATTTTATTTTTAAGGCCAAATGGATGAACATAGAGACTTCTTGAAAGACTACATCCATCCCTTTTATAAATGGGAACATGGGGAATTATTCCAGCAGCACTAACTCTAGGGTGACAGAAGGACCGGGCTCCTGTACCTTTAATTTCTGTAAACTGCCCAGAGAGCTAAGGCTATGGGGCAGTTTATAAATGTAAATAATAATAATAATAATAATAATAATAATAATAATAATAATTTGGGTGACCATATGGAACAGAGGACAGGGCTCCTGTATCTTTCATAGTTGTATTGAAAGGGGAATTTTAGTAGGTGTCATCTGTAGGTATGCAGCAACTGGCGAAATTCTCTCTTCATCACAACAGTTAAAGCTGCAAGAGCCCTGTCCTCTTTTGTATCTGGTCACTTTACAAAAGAGGGCAGGGCTCTTACCGTTTTAACTGTTGTGATGAAGTGGGAATTTCACCAGGTGCTGCATGCATACGAATGACACCTGCTGAAATTCCCTCCTCATCACAACTGTGAAAGACATAGGAGCCCGGTCCTCCTTTCCATATGGTCACCCTAACTAACTCCGACACTTTTTTCCTCCCAAGACCCCACTATGGCCAGATAAGTGTTCGCCCGATTGCAGCCTAAGGCTACAACAATCTCCAAACTTCTGATCTCCTGAAACTTCTGCCAGTTGCCGCAGTTAAACAACAACAACAACAATAATGCTGACATCCAATTATAGCTGATTATCTCCATATCCTGCTGAGAATTCTCGCCTTGCAGTTCTTTGGTTCTGAGAATGTTGCCTTTTCATCTGCTTCATAAAAATCAGAGGGGGGTGGGAAATATCCCTTCTGGTGGAATAGGCAAATATGCCTCAGTTGAAATCTTCCTCCCTCCCTCCCTCCCTCCCTCCCTCTCTCAGTTGTTGTAAATACAAAAGCCAGGACGAAATTTGATGCTTTGTTAAAAAAGAAGAAGGAAGGTTTTGAAATCCATCTGAATCGCTCCTTATTGTAGTGCCGCTGGGTTCCTGCTTCCAGTCTGCTACGCACACCCAAAGCCTAGGGGGAAAGGGATGAGGGAGGCAATGAGGCGTCCTTCTGCTATCACAGCATGGAGCGAGGTGGCTGCCTGAAAGCAGGCATTAGGCAAGAGATGTCACTGGTAGTGGTTTCCCGACCAGCCGGGAGGAAACGTCACAGCAGCAAGACCAGACAGTTTCTGGTTTTCAGCCAAATAAGATCGAGCCGAGACAGCTTATGCTTCAGACAGCCAAGCAGCAACATGCCTGGTGTAATGCAAACATGACACAGGTTGGATTTCATTTTTTGGGGGAAGAGAAATAAATAAATAAATCAGGCAGCGAGACTTCAACTGCCTTACAACTGCGACTTCCCTGAAAGCCCAAACAATTAGTGCTCTGTGTATTCGTGAGATTGAAACCGGTGAGGTGTAAAACGGCAGGTGTCCTGTCAGACGCAAGACATTAATTCCTGGTGCTTTGAATTCAGTGGGATATGTTTGAAGGTTTTCTTGTCTGCCCCCCCCCCCAAAGATACCGTGAAAGAACTGCAGAGACCCTCCCTTTCTGCAGATGATAGAGGCGTATGGTTTTAGGTTTTGGCCCACAGGGGTCCTATCGCTGCATTCCCTATCTCTTTGCAGACATGGGGTCATATCCAGTGCAGCACAAGTAGAAGGCCACTCATGCAATGGGGATTTCCCAACCCATCCTCCTCTCTGCAGCTACAGATATTGGAGGAATCTGGTTGGGTGTGGAGCTTGGCAAGCTTCCGTTGGATCAGCCCCTCAGACTCCATTCTGACTACCACAGGTGGTCTGACTCGGTCGGCAGCAGTCCAGGCCAGTTGATGGATTTCGGTCCATTTTTTAAGTATTTGTGAAAATAGACACTTGCGCAAATTGCACCTGCAATTTGCGCAAATGTTTATTTACACAAATGAAAAAAAACTAACCCTGAAAAGTTCTTGGTTTTCCGGGAAAACCAACAGCTCAGCTCACAAATACCAGCCAAATTGGGAGGGGGGGGCATGGAAATTCAGTGAACCCCAAAAAGTCCAAATTTCCTGGTGACAGACATCCCTAACCCCTTGCACTTCCTAAAACACTTCTACTTTGGGTCAAGAGACTCTCAGAAAAAGCCTCAGATCTGGCATGAGTAAGTGAGGTGCCGCTAAACCAGGAGGAGGCAGCATGTCTGTACTCATGTAAGCTGCCTCTTCCTTATTTGGGGCCATTTTTCTGTCCTACTGCCGGCCTCCATGCCTACATCCCAGGCCTTTCTTGAAGGGTCCTGAGTGGCTTTTCAGAAGGGAATGAGGTGCTGCAATTGGGATGAGGAGCAGACAAGCCACCTTGCATGAGCGCACTTCCACTCATAT
Source organism: Anniella stebbinsi (assembly GCA_029215795.1). Classification (NCBI taxonomy): domain Eukaryota; kingdom Metazoa; phylum Chordata; class Lepidosauria; order Squamata; family Anniellidae; genus Anniella; species Anniella stebbinsi. The sequence goes on along the minus strand of JARDYH010000002.1, from coordinate 15,062,419 downwards.
CATATTGGATACAACCCATTCCTTCTATATTCTTCATATAGGGTAGAGAGTTGCAAGCCTGAAAATCGTCCGTGTGCTCTGAATTGAAGGTGGACCATTGCACTGTTCCAGTAATTTTGTTTTTGTCCTAAACAAAGAATTGATCCCCCCTCCACCCACTCATGGCTAGATCACCTGGGGGAAAAGCTTGCATTGGTGCCAAGAGGAACTCCCTGCCCCCTACGTTTTCTAGCATACAGATGTCAGAGGAAATCTGTTTGGGGGAGGGGTGAGCGCAGCGAGCGTTTGCCAACTCCCCCACCTCCCCCTGACATCCGGTGGCAGATATGAATCGCCCCTTGCCGAATCAGAGCAGCTGGTAGATTTTTGTGCTTTGCACGGTGGTGATAGCAGGGGCAGGAACGGGAATGCTGTGGCTCATGGTACTCCCCTCCCCTGTGGCTCATGGTACCCTCCTCCCAACGCCGCTGCTGCTGTGCAACCATCGTCCCTTTCTCTTTGCTGGAGTTGGGCCCCGGCAGACTAAGAGGGATGACAGTTGCAAACTTTGGCGATGGCAGAAGACAGGAGGGGAGTGTTCCTCTCCCGCTCTTCTGCCGCACTGCTACTGCTGCAACATTCGGTCCCTTCCTAGAAGGGATGGAGAGATCGTGGAGGGCTAGACAGCAGCCCTGTCCTCCATTCCATAGGGTTCGCCTAGCCCTCAATGATCTACTCCCTGCATGTCGCGAGAATAGGGATGGCTGTCGCATGTGAATCCAGCCCTTTTAAGGCCCATCAGATTCCCACACTGTTCCCATCCTGGCTTGCCTTCTTCACCAGGCATGGAGGGAAGGTGGCAGCGGCCGGTTGGAAGAGAGAGGGAGTGTTCCCCTCCTGCTGTTCCGCTGCTCTGTTGTCACCAGCGCCGCCTCCATTAGGGTGACCCTTTGGAAAGGAGGACAGGGCTCCTGTATCTTTAACAGTTGTCTAGAAAAGGGAATTTCAGGAAGTGTCATTTGTATGCATGCAGCACCTGGTGAAATTCCCTCTTCATCACAACAGTAAAGCTGCAGGAGACCCGCCCTATTGACCAGATACAGATGAGGGCAGGGCTCCTGCAGCTTTAACTGTTGTGATGAAGAGGGAATTTCACCAGGTGCTGCATGCATACAAATGACACCTGCTGAAATTCCCCTTTCTATTCAATTGTTAAAGATACTGGAGCCCTGTCCTCCTTTCCATATGGTCATCTTAGATAAGGAGAATTGGGAAGCAACCCTAGATTTAAATGCAGGAGCCCTGCCCTCATCTGTATCTGGTCAATAGGGCGGGTCTCCTGCAGCTTTACTGTTGTGATGAAGAGGGAATTTCACCAGGTGCTGCATGCATACAAATGACACTTCCTGAAATTCCCTTTTCTAGACAACTGTTAAAGATACAGGAGCCCTGTCCTCCTTTCCAAAGGGTCACCCTAATGGAGGCGGCGCTGGTGACAACAGAGCAGTGGAACAGCAGGAGGGGAACACTCCCTCTCTCTTCCCCCCGGCTGCTGCCACCTTCCCTCCATGCCTGGTGAAGAAGGCAAGCCAGGCTGGGAACAGTGTGGGAATCTGATGGGCCTTAAAAGGGCTGGATTCACATGCGACAGCCATCCCTATTCTCGCGACATGCAGGGAGTAGTGATGAGGGGCTGAGGGGGGGATTCGGTCAGACTCCACCCCCCCTCAAGCACTCACAACATCCCTAAACACACGTTTAGGCTTCTCCACATATGGTTCTCAGTACTAATTTACAGTTACTTGCTATTTTGGACTTCATTTCCATATCTTGTTCCTTATACCTCCCACAACTTTCTTCCCCCCCCCCCTTAATAGAATGTATGTTCTTATTTCACTTGTTGCATTTAAACCTGTGGGAAGAAAGGAAACAATGCACTTTGGTATAATACTATAAGTACAAAAATCATTACATTGTGAAAACAATTGGCTAACATGCCTCTTCTCCCACAATAATAAGAAAACCAAGTCTTTTCCAAACTGTGCAGGGACCTTGCACTGGCCTCCGGATAAATAGAACCATTTCATGAAGCATGTTAGGGGCGCATCGATGCAGCAGCTACCGAAGGGCTTTTGATATTGGCCCTAATAAAATTAGATGCCAAGATTAAAATGAAATCAAATGGGGGATTGCATGTAAGTAACTACATGATTCAATAAGCAGTGAATGGAAATGTAGCCAGAAATGATGTAAGCACACACAGAGAGATCTTGCTTATATCGTCCTTGGGTGGGATGGGTGGGTAGTGAGAGGACAAAATATGCCATTGTCAAAGCTGATCTCACCATTTAGAGGTGCCTCCAGCTATTTCCTTGCCATTCTGGGCCATCTCGAACATCGTTCGTCCCCCCCCCCATCCCTACTCTCCCTCTAAAATGGGAAGGGGAGACCATGTGGAGACCCTGACTCACATGATATGTCAACTGCATGGTGAAGGGGAAGGGGACATTATGGCAAAACTCAGTTTAGAATGGTGTTAGCTCTTCAAAAACAATGGGGCGACACCAAGGTGAGTGGCTTTGAAAGTCCAACTCAAATCTCTTTAGGAATGCGCTAATATCCAATATTAAATACAAGTTCTTTGACTTAGATGAATTGTATATCACTCAGTGAGGAAATGAAGATAATGATTAAGAATGTAACAAGAGCCATGCTATCAATGGCTACTATTCCCGATACTGCCTCTAGCATCGGAGGCAATATAATTCTTAATACCAGTTGCCTGGGAACATGCAGCAGGAGGGAACTATTGGGCTCATGTCCTTCTTATGGGCTTCTCATTGGCAGATGGTTGGCCACTGTGAGAACAGAATGCTGGACTAGATGGATCCTTGGCTCATCTGATACAGCGTGGCTCTTCTTATGTTCTCAAGTGCTTCCTTTTATCTGCCCTGAATCTCCCACCAATCAGCTCCATCAGATGCCCCATTGGGTTCTAGAATTATAAAAGAGGGAGAAAAACATCTTCCTGTCTACTACAGACCATGTATAATTCTACCATGTCCCCTTTACCATTTTTTTCTAAGCTACAAAGCCCCAAATGTCCTATAGGGCAGCCTTTTGATAATTTTGGTTGGGAAAGCTGTTGACCAAGGAAAGCTCCTAGTGCCTTGAAGCGGTAGGACGGAGCCGGGCTTTGTAGAAGGGTCAGTGCACTGAATTTGGCCATGGACCAGGAGTTCCCCATCCCTGTTCTATGCCTTAAATCACCACCTGCATTTGCATCTCTGCCAGGCCAAACTCCCCAGCAATTTTGATTTCTGTGCTAATCATTCTGATCCCCTGCTTGCTGCTTGTACAACACTTTGTAAGTATTTTTCTATTTGAGGTCCCCCCCTCCATGTATTACCAGTGCTGCTTATTAAAAACTGCTGGCTTTCACAAAGCTGACTGATGCTGCCAAAGAAGTTCTGCTTAACGTGTGAGCAGCGGGGAAAAGGCTGTCGCGATCATTCACCTTATTAGGACCTGGTTTTCTGTCTCCTGGTGCTTTCTCCAAAGAATCAGTCACAATGAGATATCATGCCACCTTTCGTCCACAAATAGTGGTGTCGCGGATGTGCCATGCTAGTTTATAAGCTTCACTTCCTGGAGAGGAAGGCATCTTTTCCAGTACATTCTACAGCAAACCCCGGCCACTGTATCCTGTTTTCTACATTCTACAGCAAACCCCGGCCACTGTATCCTGTTTTCTACATTCTACAGCAAACCCTGGCCACTGTATCCCATTTAATTCTTTAGTCCCCCATCATCACCCCAACGGAAGGAAAGTGAGGAAATGGAAGGGCCAGTACTGGGAAGGGTGGAGAGAGAAGAAAATTATGATTACCTATTGTTGACTAAATCCTTGGTGGTTAAAGTAGGCCGATAGCCCCACACACAAAGTAATCTAACTTCCATCTAGCACGCTTATTTACTTCTCCACATGAAATAATGTAGAATGCACTTTCACAGAGTGGGCTGCTGGCCACCCTGTAGGGATACTGTTCTTTTCTGCAGTGATTCCAATATATTCAGAGCAAAAGCAGAATATTTGCAACAGAGGAACGTCTGGGGGTGCTTAGACCAATGGATTCAATCTTATGGATGTTAGCCCAGGTATTAAGGTCCTACACATTGTGGAAAGCCAATCCAGCATTCTGTTCTGTTCACCCACTGCTGTGCAAAGAAGCAGAACAAATGTATAAGCCACAGATCCATGTAGAAACATACATTCAGGTTTCCTGACTTCAGTGTTAGGATCACGGATATAGGCTAAATTTAGGGATGTCGCAGATGCCCAGCTCAGTCTGGAAGTCTGACGGACTCCCCCATATCCTCTCTCCAGATTCAGTTGGGCACCTGCAGAACACATCACAACTCTGTAAATGTACTGACTTACAAATGCAAAGTGCATCTGGGTCTGGGTCTGTTTCCAGATGGTGTGGGAAAATTCAATGGGACAGATTCCTCACACATCACAAGCTAGATTAGGAGCGCAGAAATCAAGACCTGAGGCTTTGCTAACTCTGCTTCCCCAGTTGCCTCCTGTGCCTGCCTAACCAACACAACAACAACAAGCCAACAGCTGATAGGCACTGTATGAGCCAGTTCAGAAAATGTACCTGGTGGTACAGTTCTATACATAGCAGGACCTGGACCTCTTTGAATGCATACACCTCATCACAACCGTATGATCAATGGGTTGAGCCCATTAAAGCTCATGCCTTGATAATAAAACACAATTTGTCTTCAACGTGCCATGGACTCTTTTTGTTTTCATATGAACAATGTCACATTTGAGGTGAGTGTTCTCACCTAAAACATGTGCACAATTTAGCTAGGGATGGATGGACCATCTCATGTCCAATTCATTGGATACTCACCCCACTGCTGCTGTCCTCCCCAAACTTCTTTTGAGGTTCAGCAAGTGTCTGACAATGTCGCAAGCCTGTCCGCCCTCGTCTGGAGCCTCTATTGGGCCTTTTCGGCTCCCATTAATGCAACGGGGGGGGGGGAATACATAATTTCCAGAGCCCCGTTGTTGTACACAATGGAGGCTGTGAACAAAGGTGGACGGCTGCCAGGCATTCGTCAGGCTGCGCGGACATTCGAAGTGTGGGCCTGTGACTTGATCTCCAGAGAGCCGGCCCAATTTGTGGATTTTCCAGGAATTTTGCGCATTTTGGGGAGGGAAGGGTTCTGCAATTTGTGCATTTTGTACCTGTGGGTACTTGTAAACCAGTGCCCTGCACACATAACAGGCCTACACATACAGCAGGATGAGGTGACACAGGTGGGGCATACTGCTTTTGAATGCTCTCCTATGTAAACACACGCTATGCAACTCCCTGCAAGTAGAAAGCTTGCACATCAGGGAGAAAGACTCTATCCCAATCCTACGTTTGCTGTGCTGGTTCTCCATGTGCAAGTTTTTATATAGGAAGCCATCTTCCATTTCCCCCCGTGCTGCAAGTAACAACTTGTGCTATCCTATATTTACTCACCTGTGAATAATTCCCATTGAACTCAATGGGGCTTCTGAGTAAACATGTATAGGATTGCACTGTCCCTGATCGTTAAACTGCTTTGAAGATCCTTTTTCAATACTTTGGTCTATGCATTTGCTTTTATCGATTACGTTTATAACAAACACACATATTTGTTTTGGCTGGCATTGCTTTCTAGAATGCTGAGAAGCGCTACGGCACTGTTTCTTTTTTAAAAAACAACAACCCGAAAACCAGAGAAACCTACGACCCTTGAAATCTTAGTTGAACTAATACAACATGAAGCGACAACTTGAAACGCAGCAATAATTGCATTGAAAAGTACGTCTCAGTTTTTCCCTAGCACATTTCCACTGTTTCCTTTAACATTTCACTTTTCAAATCATACTTTATTGTGCCAATACCATGTGGGCAGGAAAATTAGCTGGGCTGTCACCCAAATGACAGAGGATCCTGCCTTTGAGTCTATTTGTGTTTACTTGTAATTGCTACAAGGTATATGTAAGAAAAATGACATCTACCTTATGCTACAGAATGCCTATTAAGATCAAACACAGATGATTGTTTAATGATCGTTTGATTTGCCATTTATAACTGGGTGCTACATTTGGAAAGAGCTGTTTATTATGCACCATGACTATCTGGGGGGGGGATGGGATAATTTAATACCCGGGTTCCTGGCTCAGGAGAGGATGGGTGAGAAATTCATTCCATTCCAATGCTTATGCGAATATACCAGATGCACATCTGTTGAACCATGGAGAAATCCGGAACAGAGTTGCATACTGAAATCTGCACTTTCCCGGATTTAACACTACAGTTCTCCACTCAGGAAAATGGATGAACAAATGTGCACATCCAGGAAAAGTATGCACAAAAGTCCACATATTATGGGAAACCACACATAAAAATGCTCACAACAGTGAACGTAGCATAGGGAAGCACATTGTTACAGGGGAAAATAGCTTGCAAAAATGCATGCATTAGGAAAAGCCGGCCAGACCTTTGCATCTGCAGCTGTAATGGCACTATCTGGGTTTTCTTGAGCTAAGGCTAGCCAGGAAATCCCATCCTTATCTCTGATCTCTAAGATGAGAGATGAGGAAGGGATTCCCTGGTTAACACTAGCATAGAAAACCCCAGGAGAATCCCTGGCAAAGGAATCCCCAGTTGGGCATCCCCCTTGGGCTCAAAAAGGTTGTGTACCCCTTCCTTTAAATAACATTTATCCTGCTTGGGAAGCAGGACTTGTAGTTCCCTAACTGTGGGAAGAGGGAGATCTAATCTGTCTTCTGTCTCATCCCTGGCGCACTGGTGCTGCGGCAGGAAGAAAAGTCCTGGTGGCCCTTGGGAAAGCCCTATTTTCCCTAAGGAAGGTGGGGTGGGAAGGTGGGTGACTTCCAAAGTCAGATTGGTTTTTGGAAAATAAGTGGAATTTCTTCTTCTTTTTTTTCTATTTTCAATAGCTTGGCTTATTTTCTATGCCAATCCAAAATGAGAATGAGATAGAGGAAGTCACTACCCATCTCTAATAGCTGCCAGTGCAATTTTGGAGATGTCATGCAAGTAACAGTAGAAGAGTTTCTGCAGTGCTGAATAATAATAATAATAATAATAATAATAATAATAATAATAAAAAAGCTGTCACAATGCTTACACCCACCCACCCACCCAAATACAAATATCCTTAATTACTACAACAGAGAAAACAAGGAAAGATATGTGTGGATACGATTGCAGGGTGAAGGCTTCCATTGGGCTGATTATATATATATATATATATATATATATCTTTCCTTTGGGGGAAGGACTTTTTGTTGAAGGTGGTACGATCATTGCTTCAGGGGAAGATTTCCTGTGAGCCAGAAGGTGCACACTTCCGTGATCCCCACCCGCAATATTGAACTTTTAAGACAAGATCATTCCATGTTGGGCCAAGCTCTAAAAGCAGGTCCAGAACTTGTGCACGATTTCGCGGAATCATATACCTTAATGCACATGCAGATTCAGAGACAGGTTCAGACAAATGTCACAAGCAGAGGGTAGGGGGTACATGGGCTTGAGTTTGTGCCTGTCCTGTCCCATCAGCCAGAGGCTCCTGTCTCACCTCCGGTTTTGTTGAACATCCACGCATGGAGCATGACATTTGCAAAAGGTCTGCAACGGAATGTTCATATGTCAGAGACACACAGTTGATTTATGGACTGCATGTGTTGATTGCAAGGTTCAGGCCTTATATGCATTGGTATCTTATGCCCCTAGGGACAATGCAAATGCTGATATTGATGCATGGGCATCTAATAAACCCAGAGGCAGGACAGCCGCATGCAGGGGACAAAGCAGAAAGATTCAATCTCTCCCCCGCTATGTGAAGGTGTTCCTTGTGGAGAAATTCATCTGAGCCATCCCAATTAGTTCTCAAAGTAATGTGGTGAATGGCACTTGGTATTCTTCCTAGCTGTAAACACTACAAGTACAAATGTTTACAATTATTTCCACTTCAAGGACAGGGCCTAATTTTCACATTACTCACACATTACACCCCTGAAAGAACTCTAGTTTTTGACAGGTTCCTCCAATTCGGTAAATAGCAGGTACCACTAAATGATGGTGTATACTCAACTGAAAAATTTAGCACATGAAACTGATGTAAGAATTCATGATGTGGGATATTTCCCCCCTGCATAACCAATGGCTGAACAGATGGAAGAAAATGGCTCAAGTGAGACACCTATTTACATTCCAAATACCTAAAATTAATCAGCCATTTCCCCCAATATAGCAAGTGAGTACCAAAGGAAGAATCAATTATTATTCCCACCCCCTCGTAGGAAACAAAGGGCTAAAAACAACCACTTTGAAATTAAAAACACACACAAAACAATTAAAATAATAATAATAATAAAAAACTCACCAAAAAACCCCAATGACCGTACAGCCTTGAAAAGTTGACCAAAGTTTGCCTTTTAAAGATAGTGGGTTTTACTAGGAGGCTCCAAAACTTTATTCTATATCCCTTGAAAGGATGTAAAAGCAGCTTGGAAATTATGCAAAGCTTAATTATAGTTAATGTGAATTATTCAGAAGTGTAGCAGAGAGGGGGGGATTTATTTCATACAAAGGAGCCTGACATTTTAATTGGTCCTTCAGAAAAGAGACAAAACAATTTCCTCTCAAGAAAATTTACATCTTCCCCATCAAAACAGCAGCCTCATCCAAGCAGAACTTCATTAACAAGATTAATTATCGTGCCACTGTCTGCCTCATCAGGTGTGCTGGCCAGGTGAAGAGCGGAACACAAAGGAGGGAGATGACATCACAGCTATGGCTCGGCATTGATTCTAGGAGAAAACAGGACACAAAAAGGCCGGCTTACCTTGATCATTAGCCATTTTGTCAGGATGTTCCACTGCAAGGCAAAGAGAATATTGTCAAACTTTTGACAGTTTCCAGTAGATACATTGACATATCAAATCACCAATTTTGGTAGCCAGCTTTGCTCTCAAGGAGATGCATTTTTTTTAATCAGCAGATCGATCAGTACGACGGGAAAGATTTTATAGATCTGTCTTTAATTTCGGAGTCATTTTGAAAGCCTGAAAGCAAAAGTCGACTTGGATCATCTGTGTCTCATTACTAATGAAGGCAGATGTTGCTTTTTTTAAAAAAAGGAAAAGGAAAACCTAAATTGTTTTTTTCTTTCAGTTCTGAGGTATCATCTGGAAAGCTTAATTAAGAGTGGAAGTGAGATGAGAAAAAGAGAGATTGTTCCTTTGAATAATTAGAGACAAATCCTCCTGCATGCTGAAAGCTAGTTCTGACTGAAGTTGTCATTATTCGAGCTTTGTATAAAATGCAGTTTTACATGCTTTTTATAGAATCATTACACACAAAAGAAACAACGGATTACAAGTGCTTCAGTCAAGTCTTTAGGATTTATAAATGTTGCCAAAACTCTTCAACCACAACAGCCTGCAACTATTTATTAAACAGCGTGCAGAAGCCAACTCAACTGACAACACTTACATAATCCAAGAGCATTAGCCATTTGTTTCAGAAGCTTTAAAGGAACATAATGTGAAGGTTGCCTGGGTAATTTCCTTGAGTAAACACTTTACCTCTTTACTTATGAGCTATGCATCAACAAGGCCTCAGAACGCGAGTCCAAACGCCTCAGTGTCATCTCCTGCTTCATGACTCCTTTTAATAGGCTGACCATATGAAAAGGAGGACAGGGCTCCTGTAACTTTAACAGTTGTAGAGAAAAGGGAATTTCAGCCAGTGTCATTTGTATGCAATTAGTTCCTGGTGAAATTCCCTCTTCATCACAACAGTTAAAGTTGCAGGCACTATACTAGAGTGACCATATACAAAAGAAGGCAGGGCCCCTGCACCTTTAACTGTTGTGATGAAGAGGGAATTTCACCAGGAACTAATTGCATACAAATGACACTGGCTGAAATTCCCTTTTCTCTACAACTGTTAAAGTAACAAGTGCCCTGTCCTCCTTTTCATATGGTCAGCCTACCTTTTAACATCTTCATCAATCAATCAATCAATCAAATATTTATTACGGTCAGAAGACCAGCACAACATCTTTATCCATTCCTGCTTCTGCCCACCCCCAAATCCATTTCATCAGGGCCCATGTCAAAGGTAGGCAGCACTGGGCATCTGCTGAGGATCCACATCCTCAGCATTTGGCAATATCTGAGGAGCCTGGGTTTGTTTTTGTTTTTGTAGCTTTTTGGGTTGTTGCAGTGGTTTTAAATGTATGTGTGCATTGTGTGTATGCAGTCTGTTTTTGCTATTTTAATTTTTGCGTGTTGTTTTTAATGGTTTTAATCCTACGTAAACCGCCCAGAGAGCTTTGGCTATGGGGCGGTATACAAAGGCAATAAATAAATAAATAAATAAATAAATAAATAAATATAGCAGGGGTCCTAGTGAGAAGAGCCCCCCTTCCCATCATCATTGCAACTTGCTTGTTCATCTGACTCTTGCTCTGGCCCAGACAATTGTGATGGTGAGAAGGAGGAGCTGTAGAAGCCACTGCCTACTTGCTCACTGGATCTTTGCAAATCACGTCCGAAAGTGCTGGAAATGATGAAAAAGGAGATGAGGAGCAATACAGCTGGTGAGAAGGGTGGTGAGAAGGTAGACTCACTGAGGGGAGGCACTGAGGGTGTCAAGGCCCTCAGAAACCTAGGCTCAGCAAAGACCATGATGATCCTGTCGGTCAACTAACCTCGACGCTACATGGCGTGATTCTTCAGTAGGTTGGTTTTCCACTTGAATGCATCCCATTTAAAGTGCACACTCGTTAGGCACAGTCTGAGTTCAAGAAGCTGAAGAAACACTCTAATTCTTTATAAATGAGGACAAACAATAATGGATGGCTAAGAATTTGGTCATTCACTATCCCACGCAATCCTCATGTCATAAAGGTGAGTGACAAAACGAGCCACTGGACATAAGAAATCAAATATCACGTCTTCGCAATTTCTAATACAGATGGCATACCCACAAAACAGAGTTGTTTCTTTATTGAGTGACACAGTTATTGTGTTAACCCACCAAACACGGATCTATAATCGAGTCTCCATTATGCATCATACCAGGCCCTAGAGTGAAAATCTGACGCATATTGTGTATTATTGAGTTGCATTGGAATAGCCGGTTTTGGAACTCCAGCTCTTGGCTTGTTGGCTACAAAGAACAGGAGATACAAATAGAGAACAGTTACGTCTTTCTACTGCAGCCATGGCGGCACCTGGGCAGTTCATTCTTGCTCTTTTGATCTGTGCATACCTGTTCAAAATCCAATGCAGAATCTGCTGGGGTACAAGGGAGCTTTAGGGTGCAATCCTATACAGTTGTAGACTGGGAAAAAACATGGTGCATGCTGGGAGTTATAAGACTTTTTTCTGTCTAAACCTGCATAGGATTGCACCCTTAAAAAATCAATAGGTTAATTCACAAGGATAGGTTGATTAATGGCTAATAGCTATGATGGGAGCAGGGGAGAGCTCCTGAAGGCATCTGGTTGGCTTCTCTGGGCAAGTGGTTGGTGGACTAGATGGACCTTTGATATTATCGAGCAGGGCTCTTCACAAGTGGAAGAAGGCTTTCAATGAAGTGAGAATTCTGTCATAACCTTATGCCAATGGACATCAGTCCAATAAATGTTCTTGTAAGATGAATCCTGCTAACTATACCTCCAGATTTTGGTTGCTGGGAATGTCACAGTCCTGCTGACTCTCATTTAAAACAATCACAAAGCTGGAAGGGACCAGAAAGCATCTAACTCAGGTTCTACTGTAAGGGAAGACCATGCACTAGAACAGGGATAGGCAACCTTGTGTTCTCCAGCTGTCTGGGACTACAAATCCCATAACCTCTTACCATTGGCCATGATGGCTCAGTCTTATGGCATTTGCAGTTTTAAACATCTAGAGGGCACCCAGGTTGCCTAACCATGCACTAGGAGATTCACAAGAGGGACCTGAGAAGCAGGTGTGTGTGGACCTTAGAAGATCATTATGACATAAATGGAGAGAGAGTTAGGTTTGCCTAGCGGAGATCAACAATAAAAAAAAATCCTGCTCACTGTATATTCTTGGCCAGCAGTACCTCTCAGCATAACCCATATCTATTATGAGGCTAAAAGGATAAAAGACCTGGTTCAGCTTGGCATATAACAGAACTTATCCATGTCATCCTCTTATGTTTCCCTATCACTGCAAGACACTCAATGATCAGACAATTTTACTACATTTTTCAGAGAGAGGGGGAACATAACACATGGATGCCATTTTCAATAGCAGTCCTGTGCATCTGGCAATCTGTAGTTCTACCCTTAGTACTTTTCTGTCCTGTTCTTTTCATATGGAACCATAGTTATTCCAGAGCAGGGGTGAGGAACCTGTGTCCTTGCAGATGTTGTTGGGTTCCAATTCCCATCAACCCCAGCCAGTATGGCCAATGGGCAGAGATAATGAGAGCTTTAGTCCAAGATCCTCTGGAGGGCCACAGATTCTCCACCTGTGTTCTAGGACATTATTTTATCTTGGGAGGGATTTCTCCACAGACCCATATTTAGATTTATGAATTACAAACAGGGCATTACGCATACAGCCTGAGCATAGCAACCCATGAGTGGCAATGCTTTTATCTCAAGCATTTATGACGTTTGTAATCTAGCCAAATAACAAGTTGCATTTTTACTCTCTTCCAGGGCAAAGCTGTTCAGGGGCAGAGGCGGCGCCAGGGGGGCACGGAGGGCAAGTGCCCCCCAAACAAGAGCTTGCCACCCCAGTTGCCACCCCAGTTGCTGGCAGAGCTGGCTTTAACAGGAGGGCTCACCCAGGCAAGGCAGCCTCAGCAAGGCACAGCAAGCGTTAAGAGTTAGCATTGCCAGAAGCCAGGCGCCTGCGCTGTCGCCTTTGTTCTCCTAGGTTTCAGAGAAAGAGCGAGAAGGAGCCACATGGGCCGGGCTTGTGGCTGCCATCTCGAAGGCAAAGCTCAGCTGTTTTAGAGGGGAGAGAGGCGGCCTCTCCTCTTCAGTCCCTTAGCCCTTTCCCCTCACTCAGCAGCAGGGACAGGGAGCCAGGCAAGCCCAGATTCCAAATGATTTGTGCTGATAATCACCTACACTTTCCAGGTACTGGTAATAGGATTTTTTATATTCCATCATGACAGCTATTAGCTGTATACAGACTTTTTAAAATGTTGTTTCTAAATCCCGGGCTGAAATTAGGGGTGGGGGAAGAATTTGTGGGAAGGGGATATTGAAAGCTTTCCAGCCATTGCTGCCCTCACCCCCTTGCCCCAAACCCTGACTTTTGCCCTAACTGGGGAAAATACAGAGTGGACTAGTTTCTGTCTCCCCCGGGTGTATTTGGTGGGTTGGTTGTGGGTAGCCGATAGAAAATTTATTTATTTATTTATTTATTACATTTGTATACCGCCCCATAGCTGAAGCTCTCTGGGCGGTTTACATAGGATTAAAAACAATTAAAAACAATATACAAAAATTTAAACAGCAAAAACATACAACATACACACAATCTGTACATTTAAAAACCACTTCAACAATTCAAAAAACTACAAAAACAAAACAAAACAAACCCAGGCTCCTCAGATATTGCCAAATGCCTGAGAGAAGAGGAAAGTCTTGACCTGAACAATGTTGGCGCCAGGCGGGCCTCGTCGGGGAGATAGTTCCACAATTGGGGAGCCACCACAGAGAAGGCCCTCTCTTAAATGACTTTAAAAGCAACCATGCACAACATGGCATTGTCTAGATGGTTTGGACCACGGCTGGGACTGATGGGAGTTTAAGTTCAAAACCTCTGGAGAGCACCAAGTTGGGGAAGACTGGTTTAGAGGAAGACAAGCTGGCAGTGTAAACACCCCTTACCAATATTCTTTCCTCTCTTCCTAATTGCAGATTTCCACTTAGGGCGGATCTACAAACGAGGTTTTTGACGTTTTATAAGGGTTATGAAAACTCTTTGGGCCACATGACGTACTCCCTATAACATTGTATATCTGAGGTTTTTTAAAACTCACTTCAGTTATATACAACGGTTTCACTTTTAATAAATCATTTTAAGTAAAATAATGTGTCCTTCCTTACCGTTTGCGCTTCATGGGGGCAGTGCTTCCTTTACTGGTGCCCAAATGCTTAGCAGTTAATTGGTGGGGAAGAAACAGGAAGTGGACCAGTGAACTACAACACCCACAATTCTTAGCCCTATACTTGCTAGGGAATGACAGAGGAACTAAGAAGGAAGTGTGTAACTGAACTACAACCCCCACAATGCCTTGCCCTAAACTCACTGAAAAAACGAAAGAGAAAGAGACAGGGCAGAACAGCATGTGACCGCACACACTGCTTTAAAGACAGAAGACTGTTTCTCCTGTAACGTGAGTACTCAGTAATGTGGCCTAAGACGTTTTAGAACGCACCTATTTGGAACGTTTTAAAATACAATTTAAAACGTTCCAAAGGGCTGTGTAGATTCCTCCTTATTTTCATTTAATTTTTTTTTAAAAGGTAGAACTTTGGGGAAAACTTTTACATTTTATATTTTAATCTATAATGCGCTTTGCGGTTTTGTTGTGAACTGACCAGAGAGTTTCGTTGTAGGAATTGGTTTGTGCCAGTTTTTAGGATTTATCACACAATTCTATGCATGTTTACTCAGAGGTAAGTTACTGCCAATGGGTATTAGGAGCCCTTCTGGGCAAGGAAAGGGCTAATGGGTGTTTTCCATCCCCTCTTTGCTTTCAGTTCCCCTAACAGTTGCTGGGTTCAACTGTTTGTAAACATGGCCTAGAATCCATTTTGTTTTGCTGTATTTTAGTCATATTGTGAAAATGTGGTTTTAAAAAATACTTTCTTTCTTTTTTGTGGTGCAAGTTAACATATATTCCTGGCTAAATTCCTTCTGGTTTATGGGACATACTTTTTCTTCTTTTTCTGAAACCTGTGATTATGTAACCCAAACTCACTCATTTACAGTCATTGTTTCTTATTTTCCTGCTGTCTCGGTTTGCCTATGTGTGAAATGGGTTTCATGGTCTCCCATCTCCCTTTAATTTAAATCTTAGAGGAGTGGGCTTGGCTATAAATGCCTTTCTCTGTGTTGTGACATACCCTGGATAAATTGTTTTTTTAAGACACTTAAAAAAAAAAAAGCCTGATCTCTGTTGGTTCTGGGAATTTAGTATGCTGCAATTATGTAACCGAAATACACACTTGCTGCTCTGGCACCAACTGCCAAAGCGGCAAGAACACCCTCAGAAGAATCAATCTGTTTATTCCATGGATCTCTTCCTCTTTTTTCAGGATAGTAGGCCAGGAAAAATGAGAGAGGGGAGAGAATTAATCTGTACCTTCTACACATCTTCGTTTTCTCCTCCTCAGAGAATTAGGACTGGAGTGGGGTGGGAAGAATTTGCTCACAGTGCAAGCCTATGAATGTTTACCCACCATATTCAATACCTCTTATTTCTTTTATTCCATATTACAAAGACAATGGATTGCAATAAAAAAAACACTCATCTTCATCTTCAAAAACTTCATCTTTTGGATCTTTGGACTAGTACTTCACATGCACTGGGTTTCCTAGGTGTACAGGGCCCAGGTGTCTCTGTTTGCTCTTTCCTTACCCTAAGAGTCTACCTTTCTGGTTCTTCCTGCACTGGTTCAAAGGAAAGTGTTTTGTCTGTTTAATCTGTACAACAAGGAAACACTCGTGTAGTGACTGTACCTTTTTTGAAAGCTTTTTTCCTTACAGTAATTTGAATTTGGCTATACATTCTATTTTTTTTTTAAAAAAACCTCTAAATTTATCAATATACGACTTATTTCAGAATATATAGTTAGGATGGCAGTTTCAGTGCGAGCTATACCATTATTTTTCTTTCAGAGGTCTTACATATGGGATACAGCCTGCCCACCTAGAAATATTTTATTGGTATTTTAATGATATATTGGTTTTATGTGCTTTTAATCGGTTTTGTGTATTTTATGTTTGATGTTGTTCTCCACCTCGATCTGGAGGGAGAGGCGGGTAATAAATAAATAAATATATTATTATTATTATTATTATTATATACTTTGCCCCTTCTGTGCCCCCCCCTTAATTTGTTTTCTGGTGCTGCCACTGTTCAGGGGATGCAACTCATGACATAAATAGCACAATGGAATCTTGTAGGGTTGGATTGGTACGTAACATTGGTTTATGTCAAGTTCTGTGCGAGTCAGGGACATGATTGTGTTTTCCACTTGTCGCCCTAATGAAGCGTTAGAGGGCAGTGTGACGTTAGAAATCCTGCCTGATGTTGTCTTCATAAAAGGCAGAAAAAGGTGGTGGTGGGGGAAAGGCCACTCCACAATGACAATATCAGCAATTACAGAGCACTTTTTCAAAAAGAAAAAGAATGATTGCAAATTTAACACCGTTGTCTATCATGTCCTGCAGGAAGCCCCAAATAAAGACCTCTCTTGTCTGTGTTAATAGGAGGGTAATGTCGATCAGAATTAACAAGCAAAGAACAGTCTCCCTCCCTCCCCTGCTGACACATATCGGTTCATGCAATTTAAACATCCTTCAAATTAAGGTTATGGAAGCTCTCTTTACACTACGATAGTGACGGCTATCCTAGGCAGGATTGATAAAAAAAAACCCAATTTCAATTTGCGTTTTTGGGTACATAAGTAAGGCTAGAAAAAATGCAGATGATTAAATATTTTATGCTTGAACCTATGTCAATAACAAAGCATTTTCTGAAGCCTAAAATGTTGAGGCCTTTGCAGGGCACACTGAGGCACATCTATTCAATGGGTTCCAGGGGAGGGAAATTGGTCTCTGGGCCTCTGGAAGTTTCCTACTCCTTAAATGACTTTGAGCATGGACATGCATGTATGTATGCATATTCGTATGTATGTATGATTTATTACAAGTGTTTTGTCCTCTAGCCATGTCTGGGATTCAGGGAAAGTACTATCGGAAGAGAGATGATTTCTTCCAAAAAGGCTTGACTCCTACAACTCCTCATTTGAGATATTAAGCACTGGAAAAAAACCCTTTCTTTCAGTCCTCATCTCCTGTCTCCCATTGTTTATTCACCACATCTCCTCTCTTCCTTGAAGACCAGAGCTACTTGCCTAGCAGAGCTGAGTCTAAGGACCCTAAACTTCTGTTATCAACTCCCCTATTGATACCTGACTTCCCAGCATCCTCAATGTTTATTCCCCAATCTCTGACACTTTACTCCCTGGCATGCAGGCACTCTCACATTTTGCCCATCCAACAGAACTGCCTTCTGTATCATTCATTAGGTTGGCATGAAATCCAGTTTTTTCAGGTTGGAATGAGAGGATGGGGAATGAGAAAAGTAGGCAGAAACTGCAATGCACATCATGGGGAAGGATAAATGGGACAGGGGTCTTGCTGGTAATCTCTAGCCAGATCTAGAGATTACCAGCAGGATATCTAAGCAGGATATAACACTTTGAAAACTGTTTGGAAATGGTTTATGTAATGTGTCCTAAGCCTGAACAGTTGTCAAAACCATTATAAGCCATTATAACGCAGTAGTGACAATGTTGCGGGGTGTAGTGCTTGGCCCACTGTTCTATGCTGCCTCCCAAAATTGTCCCCCAAGTATGTCTAGCTACTGATCTATGCAGACCTAGCAGTTTGTTGAAGCTATATAAATATTCAGGTGAAGCACTAACAGCAGGCGGATCAGTGCTGATTATTTCAAACTCACTGGCAAGTAGCGGGCAAAACAATTTGATCATAAGATCATAAGAACATAAGAAGAGCCCTGCTGGATCAGACCCAGGGTACGTCTAGTCCAGCACTCTGTTCACACGGTGGCCAACTAGCTGTCAGCCAGGAACCCACAAGCAGAACATGGGTGCAACAGCCATGTTCCCCAGCAACTGGTGTATATAGGGTTACTGCCTTTGATACTATGATACATCATAGTTTGGTGCAGGCCATTGCTACTATGGGGGTGCTTTGGATTCAGTCGAATCCAAAATTCAGAACTGAGTTGGACTGGTTAGACATTGCTACATATGGATCAACTCCATGGTTCACCATTTTGACATGCATTTGTAGGTCCACTTTATCAGAGCAGTGCCCTTGCCATATGGGTGCCCCTTGGCAAGACTACCATTCGTATGAATTGACACCCACTTGGTTTGGGATGATTTTAGCCACACCAGGAAAATCTTGCCCCAACTGAAGAGTTTCTCTGGCAAATGTTAAAATGGCCTGAGCCACATGGTACCGGTTCACACAAGCACGTAACAACATTCAAGGTAACCCATGCCAGCAGCAGTAGAATGTGTGTGGAGAATGACCGATTGAATAGACAAGGAATAAAACCACTCTCAAAGCAGGACGTTGGCTCCCGTTTGTGGCTTGGAAAAGACACCCAGTGAGTGACCTTTAATAAGCAACTGCCTTGCAGATCTCTCTTATAGTTCACTTTGCAATTAAGATTCATTTGAAAATTAGGAGTGACAGTTTAGACGGAAATTATGCTACAGTAGTAGCAGAGGGGAATAACTCTCATTAGTCCTGCTCTTCCTGAGCTACCTATTTCAGCCACAGGTGAAGGGGGAAAAGCACTCGCTTAATGAATTATTTGAGACCAAGGGAATCCCTTCCTTGCATCTCATTAACTCGCCTGACTCTCTTCAACCGGCACTTTTTTGTTAAGTACATTTTAGAACTGAGCTACTTGCCTTTGGTGGCTAAATAGATCATGGGAACTTTGCTTCAGAAAGTGTACCATTTAATATTATTTTAATCTACCGGCTGTAAACCTAATGGGACATTGAAAGTGAAATTCTGCCTTCCCGATGATTCAATATGGACCATTAACTTGTGGTGCCATCTTGCATCATTCCTGTAGACATATAAAGTGTGCATGATTATTTCCCTTCTTCCACCCTTCCACATTTTTCATAGGAGGGATGTAATTGAAACCGCTATGGTCTCCATAGAGCAAGGCTAACTAAAGCCCGCAGGAAAAAACTTAGGGATTGGAAGAGTGAAGGTGACATTAACGACAGCAAGTAGCATTAAGAACATTTGCTTAAAAAAAGGTTATGAGAGACGAATTTGTTTTCTTATTTCTTTAATGGTCAAAGGGATGAGGATCACTGTTGTGCAGAAAACGAAAGCAACGATCTCGGATATTTGTCGTTGTATCATAACAGGATGCAACCCAGTAAGATAATTAAGAGTACTTAAGTCCTGTTAGAGTAGAATGTAAGGCAACCATTAAGAACAACACTTTGCACAACACAGCAGTTTATATACATCCTCAGCCTTCCTACAACAACCCTGTAAGGGGAGCCTGTGTTATAATCCCCATATTGTAGGTGAAAGGATGCAGTGATGGACAAAGCTGTAAGTGTTCCATGCCCCATTTGATCGTGCTTGCTGATTCTGCCAGCCCATTTACATTCTTAAAAGCAGAAGTAAGGTGGGCAAAGTCTTCTGCAAGCATCTCTCATCTCCATCCTGCTTGTACTCCTGGAATACTTGCCTCCCACATCCTGCTTCCCCCTACCCGAAGGTAACACACAATGCCCCCCCATCCCATACTTTGGGGGAAGGAGGAGAAGTAAGAGGTGGCCAACGGTGGTAGCAGGCACTCCCATCAATGGATGGAGAAAAACATATTTTCCTGCCAGTGACCTAGGAAGGTGGGAGCACCCACCACCTGGGGTGGCCACTTACACACTGCCCAGCAAAGAGGAAAAGCATCACTCAAAAAGGGGGAAAAAGAGGAGATCAATTTGCATAACATTTGTATATGTTAATTTATGCATATAGATGCAATGGCTCTAATGAGGAGAGACTGAAAGAACTGGGCATGTTTAGCCTGGAGAAGAGAAGATTGAGGGGAGACATGATAGCACTCTTCAAAAACTTGAAAGGTTGTCACACAGAGGAGGGCCAGGATCACTTCTCGATCATCCCAGAGTGCAGGACGTGGAATAATGGGCTCAAGTTACAGGAAGCCAGATTCCGGCTGGACATCAGGAAAAACTTCCTGACTGTTAGAGCAGTACAACAATGGAACCAATTCACTAGGGAGGTTGTGGGCTCTCCCACACTAGAGGCCTTCAAGAGGCATCTGGACAACCATCTGTCAGGGATGCTTTAAGGTGGATGCCTGCATTGAGCAGGGGGTTGGACTCAATGGCCTTATGGGCCCCTTCCAGCTCTACAATTCTACGATTCTATTTGAAATAGAAAAAACACACACACAATATATTTAATCATAGTGGAGAAGGCTATGACCAGGTGACCTGTGTGCCTGCTCAGTCTACAGTCCAGGTGCTAACTGTGGGTGGGCAATTTCAAGGCCCCTGTTCTCCTTTCTTCTTTATCTTTAAACCTGACTTGGACTGGACAGACCATCAAATAGAGGACACCCCTAAACAGAAGTCTGCCCTCTGACAGCTCTTCAAAACACTTTCATTCTGATGGCCACAGCTTAGAAATGGCAATATTTCCTATAGAACAACCGTCTAATCCAGCAATCCTTGAAACAAGGGAAAACTTTGGGATTTATAGATGGAATATATAAACTCCAAATAGCCTGGGTTTCAAGGATGAAGCCACCTCCTGGACTTCTCTTGCAACCTGGGGATTCCATCCACAGCACTAACATTCTGTAACGGTCACCCTGGGTGCTTTAGTTTCAGCTCTTATATTAACTTTCACTGGTGGAGGAGGAAGCCAAAATGTTCAATAGAAACTAAAGAATATATTTATCCCTTGTCTGTCAATTGCTTAACTATATATCTATCTACCATCAACGGCACTAATGTTCTATAACTGTCACTCTGGGTGCTTTAGTTTCAGTTCTTATATTAACTTTCACTGATGAAGGTGGAAGACAAAACGTTCGATAGAAATGAAAGAAAATATGTATCCCTGGTTTGTCAATTGCCCATCTATTTGTTTATCTATGTATCTATCTCTATCTCTCTATCTCTCAAATAGGACAATCAACAGGAACATAAATCATTTTTCGAAAAATTAAAAACGAATATTTTAATGACAAAAGGATAGAAGTTGATTCAAACGTTTGCTGAGTACTATGGGCTATCAAAAAAAAAGAGTGTATAAGTATTTTTAGGCATGCTTAATAGACTTTGGTTGCACCTACTGCATTCTATTAATTGTCCAAAATAACTCTTTTTTTTAAAGAATCGTGATTAAAGATAGTTTATTAAAGGCGTGAAAAACAATTGCCAACTTCAGAGTGCTAAAATTTATGAACATATTTCTGTGTACTATAGGGTTACAGCTCATTTCAGAGACAGAATGTATTTTGATGTTTACTTTGTTCCATGTGAAATTAAATGCCTTATGATCTGGAATGGGCTTTCTCTGCGGTGGCCTCTATCATTGCAGGCTTTTAAGAAGGCCTTGAAAACTTATTATTTTATCTTGGTCTTCTCTTGATATGATCGCTGTTGTTGCCTTTGTGGTTGTTGCTGGTTTTATTGTTGGCTTATTGTAATCTTTTGTAAACCCCCCAGAGGAAGAGGTCTGCTGGACATTAACACAATTCATGCTAAACAGATAAAATCACTCAAAGAATTCTTCCAGACTAATCCAACAAACACGAAAATCAACCACTCCACAGTGAAAACTCAACTAAGTATGCAATATAAAATCCTCGTATCACAAACTCAACTCTAAAAACATTTCCAAAGCCATCAACACCTACGCAATACCTATCCTCACGTACTCATTTGGAATCATACGCTGGTCACACACTGAACTTGAAGACTCACTAGTACTGAACTTGTGAAATACTGCATGCTCCATTGCAATTCATGCATTGAAAGAATAACAATCTGCAGGAAAGAAGGAGGAAGAGATCTGCTGGACATTGAGACAATTCATACCTAAACAGATAAAATCACTCAAGGAATTCTTTCACAATAAAAACACCCCCATTCATAAAGCCATAGTAAAAGCAGATAAAAATTACACCAAACCTAGTACTACAAAATGAAGACCAAGCATGACCACTCACACACACAAAGAAAAAAGAAAAATGGGCACAAAAAGCACTCCATGGGAAACACAACATAATACAGAACCCACAAATAAACAAAGAACAATCGTACAAATGGCTCAGGAAGGGTGAGCTATTTCCTGAAACAGGAGGATTCCTAATAGCCATACAGGATCAAGTTATAGCAACCAAGAACTACCAAAATACATCATAAAACATAACAGTGTAACAACAGGCCAATGCAAGAAATGCCATCAATTCCAAGAAACAATAGACCATATAACAGGAGGATGTAAAATTCTGGCAGAAATGGACCATACGGACAGACAAAATACAACTGCAAATATGATTCACCAACAACTGGCCATCAAATTCAACCTTATCAAACAACCTACACCATACTATACATACTCACCTGAAACAATCTTGAAAAATGCAGATCATAAAATAAACTGGGATAGAACAATTCATACCGACAAGAAAATACCTTTCAACCGAGCAGACATAATGGTCATAGACAAAAACGAAAAACACACATACTTCATTGACAAAGCAACACCTACTGGCAAAAATGTTCCAAAGGAAGAGGAAGAGAGAGACAAATATACACCACTGGCCATGGAAGTCAAAGAACTATGGCAACAGGAAAAGGTCACAAATATTCCATTAGTCACATCAGTCACTGGCATCACATCGAAAAACAATACAGAAAACCTTCAGAAACTGGCCCTACCAAAATACATCCACACCAACATCCAGAAAGCAGTCATAATTAAAACTTGCTCAATTGTCAGGAAATTCTGAATCTGTATAAGACTGCATGACTTGGCAAAGCCTGTCAAGTCCATTGAGAAAAATTGCCATGAGCAAGAAAGAGATATAATAATAATAATAATAATAATAATACCATCTACTGTGTTCATGTTTTTTATCACTTTTAATGTTTTAACTGTTTTTTAAAATATATTTTATTGCTGTAAGCCACCTTGGGAAGGCTTCTGTGCTGAAAGGAGGCCAAGAAATATTTAAAATAAATAAATAAATAAACAAACAAATAAATAATGTGTGTGTGTGTATGTGTTATTGCCAAGAAATCATTCCATGGGACACCAAGCGCATCCTCTTAATCATTATTAAGGGCAAAATTCCAATATTTTTGCATAATTGAGAATACAAGCCAGACATCAGAAGCTCTTTGCACCTTTTATATAGAGGCAGATGTGTCAGAAAAACAGTTTGAATATTACTGAACATGACATATTTAGGGTGAATAGCATTAAATATTCATGTCTGGGTATTAAACATAGTCCTCATCAGCTATTAGAAGATGGAACAAGATGAAGATTCCCTCCCCCACTTTTTTTTTTAAAAAAAATATATCTCCTGACTCTGATCTAAAATTCATTTCCCCAATGGGTTTGATGATACCTTGCGTAAATGCTACAAAGTAGATGAGTTTGAGTTCACTAACTGCTCAGAGCTGGTTAGATATCTGGGTCTCTCTACTATTTGATGTCTCATTCCACTGCAGTCATTACAGCTTGATGCTGGGTCACTTAGTTACAACAAAACAACAACAACAAACAACACCCCCTCCCTTTTAACACAGAGGGATTTTCCCCCATTTGGTGTGAAATGAAATTGGTGCCCATCTCATTTGGTAGATGAGAAGCACTAGTAAAAAATCATTCTCTCTTTACAAGAACCGTCAAAGTTCTGCTGATGGTTTTATTAAGAGCGAAACCTGACCAGGGCCAGCAAGGCAAGTGCCTGAAAATCCTGGCTGGGGTGTGCTGAGCCTAGAACAAATGAAGGTGATGCTTATAATAAACCCCTCGTCCCACCCTGTGCCTCAATTCCTGTTAATTCATCAAAACTTTTCTCGTGATTTCTGGGTAGCGTCTCTTTATAGACTGTGATATCCGCTTCTACAAAGATAGTAGCTGCCTGCCAGAGCAGCTTAGTGCTTTGGGCTTGGAAGCGCTAAACTCTCCGGGATGAATTCCAGTGTTCTGAATCAGCCCTAACTTACACACTGAGCAACTGCGATGAACAGCCTTTTCCATGTGGCTTCGTGCCATAAATGATTGTTCCCCAGGGTTACCTGTGCACCTGGCTGGCTCACAGATTCCGCACGCCGGCTACTGTTAGACACAATTAAATGGGGCTATTTTGCACTAGGTAGACATGGCTAAGGCACATCATTTACTGCAGTTATTATTACGCACAAAAAAGCCCCCACAACAAATGCTCTTAAAATAATTGAATATTGGGGGGGGGGGGGGAAAGACTTTGTGCCATTTATTGCCAACAAATCTTAGATGAAGAAATGAGGCATGTGGCCTGAAGTCCAAAGTTTATGATTTAAGATTTCATCTGGACCTTCAAGAGAATCTAGAAGAGCAGTGCATCACATGTAGCCCACCCTGCCAAGAGGGCCTCCCACCTTCTGATGCGGCTGCAAGGACCAGGCTGAAATGGCTGGCTGCTCTGGAGAGCTCTGCCAGGGGAGCTCCTGCTGAGGCCACAGTAGGAAAGCTGCAGGCACAGCTCTCCAGAGCAATGGCCACTACCCACCTTGTGCTTCGCTCTGAGGACCACTCAAGACTGAAGCATAGAGCAGGGAAGCAGGCACTCCAGAGAGACCCCAAGTCACTCTTCTAGCTGCAGTGTTTGACGTGACCTGAAAGTGTCTCTGGAGCAGCAGGCCAATGCCTTGCTCTGAGGGGGTCCTCAGAGCTCTGCCAATGCTCTGGAGAGCTGCAAATGCTACAGTAGGAGAGCAGCCGGTGCAGCTCTACAGAAAGCCCTCGAGGCCCAAATGCCTCTGTCTGAGAGGTCCTTCCTCAGAACAAGGCATTCTGGGTTAGTTGACCGTGAGGGTCAGCAGTGCTGTGGTAGCAGAGGGAGCCTCTAGGGCCATCTTAACACCAAAGCCTTGGGGTCTAAGGAAGTGAGGCACTAATTATAATAAATAAATTGTTTATAATATAATAAAGAATTAGTGGGGAGGGAGAAGGAAAGGAGGGGCAGGGGCAGTTTCGCATCCTCTCATCTCAAGTGCCGGATCTTGGGCCTTCTCTGGTGACAGGCGGTTAAGCTTTCAGGTTCCATGAGGTTGTCAGTGCCAAAAGTAGCTCTTTTCCCAGCCTCCTGGGAAATGGAGTATCTCACCCCTATGGGTATTGTACCTGCTGGTTGGGACAGACTACTGTAACCTGGCTGATATATGTACTCCAGCCAGCGAAGGGCGGCAGCTCCGATTTTGGTGGGGCTGTAAATCCATTCTGGGCTTCGGTAAGAACCAGCCAGACCTCTAAAGAAGCTTTCCAGGGTGCTGAACTGTATCGCTGAACTGTATCGCTGAACTGTATTGCCAAAATCAGTTCAGGGATTCTGACCCCAGCACCCCAAACTCCAGGAAGCATGAAGCAGGTGTTGGAACACTGAAGCAGATGTGGAGGGTAGGGGGAGAAGCCACCCACACCAATAAATTTAACTCACTGTAGCCCATTGTATTGAAACTAGTCATATCATCAGTGTGTGGGAGAGGGTGATGGCATTCATAGCCAGAACATGGCTCTGGGAAAGTTACTACATTTTAACAGCTTAAGCTGAGGTTTTAACTGACTTGGTGGCCAGGCTTAAAAGTTTAAAATGTTTTAAATATCAGCTGTTTTATGTTTTATGGTTTTAAATTTTGTATAATGACTTTTTAATGTTCAATCTTTTATTTTTTTGCGGCTATGGGGCGGTATACATATGATAATAATAATAATAATAATAATAATAATAATAATAATAATAATACATGTTAGTCTCAGTTTCCCATCTGTATGAATGGGGATGATAGCTATACTTTGCAGGTCTGAACTGGATTTGAAATAATATTTTAAAAAATCCTAATCAATTTATTTCTAAAAAGAGCTATATATGGAAACAGGTAGAAAGACAGACAAACAGACTGGCAGACAGAAGAAGGAAGGAAGATAGGCCTTTTAGATTATACGTTGTCATGTACAGGGGTGGGAAACATGTGTTCCCACGGTGAAATCCGCTCCACCCTTTGCTGCTGCCATTATGCCATCAAAATGTAGAGTAGAAAAACAACAACAGTGTCACTGAATTCTGGCAGCAAACTACTATGGAAAAGTGAAAAAAAAGACAGACATTTCTTTTTGTAGGGTGACCATATGAAAAGGATGGCAGGGCTCCTGTATCTTTAACAGTGGTATAGAAAAGGGAATTTCAGCAGGTGTCATTTGTATGCATGCAGCGCCTGGTGAAATCCCCTCTTCATCACAACAGTTAAAGCTGCAGGAGCCCTGTCCTCTTTTGCATCTTTCCCGCCATCCCAGGTCCTAAAACGGGCACAGAGCCACATGGGGTGGCTCTGTGCCCATGGGGGTGGGGTGGGAGAAAACCAATTTTGCCATCCCCAGGATGGCAGGGGGGGGGGGTCCTACCTTCAACACCGCATGAGGGCTCCTCCTCTCTCTCTCTCTCTCTCTCTCTCTCTGGTGGGTGCAATGCCCCTTTCCTCCTGAGACATCGTGCTTCCTATTTAGAAGCTAGGGGATGATCCTGGAAGTAGGTAAGTTCAGGATCACACAGCCCTCCCTCCCTCTACACCCTTAGTTGTAGGAAGGGCCTGTGTCAGAGTGAGAAGCAGGTGAACAAACAGGTGGTAATGTTGAAGAGGAGCAACTCCAGGGAGCTCATGTCATTGGACCCCTGCTTGGGTGTGGGCCCTCAGCTGGTGCCCAATCATGTCTACCGTTGATGCCAACCTTGTCTTCATCAGATTGGCTGTCAGCTTGCTTTCCCCCCAATGGCCTGGACATTGTGTCATTCTAGGACACTGTGGGTGTGGGGAGGAAATAGATGCCATTATTGGTGGTTGCCTTTCTCCTCCCTCTCCATGCACACATAAAGGCCTGGAATGGCACTACATTTGGGAGTACTGTGGGGAAACAAAATGGTGCTCAGGCCACTGAAGGAAGAGCACTGTTGGTTTTGCCACTGCAACTTGTGACAGCAGAAAGGAACAAGGTGAGCAACCAAAAGAAGGCGACGATACTGGCTGCTGCTAACAGTAAGCTGCCCCAATGGTGCAGTTAGGTTATTTTCGACTCGTGACTTAATGGCCTGCTGCTTTCCTCCTCTTCGGATGTTAATGAATATGACTTTACTTATTTCGAAGGGTGGTAAGCCAACCCAACTGTATTTGGGGTGAGGATGGACAGACTCACCGCTGCCCCTGCTCGCCGGGCTTCACGAGCCCCCAAAGGGCTTGGCGAGTAGTCTGGGAGCAACCTTGCAGCTGCTTGCTCCTCGAGGCAAACCTCCGTTTTTACGCAAGGTGGCGGCTCCGTAAATGTCGTATTTTTAACCTTGCGGAAAGTGACAGTGGTTCCAGGCCATTTTCATAACGTTAGAGGTGTAGAAGCCCCATTCGTGCTTCCAATGTTGCAGAAATTGCCTCCTACTGCCACCATTTTGCACGACAGTAAAGATATAAAAATTACGGAGCTTCCACCTTGTGCAAAAATGGTGGCTGGCATGGAGGAGCGGTTGGCTGTGGGGCTCTGCCAGGCTGTGCAGCACTCGGCGAGCGCATCTGTAAGGGCCCCAAAGGCCCATGAACAGCGTCCGGGTAGCTGAGCCGAGTGGAGTCTGTCAGACTCTGCCCCCATTTTGAGTGCTTGCAGCATCCCTAATTTGGGGGCCCGCCTAGTCATTCTGCTAAGTGGAGTCCTGCTCCCAAAATTTACAGCCTACGACACTTTGGCCACAAAACTCTGAGGCTGTTTAGGCCAAGCCATCCTTACAGCTAAGCTTACCTGCCATAACTGATCTTTTCCTTAAGGAATCCCTGGTATGAGTGGGAGGAACTCCAGGGTTTCCTGGGACATGGTTTGCAAAACATTGGCCGGAAGCTAAAAGCTTACGCTTTAGGAACGGTCATTCCGGACATAAAGATTATGTGTTTCATGTAGGGCAGAGAAAATGTTGTCTGTACAACATTTTTGAAAAACTTTTGCTACGTACATAAAACAATCCTGCTGCGCCTATTACTTTCTAATGCGCAAAACCAACCAACAAAACAAGACAAGCGGGCTGCCTTTCTGAATCCCCATTAACCTCAACGAGTGAATCCCTGCTAGTTTCTTGTTCGTCAGAAATCAATACAGAAATAAATGCAAGCCTAGCTGGAGGAAATGCAGTCAAAGAAAGTTCCGTGTTTGATGCTGCTGTAACTGGCATGATTTCACTCATCTTTCCCTTGGTGGTTTTGATGCATTCACAGCCTTTTCATTATTCCAAACTACAATGGAGCACAATTGAACTTATGCTGAACATGGTACTGTGGTTCGTTATTTCCTCTCTGGCAGTAATCAGCTATACCAAAACATTTTACAAACTTGCCAGAAGGATCACAGAAGGCCCGAAACTCAGAACCGTGCCTTGTTGGAATCCTCAGCTCTGCAGTAAAAATCTAAAAAAATAGAGTCGCAAATCCAAACCTTTAAGAGTCCGGAAGAGAATGGGATCAGAGAGAGGCCCCACTCCTTTGGCGTTACGGGCTTGTATTCGGAAGTAATACACAGTGTCCAGATTCAGTTCCATGATTTGATGGGTAAGCCGGTCACCGCTGATTGACTCCATCACCCAGGCATCGATGGGGGAATTCTTATCCAAGGTGAAGAACAGAATGTAAGCTGCAAAAGAGAGAGAGAAAGAGATGCATACTCTTCCACTTAGTATATTTAGTGCATGTCTTCAGATTGACGCCATCCAAGTCTACATGTACGTAGGGTGCGTTCTGCAACCATGAGTAACAACTTATTTCTTCATTTATTTTATTACATTTATATCCCACTCTTTTTTCCTCCAAGAAACACAAGGCGGCATACATAATCCTCCTCCTCTCCATTTTATCCTCACACCAACAGCCCTGTGAGGTAGGCTGGGCTGAGAGTCTGTGACTGGCCCAAAGTCACCCAGTGAGCTTCCATGGCCGAGTGGGGAGTAGAACTCGGATCTCCCAACTCTCAATCTGACACTCTAGCCACTACACCACATTGGCTCTCTAATTGGACAATTCCGCTGTGATTTCAGTGTTTTCTGATTGCACCCATCATTAGTAGCCTTGTGCTTATCTTAATACACATTGCTCAGAGCTAATTTGCACTTTATGCTGGCTTCCATGTGAACACTTCAGGACCATGCAGGCTGCTGTTGGGCTCAAGGCTGTGCTATACCACTGAATGTGGGAACTGGGACCTTCATGTGAGATCTGCATGCGTGTTAGTTGTGGTTTGGAACGTTCATCCCATGGAGAGTAATTGCATGTGTACAGATATCTGCATCACAGATCTATATTCAGCCTCTGTTTTCCCCTCTACTCTCTGCTCAGCTTCTGCAGGGGTTGTGCTCCACCCCCTCAACAGAACTAAGCATAAATATGTTTCAGGATAACTGTCCACATCAGTGGAATATTGTGGATGTTTGAGGCCTACAGAAGCAAAGTAAAAAAAAGTCAGGCCTTATAGGCCTGGGGTTATGCTGTCGGGAGGGGATATATCCAGAAAGAGCAGTTTCCAATTAAGTGTTGTTTGGGGGGAAAGGTATAAAAAGAGAGGAGAAAGCCAGCCAGCCAGCCAGAGAGAGAGAGGCTGCCTTTACACGAGAGGTTTAAAGCTCTTTCAAGTCTCATTAAAATTTTTACCTCTACATGAGCGGAGCGCAAATCGGGAGTTGAGGCGCGTTATCTATTCGATTATGAGCATTATCGAATGCACGTTAAATAGCGAGTTTTATTTTGCTGCAGGCCGTTAAAGCGTATTTTTACTATGTGAACAAGCGATTCTCCGCATTAACTACTTCTAAAGCGCATTTCAAACAACGTGTAAGGCCACCAGTTGTGCGCTCAATTACCTCCTGCGTACAGTCATTTACCATAAAGCACTTCCGAGAAGATGCGCATAATCGGAGAACCAGGTGTCAAACCGAATTCTTGTAGAGGGGGTCAGAGAGAGAGAGAGAGAGAGAGAGAGAGAGAGAGAGCAGGAAAAGATGGGAGCAGGAGGAAGCAGCAGCTGGAAAGCCTAAATGCAGCTAGGGTAAAAGACCGGCATTTTTGCAACTTTTGTTTTCTTTTAATGCCTTTGTATAACTCAGCTCTGTTGACTAAAAAGTAAACTGTTGTGTTAAGCCACAAGTGTCTGGAGTGTCACTCACCCCACGTCTACAGCCTAAACCCCATGTTACTGGGAAGGGAAAGGTAATACGAAGGAAGGTGGGGCTCTTCAGAAAGCAAGAGATCTTTAAGGAGTTGCTCAAGGCATCCAGGACATGAAAGGAACCCTGACAAACATCTACAGTATGTTGGAAATTGAACCAAGCAGACTACTGTATCATTGCTGAGTGCCATATTGGTTACTTATGCACAGCAGTTATCAAATTTAGAGTTGTGAACTCGTGCTAGGAGACAGTCATAAAGGTTATGAGTTGAGACTTTTGCCTTCTAGTACTGGAGTAAATGTAAGTGTCATTAAGGTTGTGCATCATTTACAGGGCGTTCATGAGAATCGTATGAATATATTCTGGCAAAAGTAAGGTAACTCAGTTTGAAAGAGGCAAAACTAAACCTGTAATCATTCTTTGCATTTCCATTACTGACTACCCAGCAGTTCCTTAGATGGAACTAAAATGTTCCTCCCATTCATATTAGTGATGGGTCAAGACTGATGGTTAAATCCCATTACAAATGTGATGGAATCTCTGATGTGGGTTGCTCCTATGCACATCAGAGCTTACACAACCCTTTGGAATATCATCTGTATGTGGAATATCACCCACAATACCCCTTAGGAGCTCACCTTCTCTTGCCACACTTTTCTTGGAACTGCTGTGTGATATGCATCACAAGAAACCCAGCCATTCACAGGGAACAGAAACCTTCCCGTATCTATGGACAGTAGATCAGCTCTTTTCAGGCTCTCTGCATTATTTGTGCTCCTCTTGCAAATAGTCCATGAAGCAAGATGTGCAAAGAGTGGGCTGCCGGATGCAGCAACCTGAAGCATGGGGGATGGTCTGAGTGACCGACACAAACATGGCTAAATGTATTAAATGAAATGATAATGGCCTGGCAATGGAGGGATAAGATTAATATACTCCTATGGGGTCTCCTTCCCGTTTCCTCTCCAGTGCCAGCTCCAGGTTTTTGAGCAGCTTTGAACACGGCACCCTCAAAGGTCCTCCTGCCTCAGGGAGCCCACCTCCTCACTCCCATTGTCACCAGCTGCTCCTCATCCTCATCCTCTCTCTCCTCATTGCTACACTTGCTAGCTACAGGCAACGGCATCATTCGTAGCTCCTCCTTCTCTTCACCACTGTCGTCTGGGCCAGGGTGAGAGGCAGGTGAACAAGTAGGTTACGATGATGAAGGAGAGGGGCAACTCCAGGGGGATCTTGTCAATGGGCCCCTGCTGGGGATTTGGGCCCATGCCTTCCCTGCTCCTCTTCCCATGCCATGCCATGCTCCTCTCCATGCAGAGTGAGAAGGAGGATCATGATGTCAGACAGTTCCCCTCGGCCAATTTCAGTTGCAGTAATGTGATGCGAATTGGGTTTCTTGGGTGGTTAACACGAACATCAAGGCAATAATGAGAAATCCAGCTTTCTCCCCTCAGAAGTTGCACCTTGAGCTTTTGATGTGTACATGTGGTGCATGTGTACATGGGGTGCCTGACTAAGAGCTGCTTCATTTGCTTCCCCATAAAGGACATTGTTTCTACACATAGGAGTTGGAATCAGGGAATCTGTGTCGGATGCTTGAAGCATTTCTTGGCAAGGAGAAAAGAACGGGGAAACCTCCAATCTTAGACCTCCGTCACACCTAAATTCTCCTCCCACCTCGGTTTGCCCCCACGGGTTTTTTTTACCTTTGAGGCAGAAGCGCGTCAAGCTTATGATCCCTTTCAACCAAATAGCTGCTCTTTCGCCCCTTTGCTTTTCCATTCTGCTCCACTCCACTCCACCCCTCCTCTTCTCTTTCTCCCTCCAGTCAGGTCCTGTCAGATAAGCACTTCAACCAGACTGCCTGTCTGCCGGGCATCAATGGAACGACCCTTTAGTCTGGCTCATTGGGGTCATTGAGGGAGTACAATCCTGTCTCTGCAGGGATTCAAGCATCACATGATTAAAAAAAATGCTTTCAAGCCTGGGATGCAACATTTGGGTTTTATATTGAAGCTTGGAGCCACCTGCTGGGAGAGATTGCTTTTCCCTGCCAGGACCTGATGCAATCCATTCAAGCCCCCAGTTCCTTTAAAACTACATGGAGGCTTAGGGCACGTTAACTGCACTTAGGGAAAATAATCCAGACTTTTAGCATTCTAGGAAAGGCTGGGGAAGAGGCAAAGTGTCAGCAGATCAGGCACGGCGTCATGGGAGTACCATGCTGCAAATCCGCACACCAGGCATGGCAAGAGTGCACTAAATCGCTGGTGTGATGGAGCTCTTATACTCATTTACCTGGGAGCAAGGCCCACTGAACTCAGTGGGGCTTACTTCTGAATACATATATCTAGAATTGCATTGCTGGAGTCTCCTCCCATGCACAAAGGTGTCATATTTTTCTCCCAGATATGAAAAGGAGTATTTGCAAGGGTGATGATATATGTGTACTCTGAGTGGAAGGTTTCCAGATCTCTAAGTCCATTGTTCATATTCATGAGACCATACTGTGCACATTTCATAACTTCCACAATATTTCTCATAATAATCAGATGCTTTGGAGATGTCTGTTCATAGCCTCAAGGGATCATTTAAATGCAACGTCTCTCTCTCTCTCTCTCTCTCTGTTTTTTTTTAAAGTTCTGTTCTATTTTTCATAGCAAATTAACATTACAGGCTCCTAATGAATATCTTAATTAGGCAGCGATGTTATAGCAATATTTTGGGGAATAAGATTTGTCATTGTATACCACTCATTAAGCTCAGTCCTTGTCAGTCAGTATTAAGGGGTTTCAGATCATCAGTGCCTTACCTTGTTATTACAAAGTTAAACATCCACCAATAAATTTCCCCATAACATGTCAGGCCAGGCACCCTATCATTATGTACGTTAGGTTTTACATTATCGCCAAACAGCCTGCTTATTACAAGCCATCGCTAATTGCCACTGAGCATAACACATCGGAAGGCCTTTGCTCTGAAGGGCTGCATTGTTTTGAAACCATCTAGTGCTTTCTTCCGTGGAGAAAGGTGGGGATGGGGGAAGGGCGTTCTAGCTTTCTTTCTTTCTCATCAATCCTTCCTGTAATGTTTGCACTGAATTAATTACTAGAACCTCTTGCCACCAGTCCACGTGAAAAGCAAGCAAGACAAAAAAGGAAGAAGAAGAAGAAGAAGAAGAAGAAGAAGAAGAAGAAGAAGAAGAAGACAAGACCAATTTGGAAATGCTGCCAACTGTGGGTGATCTGGGAAAAGATGAGG
This sequence comes from Anniella stebbinsi, assembly GCA_029215795.1. Taxonomy (NCBI): domain Eukaryota; kingdom Metazoa; phylum Chordata; class Lepidosauria; order Squamata; family Anniellidae; genus Anniella; species Anniella stebbinsi. Next base: position 15,028,802 of record JARDYH010000002.1, on the reverse strand, counting down.
CTACTTTTGCAGTCTGTACAGTATATAATTCCAGTCATAGGCGTGCGCAGCACATTTCATTAGGGTGTGCACCAAGGCATATTTTTTTTTTAAAAAAGGTTAACATTTATTGAATACTCAACCATAAAGGGCATTATTTTTTATTCATTTATTTATTAAATGCTGTAGACACAATGCCCTATTCCACCTTCGGCTTGCCTGACCACGGGAGGGCTGTTGCAGGTGAAGGGCAGGGGGAATGAAGAGATGCTTCTCAAGCCCCAGAATTGGTGGGGCTTTGTAGTGACACTGGCCAGAGGAAGGGCTTAAGAGATGATATTAGCCTTTGGGGCCCTTTGTCCTGGCATCTTTGAAGTGTGGCTCCCAACAGAGAGGCTCCTGGCAGAGTGATTCATTTTCACTCCTGCCGTCAGGAACAATGGCATGCTGTTGAGGGCAGCGGAGGAGCCAGAGAGCAGTTGGAGGACTGTTCCTGCTACATCTGGTTCTGGATTCCTACTCAATGCCCCTCCCCCCCAATGCTTGAGACATTAGGGTGTGCCTGGGCTAGGCTGACCATATGCAAAGGAGGACAGCGCTCATGTAACTTTAACAGTTGTAGAGAAAAGGGAATTTCAGCCAGTGTCATTTGTATGCAATTAGTCCCTGGTGAAATTCCCTCTTCATCACAACAGTTAAAGTTGCAGGCACTATTCTAGAGTGACCATATACAAAAGAAGGCAGGGCCCCTGCAACTTTAACAGTTGTGATGAAGAGGGAATTTCACCAGGAACTAATTGCATACAAATGACACTGGCTGAAATTCCCTTTTCTCGACAACTGTTAAAGTTACATGACCCCTGTCCTCTTTTTCATATGGTCAGCCTAGCCTGGGCACACCCAGCACACCCCTTGGGCACACCTATGATTCCAGTCACTTTCGGATGACGCTAATTTTCTAGACATATTTCAAGCCAGTGCCTGGTAGGGATGTCCATCACTGGGAAATCCTGACTTTGGGGGCTAGCCCGATTTCTGCTGCATCTGTGATGCAAACCTGGGAAATTTCCTGTAATTTTGGCCGCAAAAATTTGGCAGGCCTACCTAGTTGAATTGTAAGAGTTTCATTGTTATTTTAATAATGTATTAGTTTTATACGTTTTTAATCAGTTTTATGTATTTTATACTATTTTGTATTCAATGTTGTTCCCCACCTCGATCCAGAGGGAGAGGCGGGTAAGAAATAAATATATTTTCTGATGAGTAGTAGAAATTTGCACGAATTACAGTTGCTCAGATCGCTCAAATGGCAGCTGCAATTTGCACACATTTCTATTTATGCAAATCATCATCATCATAAAAAAGGACAACCCACATGCTGAAGTCCAGAGCACTGAGCTGAAGGAAGCTCGGTGAGTTCCACCTCCCGGATGGATTTCTCCAACTTCCCAAGTGTCTAGCCTTGTTCTTTGTGCTGAAACAGCTTTGGTTGCCCTAATGCAAGGCTGGAGAAATGTAGGTACAGAGGACAAATCCGGTCTTTATGGGGTTCCAAGATGGACCTCTGGGGTTCTTCAGACAGCTTATGGAGGGCGCATCCTCGTGGTGGGTGGGGCCAAAGGCAAAGGGGGTGGAATCAAAGAGAAAAGGGGTGGAGCCAAAATGCCAAAAAAATGCCATCATATTGTAACTTAAAGCCATGAATGAAGGCTTAGAAAAAGCATTACAATCTTTTAGAATGGTGAAGAAATATACAAAAGCCAGGAAACCACTCATCCACACAACCTGCTGTCACATTAAAAGATTTTTTTTTTTAGCCCTGTAGCAACCAATATGTGCAGCAGTCGCCCACTAGTAATGTATGGCTTGGATAGAAGCCATGCTGCTGGCACGCAAACCTTTTCAGTGGCTTGCCAGTACCTTTTTGCATGCCAGCATCACATTGAGAACAGCTTAGTAGCAGTAGAAATGCATGTTCAAGAAATCAATAACTGCGCAATAAAAGTAATTGAAAAGTGGTAACGCACTTCAAAATCAGGGTTGGTGTAGGGATGCTCAAGCTTGCCGAAATTCAAAGCTCAGTTCAGCTCGCTCCTGTTCATGTGCTTTTTTCTGGTTCATTGAAATGGGAAAGTGCGCATTTTTCAGAAGTGTGCACTATTCTCCCATTGACTAAAGCATGAAAATGTGCATTTTTAAAATTGTGTGTTTCTAAAATTGCATATTTGTAAAAGTTTGCATTTCTTAAAGTGTACATTGTAAAAAGTGCAGATTTTTTTTTAAAGTGTACATTTTTTGAAGTGCGTATTTTTTAAAAAGTGCACATTCCTTGAATGCAAATGCAAGTTCAGGAATTTGCAAACATTTTCTGAGAACACGTGCTCCTGCCTGGAGTTGCAACCTGGGCATCTCCAAGTGATTTGTGATCTGAAAATCTCACACTTCCTTAGGACTGAATTTTTTTTTTAAGCATTAATAAGAAAATGTGTAAATTCTGCATCAAAATGATGAGAGCCCACCCACATTGCCATATGCGCTAATGCCATGTAGAAAGGGTCCTGAAGTGTTTTTAATTTGCTTATGTTGTTTATTGTGATTTTGTTATTTTAATGTTACTTCTAAGCTGCCTTGGAGGGAACACAATTGCCCGCTGAAATTCATAATTTTCCAAATTTTGCAATACAGATCCCCACTCCAAAAACAATCATAATATAAAATGCACACAAATTGTGCACTTTGAAGTGAGCACAACATGTACACAGTCATGAAATTTAGGCACAGAAAATTATGTGGCTATTATGTGCAGGATATTGCACTATGAAAGCGGTATGAACGCGGTATATAAAAGGCAGGAGCCACATTACTGCTTTATAGCGATATTGAAGTGCACTGACAACTGTTGGGGCCCATAAGACACATGCCATATACCTCTTTCATACTGCTATATCCTGCTTGGTGTAGATGGCGCCACAGAATACAAGAGGAACTTACCAGTAATTTTCCCATTGGCTTCCAATGGAGGCTGCCAGCTGACAATGACGGCTCGAGGCTTTCCTTCACGACTAATGACTGTCAAATCTTTGGGAGCAGAGGTTGGGGCTTAGAAGAAAGCAAAAACCCAGAAAAATAGTAAAGGTGACAAATATTAGAAAATAAACTTAAGTACTACAGGTCACAATCCAGCGCTAAGTTATGTGCAAGCACCTTTGATTTGCACCCTGCTTTTGAAAGGAATACAAGGAACACAAGACTTTTCTCTTCTCCCAGGCATTTAACAGCATATACTGAGTTTTTAATTGACTCCAGAACTATATTTAGGCCTGACTGAGAGTTCACAACTCTTTTAAACGTATACTGTTTTTATATGTTGTCTGCTTTTATGCTTGTATGGTTTTAAAATTTTCTATATCGATTTTTAATGTCCAAAGTTTTTAATTTTTGTAAACCACCCAGACAGCTTCAGCTATGGGGCGGCAGATAAATGTAATAAATATAATAAATATAATAAATATAATAAATATAATAATAACAATAACAATAACAATAATAATAATAACTCTCTCATTCTTAGGGGCTTGCAGCAAGAGAACTCCCCAGTGGATTGTGCCCATTGCCCAAAAATTCCAGATTAGAATAATTAATTCCTTTCATTTATTACCCCGAGTAAGTTCCATACTCAGAAACACAGGGACTCGAATTCCTCATGGTGTTTTTTTCTGAGTTGATTATAGAAAAGTGAAGAATAGTATATAAGGTCAAAGCATAAGTTTGCCTTTACCCATCTGGGCTTGGTTGCAAACAGGTACCTTGAGGTCTTTATAAATTAATACATGACGCTTACTACAAATCACAGTCTCAATCAGAATTGCAACCCCAGGCACAACAGTAACAATGATGCCAGCAAAGGCAAAGGGGTTGAATAAAGGGTGTTATTTATTAAGATAAATTAAATCCGACGCGTTTCGGACCCTTGGGTCCTTCCTCAGGGTGATTTAAAAGGACAATATATATAATATTTATAGAGTCACATGGTCTATTACAACAACAACAACAACAACAACAACAACAACAGATGTTTGGTCATGTTTTCATCTGATCTTTAATTTTAATTATATTTTGAATCTCTTTATATATATATATATGTTTATACCACTTGGTATATTAAAACCCCTAAGCAGTTCACATCTAAATGCAATAAAACAACATAAAAACGTGATTATAACAACTATTTAATAGGGTGTTTCATTCTTTTATCTTTTTGTCTTTTAGCATGCACCGCTCTGGAAACTGTTTAGAAGCAGAGCGTCATATAAATGTTGTAAATAATAAATAAATAAATGAACAAACAGAATGGATAATTAAAAAGATTACAACAACACCACAATAAAAAAGGCTCCTCACAGAGTCCCGCATAGGTTAGGGAACTATGTGAACCAGTTTATTTTCAACAGGCATTTGAAACTTGCCACCATTTCTGCCTCTCAAATCACACGTGGGCCAGTGTTCCAAAAGGTGGTCTCGTCTTTCTCTCATGCCTCTTTGAAGGGAAAGGTCTTTGAAGTTCAATGCATTGATGTGGCTCAGTATCGTAAGCATTCCATTCATTAAATTGCAGCAACCCAGCTTGGGGCCAAGTAAAAATTGCAGAATGAAACACTTGCTTTGCTTCGTTACCCACTAGAACAGGTGACATTAAATGTCTTCTTTTAATGCTACTTTCAACATGTAGCAAAACATGGCAAAGGTAATTATGTTCATAAAGGAAGTGGGTGTTGTTGTTGTTTTAAAGCAATTAAAATAATAGTCAAATCGGAAAACTCCGAAGAGGAAACCAAATGGAGACATACCTGCTTCGTAAGTAGTAGCATGAGCTGTCATACTCCATGTGCTTGATCTTCGGCCTTTTGTGACCATGACAGAAAACTCATACATGGTATTTGGCTTCAGGCCTGATACTGTATGACTCAAGGCTGTTGTATCTGCTGACTATAAATGGGGTGGGGGACAGGGGAGAGGGGAAGAATAGGTATAAAGGACTACCATGATAGATTCTTGACAGCAAATAACGCTGAACAAAATATTTTCATAGTACTTCTTTCTTCCAGAGCACGCACATGGTGTTATTTTCCTCTTTGCCTTCAATGCCTTCCTCAAAACCAATCATTCCCATGAAGCTTTGGATTTACCACCTCATTCTTTATCCCCCAAATCAAATTATCAAATTATCTGCAACTGTATTTCTTTGTACCGTCTTTTCTTACTTAGCTCTTGCTATCTCTTGCATCTCTCCATCCATTGATTCATTCTCAGGCATTAAACTTTACATTGAGCATGAGAAGAGCCATGATAGATCAGACTAAGGGTCCCTCTAGCTCAGCATTGTCTTTACACAGTGGCCAACCAGGGCCAGATCTACACCAAGCAGGATATGACACTTTGAAAACGGTTTGAAAACTGTACGTGGACTGTGTCCTGGGCCCTAACAGTTGTCACTACTGTATAAACTGTTTTAAAGCAGTAGTGGAGATCCTGCCCAGGTGTTTACAGGAAACCCGCAAGCAGAAAATAAGTACAAGAGCACCCTTACACCCATGTTTCCCTGCAACTGATGTACATAGGCATACTGTCTCTGATATTTGAGGTAGCACACAGCCATCAGGACTCTAGTAGCCACGGATACCCTTATCCTCCATGAATTTATCTAACCCCTTGTATTGATGGCCATCACTACATCTTGTGCTAGCGAATTCCATAGTTTAACTATGTGCTATGTGAAGGAGCACTTCCGTTTAGCTGTCCTGAATCTCCACCACATTCCTTGAGGCAGGGACTTCCTTCTTTCATCTTGCAGTCCTAAGCGCACATACTAGAGCGTCAGCCCCATTAAACACAGAGGGGACTTACCTCTGCACAAACATGCATAGATTGCACTGCACATCTCTTTTCTGCTTAAGCCTCAAAGCACCATGTGCACAGAATTGGTGCTACTGGGTTAAAATTGAGCTGAAAGAGCCAAATTGGTGCTACGAGTTACAGTTGAACTGAAGTTCTCAAAGCAACTTTTAGAGATGGGATTTTGGGAAAGGAGGAGGGGGAAGCTTTCCCCAGACTATACCACCTCCACTCAACTTTTTAACTATTGTTGCCTATGCTGAGAAAACCAGAATAAAGGTACAAAGCATGGCTTCCAACACCTGGGCTGTGTCTATACCTGCCAGATATCCCAGGGTTGTCTCTAGGTTGTCCCTGTGTGCCCATATGATACACAGGGGATCCCGTGGGCAACCCGGGATGACCAAGGACTTTCCCTGGGATATCTGGGACCACAGATTTCCTGGTATTTCCACGGTCCTGGGACCATCCTGAGGAGTGTGGGTGGTATGGTTGCTGCTCCCTGGTCATCCTTTCTTCCTTGTGAGTAGTGGGGCTGGGCACAGAGCTGCACGGGGAGGCTCCATGCCCATGGGGGGTAGCAATTTCACCATCCCTGGGATGGCGTGGGGGGGGGTTGGGCATGTTTTTTTTGTTACCTTTTTTTGTGGTTTGGGGCCATGCGGCTCCTCTTCTCTCTCACACACACACACAACAAATGGTGGCCACGACATCCCTCTTCCCTTCCAGGATGTTGCGCAGCCGTCTAGATGCTGGGGGAGGATTGTGGAAGCAGGTAAGTGTGCGATCCTCCCCCATCCCTCCCTTTACACCCTTAGGTGTAGATGAGCCCCCGGCCTCACTCTGATTTGGCTTTAGAGTGAGGGCAGGAGAAGGACAGAATGTTTCCTATCTGGGTACAAAGAGGACTGGAAGCACCTTTCAACAAAATAGCACCCAGCAGCAGTGTAGACGGAACACTGTTGCCAGCAAGTGAGGTAAAATTGTTTACTCTCATTTGCATACCCCAAATGGTGGAAATACTTCACACAATTTGCCAGCCCAGATACGGGGAGACAAATTTGGGGGAGGGACATTTTAGTTCAGTTCCCCTACTGGTCCTCCCCACCAACGGTAAGGGATCAACCAGTTGAAAACCAGTCCATTAGCATTGCAGGGTGGGTTCCCGGTTTGTCCTTTAAAGGATGAACCAGGAAAACAAACACGTTATTGGCCTACTTCGGTTCGCAACCCCTTTTTGACTTTATATTGAACCTTACTTGTGGCCCAGAACATTCACTTTGTTGAAGAAGTTCTTTAAAACTCCTTGATAGAATCATCCTTGTTTACTTGTCCTTTTCCAACAAGGACATTCTGAGCTCTGCTCATACATATTTAATCGGTGATTGAAAACACCTCAGCTGCCTCTTGGGTAAATATGTACTATGGTCTTACACAGAAAGTTCTGATTTTAATACCTCGTGTTTGTATGTGCCATGGCTTGGTTAAGTGTGTGCTTTCTGTTCACTCCATTGTGGTGGAAAATGCATTATTCACCTTGTTGACTAAGGTGTGTTAAGAACAGGTAAATAAGAGGGTGCTAATGCATGTATAGGGACTTCACTAATGCATCATTTCCCTCATCTACATGCTGTTTAAGATTGTACTAAGGAGCCACTTCAGCGTGGCAAGATTTCATCTTAAAGTATGGCCCAAGCAGCAGAGAGGGAGGAAAACAGCAGTAAAAAGAGTGGTGATGTGGAATGCTATCACTCCTGCAGCTTTAGAGGGTTACAAAGACACTGGCTGAATTCAGTCAACACGATAGTCAATAGTGGGGTAATAATCAACTTTACAGTTGTTCATCTAGGGGGTACTCCCCACACAACATGGTAATAAATAATCAACCGTGGTGTGGATTAGGATCAGCGCTGAGTTGACTATGGCAGCATTCAGACAACATGATAGTCAATACAACTGACGATTGTTTTCCACCCCCCAGTTGCTTAACGTGTCGTCCGAATTCAGCCACTGTGTACACAGCTTTGCCTTGGAAAATGCCCACCATTTGCAGAACTCTTGGGTATTCACTGCATCTGTGATCACACCCACAAGTGAGGGATTGCAGAGAGGAAAAATGAAAATGGAACCTGAAATCATCTCAGGTCTCTTCTTTTAAAAATTGTAGTCCTGATACTAAGGTGTGAAGAAATGCACTTTTCTTCAGTGTTTTAGTGGCCTGTGCAGTTTCATTCCGTAAGGGTGAGCTTGCATGTATCTGTTAGGCCATCTGGGTGTGTTATCTCGTGCCGTCGCTGGCTTCAGGACTGAAGCAGAACCCTCACTAATTGGTCTGAACAAGTTCAGTGGAGTGTCGGTAAGAGCTTTCTGCCCCCAGAAAACCTGGGCAGATTGTTTCCAGCTAGCTAGTGATCGGCTGATAAGGATCACCTCAGATTTACTAGTAGATTTTGGGTATAAAACTGCAACTGAGTGGGAGAGATGCCTGGGTCTTTGCTTGCTTTCGTTTTGCCCTATCCAATGTTCGCTTTGAAGGATTAGCTTTCTGAGGTGCTGTTATACTGAAGACCCATCCGTTTTGACGTTTTGCCCTGTCAGTATTGTTTCCAAACATTTCCAAACATTGCGCTGGTTTTTTGTTATATGTGCTTTCTTTCCTCTCCTTATAAACTTACTACCTATCATAGGCTGCCTCTACAAGAGGCATTTAAAGCTCTTTCAAGACGCATTAAAAAATTTACCTCTACAAGAACGGAGCGCAAATTGGGCATAGAGGCGCGTTTTCTCTCCGACTATGCGCATTATCGAATGTGCGTTAAATAGCGAGTTTTATTTTGCTCCGGCCATTAAAGCGCATTTTGACTATGTGAACAAGCGATTCTCCGCATTAACTACTTGTAAAGCGCATTTGAAACAACCGGTAAGGTCACCAGTTGAGTGCTCAATTACCTCCTGCATACAAGCATTTACGATAAAGCGCTTCCGAGAAGATGCGCATAATTGGAGGAACAGGCATCAAACGGAATCCGTCTAGAGGGGGTCATATTTGAATGTGTGAGCTGTATTCCAATTGACCTTGGTACTAAATCCAGAGCTTTCCTTTTGGTTATTGCGACTGTTTCAGACCTAGAGCTTTAAAATACAGCGTGCCGGCTTGGGCCCTTGTTTCATAAACCTTAGGGGTGTTCTGTAAGGACTGACAGTCCCATGGCTCCAGCTGAGTTGAACAGAAGGGGTGGTGGTGACCGACCTTGCTTTGTTGGTGTTCAGTCCAAGCAACCTTTTGTTCCTGCCTACACTGCCAGAGTACCCCCCTTCCTAGGCTGACCATATGAAAAGAACAGGGCTCCTGTATCTTTAACAGTTTCATAGAAAAGGGAATTTCAGCAGGTGTTATTTATATATATGCAGAACCTGGTGAAATTACCTCATCATCACAAAGTTAAAGCTGCAGAAGCCCTGCCCTCTTTTGTACATGGTCAAGAGGACAGGGCTCCTGCCGCTTTAACTGTTGTGATGAAGAGGGAATTTCACCAGGTTCTGTATATATGCAAATGACACCTGCTGAAATTCCCTGTCCTTTGCAACTGTTAAAGATACAAGAGCCCGGTCCTCCTTTTCATATGGTCACCCTACCCCCTTCCTCCCTTCACATATGGTAAGTTTGAAAATAAGTGGACAATGCTTGGTGAGACCCAGCATGACGCCTCAATGAAATCAATGGCTGCAAGCCATGGTAGCTATATAGGAACATATACTGCCTTATACCAAGTCAGACCATTGGTCCATACAGCCCAGTATGGTCAACACTGACTGGAAGTGGCTGTCCAGTATTACAAGAAGAATTCTTTCCTAGACATAGCTAGAGATGTCAAGGATCAAATCTGGGACCTTCTGCATGCAAAGCAGGTGATTGACCACTGAGCAACTGCCCTTCACAGATTCAGAGGATGCTTCTGAATGCCAATTGCTGGGGAACTACAGCAGAAAAGGACTATTTCACCAAATTTCTCCATGGAGGGGAGAACTTCTCCAACAATTTCTCATAGGTAGACATCACCGTTGGCACCTGTTGTAGAGCAGCTTCCTTCTTTTTTCCCCTAAGGGGTTTTGGGATATTTTGCATTGCCACTGTAAGTGGCAACAGCATCACCTGTGTCGGCAGCCTGGCCCCCATTCTGCATCCCCCACAATGCCCTATATACCTAACATCACTCCAGGGCATTGAGGGGAGGGAATGCAGCTATCACACACACACAAAATAATAATGGTGAAGAAAATGAGGGGAAAAGTTCCGAAAAGTGTCCTAGGAGGTAAGAAAAGAAAAATCTCAGGAATTTCCTGAAAGTTTTCTTTCCCCATGAAGAGAATTTCATTTTCCTGCCTCATTCTCAGGGCAGTTTGTAATTTATTTTAAATGTGTCTTGGTGATGTTTCTGACCTTAACTAATCCCTGTGAGGTGGTTTGTCTTTTTATTACACATCTTTCCATTGCTCTACAGTCTCCCAGGCGTTCTGTACTTCCTGATCTGAAGAAAGCCCAAGGGGGAGAAATGGATTTATGATGTCTTCCCCAAGGCAGGAAGTGAGGGAAGCCAAGGAGACCACAAGCTGTTAGAGAGATGATTGTACAATGAAAAACAGGACACCCACACCACTCCTCAGTTATCTCATAAGTAAGGTAAGCCCGAGAACCCTGAACCAAACCCATGAGCATTTCTTTGAAATTTCTTCTCCTTTGAATTTCTTTTCAAAAGCAATTTCTTTTCTATCAAATTGAAGGAGAATGGTCAACATTTTCATAGGAGAAATTTTTGGCACAGTACTAATGTGAGCTATCCTGATCCTCTTCCAGCCTCTTTCCCTCCTCCTCTGAAGTGCCAGTGCTAGATGGGCAAAAAGCCCATCTAGTGAAAAACAACACGACTGGAGGATGGGGAGGTGAAGATCACCCCCTCTGCTCGTCCCATCCTGCTGGCTTCAGTCTGGCAGGGCATTGGGTACAAGGAGGCCTCTGAGTTCAGAGCCTTCCATTTCACGAAGGTGCACCCATCGGACCGCGCCCTAATAACAGAACAAATTGCTTGGATCGACACTCAGAGAGCCATACTGTATTTTTCATCTGACATTTCTGGCATGAGGGAGTTGCAATGCTGTTGCAATGAGGAACTGAGATATTTCAGGGATGTAAAAAAAAAAAAAAGAAGAAGAAGGCTGCTCAAAACAATGCAGCCTTTGGGCAGACCTAAGAGGTTCCGCTTGCATTCATGAAAGGCCAAATTCATTGATCTGAACCCATTTGCTTGTTTGATATACTCTTGCTTGACACAAGGCATTAGCATTTCAAGGCCCCAAATACACTTTGAGGAGAACATGGTTTGGAGGTGAATGCGGGGCGGGGGAGGGGGGTGAGTAGCTGATTTTTTTCACAATGCTTTACAAACTGGGTTTTAACAACATTAAGGCTAAAGTATGTTTCTGTTTCATTTGCTTGTTTTTCTGGAAAGGGAAAGAAACACACACACACACACACACACACACACACCCAAGATTCGCTTGAATAAGCCATTTGGCTGAGAACTCTATGAAAACAATGAAATACACTGAGATGAAAGTATCAAAGGTTTGCAAATATCGGATGCTCCAATTGACGCTATTTATCAGGACTAGGGCCTCCCCCCTCGCAACCTCCTGGTATCTTTCCCTGGTAGAAAAAACATATATCCAAATTCTGCCTATTGTAAAAAAAAAAATGCTGCCAATGTGCACACACATCTGCTGGAATTCTTCAGGTTGTAGCACCCAGATCTGGTTCTGCATGATTCTAATTAGTGCCAGGATAATTAAGAGATCGCCTGATCCACTCCTGTCCTGTTTGGTGGCTGCAGCCTTCAGAAGATGCCCTCCTGATGGTACTCAAGATTTAGGAGGCCTGCTCCATTGTGGCTCAGAAAGGAGCCTTTAGTGTCAGAGTGCCCATTAACTCGCTACAAATTAAGAAGGTGACAATCCTTCTTGATTTTTGGCAACCACCGAAAACATACCTTTCCCAACAGGTGTACCCAGGAAGGCCATCTTGTGCTTGCCCTCTGTATGACTCGTTTTTGTACATTTCTTTAATGCAGGAGGCTCATCAATATTGTTAAATAACTAAATAAATATTCCCCCCCCCCACTTAGAGAATGTATCCATGCACATGAGTGTACAAGAACACCAAGTGCTAATACACTAATTCTCTTCCATCTTCTCCAGGAATAACTGTCTATTCAGTTGAGAAATGTTGCACTATGTGGCATAACTCTCTCATAGTATAGTATAGCCATATTGTTGGTATTAGTGTACAAAGCCGTAAACAACTTGGGACCAGGATAGCTGATAGAACGCCTCCTCCCTTGCCAACCTGCCCAGTCACTGAGGACATTGGAGAGCAAATGCCTGGTGGTTCCACAAGGACCTGTGGCCCGACTGGAATCCACCAGGGGAAGAGCCTTTAGTGTACTGGCCCCTTCTCTGCGGAACTCCCTGCCTCTGGAGGTCAGGCAGGCGCCAACACTAGGCTTCCTCCTGAAAACAGCTCTGTTTCGAGAAGGCTTTCTCAACTGACTAGCCACTGTTGTTCTGGTTCCTTTGTTTTACATTGAACAATTTTGACGTGCTTTTTAAATCGTCTTTCTTTTCAGTGTTTATCCCTATGTGCACCTTCCCGGAATCTATTTTAGATAGGGAACGGTATATAAATATTGTAAATAAATTTATAAATAATATTATATACAGATACATTGCCAGGTTAAGCATTCCTGTGTTGTATCCAGCAATGGAGGCTGGTGGCTCCAATTTCGGTGGGAACTGTGGATCCACTCTTGGCTTCATTCAGAACCACCCAGAACCCCAAAGGAGCTATCTAAGGCGCTATCCCCCAAAATGGCTTTAGCACCTTGGGTAGCTCTTTTAGAGTTCTGGGTGGTTCTGACCGAAACACAGAATTGAATCATAGTCCTACAGAAATCGGAGCCACCAGCCTTCACTGGTATCCAATGTTGCTCTTTTGCACATGGAAGCACTTCTTCCATTTGTGGAAGGATCTTTTCTTTAGCATAGGCCACTACTACCAAAATTGGGGGGGGAATCTTTGCCATCCCCCCTTTCTTTTTTTGAAGCCTTCTATATCGCCTCCTACCCTGTTCTGGAGTCTCCTACCCCAACTCTCTGGGACAGACATTCAGGGATCCAGGTGTCTGCAGGGTGAAGTAGGAACTCGCCCAAATAATCTCCCTTGATTCATCAGCAAAGACCTCTATTGGATCAAAAGTATGCTTCAGTATTGGTGTTTAAAATCTTTTTCTTATATAAGTTTACAAGAGTGTAAGGCTTATTGCTTCTGTTCTATCACACCGCTTTTGCTCATTTTTGTTTTAAACTGAAGCTTGAGCATTGTAGATGTGCAGAAAATTTTGGAAGTTTGAATAAGTTCAAAGCTTGAGCTTTAGTAGCAATTAATTTCCTCCGCATCAAACACGCAAGACATCCCCTCCACCAGTGGGATGATTGACAACTCTGCTCACCCAGACCACAGCCACGCAGTAAGGTTGTTGCCACCAACAGGGAGGGGGAAGGAGATGGAGGCAGCCAATTGTGGCATGTGAGGGAAGGGTGGGGCTGCACCATATGCAAATTTTGGGGCGGATTCATTATTCATGAGTCACTTTTGCATTATTCATGAGCCACTCTATGGTGAGGGGACTGAGGGGCAAAAAAGAGGGAAAGAGGGAATTACTGGCGTCCATGGAGACATGGGCTTTACACTAGTTAATGCAGAATATATTAGGTGGTGAAAAACCTTCATCCATGTTAGAATAGGGGTTCAGGCAAAGAGCTTTAGTGAGAATAAGGGTTATAACTACACAAGAATGTCCCTATTTTCATATATACTATATTGGATGGAATGAAATATCAGAGGTTTGGTCTTAGATATTTGCATATCAATGCACTAAAATTTACTCTATATTGTGGGCATTCTCAATGGGTATTTAAGTGCTTCTTCATATTTCACAATTTATCAAGAACACCTGATAGCCCAGGCTGGGCCTTCTTAACACCATTTCTTTAACATTCAGCCCATTTTGATGAAATGGATGGCGGAAATTAGCTTTTCCATCAATCTTGTTTTGGAGATGGCTTTCAAATCGTACATCACTTTCAGATGTCACATTGTTGTTGACTAGGAGCGGGGCTTTTTCTGTGGTTGCCCCTGAAATATAGAATTCCCTCCTTGCCTCATCAGACTAGAATGCTAATTTATCTGGCCATTTTCATAGACAGGTGAAAGCCGGGCTTTTTCTGCCATGATTTTGGAAGCTGAGGTTTTGGCTTTCAAAATAATATAATGGTTATTAATCAAACAGAATACAATGTTCTGACTGCTCTGGCTTTCGAAACAGTACTAGAACCTGGGTTTATCTAATGAAGGTGAATGGTAGGATATTCAGGACAGTCAAAAGGAAGTACTTTCTTCACACAGGCCATAGCTAAACTATGGAATCTGCTGCCATGAAATGTAGCGATAGCCGCCAACTTGGACAGCTTTAAAATGGAATTAGATAAATTCTGGGAGCCACCCATGGCTACTAGTTATGATGATTATATATTACCTCTAGGTTCCAAGGCAGGAGTCCCCTCAATGCCAGTTGCTGATGAACATGAGTGGGTGGATGCTATTGCACTCAGGCGCTGCTTGTGGGCTTCCCAGTGGGATCTAGTTTGCCACTGTGAGAACAGAATGCTGAATTAAATAAGCCTTTGGTCTGATCCAGCATGGCTCTTCTTAGGTTCTTACGGATGCTGTTAGATTTTACTTTTAATTCTGGTTTTCCAGGTGTTTTCAATCAATTTTTTTTTTTTAAAAAAAGTGACTCACTTTAAAAGTATCCCTTGCTGAAAGGCAGTATAGAAATGTTGTAAATAATCAAGACAATCACTCATCTGGGCCCTTCTAGATGATAAAAGGAACCTTTAAGCACAGCCAAATGAGTCCTCTGATCAGTCCAATTGCTAAACATCTGACACTGTTTCCACGTTATCAATATTTGCTATAATTATTGCCTGACTGTGCATGGGGCTTTGCAGTGGTTCCCTATCCAATTTACTGATCCACAGTAGAGCTCTGCAGTGTCAAATACCCCTCAGGCCATTCACTTTGAAGTATGAAATGCTGAATCATGAAATATGCAGATTCCTGCTCATGACGGGGCATCTCCAGATGAGAGAGAAATTGAGTTCAGCATTTTAATGCACTTACTAAATTACACGCTTTTGATCCACTATGAAAACCGAAAGTCAGTTCTCATTTGAAATATACTATTCTCCACATTTTGTATTCGAGCACTCAAAGAATGTGTGCATAAATAACATGTAAAATGTATCATGTGTGGAGAATTTCTTGCAAATATATATATACATATATATATATATATATATATATATATAAAATACGCGGTGAAAAGCACGCATTGGGGAAAATATGCACAAAAATGGTTATGTATTTTCATGCAAACTTCCAGAAAACACACAAACAAACACACAGGAACAACAGCAGTTCAGGATGAACCAAACTTAAGATTTGAAAAATTCTCAAAAGTTCAAGCTGAACTGAATATCAGGTTGCAAAAATGAGAAACGGAGAGAAACTGAAGTCGACAAATTTGTTCACCCCTAACCCAGAGTATGGTTGATCAGTCCCAAACCCTCACCTTGTACTTAGCACTTGTAGAATAGCTGGTTCTCCATCGGACTGTATAAAACCGCACCTCTGTTGTCTTTTGGTTCTTGGGGACAGAGTTGTCTGCCCAGCTGACCCTCACAGCGTCGTGGGTTAATGCGACAGCCTGGACACCTACTGGTGGGAGCATGGGGGTGGAGATATCTGGGACCGAGGTAGGGAAATCATCAAGCAAAGGATAAAAATCAACTTCTAATGGGTCAATGGGATCTGGGTCACAAAAGCCACCAAAAATGAGCATACCACAAATTAAAAACAAGGAAATGCATAGTCAAATAAGAAACAAACAAACAAACAAACAAACAGCCGCCAGGGAGATACACATCACAATGGGTTAAATGTATGGCAATAAGGATGAAGGGAAGAGAATATGAGAAGAATAGAGAAAAAGAGCCATTACTTGAAAAATCCATGAGCGACCATTATCACATTACTGTGTTTGAAACTCACCAGCATGAAATACATGGTCAAATGCCTCCCAAATACACCATTTTGCTTTCTTTTCTCCCCCTGAAGTTACAATGCTTGATTTGTCCTCAGGATGATTTACATGCCTTCGCAATACAACCCATGAATGATACATTACTTGAAAGTCCGTACAAGGTACAGAAGGAGAGGAAGATGTCCTGGAAGCCCTGGTTTGCAAGCACAACATATACAAGAGTGTGTGTGTGGGGGGGGGGGTGTCGCCTGAATTTCTGTCTCCCTTTCAAAATCTCCCAACTTGTAGAAGAAGAGCCAAGCCCTTTGTTTTCTTTCGTTCTTGTTACTGTGAGTGTGGAAAAGTGCTCTCTTTATGGTTATTTTCAGGACTCACTGAATGCACTTGCATTGTTTTCATACTGTTCTTCTCTGTACTGTATTCCCTGTGCGTCGCCCTCACTGTATTTCCCCCCCCCCCCGCCATTGCCATTTAACCAAATTGGCTGTGGCGATTCAAGTCATTGTGCCGATGGCGTTATAACACTACATCTGCGGAAACGGTGTTACGCACCCCCGTAAACACAATCATGTGGCTGGGTACAGCACATTCAATGATCAGTGAAGGCAAATGAAGTACAGTGGGGCAGTGAGGGCAAAGGCAAAAAAATAAAATGGAAGCAGGAGCAGCTGGGACATGAGCAGGCGGTGGGAGGCAGGATGTCAAACTGCATCAAAACAATACGGATGTTCAGGGAAAGTGAGTAGAGAACAGAAAGATTTGGTGAGAAGAGTATTTTGAGGTAATTCGTTTGCCTCTACTGAATGCACAAATTATGGGATGAGTATTGACATCAGAGAATATTGGATGCAGCCCTAATTGGGAACGGGGTCCATTTTCATGGATTTGATGGCGTTCAAATGATTCATGGCTCCAGATGGTTCTTTGATTTAAGATCTTGCATATTTACTTCTTGGAGCATAAAGCACACTGCTTCTTCTATGTATCAGCAGAGCCCTTAGCTTCATCACCTTAACAATCTAAGCCATGGTAGCAGACATTACGGAAGCATGGTTTGGCAGATTCCAGCTTTCTCCAGAGTATACTATGGGGGAAGGCTTGTGTTCCATTCCAAATCTGACACTTAAGCAAGCCTTTATCAGGGCTGTTGTATTTTTGGTTTGTTTTATACCCAAGCCTTTTCCACCATACATTTCAGGATATAACAATTAGGAGCTGTGAATGAGTTCGATTAAATGAATACCTTAACCACCGATGAGTAGAGCTACAATTATTCCAAAGTGCAAAGCATAACGTTTGAACCTATTCTGAATTTTGACAGATCCGAATACTGTAATTTTCAATCACGGTTTAGAGTCCCACCGATACCCAAGTCCTTTGTGGGTATTGGTGTACGTATGTTCTTAAAATGGCTGTGTGCGTTATCACACTGCTTGTTGGCTCAATTCAGATGCAGCTGGTGAGACCTGACCCATTTTTCCCTGCAGCACCGCTGATCAGCTCGACTGCGGAGGGGTAGAGATCATGCATGGGATTGCTGGGGGATGGGAGAGGTGAAAATGTGTGTGTGTGTGTGCATGCGTATGCTTACATGTATGTGTGACCCCCGTTTCCCCCATCTGCAGCTGACACGAGATGCAGCCCTCAGGGCCGAAAAGGTTACATACCCCTAGGACATGGTTTAAGTGGTTTCGGTTTCACAGTCCTTGAAGTTAAATCAATGCATCAATATTAGTGAAATTTCCTAACTGAACATAAGCGTCCCCCCCCCCACCTCTCCTTCATATTATTCATTTGTGTTGTGCATATTTTTTGAACTTTTAATAAGGAGTTCAGCAGACGTTTGAATTAATGCTGTGCTTAAAATTTCGATTCTTCCATTTTAGGCATTTCATGGGGGTGGGCTTAAAAGGAAAACCCTGGCGAAAGAGATTGGGGGAGGCGAGAATTTTGGAGAATTTTCTCCTTGGGTGGGGACAGGGTTTCCGCATACATTTTAAGTGTATGCAGTTGTTAAGGTGTCTTCTTTGTATTTTTTTTTCAAACAAACAAACAAACAAACACCCCCAGCACTTGCAGGAGCCCAGAAGATCTTCCTGAAAACCTATTGGAGAAAGTGAGGTCACATGGTCTCCAACAGGCATTCAGGAAGAACTACCGGGACCTTCCAAGAACTGGGGGTGTTTAAAAAAGAAAGAAAGTCCTCTCAACAACTGGCTATACTTCAAAATATATGTGGAAACCCTGTCCCCCTTCCCATGGAGAAAATCCTCCATAATTCTCCCCTTCCTTGCGAAAGAGGCAGAAAAAGCAATGGCACTTTTACATGGAGAGAAAAAGTTCCCCAAAATAGAGGGGCAGGATTCAGCACAGCACTATGTATTCAGTTGGGTTTTGCAGATTTTCGAATGGTTATTAAAGCATTCGGCAGTTGTTTGAATAAAATAAAACCTGCAAGAGAAAAACAATCTAAAGTTTTTCCTGAGCCATTGATTGGGCTGGAGGGATGCTGACATTCCTTTTTTCTCATCATGGAGATTTTCCTTATGAAATTTCAATACAATGAACATGCTGAATTTTTATCCCTGCTTGAAATTGGGTAGATATTATACAACACAATAATTTATGCCCCCGTTGCTCAGTAATGGAAAAAAAATTACTCTTTGTTGTTAGAGGTTTCAATTTCCATTTTTTAAACTCAAAATTTAGAAGGGCTTTTTGACCCCTTCCCAAAAGTAAAGTAATAGGAAAATTTATTCATGCAATTTTGTCAGTTTACATGGCTCTAGTTGAAAGGCAACATGTGTTATATATTAAGGATATGAAACACTTTGCATGTTTCTTTTACATCTTATCCCCTTTGGGATAACTAGAAATTTCAAGGCCTATTATTTATCGCATATTGAAAAATAGGAAGGCAGTCTATTAATGGTTATAGTCTATCAGGATGATTCAGCTTTTGAAATATCTCAAAAACATAGGCATCTCAGTCATCAAATCCATCGACATCTGAAAATTATACTCTAAAAACTTGGTCCATTTTCTTCCTACAAATATTGCCATTTGCCGATGTTGACATATGGACATCTTTCATTTACAACTGCATTCTTTCACTGCAAAAAGCTGAGAATGCCCCCCCCCCCAATTTTGCTTGGAGAAACTTGTTACGTTGTTTTGACAACCTACATTTTATGCTTGTGATTGACATGGCTGGGAACTGGTCAATGGCCAGAGGCTAGTAAGGGCTCACTAAGTTCTTGCTTCATGGGGAATGCCCTGAGAGGTTGGAGGCAGGAAGAATCTCTCATGCGCAGTCATGGTTCTCCAGAGTTTGGGGAGCCACCATCAATGTTCCCTTGCCTAAGAGCCTCTTGGATCCTGGAACAAGCCCATGTAGGGATGTCTGACTGGGTCCGAGAATCCTGTGGAGTCCCCTGCCCCCCCTGTATTTGCCCTCCAGACCCAGCTCACCAAGCTGCCGCTGCCCAACCCTGCTCCATTCATGCCTGTAATGTTGCATAAATGGGGACTTCACGGCCCCCATTTCCGCAATTTTGAAAATATGCAATTTCGGTTGTACCCTTTGTTGCGCACAATGGCAGCTCCGGTTCAGGGCAGGCAGCCCTACAGCTTTGTCAGGCTCTCGCCGGGCTGTGAAGATGGCTCACGAGCAGGGGCAGGTGGTGGCTGTAGCAGCTTATGGGCGGACAACTGAGATGGACACAGGTATGTTCATCCATCCCTATTTACATGTGCACGTAACAACTGTCAACTTCTAAACAAAGATAGGTGCCAAGGCTCAGCCAGTCTGGAGAACACTATCTTTGACCCTGAAGTCTTTCCTCCAGTTTCTAGTTGGTGACAGTTGCTCTGCCATAATGTATCCTCACAACAACCCTGTGAGATAAATTAGGCTGAGAAAGGCTTGCTCAAGGTCACTCAATGAGCTTGGCTTCTGAATGAGGCTGAGCTCTTCAGCATTCAAACTACCACATCATATTGTCTCGCAATATATGAACTCAAGCACAAAAAATAAATTGAGAATTAGCCCATTAGAGGGGATAGGGATGGAGGGATGGGTGTGAGGAGGAATCATTCTGTGTGCCAGAAACGGTAGTTTCGTCCCAACTCCCGACATTGCAGAAATGACACCTGATGTTGAAACAGGTTTTGTGACTTAAACTCTGCACACATGGAAGAAAATAACTTACACCAATGTGTGGGAGAAGCGGGGACTTTCAAGGTCACCTAAATTCTCCAAAGATCACTGCAAAGCTCATTTCGGCTCAATCCCTTTTTCATTTTTGGCCTATTTTCAGATCGTCCAAACAGGAAAAGTGCACATTTATGTACACGTTTTTCAAGCATGCACACTCCCCCGCATTGACTAAAGCATGAAAATGTGGTGGGCGGTTTGTTTTTTAAAAAAATGTATACATTTTCCAAATTGAATCACAACTTCTGGAAATTGTGAACATTTCTCAAAAAAAGAAGAAACCCTACTTATATTGGCATTCACATTCAGGATTGTGAATGGGACATGTTCAGGGGGAGAGATGTTATTCCAGCCAAGTTGTGTTTTTTCCCCCTTATCTGTTCTGTTTTACTGTAAACTTGTATTTAGTGTATTTTTAGTATTATTGTGATGTTGTTGTTTAGTATATTGTTAAATATTGTTGTAGTATATTGTTGAATATTTTTTGTGATATTTCTACTGTAAAGTTGCATTTTGTAAACTGCCCAGAGAGCTTCGGCTATGGGGCAGTATATAAATGTAATAAATGAAATGAATGAATGAATATGGGAACAGAAATCAGATTCTTGTACATCCCTTCCTATGCCTATATGTAAAGGCTTTATAAATACTCCCATACACGCATCTGTTAAAAGTTGAAACATCTATGGGTCTCAGGTTTTGTCTTATTCAGCAAAAACTCTTGTTTCGGGTCTATAGGATGCCACTACATTTCTTTAATAAAGGGTTGTCTAACTTGGCTAATTGATGGAGGTGTGATACAGTTAATGCTTCTTTTAACTACATGTTTTCAGAAAAGCCCAATAGTCACCTCTTTTGGGGAGGAAGTTATCGTATGGATAAACTTTTTATTGGAACACTCTTTAGTATTTACCGATGTACGTGTTCTTTTAAAGCTATTTATCTGCTTCTTGGAAGTTAACACATGGTCAATGTAAATGGATTTTCCATGTCCCTTTGACTGTCATGACTTATACGAGAAGGGTGAATACTCACCTCCTATAATACAATGGATTGAAGACCTAACAAAGCTATCAACATTCAAAAGCGAGGGGGGGTATTTATGACCTATATAGAGATATCTGGTCTGCTTTTATATATAATCCACTTTCTCTAGAATGCTGTAATAATCGAAACTTAGACTTTTAAAGCATGTAGTTATACTATATAGTTTCTTTTTCTTTGATCTCCTTTGTCTTGTTGATTTGCTTATTGCTGTTTTTGTCTGGTTTGGTTTTTTGTTGAAATGTACAATAAAAATTATTTTGAAAGTCTATGTTTCCAGTACTCTGTGCCATGACCAAGGTTCGCTGGACCAAGCCAACATCCATTTTGATGCTTCCTATGGCCCTTCAGAGATGAAGAGAATGCATCTGTAAAATTATTTGCATTCTCTTTCTCACTCATTGCAATAAACATCTGGAGAAGGAAACTTGCCCAGGAAGGTCATTCAAATGGCTTTCTTGCTCAGCAGAATCAATTCTTGCCCTGAAATGACCACACACCATTGCCTCTCTTCAGACACTGGAGTCTCCCTGTTAAAGTAGCCCTTAGTAATGAATGGTTAGTTCCAGAGGAGGAGTCTTGCAGCAGAGGATACTCCTTAGCTGGGTCTTGGAAGAGGAAACCAGGTTGGAAAGAGAACATTTTGGGAGGTTATATTCAATATTCCATTTATTTTTTTAAAAAATAATCTACTGGTTAGGCATACAACTGTTGACACAGCATAACCACACAGTTCAAAATACTTTAAAATGTTGAAGGAAAGACAGCTTCACAAATTTTGAAGCAAACATATGATCCGAAAGGTTTCAAAAACATGCATAAAAGAGAAAAATTGACATGAATTACGAGATGAGAAAAAAGTAACATTTATAAGGGAATACACACATATGCTTCCTAAAGATATTAAAGAATGGAAAATTTTGTTTTTAGAAGAGGTGTTTTTCTTGGGGGGGTGTGGAATTGGGGGAGGGAAGCTTCTCTCTCTTCAGGGTTTTCAAAGTGTTCCTTTTAAATGGGAATACTTCACAAAATTGTACGAACAAAGAATGGTTTGCCATCTGGAGCTGACATGCTGTAATTTGCTCTGTTTTTCCTCATGCACAAACCTTATTGTTCTGTCACTTGGTCCTTTGATTTTTTGCTCTCAGTGACTTAACTTTCTTCCCTTCAAGAAAGTTCTGAACAGGGCAGGTTACGCACAAGGAAGAAGGGAAAAATCACCCTCCATCAAATTATACATGTTGCTCCAGTGGAAAAGATAGCATGTTTGAGTGTTCAAAGCATTTCTCATGCATTGTTTTAACATTCCTTGCAACAACCCTGTAAGGTGTCTCAGTATTATCCCCATTTTGCAAGCAGGGAGTGAGGCTAAAAAAGAATACTTTGCTTAAGACCACCTAGTGACAATTTATGGCAAAGACAAGATTCATTGGGGACTCCCATCATACTTAACCATTATACTAACTCTCTGAAATTCTTTCTTCATATTGTATCTTTGTTGCACGGTCTCACCTTGACATTGCAAATCACAGGAGTTGCAACTTGCAAGACCGAGTAATATAGCAAAAATATGTCACATTCTCTTTCCTAGGAATCATCTCCATGTCCTAACGCTATGAGCGTGGCATTTGTATGCATCACCATCTAAAATTATGAAAATACATATGAAGCTGCCACTGGCCTTTCTTGGCAAGTAGCAGCTACAGTTGGCAACAGGTCTGCAGTGAACCTGGCACCATGTGCTTTCTCCATGAGCTATCACCACTTGCTGAATTACATCTTCCATTATACATTGTATTCTAATGCTAGGTGGCTAACATTACACTTCCAGTATCATTAAGAAGCTTGTGAGCACTAGGCATGGAAGAAAGATATTGCATAGGATAATAGGTAGGTGAAATTGGCCATCACCCTCAGTAGAGTAAAATGTATGATCCCTTAAATCAATTCCAATACACCATCACAGAGTGAGATGTTACTGCCTATCCCTTGCCTACACCTCTGGCTAGAGCTAATTAATCCCAATTTAGCAAAAGTTATAAAGGATAGGGAGAATAATGACCCCCCCCCCTTTTTAATGATTTTGGTGACAGCATTGGAATCTATCTAATGTGGCCTTTAGGTATTCAAATATAGAGCTGACATTTTGAAAAGTAAAGGGTGCTAGAGTAGAGAGCATTGTCATAAGGCTACATGGAGTTTATAGACACTACAAAAGTACAATACATTTCTGAGAGGTATAATCATTTCCTTTTACTCTGTCATTGATCCTTCAATTTACATCTTGATAAAGGCACAGTTGACATATTTTAGCACAGAGTTAAAATGATCAGGGTTGGTTATCACTGCCCTTTCCCAAAACATCCATGGAGGATAGATCAGCTTTTCACATATTAAAAGAAGGGTGACAGCTTCAAATTGTATTGGAACTGTTTCTATGTGGGTGGATCCCATCTTACTCCTGCAACATCTGGAAAGAGGGACCACATTGGTTGAACAAATGGCATGGTTCCATTTTATATGAATGTTGCTGATTTCAAAAACTGCTGTCTGAAAGGTCCATGCACGTTGCCCAACCCTAGTGATTCCACTTTACAAAAAATAATAGACCCAGCCCTGGGGCAAGGAGTTCCCATACCATTCTGGTAGCATACAAAGCTGCACAGGGTGTCAACATTCCTGTTGATCAATCTGAAAATTTTCACAAGCATTATTAGTAGAATAGAGAAGTACTAAATAACCTGATTCCTAAGTTAAAAGACTATTCCCCCCGATAGGTGTGTGGTGGGAGGTTGGTGCGAGATCGGAGCACAGGAAGATGACTTCTAGTGAGCCAGACCATTGTTGGTCCATCTAGCCCAGTACTGTCAAACTGACTGGCAGCAGCTCTCCAAGCAAGATACTTTCCTAGCCTTACCTGGAGATGCCTGGAATCAAACCTGGGACCTTCTGCATGCAAAACATGTGCTCTACCACCGAGCTATGGCACCTTTCCTAAAGGAGAGGCTTGTGTGTTACTAAAATCCCCACAGGTTCAGCCATTTCCAAAAATGTTAAGAGAAATGCAGCTACACTGAATGGATTCAGCAGCTACACTGAACACTCTAGAGCAGCGCAGGCATTGTCCTATGAAGAGGGAGCAAAACCCAGTGGGCAAACAGGTAATGCATGAATCCACTTGTTTAGGGATCAACACAACTGGAGGACCAGTGGTCAAATCCATCCTCTTGAGGAATGCCTACCAGGCTACTCAGTTGCCAACCCAGAGGCAACAGTGATGAACAGAGGGAGAGGTGTTTGTGGAAATGGGATTCACATACAATCCACCTTGGAGAAATAATGTCAGGTCCACTACGGAACTATACTTCAGTGGACCTTCCACAGGAACTAGACATCAACAAGGGCTATGCCAAGGCTTTAGAATTGTGGAAGAGGATAGAATGGGAGGCACATGGAATTCCATGCCGTGGTGACTTGTACCCCTTTACACTTTCATTCTTAAATGCCGTCTCGCGTGTGGTTGGATGGGTTCATCTAAATTTTAGAGCCTAAAGAGATTGTGGGAATATACAGTCAGTAGACCTGAGGCACGGAAGACTTCTCTCCCCACCCCTCAACCCTACAGAAACAGCTCACGTGATGGATATACAGTGATTATCCACCTGTCTTCTTGTCCGATAAAGGGACGCATAGGCTGTGCATCCAAAGGAGGAAAGAAGTACTGCAAGTGTGCAAATCCCTCCGGACACACATTGTACCTTTCCCCTTCAGATGCCTATTGCATGCTGTCATTTGTGGCTTATGACTGGAGGTAGGAATGGAGCTGCCCTCAAAACTATGAATTGACAGGAGAATTCAGTGAAGGTTCTGCGCCCCACCCCAATCATTCGCACATGCAATACCATTTGCAAGATGGGGATAACATTTTTAACTTCTACTTTTGTCTAGCATGCAACACAAGGATCACCTTCAGCCTTCTTATTCTTCCCAAATAGGAACTCTATGAAGCTCAAAGGCTGTTTTTCACAGGGGTGGCTTTCACATGCATCTTCATCACTTAATTCACAACATCCCATGAATGATGAAGAAAATATGTCATCACAGATGTAACATCGCAGTTACTTCCAAATCGCATGATGTCACGTCAGATGCAGCCCCTTTCAGTGAGATCACTTTACCCTTTCTACCTGCAAGCGATGCACTGCACATGCATTTGTGGGCCAGGCCTGATATTCAACCATCCACGAAGCTAATCCCATCAAAATGCACCTACTTACCTTTCATACCATCCACTGCTTCCCAAGCACATGCATTGCTATGGCAGAGGTAATGCAGACATGGAGAAACACATCTGTCAGCCATTCTAACTCACCTGTCAGAGATCTGGTGGTGGCACTCTCGTAAAGAGGGACTCCCTCCCCAGCATTGTTGAATGCTTTCAAAGATATGACGTAGTGAGAACTTGGTTCTGTAGAAAAAGCAGACATGATCCCATTGGAGTTAATGTTCTAAAGCAGATACTGACAACAAACCAACAAACCAATACATCCAATACAAAGGGGCTTATGAGGTGCGGACCAGAGCTTTGCCAAGCAATATCACAGAAGACAAGAGGTGAGGGATTAATTGCTTTCGACCAGGCCTGCACAACATTTAACCCAACACACCCAATGAAGCCTTCAAGCCATCTCGGTGGATGGCAACAAGGGAGAGGGCCTTCTCTGTGGTGGCCTCCCAATTATGGAATAATCTCCCTGATGAGGCCCGCCGATGAGGCGCCAACACTGTTATCTTTTCAGTGCCAGGTCAAAACTTTTATTTTCTCCCAGCTTAAGTTGAGGTTTTTAACTGAAATTTTGACCAGGCTTAAAGTTTAAAATGTTTTAAATATTAGCTGTTTTATGTTTTATGTTTTAAGTTTTGTATATTGATTTTTTAATGCTCAATCTTTTAATTTTTGAAAACCGCCCATAGAGCTTCGGCTATGGGGTGATATATAAAAATCATCATCATCATAGACATGTGGCCTGGCAGGTATATAGCAAACATCCTTGTTGATTGCTTTTAATTATTTTTGTATGTAAATGGTTGTTATATCACATGTTTATTCATTTATTTATTTTATTTAGTCCATTTCTAATCTGCCCAATAACTAATGTTTTCTGGGCAGATGACAACCAGTTTTGTGTTGCATTTTTACATATTTTAATCTTTTGTACGCAGCCCAGAGAGGTTTGGCTATTGGGCAGTATATAAATGTAAATACTAATAATAATAATACTGATGATATATTTTTAGATTCAGACAGAAAGAAATAATAGTAGTTCCCCCCCCCCTTGTTATAGTACAGCAAGTCCCTGGTAGCCTGTGGTCAAGCTTGTTGGATTATAAATTGCCTGGGCTTGTTCAAGACAAGGGCTTGGACACATAAGAAAAGTAGCCATATTTAACCGACATGCTGCTTGGTGAGAATTTTGAAGACTTCAGCCAAGTCAGGCAGAGAAAGTTAGAGGGTGTGAGAGAGTCCCTGACTGCCTTTTCCTAACCACTAATTATCTCTCCTTATATTCTCACCTCTTCTGGAGCAGCTGGCCCTTCTCCTCCCAAATCCCTAGGGAAGCTTAGCCACTAAAGGAGAAATGAGACACACAGAGATAAAGAGTGGATGGCCTAGCTTTACAATCCCAGCTTTGGCAGTGCCTTTCTCTTGGGGAAGAATTCGCAACAGAGCTTGGCTTACACACGAAGCCACTTTTAATAAGGATGAGTGTTGTCGGTACCCAGGTCCTTAGACCATGCCTGGGCAAGCTGAGTAAAGGAGGTTCTTATTTATGTGCATCACAGACACAGAGCAATACAGATCGGAGAATACAACCTCTAGGCAATTGCTAATTGCTACCTCCCCAGACAGCTCTGGCAATTTCTTTGGGAGAGAAGATATATCAGTAATGTTAATCTAAATGCCTTTTATCTCACTAATAAGGAGAGCTCCTCAAATGTTCTGGTGATGAAGTAATGCGGATGACCTCGACTTGATTCTCAGGTACTGCATGTTTCACCAGAACGTGCAGAAGAAAGGTTTTTAATGTATAAAGTATTGTACTAATGAAAAGCACTATCACCAAAGGATAGATATAGATACCCAGCAAAAATCTTTGTGGTCTGACTGCTCAACTAACCGGACTGCGGGCTTTCACCCTCCTTAATATTTCTAACAGCTTTTTTTATTTAGGTTTTTTTTCCTGTTTACTGACATGGGCAGAGATAGTTAATACTAGGCTGACCATCTGAAAAGGAGGACAGGGCTCCTGTAACTTTAACAGTTGTAGAGAAAAGGGAATTTCAGCCAGTGTCATTTGTATGCAATTAGTTCCTGATGAAATTCCCTCTTCATCACAACTGTTAAAGTTGCAGGGGCCCTGCCTTCTTTTGTATCTGGTCACTCTAGTATAGTGTCTGCAACTTTAACTGTTGTGATGAAGAGGGAATTTCACCAGGGACTAATTGCATACAAATGACACTGGCAGAAATTCCCTTTTCTCTACAACTGTTAAAGTTACAGGAGCCCTGTCCTCCTTTTCAGATGGTCAGCCTAGTTAATACAAATACCTTGAGCGCATTCCACCTAAATAATCCCCTTAATTTCCATGAGGGGGCTAAGTGAAGGGCTGAATTGAGGAGTTTAAGCCAGTAGTTAAGGCTGCAATTTCTATGTAGAATTATCTGGGAGTAAGCCCCCATTTAACACAGCAGGACTTACTTCTGAGCAAACATGCATAGGCTTGCCCTGTTAAAGTGCTTAACTTTGGCTAGATTACAGCCCATATAAATAATATAGTGCTGACCCCCCTCCCCCCAAAAAACACCAAATAAAACCAGATCAAATTTGAACTCATAAAGCATCGCGGTTATGTAAACTTTACCCATTCATTCTTGTAGCATCCATCAGAAAGAAAGGGTATAAATATAGAGGAGTTGGAAGGCAAAGATGGAAGAGCTGGGAAACTAAGGACTATCAATCCATCCGTACAAAGCAAAAATATTCTGGAATTGCTGCCAAATCTTGGCACACAAATTATCTTTATTTCTTTACCCAAATGACGTTGGCCCTGATCCAGCACTTCTGCGCATACCAAAGAGGACGTGAGCCAGCAAGGGGCAGCTGATGCTATGGGGACAGGGCAACCCATTCCCCTCCCTTCCTTCCATTTTGCCACTCATCCTTCGCTCCTGATAATATGCTTCTCAGAACTATTAATTCTAACGTAATTTTATATTCGGTTGAACTATGGCAATAAACAATAAAATTGACTTCACTTTTAATTAATATTTCAGGAATTCCTTGGCATGATATGCCCCCAGGCTTCATGGATGTGGCTGGCTCTTCAAGCTTTCTTAATGCCATGTTGTGAAGGGGGGGGCACAATTTAATTAACTTCATAGCAAGTGAATATATTCCCTGCTGTCTGACGTTAAGGAAAAGCACAGGAAGGTAGAAACCTGTCCTGTATGGAGTCAGATCATTGGTCCAACCAGCAGAGTACTGTGTATACTACAGCTGTGTGAAAATGACCTCTCAAAATCCCCCAGCCTACTTGTGGACAGAGAAAATAATTTCTCCAAATTTCTCCAAGGGGAAGAGAAATTCTCCAACAGTTTTTTGCAGACAGGCAGGAATTGTAGCATCACTTCTTTCTTTTTAGCAATTCCCCCCCTTCTTGATTTGCACTGCCACGCCAAGTGGCAACAACATCAACTGTGTTGAGCCTCTGATCTTTCTGCCTCATCTCGGCATTGTATAATTTATTTTGAATTTCTTCTGGTGGTATTTCTGAGTTTACCTAATCACTGCAAGGAGGCTAAGGGTGGTATATGTGCTTGCTTTCTTTTTACTTTGCAGCCTCGCAGGCCCCCTGCACTTCCTGAATTGAAAAAAGCCTCATGTGGGAAATTGCCTCATGATGCCATCCTTTTAATTGAAGTGTGGGATACTGGAATCAATAGAATTTATTTATTTATTTATTACATTTGTATACCGCCCCATAACCGAAGCTCTCTGGGTGGTTTACATAGGATTAAAACAATTAAAAACAATATACAAAAATTTAAACAGCCAAAAACATACAACCTACACACAATACACACATACATTTAAAACCACTGCAACAACCCAAAAAACTAAAAAAACAAAAACAAACCCAGGCTCCTCAGATATTGAGAAATGCCTGAGAGAAGAGGAAAGTCTTGACCTGGCGCCGAAAAGATAACAATGTTGGCGCCAGGCGGGCCTCATCAGGGAGATAGTTCCATAATTGGGGGGCCACCACAGAGAAGGCCCTCTCCCTTGTTGCCGACCTCTGAGTTTGGATTTCTATAAATCTGATCCGAACTTGTTTTTCTCAAGTTTCACAGATTCCATGGATTTCTGGACTTTTTTTAAAAAAAACTTTCTGGAGGTTTACACAAATTTAGTCGTAGAAAAATATGTAAAATAAAACAAAACCAGCCAAAAATCCACGTTTTTCCTATAGTCTAAAGCATGAAAATGTATAGGGGGCATTTGCACAGTTTGGGAAGGATTTGCACATAGTGGAGGATATTTGTGCATTCTTGCAAGTGCAAATTTGCACATGTGTGGATTGGCTCAAATTCGGGAAATTGGAAAAAAAAATCCGATTCGGCGGACGACAGAATGAAACGCAGGTGGAAAGGATTTTACAAAAAATCATACATCCCTAGGAGGCCGAGGAGGCTATAAGCTGTCACAGGGATTATTTCACAATGAAAGATGGTTCATTCATGCACACACCTCGGCCACTTCAGAAGTAAGTAAGCACAAGAACCCTGGACCCAACCAATGAGAACGGCTAGGAAATTTCTTCTTTTTGAAAACAATTTATTTTCTACCAAATTCCATAAGAATGGTTGAAAAAAATGTGAAAGAAGTTTTCAGTGAGACACTAGTCTATATTGTCTTATAGCGTTGCAGGATTTCAAACAGAGGTCTTTCCCAGTCTTACCTGGAAATTGAACCTGTGTCGTGACTCAAGCTCTCCCCAGAGCCTTTGCTCACGAACTTTAGGCAAATAGACACACTCCAACAATGGTGAGACTTCGTTTATTGTAAATCACACAGAATTCAAAGCATAACGGTTTCATTTCTGCAAACACACACTTGAAGCTGAAGACGGACCAGACAGCTTTCAGGTAGAACGGCTTAATGTGAACAGCATACACTCAGGGAATGACATTTAGAGTTAGCCCCAGTCCCTTAAGGTCAGGAGTGGCCACACTACGCTGGAATCCTCAGGAACAAACGGAGACTCAAGGAGAAAGCCTCTTGACAGTGGATTAACGATCATCTTGAAACTAAATCATAGGGATGTGCACTGGATCGGACCCGATCCACGATCCGAGTCCGGTCCAGTGGGAAATCGGATAAATTATCCGATTTCCGATCTGACAGCTGGATCAGCCGATCCAATCCGAACCGGTCCGAAAAGGCTCCGAACCGGTTCGGCGGATCGGCGGATCGGCAGGCGCCCACTGGCGCCCACCGCCGCTTCCATTGGCGGGCGCCAGCGGGCGCCCGCCGATGAAAGTGGACAGCGGGGGGGGGAGGAGGGGGGCGCTTACCTTCCCGGCCCGGCCGCTCCCATCCGGCGGCGGCAGCTACTACCAGCGGGCTCCGCGGCCTGTTCCAGGGTGGCGCGCCAGGTGATGTCATCACCCGGCGCGCTACTCTAGAGCAGGCCGCGGAGCCCGCTGGTAGTAGCCACCAGCCCCGGATGGGAGCGGACGGGCCGAGAAGGTAAGCAGGGGGTGCGTGGAGGGGAGGAGGGGGCGCGCGGAGGGGGGAGGGGGGCCCTTACCTTCCCGGCCCGTTCGCTCCCGTCCGGGGCCGGCGGCTACTACCAGCAGGCTCCGCGGCCTACTCCAGGGTGGCGCGCCGGGTGATGTCATCACCCAGCGCGCTACTCTAGAGCAGGCCGCGGAGCCCGCTGGTAGTAGCCGCCGGCCCCGGACGGGAGCGGACGGGCCGAGAAGGTAAGCAGGGGGTGCGTGGAGGGGAGGAGGGGGCCCTTACCTTGCCGGCCCGGCCGCTCCCGTCCGGCGGCGGCGACTACTACCAGCAGGCTCTGCGGCCTACTCCAGGGTGGCGCGCCGGGTGATGTCATCACCCGGCGCGCTACTCTAGAGCAGGCCGCGGAGCCCGCTGGTAGTAGCCGCCGGCCCCGGACGGGAGCGGACGGGCCGAGAAGGTAAGCAGGGGGTGCGTGGAGGGGAGGAGGGGGCGCGCGGAGGGGGGGAGGGGGCCCTTACCTTGCCGGCCCGGCCGCTCCCGTCTGGCGGCGGCGACTACTACCAGCAGGCTCTGCGGCCTACTCCAGGGTGGCGCGCCGGGTGATGTCATCACCCGGCGCGCTACTCTAGAGCAGGCCGCGGAGCCCGCTGGTAGTAGCCGCCGGCCCCGGACGGGAGCAGACGGGCCGAGAAGGTAAGCAGGGGGTGCGTGGAGGGGAGGAGGGGGCGCGCGGAGGGGGGCAGGGGGCCCTTACCTTGCCGGCCCGGCCGCTCTCGTCCGGCGCCGGCGACTACTACCAGCAGGCTCCGCGGCCTACTCCAGGGTGGCGCGCCGGGTGATGTCATCACCCGGCGCGCTACTCGAGAGTAGGCCGCGGAGCCCGCTGGTAGTAGCCACCGGCGCCGGACGGGAGCGGCCGGGCCGAGAAGGTAAGCAGTGGTGGGGAAGGGGGCTTACCCCCCCCCGGAGCCGTCCGCTTCTATCCGCTGGCCCCAGGGGGGGGAGGGAGCGCGGGGGAGGGGGCTTACCTGCCGGGGCCGTCCACAGCGGACGGCCCCGGGGGGGGAGGGAGTTAGGCCCCCCCTCACCCACCCGCCGCCATTTTTTCCTCAAATGGCGGCCGATCCAAAAATTTACGATTTTTGGGTCGGGATCGGACTCGATCCGGTCCGGGGGGCCTGACAAAATTGGAGGTCCCGATCCGGGTCCCGATCCGATCCGGGGGGTCCGTGCACACCCCTACTAAATCACTACTCAGCTTGTCAGGGAACGCTGAGCTGACCATGGAAACAAGATGTCAGGGAAAGAACTTTTTTGACCCAGGGAGCCTTCCCAATTCTCGTAGCTTTAGCACTGAGGAAGGTCCTCTCACAGGTCCCAGACACACAGAATTCCAGAACAGCAACGAATCAGCTTCAGTTTCCTTGTGCCCGTACTTTGGCTCCATGCAGGGAAACAGCAGGCTATAGAACACGAATCCAGAACAGTAAGCTCAAGTGCAAATCTATGAAAAGCCACAGCGCACTTTTCATGGCATAATTCTTTAGAAGTTCTAAGTCTAAATAGCAACAGAACATGTACAGAGTGCATCACACAGTTCCAAATCAGATAGAATCCCACAGCAGCAGACGAGCAGCAAGAGGAAGACGAGATAATTCCTAGCAAGGAACTTTCTCTTAGGACAAAGCTAATATAGGATGGAGGCTGGCTAATTCTAAGCTACTTTGACAGACAGGGCTTCAGGCCTGTAATCCAAACTCATGTGCCAACAGGGCAGCACAGTTCAACCTCCTCTTGTTGACGACACAATGTGAGGGACAGTCTGCATGATAGCCCCCACCTTTCTTAAACAAACCTTCGTTCTCACAGAACTCAAGGCTTCGGCCCACAGTTAGAGATAAGCAGAGAAACAGAGACAGATTCTTCTCATAACAAAATGCCAAACGCTCAGCTCACAATTCACTAGGCCAGCCTAGTGAATTGTTTATGAAGCACCTGACACCCGACAACCTGGAACTATCTGCATGCAAAACTGTACCACTGAGCTACAGTCCTTCCTCTATAGGAAGAAATGAGGCTACCTTATAACTAGACAGAACACTGGTCCATCTAGCTCAGTATTTTGTATAGCAGACCTGCCAGGTCTGTTTTTATGGGATTCCTCAATTTTTCAACTTCAAGTGTATTCCACTGGTTTTGTGCAGCTTTATTTTTATGGAATGGGACTTTTGGGGGGTGTTGGGTTTTCAAAACGTGCATTTTTGTGTGCATTCTTCAAGTTGTACACATTCTCCCGTTGACCATAACATATTTGTATGCATTTTTAAATGTGCGCATTTTTTTCTAGGCACACTTTTCAAATGGGCGCATTTTATCCGATGCATTTTCCGTTTCATGGAATCCATAGCAAATTTGGAAATATACACAACACAACATATGTCCAGTCTATGCCCATTTGCAAGTGATGTGGATTGAAAAAAATCTGCAACAACAACAACAATTTTGTTGGAGTGGGTTTTTCAGACATCCCTAGTCTTCATGACTGCAGCTCTGCAGGGATTTAGACAGAGGTCTTTCTCAGTCTAAGGTGACATGCTGGAGATTGAATCTGGAACTTCCTGCATATAAAGATGTGCTCTGTTCCTGTGCTAATGGGGGCTGATGGCTTCGGTGTCAGTAGGACAGTGAATTCACTCTGGGTTTCTGTCAGAACCACTAACTCCTGTGTATGCTCTAGTTACTCTGTATATGAACATAACAGAAATTTGGCTATTTTCAAGAATTTAAGTTAAAAGAAATGGATAGTCTTTGCTATCCTGGTTTGGCACTTACATCTGAGAATGCATTGTGAGAAAATATAGAAGAATGGGGCTCCGTTCTTTATTGTTTATTGGAAGTTGTGGTTTATAGAAGGAAAGATAATGCACATTTTTCTTCTTTCTCTTAGGAGATGTTGACCATATATCTTCCCTGGGAGTCATGTTGGCTGATATATTGTACACATGCAAATCAGCACCAACGATGCTAAATGTAGGCCACAAATCAGGAGCAAGAGTGCTTGCTAAAAATTCTTTACTTAGCAAAAATGAAACACATTCTGTGAGATATGTAGCCGGCTCAATAGCATGAGGCTTTGGCGTGTCCATGGCCCGTCTGACCATACACTCTTCCATTTCTGTTTAAGACGGCCGACACCTATATTCTCAGAGGTTGTTTTGTTCTCTAGAGGGAGCTCAAAGGCTGGACATGTTTTGTCTCATGGATGGAAGTGGGTGGTTCCTCTGGCCTGAGAAATGCTACTCAGCGTGTTCTACATCGGGTTGCACTTAGGAATGTTGTGGGTGCCTTACTGGGTTCGGGAGTCAGATGGAATCCCCTGCATTTGCCGTTCTGGACCAGGTGGGGCACCCGCAATGCATTTGCAGGCCCACAGTTCAAGCGCCAACGCAGTCCGACAAGCACCCACACAGTCCGACAAGCTCCCGGCAGCTGTCTACCCTCGTCCGGAGCATCCATTGTGGACGACAATGGAGGCTCCAGAAATTACATAATTTCCCATTGTGTAAATGGCAGCCTTAACGGTCCCATGTACACAAGAGTAAAGGCACAAATGACATTATTACAGTATCATTACCTATATAGCTGCTGGTGATATGTGCTGTGTCTGTTTTTCCTACTCCTGGGGATACATCCAACATGGTGGCTAACTTTTCAAGGCACACTTCAACTACTACTGCAGCAGAAGCTTTTTCACCAGACACATGATTTGGAAATCACTGACAACGGGCAATCGCCTGGATTAGGATATCCATGCCTACAACATCTATCCAAGCCTGTGATTCTTATAGTCAGGCATTTGCTACAGTACTTATACAGACTGGAACTAGAGAGCTCCTGAGGTTGTGCGACTGACATCCATGATAGAGAATTCCATATTTCATTCCAATTTATAATCCCAGACATGCTCAGGATGATTAATCCTATTATTCAAATGCCAAATGAATCAATATTACGTATTTTACAATACTGCTTAATGATTCCTATCCCCGTATTTTGTAATTACTTTTATGTCCTACATTGATACATTTGGTTAATGTTACTAATGAGATGGATTGCCAAAAAAGGGAGCTTTTCTTTTTTTAAAAAAAATGGCTTCATGAATATCTAGAGCAGTTATCCATTCATAACACTCGAGGGCGAAACGGATCACTCTTGCAGTATTATTCATTCCACTGGCATTCACTACAACCTTATTGACCGTGCAGACATTATTTGGTATTCATGGAGATGGACACAGAGGTATATTCATAGAATTTCCACTATTAGCTTTCTGACTAAGGATGTGATTTTCACAGTATGAATTTTCACAAATTTCCCTCCCGCAACTGTACATGAGAGGCAGGGGAGTTTAGCTGGCACTGAATTCCCAGCAGCCGTAAACACAGAATTGGTGTCTCTACAGCAACATGGCTGCACTTAAGAGCTCCTCCCATCCTCCTGTGAGAGGAGCTTCAATGAGTGTTCTCGTTGTTGGGAACTCATAAGGTAGGCTGACCATATGAAAAGGAGGACAGGGCTCATGTAACTTTAACAGTTGTAGAGAAAAGGGGATTTCAGCCGGTGTCATTTGTATGGAAGTAGTTCCTGGTGAAATTCCCTCTTCATCACAACTGTTAAAGGTGCAGGCACTATACTAGAGTGACCATATACAAAAGAAGGCAGGGCCCCTGCAACTTTAACAGTTGTGATGAAGAGGGGATTTCACCAGGAACTAATTGCATACAAATGACACTGGCTGAAATTCCCTTTTCTCTGCAACTGTTAAAGTTACATGAGCCCTGTCCTCCTTTTCATATGGTCAGCCTACATTAGGAAGAGAGTTGAAACCAAAGCATTCCCTTCCATGAACTTGTTTCCCTCCCCTTCACCAGTATACATAAAATAAATAATGCTCATCATTTATCCCCATTTACCTAGGCTGACCATATGAAAAGGAGGGCAGGGCTCATGTAACTTTAACAGTTGTAGAGAAAAGGGAATTTCAGCCAGTGTCATTTGTATGCAATTAGTTCCTGGTGAAATTCCTTCTTCATCACAACTGTTAAAGTTGCAGGGGCCCTGCCTTCTTTTGTATGTGGTCACTCTAGTATACTGCCTGCAACTTTAACTGTTGTGATGAAGAGGGAATTTCACCAGGAACTAATTGCATACAATCGATCAACTTTATTGCGGCTAACAGGCCAGAAAATAATTGCATACAAATGACACTGGTTGAAATTCCCTTTTCTCTACAACTGTTAAAGTTACATAAGCCCTGTCCTCCTTTTCATACGGCCAGCCTATATTTACCCCATTCTTAAACAAATGTACCTGCAGGAAATAGAACCTATAAAGGCCTTGTTCTCCTTTGACCTGCCTCTTCTATAAAATAGAGACAAACAATGCCATGAGCTGGGTAGGGAATACATGAAAAAGCTAGAAAGTCCAACAATATAACATTCCAACTTTTGCACTCATCAGTAGCTGTGCTGTTAAACAAAGACCAGAGTGGCAGTTTCGAATGTCTGGAGTTGAAAATTCCTTGGGAGAAATGAGACTGACTTGCGTAACGCTTACGAATTGCCCTCCAGATTAAGGTCATTTGGACTAAGAGTTCTCAGGCTGTTTCTTTTGTTTGTGATATTGGAATCAGCTATAAACCAGAGAGACACTGGCTCAGTTCGGACGACATATTAAGCAACGGAGGAGGGGGGGGAACAATCATCAGTTGTGTTGCTTGTTGTGTTGTCTGGAGGGCAACACACAACACACACACAACTGACAGTATGTTAATCAGGCACTTTAAACAACGGAGTGAAACAATGGGCTTGCACGTGGTTCAGCCCGAAGCCCAGTTGTTTAAAGTGTCGTCTGAATTCAGCCCCCCCTCTCTCCTTGGACTATTCCATTTCGGAATAGAGTTCTGCTGCCTACAGCAGCCAAAAAACCTAGGCCGCTCTATGCAGCCGGCAGCACTCACGGTGCCTGCTGGGATACGGCTGGAGGACACAGGGAGGAGAGGCTGCAACCAAAATGGCCGCCGCGAGTTCGTAGCAGCCGGGGCATTTGCCGGTGCCGAGCAGCGTTGGCTGCAGCATGTTGTCTGTGAAGCTCCTCCTGCCTAACGCATGGTCAGTATGTTATTTACCCCTCCATTGCTTAATATGTCGTCCGAACTGAGCCTATATGAAGGTGAGTTGAAATGTCTTGCAATAGGCTGTTCCAGGTTTTATTTTTTGGTAAGAATTATAGATTTGTGTTTACAGAACCTTTTTAGGTCCACTGTAGTTTTCCCTTCATATTGCATGCAACATTTTTTAAAAAACAACAACGTTCAATTAAATAACCAAATTAACAGAAGTAAATGTTACCAATTGTCCAATTAGGGTGACCATATGGAAAGGAGGACAGGGCTCCTCTATCTTTAACAGTTGTGTAGAAAAGGGAATTTCAGCAGGTGTCATTTGTATGCATGCAGCACCTGGTGTCCCTTTTCATCACTAACTGTTGATTAGTGCAGGAGCCCTGCCCCATTGACCAGATACAAAAGAGGGCAGAGCTCCTGCAGCTTTAACTGCTGTGATGAAGAGGGAATTCCACCAGGTGCTGCATGCATACAAATGGCACCTGCTGAAATTCCCTTTCCTATGCAACAGTTAAAGATACAGGAGCCCTGTCCTCCTTTTCATATGGTCACCAAAGCTAATGCAATAGGTTTTGTTAGTAGTAGCTGCAGGTAATGCGACAGGCTGATTTACATCAGTGTGACGTACCCTGACCCTGGGTGTACACACACACACACATGCATACGTATATGTGTGTGTGTAAGGTGATCACAGCTAGATATCCAGAAATAATATTGAGATGTGTGTCTGTTATGTCAGACCTCATTAACAAATACATAAAAAATCGGGGTATTTTCCCAGCAAACATAACATCTCCTTTCAACTCTGCTGACCAAGTAGATTTTTACTGAACAAATGCCACTTGCATATGTCTGCAGAAAGGCTCTTAGCTGGGTATCTACAGGAACTTAAACTTCTCTGCTAGCTGTTGCTTTTGTAGCCAAATCGCAAGTTTTCTACACCAATGCCAAAACAGACCTTCAGATAAAAGTTTAGCACTTTTCACTAACATATTCAATTATTATTAAGGTTAATTTGCAGGAAAGATGAGACAACTGTCTATGGTATAGAATTCGGGCCACATTTAAGACCTGCAAGGGGAAACTGGGCACACCCTACTCTACGACAGCCACGAGCTAGGTGTTATATCGGGCGAAGCATTCTATGTCTGGCAGGTGGCATCAGATGTTCGCCACACCCAGGTCATACCCCTTTTGGGGAGGATAGACCGACCCATGCCACTCACCCCTGGGCTGCACAACACTGGATGGAGTGACGAGAGTCAGCCTAACAGGTGGCTTTATCCCCCCAGTGGGGCTGAACAGCCCTCAGCGGAAAGCCTCAGGTATCACCTATCACCACACAACAGTGTCACAGAATGATCACCTTCCCTTTCCTCTAAGCGTGCCCGCCCCTACCGGCCTAAGCCAAATGTGACCAAAATAGCTAGGATCAGAATATTATAATTCCTAAAACACTCTCTCCCCACTTACAGTGTGAAGTAGGCGAAAAGGCACAAAGCCCAGGCTAATCCGACTATGTGCCAAAATTCCTACTTGGACCCCAAAAGGGCAACCAGATAAAACCCACACTGCAGAAAGGGAGAGAGGGAGGGAGCCACACTTCAAACAGCCTGAAGGGCTGGGCGCAGCTGCCTTATATAAGCACAGCTGCCCAGCCCCCAGCCCAGTGGCACCAAATATGCCCCAATGGGGAGTGAGTACGTCTCTTCTCCCCCTGCAAGCAACTACCTCCCGTCAGCCAGTGCCAGGACACGGTGGAAGGGTGTATCCAATATTAGTCCTGACTAATTTAAGTCCCATTCATTTCAATGGGTCTGCTCTAAATAGGACTAACATTGGATACTACCCTAAGGGTGTAATCTTAGGCATGTTTCAGCAGCAGGTAATAAAATAAATAGGATCTCTCCTGCCATGGATATGGGTGAGCAAGCCCCCTGAAAAGCTTGGAAAATGGATCCTTGATTTCACCAGAAAAGGGGCTGCTGATGTGGGTTACCATTTGGCCTTAGCCTACATGAAAGCAAAGGGTAGGATGACCCCATGCCAAGTCAACCAAAACGAGATAAAGGAGAGACTGGTGTCGCCATGCAAACACTGTGCAGAACTGGGGAGAGGGAATCACGATGTACCCCTGGGAGGATGTGGTTTGCTTTTAGCCTTGAAAATGCTCAGGAGTGAAAACCATCCTTTCTTCCTGAACCAGAAGCCCTGTGAAAGCATCCAGGGATGTTTTTGCTGAGCCTTGATTTAACATAGCCTTGATTTAGCTGGAAGAGGTGCACAATACAAAAAAAAAAAAAAAAAGGTGATGCAGAGCAGACCTAAATCCCATCTTAATAACAGATCCCATTTTAAAGAACCTTTTAATCCTATTAGCTGCCTTTAATCATATTAGCAGTTTTCATTTATTTTATTTCATTTTAAAAATGCTGGATTAGTTTAGCATTAACCTCCAGCCAGGGTAATGTTTGCCAAAGCAGTTAAATTCCCTCGCTGTCTTGAACCACAGCAAGGCTTTGCTTAGAAGATGGTCTCTTTCCATCTTGCGCTGCTGCATGGGCTGAGATGATTTCTGAAATAATCTTGGCTCTCAGGAGGCTTTAATCTGGGTTAATTCAATTTTTTAACCTCATTTTTGTTCTTCTATAATTTGGCATTAAAGCCAAAGCAACCCTGAGGCAATCACCTTTCTTTCAACGCCTGCAGAAACAGGAAATAGATACAGCCAGATCTGGTTACGTCCCCTTGATTTCAGTAAACCCAGGTGCACCCTATGTTTCACAAGATCCTGCTGTGAATTGTTCAAGTTCGACCACTCTTAGAAGACTGTGTACAGTTCTGGTCACCACACCTAAAAAAAGAAAAAGGGAAGAAAACGGCAACTAAAATGATCTAGGGCCTGGAGCATCTCCCCGATGAGGGAATGTTACAACAGCTGGGATGGTTTAGCTTGGAAAAAAGGAGGCTGAGGGGAGACATGATAGTGGTGTACAAAATTATGCAGGGTGCAGAGAAGGTGGATAGGGAGTCATTTTTCTCCCTCCCTCATAATACTAGAACCCAGGATCATCCTATGAAGCTGATTGGTGCGAGATTCAGGACGGATAAAAGGAAGGACTTCATCACACAGCGCATAGTTAAACTATGGAATTCACTACCACAAGATGTAGTGATGGCCACCCATTTGGATGGCTTTAAAAGGGGGCTGGATAAATTCCTGGAGGCGAAGGCTGTCAATGGCCTAATCTACACCTGCCAGTTATCCCAGGGTCAGCTCGAAGTCATCCCCGTATGTCCAAATTATGCACAGGGGATTCCGGGGTCAATCAGGGATGACCTCTCAGTTGTCCTGAGATAACTGGGATGACAGATATCCTGATTATTCCTGTGGTCCCGGGACAACTCTGAGGACCTCGGATGTTGTAGCCAGAGCATCCAGGTCCTCCCTCTTCCCTGTGAGTTCTAACAGGCATGGAGCTTCATGGGGTGGGGGGGCCCTCCATGCCCATCGGAATTGAGGGAGGAGCATTTTTGCCATCCGTGGGATGGCTCTTGGCATGTTTCCATGCCGAGTTCCAAGGCTTTTTTAAAAAAACAAACCTTAATTTCCCACAGGACTGCAGCCATGCAATCATGTAAACGTCTCCTACTGTAAAAAAAAAAATGGGACCTGGGAATATCCCTCTTCACTTCGGGGCCAACGAGCTGGTGTTTGGACCCTGGGGGACAATCCCGGAAGCAGTAAAGCCTGAGATGACACCACACCTAAATCTCTGCAGAGACAGTATTGCACTCCTTCGATCCCCCAAAGAGCCAGACTAAAGGGTCATTCCATTTTTGCCTGGCAGAAAGGCGGTCTGGTTGAAGTGACCATCTGACAGGATCTGACTGGAGGGAGAAAGAGAAGAGGAGGGGTGGAGCGGAGCGGAGCGGAACAGCAAACAAGCGAAGGAGCGGAAGAGCAGCTATTCAGGTGAAAGGGATCATAAGCTTGAAGCACTTTTGCCTCAGAGGTAAGAAAAATGTGGAGACAAACCAGGGAGGGGGGATTAGGTGTAATGGAGGTCTGAGGCAGATGCAGTCTGTAGCCAGCAATAACCTCATTGCTCAGAACACTGGCAAAAGCCAGAAGGATGCCACTAGGTTTGTATATACCCTGTGCAGACATTGCAACTTTCTGTGTGAAATCTGGGCAGGCTTCCAGGTACAGCTAGTCCACATCTCATACTAATTCTACAGTACTCTTCACCTGAAAAAAGTTTTCCTTGAGGAACTGTGGTAAGTGCAAAACACATAAGAGATGGCCTAGTTTCCACTGAGGTAAAGCTGTGTGTGGCATGCACCATTTCAGACTGCAGGAGAAGCCACACTGGCGTAGGCTGACCATATGAAAAGGAGGACAGGGCTCATGTAACTTTAACAGTTGTAGAGAAAAGGGAATTTCAGCCAGTGTCATTTGTATGCAGTTAGTTCCTGGTGAAATTCCCTCTTCATCACAACAGTTAAAGTTGCAGGCACTATACTAGAGTGACCAGATACAAAAGAAGGCAGGGCCCCTGCACCTTTAACTGTTGTGATGAAGAGGGAATTTCATCAGGAACTAATTGCATACAAATGGAACTGGCTGAAATTCCCTTTTCTCTACAACTGTTAAAGTTACAGGAGCCCTGCCCTCCTTTTCATATGGTCCGCCTACACTGGCTGCAAGGCAGAGGGGGCGGGGAGAGCAGATGCCTGGCTCTCAGCTCAGAGCTCTGCCTATGAGCTCAGAACCAGAAACTCAAAAAATCCTATGTCCACCCAGGCATTGTCTAGCACACATAGGATTGCTTCCTAAATGTCCTCCCCTCCCCTTCTCTTTCAATCCTGATATTGGTATGCCCTTTCTCTCTCCCTGCAGGAATAGTATTCTGTACTAGTGACTGAATTGTGCAAAATGGAATAGGGTGCAAAGATGCAAAGAGACAAGGCACAGAGACAAGGTGGACAAGCTGCAATTACCATGACAAGCTGCAATTACGCTTATTTTTCGGCCTTTGCTGGCAAACACACCTTCCGGGAATCTGGAGCAGCCCACTGCAGTTCGGTGAACGACTGAAGGCATTGGGGTCAATCCTGCTGCCATCAATGTTCCCTAACGCTGCTGGAGTCTGTGACGAAGTTTGGCTTTGGAGACAGCGATTGCAATCCTTCACAACCACCACCCCTACCGGCAAAAACTGGAAATAGAGTCAACTAGTTCTCCGCCTTCCTTCCTTCCGGCTTTCCCACATGGTCAGCTGACCTCTGCTTCCCCCAGTGTAACATGGTCAGCTGCTCTCCATTCTGAAACAGAATGCTTTGAGGACCTGTGCCAGTGTGCCCAGCCCCATAGCACCCAGGCAGTGAGAAGTTGTCACCAATCTCACTGCATGGGTACTATAAAGCTGTCGGGAACTGCTAAGGTTGGGATTGGCATAGCTACCAGCAGCTCTGTCTGTGGCTGCCCTGTGTTGTGATCCACTGGGACTACATCTTACTGGGCACTCAAGTATTCACAGGCTCTGGATACATCTTGCTCACCCAGGTTGGTCACTGTGTCCTCCTAGACAGAAAGGGCTATTGAAAGCCTCCTGTTTTGGCTAGGATTTTTCTAGGGTGCCAGCCTATTCTCTTTTAAAGAGGACAATCCTCTATTTGAAGGGCTGGTGGAGGACTTCCATCTACTTTGAAGACATCCTCTATTGGAAAGGGTGACCAATAGGCAGAAGTGTCTATGACCTTTTCTGCTTTTGGTTTCATTGCAGAGATCAGAGCTCTACACAAAAAAGCTTACCTGATTTTTGGCTACATAACCTCTAGGTGGAGCTGTGCTGTAGTATAATAGCTCAAATATACAAACAGAAAACTACATTTT
Organism: Anniella stebbinsi; assembly: GCA_029215795.1. Taxonomy (NCBI): domain Eukaryota; kingdom Metazoa; phylum Chordata; class Lepidosauria; order Squamata; family Anniellidae; genus Anniella; species Anniella stebbinsi. Next base: position 14,985,566 of record JARDYH010000002.1, on the reverse strand, counting down.
CTTTTGCTTTTAGAAATAATACCCCATTTTCCCTGCTCCAGTATCCCCCGGGATACTACTGGAGGACCACAATGCCATATAAAGAACCTGTAAACAATCATGAGTAAAGAATCATGCCTCATGTAGAAAAAAATCTAGATTTTAAAATGATTAATAACCATGAGAAGGAAGACCTGGGACTTGAAGCTGTCCATCCACAGTGAGCTCCTGGACAGCAGACTGAGCAAGGCACACATAGGCTCAATTCGGACGACACGATAGTCAATGGTGGGGTAATAATCAACTTTACAGTTGTTCATCTAGGGGGTACTCCCCACACCACATGGTAATAAATAATCACCTGTGGTGTGGATTAGGATCAGCACTGAGTTGACTATGGCAGCATTCGGACGACACGATAGTCAAAACAACTGACGATTGTTTCCCCCACACCAGTTGTTTATTGTGTCATCCGAATTGAGCCAATGTCTTCCACACTATGGTGAGATGTATTGCATTTCCATTTCTGTTTAAATAGCAATCATTTCTAAATCTGATTCTATACAGATACATTAGCACATGCCAATTTTATGCAAATTGGTGTCCTCTTTCGGGGTGATGCATTTCTTCTTTTTTGTCGACTCGTAAGTCACCACCTTAGCTTTTGCATGAGCAACAACAGTCTTCCTGGCACTGCCTCCTCCTGGCTTGGTCCCTCAGCTACTTGACTCACCCGAACAATTCCCAATTCCTGATTTCCCTTCAACAGCTGCCTATGGCTCAGCCCCTACAAGGACCAAACCAGGCTGAATATTTTCACGCAAGGGAATTGCTCCTCGGGGGATGAACAATGTGGAACCTGACCCAGGTGTTACCATCTTGGGGATGTGTATACTAACGCTTCGGGTCTGCCCTGTACTCCTATAGTGTTCCAAAGGCCACATCTTCACAACGCCTTTCCATTTCAGCCAGTGAATGATTACATGGAGTAGACGCCTAAACACCCAAAGGGCTTTGATGGCTCCTCGGTGACCACATTTTGTGAGGTCATGGGGGAGGCAACCCTTCTTTGAACTACATGCTATTAAGGAGATGTCATTCTGATGTTCCGACAGAATGATATATTTCAGGGGCACTTTTCTGCGTGGGTGGACACAGACACTGTCCAATAAAAGAAATAAAAGAAACACTTTAAAGTTGGAAATTATGGAGTTTGGGTTCTCTCATTATAAACTCTCTCTGCTTCTCTAAGCAATCAGACACATTATATTAATGCAGTTCAAGAGATGAACAGTAAATCCCGTCTTTACAGTAGCTTTGAAGATGTCAGCCCATCCTACCCCACACCTGCTCTCCGAATTTTCACAGGAGACACATCCTAAATGCTTCATAGCCAAGCACCGAGGGCTTTTGAAGGCAGGCTGGAGCTTGAACACACTTCCTTGTAAGTAGGACCCCTGCAGGGACATGAACTTTTGCAACTCCCACAGTGCACTGCAAGTTCAGTGCATTCAGTGCAAAGTGAAAAGCTTAACCAGGCTTCAAAGAACACTCTGGTGTGTGGCACAAATGTTTGGAATGGATGCAGCAAACAGAACTTGAAGCCCGTGAAGCTCTTAAGGCAAAGAAGGGGAGCGAAGGTGACATATGGAGGAACTGATTTAAAATGAGCCACCATGATGTGAGAGGCATTGGAATTTTAGAATAGGAAGTGTGTTCACCATGTAGGTCTGCATGCTTACGTTTAGGCACAAATCATGCCAGAATGTCTGCAACGTCCCAGGACCCCTGGCCGTTTGTTCCCTTAAGCATACTTAGACTCAGAGGTTTGCTCACAAGGAGAGTGTTTATTAGGCAAAATTACGGCATACAAGCGCTGCCCCATAAACGGTGGACTCAAATGGCAGATGCTCTTGCATCAAGCTGCTGACCCATCTGGACCCCTGGGTGGGGGGCGAAAGCAATTGATATACTGTTCTGTGAATGGCAGCGGTACAAGCACCAAACAATAACATTGAAGCAGTTACATCACTAGCATAGGCAGGCATCCTACCTTCTTGGGAACATCCACAGAGGAAACTATACTATGGTTCACGGCACTCTAAATTTGGGGGTGCAATGTCTTTGCCAGAAATTAATGACATAGTGGAAAGCTGACGAGTCCGACCTGGATGCGTTAGTCCACCCCTCGTTGTTGCATGTGACTCTGCTTTGATTGGGCGCCAGTGTATTTGTATGTCGCCTTTCATCTTTTTGTTATAACTCTTTATACAAAAAAGACATGCTGAAATGGTATTTGACCCTCACTAATGAAATCAAAATGAAGATAGAAGGAAGGCATACTTCAGTGAGCCTTTGATATAGCTTTTGATATGGTCATTGAAATGGATCTGTTCTCAAACTGTTCTATCAGCATCTCTCCTTGCTTGCCTTTGTAGTATCTGATGGGGGTTCGTTTTGCCTTTCCCACCTGGTCTCCCTCTCTGAGCATCACCGATTTCTGACGCATTTAGACCTCTGGGGATCAAGTCCTATTTGTCTTCCTGCAGAGAAGCGAGACAAGGACTTCGTCTTGATATTATGAAGCTTAGGCTCTTCACAGATCAGAATCCCCCTGGTTTATGTACCTCGTTGTCTATCAGATTTGTTTTTGAGCTTCCCTTAGCGTTGCAAGGTAGCCACGGTTGCTTCCCTCTCTCTCTCTGTGTGCTTTTCTGGCTGTTACGCATCTCTCCATAACTCTGCAGCATCCCCTGGGCTTTAACTGAAGTGTGGGAAGCTGAGGAGGCAGCAGACTGCTGGAGAGATGGTTGTACAATGAGACAGGACACCCATACAAAGATTTCAACCAACTCATAAATAAGGTAGGTGCAAGGCCGCTACACTCCCGCTGGTGAGAATTTCACCCAGTGTTTTACTTCTCTTTTGAACATCTTCTTAAAGCAATTGCGTTTCTAGCAAATTGAACGGGAGCAGGAAAATAAAACAAAAGGCAAATTTTCAGCACAGAACTATGGATCTTAATCTGCCAACAGAACAGCAGGCTGAACACAGGGTAGCCTCTCCTTTTAAGCTCTTGGGAAGGGTTCTTAGTACATTACCACAGGTGTTTGGGAGAGGTTTCGGTGATTTCGATCCATGCCACCCAATCAGGTGAGTCTTTCATGTAGTGGTACCTTGTCTTCGAATTACTTCGAATTAGTTGACGAGTTGCCGGAGGAGACTCGTCAACTTAACAGTATTTTAGAATTTAAGAAAGCTATAAAGACTGTTCTCTTCCGGCAGGCATATGCAGTGGAATTTTAGAATGTTTTAAGGGTGTTTTTAGGATGTTTTAGGATTTTTTATGCAGTTTTAATAATATGTGTTATGTTTTAATCAGTTTTATGTATTTTATCATGTTGTTGTTCCCCGCCTCAATCCAGACGGAGAGGCGGGTAAGAAATAAATTATTATTATTATTATTATTATTATTATTATTATTACTATCCTCAGGGTGGCCTAGCACTGGTCTGAGCCAGATAAATTTTTGATGCTGAGTGAAGGGTATTTTTATTTATCCAGAAACAGAGTATACAAGTAACTTAAAACAAACAATAGGCTGACCATGACCACGTTACACAATTTCCTTTCAATTATCTCTCCTCCGTTCCAGTATTAAGGCAGCAAATATTAATTGATTTTAGGGTGCCATCTATCAGGATTTCCCCGCACCCCCTGCACAAATAATAAAAAAAAAGATTTTAAAAAAACTATTACAATGAAGAAAAGCTGAATGTCCGTTTAACAGATAGCACTGAACATCTGTTTAAACAAACTATGGATTGCTGCATTCATTCATAAGCTAAAAGATTTACTTTCAAATTAGGCATGCTACAGTCATGTAGTTGAGCAGCAGCTAAATTAAGAACACCTTATTAAAAGACCCAGAAGTGGTGATCACAGGAAGACAGAAAATTCAAAGAATTCTTGATGTTTTCATCTTCATCATCTTCTGTTCATTTGGATAGCACTTTTTCCATTTTACAACAGTGGAAATGTTTACATAATATAGAAACATTTCAAGATAATTCACCTACAATTAAAAGACATACCCAACTTTGAAGGGCTGTGTAAATATTGACAGGCTAATCACAATGTCTGATGCCCTCTTTTGTACCTGGTCACTCTAGTATAGTTCCTGTAGTTTTAATTGTTGTGACGAAGAGGGAATTTCACCAGGTGCTGCATGCATACAAATGACACCTGCTGGAATTCCCTTTTCTATACAACTGTTAAAGATACAGGAGCCCTGTCCTCCTTTCCAAATGGTCACCTAGCATGTTTTTTTTTTCACTTTATTATACATCTTTACATCACTCTGCAGCCTCCCTGGCTGCCTGCACGTCCTGATCTGTAAAAGCCCCATGGGAGGAATGACCTCATTACAGGCTCTAATTAAAATATGGGAAGCCAGGGAGGTTATACAATGAAAGACAGGACACACACACACAAACTGTTCATCCCCTTGTAACTACGGCAACCACAAAAATCCTGCAACCCACCCATGAGAATTTTGCTGAAATGTTCTTCTCTTTTGATATTTTCTTTTTCTGGAAAACAATTCCATTTCTATCAAACTGAATGAGATTGTTAAAAAAAAAAAGAACATGAAATAATTGTTCATCACAACACTGGTAGATCTACTCCAGCTAGCATGTCTCTAATTTCTCCAGCAGGTGACTTTCCAGCCCTGCTACCTGAGATTGTTAATTAAATTAAAGAAACAAAGATAGGGCTTGGGGAACTTCTGCACGCGAAGCATTTCACTGACCCATGGCTCTTCTTTGGCGAATCACCATCTTAATCTCGTGACTTTTACTTTACTTCAAAGTTCCCTCAAACTACCTCCCTAAGGCCTGCTTGCCTAAAAGTCATGCTTGTAGAAATACTAAAATGTGTCAGCCAAAGCCTTGGCTGCTCATTGTGAAACAGCAGAAGAAATCCCTTATTTATTTATTTATTTATTTATTTATTTATTATAAGGTGACTATATGGCAAGGAGGACAGGGGTCCTTTATTTTTTAACAGTTGTTTGGAAAAGGGGATTTCAGCAGGTGTCATTTATATGCATGAAGCACCTGGTGATATTCCTTCTTCATCACTGCAGTTAAAGCTGCAGGAGCCCTGCCCTCTTGACCAGATACAAAAGAGAGCAGGGCTCATGCAGCTTTAACTGTTGTGGTGAAGAGGGAATTTCACCAGGTGCTGCATGCATACAAATGACACCTGCTGAAATCCCCTTTTCTATACAACTGTGAAAGATACAGGAGCCCTGTCCTCATTTTCATATGGTCACCCTATTATTTATGAAAGTATTAATATATTTTCTGCCTGCCAGGGCTCTCAAAGCAATGTAAAATTACACAAAATTCAATAAAATCAAAAACAGAATCAGAACAAAACATGTTTTTATAATAGGCAAAAGCATATTTTTAAAAGCTGAACGCCTAGTGAAACTGAAGGCCTGTCTGAAATCCAATAGGGATGGAGCCAACTTGAACACCCCTGGGAGAGGGCTCCATAGCATGGGTGCTCCTTCAGCAAAGGCCTTGTTTTATGTACCCACCAACCTGGCCTCTCTTGGTGGCGGTGGTGGTGGGAAATGCAACAGGTCCTCTGATGAAGTTCCCAAAGCATGGGCAGGCTCATCTGGGAGGCGGTGGTCTTTCAAATATCCTGAGTTGTTTAGAGGTTGTTCAAACATTACACCAAACCACGGTTCAGGGTGAGCATGGACATGCATTAGCCTCCGGCATCCACACACCCTGAACATGAAGATTAGAAATCCTAGTTGGCAGCAAATGTTTTGCCGGATTAACTATGGTTTGCTACCAACGGGAATTTGGAAGATTTTAGTCTTGGCGAACAAGACGAGGAAGGGGTATCAGGGGAAAGAGAGTGCCCACAAACCTGAGGTGTTTTCCTCATAATGCCAAAATATAGTTCTAAATAGCCACATAAAGCTACTTTTCCGAACAGCCCCTTACCCTTCTCTAGGAACTGTGCATTTATTTATTCTTTTACACCTATCTCTCTTATTTTGTTGACCGCCCTGTTCCCTTTAACGTTCAAGGCTTCAGTCTCTCTGGTATTTTGCCGAACTTTATTCATTGCCACATTCATCCTGTCTCACAGTGTAAAGAACTGCTGACTTCTACCCCCTGTGGCAAGCTATTACAGCCACTCCAGAAAGCACATTCTGGTCCTGGTTGGCTGCCCATTGGCTCCATCCTGGGAGGAAGGAGTATAAGAGGACTTCCTGTCTCACAGGTTCCTTTCTTGAGGAACAAGGTCTATCTGAGCTCTGGCATGCCTCCCTGTTTCTCTCTGATCCTTGTTCTATTTTTGCCCTCTGCTCTCGGTTGCTCTTTGGTCCTGACTCCTCAGTTGTTCTCTGGTCCTGCGTCTAAGGCAGGATCTACACTACTGCTTTAAAATGGTTTATAAGAGTAGTGACAACTGTTGGGACACAGGACACACTACATATACAGTTTTCAAAGCATTTTCAAAGTGTCATGTCCTGCTTGGTGTAGACCCGGCCCTAGTTAATTTTCTGATCTTGACTATTTGGTTTCCTGGCTGACTCCAGACAGCTGCCTGTGGCCCAGCTCTGAAATACAAAGCCTGTATTGCTTTTTAACATTCCACAGCTGACCCTTTAACTTCTTCTTTTTTTAAAAAAAATTAGCCTTTGGGAGCTTTTGCATAGATACTGCTCATGTCCAGATCTGTTAGGATGAAAACAGATAAAACATTGAGGGCTCTCTCAAAAGCATAGTAAAAATAATAATCAGAGTGTCTTTTAACATTAGCCAAAGTAGAATTTGAATGGGTCATTTTGTTTCGCCTCTAAGCATGGGCATCGATGTGGCTTCTACTTTTTTTTTCCGGTAAAAGCAAACAAATTGACAATCCAGCCTTGGAAGTCATGATGGGGCAAACAGCTGAACCTGAGCTCCAGAGGGAATTATAGACCACAAAGGGCAATATGCAACAGCGTCATTCCATAAATTAAAATTGTGCAAAAGCAGCTCCGCCACAATGTCCATTGTGGAGCCGGTCGTGCATTACATTTTGTGTATCTGCTAGTGCTTTATGCTTGTGCAACCGGCTGCACAACGGGTTAGGCAAGCAGAACGCACAAGCAGTTGCACAACGGATTGAGCAAGTGTAATATGCAACCAGTTTCACAAGGGGGTTGCACAACTGTGCTAGTGCAAATATCACTTCAGTTGGATTCTCCCCTTGTGCATAGTTTGGAACCTATTTTATGCTAGAGCACTGCTATTTGCGCTCATGGATTGACATAGTTGGATACTGCCCTATGAATTGTACCTAGGAGGCAGCTGAGCAGCAGTACAAATTCCGGAACACTGTGGCATGTGCTCATTGTGTCTCATCAAGACCAGGAAATACAACACTGATTAAAGCATTTCCTGTGGTCAGGTCGTAAGAATGATGCTCTGGAAGCACCTTGAGAAGAACATAGTCCTTCAAGAGAATATCTACAGTAGAAATTCAAACCGGCTAACAGACATTAATTTCCCCCAGAGAGGAGTGGGAGTTGTAGCGCTTTGAAGTAATCTCTATCAGGGTAGGGAGTACTTTGCAACCTCAATGGACTACACTTCCCAGGATTCTTTGGGGATGAGCAATGGCAGCTAAATTGGCATCACACTAACGCAATGTAGAGAAAGAGGTTCCAAATTCACGTCTGCTGAGGACGAAGGAGAGGACTCTCTCTGTTGCCACACCCAGACGTTGGAAACCCTGCCCAGGATGGTCCATTTTATCCCCCCACCTGTATGCTTTCTGCCATATAATTAAAACATTTCTGTTTACAAAGGTGTTTGGCCTTTAGATCTGTATTGTACCACTTGGCCGTGCCTTAAATGATATGCAATCCTTCTAGTTTTTATGGTATTTTATTGATCCTATGTGCTTTTGTTTCCCTTTGTTGGCTTGCTAACCTTTTAAAATTTTCTTCCGATGGGTTTTGTTGGGTTTTATTATATTTTATGATTTCCGATGTCAGCTGCAGTGAACTCCACATGGGAAGGTGGGATATCAGGACCTCACATTAAATAAACAAGCAACCAAATAAAAGTGTGTGGCATTGCTAGGCTCTCAGAGGTAGCAAGAAATAATAATAATAATAATAATAATAATAATAATAATATAATAATAATAATGATTTATTTCTTACCCGCCTCTCCGTCTAGATCGATAAAATCCCTTTTATCAACTTGCTGCCAGCCCTAATGTCTGCAAAATGCCTGAACTACGCTACGCCAAGGTCTAGGATGATGTGTGAAAGTTATGCATTAAAAGAGTAAGTCAGTCAGTCAGTAAGGTGATCACTAGAAGTCATTTCTTCAAAGTTTGATCTTTGTTTTCTTGCAAATAGCATGCAAAGTTCTCTCTCCACCATACAAGTAATACAGTTCCCCCGTACGGCATCAAGACAAGGTGTCAAGGAAAATGCATAATAGATAATGGATAATGGAACACCTCCTGACACTCTTTTGACACGCACGAAGTATGGGGGTTTGATTGCCATTGTGTTCAGACACAAGCACCAGTGGAGAAAGTGTGTTCTGAAGTAAAGCATGTGACTTTACATCCACTCGGCATGGTACTCATTAGCATTTAAACTTTGTTATGGAGCAAAGAAAGCCCTTCTGAACAACGGCAAAGGTTGCAGTCGCGGAATATAAAAAGCTGATTATGTTTTGGATTCTACCGTCAACTCAACGATCTCGTCATTAGATCAGCTGTTTCACACTGGTCTCCTGCACAGCAAAGCAACTTGATTAAGAAAATGTGTTAGTGGCACTATAGGTGCCAGGGAAATTAATGAGCATGAATGCAGGCTGTTTTCCGGAAAGTAGTGGCGGGGACTCCTGAGTGTGCGATTTACCATTTGCTAGAGCAGATTTGCCCTCTGGAAATGGGATGATGAAAAAGGAAGCACTCTGCCATTCCATGACTGCTCCTGCTAAATAAACACAGTTGCAACTGCTCTGCCTCTGATCCAGGAGTCAAGTGGATCAGAGGCAGAGGCGAAAGCAGGGAGGATAGCGAAATCTGCAAGAGATTTGTAGCAATCTGGCCTGCAGGTTCTGCAGCAGACGGGCTTTTTCCAAATTGGGTGGATTCCACAGACCTGCAGATAGTGATGGGCAAATTTAAACATAGTCCAGGGTAGGTGCCACTCCTTGGACCCACGCCGGCTGCCTGACCCTGCTCGCTGTACGGGGTGAGTTGATGGCACGTGGCCACCTGATCACTCACTGAGCTGCCATTTTGCAAAAAAAATGGCAGTTCGGCCTTTTTCACAAATGCCCATTTGCGTAACTAGCAGCCATAAAGCTGACATCTATGCAAAATTACAGGCATAACTGGCCCCTTTATGCCTGTAATTTTGTACAGATGGCCCTTTATGCCTGTAATTTTGAGTAAATTGCAGCTCGGTGGACCAGCAGGGATTGCCGTGCTTGCTTGTCTCGGTGCATGCTGAGGCCAAGCAGGGAGATGTCTGCCAGACTTCACTCCTTTCCCAACTCTTGCATCATCCCGACTTAGACTGTTTTTTTTTCACTCCAGGGAAGGGATTTGGGGGCTGTCTAAGCTCTCAGAAAGCCCAGGGGTGAGTGTGCAGTGGCGCAGCGTCAATTATACGCTGCCACTGCAATCGCGTACCCACCCTGGAGCTTTCTCACAAAACTGTGGACTTACCCTGACTTTTTCCTCTGGAGCAAGGTGAGGACGCACAAGATGGCATCAAGACAGCCTCTTGCTTCCGTTCAGAGTCACAGAGGAGGCATGGCCAGGCGGTACCTAGTGGAAGGCGGCCTGTGATTGGTTGCCTTCCACCAGGAAGAGGGTAGGGGCGCTCTGGGCCCTGGATGGCCGCCCAGAAACCCCGTGCTCCTTTTTCAGCATCAGGATTACCCGACGCCACCCCAGATGAAGGAAAGCATGGGGCGTAAGAAGAATGCGGTAGCAACTGGGCGCCATAAAGACACCCTCCTAGGCTCTTGTAATTCGCATTAGCACTAATGTGAACTACAGCATGTAGAATGAAATTCTGGTTTTAAAAAAAACTGATTCCGTCAATGAGCAGATGAAAGAACAAAAGGCGCCCATCAATCTGTGAAACACAGCATGGATTTAACGAAGTCCGTACATCCCTCAACCTAAGAATATTCCTCATCCTAAGAACATCAAAAGTCATCCTAGGACACACCAACGTGTCCTCCTAAACTAGAACTGAAATGTAATCTCACAGGCTGCCTCTACAAGAGGCATTTAAAGCTCTTTCAAGGCGCATTAAAAAATTTACCTCTACAAGAACGGAGCGCAAATCGGGCGTAGAGGCGCGTTTTCTCTCCGATTATGCGCATTATCGAATGCACGTTAAATAGCGAGTTTTATTTTGCTCCGGCCGTTAAAGCGCATTTTGACTATGTGAACAAGCGATTCTCCGCATGTCAACAGTTTAAATCGCGTTTCGGTCATCCAGAAATGCGCTTCGCCGCCTCTCGTACAGAGGTATTAGGCGTAAATGCGCTTCTGCGAATATGCGCATAATCGCCTAACCAGGCGTAAAGGCGAATTCTTGTAGATGAGGCCTTAGAAATACAAAAATTGGGGTGGACGGATCCAAGTGAAGGATTCCTAACCTCGTGTTTCCATCATAAACTGATTTCCCTCATTATACACTTACATGTGAGAAGAACTGGACCACAGCCATAGTGTGTTTGTCCGAGGAAGCTCCCTTGCAAATGCCTCACTCACTTTTTACAATTTATCCCTCCTCCAACATTTGCAGGGCAGGCTGGAGAGTTATGCATCCCTTTCCTGCACCCTCTGTATCCCTAGCAATTCTGGATTTCAAAACTCATGTTTGCTACGATAAGGTCTACTTTTCCCCTAAGTTGGAGATCCACAATTATGAATTTACTCTGTTCAAGTGCAATGTAGGGAGTGACTTTGTTCCTTACTGTCATGGGGTAGACACATGGCCCAGTGTCCTTTCAACCACTGGGGTACTGATGGACATGGAGCACATGTTTACTTGTGTATCACCATGAATAATAATAGTAATAATAATAATAATAATGATGATGATGTTTATTTCTTACTCGCCTCTCCCTCTGGATCGAGGCGGAGAACAACATCAATGCAAAAAAATATAAAATACTTTAAACTAATTAAAAGCATTTAAAATTAATACTTCATTAAAATCAACAAAGTCTTAAAATTTGACTGGGAAGCATTTTTGTTACTCCTTGCCAGGATCTCTTATTATCTCCGTGAGACAAGACATGAACGGACTGCTGTCATGAAGAACCTTGGCGATGGGCCTTCTCTGTGGTGGCACCCACCCTCTGGAAAACCCTCTCCCATGCAGTTCAGGAGGCAGGAAACATAACATCTTTTAAATGCCTCCTGAAAACATACCTTTTCACACAGGCTTTCCCTGGATTTTAAGTTAGCTGGTTTTATATTGCTCATAATTTTTTTTTATGTTTTACATTTCTCTGTACTTGTTGCATTTTACAGTTTGAATTGCGCACTGCCCAGAGAGCTTCGGCTGATGGGCAGTATAAAAATGTAATGAATAAACAAACAAACTTGGCATCTTACTTACACTACTGCAGTAGGTGCCCAGCCTAACCAAATTGCCATAACCTTCTAGTCGCCTCAACTAGTTTCAAGTGTAATGCTTCTGGGAGGAGGAATTTTTGATGTAGAAGGGAAAAGAAACACAGTTCTGGACAGCTGGTCACAGGGGTGAGACAGGGTGGGTGGGTGGACCCTGCCCTAGGACCTGATAAAAGAAGAGGGCAGATATTTCCCAGTCCACCTAACTGAGTCTGAGATTGCAGCCTGTTTATTTGGGCCTCAGTCCACCCGACTGAGAGCTGAGGCTGCCCTATATGTACAAAGCGATACACACATGAGCATGACAAAGAGGCAGACACCAGACACATTAGTCATGGCGCAACAGCACGGAGGCAAGAAATCTGTTTCAGAAGCCAGATCCTGGATCCAGAATCTCCCAGAAGCACATTAGATAGGAGTTCAACAACTCCCTCCCTTGCAATGTATATGGGCAATCCGCAAGTAATCCCAAATCAATTCTGTTTTGACTTGCTGCAGCCATTCCTTGGGTGGTGGGAAATGAGTGCTCTGTGCCAGTATTGCTCGGGGAAGAGGTGTAGAGAGGGCCTTGAGGGCCGCATGCCATGGATTGTGCACCCTGATCTACAAGGCCCCCTCCATCTCTGATTCTTTATAGTAATTTGGACACTATGATCAACCTCTGAGTCCCTGCTCTGAGTGCCGCCTCCATGGGAGGCTCAGATGGTGGTGACAAGACAGAGGGCCTTCTCTGTGGTAGCCCCCCAACTGGGGAATGAGCTCCCCACCCAGTCCTGCCTGGTGCCACCACTGTCATCTTTTCAGCGCCAGGTGAAGACTGCCCTCTACTCCCAGGCATTTAAAGGCATTTACTGACATATGATGGGGCATTTATGCCAGTCATCTCAACAGATCTAGTATTTTGTTGAAACTGTTTTTAGCTGTCTAAATGGTTTGAAATTTTGCATGTGCAATTCTGTATGCTGTACTTTACGCTGTATCTTTATATTGCATTTTATTATTTTATAAATTGCTGTAAACCACCCAGAGAGCTTCGGCTATTGGGTGGTATAGAAATAATAATAATAATAATAATAATAATAATAATAATAATACAACTCTGAAGAGGAACCACCACCTACCCAAATGTTCGATGGAATAGTACCGCTGTTTGCTGTCTACTCGCACCGTCTCAGCGTATGGGCTGCCCACGCCGTAGCCAATAATATATCCACGTACAATGATGTTTGGGTTCAGCGGCGGCGTCCAGCTCATTACGATGCTGGTTGACAAAGGCCTGACATGCAGAGAGCTTGGCTGGTCAGGAACCTGAGATTCTAGGAGTCAAAGGAAGGAGTTGTTAGCATTGACACCGTCTGTATTTGATGAAGGACAAAATTACACTATTCGTTCAATATAACTGTTGCTGGGAGGGAAAAATGTCAAGTGACTCTCCTTATTCCATGCAGAGTTAGCATGCCAATCATGACAGTACTTAGCTTTGAATCATCTTGGTTTTTCCTCTTCTTTTAACACACAGCTTAATTTTGCCAATGTAACCCGTAAGATGTTTGACTTACCAAATGCCACTTACCAAATGCAATCATCCCCGAAATATTTATTATTATTATTATTATTATTTAAAATATTCTGGAAAAGGTGAGATGGGAGGGGGGGGGAAAGCATCCTTTATGAAATAAAGAGAGATGGAAGAAACTACTAAGTTTACAAAACTAAATGCCTGGAACGACCCCAAAAATTAGCCACAAAAAAGTCATGGATACATAAGTACAATCAAGTAGAGAATATCTAGCAGGCAAACTAGGGACTAGCAACTTAACCAGAATTAAAGAAGTGCTTCTATTTGCTTGTAACATTTCCTGGAAACAGTCTAGGTCTGTGACATTCATTATAAGCATGCATATTCTTGTTTTTCCTGAACTCAGCATGCCTCATTTTTTTTTAAAACATGCTCTGATTAAAGCTATTGCTCTTAGAGGGGGAAAGAAAGTGTCTAGGGGAGAAAATGGATAGCATTTCATTTACAAAGTATTTACATGGATTGTATTACATGCAAGATGATATGCTTGATCATTAGCCCAATGGGTGTGTGTTTTAAAAACCCTTTAAAGGTTAAAGCAAGCCTTTTGATAGAAGTGTGCGCAGGAGCTATCATATCACAGGTCTCTCCAAAAGAGCAATAGAACAACTTGTCTCTTTGAGAGCAGAAGAGACAAGTTATAATCTTTTCCCCCAATGAGGAGGCCTGGCAAGTTATCGCCAAATGCAAAATGCTGCCTGGTGCAAGATCTGAAAAAAGGGCCTGTTTTGATTGTGAAGTATTCCCACTTTAAACCTTGGGGGGAAAAGGCAACCAAAAAGTGATGGGACAAATGTGTTTCAGTTACGGTGTGACATTGTTTGCTCCATCCATACCCTTGATTCTTTACGGGCTTTGCAATGAATTTATGGGCAAATGCAATGAACGTCTTCCCAAGAACTGCTGAAATCACTGGAAAATCTCGTTAGAATATTAGAAGCCATAATGCATACCACGATTTGTACGAGCGTTTCACACCAATGCCACCCTTCTAAAGTCGATTTATTCCTGAACGATGCTGCTTTCAAAAGGCGAAAAAGCAAACAAACACAACCCAGTAACAGTCCTGACATATTTCTCCGGACCACTGTGCATGTATTTACAATCCGGTAGTGTACATTAGAAACATATTCAACTGCAGCACACATGGATTGTGTTCCAAACACAGGACTTAAATGAGGGACCTCAATATTCAATATCTTTTGCTTTTTTTTAAAAAAAATCATTAAATGTCAATGCATGACCAACTTCATAAAAGGCATTGTACAGCATAAATGCATGGTGCAGCGCCACCCCTACAATAAGACATACAATCACAAGGAAAAATAAAAAGACACAATTTGATGAAAAAGGAGCAAGGGCAACCAATAGCATATCGTTTAACTATGAAAGTAGAGAGGCTGTGGGATTGTTAATTGGTAGCACAAAACACAGGACTGGTGAGTCAATGAGAGTTCAGGAAAATTATTGTGTTTGAAGGTTTTGGACAGGGCTGAGGGTACTCTGCATTAACAACAACAACAAAATTAAAATTCCGTGCCCAGGCAATCCAAATTCTCTATTACGAAGAGCCGAAGTTTGCAACCTGCATACATTATGCAAACTAGTCATATTTACCATTTGCAGACTTTGGGGAAAGAAGGAGAGATGCAGAACACTGAATACCTGCCTTGAACCATTGGAATCTTATTCAGTAACTCATCTGGCTTCTTAGATTTCGGTAAGCATTGGCCAGACATTTTCAAAGATATTACCATAAGGACTAGAAACTTGTTTTTAAAAAAGGAAAATCGAAATTGTTGAGAAGCTGATTTTTCCCCCCATGCGGTCCAGCTTTCTGACACACACACACACACACACGCACACTCACACTAGGGTGACCAGATTTTAAAAATAAAAATCCCAGTCCCCCCCTGCCCCCCCAAAACAACCCCCCCACCAAGCCCCCCCCCCAAAAAAAACCAGCCTGGACCTACCGCCGGGTTCCTCCTTCGCCCGCGCGGCCACGCGGGGTCGTCCTTCGCCGCCCGCGCAGAAGAGGCGGGAGAGGGCCGGATCCGGAAGTGACGGTTATGCCACTTCCAGATCCGGCCCTCTCCTGCCTCTTCCGCGTGGCCTCTGGCCTTACGAGCCCGGCAGCGGCGGCAAAGGCGGCGGAGGAGCCCGGGAAGCGGCCGCCCCAGCAGGTAAGTGCCCCCCTTCGTGCTTACCAGCTGGGGCGGCCACTTCCCGGGCTCCTCCGCTGCCTTCGCCGCCGCTCCTTGCTTGCTGCCACCGCCGCGTGACCCCCCGCCACCCCGGTTTGCCCCCCGCCCCCCCGGTTGGGCTGGTTTGCCCCCCCGCCCCCCGGTTGGGCTGGTTTGCCCCTGGATTCCCGGTTAGGACCGGGAAATCCCGAGCCACCTGTTCAGCCTAACTCACACACACACAAATTGTTTCCTGTGGATTCTTGACATAAACAGAGCCCTGATTTGGGGTGGTGATTTTAAAGGCAGGAAGGGAGTGATGGCTACAGAGCAGCAGGAGGTGCCAGGATAAAGGAATACCACAGAAGTCATCCTAGAACAGCCTTCCTCAACCTAGTAGTACCCTCCAAATGTTTTGAACTTCAATTCCCATCAGACCCAGAGAGCATGGCCAATGGTCAAGAATGCTGGGAGTTGTAGTCTCAAGCATCTGGAGGATGCCAGCTTAAGAAAGTCATCATAGAAGTAGTGAGAGAAGGAGCTAAGAAAATAGGCAGGAAATGAGATCACAAAGGGCATAAGAGGTGGGGAGAGGATAGATATTTCCAGGAACTGAATAATAGAGAGGCCTTAATATCAGGACACAAAACCACCTTATTTTGGATCAGGTAATTTCCCAACCAGCCCAGTAGTATCTGCCCTGCTACCCACAATCCTAAGAGCTCAATCCTATATTGATAGTCAGCGGCCTCCGAAGACGGAGATTTCTGAGTATTCTAATGTAGTGGCCAGAGCATGGAAGCAATCTTTACGTCCGTTCTCCGGTTGACTTAATTTTTTGGCTAGGTGGGCGATTTTGCCCATCTAGCCCCAGCACTTTGGAGTGGGTGGGAAGGAGGTTAGGGTGAACATAGGAAGCTGAGTAAGGAAGTTTCCCTAGTCTCCTCCCTTCCCCATCCCTGGGAATACCCCCTTTCCTCTGTTTCTGGGCTCAGGTTTCCGAGCACAGAGAGGGAGCCAGTGCAGTTCTCTCCGCCCTGGCTATGAGGGGGAGGGGGAGGTACGGGGAGTTCCAATATAGAAGGAACACTGTATATAAATGAACCAATGCAAATTAAACCACTCAGAGATCTTAGGCTTTAACAGTGACCTTTATACAAATATTAATATTGATCAAATAACTAAACCAAAAGCTATAGAAAGTGTACATGTCTGAGCTCCAGCATTAATTGTAGATATTCTCTTAGATAAAACGGATTTCAGAAAGAATTTAATGTGGTGCAGAGGGAACCAAGAGCAAGCAATTAAAAAACAAACCAAACAGAATGCAGGAAGTTTTTCCATCCCTTGAGATGAAGTCAATCCTCATCCCTAGAATCCACATAACCACAGATTCCTGAGCCATTTCCCCTTAGAACGTGGAGATGGATCCAGGATTCCTGGCGTTCTGATCCTTTGTCAGGACATTGAGCATCCATCTGCCCTCAAAAAACACACACACAACCTATCCCAGAACATTTGATGCTCAAAATAAATATTTAAAACTTCCCCAGCTCTCAGAAAGGCCATCCTGGCTTTCCAGGGAACCTGGGATCAGCAGCAGTGTTTGGATTTCTAATCACTTTAACAAAACACACTAATTAAAAGGAGTATCCAGAGGGAGTTAAGGGAGTTCTTCAAGATACTGTTCATTTCTGTCTTACAGCAGATGCTAAGAAGGCATCTGGTGAGGAAACTGCTATACGGCAAAAGAGCAAAGAGGGAACTGCAGTTAACAATCTGTGCAGCAACACCACTAGAGTATCGCAGGTTTCTAACCCAAAGGGTTTTTTCTAGAGCAGGGGTGGGCAGCATGTAGAACTCTGAATCGATTAGTAGATCCTTGGGTTGTAGAGCTGGAAAAAGAGCAGAAAGGAGCAACTAAAATGATCAAGGGGCTGGAACATCCCCCCACCCAATGAGGGAAGGTTACAACAGCTGGGATTGTTTAGCTTGGCAAAAAGGAGGCTAAGGGGAGACATGATAGAGGTGCAGAAAATTATGCATGGTGTGGAGAATGTGGATAGGGAGGTATTTTACTCTCTTTCCCATAATCCTAGAATTCAGTGGGGTCATCCACAAAGCTGATTGGTGGGAAATTCAGGACAGATAAAAGGAAGTCCTTCTTCACATTGCACGTAGTTAAACTGTGGAATTAGCTAGCACAAGATGCATTGATAGCCACTGAGTTGGATGGCTTTAAAAGGGGGTTGGATAAATTCCTGCAGGAGAAGGTTATCAGTGGCTACTGGTCCTGAAGGCTATGTGCTACCTCCAGTATCAGAGACAGTATACCTATGTACACCAGTTGATGAGGAACATGGGTGGGGGAGGGTGTTGTAGCACCATGTTCTGCTTGTGGGTTCATGATCGACAGCTGGTTGGCCACTGTGTGAACAGAATGCTGATGGACCCTTGATCCAGCATGGCTCTTCTGCTGTTCTTATCTGCAATAGGGGGGAAACTAACCAAACTTTGTGCAACCACCTGAGTGTAATGTTTTGGTGAATGGTAGAGCAGAAACAGCTGGTAAAGAAGTCAAAATTAAAGACAGATGCTAGAAACTCTGGTGAAAAGAGTGGGAGAGAAATGAAGCCATCTTATTGTCTCGCTTCTGCTTCCCTTGTCCTTATAAAGTGAGAATGTTAACAGCATGCAGTCAGTAAAGCCTTTTGCTCAAAAACACCCAGTGCATACTTCTGACCCCCTCAGCAACCTTAGCTGAAGGGCAAGGCAGCAATTAATATTAGCAAAGAAAAGAAAAGAAAAAAAGGGCAGTGATAATGGCTGTGAAAAAAATACAATTACCATCAAGATCACTCTCTGGAGTTTCTGCAGTAGACCAGTCTGAGGAGAGTCCTGTTCCGTTGGCTGTCATAGCTGCTACCTGGAAACTGTACTGGCTTCCTTTGTCAAGCCCTATTTGCAACACAAATCAAGACATAGAGAAAACTCAATGAATATTGCCAAGATTCTACGAACCACAGTTTATACACATGCTTCTTATTGTAGTAGTTCCACATTTGAGGGGGGAGAGAGAGAGAGAGAGAAACCTTTACTCCAGAAAGTACATTTATTCCTCGAGAAAATGGTGGCACCATTTTGAGCTATCCAAAATCCAAGCCACCATCTTGAATTTCAGAAGAAGATTCATTACAGCCAGCAGAAATCTGAGATACCAACTATGATGGGGCTACCTATCTCATATTTCTTCAAGAGCGTGGACAACCCATGGTGAGCTACAGCTCAGGGAAGACTCACCATATACATTCAGGTCCAAAGTATACCAAATATACTCTCTATAAGCATTTGCTGCTTTAAACCAGCAGTGGGGAACCTCTTTCAACTTGAAGGCTATATTACAATTTGGAGAAGCTCTCAGGATATTAGGAACTTGTGGGGATGCCCTCTTGACAGTGTCTCATTTGCAAGGGATTCATTGGGCCTGTTCAGGCAACATGCTAAGCCATGGTTAGTCCACTAACCCTTTTAGTGAGCATGTTGAAACCATCATGGTTAGGAATGATTCACATGACACGCTAAGCTATAATGTTTAGCTCAAAATGCCAAACCACAATGGCTGAGCATGGCGTCTGAACAGACCAATTGATTTACCCAATAGGTCTGTGAATTTGTGTTGTTGCACTTTGTACATCATCACTATTACTCCTATTACTCTGTTTATACTCTCCCATGTTTTATTGTTTATTGGTTACCACGGGTTTGATAGTATGGTTTTATTGTGCTCTATTAGTATTGTAGTCCACTTTGAGATTATTTTATAATGAAAAGTGGGTAATAAATTTTATAAACAAAAGATGGAAGGAAATCCCACTACTCAAGGCCCCCTTTACAGGTACCATTGGCAGGGCTATAGCTGCCTCATGATATCATCCTGATTATACTGTGATCGCTGATTGGCCACCTGACTAATCAAGGAAGTAGGAAGAAGAAACAGCTGGTGAAGGAACAGTGGTGAAGCAGCAATGGTGAGGAGAAATAGAGGCACCGAAGAGTACTGAAAACAGTGAATATTCACACAAAATTATTTTGGGAATTTTGTGACCCCTCATTTAAATTGCTGCTTTTTTTTTAACTTGATAATTGAAACTGGAGAATAAATAGCATAGCTCTATCTCATCCTTTCTCATCCTGGTACCCTCCAATTGTGTTGGACTTCAACTCCCATGATTCCAAGCCAGCATGGCCAATGGCTGGGAATTTGGGGAGTTGCAGTCCAACCAATGGAGGTGGATGGTTCCTGCTTTGGTGGGGCTGTAAATCCATTCTGAGTTTCAGTCAGAAGCAGCCAGAACTCTAAAGGAGCTATCCAAAGTCCTGAACTCTAACCCCCCCCAAAACACCTGGAGGGCCCAAAGTTGCCCACTCCTGTCTTAAGAACCTGAGCAAGCTGATGCACGTGCCAGTCTCGCCTAGCCTAAACACTCCTTTTGAAATGGACAGCTGAGGCTGGTGAATCTGATTTTGCTGGGGCTGCGAATCCATTCTAGGTTTCAGTCAGAACCAGCCCAGAACTCTGAAGGACCTCTCCAAGGTGCTGAACCCTATCAGAGAAATCGGAGCTCCCAGCCTCCACTGAGTCCAACATATCTGAAAGGCGCCTGGGTGTGGGGAGGCTCCTCTGGCTGATAAAGGTTCAAGTCTTCAAAGAAAAACCAAAAGGAGGAGTGCATCCAAATCAGGACCAAAAATAATAATAATAATGGGGAGAAGTAGGTTCTCAGGATGCTAAAATACTTTTATTTCCAAGCCCAACATGTTTCGGCCAGTGTTGTTTTTTAAGGCCTTCTTCAGGGGGTTGATAAGAGATGTCTGCAGAAAGACTCCTAACAAGATTATAGTCTCCTACGATAATTACTGGCGACTGGGAAATGATCATCTTGTTAGGAGTCTTTCTGCAGACATCTCTTATCAACCCCCTGAAGAAGGCCTTAAAAAACAACACAGGCCGAAACGCATTGGGCTTGGAAATAAAGTGTTTTAGCATCCTAAGAACCAGCTTCTCTTCCTTTTTTTTGCCCTCAAGTTTTTAAAGGAAAGCACACTATCTTACGCTTTTCCTAAAGCGAGGTAATTGCCTAATAGTTTCAGTACACAGAGTCCTTAAGAGAAGTGCTAACAATAAATTTAATCCACTGTGAATCCTGGAGCATCAAATGTGTACATTAGAGAAGCTTGGTACTGGTGTACCGCACCGAGCCTTTGTTCCTCTTGACAGCAATATATGTTTATCATTTTGTGTATCTTAATACTGACCATGAAGCATAAAGATAAGCAGTCACGTTTAATTGCAAAGATTCTCTGGGGAAGGATGTTCAAAATTTTAAAACAAAACAAAAACCGCAACACTTTTAAATTTTAGCTAATGCTGGATCTTACAATAAACTCAATAGTAAGTGATTTAAAGTCCTTGTAGTAATTCTGAATTACTTTGCTGTTGCAGCTGTCCTCATTAGTGGGCAAAAACACCTGCCTTCACCAGCCGAAGCTTTTAAGAAGACATAAAGTCTCGCTCCTTGAATATTTAAATCATCTCTTTAAAAGCTGCATGATTTCCAGCTCCTCTGGAACTCCTATAATATGCAAGTAAACAATAGCAATGAGGTATGTATTTGTGTGTTTTCCATTTCGCCTATTTAAATATAAATTTCCCCTTGACTTTCTTGAAATCTATCAACTATTAACTTTATGGGTAGGCTGATGAATAGCAATACAGATCCCAGACTTTATTTTATTAATTTACAAGAGTTTTTATATTGTATTTCAATATATATTTCAAAAATGATGTACAGCCCAAAACCTGAAACAGCTAATTTGCACAATACATCAGAAAACAGTTACAAACTAGTAAAAAAGAAAACAGGGTGGGCGGATAAAAAAAAAAAGCAGAACAGTAAAAACAAATTTTAAAATTCAACTTCTGAAGACCCAATAGAAAATAAATTTCTCAATATGCCTCTGGAAGAATAAAGGAAGGGGTGCTAGCCCATAGGGCCCCCCATTAATGGATGTTCCAGGGTTACGACAGGATAGGGTGGCCATATGAAAAGGAGGACAGGATTACTGTAAACAGTTGTGATGAAGAGGGAATTTCAGCAGGTGTCGTTTGTATTCATACAGCACCTGGTAAAATTCCCTCTTCATCACAACAGTTAAAGCTGCAGGTCCCTGCCATCTTGACCAGATACAAAAGAGAGCTGGGGTTCTGTAGCTTTAACTGTTGTGATGAAGAGGGAATTTCACCAGGTGCTGCATGAATACAAATGACACCTGCTGAAATTCCCTTTTCTATACAATTGCTAAAGATACAGGAGCCCTGTCCTCCTTTTCAGATGTTCACCCTACGACAGGAGCAATTTGAATGTTGTGGGGACAACAGCAGGACCTCACTGACAGCATAATCCTATACATGTCTACTCAGAAGTAAGCCCCATTGACATCAGTGGGCTGACTCCCAGGAAAGTGTGTATAGCAGCCTTCCCCTATCTGGTGTCCTCCATATGTCTTGGACTACAGTTTCTAGGTTTCCTGACCATTGACCATGCTAGCTGGAGCTGATGGGAGTTGAAATCCAAAATGTCTGGAGGGCAGTAGGTTGAGGAAGTATGGGATATTGGATTGCAGCCTGAGAGATCTTCAAGCTGCAATCCTATAAGGGATGGACCTGTTTTCGGCAGCTTCTCGCCAAGCCGCCGCTGCCGCCTGCTCCAGCCCACAACACTGTGCGAGCTTCTCGTGGCCTCATCAAGCACCTGACAAAACTGCACGCCCGCTCAATGCTCTCTTGTGAGCTGCCATTTTGCGCAAAATGGCAGCTCAGGAATATCTGGGAAGGTCATGTTGTGTAAATGGTGGTCATAAAACGGCCAATTATGCAACATTACATTTACGTACCAAAATGGCAGCCTGGCAAAGGGGCAGACTGCCCCTGTCGGGCACTCACTAAACTGTGAGGTGCCCAGTGAGCCTGCTCATGAGTGCACCACAGGTTGCTGAGCTGGGTTCCAGTGGTCTGGATGTGGGGGAAGTCCGCCAGACTCCTGGACCTACTCGGACACTCATGACATCCCTAAATCCTATAAACACTTACTTAGGACTCAATGAGACTTATGACTGTGATAGATTATGCTTTAAACTCTTTAATGGTTATGTAAGGAATTCTAGCAGGTGCATCTTTTTCCCCACCTCTGCACACGACCTTTGACAATTGCTTTTGAAAACTGTACAGAAACTTCAGCTGTTGCAGAATGCTGCAGCTGGACTATGGCCAATTATAGGGAACACATGACTCCCTTGTTATAGCAGCTTCACTGGGACCAGTCTGTTTCTGGACATAATTCAAAGTGCTGGTTAGGGCCCATAAAGCCCTGTACAACTTTGAACCAGGCTCCTGAAACACTGCCTTCTCCCCTACGAGTCTGCCCAGTTCTTTAAATCTTTTAGAGAGGGCTTTCTTTTGAGACCCCCACCATCAGAGGGCCTTGTTAGTGCTCCCAGGCTGTGGAACTCCCTTCCAAGAGGTTTTCTCCATCCCTGCTCCCCTTCCGATGGCAGGCAAAGGCTGCTTTATTCAAGAAGGCCTTTGGCCTATAAGCTGGTCTGTGGATTGGGGTCCTGTTCTTATTTTGAAATTGTTATGTTTTTATTGTATTTTAACGTGCTCTTTTAATCTATTTTAAATGAGTTTGTAAGACACCTTCAGTGCCATTTTTTTGTTAGAAAGGAGGGGTATAACTTAAATACCTGCAAAAATATTTTCTTCTACACAACTTTTGAAGATATAGGAACCCTGTTCTGCTTCCCAGCAGGTTACCCTATACTTAACAGCTTTCTGAAGAATATAAAATACACAATTTCTTCCAAAAATCATACATGAAATTACTATGCAGAAACATAAACAGGATTTTTGTTTGTCTTGGCATCCAGACCTCCCTGAATCACATTCTGGCTCAGTTCAGACAACTTGTTTCTCAATGGTGGTTTTAGAACTCAACGGTGGAGTTGTTTACACCACCGTTGAGAAATGTGTTGTCTGGAGAGAAAACACCACCCCACAGTGGAGTTTTTTTGGCATATACTCCACCCTGAATATCCACGCTGTTCAGAGGAGAGTTCCTGCACAATGGCTGTGTTGCATGTTGTCTGGAGGGCTCCGTGGAGTTTCTTGCTGCATTGAGTGGAGTTTTCCCAGTGGCTACAGAGTTCCCTAGCTAGAGCAGCCAAAGGAGGAAATGCCACTCTAGGAGAGCTGCTGGGATTGGTTTTGTGTGTGTGTGTGTGTGTTTTGCAGCAATGGCCAATGGGATACCATTTGGAGGACTGGGGGAGGAGAGAGGGCAAAGGAACTGTCACTCAAATACCATGTTGAGTTTTACTCTACTCCACGGTAGCCTGCAGTCACACAACGGTGGAGTTGAAACATGTTGTGTGGGGAGTACTAGGCTGATCATCTGAAAAGGAGGACAGGGCTCATATAATTTTAACAGTTGTAGAGGAAAGGGAATTTCAGCAGGTGTCATTTGTATGCAATTAGTTCCTGGTGAAATTCCCTCTTCATCACAACTGTTAAAGGTGCAGGCACTTTACTAGAGTGACTATATACAAAGGAAGGCAGGGCCCCTGCAACTTTAACTGTTGTGATGAAGAGGGAATTTCACCAGGAACTAATTGCATACAAATGACACTGGCTGAAATCCCCTTTTCTCTACAACTGTTAAAGTTATATGAGCCCTGTCCTCCTTTTCAGATGGTCAGCCTAGGGAGTACCTACCCCCTAAAAACTCCACCGTTGAGTGGAGTTTTCACAATGCGTAGAGAAAAGTTTTGTGTGAACTGAGCCAGAAACTTGAATAAGTCTGAGGGAAGGGCAAAATAACACTACCTTTTCCCTCATAGCAGAGGGGAAAAGGGTATTAAAGGTTTTGAAAAAGGTTCTCCTGTGAGTATATTGGCTGAAGGTGTAATGTTATGTGTTTCTTTATAAAATAATAGAGCAAGTTACAAAGCCAAGCTGACACGTGGTTTGTGGTAGCAAAAATAAAAGAAAACGTTTATTGTTGTTTACAGTTCTTTCAAAATCAATTTCAAACCTGCCTATTCTTAATTCTTCTAATAATTTTACTAATAATCCTAAGGCCTTAAAATATTCTATTTAATTTCACTTCATACACTCCTGACCAGAACACACACCGCTATCTTTCATTCATGTCCTTAGACAGTGCTGGCTCCTGGCTTTGGAGGGCCCTTGGGCAAGAAACCCTCAATAGGCTCTCCTCACTTATTGAACCTACTCCCAGACTATTGTCGCTAGCTGCTGCTGCTGTTGCTGCTTCTCTCCTTCATCATTTCTACTGCTGACAAGAAAGCCAGTGAGCAAACGGGCAGTGGCAGCTACTGCTACTCCTTACCACCATTGCTGTTGGCTGGCTTGTTTGCTCACACCCTTCTGGGCCAAGAGGTGGGTGAAAGAGCAGGTCTGGATGGCTCTTGCCAGGGGGTCCTCTGACCATTGAGATGCCCAACCTTGCTTACTCTTGATGCTGGCCCTGCTGTTCAGGTAGGATCATCTGCCCAGAGGGCCTGAAAGGTATATGACCTTTAGATAGGGTGACCCTGGGAAAGGAGGACAGGGCTCCCGCATCTTTAAGCGTTGTTTAGAAGAGGGAATTTCAGGTGTCATTTGTATGCATGCAGCACCTGGTGAAATTCCCTCTTCATCACAACAGTTAAAGCTGCAGGAACCCTGTCCCCTTGTCCAGGTACAAAAGAGGACAGAGGTCCTGCAGCTTTAACTGTTGTGATGAATAAAGAATTTCACCAAGTGCTGCATGCACACAAATTACACCTGCTGAAATCCCCTTTTCTAAACAACTGTTAAAGATACTTAAGCCCTGTCCTCCTTTTCATATGGTCACCCTACCTTCAGAGGTGCATTTGGCAGTAATGCGAAAGAGGGCCTTCTCAGTGGCTGCTCCCAGGCAGTGGAACTCCCTGCTGAGCTCGGCTGTCGGCTCCCTCTTTGCTGTCCTTCCAACAGCAGGCAAAATGGGACAGTCACACCTGTACTGTTGCATAGATGGCCCCTTTACGGCCACAATCTATGCAATATTACTTTTCCAGAAAGAGTCAAGCCACCATTTTGGGTAAAAGGGAAGGAGCATGCAGTGGTCCCCCATTCGTGCACCGCATAGCTCTTGGCAAACGATCCGGTAAGTGCTGCTCAGTCTGCAAATGGGGGTTCTGGGGATCTGAGCTGGGGGAGGTGGGAGTCTGCTGGACTCCACCCCTGTATCAGATGCCCATGACATCTCTATTCCCACTAAGCAACTCTGTTCTTTCCAAATCTAGCCCTTTTGGGGCCCGACTGAACCCCGCTCAGTAGAGTCACAGGCTTTTCCCCAAATCCGGGAACTTTTGTCTTTCTTTCTCTTTGTTTTCTTCTCTTAAATGGAGATGTGTGCAGATGCTGGCTGTAGTTTCAGTAACGTGCACAAATTGGGGGCGCTGCTTGTGCAAATTGAGGAAACTACGGTCGAAATTTGCACAGATCTCTATTTAAGAAGGGGAACCCCCCCCCCAAATCCATGAGCTGAGCTGACTCGACCTACACTGAGTAAGGCCAGCTGGTGGCTAAGCAAGCAGAAGTCCGGGGCGGGGGAGCTACTAAAAGATCCCCCAGGATGGATTCCGCTGACTTCCTTCTTCCCCACAGCCATCGCAATAACTGGCATTTTGCTTGTTGTATAAATAATAAAGAACCAGCTTTGTATTGGGGTGACAGGTTTTGGTTTTTTGTTTTGTTTTGGAGTTGGCATTCATAGAAACTAATTTAGGATAAAAACTGCGAAGCAGAATGGGGAATTGTGTTTCAATCTCATTACGCAGAGGAAAATGGAGAGGCACAAATATATGATCAAACCATTAAGGAGGAAACAAAGTAAAAATGTATGAAGGTTGTTTCTGTACAGTCCAATAAATGTCACCTGAATGCAAAGGGAAACAATGTTCTCTGGAAGTGGAAACATATTTTATTCCCTAAACATTTCATTCACGGTCGGCTTTTCGTACGGGTACAGTTATGGAAACACTGACCTGTGAACAGGTACCAGAGGTTGTTCGGCTCCAGTGTTTCTATCTCACCCCTGCGGGCTGTCTTTCTGTGTCGGATTTTATAGCCAGTGATGAATCCGTTTTGTGTGCCTGGCGGTGGAGGTAGCCAACTCACTTTGATGCTCTGTAAAACAGTATGTTAAAGCTGATTTTATCGTCATTGTTTTGTTCCCATTTTTCTAAAAGGCAGTATACGTCAAAGCATACACAGACCTGAACAATACCGTCCTCTACAAGGTAGTGGTAGGAAAGACCTTGGGTTGGATCTGGATAAAGACTTGGGGACACACTGAAATTAGTGGGACTTCAGTTAGTCATGACTAATTGAAGTCCCGTTGACTTCAATGGACTACCTCTGGATACAACCCCTTGAATATTAGGCCTAGGACCCAAAGAAGTATCAGGGCTGTAGCACTTCAGAATGTAGGTGTGGCCCAACATGGCTGAATGCTCCTTCATGCACAGACGTTCTTACCATATGGAAAGGTAGATGTCTGAAAGAAGAGTTATGCTCTAAGCACTCCAGTGTGCCCATTTCTTGTGTTGTGGGTCCTTGTTCACATGGACGAAGCTTCAATCGTGGAAGCTTCTCCCCTACAGATCGTAATGGTATTCTGCCCATCTTCCCTTAGGTTGAAATGCCCTCCCATCAGGCCTGGTGTCAGCACCTAGCATGGTGGGGCAAATGCCAGGGCCCACTGGAGCTGATGTCGTCAGCCCTTCATATTTAGACATGCAGAGAGAGGGAGTCAGAGAGAGATAGTGACAGAGAAAATTTTTAAAGCTTCCCTTCCTTTTAGCCTGGCACTCTGAACAGAAGCACTGAGAGAAGAGGCTGCAGCCACTTACACTAGGCTGACCATATGAAAAGGAGGACAGGGCTCCTGTAACTTTAACAGTTGTAGAGGAAAGGGAATTTCAGCCAGAGTCATTTGTATGCAATTAGTTCCTGGTGAAATTCCCTCTTCAGCACAATAGTTAAAGTTGCAGGCACTATACTAGAGTGACCAGATACGAAAGAAGGCAGGGCCCCTGCAACTTTAACAGTTGTGATGAAGAGGCAATTTCACCAGGAACTAATTGTATACAAATGACACTGGCTGAAATTCCCTTTTCTCTACAACTGTTAAAGTTACATGAGCCCTGACCTAGATTTTATCTGGTCACCCTAACTTACACCATCTTTATTAACCCAGAATCGCTCTGGATCCCAACGTAGCGTTCCATACACCAGCCAGAGAATTCCTATTATGCAAAGAAATAAAATCCCCCTTCTGCCATTTTCAAGATTTACAACTTTTGAAATTGAACATGATAGTAGGATGATTTGATGTAGAACTCAAGAGGGACAGATGCATCCTGGGAACACATTCAATGTGAGGGCTATCCCACAAATTCCTGCACATTTTTGTTTACCTATGTATTTCAAACATTTTATGAGTCAGTGTTCTATGAAAGTATCCAAATCAACACACACAGTGACAGGATAAAACAGACAGAATTACATACTAATAAAATTAACAGGTTATATTCAAAGGAGAATTATTATTATTATTATTATTATAATAATAATTATTATTATAATATACATTTGTATATCGCCCCATAGCCAAAGCTCTCTGGGCGGTTTACATAAGATTTAAACATTTAAAAACAAGATACAAAAATTAAAACTGCAATATGCACATACATTTAAAATCACTATAATAACTGAAAAACTATAAGCCTAAAAACAAAAAAACAGACCCAGGCTCATCAGATATTGCTAAATGCCTGGGAGAAGAGGAAAGTCTTGACCTGGCGCCGAAAAGATAACAACGTTGGTGCCAGGCGGGCCTCTTCGGGGAGACCGTTCCACAATTGGGGGGTCACCACAGAAGGCCCTCTCCCTTGTTGCCAACCTCCGAGCTTCCCTTGGAGTAGGCACTCGGAGGAGGACCTTAGATGTTGAACGTATTAAAATGTTACAGTTTTGCTGCAGTTTCCAGTACTTTACATTGTGTTCTGTTGTGTTGGGAGCTTCTCTGGGAGTTTTATTAACAGAAGGGGCAGACATATAAATGCTTTCATCAAACCAGTAAAACAGCAGACAAAGAGAATTGAGAAATAAAAAAGCTCTTATATTTACCCTAAATGACAATAACAAAGCTTCTGCCCAAATCTATTGAGGAAGGTCCTTCAAATGTGGGGCACTACAACAAAGATGGCCCACTCCCCTACCACTAGGCAGAGTGAGGAGATGGCCTCTGGTGGCAGATGCTGGGGAGAGGATGGAGACAAGCAATAACATTTTGTAGGACAGCATTGTGTGTGTACCAGTGGCCTTCCTTGCATCCCCTAATCTGGACAACTGCCCTCAGATGCAGTGGAGTCATCTGAACATGGGTGCCAACTTGTCCTTCACCTCAGTAGCAAAATGTTTTGAGCCAGCTCTGGCTCTTCCTGGCTGCTTCACTTCAGAAGATGGGGGCACCCAAAGAATGGCCAATCTTGATCAGCAGGTTAATGTGAGACTAGGTGGGCCTTCAGGTCGTGAAGTCCATGAAAGATCATGATACACACTTAAAAACATGTCTTTTGGACTTGCTAAATTAATTCATGAGATTCCTAAAGAACCCCCACCTGTCCTGTGCTCTACCCTGTAAATCCTGTCCATTTGCTCCAGTAAATGCCCACTGGCATTGGGAAAAACTATGGGGCATTCAACATTACAAATTAAATGGTGGTCTGGTAACATCTGCCAAGGACTGCATATAATCATGGATATGCTTCTACAGTTCTCTTTGAAACAAAGAGAAAAATCCAGCCAGTTGATAGCAGGTGTCAATGAACTCTTTGTAAACATATTCAATTTTATCAGTAGAAAGTTGATTAGGCCATAAATAAATATCAGCTTCGGCACACAAGCAAGTTTATTAGTTCATTATAAAGCTCAATTTTTGCAAAAGCATTCGTTTTATACCATCTGAGATGATTCAAAGCACCCTTATGGCTGAACAGACTGCATTGTTCAATTCTGGAAATGGTTATTTTAAATGTGGGTTTAGTAGCCAAGGTTGTAAAGACAATGCAAATGTTCAAAAAAACAAACAAACCCCTGGCTTGAGAATGCACACCATAAGCCTGAGAGCAAACTTATAAAACACTTTTGAAATGGTACTGTTTCCAGAAGCTAGTAACAATCCTATAAAAATAGAATTTAAATGCAACCCTATAAAATGGGATTAAATGAAGGATTTTATATAGTAGTTCAGATCTGTCAGAGTCAATGAAAGCCCCCATTCTGCAATGGATGGACAACCACCACCTTATGAAATCAACAGAAATTATGGATTTGTGAGACATCAGATCTCACAGGAGGGAAATAAACAATGGCTCAATTCCTGCAACACGCTGAGCCTTGGTTGTTGAGTTACCTACTGACGGTTGTTGAAAAAGGTGGTGATCTACAGACAACACGCTGCAGCAGGCGCTGCAAGGAATCGGCTACCACCCCGGTTGCAAATTGCCTACTCGGCTCTGACTGACAGCTCGGCCGCCATTTTCCCCGCTCACCAAACTCCGTTAGTCCTCCAGCAGGTATTCCAGAAGGCACTGCGGCCGAAAACCATGGGCGCCGCCATTGAAGCCGATGCAGGACACGCCTCCCAAGCCCCATTGGCTGCCTCAGTCAGTGGGTGGAACTCAGCAGCCTCGGGCAAAGAGGCAGCCAGGAGGAATGGCAGCACCAATACAACAGTCGCACCCCACACCCAGCGCTGCAATTCCAACGTTGGCACCCACGCCCCAGCCCCCAACCCCTCCCCCCACCTCCCTCCTAGAGCATCTTCCGCACACACAGGAAAGAAGGCAAGAGTGGGGTGGCATAGAAAACTTTATTCAGCAGGGAGACCAGACATGGGCAATAAGGCACATGGAGACCACTATGCCAGAGCAGAACCTACGGAAACGACAGTTGTCCCTGGGAAGGGAGGAGGCGGCTGGAAGGCACAGCGGTGAAGAGGGGACGGCCGAGGCCACACCCCCAGGGAGCCAAGCACGGAACGTGCCAAGGGGATGAGGTGGAGAGGGGCGGCATGCCAGGGAGGGATGCCAGTCCAGAGATGGAACTCCACAGACGACGCTCACACGGGATGGGGGTAGCGCAGCCAGATCCAGGCACTGATGCTTTCATGCACCCGGGATGCCTCCGCATGGGTGCGATGCTCCCCAATGGGATTCTCGGGGCCCAGCAAAGGCTTGCTGTCCAGCCGTGTTGGCCGGATGAGGGGGGGCTCTCTGGTCGCCGTGTCCCCTGCCCTCGTCCTTCTGGGTGATGCGAGGGTGGAGGTGGCGGTGCAGTGGGGGTCTGCTTTGGATGGGGTGTTGTTCCCACTCTTGGTGTGGGGGGGGCCTGCCTCTTGCTCCAGGGTGCCTGGGCTTGTTGCTTATTCCGTCTCCCCCTCCCCCCCCCTTTGCCATAGTGCCCTTCTGGTGCGCTTCCCTGTCCGTTTGGGTAGCTGACTGGGCACCCTGCGTGAGAGCTTGAAGGAGCTGGCCCCTTGTTGAGTTCCATGCTGGCTGCCTGGTGGGGGAGGCGGGCATCCTGGTTGCTATGGCGGTGATGCCAGCGATCTGTTCTATGCTTGCTTGAGCGGCCGCCCGCTTTCTGCCTCTCTTGCCGCTCCGCTCTCTGATCTTCCGTTCTCAACAACTCACGATCGTTGCTTCAACAACACACCAATTCAGATGACACGTTTGTCAATTGACAAATCCCCCAACAACTCACAAATGAGTTGTTCATCTCTGTTGTTACTTCAACAACTGTGAGTTGTTGCTCCATTGTGTGGCTGAATTCGGACGACACGTTTAACAACTCAACGGGTTGTTGCTTCAACAACCCACAGTTGTTAAACGTGTTGTCCAAATTGAGCCAATCTCTTTCCGGGTCCAAGATATAGTTGAGCAAGCTGCTTTAATTCTCCTACCAGAATATCAGAAGCAGCAACTGCTGGAATAACGGATGATTTTCACCTTAGCAAAATGGATCCAATCTAGCACAGTTATTTTCATATAAATCTGGCTCATATATACTACACTGGATTGCTATTTTCATCCAGACGTTTTGTCAGTTTGCTGAAGTCAAGCTGGGCATGAGTCAGCAGCTATGGCTTGAAGTCCATAACCAGATAGCGGCTTCACCTGCGTTTCACTTAACCACTCATATATGTGGAAGGAAGTGGGGCTGCACCTATCGTCTGGTGCATCTGCACTACTTCCAATCTGCATCGATTTGGACCAGCTTGCAGTTTTTCCATTCCTCCCCTTTCTCATCAATAGAAAGCAATTTGCGCAAATTCCATCCGTAATTTGGGCAAATTACGCAATGTGTTGCTGTAATTTGTGCAGCTTTCTATTGACGGGGGTGAAAAAGTTCCTGGATTTTGGCAAAACTCAGCAGCTCAGTTTGCAAATGCAAGCCAGGCTGGGTGGGCACCAGGCATCCATCAGGCCCCAAAAGGGCCAGATGTGTAAATGACAGATATCCTTGCATAACATGCAAATACAGTCTATACTAATTAAATCCAATATGCGTAGGCTCAGATTTCCCAATCAATTACTAGGGGCTCATCTAAATCTATGAGCCTTCCGGGATGGGGAGGGGGGAAAGATCTCGGGCTTTCCAGCTTCTGGGGTCCTCTCCCAGAGTACAAACACCAGCACAATCTCCCGGAATTAAAGAGGGATGTCCGGCGTGGTGTGTGGTTTTTTTGGGGGGAGGGGAGGTTGGAAGGGGGAACCAGTCGTGCAATTTTGCGGCCCTGATTCTCCCCCAAAAATTGAATAAAAGGGGGGGGGAAATCCCAAAAACTCAGCGCCGAAAATGCTTATTTGGTTTTACATTTTGTATATCGTTTTGTTAATACTCAATGTTTTTAATTTTTGTAAAGCGCCCAAAGAGCTTCAGCTATGGGGCGGTATATAAATGGAATAAATAATAATAATAATGCCACACCGCCTGCGATCCTCGAGGTTGTCCTGGGACCGCGGGAAAAACTGGGGAAACCACGATTGCAGTTATCCTGGAGAAAGTGAGTGGTTGTCCCCTGTTGACCCCGGGATCCCCTGTGCGACACACAGGGACAACCTCGAGCTGACCCTGGGATAACTGCCTGGTGTGGATCTGCCCTAGGTCTTCTCCAAGAAATTGACTCCACTAAATCAGCCCACACAGAGTTGTAGAACTGCTCCATATGCCCCTGTGCAGGGCAGAGTGGAATATTATTTTGGGGCCCCGCTGGTAACACAACCCTCTCCCACATGCATACTAAGATTCCATACCTAGTTTCATTGCACAGGCACACTCTCTCTTTTTGATAACATCTCTCTGTTCAGCATATTGCTTTTTCTGCTCTATCGCTGCTTCTGGTTAACTATAGCAAATCTCACACTATCTGGACAATAGATCTACAGAGATGGAGAAATACGTTTACAAAAATATCCACAATTATGATCTACAATTTAGTGTCCGTTTTTTTAAAAAACCATGGTAATGGGATTGCAGCCTGACTGGGCCTTCTTCATCTCCAGGTCCTGGTAAGTCAGGCTGTGCACGGCCTGAATCCGAGGTGGTGCCGGGTTGGCCCGAGGCACCCCGAGGCCCAAATAGGTAGGCACCGAAGCCTCGGGGTGCTTCGGGCAGATTCCGGGCAGTGCTTGGCCACTCTCCCTGCCTGCCCACTGGACTCACGAGACCCATCTTCTCCCTCTCCACCCTCCCCTGTTACTTCCTGCCACTGCTGCAGCTGGGATTTACCTTCACATGTGTCCTCTTCAGAGCTGAGCTGCGATTTAAAGGAAGATCGCAGGGGCTATCTATTTAGAATAGCTCTATGGCCCAAACCATGGCACCATAAAGGACCATTTCTAGCAGTTGCAGCCATAAATCTATTCAAAATAGAAGACAACCCATGCAAAGGTACGTCCTGGCGGTGGGGGCGGTGCAGCTGCAGTTCCGGGTTTGCGGGGAGGGAGGAAAGGAGCAGGAGCAGGCAGGTAGGGAGTCAGGAGTCTAATGGACTCTCGGTCAACCTTCCCCTGGCTTTCCTGGGTGGCTGTCACACAGGAACCCCACAAAGGCTGAACCACCGCAGGGCCCCAAATCTCACCTCGGCTTCAGTTCCGAGCTGAGGCAGGCAAGGCCCAAGGCGGCCCAAGGGAAATCGGGGGGCATTTCGGAGCTCCCAAATGACTCCGAGGTGAGGCAGATTTTAGACCTATATGATAGACTTGCAAAAAAATATAAGATTTTGGGGTCTCAATGTCATTATGAGGATATAAAAAAGTACAGGGCATAAATTGCCTTTGCATCCAGCGGTTTTATTATTAGGAAAGATAGATGGATTGGTAGCAACTAAGAATAAATAGAGGCTTGCAAATTATATTTGTCATAGAGTGTTAATGGATAAGATCTCATAGCCACATCCTGTGTGTGCCTGTGTGTGTATGAGGGTTAAGTTACAAAAATGATTCTTTAGATCAATGGGACCCTTTTATTCTGTATTGGAGCAAAAAAAAAAAGAATCATTACAGTACAGCGAAATAGGTCTAACTGTTTAACAGTTATAATTGATTGTAATACAAGTTTGATTGGAAAAAAGTAAGCGACGTATTGAACTGAACATGGATGGTTGTTAATGGATTGTATTAAGATTTTACCACTTTGGGAATTGCATTTGCTCTTTTTGTGTGAAATGAGATTCTCAAGAGAGAGAGAGAGAAAAGGAAAAATACGCTGCGCCTTTTTGCATCAATCCCCACAATCTCCAAAACTTGTTGTATCAACTTCATACTTGTGGTCCCTGACCTTCAATCCCAGATGTGTATGGGTTACTCAGTAGTGAGTAAATAGAAACAGAACCTGTAAACCGTGGCTTGAATTCAGCTCTGCTGGCATCATAGGGTAGAACGCAGGGGTCGATTGCACATTGGCAGCCATAGAGTTCAGTAGAAGGGCATGTGCTTTCACGCAAAATATCCCAGGTTCAATCCCTGGCATCTCCAGATAATCAGCAGAACCACTGCCAGTCAGTATAGACAATACAGAATTAAATGAACCAATGGTCTGTGTCTGTACATGGTAGTTTCATATATTATAAAACAGGTCTGCACATCTGCAGTCATGTAGACAAAGTGGTAACCGAACCTGAATTATACAGAATTGACTGAAGTCAATTTCCTTATGGATGCTGTAGGGTTTTATTATGTTTGTGTGTGGGTTTTTTTTTATTTTTTTGTTTTGCTTTTGTAATCAATACTATTTTGGATGTCATTTTGGCTCTTGCAAAATCAATGACAAAAGCTGTGAAATATTTCTTGCCATTGTAAACTTCTTAGGAGAGAACAGGAGAGAATACTAATTCATGTGCTTTCATTCTAGAGTCCACAAATAGCATGGTGGGGTGGAGTGGGGTGGGTTTCTTCATATATGGTCGGAATGCAATACATACACTTGCAGGAAGTGCATGCGCTTGCAAAGAAGTTCACATGCACTTCCAAAAGCAGAAGAGTTGCATGAGAATCTTGTTCTTGTTTGCAAATTTTATTCGTTTATTTATTTACAATACTTATATATCGCTCCCCATTCAGAATTTCAGAGCAGTGGACAAAATAAAATAGAATAAAAACAGAATAAAAACACATTAACAGTACTTTTTAAAAAAGAAACAGAGTGCAAAATAAACCACAGCGGAACAACAACGTTTTCAGTAGGGATGTGCACTGGATCGGACCCGATCCACGATCCGAGTCCGGTCCAGTGGGAAATCGGATAAATTATCCGATTTCCGATCCAACAGCTGGATCGGCCGATCCAGTCCGAACCGATCCGAAAAGGCTCCGAACCGGTTCGGCGGATCGGCGGATGCCCACTGGCGCCAACCGCCGCTTCCATTGGTGGGCACCAGCGGGCGCCAGCCAATGAAAGTGGACAGCAGGGGGGGGAGGAGGGGGGCGCTTACCTTTGAGGGATGTCCGCTCCCGTCCGGCGCCGGCGGCTACTACCAGCGGGCTCCGCGGCCTGCTCCAGGGTGGCGCGCCGGGTGATGTCATCACCCGGCACGCTACTCTAGAGCAGGCCGCGGAGCCCGCTGGTAGTAGCCGCCGGCGCCGGACGGGAGCAGACGGCCCGGAAAGGTAAGCAGGGGGCGCGTGGAGGGGAGGAGGGGGGCCCTTACCTTTCCAGGCCGTTCGCTCCCGTCCGGCGCCGGCGGCTACTGCCAGCAGGCTCCGCGGCCTGCTCCAGGGTGGCGCACCGGGTGATCACCCGGCGCGCTACTCTAGAGCAAGCTGCAAAGCCCGCTGGCAGTAGCCGCCGGCGCCGGACGGGAGCGAACGTCCCTAAAAGGTAAGCAGTGGCGGGGAAGGGGGCTTACCCCCCCCGGAGCCGTCCGCTTCTATCCGCGGGTGCCCGCGGGCACCTGCAGATGGAAGCGGACGGCCCCAGGGGGGGTAGGGAGCGCAGGGGAGGGGGCTTACCTGCCGGGGCCGTCCACAGTGGACGGCCCCGGGGGGGAGGGAGTTAGGCCCCCCCTCACCCACCCGCCGCCATTTTTTCCTCATAGACTTGCATTGCAATGCAAGTCTATGGGGGGGAAAATGGCGGCCGATCCAAAAATTTCCGATTTTTGGATCGGGATTGGACTCGATCCAGTCCGGGGGGCCTCCGATTTTGTCCGAACCGATCCATGACAAAATTGGAGGTCCCGATCCGGGTCCCGATCTGATCCGGGGGGTCCGTGCACACCCCTAGTTTTCAGGAGGCACCAGAAGGGATACGAAATTGGCGTCTGCCTGATCTCCAGAGACAGGAAATTGTGTATTTTGGGGGGGGGGGCACCACACAGAAGGCTCTGCTGCTCCAAGACTGTGGAATGGCCATCGGGAGAGATTCGCCAATTTAACAGTCTTCCAGAATTTAAGAAAGCTATAAAGACTGATCTCTTCTGGCAGGCCTACCCAATTGAATTTTAAGATGCTTTTTAATAATGTATTAGTTTTATATGTTTTTAATAATTCATTAGTTTTATATGTTTTTAATCAGTTTTATGTATTTTATGCTGCTTTGTATTAATGTTATTTCCCGCCTTGATCCAGAGGGAGAAGCGGGTAAGAAATAAATAAATATATTATTATTATTATTATTATTATTATTATTGTTATTTATCCTGGTTTTACATACCATGATTAGTTCTTCCCACTGGCTGTTTAAGTTGTTTTTTTCCACTTAGGGTTGCCCCCACCCCATATATTTTACTCTTTTCCAAACCTTTGGATTACCCTGAGCCTGCTGTCACCTCCCTGTTGAGGGGATAATGCCATTTTAGCTACATGAGTCTGCTGAGGGGATAATGCTATTTTGGCTATATAAGGTCCCTAACTTGGAGAATTGAGTTTCCAATCAACATATAGGATGCTTTCCCCCCTATGCTTTTCTTGGGCTGAGCAAAAATGACCCCTCACAATTCTCCACCCCATTGACAGGTGACCACACTGGAGGAAGAGGGGGCATGTCAACAGATATTTTCCAAGCAGGATGTGGAATTCTCCAACAGTTCTGGGGAGGACCTCAAAAAAAGAACATCCTCTTCAACTACTTGAAAGGTTGTGACACAGAGAAGGGCCAGGATGTTTTCTCAGTGGTGGCCCCCCAATTATGGAATGATTTCCCCGATGAGGCTCGCCTAGCTCCAACATTGTTATCTTTTCGGCGTCAGGTCAAGACTTTCCTCTTCTCCCAGACACTGAACAGCATATGCTGAGTTTTTTCATTGATCCCACATCTATCTTCAGGCCTGGCTGAGAGTCTCAAAGTTGTTTTAAATGTATACTGTCTTTGTATGTTGCCTGTTTTTATGCTGTTTATGGCTTTAAATTTTGTATATTAATTTTTTAATGTTTAATGTTTTACTCTTTGTAAACCGCACAGAGAGCTTTGGCTATGGGGCAATATAGAAATGTAAATAATAATAGTAAAAATAATAATAGGTGGGTATATGCTTATGTTATTGTTTGCTCATCCACCCACACTAGAGCAAGGGTGGTGAATCTGTGGTCCTCCATCTGTTCTCCACAACTCCCATCAGCCTGAGCCAGCATGGCCAATATTCAGGAACAATGGGACTTGTAGTTCAACATCATCTGGATGACCACAGGTTCCCCATCAGCCTCAGCAAGCATGATCGGTCAATGGACAGGGGTGATGGGAGCTGTAGTCCAATAACATAGGGGGGCAGGCATAGGGTTACCCATCTCTATGGTAAAGTATGTTCAGAATAAATTAAAAGTATCTTAACGTGTTTTGGAAGGGTAGCACTGCTAGTTTGCCAGAGATGCAACCAGTCAAGGCAGAGGCAGGAGTTGGAGAAAGAAACAATCATGGAGGAATGGAGGACAATGGAAGAGGCTGCACTGGGGAGAGGGGAAAAAGGGAAAACTCTAGATTGGAGAAAGGATGGAGAATGAGCAGAAAAGAGAGAGGTGTTGACAAGGGCTGAATTCCCCATATTGAAATACCACCAGATGTCTGGCTGTGCATCTCTAGTCTCATTTACAGTCTGTTTAAGCATGCGGTCTTCTGCTGGACCCACTGAAGCGTGTGTGAATTGAGGAAAGGCAGAAGGTGCCATTCTCCACAAATACCTTCTGCTTTTAAACTGTATCTTTTCCACAGTCCACTTCAGCATCAGATTGTGTGGACAGCCCCCTGACCTATTCTGCTGAATTCAGGTGGTCTCCCTTGCAAACCAATAACATATTCTTCCAAATTTCTACCAAGCCCCCCCCCCCCTCCGGATCCAGAGGCTCCAATACAACCTGGTCCTTTTCGTGAAGCGGTACGAATGCATTAGGCTTTCTGCTTTTCCTCTGGCTTGTATTTCCACCAATGGCAAAGACTGACTGATGTCAGGTTGTTGTGGATTTGTTTTTTTTAACCATCTCTAAACCTTCTTACAAACTTGTGCATGAGAAGTTCCCCCACACCATGCCATGAAATCTTGCTGCTAGGTGCTATCAGAGAAAACTGCAAATGGCGGACAAAACCTGATCAGTTTCACTTGGAATTGAACAATATGCTGCATTTGACTGCAGCTGCCGCGTAAGAACTGAGGTTCATTTTAAGTACCAGAACCAAACTGAGTTCACAGTCCTTTCCTACAAAACAAACATTCATCAGTGCCCCAAAGTTTAATTCACTTCAGCTCATTTTTTTTCCATTTTTTTTTCATTTTTGTGGGGGGTTGGGGTTGGGTGAGAGTTATTATTATTATTATTGTTGTTGTTGTTGTTGTTGTTGTGAGTCAGAAAATCTTGTGGTTCAACTGCTAACTGCTCAAAGATCTACCAGTAGATTCCAAACTACCTTCTGCCCGCTTCTGCTATATTGTACCACAACACCTCTCACTGCTGGTATTAAATAACTCCTCAAGTTGCCTTCCTTCCAGGCTATTGGGTCTCTTCTTCTCAAATCAATAGTATAATATAGGTGTATACGTGTGTGTGTGTGTGTGTGTCTGGACATTCCCTTCGATTCACATTCCATTATGCTTAGCCTTTAAGGCACATGATTGCTCGTGTGCAGATGATTAACACATGCTGGCAGGGACAATCAAGTGAAGAAATGGAAAATCGCAGCAAGAGAAAATTTCGCATATGCCCCATCTAAACTAAGTTGAATATGTTCTATTTGAATATTTGGAAGACAGGCAGAATGGAAACGCTGGACACAGCCAGACAGTGGGAAAATTCTGCAACAGAAAGAGGGGGAAATCTATCCACCCTGAAACCAAAATGTACCTTGCAAATTAAATTACAAACCACATTTGCCTTGGATGCAAGCAATTTCAAATTCCAAAACTATGTTGCTGGGTTTTGTGTGTGTGTGTGTGTGTGTGTGTGTGAAACCTTCTTTGAGTTTTCTCCCTTCCTCCCTCCCTCCACCCCCTTCTGTCTCTTAATCAACACAAAGAACATAATTATATTTGCTTGTCACTTTTAAAACATTAAACCCTTGCAGGCAACAGCAGAGACAGAGCACACATTCTAATTTTCATGTTGCACTGTTTATCTTTCACAATTATTTTCATAAATGGCTTTTATGTTAAATAACACTTAGTACTGTCAAATTAGCCCAGCATTAAAACATATTCTAGAAAAAAAATGCTCTATCCCATATATCTATGCCAACTAACCAAAAAAGAGAAGTCTGTGGGTTGGTTCACATCCATGTGTTTCCCCACCTGATATCTCATCCCATGATGATTCACACCTGAGTGTACGAAATGGCTTAATTCCAGCCAATGTTTTTGTGTGGCTGATGTATCGGGAGAAATATCTATAAAAGTGCATACATTTGGGAAGATGTATATATTTTGTTGCACATTTTTTTGGTAATGCATGCCTTTTGACGCACAATTTTCTCTAATGCATGCATTTTTATATATGTGTTTTAATGGACTGCATGGCAAAATGCGGAGAAGTGAGAAACCTGAAGGAGAATTGCTTTCCAATATTTTCCAGAATCTGGAAGTGCAAATTAGATCAATTCATTTCAAAATTTCTCCCCCCATCACTACAATCGGCAAGCAGTATAAAGCCTGTGTATGGATTGGTGTAAATTCCAGGAGGTTGGATTCCTGCTAAAGTAGGATGACCATATGAAAAGGAGGACAGGGCTCCTGTATCTTTAACGGTTGTCTAGAAAAGGGAATTTCAGCAGGTGTTATTTATATGCATGCAGCATCCGATGAAACCCCCTCTTCATCACAACAGTTAAAGCTTCAGGAGCCCTGAAGAGGACAGGGTTCCTGCAGCTCTAACAGTGATGAAGAGGGAATTTCACTAGGTGTTGCATGCATACAAATGACACCTGCTAAAATTCCCTTTTCTAGACAACCATGAAAGATACAGGGGCCCTGTCCTCCTTTCCACATGGTCACTCTACCCGGAAGGCCACACCCACTTGAGCCTGCCCGGGAACTTCTACTTCTGAGGCCTTCCTCTACATGCAGATGTACAGCAGGTGCCTACCAGGAAGAGGACCCTTTCAATTGTGGTGCCCTGCTTCTGGAATAGCCCTCCCAAGAGAGAGAGAGAGAGAGAGAGAGAGAGATGATGCTATAGAGAGAGAGAGAAAGCTGATGTTATAGCTGCTTAGGAACATAGGAAGCTGCCTTGTACTGATTCAAACAAATAACCCAAACAAACAAGGCCCAGGAGAAGTGGATTACAAAGCTGATATAATTCTTAATGCATGCACCACTGGATAAAGATAATGCGGTATATTCACAACATTGACACTGGAATACATATGACCGCGTGAAGAAATTGTGGCTTCATAATTCAATACATCACATATGGAATACAGAAATGATCAGACATGATTCTAGCTACGTGGCTATTTCACTCAAATGATATTACATGGAAGACAACAACTTTGGTGCGTATACATTTTCTATGTAATTCATAAACAGTGACAACATTGGTCAATGAAGATGACGTAACGACAGTAGTCAATAGCCACAAAATGACGTACACTATAATTCACCCAGTTTTTTTTCTGGAAAAGAACAAGAAAAGTCACTAAAGATAATGAACAAGATGACAATTCCGGATTGTATTGTCTTGATTCAGACCATTTGTCCATCTAGCTCAATGTTGTCAACACTGACTGGCAGCAGTTCCCCAGAGTGTCAGGCAGGATTCTTTCCTAGCTCTACCTAGAGATGCTGGGGATTGAACCTGGGGCCCTCTGTACCCAAAGCAGGTGCTCTTCCGCTGAGCTACACCACCACCGGGTCTCTTTCTAGTCTCTTTCAGCAGGCTTGTTAAGAACATTGTCTTAATAAGAATATGGCTACTGCTGAACTTAAACTTTGTCTGATTTGTGCTTTGAGAATATTTCATTGTTATCATACAGTTGTATGTATTTTTGTTGTTATCTTGGTTTTTCTTGTTATTATTTCTTAATTGTAAAACACTTCGTTTTTTAAAAAAAGAAAAGAAAAGAAAGACAGGCTATTAAGATTTAGAAAAGAATGGATGAATGAAACAGCAAACAACAAACAGTTCCCCCCCTTTCTCCAGCAATCACTTTTAAAAATCTCAAATTCTTTCCATCGCATGTATGAAATTCATGAATTTTGGTAAGTTCTTATCAAAGCTTAAATAGAAACATAGGAAGCTACATCATACTGAGTCAGTGCCATGTCCATGTTGCCCAGTATGTCAACTAGGGATGTGCAGGGACCCCCCAGATCGGATCGGGACCCGGATCGGGGCCTCCAATTTTGTCCCGGATCAGATCGGACAAAATCGGAGGCCCCCCGGACCGGATCAGGCCCGATCCCGATCCAAAAATTGGACATCCAATTTTTGGATCGGCCGCCATTTTTGTTTTCCCCATAGACTTGCATTGGGGGAAAGAAAGCTTTCCCCCAATGCAAGGCTATGGGAAAAAAATGACGGCGGGTGGGTGAGTGGGGGCCTAACTCCCCCTCCCTGTCCCTCCCCTACGCGGTGACCTCCCGGGGCTGTCCACTGGTGCCCGTGGGTGCCAGTGGATGGCCCCGGCAGATAAGCTCCCCCCCTCGTGGTCCTCCTTACCTGCCGGGCCCATCCGCTGACATCCGCTGCCGCCCAGGCGGCAGCGGATGGCAGCAGACAGGCCCGGCAGGTAAGCCCCCCCCTCATGCTCCTCCTTACCTGTTGGGGCATCCTCTTCCTTCACCTGCAGGAGATCTACTGAGAACTAGGCTGCGAAGCCTAGTTCTCAGTAGATCTCCGACAGGTGAAGGAAGAAGATGCCCTGGCAGGTAAGTGCCCCCCTCCCCCCTCCCTCCACCCCCTTGTGGTCCTCCTTACCTCCCGGGCCCGTACGCTGCAGCGGACGGGCCCAGCAGGTAAGCCCCCCTCACGCTCCTCGTTACCTGCCGGTGCGTCCTCTTCCTTCACCTACCGGGGATCTACTGAGAACTAGGCTTCACCTGGCGCTCTTCTGTAAACTAGGTCGTGAGGCCTAGTTTGCAGTAGTTTAGAGCCAGCAACGTAAGGATTGCAGGGGAGGGGCTTACCTGGCGGGGCTATCTGCTTTCATCGGCGGGCACCCGCTGGTGCCTGCCAATGGAAGCAGACAGCCCCGCCAGGTAAGCCTCCCCGCTGTCCACTTCCATCCGCGGGCACCTGCTGGCTCCCACCAATGGAAGTGACAGTGGGCGCCAGTGGGTGCCCGCTGATCCTCCGATTTTTTCTGAACCGGATCAGGTCCTTCCGGACCGGTTCGGGAAAGATCGGATGATCCAGAGGGGTGATCGGAAATGGGATAATTGTATCCGATTTCCCCTGGATCAGCTCCGGCTCGTGCATCGGACCCAGTCCAGTGCACACCCCTAATGTCAACACTGACTGGCAGCGTCTCTCCAGGGTTTCAGGCAGGAATTTTTCCAGCCCTACCCAGAGATGCTGGAGATTGAATTTGGGATCTTCTGCATGTAAAAATCCTCACCCATCTGCACCAGCCATATTCAACAGATACAGCTATTTCCAGCGTGGACAGGACTTGCTTTTACCTGCCTGCCATGTGGCTGTCAGAGGTGGCCACCCTAAGTCAGTACCACAAATCTGAATGAACAGCCAAAGATCCAAATGCAAACTTTTAAGAGCTAAGAACTCCAAGCCCTGGGCCTGGATGGACCAATGAGTCACTTTTGCTTTCTCCCACATTCAACTCCTTAAAATAAAAATGAAATAAATCTCAAATTCTTCCTTGGTGGAGCAATGTATGGATCTTGGTAAGATCTTACCAAAAAATCAAACTGAACAAAATGATCAACTGCCCCTTGTCCATCCAAGGCCCAAGCTTGCAAGGAAGAAACTAACGTAGACACAGCCAGAGTATGCAGTAGCCTCTTACACTACTGCAATAGGCCTTTATACAGCTGCACTGTTCAATCAGGGTGGAATAACACAGCAACCTCATGGAAGGCAGGTATGGAGATTCCGAAGCAGATGAGCCTCCACACCCAAGCCCTGACAGGCTCATGCTGTCCAGAGTGGAAGGTGGGCAATTGCTCCCCCGCTTTTCCAGGTTTCAAGGCATGTTGGGGGAATGAAGGGACACTGAACCACGCCCTTTGTTTTCTCTACTGTTGTTGCCGCA
The DNA here is from genome assembly GCA_029215795.1 of Anniella stebbinsi. Taxonomy (NCBI): domain Eukaryota; kingdom Metazoa; phylum Chordata; class Lepidosauria; order Squamata; family Anniellidae; genus Anniella; species Anniella stebbinsi. The sequence continues at coordinate 14,941,747 of JARDYH010000002.1, read as the reverse complement.
CTGATGGCGGAGGAGCAACAGAAGCATGGGATTGTGCACCAAATCTTTTTGTTGTTTTCTCTGACAAATATTGGAAGGTACTCAAGAGCCCTTGCACAATTCCAGTGGAGGCTCTGATGTCCATGGGGCTGTGATTCCATTCTGAGTTTCGGTCAGAACTAGCCAGACCTCTATAATGGTTAACTCAACATAGAACCATATAATAGTAGAGTTGGAAGGGGCCTATGAGGTCATCGAGTCCAACCCCCCGCTCAATGCAGGAATCCACCTTAAAGCATCCCTGATAGATGACTGTTAAGCTGAATCTTGAAGGCCTCTAGTGTAGGAGAGCCCATGACCTCCCTAGGTAATTTTGATGGTAAGAAAGTGAGATCCTCCTTCCCATCGGCATTGCTCAGCAATGACTAAGAACTACTTCCTGCCCCATAGCAATGGCTGCATCTCCCATGGTGCAAAGGGAACTATTCATAAATCTCAAACATAGGTAAGCATCTTATGATACATTCACACCAATGGCAGTCAGGACATGTGTGTAGAATAGGGGTTCATGAGAAATTTGTTTCTGTTTATGTGTGATCAGAATTTAACCAGTTCACTCGTCTCAGAACACAGCACATAGACCCAGACACAATCTGGGACTGAAGTGTCTACACTGCCGAGGCTGCAATCAGATTTGTACAGTGGAGGCTGGTGGTCCAGATTTTGGTGGTGCTGTGATTCCATTCTGGCTTTTAGTCGGAACCAGCCAGAACTCTATGGGAGCTATCCAAAGTGCCGAACCCATTTTGGGGATAGGGTTCATCACCTTGGATAGCTCCTCTGGTGTTCTGGCTGGTTCTGACTGAAACCTAGAATGGAATCACAGCTCCACCAACATTGGAGTCGCCAGCTCCCCCCCCCCCCCAATTCTAAATTTGATTGGGTCCCTGTGTGTTTAGTTTACTCAGCCTTAGGTTTAACCCTGCCCTGTTTGCCACCTCCAAAGGGCTATCAATATGTGGACTAATTAACCTCCTTGAAGGCTGAGCAGCCAACTGACATTGATACTGACAACAGCCTCCTGGCAAAAGAATAATCATATCATTGTCGAAGGCCTGTCATATTGCCGATATAATGGGCTTGGCATTTGCCAACTGCAGATGTGCTTGGAACAGTAAAAACCATCTGCTGAGAGCCGCCTATTAATATGCAAATAAATCCACTAAAATTCACATGTCCATTCAATGACCCATCGAGACGGTTCTGATCTAGTGTATCGGTTTTACTCTTGCATCATCACATAGAAAGAGCAGGGAGAGGGGTGGGAGTTACAATTGAAGGTTCAAGGAGATTATATTTATCTAAGGTTGCCTTTCTTTGACACCTAGGCTCACTTTAAGAATGTTACTTCATGGAGCGTTTGAGTGTTTAGAGCGCCAGAGGCAACTGCCAATGCCTCCGTCCAATTTTCAATTAGTGACACAGGAATTATACTTTCTAAATATTGATCTATAATTAGTGGCACCTGTAGTTGGCTATCATTTTAATTGCTGATGATTGCCTCTATTAGTATTCCAATGAGAACTGAATCTCTAATATATTTTTCGAGGGGAAATAAAGGATTTCCATTTTAAATAAGGTTGATACACTGTTCCTTTTAATCCAAAAGTACTGATATGAACAGTACAGCAGTCAATGCAATGGCATTAATCACTTGCCTCTCCATGGAATGCAAAAGATATTTGGAGTAAGCCAATGGCATATCGAGACAAATTTCCAGCAGACTCCCTGATTTTGAATCTATTAAATATTGGTGTTTGGACAGTGAGAATATCCCCTCCCCACTCTGTTATGTATTGCATTTCGCTGGCATGGTTGGTCATTTGTTTTTTATATATATTGAAAATAATTTTATTTCTCTTTATTTCTGGTAACATAAGTCACATGATATCATCATTCATTGACATTCAATTCCAATTCCAATTCCAATTTCTGGCTGGTTTTAATATAAATTCATCATTGACTTGCTTTACACACTATTTCATTATTCACAACTCTTAATCCCTAGATCATCCATTTATGGACCAAGTTTTCTTTCAGACCTGTTGGAAAGGGAGACTCATTTCCTTAGATCTGAAACCACTGTCTACATTTATTATACTTACAACTGCAGGGATTACTTCCACTAGTGTTTGCTAATTCTTAGATATATTCTCTATGGAAGACCTGGCATTTTGGCCTCTCCCTGGAATTGGGGATTACTTAGGGTATTCTAAAGCCAAACATGTGCTTGGGGCAAAAACTTTTCAATATAAACTACAAGTATATAATGGCCAAGAGGTGTTGCTGTCCTCTCTACACAGGCCCTTATTCAGGGTTGGAGAAATATTAGGCTTGAAGGATCTGTTTTTATTTTTTTACTAGAAGTCTGGGGTCTACCAAACAGAGCCAGGTGCAAAATGGTGGCTCAGGTAGGCAGGCATACACAAAAACTTCAGGAAGACGGTGCCTCTGAGCACCATTTATTACTGCTGTGTTAGAACCGGCCTATTAGGTAAAGCATTGTTCATTTAAATTGTTTTTAGATATCGTTTTAATTTTTCTAAGTTACAATTTTAGACTGTGTTTATGATGCGGCATTTTATATTTTTATAAATTGTTGTAAACTATCATGAAAACTTTGGTTATGAAATGAAATTCATCATCATCACCATCATCATCATCTCTGTGTGGTTCCAAGGCAGAGATAAATTAGACTCATTTTTCCCCTTCAGTGCAATGCATATAACGATTTACATGAACCACTTATTTGTAAACTGCTTGAAACTCATCCAGGAAGATCTTTATGTTAGTTTTCTATTAGCAGATATCATATCAGAGCTATTATTACAGAAAAAAGCAACTAATATTTTTGGATGCTCCTATTATAGTTCATAGCAAATTGAACACAGATCATATATAATCACTCAATAGCAATTAACAGACTTATTTGAAGTATGTATGCTATTCCAGTTAACATCTATTAACTTTATGTAATTTAGGGTGACCACATGAAAAGGAGGACAGGGCTCCTGTATCTTTAACAGTTGCATAGAAAAGGGAATTTCAGCAATTGCCATTTGTATGCATGCAGCACCTGGTGAAATTCCCTTTTCATCAGAACAGTTAAAGCTGCAGGAGCCCTGTCCCCTATTGCATCTGGTCATTCTAGTGTAGCTCCTGCAGCTTTAGCTAAGAGGGAATTTCACCAGGTGCTGCATGCATACAAATAACACCTGCTGAAAACCCCTTTTCTACACAACTGTTAAAGATAGAGGAGCCCTGTCCTCCTTTCCATATGGTCACCCTGGGTTGTAGATTGTATAGACCAACGATGGGGGACCTCAAGCCTGCAGGCTAAACATGGCCCTCCTGAAGTCCCAGTCTGGCCCTCCAGGCTTTCCCAGAAGGCATTGCTGCCTTTTTATGGCCACATCTCCTTACCCCTCATTCCCAATCACTTTCCAGCTTTTGCACAGTTTTCCCCATTCTAAAAGGTTGAAATGCCTCTCTGAGGGCTTAGTGATTGGCAGCAAGAGGTTTAAACTAAAACATGCTGTTATTTTTGTTATTTGGCCTCACCATTTTGACTTTCACCTCCTCCCTTTCCCTTTGGTTGCACCCACCATTGGAATGTGGCCCCCAAGTGATTCTTGGAAAATGAATCCTGACTTTGGGCTAAAATACGTGTCCCATCCCTGGTACACACTGGGCCTGTTCAGACAACACACTAAATCATGGTTAGGCTGCTAACTTCTTTGCAATGAGTGATTAGTGAGTCCGTTGTATCTGGTCACTCTACAATAGAGAGCAGGGCTCCTGCAGCTTTAACTGTTGGGATGAAGAGGGGATTTCACCAGGTGCAGCATGCATACAAATGACACCTGCTGAAATTCCCTTTTCTATGCAACTGTTAAAGATACAGGAGCCCCGTCTTCCTTTTCATAGGGTCACCCTAACCATGGTTATGTAGCCACCATAGCTAGGAATGGTTTACATGACATGCTAAGCCATAATGTTTAACTCAAAACGCTTAACCATTGGTTTAACATGTTGTCTGAACAGGGGCACTATCAGTACCTAGGATTGGATTGGAAACCATGGTTTGTCGTTACATCCAAACAAGGTGATTGCTTCTTTTGGGCATCAGAATATAAACCTATAGATGTTTCTATCAGAGGTGCACACTTTTGCTTACCTTCTTCTGATTTACCATCAGTTTTTGAACATTGCTTACAGTGTCCCACATTTTACATCACCCAAGGCTATTCTTATTCCAGCATTCTGACTGAACTCCCCAAATCTATAAATTATTGCATCTTTAAACAAGACTCCACCCCACCCCCAGACACCATGCATTGCCTCAACCATCTCTGGCTGCAGTCAACCATGAAAATACAACATTTCTAATGATTTTCCTTTTGATCTCTCCATTTCCCACTTTAGTTTTGCTAAATTCCTGGGGGCCAGAAGGATTCTGTAATTACCATGAGATCCAGTCATTGGGCTCAAGTACAAAAGGAATATGACCAGGAGTCACCAGAGAATGCAACACATTACATTTATTTTTTTAAGATTAATGACCAGGGTCATTCGAGTACAGGTCTTCAAATTTTGCACTCAGAGGCATCTGTTTAATTAGTTAGTTATTTTTTTTATTCCGTCACACATTCAGTAGCATTAAGGAGGGCTCTTGAAAATAATCAACTTCACCAAAAAACAATATTTTCCCTCCTGTTCTTTATTTCTAAAAGCCTATGTTTTTTATCATTCTTGGAGGTGGAAAGGCTCTTATTTTTACTTTTTTTTTCAACTGAAAAGGAGATTATGTTCCAATTACAAAGCTACCATGCCATGAAGAAACCAGAACATTTGAAAATACTTTTTAGACCTACACTTGTTTAATGATATCGTGCAGCTATTTCCCCCCCCCCCCTTTTTCTTTTTTAGTATTACCAGTATTAATCATATACTGGTGGGTCCTGCATCAAAATATTGCAGCTCAGAGTTCCAGCCAGAGATCCATGCCCTTTTCCAGGACATACCATTACCTTCCCACCCCACCCTAATTTTCCCCAGACCTCCTGATGCCTCTCTGTTTTGCATGGATGGAGCCATTTCTGTTACATCAGGATGGAACATGAGTTTGCTATTAGCATGTAATAGTACAATGCCACCCCACCATTCACACATAGAACCCTGCTAGATCAGACCAAAGGTCATTTAGCCCGGCATCTTGTTCCCCCAATGGCCAGTTAGATGCTTCTGCAAATCTCAGAAGTAGGGCTAAGAGGTAATAGGCATTTATTTATCGTGTAAAAACCCAACCTTTCCTGTGTTGAATTTAATGGGATGTCCATAGGGTTACCAGGAAATCTTGGATTGATTGATTAATTGATTGATTGAAAGCATTTTTTAGCCTGTACCTCAGCTAAAAAACAGTCCCCCGCATGTGTAAGAAGGCTGTACTATCTGATATGAAGGTGGGCAGATTCAAATGGGAAGAGATAATTCCTCAGGTAGCTTGGTCCCAAGCTGTTTAGGGTGTTAGAGAGCAATGCTACACACCTTCCCCCCAAGACAACATCGGAGGGGTAAGAGTATGCTGTGGGTTTCCCTCTCTAAAGCTGTAAACAAAGCCAAGACAACAGAAGGGGAAATCTGAGCATGGATTCCCTGCCTCCCAGCCCCTCCCCACTGCTGCAGAAAGCTGTGAGGCAGCTCCCTTTCCTGAGGTCAGAGACCTGACCTCGGGAAGAGGAAGAAAGAGGGACATGGCTCCACCCAGACCAAAGACCTCTCAGCTCCTATCCCCACAGCCAGCAGCAAGCATGACTTAGATGCCCTCGGATGCAACTTAGGATATTTGGAGCATTCTGACATTGGAGAGTGCCACCCTATGGGCTAAAGACTCATGAGGCTAGCTATTTAGTTACTTATTTTTTACTTGTTCTAGATAAAATCCAGATAAAATCCAGGTCAGGGCTCATGTAACTTTAATAGTTGTAGAGAAAAGGGAATTTCAGCCTGTGTCATTTGTATGCAGTTAGTTCCTGGTGAAATTCCCTCTTCATCACAACAGTTAAAGGTGCAGGCACTATACTAGAGTGACCATATACAAAAGAAGGCAAGGCCCCTGCAATTTTAACAGTTGTGATGAAGAGGGAATTCTACCAGGAACTAATTGCATACAAATGACACTGGCTGAAATTCCCTTTTCTCTACAACTGTTAAAGTTACATGAGCCCTGACCTGGATTTTATCTGGTCACCCTAACTTGTTCTAATTGCATATACCACTGATATGCCAGCTGCGCCCCTTCCTAGAGTTGGAAGACCTAAAGATGGTAGTGCATGCACTGGTAACTTCGAGGCTTGACTTCTCAATGCGCTGTACATAGGGCTACCTTTGTACCTAGTCCGGAAACTTCAACTAGTTCAAAATATGGCAGCCAGGTTGGTCACCGGTACACCTAGAGGTGACCACATAACACCAATCTTAAAATCACTCCACTGACTGCCAATTAGTTTCCGACCGAAGTATAAAGTGTTGGTTATTACCTTCAAAACCCTACATGGTTTGGGTCCAGGTTACCTGTGGGATCGCCTCCTCCTGTATAATCCGCCCTGCACACTCAGGTCCTCTGGGAAGAATTTACTCCAATCAGCCAGAACTAGGCTGACGAGTGTTACCCAGAGGACCTTCTCTCCTGTAGCTCCCAGACTGTGGAATGGCCTGTCGGGAGAGACTCGACAACTTAGTAGTCTTCTTGAATTTAAGAGAGCCGTGATCTCTTCCGGCAGGCCTACCTAGTTGAACTTTAAGATGTTTTAATAATGTATTAGTTTGATTTGTTTTAAATGTTTTATCTGTTTTATGATCCGGAGGGAGAGGCGGGTTAGAAATAAAATTATTATTATTATTATTATTATTATTATTATTATTATTATTAACATAGGTATCAAAGCACGAACATAAAATACAATGGCATCAAAACCACAATAAATTTAAGACTGAAACCAACACAAGACAAATTAATCTTCAATCCACTGCATTATAGGCAGTGAGGTCTTATCTTTCCAGTGTTGGAGTATCAGTCTTTTGGCAGTCAAGAACACTTAACAATATCAGCAACGTTTGAAAGCATGGTGTGACGCATGGAGTTGGTCTGCCTTCATGGACGTTTATGTGCCATTTATGCTACTTTCCCTTTCTTTTCTTTTTCATTTAGAACATTGTGATATTTGAAACTACAGATGTGTATCGTATCGTTAAAATGTACGATAATGATATGATAAGGTAATTATCGTGCATGTGTTTAACGATAACGATACGATACAAAAAACTACGATAATCATCGGAGACGATAATTTTCGGGCAATTTTATCTTTTTATCGGACTGCCATATAAATATACCCATAACCTCTGAATTTTAAAAGTTAGAGGCTTGAAACTTGGTCAGAGTGCTTATGGGGTATGCCTAAGTATGTGTATGAAATTTGAGCTCGATCCCTCCAACCCTCGATTTTATATGATTTTTTAAAAGATCATTTCTGTTCTGACAGGTCTGAATGAACGCACCTGGCGAGCTGTCATTCTGATCTGTCAGAACTGAAACAATCTTTAATAAATTAATATAAAATAAAGGGTTGGAGGGATCGATCTCAAATTTGGCACATATTGCCTAAGAGTTGCAATCTATATTAACAAGTAGATACAAGAAGAAACTATTGGAGGAAGAAACAGGTTTCCTTTCTATCTACTGCCCCCCCCCCCCACTGGTTCAGATAACTTATCATAAGTGTTGTTGCTCCACTCCAACAGTGGGAAAGCGAGCCAAAATCCAAGAGGCCGAGCTGATGAAGGTTCAGTGAGCTCCAACCCCAGACAGATATCTCCAACATTCTTATTCCCCACCAGCAGAAGTTTCCGGGTGGTTTTCAATCACAGCCCCACATAGTTTGTCTTGCGCCAATCTTGCTGAAGCTTATTCAGGTCTGAGTCTGGTGAGCAGCTGGAGGGCAACCCACTTGGGAACTCCATGTGTATATCTCATTGAGTTCCACAAAAAGGGGGGGGGGAAGTGAGATAGATATGCCACGAAATAAATATAAAAGATGCTGGCTCCAGACAGTAGCAAGCTTTATTTTGTATCGGCTGCCGTTTCCAGTCCATTTTCAAAGGCCATGTAAAGTTTTGATTAAATGGATAGGAAAAGTGTGCCAGCTACACATCCCTGGAGAAGAGAAATGGTACTTGTAGAAAACTCTAATGAGATCGGTTTCCACTGCTAAGAAAACAGTTTTATTTCAAAGAGGAGAGCACCTAGATGGTCATCATAGGGCCTATCAAGATGTTGTGAAATCCATCCCTTGTGTGTTTTGTGAATTGTGTCTGGTGTCCATTCATGGATAGATTTAATTCCCCTCCCCCCGGTTGTATGAGAAAATACACAAATAGTTCCGTAAGAAGGTTAACAACAATTTAGGTAATTTAGATTACTACACAACTTTTATTAACTTTTTCCCTGTATATTTTCTAGGATGGCACATGTCTCAGCAGAAACTTGCATATTTTCTTGCAAATAAATCTGTGTAAATTTCAGGAGGGAAGGTTCTGAAAGTCCACAGATTCTGTGCGGCTGATGTAGCCAGTCCACAGCGGATTCCAGAAGTCAGATTGTTAGAAATCCAAACTCCTTTTAGTCTGCCTCGAAGTTCTCCAGCATCCCTACTCATCACTCCAAAGTTTTTGTTGGCTCTCTGTAATTAGAGATTGCTGAAATGTAGATAGGTATGTCAGACAGAAGCAGAGATATAATTGCAGGTAAGTATTTTTTGACAACAGCTTTACTGCAAGAAATAGCAATTTTAAATTTAAATTTCTTCAAGTATTGATTTATTTAAATAGAACTTATTCCATCTCAGTGAAACAGCAAAGATGCAGCTGTTGATGATGGAATGGCTCGTTGTTTGGAAAGCCCAGTAAAAGTGTGCATTCTCATGTAGTTTAGTCTATAGTAAGGCATTTTATTGCAAGGAACTTCATCCCCAACCTCACATCTGGCTAATGATAGTGTTGGTGTACACCAAAGCTGGTCATAAGAAATAGGGCTGTGAATGGACCCCCCCCCCCGATCCAATCCGGATCTGTCAGGTCCAGATCGGGCCCGATCTGATACGGGTCCATTCACAACGCTCCCTCTCGCTTTCCCCACTCTTTCCCTGCTTACCTGCTGCCTATTCCACGTCATCCTGCTGTCATCCTCCCTCCTCGCTGTGGGCTGGCTGCTTTCCTGCTCGTATTGGGTGATGCTGTCACCCACCGAGACTGGCAAATGTGGTGCTCTAATTGGTTATAGTGCCGCATTTGCTGGTTGCGGTGGGTGACATCATCACCCGGCACGAGCGGGAAAGCGGCTGGCCCACAGCGAGGAGTGAGGACGATGCAGAGGACAGGGGATGATGCAGAGGAGGCAGCAGTTAAGCAGGGAGAGTGGAGGGAGGGAAAGAGCGGGGAGGGAGTGCTGTGACCAGATCCAGACTGGATCCAGATGCATATTGGATCCAGATTGCGGATCCGATCCGGCCTGATCCGAGCCCGATCTGATTTGGATCTGGGATCCGGAGGTTCGACTCAGCCTGATCCGCTCCGGATTCAGGATCTGGATCCGGTCACAGCCCTAATAACAAACTTATGTTCCTACATCTGCAATCCGATCCCAGTCTTCCTGCAGTGCTTAATCAGAGCCAAGACCTAGGCATGTTAGCATCTCCTGTGAATACATAATGTTCCTGCCTCACATTTTTCAAGTAGATACCCAAACAAACAATAACAAGAAACATACACCATGTTCAGACAATCTTATAAAGAGAGTGACATGGTTGTGCCTTGCTTTTGCTCTGCTATGTACTGCTTTCAGTAGGGATGTTGCGGGCACCCAACTGAGTCAAAGAGTCCAGTGGACTCTCCTTGCATCTGACCTATTCCAGACTCAGGCTACTGAGCCACAGTGCATTCGCAGGACCACTCTTCGAGCACCTCATGGCTTGGCAACTGCCCGGCAGCCTTCTGCTCTATTCACATCTTTACGCTTGTGTAAATGGGTCTTTTACGACTGCCATTTATGCAACATGGGAAATATGCGCCTTCCAGAGCCTCCATTGTGCACAACGATGGAGGCTCTGGATGAGGGCAGGCAGCCTCAAAATGTTGTCTTGTGCTAGTCAGGCTGGAAAGAAGCTCATGCAGCACCTCGAGTGTGGCAGGAGGCAGCAGCTTTGTTGGCATCCGATGCAGTCAGAAGAGGGTGAGTCCATCCATCTGAAGCCTTCAGCATGAAGATCCTGGATTCCATTGACCCAGACTTTGTGGCTTATTTTTCTAGTTTGTTAACTGCCATTAAGCCAGAGTTCTCCAGTTTGGACATAACTTGGAACTCTGGCTGAATGTAAGCCATGATCTTCATGCTGCAGTTGATAACCAATTGGAGGGGGGAAGGGTGAGGGAGGACCACATGGCTACCATGGTTTATGAAGCTCTGGGTGATCATCTGAATGCAGTCACAGAGTGGCCATTTCTGGGAGAGAATGTGAGGGAGGAAGAGAGAGCAGGCCTTCAGAAGAAGAAAAACAGTTATAGGCTTTGTAGGCTATCACCTTCTGGTCTGCTAAGCTACTGTACAGAGAAGGACTGGAATTGCTCACAATTGCAGAATGTGAGTCACACAGCTAGCAAGGGAAGAAGGAGGAGGAGGGCGGGGGTGAAAACTGTAGCAGAATTCACAAAAATAATTTTGCAAGGTGTCCAAGTTAAATCAGAAAGCAGAACACAAAGGAGAGCGAATCAGCAGAACAATAGTGGAATAAGAGGGAATCTATTTATTCAGTGTCAAGATGATGGAGCAAGTAAAGAAATCAAGCAATTGGAGGACAAATCTTTTTTTTATAACCGATGAACACTAGATAAAATACCGAGGAGGGCAGAGGAAAATTTGTGCGTGTGTGTGTGTACACACACACTACAGTTTATTGTAGTGAGAGATTGAACAGCAATAAAGTCATGCTATGAAGTTAAGCTGGAAGCAAGACAAAATCAAATCTGGGGAAAATAATATAAATGGCTGTGCATTGAAGTTACCGTTCCAGGACTGAATGAATAAATATCAGTTTTCAGTGAACGTAGTAGCCATTAGGTGCATGCGATTGCTTTCTCTCTCTCTCTCTCTCTCTCTCTCTCTCTCAATTGCACAGTTTGTCAATTTGTTGTGACAGTGATTTCCCAGATTCTTTTACATGACTCTTTTCATATGAAGTCAGTGTTTTACCAGTGTTTCACTCCCCATTGTATTCATTTTAGCAGAGGTATAAACTCCAGATAGGGAGGGGTGCCATTGCAAAGGGAAAGAGAATTTGATGGTGATAGCAGGAGAGACTGGTGTCAGTGGGGAAGGCTTTTTTTTTAACAGAGCTGGGTGACTCAGAGGATCTCTGATCTGGAAGCATGACCAGATGATGATATGCTCTGCACATGGTCAGAGAGACTCTTCATTATCATTTATCAGTCCCAAGGCTGAGCCTTAGAACTGAGAACTCAAGTTCCAGTTTGATAGGTCTGTTAATTCACTACCACAAGATGTAGTGATGGCCACCAGTTTGGATGACTTTAATGGGGGGTTAGATGCATTCCTGGAGGAGAAGGCTATCAATGGCTACTGGTCCTGACGGCTATATGCTACGTCCAGTATTGTAGGCAGTATGCATGAGTACACCAGTTGCTGGGGAACATGGGCAGGAAGGTGCTGTTGCACCCGTGTCCTGCTTTTGGGTTTCTCCGTAGGCAGCTCATTGGCCACTTGTGAACAGAATGTTGGACTAGATGGAAGCTTGGTATGATCCAGCATGGCTCTTCTTACATTCTTATGTTCTAAAGAGAATGTGGGGGGTGTTGGTGAGGCAGAACAATACGGATACAGGAAAGTAGAATTCATTCCATGTGCAAATCTCTAGAAACTCTGTGTGTGCACGTGTGTGAGCTTGGCTCCAATTCTAGAATAAATTCTAAAAATTATCCTAGTTAACTTGTGCCAAGGTCAGTCCCCAATTTTTGAAAGTTTTCTAAGCTGGTGAAAGAGGCTTCCAGTCATTCTCAGGGCGCTTTATAATTTCTTTTGATGGCATGTTGTAGTTTAGCTCAGCATTTTGAGGTGACCATGGCCAAGGGCATGCCCAGTTCCCCCCACCCCCTGACTCCTGTGACACATCTTTTTGTTTCTCTGCATCTTCCCTAGTTGCCCAAGCTTCCTTCAAATACTTGAAAGGTTGTCATACAGAGAAGGGCCAGGATCTCTTCTCCGTCATCCCAGAATGAAGGACATAGAATAATGGGCTCAAGTTATGGGAAACCAGATTCCAGCTGGACATCAGGAAAAAAACCTTCCTGACTATTTGAGCAGTACGGCAATGGAACCAATGACCGAGGGAGGTGGTGGGCTCTCCTACATTAGAGGCATTCAAGAGGCAGCTTGACAGCCATCTGTCAGGTATGCTTTAAAGTGGATTCCTGCACTGAGCAGGGGGCTGGACTTCCAATTCAGCTATTCTATGATTCTATGACCTAAGAAAGCCCAGTGTGGGTGACATTACCCCATGACATCTCCCAATGAGCGTTATTGAAGGGGGGAAGACAGGCTGCAGACCACTGCAGAGACAATGGTACAACGAATGACATAACATTCGCTCTCTCTCTCTGTCTCTCTCTCACACACATACACACACACTGTGGCCACCTCGTAACAAAGGTAAGTGCAAAAACCTCTCATGCCATCCACAAGAATATCACTGTCTTTTTCCTCCTTTGATTGCTTTCTGAAAGCAATTTCTTTTCTATCAGATGGAGCGAGAATGACTGACAAAATACAGCACTTATTAAGCCGAAATGCAGGAAGATGGTGTGTGTATGCTCTTCTCCCTGCGTTCTCCCTGGCCTTGGGGAATTTCCCTGCCTCATCAATATTTCCAGGCAGTGAAATGCCAGTAGCATGGGTTCATGTTGAGAACATGACTCGGTGGAACACAGGCTGCTGAACAGACAGTTTTCAGTGGAAAAAAAATAACGGGTGTGATCCACCTGCAGGCTGGGCCACATGATCTGGCCCCACAATTCAGTTCAGTTCAACCCCGACTCCCTGGATGTATGGCAAGATACTGTACTACAACTATAACAAAGTAATAGAAAACAAATCCTTTATTGTAGAGAAACTCATTAATTCTCTCAGCCTGAGAGTTACAGTCCTGAAATTGAAGTTGATGTCAGAGCTTTCAACAGATGGTAAATTTAATGTTGGATGTAACTGGATTTTAGATTGGGCTGTAAGTGAGTTACTAATAGAATGTTTTGTCCCCCAGCAGTAATGTTATTTAATGGGAAAATTTACACTGCTCTTTTTCTCCTGCTTCTCCAATATTAAAAATAATCCGAGTGGCAGTTATAATTTAGAATTGCAAAGGATATTTCCATTAGCATCATTCTGGATTCTTCCAGAAACACAGCACTACAGCCGTAGGAGGACCAATTATACATTTAAAAGCAGACTCAGAGTCAGTGCTACTTTAGAAAATCCAAAATAATAAGGCATAAAGTACTGTGACCACTATCATACAAGTTAAGGCACTGGTTAGGTCAACGATGAACTATAATGTGATAAAATGTCCTCTGACTCAAAGTACAGTTAGGGTGCAAGCCTATGCATGTTTAGACAGAAAAAGGTCATTCAACTCTCAGCATCCCCTGGTCAACCATGCTGGTTGGTGGACAATGAGACTTGTAGGACGTTTTCCTGTCTAAACATGCTAATATTGCACCCTTAACTCTGTGTGTGTGTGTGTGTGGTTTGCTTTAATTAATTTTGTAACACCGTAACAATCATTCCATCAAATGTAGCGTTCAGCTACATTTATTATCGCAAGCTTTTCATTTTCAATATCAAACATTGGCGAAAACAAAACCCAGCATATTTAGTGTGCTTTTCAGCTGCTAGAAAGTCTTTTTATTTAAAATATAAAGAGAAATAGAAATGTTTTATGAAAAAGGGTTTGGTGGTGGTCTACTTGTTTTGCTGATCTGAGAACTAGCCACAAAATATACATCTTGCTAGAACAAGGCTTTAATCTTGATAGGCTCCCATCAGCAGACAATTGATCTGTAGTCAATATAATTTATACTGCAATGTGCTTAAAGATCTGGCGATCGTACTGGTGAAACTTTTTGCAGTGATTAGCAGCGCTGCTTTAACAGCTCGGGGGGAGGGGCAGGCAGAACGGCCTAGGGAAAGAGAAGGTACATAGAAGAAGCAGAGGCCTAGAGATATAGGTGGCAGAGACCTGGAAAACAAGGAAGGCCAAGGAGTGTGTGTGTGTGTGTGGCTGGTTTCGGACAACACATTAAGCAATGGGGTGGGGGAACAATCATCAGTTGTGTTGCTTATTGTGTTGCGTGGAGGATAACACGCCACTCATAAACTACTGACGGTATGCTGTTCTGCCCAAATAAGCAACGGAGAGAAACAACTGGCTTGCAAGTTGTTTAGCTCGAAGCCAGTTGTTAAAAGTGTTGGGTGGAGGGGTGAGTGTGTTAATGGCATGCGGTGAGTGGGTCAAAACACAAGCCCATAGAGGCAAGGGGCAAGAGCGACCAAGGCGGCGGCTGCCACTCTGCTACAACTGGCCCAACTTGCAGAGGCTGCTGGGATAGCACTGGGAGGACTGAGGGAGGAGGGTGGGAGCGGAAAGGGGCAGGGGCTGTGTCAGTCAAATGCCAGGTTGACTATTAGTCCACTCAACGTCAGCCTCAACCACCCACAGTTGTGTAGGAATATGTTGTGTGGGGAGTACCCACAAAATAACCAACTGTGAGTTGGCTACTCAACCCACCATTGGCTAAAGTGTTGTCCGAAACCAGCCAGTGTGTGTGTGTGTGTTAAACATGGCCACCCTCCCATTAGGCAAAATAAAGCTACAACAAGTGCAATAGACTAAAGGATGCCAACACATCACTAGGGCCAATGTAAGATTCAATTGCCAGCCAGCCTTTGTAGGTAGAATAGGGTGGGGTGGGGGGCAATACCATCTAGGATGGGTAAGAAATTCACTTAGGGATAGATGGGAAATTCAGTTCAGTTCATTGCTTTGATCAAGATACAGCCAGTTCAAACCTTTCACAGATGCACTGTGCGGTTGAAGCCCATACATTTCCAAGCAGGCAGTGTGATTCACGCGCACTCAAATATGTGGTTGGCAGCATGCATACACTTGAAAAATGTGGCTGGAAAGATGCGTACTTTTGAAAAATGTGCAGAAACACGCTTGAATCAATGGAAGAAGAATGCATCCAAAGGATGTGCACAACTGGTGCATACAACTGGAAAAGCAGGCATGAAGATGGGTTTCCATGTGAAAAGAAGAAGAACTTTGGGGACCTCAGTTTTTGCTGATTTGCACATCCCTAATTTCACTTGATGTGTTTTTTCTTAAGAACTTAACGCCCCCCCCACCTCCATGCAAATTTCTTCATTTTTTTTATAAAACAACAACAACAACTGGCCAGATCTACACCAAGTAGGATATAGTGGTATGAAAGCAGTATATAAAAGGCAGGAGCCACACCAAGCAGGATATAGTGGTATATGGTACGTGTCAATGGGCCCCAACAGTTGTCAGTGCACTTCAATAGTGCTATAAAGCAGTAGTGTGGCTCCTGCCTTTTATATACCACTTTCATGCTGCTTTCATAGTGCAATATCCTGGTTGGTGTAAAGAAATCTTCCCTGGACCCTGAAAATCTTAATAACTACAGGCCAGTAGCAAATGTTCCATTCCTGGGCAAGGTCCTGGAGCGGGTGGTTGCGAGCCAGCTCCAGGCACTCTTGGATGAGACTGATTATCTGGATCCATTTCAGTCGGGTTTCAGGCCTGGTTTTGGCACGGAAACAGCCTTGGTCGCCCTGTATGATGACCTATGTCGGGAGAAAGACAGGGGGAGTGTGACTCTGTTGATTTTCCTTGATCTCTCAGCGGCTTTCGATACCATCGACCATGGTATCCTTCTGGGAAGACTGGCTGAGTTGGGAGTGGGAGGCACTGCATTGCAGTGGTTCCGCTCCTACTTGGTGGGTCGGCTCCAGAAGGTGGTGCTTGGGGAACATTGCTCGGCCCCGTGGATTCTCCAGTATGGGGTTCCGCAAGGGTCAGTTTTGTCCCCCATGCTGTTCAATATCTACATGAAACCGTTGAGTGCAGTCATCCGGAGTTTTGGAGTGCGTTGTCATCAGTACGCTGATGACACGCAGCTCTATTTCTCCTTTTCATCTTCATCAGGTGAGGCTGTGGATGTGCTGAACCAGTGCCTGGCTGCGACAATGGACTGGATGAGGGCTAATAAACTGAAACTCAATCCAGACAAGACTGAGACGCTGTTAGTGGGTGTGTCCGCTGACCGGATGGAGGGTGTTCAACCTGTTCTGGATGGGGTTGCACTCCCCTTGAAGGAGCGGGTTCGTACCTTGGGGGTTCTCCTAGAACCATCTCTGTCACTTGAGGCGCAGGTGGCCTCAGTGGCACGGAGTGCCTTCTACCAACTTCAGTTGGTGGCCCAGCTACGTCCCTATCTGGACAGGGATAACCTGGCTTCAGTTGTCCATGCTCTGGTAACCTCCAAGTTAGATTACTGCAATACACTCTACATGGGGCTGCCTTTGAAGGTGGTTCGGAAGCTGCAGCTTGTGCAAAATGCAGCAGCCAGATTGATAACTGGAACCAGTAGGTTCGAACATATAAGACCTACTCTGGCCCGCTTGCATTGGCTGCCTGTATGTTTCCGAGCCCGGTTCAAGGTGCTGGTTTTAACCTATAAAGCCTTACACGGCTTGGGACCACAATACCTGATGGAACGCCTTTCCCGACATGAACCTACCCGAACACTACGTTCAACATCTAAGGCCCTCCTCCGAGTGCCTCCTCCGAGGAAGCCTCGGAGGTCAGCAACAAGAGAGAGGGCCTTCTCTGTGGTGGTCCCCAATTGTGGAACGATCTCCCCGACGAGGCCCGCCTGTCGCCAACATTGTTATCTTTTCGGCGCCAGGTCAAGACTTTCCTCTTCTCTCAGGCATTTGGCAATATCTGAGGAGCCTGGGTTTGTTTTGTTTTGCTTTGTTTTTGTAGTTTTTGAAGTGTTGATGTGGTTTTTAAATGTATAGATTGTGTGTATGTTGTATGTTTTTGCTGTTTTACTTTTTGTATATTGTTTTTAATCCTATGTAAACCGCCCAGAGAGCTTCGGCTATGGGGCGGTATACAAATGTAATAAATAAAATAATAAAATAAATAAATCTGGCCACTGAACGCAGAAGAAAGCAAAACTGACAGATGTGTCTATCCATGAACAGAGCTTTGATTGCTTAGATCTTGAAAGTTTGGGGTTCAACCCCATTGCAGTGTGAATCAGAGTTTCCTTCTCTCTCTCTCTCTTTTCCCTAACAGCTAACAGAACTTTAACAGCTACATGGCTGGCAGGTGCAACGTGATCTTCTCCATATTAGTCACATAGCTGCATCTATTGAATTTGGCCGGAGCAGATGGTTAGCGTAGCAACTTCAGCTGGACAGGACTCACCGAGGTAGCTCAGTGTTCATGGACTGCAAATGGTCTTTTTTTAAAAAACCAATCAGTCTCCAGCAGAGAGGAAGTGAGATGTCTCCATTTGTATACACTGAAAGTTCTCATTATGCCCTGAAATGATGGCAAGGTACTGCAGGCCATTTCCTCTTCTTCACCCCTTTTGATCTAGGAAAAGAAGATGTAGGGTGCAATCCTACACATGTTTAGCCAGAAAAAGTTCTCAAATACCCAGCTGATGAAGCTCTGAATTTACACAGGAATGCCTCTTACAGATCTCATAAGAAACAAACAAGTGAAAATGATGCGAGGATTGTTGTTTCAGGTAGCTTGTGCTTCTCCAGGGGTGGGGAATCGTGCCCAAATAATGTCAATTGTTCCTTGGCCTTCTTCCAAGGGGTAATGTTGTAATAAAGCGTAAACCTGGTAGAGATTTGTTTCACCCGTCGAAGGCTCTTTTGTGTTCTAACTTACACGTATAATTGTTTTGAAGTCATGAAAATCAAGCACTCGCAGCTTGGGAAGATTCCCCTGCGAGAAGGTTATGCAGCAGAGTTATTGCTTCAGCGTAACACAGGAACTTCCTCTGTATCTGCAATATTTGATTTCGACTCGAACACAAGCAATTGGAATGAGTGTCTAAAAGGTCTCTGAGGTAAATTTACCCAGGAACAAGATTAATATTAAGAGCTGCCTATGGCTTTCAGAGAGAAGGCTGTTTGAGGAGCGACTAAAGAAGACGGGTACTGTGGCAGGTTAAGGAAATTCACTTCCCACTGTTCTGAGATTTCCTGAGTCATCTTGGAGAAAAAGTAGAGGCCGGCAGGCAAAAATCTGGCTGGGCTTTTCTGTTCCCCAAAGATGAACTTCAACCTTGCTCTGTACGGCAAGGTCTGGATATGTGCACCTCTTTTCTCTTTCAGTTTTTCTTTCCTCATCCACTGACTCCAGCCTCCTTCCTCTCACTCCTCTGGGCCATTCCATTTTCTAACATGTCTAGGCTGACCATCTGAAAAGGAGGACAGGGCTCATATAACTTTAACAGTTGTAGAGAAAAGGGAATTTCAACCAGTGTCATTTGTATGCAATTTGTTCCTGGTGATATTCCCTCTTCATCACAACAGTTAAAGTTGCAGGCATTTCATTAGAGTGACCATATACAAAAGAAGGCAGGGCCCCTGCAACTTTAACAGTTGTGATGAAGAGGGAATTTCACCAAGAACTAATTGCATACAAATGACACCTGCTGAAATTCCCTTTGCTCTACAACTGTTAAAGTTATATAAGCCCTGTCCTCCTTTTCAGATGGTCAGTCTAAACATGTCCCCTTTCCCCGCTACCTCAGGGCCAGCCCAAGACTGCTTCAGGCAAAAGACAAGATGGCGCTAGAGATGGACGAATCTTTCAGTTTTGTTCATTTCCACATTCATATTTTTAAAACCTTAAGATCTTTCTGACCCATATATGAAGAAATTTGTGAATGCTGATAAATTCTTTTTTTAAAAAAAATGGAACTCTCTACTTTCAGAGCTTGATTGTAGCCCAACCTTTTCCTACATGTTATTAAACCGGATTTAGAAATGTTAAGTCTTGCCTTCCTAGATCAAAAAGGGTGAAGAAGGGAAAATAGCTTGCCATCATCTCAGAGCATAATGGCAATTTTTGATCAGCAGAAACAGCCTCTGTTTGCAAATGGGACACTCTCACCTCATCTCTGCTGGGGGTTGGGCAGGATCTACACTACAGCTTTAAAACGGTTTATACAAACAGTAGTGACAATTTTCGGAGCCCAGGACTCACCCCAAATACAGTTTTCAAACCATTTTCTAAGTATCATATCCTGCTTGGTGTAGATCTGGCCTTGATTGGTCAAAAACAAACATAAAAATTATTTGCAGTCCAAGAACTTTGAGCATCTTTGGTGAGTCACGTCTAGCTGAGTTTGCTACGCTTCCATCCGCACCGGCCAAATTCACTAGGTACATCTATACCCAGCACGGAGAGGACCAGGTTGTACCTGCCTGCCATGTAGCTGTTAAAGATAAAGAGGCTTTCAAATTAGAGTTGCCCATACTATGTTACTCTTTGGAGAGACAATAGCTTTCAAGGTGTTATGATTGCGCCCCCCTTCCTGGGGTATGCACACATATTTTATCCCACCATCACCTCTGGTCAAACTAGTCTGCATAGATCTTGAAAGTAGTACAAAAAACCACTGGAATGAGATGATAATAGGATGAATGTGTACAACTTGTGCAGGGAGGCCTCTATCATTCTGTGTGGTGATGGTGATGGTGGTGGTGGTGGTGGTGGAGGAGGAGGAACTATAATCTCTATCGTTTGTTGCCACTCTAAGCAGAAGTCCTCCAGGTTCTTTGAACGATTAAGAAAAAGTTATTTCCTTGATCTAGGGTGCCTCTACAAGAAAGATTTAATGCTCTTTGAAGTCTCATTAAAAAATTTACCTCTACACCAGCGGAGTGCAAATGGGGCGTAGAGGCGCGTTATCTCCCCGATTGTGCGCGTTATCGAATGCGCGTTAAATAGCGAGTTTTTTTTGCTCCGTCCATTAAAGCGCATTTTGATGGGAGGGGGCTGCTGCTCCGGCGAGCGGAAGGAAAAGGCTAGTGCCCGCAGAGGCGGCTCCTCCTTCTGTCAGATCTCCCCCCCTTCTCCGCCTTTGGTCGCGTCAGTTTCGTGTCAATTTCAGGCAAAGCCGGGTGCCTCTGCCAACTGCTCTGTCTGCTTTCTCCCGTTCTCTCTCCCCTCCCTTCCCCTTGACTGCCAAGAAGCAGCTTCAGATACTTGCAATCAGACCCACCCCCAGCTCCTGGCTTTGCTTCCTCCCTCCCTGCTCGCTTTTTGGGGTGGGGTTAAAGCGCCGCTTCAGCGTGCTCTTATTTGGAGCCCAGAATCCCTTCTCTTTTCATACAAAGCCTAGTCCCGCACTTCGACGGAGCAGTAATTAAAGGTTGGGTTTCTGAACTGGTGCAGAGTAGGGATGTGCACTGGATCGGACCCGATCCACGATCCGAGTCCGGTCCAGTGGGAAATCGGATAAATTATCCGATTTCCGATCCCGCAGCTGGATCGGCCGATCCAATCCGAACCGGTCCGAAACGGCTCCGAACCGGTTCGGCGGATCGGCGGGCGCCCACTGGCGCCCACCGCCGCTTCCATTGGCGGGCGCCAGCGGGCGCCCGCCGATGAAAGTGGACAGCGGGGGGGGGGAGGAGGGGGGCGCTTACCTTCTCGGCCCGTCCGCTCCCGTCCGGCACTAGCAGCTACTACCAGCGGGCTCCGCGGCCTGCTCTAGGGTGGCGCGCCGGGTGATGTCATCACCCGGCGCGCTACTCTAGAGCAGGCCGCGGAGCCTGCTGGTGGTAGCCGCCGGCCCCGGATGGGAGCGGACGGGCCGAGAAGGTAAGCAGGGGGTGCGTGGAGGGGAGGAGGGGGCGTGCGGAGGGGGGAGGGGGGCCCTTACCTTCCCGTCCCGGCGGCTCCCGTCCCGGCGCTGGCGCCTACTACTACCAGCAGGCTCCGCGGCCTGCTCTAGGGTGGCGCGCCGGGTGATGTCATCACCCGGCGCGCTACTCTAGAGCAGGCCGCGGAGCCTGCTGGTAGTAGTAGGCGCCGGCGCCGGCCGGGAGCCGCCGGGCCGGGAAGGTAAGCAGGGGGTGCGTGGAGGGGAGGAGGGGGCGCGCGGAGGGGGGAGGGGGGCCCTTACCTTCCCAGCGGCTCCCGTCCTGGCGCCGGCGCCTACTACTACCAGCAGGCTCCGCGGCCTGCTCTAGGGTGGCGCGCCGGGTGATGTCATCACCCGGCGCGCTACTCTAGAGCAGGCCGCGGAGCCCGCTGGTAGTAGCCGCCGGCGCCGGACGGGAGCGGACGGGCCGAGAAGGTAAGCAGTGGCGGGGAAGGGGGCTTACCCCCCCCCCGGAGCCGTCCGCTTCTATCCGCTGGCGCCCGCGGGCGCCAGCGGATGGAAGCGGGCGGCCCCAGGGGGGGTAGGGAGCGCGGGGGAGGGGGCTTACCTGCCGGGGCCGTCCACAGCGGACGGCCCCGGGGGGGGAGGGAGTTAGGCCCCCCCTCAGCCACCCGCCGCCATTTTTTCCTCATAGACTTGCATTGCAATGCAAGTCTATGGGGAAAAAAATGGCGGCCGATCCAAAAATTTACGATTTTTGGGTCGGGATCGGACTCGATCCGGTCCGGGGGGCCTCCGATTTTGTCCGAACCGGTCCGGGACAAAATTGGAGGTCCCGATCCGGGTCCCGATCCGATCCGGGGGGTCCGTGCACACCCCTAGTGCAGAGTGCCTTTCCGGTGATGGGAGGGGGCTGCTGCTCCGGCGAGCGGAAGGGACAGTTCGGCAGCTCGAGCCCACCGCGACTCGTGAGGAGCGGCGGCGGGGAGGGAAGGGGAGGGGAGGGAAGCGCCTTTTGTCGCCACCTCTCGTGCAGAGGTAGTAGGCATAAAGGCGCTTCAGCGATAGTGCGCATAATCTCCTAACCGGGCGCAAAAGCGAATCCTTGTGGAGGGGACCGTAGACTTGTTGTTACTGTGCAGTGCTGCTATACCCAAGATCAATTGGTCCAATCTCAGTTTAGGAACATAATGGTCCGATGCTTTTACTGGATCAAATCTTTGCTCCAGAACACTCAGCATTGCCTAAACTGAATAACAGTGGCTCTCCAGGGTATCAGACAGGAGTCTTTCCCACCCCTAAAGACAACCGTTCCTTCATCTTTGAGTTTGAATCAGTAAGGGCCTAATCTTATTCGAAAAATCCTTTCCAGGTCTGCATCCTTGTCTTTCACATATCCCCTTTCTCACCCTACAGGTCTTGGTTTCTTCTCTCTTTCTTCCCCTTCAGTCCCCTTCTCTTTTTCTTCTCAGTTGTTACACTTATTATTCCAGCACGAAAATCTAGGAGAAGGGATTTGTTTGAAATGTTTGCAACATTTTGTCTATGAATAGAGTGTCAAAGGAAAAGATGTGGGCCATATGAGGTTATACAATTTGGAAGAGGAGGGAAGGATCTACTTGTCATAGAAATAGGTATATTATCTGCACTATAAAAGAACATGGCAAGTTTCTCCAACTTGCACTGACATTTTTTTGTGGTTGAACTTTGTCATTTTGGGGTGTGATAACTAGGGTGATTTCAACATTCCCATCCAAAAATAGTTCAGGGCCTAAGATCAGACAGAAATTCCCACTTTCCAGTATCTAAAAATTAGGACTCTGGGACCTAGATAAACCATGTATGGAAATGTAGGAAGCTGTCTTCTACTGAGTCAGACCTTTGTCCATCTAGCCCAGTATTATTGACACTGGCTCAATTCGGACGACACGATAGTCAGTGGTGGGTTGACTAACCCTAACTCTCACGCTAACCCTAGGGGGCACTCCCCACACAACATGGTAATAAATAATCAACTGTGGTGTGGATGAGGATCAGCACTGAGTTGATTATGGCAGCATTCAGATGACACAATGGTCAAAACAACGGATGATTGTTTTCCCCACACCAGTTGTTTATTGTGTCGTCCGAATGGAGCCACTGTCTGGTTGAAGTGGCTCTTCAGGGTTTCAGGCAGGATTGTTTCCTAGCTCTACCTGGAGAAATTGGGGATTGAACCTGGGACCTTGTGCGTGCGAAGCAAATGGTCTATCACCGAGCTATGGGCCCACCC
Source organism: Anniella stebbinsi (assembly GCA_029215795.1). NCBI lineage: Eukaryota > Metazoa > Chordata > Lepidosauria > Squamata > Anniellidae > Anniella > Anniella stebbinsi. Next base: position 14,918,361 of record JARDYH010000002.1, on the reverse strand, counting down.
CATACCAAAATGTGAATTTCTTCAAAATGCCTGTTACTCACTAATAAGTTTGCCCAAGGAATCCCTACCCTTAGCTGCAGATTTTCCCCAAACTGGGTAGTATATTTGTCACTGAATTTTGCCTGAGAACAAACTCAAGGCAAGTTGGAAGGTACCTTCTTAGAAACTATCCCAATTAATTTTGAGGGAATTAAAATGTAATATTCAATAAGGCTATTGGACTTTCTCAGTGAGGTTTCTCTCATCCTTAAATTCCTCCCATGTTAACCTCAAAGTGACATTTAAAGTCTCAGTTGGACAGATGAAATTTCTCCAGGGAGTCTCACCCATCCCTAAGAGGGTTTTGACATTTTGCCCAAGGAAGTGCACAGGGCCAATTAAACAGGAGCTCTGTAATTTCTATTTGCCCAGAACAGCGCCAAGTTTAGTATGCGGGTGGCCAACTTCAGTGATCCCCACAAGTGTGCTGAAAGGCATGATTGCCAGAGTATCTCTGCATCTGTATAAATGGGAAAGTTGTAGAAAATGAAAATGCAGTGTTGGTAATGACTGACAATTCTGCTAAATGACACGGTAACACAAAAAATCCAATCAAGGAACTTTGCAGGTGATGTACAATTCCAAAGACTTATAATGAGCCACAGGAGAACCAACAGGAGAGAAGAGGTTCTTATAATTGTTAAAAAAGGGGATTACTAATGTGTTGATTTGGGAACACATCAGGAATGAAATCATTTTTTTCTGATACACTTTAAAGCATTTCCAAGAATTGCTATACATTGTTTTGAAGCTGAAGCCAGACAAGATGGAGGAGCTTACTGTCATGGGCCCGGATCTGGGTTTGGAGGTGCGTCAACCAGTTTTGTATGGGGCTACACTCCCCCTGAAAGACTGCGTTTGCAGCTTGGGGGTGCTTCTGGATCCATCGCACTAAATGACAGCCCAGATAGATGTGACGGCCAGGAGTGCCTACTATAAGCTTTGGCTGTTGCACCAGCTATGCCCCTTCCTAGAGTTGGAAGACCTAAAGACGGTAGTGCACATGCTAGTAACCTTGAGGTTCGACTTCTGCAATGTGCTATACATAGGGCTACCATTGTACCTAGTTCGGAAACTTCAATTAGTTCAAAATATGGCAGTCAGGTTGGTCACTGGTACAACTAGGGGTGACCATATTACACCAACTTTAAAGTCACTTCACTGGCTGCCAATTAGTTTCCAGGTGAAGTACAAAGTGTTTGTTATTACCTATAAAGCCCTACATGGTTTGGGTCCAGGTTACCTGCGGGATTGCCTTCTCCCATACAATCTGACCCACACATTCTGGTCCTCTGGGGGGAACTAACTTCAGTTAGCCAAAATTAGGCTGACAACTGTTACCCAGAAGACCTTCTATTCTGTCGCCCCCAGACTCTAGAATGGCCTGCTGGAGGAGATTCATCAATTTAACACTCTCTCTGAGTTTAAGGCAGCTATAAAAACTAGCTTCTTCCGGCAGGCTTACCCATATGAACTTTAAACCAAGAATTATAAAATGTGTTGATTGTTTTATATGCTCTTTTAATTAATTTTATGTATTTTATCTATATTGTATTGTACTAATGTTGTTCCCTGACTCAATCCAAAGGGAGGGGCGGGTAAGAAACAAATTTATTATTATTATTTCACCTCTTTCTCACTCATGGCAGTTTTTCTAGATGGACATGATGGACTTTGCCAAGTCATGCTGTCTTTTACAGGTTCAGGAATTTCCTGACAATTGAGCATGTTTTAAGTATGTCTGCTTTCTGGATGTTGGTGTGGATGTATTTTGGTAGGCCCAGTTTCTGAAGGTTTTCTGTATAGTTTTTTGATGTGATGTGGTGACTAACGGAATAATTGTGAACTTTTCCTGTTGCCATAGGTCTTTGCCTTCCATGGCCAGTGGTGTATATTTGTCTCTCTTTTCTTCTTCCCTTTCAGCAACATTTTTGTCATTCGGTATTGCTGTGTCGATGGGGTATGTGTGTTTTTCTTTTTTGTCTATGACCGTTATGTCTGGTTAGTTGCAGGGTATGGTCTTGTTGGTATGAATTGTTCCGTCCCAGTATATTTTATGATCTGCATTTTCCAAGATGTTTCGGGCGAGTATGTATAGTATGTTGTAGGTTGTTTGATAAGGTTAAATTTGATGATGATGATGATGATGATGATGATATTATTATTATTGTATCTCTTTCTCGCTCATGGTGACTTTTCTAGACAGACATGACGGGCTTTGCCAAGTCATGCTGTCTTTTACAGGTTCAGGAATTTCCTGACAATTGAGCATGTTTTAAATATGACCGCTTTCTGGATGTTGGGGTGGATGTATTCTGGTAGGCCCAGTTTCCGAAGGTTTTCTGTATATTTTTTTGATGTGATGCCTAATGGAATAGGCATCTGAGGTGACTAATGGAATAATTGTGACCTTTTCCTGTTGCCATAGCTCTTTGACTTCTTTCTTCTTCCCTTCAACAACATTTTTGTCATTCAGTACTGCTATGTCGATTTATTATTATTATTATTATTATTATTATTATTATTATTATTCATCCTCATCAGTGAACAAACACACAAGGAGCCCAACTCCTCACAACAAATGACCAAATAACCATTTCTAACAAACCCGCATGCCGTTTCTTATGTAAACCGACACATCACATTTCACTGAATCTTTATGACTTGCTTCAGCATCCTGATTAGCAATGTATAAAGAAGGCTTGACGTGGGCTACAAACAGAAGCCGTGCTTAGCAGGCGTGTGTGTGCCGGTGTGTTCTTCCCTTGCCTTTCTCCATTTCATTTGCACTTTCGAAGCCACACTCTGCATCTTGTCCTTGTTATTATGAGAGACATCCCATCTCACATTGGTTTCCATTGTGAGATGATTCTTCAGCTGCTCTCATTTATTCATGTGGTGTTTCGTCTGTTCAAACACCTCCCCAGCCTCTCCCTCCAAGACTTCCACGGCTCAAGAGCAAATAAAACTTTGCAATGACTGCAATGCTGTGCCCACTTAGGGGGAGTAAGCCCCACTGAAGAGAATGGGGCTTACATCTGAGTAGGCATATATAGGCATAATGGCCCTCTAAGCTGCCTAGAGGGGTTCAGTTATTGGGCAGCATAGAAATGAAATAAATGATGATGATATTGATGATGATGAGCAAAAGGTACTCATTGTGCTTGTTAACGTGGGCCTTTTATACCAGACATTTATCCTGGGGTCATCTTGAGGTCATCCCTGTGCATCCAAATGATGCACAGGGGATTCCGGGGTCAATCAGGGATGACCTCTCGCTTTCCCCAGGATAACTGGGACCACTTTCAACTCGATTTTTCCCACAATCCCAGGACAACCCTGAGGACTGGGGGGGGGGGCTCCATGCCCATCAGGGGTAAGGGGGTGAGCTTTTGGATGGCTCTTTCATCTTTGGGTGCAGAGTTTTTTCCCCCTTCTTTTTAAACTTAATTTGGGGCATAATTGTGCCCACGTTGCTGCGCAAAAGTCTCCTTCCAGGAAAAAAAAAAAACAATGCCGCACCGGATGTCCCTCTTTCCTTCTGGGATGTCGCACTGGCGTTTGGACACTGGGGGAGGATTCCAGAAGCCGGAAAGCCCAAGGTCCTCCCCCTCCCTCCTGGAAGGCTCATAGTTGTAGATGAGCCCTTAGAATGGCCAGGATTGAGTTGCTTCAAAATATGATAGAGTTTCCTCCATATTAGATAAACAAAGGGTCAGAATGGGCAATATCTTGCTTCCAAGCTGGCCCATTGTGTGAAGGTCCCTCCACCATCAATACAGGGAGGGTATGATTGGGCATGGCCTATGTGCATGAAATCCAACGTGCGCCATTCAGAATTGAGAATTTGATTCCTGGGGGATGGAATCTGGTAATGATATATGTGATTTTGGCTCTTCCCCTGGTATGCATTCAGTTTACATGTGATTGTTGTCAGTAAAAGGACCAACTCCATCATTTGGCTAAGTGACCATCTGCCATGTGGCTTCTCCTCTCCCTGAACAGTTTCTATTCCAGCTGAACATCATAAGAACTATTTAACTTTAAGAACCAACCTGAGTTTGGTTGTTCTCTTCTTCCCTCTCCTTTTCCCCTTTTGTGTCAAGTCTTTTAGGCATCGGGCCTGTTCAGTCAACATGATAAGCTATGGTTAGGGCCATTAACCCTTTTGCAGCAAGTGGCTAGTGAGCATGGTTAAACTATGGTTATGTAGCCACCACAGTTAAGAAAAACGCTGTTCACATGACATCCTAAGCCATCATGGTGTATTATTATTATTATTATTATTATTTGCATTATTATTTGCATTTGTATACTGCCCCATAGCTGAAGCTCTCTGGGTGGTTTACATAAGATTAAAACATTTAAAAACAATATACAAAAATTAAAACTGCAAAAATGTACAATATACACATACATTTTAAACCACTATAACTTAAAAAGCTATGAGCCCCCCCACAACCCCCCCCCAAAATAAAAAACAAAAAACAGACCCAGGCTCATCAGATATTGCTAAATGCCTGAGAGCAGAGGAAAGTCTTGACCTGGCGCCGAAAAGATAACAATGTTGTCTAAACAGGGCTTGAAATCTGTGGGCATGGATTTATGTTAGTCTCTGTATAACACTTAATAAACTGTAGATGCTTTAGAAATAAGAGGAGGAGGAGGAGAAGCAACTTTAGAATTCAGTGAATGTTTGTCCAAACAACTCCCATCACACTTCATAACTGGTGTCTTTTTAACCCTTTCTGTTTTAATGCAGACATCTAAAAATAATCTCAGAGAGGATACATCTTTTTATATATATACTGATTCTCATAATGTAAAGCCATTCCCTCCAACGTCGATGTAGTGCCTGCCAAGTTGATTTTTTTCTTGATTTACCAGGAGAAAAGCAAACACAATCCAAAGCATGCTAAACATCCCCCCTTCCCTTGGGAAAAGAATAGTCCAAGAGGAAAATAATTCATAATCCAGCGGTAGCCTAAACCGGGATTTGCTTCATTTATTAAGAGCTTTATAATGATAAGATTCCCATCAAATCTCTTTCTAATAAGCACACATTCTTTTAATCCCCCTTGGGTTGTCTGTGGGGCTGATATGAGGGGGAGAGGAGTAAACTCTCCCTCCCCCCCCTCCATCGGGCTGTACAACCTTCCAGATTCTTTTGCTGTGTCCGCCTCCATCGTTTTTTTGCAAGGCCTGCCTTGAAATGCTATTTGATTTCTAACAAGTCAAACTTAACTATATATAGAACGATAGAGTCTATATTTTATCTATATATCAATTGATGAAGTCAACTCCATCTTTGGATAATCTTTTAGAGCAGTTGCTATGGTTGCAGAAAGATTAATGAGGTATGAAATTAAGCTACAGAACACACAGACTGGCAAATAAATAGTCGTGGTTTGAGCCAATTTATTGCTAAAATCTGATAAACTTGACAAAAGGTGAGATGAAGTAAGGAGAATCAGCAAGGTCTGAGCCCGGTGGGAAGCTCCTGTTTTCTACCTCTGAGCTCTGTTTGTCTTGTTCTCATACCCAAATGCAAGCTTTCTTTTCATTTTCAAACCAAAAAAGACTGCATTTTAGTGCATGTTTTTAAAGTGCTTATGCAAAATGCGGACTTCCCTCCCAGTGTAAATGTGCATTTATTTTATTTTAAAATAGCACTTTTAAGAGTGCAACTTTTTAATGCTTACTTTTCTAAGGCCTCATCTATACCAAGCAGGATATTGCACTATGAAAGTGGTATGAAAGTGGCATATAAAAGACAGGAGCCACACTACTGCTTTATCGTGGTATGGAAGTGCACTGACAACTGTTGGGGCCCATTGATACATACCATATACTGCTTTCATACCACTATATACGGCTTGGTGTAGCTCCTGCCTTTTATATACTGCTTTCATGGTGCAATATCCTGCTTGGTGTAGATGGGGCCAAACACTATCACAATTCTGGGAAGTTACAAGCTTTTCTGGAAAATTGTGGTCCTGTTCCTGTTTGTGTTCGGAGTTGCAAATGGGGCAAATTCAAAGTAAAAATAAACCTGAATGAAATTCATGTACATCATTAATGGAAAGCTGATATATGAAATATGAAATCCTATCTTCAGCCTTTGAAATCTGCGTAGTGATTGGTTGTGAGAGTTCTAAATTCAATTGAATTCCACGAGCCCTTCCAAGCCGTGTCTCAGCAACTGAGGTGGTATGGAATGTTTATGAACATTCCAAGCATGAGTATTTTTTTAAGCTGTCAGCATACCAAAGCTAGAGACAAATGTGTTGTTGTTAGAGGTGGTGGTGGTATGTGTGTGCAGTGGAGAAGAGAATAGGCAATACTATTGCAGTTTGATCACCTGTCAGACTGAGGACTCTGTTTGTAAGACATTGCTGTGTGAATTGCACGTCTGAGTGGTGGGTGATCATGAGCACTGCATGTGAATGGAGAAGTGTGTGAGAAACTGAAGAGGAAATGGTCACAGAAATATAATGATGCCAAAACTAAACAAAATACCCAGATCCACAGATTTAGGTGGGATTAAAATGTATATTATTCTCACATATGTGGATGGATTCAGTGAAACATGGCATTCTTCATACCACTTAGGCCCAACTTGTCCTCAGCGGAGTCAAATAAAACTGCAGGGCTCTCCTTTTCCTATATTATTCTCATATAAAAACTATATAAAGGGAGGGTTATGATGTTTATACTAATATCTTTTCTCAAACACAACATTTAGCTGGGATGTAACCATGGGAGAAAAACACTATGGTAGCGTAACTTCCAGGCCCCTTCCCAAAAATATCCTTTTCCATTTTTTTCCAAAGAAGTATTAACTTTATCCAGACTACTTTATGAATGATTTTAACTGTAGCTAGGATTCCAGTTTCCCAGTTGACACCTCAATAGAGCTGATTTAACCCAAAACATATAGCAATTTCTCTTCTTCTGCGTCCTTTGGCAGACCTTCGCCCAGCCTCTAAGCTCTTTTGTGCCATCAATTAATCCAAATTCTAATTGTTACCCAAAACCGATAAGCTCTAGTTAAGACTAGTGGAAAGGCTGGCAGAAACCATCTGTTGGCATAGCTGACCTTTAAAGCCTTTTGGTCTAATGGCTACATTCTTGCTTGCCCCTGTTGCGAAACCTGGATGGAAAATGACTGATAATGAACTGTTGGGTCTGCAGGTATCTGGGCCACAGCAAACTAATCACAAGACAGAAGAAACATTGCACAAATTAGCCTGGCCAGGCTGGATGTGGGTTCTGGGTTCCTCATCTTATTGGGGCCCCAAGGTCAGTGGTTTTTAAGTTGGGACCTAATCAGGGACATCAAAGAAATCTGCTATGGAATCCAGCGAATTCAGATTTTTATGAATCTGATCTGTGGATACCACAGTGGGCTGCTTTTCCCTAGCTGGGCAGATTCCATGGATTTGCAGACTGTTCCTCTAATTTTCTGGAATTTTGTGCATATTTAGTAATAGAAAAATACACAAAATAATATAAAAATACAAAAATGTATCTTTTCCTGCATAGGCTAAAGTGTAAAAACGCACAATTTAGGGGGGTGCATTTTGGGGGGAATTTACATATTTTCGCAAGCACAAATTGGTGCAAGTGAGAATTTGCACAAATGCAAATCGGCGCAAATTCAGAAACTCAAGAAAAAAGTCCAATTCCATTGATGAGTGGACAACAGAATGAAAAGCCTCTGACAATCCACAAAATGCATTCAGAAATGCATTTTACGCAGTCCATACGTCCCTAGCCTGAAAAAAATGCATACATTTCAACTATGCACACAAAACACCTTAATCTCCTTTTGCTAAAGAAAGCTTTGGCTATCAAGCAGTATTGAAATGTAATAAATTAATAAAGAATAGGAGAAAATGCATACAGTTCTCAAATATGCACATTTAGGAAAATGTACATGAAAAGATGCATGGATTTCCATGGAAGAAGAAGAAGAGGAGGAGGAGGAGGAGGAGGAGGAGGAGGAGGAGAAGAAGAAGAAGAAGAAGAAGAAGAAGAAGAAGAAGAAGAAGAAGAAGAAGAACTTGCAATCTGATATGGACATGGGCCGGAATGAGCTTTGAGGTGGAATTTGAACCCCAATAGGCTCAGGTTTTACTGGTTCAGATGTTGTAATAAAAAAATAACCAAACCAGATTCCAGAAACTCAGTTCTCTGCATGTAGGGATGTCAAAGGATTACGATTTCAGAGTGGAGCCTGGTGAGTAGGGCAAGTTTGTGATTTTTTGCCTTTTGTTTTTTCTCATGAGCTGCCATTTTGTGCAAAAAATGTGAGTATAAATATTATGGAAATCACCAGTTGTGCAAAATCATGGTCGTAAGTAGCACCATTTATGCAAAATTGTAGACACAATTGCTGCTATTTATGGCTGTGATTTTGGATAAATGGTGATTTCCACTATATTTATACCTGTGATTTTTGTGCAAAATGGAGGGGGGGGGTGTCCAGAGAGCAGATGCCGAACAGGATGTGGGGTGGTGGTTCTCCCAACCCTATCAGAGTGCCGGACCTTATGTAGGCAAAATGGCACTTCCCATGCATAAGGAGATATCAGCAGATTCAGGGGAACCCTAGAATTCGTAGAAGTACAAAAGATCTTTAGAGGAAAAGCAATGTTAAGAAGGGAACCTCCCCTCCAAAACAACCCAATGAGGATTGAGCATGGTACACTGTCTAACTGTTGAATGGGAAAATGGAAACTTAGGAGGGAGAGATACTGGAGTATCCCAAACAGAAGCACTCCACTCCTTACTATTGCTGTTTTCATCAGTGCTTACAATCCTAAAGGGAGTTGTCAATACATGCCCTCATCCATTGGTTTCTCAAGGCAGGGGTCTTCCAGATGTTTTGACCGAAAAGTCTCATCAGCCATTGCCACTATAGCCAACAGTGAAGGATGATGTGACTTGGGGGCCAAAACTTCTGGAAGGCACGAGTTGCTCACCCCTGTCTTAAGCGCCTGAGCAAGCTGATGCACATGCCAATCTCTTCTAGCCCACACAGTCATTGGATAGACAATTGTACAATGGATAGAGAAGCCCATCCATAGGGATGTCACAAGCGCCCAAATGAGTCCTGGAGTCTGAGGGACTCCCCCATGTCCACCCCTGGCCCAATTCGGGTGCATGTGATGCAAGCGTGGCCCTGTGCTCAAAAGCTCGTGAGACCCCGATGAGAGCTTGGCAGCTGTCCAGTATTGTTGCCGAAATTGCGCATTTCTGTCTGCTGCGTCAATGGCGGCCATAACGGCCCCATTTATGCGAGGGTAAAGGTGCAAACATTCTGTAAATGGGGCCTTTACAGTCGTCACTGATGCAATGGGCAATCACTCAATTTCTGGAGCCTTCAGTGTGCACAAAAGAGGTTTGCACGGCCCAACAAGCAGGGACGGATGGTGGTGATGATGGGGTGAATGTCCGGTTAGTTGGACATGGTGAGTCTACCCATCCCTACCCATCCATGCAACCCATTTGCATATGAGGCTTTGAACCTTGAGAGACTGGCAGAATAGTGTCTCCATTATCCTTAATATTTTTTCCATTTCTTTTACATGAGACACCCTGGATGAGCCTTCCCCTATATAGTGCCCCCAACTCCCATCAGCCCCAATTGGCATGTCCAGTGGTTGGAGATGATGGCAGCTGTAGTCCAAAACATTATGTTGAGGAAGCCTGTGCTAGACTATAGGCTGTGTCAAGTGCTCGTAGGGGCTTCAGTCAGGCACTCATGACATCCCTAACTATTATGCTTATATGACATTGATACTTTAGTTGAAACTACATTATATAGTCTCTCCCAATCCCCACTCCTTACTATATTCTCATTATGTTTCTATACTTCCAAGGAATTGCCTTGGCAGACTGCAATGTTCTTTCTTTTCATTGTTCCTTTATAATGGCTGGGCTTTGATTTCTTTTTAATAGCAAGCTGCAGAATGTGGGAACATTATGCTGAGACTCAGGTACCCCTCTTATTTTGACTGGTCTCGCCGTGCTGAAAGCATATTGTGTTTTTTATCCTTTTCTTTTTTTGCGAGGGACTGAAGTAGATAACAAAGCAGCAATTTCAAGCTTTTAGGAAGAGTCTAAACTGTCTAGGAGGCTTCCATATTCTTCTGCACAATTGATCTTCATAAATGATCTGGAATTAGGAGTGAGCAGTGAAGTGGCCAAGTTTGCCGATGACACCAAATCATTTAAGGTTGTTTAAATGCAAAGGGATTGTGAAGAGCTCCAAAGGGATCTCTCCAAGCTCGGAGAGTGGGCATCCAAAGGGCAGATGCGGTTCAATGTTAGCAAATGTAAGGTGATGCATGTTGGGGCAAAAAAACCGCCAACTTCAAGTACAACCTGATGGGATCTGAGCTGGCGGTGACTGAACAAGAAAGAGATCTTGGGGTTGCGGTGGACAGCTCAATGAAAATGTCAACCCAGTGTGAGGCAGCTGTAAAGAAGGCAAACTCCCATGTTAGGCATTATAAGAAAAAGGAATTGAGAATAAGGACTGGGCCTACTGGCAATGGCGGCTCCTCTACCCCCTCATTTTTATTCCAGTCCTTTAGTAAGGCCTGCTGTTTACACCATCATTTCTCACCAGCTTTCCCACCCAAACAGACAAGATGGGTACCAGGGGGACGACCAGGCAGTCATGGTGGCCAGGGTAGTGACTACTACCGCTGCCCTCCAGTGGTAGGGATGATGGTAGTGGTTGCTCTTTGCACCAGTCATTGCTGCCCGTCCACTCAGGCAGATGATTGAGAACATGAAGGGCTGATCAGGGAGTGCCGCTGCACTGCCTCAGTCCCAATCTTTGGGTTGCAGAAGTGGTGGGACACACTTTTCCCCCCCATATTCTTGGGTGATTTGAAAAAAAAAATCCTGAAGAAACTTGAGGGGGGGGGATGCTACGTTTTTAGCAGCAAATAGCAGTCAAAGGATTCTTTTTTCTTTCTTTTAAAACCTTCCTTTTTTAAAAAAAAATTCTCCATGATTTTTGTAAGGTTTTCAATAATTGATCTGCTAATAAGTTGCTACTGATCAAGATGGCCCTGGGAGGGGCTTTGAAGTCTCGAACTTTTATCTCAGATGCCGGAGGGCTGACCAAGGTTGTGAGGGAAATGGGCTCTGCCTGTGTATGCTCTAGAATGCCTTTTCATGCAGCTGTCTTCTTTTCTCTCCTAGAGCCACAGCAGATTCGATATTCTGACAACCAACTCTGAGATCCCCCTCTACTCTCACTCACCATTCCTGGGATTCTTCCTCTCTCCACACCCTGCTTCAAATTGCAATCTCTCATTCTCTCATAGACGGGCCTTTTCTTTGAAGGTCGTTTGAAGATTGTGTTCCTGAGCATGAACAGAGTGTCCTCCCATCACATCCAGACAGGATCCTAAAAAGCTTAGAGCCCCAGCATTTCTCTTCTATGACATCAAATCCCTCGGCATGCAAACCCCACCCAGAAAATAAAAGCCAGGAAGCTTCACTGCCTTGTAAAAATGAAAACCTCATATGTGCAAACACCCACCTTAGAATCATAGAATCATAGACTAGAAGGGGCCCCTAAGGTCATCGAGTTCAACCCCCTGCTCAATGCAGGAATCCATCTTAAAGCATACCTGACAGATGGCTGTCCAAATGCCTCTTGAAGGCCTCTAGTGTGGGAGAGCCCACAACCTCCCTAGGTAATCTTGATGGTAAGACAGTGAGACCCATTGGTATAGATAAAATGGATAGAATACATTTCTCCACACAAAGAGGCAAAAAGCTGAAGTTATTTCTTCTTCTAAGATATCTATGAAGTGCAAGTAGACTTGATGAGCAAAATCTGCATATTCCTATAGTGGAGTTCTTCATGCTTTGCTTACTTCCATTTCAGACAGGCTCAGTATGGGATACAATAAACAGGAGAGTAGAAGCCACCATCTTTATCTTCAGCTAGGGATCAAACAATCATAGAATAGTAGAGTTGGAAGGGGTTTATAAGGGCATCGAGTCCAACCCCCTGCTCATTGCAGGAATCCACCTCAAAGCATACCTCACAGATGGTTGTCTAGCTGCATCTTGAAAGCCTCTAGTGTGGGAGAGCCCACAGCCTCCCCAGGTCATTGGTTCCATTATCGTACTGCTCTAACAGTCAGGAAGTTCTTCCTGATGTGCGGCCAGAGTCTGGCTTCCTGCAACTTGAGCCCATTATTCCTTGACCTGCACTCTGAGATGACTAAGAAGAGATCCTGGCCCTTTTCTGTGTGACAACCTTTCAAGTATTTGAAAAATGTTATCATATCTCCCCTCTATCTTTTCTTCTCCATGCTAAACATGCCCAGTTCTTTCAGTCTCTCCCCATAGGGCTTTGTTTCCAGACCCCTGATCATCCTCGTTGCCCTCCTCTGAACCTCCTCCAGCTTGCCTGCATCCTTCTTGCAGTGTGGCACCCAGAACTGGATGCAATACTCAAGATGAAGCCTAACCAGTGCCGCATAGAGGGGAACCAGTACCTCACGTGATTTGGAACCTATACTTCTATTAATGCAGCCCAAAATAGCATTTGGGTTTTTTTTGCAGTCACATCCCACTGTTGGCTCATATCCAATTTGTGATCTACAACAATTCCATGATCCTTCTCGCTTGTAGTATTGCTGAGCCTAGTATCCCCCATCTTCTGTGTATTTGGTTTCTTTTTTCCTCGGTATAGAACTTGCCATTTATCCTTATTAAATTTCATTCTGTTTTTTTTCAGCCCAGCACTCCTTCTTTGGCTCGTATCGGACTCTAGATGCAGTTGTGAGTTGAGCTATCTGTCTGGATTGGAGGGGAGAAGATTGAGAAGATGGCTTCCATTCCACCCCCAGAAAAAGAAGGAGAAAACGAACTTGGTCACCTAACCCCAGGCCTCATGACACACAGGCAACATCTTATGGAACATGATGTGAAGTAATGTTAAGAGGAAGGGGTACTTCTGAGCATATGCAGACTGCCTTGTCCCAACACAACAGAATCACTGCTGCCACTGAATCATAAAAACAAATGCAGACTCCCCACAACCTTTCCCTGCACCCCCCCCCAAATTTCCATTCTGTATAAATAGGATTAACCTTCAAGAGCAGGAGTGATTTCTTGACATCTTTGAACCACAGGCATTTTATGTTTGAGAGTATGCTCCTTGTGCCTATAGCTGTTGTAGCATTTCTTCAATATGAAGGTGCAGTGGTGGGGATCTCTGCCTGTTGAATTCTGCCTGTTAGACTGTTGAAAAGTAATAGTGCCTCTTTAAGGGAGTGGGGAGGAAAAGATGTGAAGCCTATTAAGGTGGATCAGAAATGTGATCTGTAGAGGCTTATAGGGAGAAGGAACATCCCCCCTGATCAAGCATATTGGTTCCTTTTTAAAGGTCTCCCAAAATATCACATATCCTCAAGGCGTGCTGCCAATAATAATGCATATTCTTCAGCACTCAGCCAAAATCCATTCATGGAGGAAAGACTTGCCTCTATCAGCGACTGAGTGAGTTGTTCAGCTGCCCTGAGGCACATCCAAGAGGTGTCAATAGCCAGGTGATAAAGCTGTCAGTTCTCATGAAGACTAAATGCATAATGAGGTTCCTCTTCCTGCAGACAACTGGACTTCTAAAAGTCAAACGCTGCAGAAGCAAAGGTGGGGAGATTTAATGGCCACTTTCTTCAAACTGTCTAAACCTCCCCCAGACAAAAGAATGTGTTGGAAGAAATAACACAGGCAGGATCTACATTACCACTTTAAAACGGTTTATAACAGGAGTGGCAACTGTTGGGGCCCAGGACACACTCCATATTACAGTTTTCAAACTGTTTTCAAAGTGTCATATCCTGCTTGGTGTAAATCTAGCCCAAGAGAATGTTTGGATCAGCTGTAGAAGCAAGCAACAGTCAACAGCTGGTTGGCATGGTGTGGAATGAATGCTGGACTAGATGGACCCTTGATCTGATCCAGCATGGCTCTTCTTAGGTTCTTAACAGCGGCCCTTTGCCTGGATGGGGGTGGAGTGAGGTAGGGTAGAGGAGCTGCACCAGTTGGGATATTGCCAAAGGCCATCCAAAACCTGGAGCAGGCTTCTCTGGGACATTTCCAGAGTTCCTGATGACTACACTTTAGCATCATGGAAAATGATGTTTCCCAGGGCACCTGGCAACTGAATGCTGTCATTGCAGAGTTTGGGATGTAAGGTAGGGTGACCAGATAAAATCCAGGTCAGGGCTCATGTAACTTTAACAGTTGTAGAGAAAAGGGAATTTCAGCCAGTGTCATTTGTAGGCAATTAGTTCCTGGTGAAATTCCCTCTTCATCACAACAGTTAAAGTTGCAGGCACTATACTAGAGTGACCAGATACAAAAGAAGGCAGGGCCCCTGCAACTTTAACAGTTGTGATGAAGAGGGAATTTCACCAGGAACTAATTGCATACAAATGACACTGGCTGAAATCCCCTTTTCTCTACAACTGTTAAAGTTACAGGAGCCCTGACCTGGTTTTTATCTGGTCACCCTAATGTAAGGGAAGAAGACAAGCATGTCTAGGGTGACCATCTGGAAAGGAGGGCAGGGCTCCTGGATCTTTAACAGTTGTAAAGAAAAGGTGTCATTTGTATGCATGCAGCACCTGATGAAATCCCCTCTTCATCACAACAGTTATAACTGCAGGAACCCTAGTCACCAGATGCTAAAGAGGGCAGCTGTTAAGAACATATAACTGTTAAAGATGCAGGAGCCCTGTCCTCCTTTCCATATGGTCAACCTAGGCATGCACATATGCTCAGAAACTCAGTTTTAAATGCAAGGCAGAAGATATTTTTGGGAGGACATGGCACTTGATCCATAAGGCCGCCACGCACTCTGAGTTGAAGACATTTGTATTCTGAGCCAGGTGAATCTAGTTGCCCGTGATGTCTCCAATCCTTTCCCACAGGTGTCTTCAGTATTGTGGGATAGGGCTCTAGTCTAGAGACCAGCAATGGGGGGGGGGGGGAGGAAACCCCAGGTAACATTGCAGATGCAAAAGATCAATCTCATCCTTTCATAACAACTTCATCATTTTATGCACATAGGATGCCATTTAAATGGCCCATAATCTAGCAATGACTGTAAGAGGTCACTGGCTACTAATGTAATTAGTGCCGATGTTTCTGCTGATCTGGAATCTGAACTTTCCATATGCTCATTTGTCTGTAAGCTTTTTCATTAAATTCAGAAAGTGGCCCATGACTTGGCCTTGAAACACCAGAGGTCACGAAATGGTTGTCAATTATTTTTAATCAGATCCAGCAGCACAAATGCCCTGATAAGAATCTTAAGGAAAATGGCATAAAACTTTATTGCAATATATACCCCCCATAAATCAGATACACCAGTGTGATATCTCAGATTTGGAGGAAGAAAGAGTATAAATGTCTATCCTTTAGCCAAGAAGAATGATGTATTTATTGGATAGGGATTCATAAAATGTACACTGATTTTACTGTGTTACAGTAGCATACAGAATTATAGGATTTTTTTCTTTTTAAAAGGTTTTATCTTAGGCTTGGGGACTGAAAGGGAAAAATTTGGTTTTGGGGGAAAGGGTTACAAAGGCTGGACTTGGAATGAGGATCGAACAAATGCATGTTAAGTCCAAGTCCAACCTTACAATGGTGAGTGGTGGATATTTCCTTATTCCAGACAAGCATGGAAACATAATTTTAAAATTCAACTTCCTGGGGATCTTGTTTTCAGAATCCAACTTCCTGGAAATCTTAGAATTTCCATTTAGAATGTGCGTATTAGTAAAAAGAAATGCATTATATTAGGAAAATTGCTTGGTGGTGTAAGATAGCTCAGGTGATACCTGGTGAAATCATAGAAGTCAAGAAGGCGGACTCATAGGGTAACGTCCAACGTAAGTCCTATTTAGAGTAGAACTATTAAAATAAATGGGGCTTGAATTAATCATGATTAACTTAATTGTGAATTGCCAGTAGTCCAATAAGTGTTTTCATCCATGCGCTAGAGAAAACTTTACATTCATTAGAAGACTGCCTCCTCAGGCTGAGTTATTCTTGTCCTGGCTGTGAGGTGTAGAATTACTTACTCACCACCCAGATTGCTTCCAACATGTTATGAGGTTTTACATCTCCATTTCATTTTGCTAGAACTACACCCAGGGTGTGGGGACTCTCAAGAGATAGGATCATAGAAACGTAGGATGCTGCCTTATATTGAATCGGGACATTGGGCACCTTGCCCAGTATTTTCTGGCAGCAGCTGTCCAAAGCACCAGGCAGGAGTTTTTCCAGACCTACCTTGAGATGCTGGGGCCTGAACCTGGGACCTTCTGCATGTGACACATGTGCTCTACGACTGAGCTATGGTCCTTCCCAATGCTGGAATCCATGCAAGATGTTATTATTCCCTGCAATCACCAGCTTGGGAATCAGCTACCCGGGGTCATCTCTCTCAGTGAATGTGCCATGAGCTCTCTAGAGCTATGGACAGTTCAAGGGAGAAAAAGCAGTTATTCTAACCGACGCAGGTTTTCCTGAAGGACAAATCACCTTCTCCACCAACAATGAGACATCTAAGCAATAATAAGACTCCCGAATGATGGGTCTGTTTATATAATGTCCATAATTCCGACTTGACTCTGAATTTTTTTGCTGCAACAAGACACTATCACTCAGATAATAGTCTTATGTCAGGTGAGAAGAGGGTTATTGAGAGGAAAATGTAGGCCATTAGGATCTCCAAACAACAGGAATAATGAAGTAAAATAGATAAAATGGATATAATACATTTCTCCACACAAAGAGGCAAAAAGCTGAAGGTATTTCTTCTTCTACGATATCTGAGAAGTGCAAGTAGTCTTGATGAGCAAAATCTGCATGTTCCTGTAGTGGAGTTCTTCATAGTTTGCTCACTTCCATTCCAGACAGGCTCAGTATGGGGTACAATAAACAGGAGACTAGAAGCCACCATCTTTATCTGCAGCTAGGGATCATACAATCATAGAATAGTAGAGTCGGAAGCCGTTTAAGGCCACAAAGTCCAACCTATTGCTCATTGCAGGAATTCTCCTCAAAGCATACCTCACAGATGACTGTCCAGCTGCATCTTGAAGGCCTCCAATGTGGGATGGCCCATGACCTCCCAACTGTCATACTGCTCTAGCAGTCAGGACGTTTTTCCGGATGCCCAGCTGGAATCTGACTTCCTGTTATTTGGGCCTATTATTCCGTATCCTGCACTCTGGGATGATCGAGAAGAGATCCTGGCCATTATCTCTGTGATAACCTTTCATGTACTTGAAGAATGCTATCATGCCTCCCCTCGGTCTTCTCTTCTCAAGGCTAAACATGCCCAGTTCTTTCAGCCTCTCCTAATAGGGCTTTGTTTCCAGACCTCTGATCATCCTCTTTGTCCTCCTCTGAACCCCTCCAGCTTGTCTGCATCCAGTGTGGTGTCCAGAATTGCATGCAGTACTCAAGATGAGTCCTAACCAGTGCCGAATAGAGGGGAACCAGTACCTCACGCGATTTGGAAGCTATACTTCTATTAAGGCAGCCCAAAATAGCATTTGCTTTTTTTGCAGCCACATCCCACTGTTGGCTCATATTCAGCTTGTGATTTACAACAATTCCAAGATCCTTCTCACTTGTGTCATCTGCAAAGGTGAATCCATCAGATTTGCCTCCTCCCCATTTGCATTTTTAAATCTCTCCTGAATATGAAAAACTTCGTGAAGTTTGATCAAAAACAAACTGAAACAAAATGCTCACTCATCTGCACCAGCCCAACTCAATAAGTGCAGCAATTCCCAGCATGGAAATGACCATGTTCTACCTGCCTGCCATATATAACCATCAAAGAACAGCAGCTTATCAGAAACAAAAGAAGTGGCATCCATTTTTTTCATCAACCAGTTATCGCCCTTTCACACAAGTGGGCATGAGTCCAATTGGTACCTTTCAAATCTGCTTAGTGTGGGTCATGGCTGGATCAGGACCCAAGTTTAAGACACTGGTACTGGTGCTGGTGCTGGTACTGGTGCTGGTGCTGGGCAAACTCACCTGCATCCAATTTGTCAGACACTTGCTTGCTGACACTGCCCATGTTCGTAACGCCGTACGAGCTCCTTTTGGGGCTCGGCGAGTCCTGACAAGTCCTGGGCAGCCATTTGGCCTTGCTCTGGACATTACGTATTTCCCCCTATTGCATAAATGGATGTCATAAAGGCCTCCTTTATACAAGAGTAAAGGTGTAAATGATTCATTTGTGCCTTTACTCTCATGGAGGCTCCGGAAATTGTGTATCTCCCCTCTCTGCATAAATGGTGGCCATAAAGACTCCATTTACACAATGGGGGAAATACGTAATTTCTGGAGCCTTCTTTGTGGCACATAATGGAGACTCCAGACAAGGGTGGACAGAGGCCTAGCGCTCATCAGTCCTCAGGGGCGCTCAGAGGGTGGGTCGACAGGCACCCAACTGGATCCAGAGGGGCAGATGCAGAGGAGTCCGTTGGACTCCCAGACTCAGCCAGCCACCCATGACATCCATATGACTCATTCTCCCAAATACAGAGAGCACTGCAAATATTGGGAAATTCTTATTGAGACTGAACTGAAATAAATGTCTCACCCATCACTATCTGCAAGCCCTTCTATATCCTTTGCTCGTGTGCATGGTGTGACTCTCTCCCCCCTCAGTCTTGTATTACAACTTTTTAAACCAGTATCAATCAGATTTACACGAGGCTCTGAAGAAATGCAGAGATCATAATTATAATTATAATTATTTACATTTATGTACCACCCCATAGCCAAAGCTCTCTGGGAGGTTTACAAAGATTAAAAGACAGAACATTAAAAATCAATGTACACATATTTGAAACCATAAAACCATTAAAAAAAAGAGTTAACATTTAAAGCAATTTTAAATCAGGCCAAAAACTCAGTTAAAAAACTCGACATAAGGTGTTAAATGCCTGGGAGAAAAGAAAAGTCTTGACTTGGTGTTGAAAAGGTAACAGTGTCTTCAACACTCCTGCCTACCAACATTTCACCTGTTGGGGCTCCTATTTTTTTTCCTAAAAGCAACTTGGCTGTTGTCACTTTTTAAGAGAGCTGAAATGAGCCAACCTTCAGCAAATACACACACTGACCCTCTGGGATGGATCTCAGAACATTCCCATGGAATTCCTCCCTTGTTCAGATCCCCCAAGGAATACAAGACCTGATGGTTCAGGACATCAGATTTGATCCTCTAGCAACCTTTGCTGGAGTTTGAACAAATACATGAGGCTGCTTTATGCCATGTCAGACTATCAATCAAATAATTGATTTATGTCCTGCTTACCCTACTGAACAAAAGTGATCTGAAAATAGCAGTGGGCAAAATCAAACCATGGAGGCTGGTGGCTCTGATTTTGGTGGGGATGTGAATCCAGTCAAGGTTAGCAGTGGGGTGTGACTTAGGTTAGTTAAACTAACTGTAATAATTTCTGATAACCCACTGCTATCAAACCAGCCAGACCAGTCAAGGTTAGCAGTAGAGTGTGACTTAAGTTAGTTAAACTAACTGTAATAATTTCTGATAACCCACTACTATGTGAATCTATTTTGGGTTTTAGTCAGAAGCAACCAGAACTCTAAAGGAGTTATATAAGGTGCTGAACCTTTTTTTGCTGATAGGCTCAGCACTTTGAACAGATCCTTTAGAGTTTTGGATGGTTCTGACTAAAACACTCAGAATGGATACGCAGCCTCATCGAAATCGGAGCTTCCGGACATCATCACCACCATCACCATCACCATCATCATCCATTTATTTCTTATCGGCCTCTTCCTCTGGATCGAGGCAGGGAACAATATTGAATACAAAAATACTATAAAATACATAAAACTGATTTTAAAAAATTAATACATTATTAAAATAATAGTCAGACATCTTAAAATTTGACCGGGTAGGCCTGCCAGAAGAGCTCAGTCTTCATGGGTTTCTTAAATTTGGAAAGACTGTTAAGTTGACGGATCTCTCTTAGCAGGCAATTCCACAGTCCGGGAGCGGCAGAAGAGAAGGTCCTCTGGGTAACAGTTGTCAGCCTAGTTTTGGCTGAATTGAGTAAATTCTTCCCGGAGGACCTGAGTGTGCAGGGCGGATTGTATGGGAAAAGGTAATTCCGCAGGTAACCTGGATCCAAACCATGTCGGGCTTTAAAGGTAATGACCAACACTTTGTACTTCACCTGGAAACTAATTGGCAGCCAGTGAAGTGATTTTAAAGTTAAATCTAAATACTCATCAACTGAAATGTTTAAAATCAAAATCTCATAACACAATGTTTGACAAATAAAGCAGGTGGGCCAAACAATCAGGGATGGCCTGGGTAAAGAGATGAGCCTTTCACAGATGCTGATAACAAGACACAATTAGTGCCTCCGAAATACCAAAATGAGGACAATGGATAAGATGCCACCATGGAGAAGGCCCACTTCCATGTTGCCGCCAGATGGCGATCACCAGGTCACAGTCCAACCAGCAAGGGCTCCTCTGAGGATCTTAGCAATCACAACGGTCTGTATGGAAGGGGATATAGCTTGGTGGTAGAGCACATGCTTTGCTATATTCCTATACTGGGAAAGGCAATCTGCCAGGTGAGCTGGTCCCGGTTGTTGAGGGCTTTGTGCCAGCAGCAAGATCTGGAATGTGGCTTGGAAGCTAATTGGTAGCTAGTGCATTTGCTTCAACAAGTGTATAACATGTGCATGACCAGCTGCCCCACTCAGCATTTTGGCTCCTGCATTCTGCTACAACTGCAGCGTCTAGGCCAAGCACATAATGCACATTACAGTAAGCTAAATGCAATGTTATCAATGAATAGGCAACAGTGGTTTTCACTGGCAGCTGCTCTCCCCACTTTCCTACTTTCTCAACCCTGCTTGGGGATGCTGGGGTTTGAACCTGGGGTATTTGCATGCAAAGTGTGTTGCTGTACCACAGAGATACAGGCCATTTCCAAACATCGAGGTGAAAGGGCTGTAGGAACTTTTTGAACTGCTAATGAGACAATGCCCCAGCAGTATGATTCTTCCTGGCCTGAGACATAAATGGCATAGATACGTCTGCTCTTGCTTGCCAACCAGAGCAGAAAAGCCCCAAGTAGCTGCATGAATGACTGTGATTAAGGGGGTTGTTTACTCTCTGCCTTGAGTACAACTTTATTATCTAAATGAAATATCACTCCTTTATCCTTCAGACTTGACCCGCCGCAAGTGATAGCTCTGCAGAAAGCTAGGACAACCAGAACAAAACAGAAAGAGCAAAGTCTCGCTGAATGTGCTCTAGACCATCACCTACTGAGACTTTGCTCGAATGTTTTAGCATGCAACACGTATTTGCATCACTGTACGTTAGTGTGGTACACTGGTTAGAGCGTTGGATTAGAACTGGGGAGACCCAAAGTTCAAAACTCTGTTCAGCCACAAAGGTGACAAGCCTCTTAGATGATTTGCAGAGTTAATAAATCTACCAGACCAGTTGCAGAGGGCTTTGATTTGCACACACGTCTGCAACCAAGACCTAGCCCATTTATAAGGGAGAGGCAATAGCTCATTGATGTAGGCCGTGTTTTGCATGCAGAAGTCCCAGGTTCAATCTCCAGCATCTCCAGGCAGGGCTGAACAAACTCCTGCCTGGAAACCCAGGAGAAATACTGTCAGTCAATGTTGACAATACTGGGCTAGATGGCCCACGGGTCTGACTGGGTTCACACAACACACTAAACCATGCTAATTTATTTTCCAGACCAACCCACAATGGGCTAGCATGTTGCCTGTGGGATGTCCCTCCCCAACCCCACAGTGGATTATTTCCCCCAAATAAGCTACCCTGAGAACCCACGGTCTGCAGTAAGGGTTATTTTATCCTGTGGTGGGTTAGCGTGGTGTCTGTCATGCAGTGTGGGTTATGGAGATCACCTACAGAGCTGTGTGGCAAGAGTGGCCAAACATGCTGCTGCCGCTCTGCTCCTCTCAAGTACTCTCTATTCCCACCACAATAGAAGCTGGGATTCAGCCCGGCTGGACTGGAGAACTACAGGAAGAAGAGGGGTGAGGGTGGCAGTGAAATGGACTACTCTGTGTAGCTTGTGTGCCTGAGAGTCTGATGAGAGCACGGTAGGGATGCATGGGGCCCAAAGCTCAGCGAGAAATCACTGGCTTGACCCGCTGGACGCCAGGGCTTGCCTAGCTCAGCATGTGCCAAGCTGAATGCTTGCTCCCTCACCGAGCGCCATTTTCCACAAAAAATGGCTGCTTGTTCTTTTCCGTAACGATCTCGTTTGCGTAAATGGTGGCCTTAAAGGGGCCATTTCCGCATTGTTACAGCCCCACAGCATGTCCTGCACCACTTGCCGGGGTCAGGTAAGTGGCGGGGGTTCAGTGAGCACCACAGGTGTGGGGTGGTCCGTCCATCCCTAGAGCACAGTATGTTGTTTGCATAACCACCTATCTAGCATAGCTTGCCACCCGCCGTGGGTTACCATGATGTGTGAACCCAGCCTCTGGCAGCTTTGTAGAGACAATAAATGAACCGTTTCATGAATGGGACAGGGCACATACAAACCAAAGTCAGCCAACAATGGCCCCCATTCTTCCTTTTTTGCATGTTTAGCCATATGATTTCACAGCTCCAACTGTCTCACCATCCCAAAGTCCTTTTCAGGACCACGGGCACGTAGAACAATTCCCCAAACTGCTCTCACACAAGGCGGATCTGCCCAAGCCTCTGGGTGTACCTGGATGGCCTTGAGTACATTATTTTAATGTATTATTTAGTTAAATTGATCACATGGCCAATTGGCACTTCACCTGGCTTCCTCACCAGTGCAGTAAAGTGAATTAAACATTGTGCAAACCTCAGCAGAAGCTGATGGGGTGAACTGAGCAAATGCCAGAGTGGTCAAATTACTAATTTGCCACCAGACTGGTTTCAGTGAGGGTGCGCTCAAGCCACCTTGCAAGGAAGGGCCCATAGATCAGTGGCAGAGAGCACATCCTTTGCACAGTGTATAAGCAGTCCCAAGTTTTATACCTAACATCTGCAGTTAAAAATTACCTCAGGTTGGAAGGCTGGGAAACAAATATGTCAGCCTGGGACCTTGGACAACCACTGCCAGCATTTTGGTAGAGGGACCAATGATCTAGCTCAGCCTTCACTGGTGGCCTCCAGATCTTTTGGACTATGACTCCTAGCATTCCTGTGTATTATACATTCTGACTGGGGCCGATGGGAGTTGAAGTCCAACACATTTGGACAGCACCAAATGTTTTAGGGAACCAGGCTGGGGATGGCTGATCTAGCTCCAAATAAGGCAGGTTCATACTGTTGATCAACTCTTGGGAACCATTTGAATGCAGTAGCAAACATCTACAAGTGTGCACACACACATATACACATACACATATGCAAGCATGCACACGCACACACATTCTAAAATGAACGGAATATCACCATGAAGAACCTCAAGGGTGGGCCTTCTCTGTAGTGGCACCCACCCTCTGAAAAACCCTCCCTCGTGAGGTTCAGAGGCAGAAAAATGTAACATCCTTTAAGCGCCTCCCGAAAATACATCTTTTTACTCAGGCTTTCCCTGCTGGGTTTGTTTTGGTTCTGTATGGTATTTTAAAACTTTTAAAGCTTTATATTGTTATGTTTTGATGTGCTGTATTTTACAGTTTGAATTGTGAACTGCCCAGAGAGCCTCAGCTATTGCGAGCCATAAAAATGTAATCAAATGAATAAATAAATAAATAAAACTTTACACACAACGCTGGGACTTGGGACACGTGGTTAAAGCAATCATGTTATACGTATATATGCACACTTTCTTCTGCAGGTTTTGGAGGTTTTTTTTTTCCCAAGGGGGTACTGTTTATCGAAATGTTGATGTTTTGAAATGTTGACATTACTTCAACTCAAATGAGACGTTTCTGAAGTGTTTACTGAAATGATACGGTGTTTATTGAAATGAAATGCTATTTATGTTTATTGAGATGTAATATTATCGCTTTTTGGCACAAATCATCAGGCTGTTGCTTGCTTCTTGCTTTGGGTACACATTTGCACGGAAACAAGGGATGCATATTTAATGGCAACAATTATAATGCTCAGGATGATAAGAATAAGTTTTAGCCCACATATCATAAACCCAC
Organism: Anniella stebbinsi; assembly: GCA_029215795.1. NCBI lineage: Eukaryota > Metazoa > Chordata > Lepidosauria > Squamata > Anniellidae > Anniella > Anniella stebbinsi. The sequence goes on along the minus strand of JARDYH010000002.1, from coordinate 14,894,068 downwards.
AGTCCGGTTCACTTCCAGGGGCTGGGGAAATAGCAATCAAGACAGTTGCTCTTCTTAGGGATTGGGATGAGTTCACATTTTAATAAGAAGTTCCCAAATCTGCATTCATTGAATCAATATGTGAACTGGAATGCAGCCATCCTTCAGCGTTTGCACTTTTCGGAATTTTCTGGGGCAGTTCTCCAAACAAAAAAATGCATACACAAACGCATATACTAGTGAAAAGTGAGCAAAAAAAGAAGGGAATTGCACACACAAAAATCCTTATGCAAACAGCTTTATACAAAGGAAAACTGCTCGAAACAAATGCATATATTCAGCAATATATATCAGGAGACATGTGCATGAAAACGCATATGAATTTTCACACTGACTTTTTTTTGGAGGGGGGCATCACAAACTGATGTGGAAACAGGATGGAATGAACTGAGGATTGGAAAAATCAGAAACGGAAAGAAAGAAACCCAATAATATTGGACACTGAACCAGGAGCCCAACAGTTCAACTTTGCCAGGCACCATTCTTCCCATCAAATGACAAAAAGGTCAATTCAGACACTCACTGGATGGAATACCAATGTCAAGGTTGGAGCGTTGGTCTGGGTGTTAGGAGATTGAGTTTTAGTCCCCACTCGGCCATGGAAGCTCACTGGTTGACTTTGGGCCGGTCACAGACTCTCAGCCCAACCTACCTCACAGGGTTGTTGTGGTGATGATAAAATGGAGAGGAGGATTATGTAGGCCACCTTAGGTTCCTCGGAGGAAAAAAGTGGGATATAAATGCAATAAATAAATAAATAAATAAGGTACCCCTATTAAAAGCAGCACTTGGTAATGCCAGGAGCAAGACAATATAAGACATGCATTGACAGGTATAACAAATTTACCATGTGTTTCTTCAGGTATTGCTATCAACCCACAATTCTATCTATCTATCTATCTATCTATCTATCTATCTATCTATCTCTTTTTCTCCATGTAATGCGTTCCTTGTTGTTGTTGCTGTCATGGTTGGAGATTCAGATTATTCATCCACTGAATGAAAAGTTTGCTTTGGACATGTGAACACTCAAGGAGGTTTATTATCAGTGGGTCCCCTTCAGTAATAGGTACATAGAGTTAACAGGAGTTAATTACACCAACAGTATAATTTACTTCCTATTGGTCAGGGATTCCAATCTCTGAGGCTGAATCTGGCACTGAATTCAATAAAAAGATGCAATTTGCCTTCTTGCCTTCCACTGATGCTATCTCAAAACTCTCCAGTGAACTGGTAACCCTTGCTTACCCAGAGAGGAAAAAAAAAGAGAAAGAGGGAGGGATATTTCTCACAGTTGTATAAAGAAGACAATGCAGAGATGTCCTTTAAAATCTGCTTTAAGTATGTGAGCATTAACATGAGAATTATTTACTTTCCAAAATGCTCTGGATGGTTTATAAAACAACCTTGCAGATTTCACTTGTTTCCTTACCTAGGGTGAATTGCACTTGTTCTCAGGTGAACACTCAGCCATCCTTGCTGCACCAATTCAGCTGACAGTGTTCTTTCCATGTTGATAGATTTAACACAGGTTTAAGGTTGTGAAGACTGAACCACCGGGAGGCCCGCAGGCACCCGGGGAGCAGCACGTGACTGCACGATCCCTTGCTGAGCCACCATTTTGCATAAAAATGGCGGCTCTGTGTTTTTCATGTATGCCCATCTATGCAAATAGTGGCCATAAAGTGGCCATTTACATGAGATCATAGGTATAAATGGTCAATTTCCACCTGTAATCTTGTGTAAATAGCCCCTTTACAGCCATCAGTTGCATAAATGGACATTTATGAAAAAGGAAGACCCACCATTTTTACGCAAAATGGCAGCTCAGTGGACTAGCAGGGATCACAGTGCTTTTCCAACTCAGCCCAACACTGTACTGGAGGCCAGGAGGCCAAACGGGGGGGGGGGGAATCTGCCAGATTCTACCCCCCTCTTGGATTTCTGCGACATCCCTAATAAGAACTTTGTCACAGTTTGTGGAATGGCTAGATGGCTAAGACTTGTCAAGCACCATCTAGATAAAAAAAAACAAATCCATACACTTAGAAATGGCCTTACTGGATGTAGCCAATGTGGTGTACTGGGAATCGGGAGATCCGGGTTCTAGTCCCCACTCAGCCATGGAAACCCAATGGGCTATTTTTTGGATAAAATGGAGAGGAGGAGGATTATGTAGGCCACCTTGGGTTCCTTGGAGGAAAAAAGACGGGATATAAATGCAATAAATAATAAATAAATAAAATAAAAAATGTAGGGATGGGCGAATGGAGTGATGTTTGAGCTTGCCAAAATTCCCCAAACATCATCTCACTGCTCACTGTTCCTCTATTTGTGCTTGCTTTTGCGAATGCAGCTTGTTTTGCACTAATGGGGAAATTGTGGTGCTTGTACTAATATTGTTATTGGACTTAATATTAATATTAATATACACACAAACACATATCCTCTGTGCATTTTTTTTTTACTGTGTGTGTTTTTGTTCGCTTTGGTTTTTCTTTGTATTTTTGCGAAATGCATCACCATCTTCAAAAATGTCTGCATTTGGGTGGCAGACTGCACGTATTCCAATTTGTGCTTAGGTCAGGGAAGGGTAAATTTGATGAGTTTGCCCTGAAATGCAAACCCAGTTTACTTTCTCACCCACCGCTAGCATCTTCTCGCTTGTGTCTGCTTTCTTAGAAATGTTTATGAGCAGCTGGATTACGCTGGGGAGGAGGTTGTTTTAATGTGTGATACTGTTCACACACAAAAATAAATATGTTCTGATGTTAGGGCATGTTAGCTCACTACTGCCTGGAGTACATAGCAACATACCTTGCAGCTGGCCAGCTTAAACAGAGCTGGATGAGAGACCTGAGATAAAAGCCATTCTACTGACCTATTAAAATTCCTGAATACTGCCACTATAAATTGATAGCACTAACAAAGTAAATGTGTACATACATAACAGGATAAGTGGCTTGATGAGCCGAATATTCATCCTGCATGTAACAACATTAATCACTGAAGCGAGGCCAAGGGTGATCTGCCAATAGTGTTTGGATGGCTTTGCAAGATGATAGTTTATTACAAATTTAATAGGGGACTAGTTTTAAGACGGGGAAGCAAAATGCATTGTGACAGGCTGGTCGATGTCTCGACTCTGCTACAATACATCACTTCTTTTACATCAGGAGAATTCAGCAAACACCGACGTCATGCCGTGATATTCCCCCCATGCACTGGTGACATCCGGTTCTTCTGTGCCACATAGCTGTCATGTTGTATCCCCTGGTCATGTTCCTGATGGATATTGACTCAAACCAGGAGGAATCAATTCAGGAGCAAATATTGGAGGAAGAGTGGCCAGAACCAGACTGCCTCTTCCCCCTCCCTCCATGCTATTCCTTTCTTTTACTTTTTAAAGGCAGGAGTCAATATTTCATGAGTTATTTTGTTCTAGTTTATTTATTTATTTATTTATTTATTTATTTATTACATTTGTATACCGCCCCATAGCCGAAGCTCTCTGGGCGGTTTACATAGGATTAAAAACAATTAAAAACAATATTAGGTACGCCCGGAGGATGCTCCCTGCACCACACAGAAAATACATTTAAACCATATCCTACACATTTAGTTCAAGGGGCATTTGTTAAGCAAGTAGGCAGCCATCTTGTCAGTAAAATCCTATGCTTACCTTCTTAAAAACTACTGTGAAGTCCATGTCGCCATGGGCACTGGGAGTCCTGCTCCTTTCCTGGCTTTTTGGCTTCATTCCCTCACCACAAGGGGACTGATGAATAAAATGTGGCTCATGCACAGTGAATCTCCCTTTTGAATGTGCCCCAGCCCCTCCCTCGTGTGCCTGATTGACCACCTCCATCTCCATCTCCTTCCTCCTCCTCACAGGTGGCAACAGGTGGTTGTGCCACCTGTGAGGAGGTGGTTGTGCTGTAGCCCACCTTTGCGCCACACTGATTGGCTGGACAGTGCTGTCCATCTTCCTGCTGGCAGACTGGCTGCCCTGCCTGATTAGTGCAGAGGAAATCAATTGCTATTAAAGCTCGAGCTTTGACCTTTCTCCAATTTTCAATTTTTTCTGCACATCTACACTGCTCAAGCTTCACTTTAGAACAAAAGAAGCAAAATCAGAGCAATAAGCCTTACACTATTGTATTATTATGAAAGACATGTCCCACTGAGTTCAATGGGACGTACTCTCTGGTAATTGATTAGCACTGCATGCACACACACACACCTGCAACATAATTTTGGCGTGTGAAGTAGTCCTGTTCAAAGTTCCAGCCACCCAGCCAGCTCTGCCCTCTTCCCCTCCTTCAACAATCAGCCAGTGATTAAGCATGCTCAGTCTACATCGGACAGTTTTTGCCCCACCCCTTAGAGGTTTTTTAAAAAATGTTTTGTGGATTTCTTCAAACTAGGGCTGTGAACAGCTCCCCTGATCCAGTCCAGATCCGGATGATCCAGATCGGGCCTGATCCAATACGGACTGGATCGGACCAGTCTGGAACCAGATTTGGATCCAGATCCGGGTCTCCGGATAAAGATCTGGAGACCCTCCTTTTCCCCATAGATTGCAAGTCTAAGAGGAAAAGGACTGACTGCCCTCCCCCACTCTCCCTGCTTAACTGCTACCTCCTTGTGACTGCCGCCTGCCGCTGCCGCCCACCACTGCCGTCCGCTGGTCGCCGCTGCTTCCACTCTACTGAGACCAGGCCGTGAGGCCTGGTTTTCAGTAGAGCGGAAGCAGCGGTGGCCAGCAGACGGCAGCGGTGGACGGCAGCAGAGACGACAAGGCAGCAGGTAAGTAGGGAGAGTAGGGGGAAGGTGGTGAGTCCAATGGACTCACTGCCGGCCTGGCATTCCTGGGTGCCAGCTGCGCAGCCAGCACCAAGGGACCTGGAAGGCCAATGGGTCCCAGATCTCCAGATCAATCCGGATCAATCCAGAACGATCTGGTCTGGAATGATCTGGACCTCCCCCGATCCGGTTAGGATCCGAGAGTTCCGGATCACCACAATCCAGTCCGGATTCAGGATCCAGATCTGGATCTGTTACCAGCCCTACTTCAAACCTTGGGGTTTCCCCTAGCGTGTTGATACCTCCCTCTTGTGCATGTTTGGTGCTGCTTTGGACTAGGTAAGAACTGCTCTGCCCTCACCAAATGAAGTGAGGTCGGCGGCTACTAAGGAGAGGAACTTTTCAATGGTGGCATCCCGATTGTGGAATGCCCTTCCCAGAAAGGCTTGCCTGGCACCTACATTGTGGACTTTTCTGTGCTAGGTTAAGGCATTCTTATCCAAATTGGCCCAGCGCTACTCCTAATTGCCCCAAGGTGCCCAGAAGATTCGGTACCAATCTGTTTTGGCCTCAGAGCACCTCGGGCCGGCCCAGTACCAGCTCGGATCTGGACCATGGTGGGCTGAATCCGCCTGCCTCGCCTCAGTTTCAGAGATGCAGCCCAAGGTGGTACACAGCCCTAATGTCTGCTGTTGTTGCTACTGCTATTTAACACAACCATTCCACACATTTGTGTATGCTTCCCCCCATGCCAGGGGAATTTAGTAAGGTTTTGTTTTAACTTTTCATCTTAGCCCAATCCCCCACCCCTAAACAACTGAAAATAGAAGCAATTCAAAAAGCAATAGCACAAGTCCACACATCCAATTTATTAACACTTTAATCAGAATGATACCATTTTAGCACTGGATTTAAAAGGGTGGCAGGGATCCGCTATGCCCTGACCTATAAGCAGTACCATGTCAAAACTCTCTGCAAATAGAAAAGCAGAACAACAACAAAAGGGGGCAAATGGCTAGGATATAACTTTTCTCCCTGATGTGTTCGTTTTCTATTTGCGGGGAGTTTTTGTTTTTGTTTTAAAGGAGAGGAGCATTCAGATCTATATTCTTCCATCTCAAAAACTACTTTCTTCCACATGGGAAAACCAGGCCTAAGTTGAAACAAGCGTGCTAAGCAGATCAGATCTCCTGGGCTTAAAGCAGGAACCTATTTCCATAGCTCTCGGGCATGCAGTAGCCAAAAGACCTTGAAAATTCAGCAGGATGGAAAATCCAAACTGGCGTCCTTCCTCATTATAGTCCAAGTACAACTCTCTTTGCCACGTGGAACTGCTTGAGGGTTTTTTTTTTACACCCTGGCCTATGATTATATGATTCTTTTCCTCCACACATTTTTGTTACCATTTTCATTTGGGATACATGATCCTTTGGATTCCTCACTCATAACAAAACAATAACTAACGACTGCTACCACTATTAGGGTGACCAGATAAAATCCAGGTCAGGGCTCATGTAACTTTAACAGTTGTAGAGAAAAGGGAATTTCAGCCAGAGTCATTTGTATGCAATTAGTTCCTGGTGAAATTCCCTCTTCATCACAACAGTTAAAGGTGCAGGCACTATATTAGAGTGACCATATACAAAAGAAGGCAGGGCCCCTGCAACTTTAACAGTTGTGATGAAGAGGGAATTCCACCAGGAACTAATTGCATACAGATGACAAGGGCTGAAATTCCCTTTTCTCTACAACGGTTAAAGTTACATGAGCCCTGACCTGGATTTTATCTGGTCAGCCTACCCACTATGCCATGTCATGCGACTCTACTCAGAACTAAGCCTTGTTACATTCAACAGGGGTTACTTCCAGGTACGTGCACATAGGACTGCACCCTTGGTTAATTAGCAATTCATATCTGTAGAAGTCAGAGCACTCCACAATGAAATCATAGGTCGTTTTAATTGGCAGCCCAATTCACGAATTCTTGGGTTCATAAAACGACCCAGTTCTCTCATTAGAATGAGAAAGAGTTCTGAATCATTTCTGCAGCTCAAAGGGACCCCTTTGTAAGTAATTGCCGATCTGTTTAAAAACAGAATAGAAAAACCATCAACTTAAACGCAAGTGCCCCAAGAGGAAATTTCAGCTGCTCTGTCAAAGGAATCACAGCAATATTCAGAAGAGTTTTGATCACTGACAAGCTTCTTCTTCTTGTTCACTCTCTGGTCTATATGAGAGGGGAGAAGATCTCCCTGTTTTTACTCAGGAGGAAGAGAAATGTGAACAATGTACCCAATTTGGTACAAATCAACTTTTAAGGTAGTTTCCCCCCTCCAAAAAATAAAAAAAAGTTTATGCCTTCCTGTGGGCGATTAATCCTGCCAAGTCGCAGTCTGAAGAAATGCTATTCTTTTGCTGCCACCCCGTCTTATTCATCCAAACCATTTCCAAAAGTGTCTCAAAAGGTGATAAAGCACCCGTTTCTACTAATTTCCGACAAGCCCTAAGGGAAATGTATCATTACCTTCTCTCAGAGCTGAAGTTGATTCCTCACCACCTTCACTACTGGAGGTTGAACCGAATGGAAATAAGGGCTTCTAATTCTAGCTTTTTGAAAGAATTCTTAGAAAAATGTTAGTGAATTAAGCAGCTGAGAGGGGCCCACCTGCCTGATCCCTCTGTGCTAGAGATGGACAAATCTGTTAACTTTCTTTGTAAACTGCCCAGAGAGCTTCGGCTATGGGGCGGTATATAAATGCAATAAATTATGATTATTTATTGCATTTATATACTGCCTCATCGTTGAAGCTCTCTGGGCAGTTTACAAAGATTAAAAACACTGAACATCAAAAACCGATATATAAAATTTAAAAAGCAGAAAAACAGATTACAAATATAATATCCAATTAAAACAACTATTCTGGGTCAAAAGAAAAAAAGCCTCAACATATGATGTCAAAATGCCTGGGAGAAGAGAAAGGTCTTGACCTGGTGCCAGGTGAGCCTTGTCGGGGAGATCGTTCCATAATTGGGGGGGCACCACTGAAAAGGCCCTCACCTTGTTGCCATCCTCCGAGCTTCCACTGGAGTAGGCACCCGGAGAAGGACCTTAGCGTAAATAATGAGAATAGTTGCTTTTCTCTCATTCTCATTCTTCCAAGCTTAAGTTTGATTTGTCCTGAACTTTGAGAATTTTTCCAAGTTTAAGCTTGGTATATCCCAAACTTTGAGGGTTTTTTTGAAAAAGTTTGCACAAAACTTAGTACACATCTGTCATCACATGCATTTGTGCATGCAATTTTGCCTAATATACACAAGCAATTTCCCCCAAATATAATGCATGTCCTTTTCACTAACATATGCCTTTTTGTTTTCACTTTTTTTTGTTTGCACTTTCGCACTTTTGTTTGCACAAAGAGGAAAAATCCATTGCAAAATTCAGAGAACTACAACTTCCAAAGGATCACCGAGTTTCGGCTTACGTGTTGCTTCAAAATTGAACGTTGGGTAAGTGAAGGAAGAGTGGGTTATAATGTAATGAATGCATGCTTGAATAAAATAAATAAACCACATGGTCTGAAAGGTAAACCGCCCAGAGAGCTTCGGCTATGGGGCGGTATACAAATGTAATAAATAAATAAATAAATAAAGGTTGGGTGGATGCATGTGGTTGGTTGGTGGCCTCTATCTTCTCCAAGTAGTACCCCCACGAAGCAAAAAGTCTATGGTCTAGACAGTTGGGCTGCATTATTTTCTTGTGCCGAAGATCTAAGAAGCAAAAGTCAGGTGTTGGATCTCAAAAATGTAGGAGACAAATGAACGTGCAGAATATCGTGACTGTGGTCGGTAGCATGGCTTCATAGCCGTGCAGCCAAAGACAACCCAAGCTGCGCTAAACTCTGGGGAGAAGAGATCCAGACATCTAAAATCAAGTAAAACAACTTTAGTAAAGGTCTGCAGAAAAGACCCCCAGCACCCAGCAGGAAACATTGTCAACATTAAGAACATAAAGAGAGAATATTTCTTCATTACTACTAGAGAGAAGGGAGAAAAATCCATAACTTCTGTGGCTGTGCATCATGAATTATGTCTTGCAGCGTTTCAATTTATGAAGATTTCTTTTCTTTCTTTCTTCCCCCACTCCACTTTTTTTTTAAAAAAGTTTTAAATGATAAGTGCTGTGCAGCATCATTTCTGTGTCTACAAATATGCGCTCAGTAAGCTGAAATGTGTTGCAGAGTGATGGGAAAAGTGTTATGTAAGAGGCTTTTTGATTGATTGTCTTTGCCACTCATAAATAAATCACTTGTAAGATGTGAACATCCCTCATCATTTCCAGATGAAAAAGAGGAGTTCAAACAAGGTGTCCTTATATTTGTAAGCAGAGGCTTGGTTTTTGCATACATGCTTTTTTAATTAATTAATTTATTATTATTATTGTTAATAATAATAATAATAATTTTATTTCTTACCCGCCTCTCCTTCCGGATCGAGGTGGGGAACAACATCAATAAAAACAATATAAAATACTTAAAAATGATTAAAACATATAAAATTAATACATTATTAAAATATCAACAAAGTCTTAAAATTCGACTGGGTAGGCCTGCCAGAAGAGATCAGTTTTTATAGCTCTCTTAAATTCTGGAAGACTGTTAAGTTGGCGAATCTCTCCCGGCAGGTCGTCCCACAGTCTGGGAGCGGCAGAAGAGAAAGTCCTCTGGGTAACAGTTGTCAGCTTAGTCTTGGCCGACTGTAGTAAATTCTTCCCAGAGGACCAGAGCGTGCAGGGAGGATTGTATGGGAGAAGGCGATCCCACAGGTAACCTGGACCATGTAGGGTTTTAAAGGCAATAAACAACACTTTGTACTTCGCCCGGAAACTAATTGGCAGCCAGTGAAGTGATTTTAATGCTGGTGTAATATGGTGACCCCTCGGTGTATTGATGACCAACCTGATTGCCATATTTTGAATTAGTTGAAGTTTCCGGACTAGGCACAAAGGTAGCCCTATGTACAGTGCATTGCAGAAGTCGAACCTCGAAGTTACCAGTGCGTGCACTACCGTTGTTAGGTCCTCCAACTCTAGGAAGGGGCGCAGCTGGCGAATCAGCCGAAGCTGATAGTAGGCACTCTCAAGAGAAAACCTTTATCCCATTTGCAACAAAGACATTTGAAAACACAGCAGTGGGGTTTCTTTTCTAATTAAAAGGGCATTTTGCATGGGCTGAGGAAAGTATTTTATCCTAGGAGATGAGTCTACAATGGCAGGGTTATTGAAACAGTGACATCAGGGAGAGTAGAAAGATTATAGTGCACTTTTCAGCTCTAACATGTAGATTAGCCAAATACGTCTTCTTCTTTCAGAAGGCCTGAAGTTGGTCAGGTGATGCCTCCTGACACCTATGGGCCAAGATTGCTCCTTGGCCTAAGCAATGACGCTTGTTGGCTATACAGGCCTCCTTGTCTTTGCTTTGCCTGCACTGGAGCTGAGTTTGATGAGTAGCAATCCACAGCTCTTAAATGTACAGAAGTAGCAGATTGCCCAAATCCAGTGAGGCTGGTGGCTGCTTGTCATGAGTTGGATCGTCACGAGTATCCGACTGGATCAGCGATGGCACAGGACCCCCTAATGCATCTGGCCATCATGGACCCGGGTGGACACCCCAGCAATGAGTGCAGACCATTGCCGAGTGCTCGTGAGACCTCGGCAAGTGCTCAGCAGCCATGCACAGCCACTGCTGCAATTGCACATTTCCCCTTCCACACTAATGGCAGCTGCTATTAGCGTGGAAGGGGAAATGCGCAATTTCCGGAGGCTCTGGAAATCACACGTTCTCTCCCCCCTGCACTAAGGCCTCATTCTGGAAACATTACATTTCCCTTCAGAACCCATCAGGGACCTCGCCCTTGCCTCCCATCACCATCGTTCCCCATATGCAAGAAACGGGCTGATTTTTTACCTTTACCACCAATTTGACCACCATTTTGGATGGCTTTGAAAGTGGCTTAGACAAATTTCTAAAGGAGAAGGCTATCCATGGCTACTAGCTCTGATGGTTATATACTACCTCCAGTATCAGTGGCAGTATCCCTATATACACCAGCTATTGGGGAACATGGACAGGAGGTTGCTGTTGTGCTCATCACCTGCTTGTGGGTTCCTGGTGTGAACAGAATGTTCTTAGGCTCTTGCTTATTTGCTGCCGCACTGTTCAATTTTGGCAGCAACCCTCAGCTTGTTCGCTTTTAACTTTTAAAGGAAGTAACAAGGGGGAAAAAGCATCCCTTTCTGGCTGCCATGTTGCCAAGTTTTGGTTGCAAATTCAACAGCAATGGGGGCTGCAGAAAAGGACAGACCCACCTGCATGCAGCATGTGGGCCATGGGTTGGCCACTCCTGGTCTATCGTAGTGAAGGCAATGCCCCAACAGACTAGCCAGGATGGGATGCTCAGTGCCATTAGGTATAGCGCCACCCAAGACATTTTGGTGTCTGAGGCAGTTAGTCAAAATGTATAGCCACTGTGATGTTCATCTACTTTAGAGGTCCTTGTATATAGAAGATTGTAAGTATTTGTTTATAAACTGCCAAAAGTTCCAGGAAAAAAGTTGAATAGACTCACAGTTATGTTGCAGCCGTGTAAGTATAAGGAGGGAGGAGTTCATGTGTGAGTGCTGATTGGATGGAGGCGGGAGAGTGCCTGGATTGGCTAGCTGTGTGAGAGTGGGAGGAGTTAAAGAATATTCTCTCTCTCTCTCTCTCTCTCTCTGTATTTAGCTGACAGGAGCTGAGGGAGTGTTGAGAGGGAAGTTGTTGTTGACTAGATTAGAGGCTAGGAAGGGCCAACGTGTTTTATTAATTTGGTGGAACTAGATGGTGGGAAAGAGTGTAGTGTAGTAGAGTGGGTAGAGTAAGCAGGAGAAACGTAGAACTTGGAAGTTTATATTTGAAACATGTTATGTAGAGAAATTACTGACTGAAACCATTAGGCATTGTGCCTGTAACCAATACGCTGTTGAACTAAAGAAACCATCAAGCTTCTGCTACATGAACAATCATCTTATTAATAAATTACATTTAATTATATCAACTGGTGTGCTCATTGGAAGTGTACCTGAGGAAGGTACTGGTGGCAGCGGATAGAAAGAAGGGGGATTTGAAAGCTAGGGTGCTGGGCTGTAGAGACGTGGGGCCTAAAAGAATAAAGGCGGGACAGGAGCAGCAGCAATAAGCCTAAACTCTCAAACACATCATAAGCACAGGAGGGGTTGAAGTAAGCCCTGATTGCGAGTGGCGTGGACAGTAGGCATGTGCACGCCCAAAAATATCATATTTTATCATTGTTGGAATTTCAGACCAAAAAAATTATTATCTCCGATAATATCGTAGGTTAATTGTATCGTCTTCACAATAATGATCAGAAACCCGATATTTAATTTGCAGCCCCATTGTGCCTTATAAAGCTGAATCATTTAGAAAAATGCCTATAACTTCTGTATTTTAAAAGTTAGAGGCTTGAAACTTGGTCACAATGCTTACAGGGTATGCCTAAGTATGTGTATGAAATTTGAGATCGATCACCCCAACCGTCTATTTTATATGAAGTTATTAAGATCGTTATCCTTCTGAAAGAACATGGCGAGCTGTCATTCTGACCTGTCAGAACTTAAACGATCTTTAATAAATTAATATAAAATCAAGGGTTGGAGGGATCGGTCTCAAATTTCATACACATACGTAGGCATATCCCATAAGCACTGTAACCAAGTTTCAAGCCTCTAACTTTTAAAATACAGAAGTTATAGGTTTATTTATATGGCAGTCCGATAATCCGATATAATCGGGCTGAAAATTTTCGGATCAGATGTTTATCGGAGATTGTTCTATCGTATTGTTAATAGGATGTCCGATAATGACCTTAACGTATCGTTATCGGACATTTTAATGATATGATACACATCCTTAGTGGACAGCCCTGTTGTGTAGCCCGGTGAGTGTCACAGGTACAGGCAGGGCGTCACAGCCACCAAGGTCGGTCTGCTTATTTCTGCAGCTGAGGCAGAAAATCTCACAAGCACTTCACTGGCAGTAAAATAATAATAATAATAATAATAATAATAATAATATGTAAAATTCTGGCAGGAATGGACTACAGCTGCAAAAATAATTCACCAACAGCTGACCATCAAATGCAATCTTATCAAACAACTTACACCATACTATACATACACACCCGAAACAATCTTGGAAAATGCAGATCATAAAATATACGGGGACAAAACAATTCATACGGACAAGACAATACCTTGCAACCGACCAGACATAACAGTTACAGACAAAAAAAAGACAACCACACATACCTCATTGACATAGAAATACCTAATGACCAAAATGTTGTAGAAAAGGAAGAAGAAAAGAGAGATAAATATACATCAATGGCCATGAAAGTTAAAGAACTATGGCAACAGGAAAAGGTCACAATTATCCTTTGGTCACATCAGCCACCGGCATCACATCAAAAAAACTACACAGAAAACCTTCAGAACCTGGGACCACCAAGATACATCCACCCCAACATCCAGAAAGCAGTCATACTTAAAACATGCTCAATTGTCAGGAAATCCCTGAATTTGTAAAGGACAGCACGACCCGGCAAAGCATGTCATGTCTGTCTCGAAAAACTGCCGTAAGCGAAAAAAGAGACAATAATAATAACAAGAATTTCAATAGCTAACTGTTTGCTACCCTTTCATGACATCCCAAAGCATCTGCCTGAGGTGACTGCCTCATTCTGACTAATGATAGGGCCAGCTTTGAGTAGGTTTGACTGAGAAAGTCACACTCTGACTGCACAATAGAGGGCTGGTGTGTGTGTGTCCACAGTTTATCCCACTAGTATCTAAGGCCAACCTCTACTTCACTCTCAAGTCACCCATTTGCCTATAGAGTTTTTGTATAATGAGGGAACATTCTCCAGGCACGCTCACTCACTGCAGTGGTGAACGGTGGACTAGAATGATTCCTCCACTTTGGTGGCGGCTTCTTTTAAGAACCAGAAAGTACAGAAGGCAATTACTGAGTTTCATGATTTGCTTGAGAACAGGCAACTTCTTTGCTTCCCCTCTCCCAGGAGGACACTTCCTTTCAGGGCTTCCACCACACAAATCTGCTGCTTTATGGGTGACAAGGAATCCTTTAATGTCTGTGCCAGAAAGCTAGTATTATCTTTTAAATTCCATATTGCAACATCAAGTGCGTCGCAAGAGCGAGGCCTCATTAAAAGCATTGGAAAGAGCTGTTCTCTCTTTCCTCGAGTCAGCAACTGCCTTGCAAAGTCTTGTTTGCCAGCAATTAATAAGTACCCACATCTGCCCAAGTTTTAGCCAAGTAGAGTGGTTCCCTTAATTAATCTGGCTCTCTGGTACCTGTGACATCTTGGCCTATACAATGAGAAAAATCCAGAATGCCTCCCCAGCAGCCTTTCTAGCGCAAACAAGGACAGGCACCTGGGTTGGCCAATGCCGCTAATGAGGTTAAATAAGAAATAATGAACAAAAATAGCAAAAATAGCTACAAGGCACGTTTAGAACAATTATTTGCCATGTTTCCAAAATAAACTGCTTATGACAAGATACATATATTGGTCTTTACCAGCGCGGAGCAGAACATATTCCTATGAGGAGTTTCAAGTGACCTTTCAAGGGCTCAAGGGGAGCGTGGGGATGAATCACCCCAACATTTGTGGGGGGGGGGAAGGCTAGCTAAATTGAATGGGAAACTCACTGATGCCATTCGGGGGTTTTCCCCAGGGAAAGATGCCTTTTCCCTGTCTCAAGCTACTTGGAAGAACATCTATGACATCACATTGAGCAACTTTTAGGAAAGGAAAATGGTGGGTGCTCTTTGGGAATCACCAGGCATTGCTGTGAGACTCCCCCCCCCCCACACACCACACACACACAATTTGCCATTTCCAAATGAGGTGGTGAATTCCAGGCAAGGGCACATTTGCTCAGCTAGAACGAGTGAATCAGCAAACCTGCACACACTGAGGTTCTCCGAATTCGGAAGCTCATCCCAATTTATGTCAGAATATAAGCTTTTGTTCTTACTGTTCACATGTACGTGTGTGCGTATTTCGGTGCATTTTCCAAATGTATGCATCAATTGTGCACTTTTTTTTTTTTTTAAAGTACACATTTTTTTTCTCCCATTGATTAAAGGATGTCTGGGTGCATTTTTCAACAGTTTAACTTTTTCACGTGCACTTTCCAAACGTACGCATTTCTGAACGCCGTTGTTTTTGCCCCGCAAATTGCAGCACAGGCTCAGGAATGTGACTTGTAGAGTAGGGATGCCGGTTTAGGGCTCAAAGCCCGGCAAGAACTTTGGTGAGAATGTCTGTGTTACAGAAATGGGCCCTTTAAAGCTGCTATTTGTGCAAGTGGGATAGTTACGGAAAAGAACCAGCAGCCATTTTTTGTGGAAAATGGTGACTTGCTAAGGAAGTGGGTGCCTAGCAGTTCAACCGGTGCTGTTCACTGGGGTTGGGTAAGTGGTGGTGGTTCCAACAGTAGTGCGCAGGTTGGGTGCTGGGTCATCTGTCCATCCATACTGTAAAGTGCATTCAAGTCTGCATTCGAGTCCAGAGAGGTGAGAACTGAGTAAATTCTGGTCTAAAGCAAACTGAAATTAAATTCTCATACATTCCTACACTAAGCTGTAGCACTTACTGACTTACCACACACTCAGGGTACTTTACACATGATCTGCATAACCCAAATTTGGTACATGCATATCTAAGAGACTCTGAATAATAGAGGGGGATCGAAACAGAGCATTTTTCTGTCAAACCAGAGTAAACAAAGAATTCACCAAAGTGATAAGAATTACCTAATAGTTAGAAAGCTGCAATCCGTTATATAGGTAGCCCAGGACATTTGAATAGCATAAAACATCTAGAAGGGTGTTATCTCACCCTCAAAACAGAAACTTGAAATATATTAAATAAATTTATGGAATTTATTGTATAACTTGAAACATATCTAGCCCATGGCAGATTGATTATTAGAAAAACCGCAGATGGAGATTTATGCCCATCTGTTTCCCACACTGAGATACGTGAAACACTAACATTGGTTATGTTCAGCTAGAAAGCTAGAATACGGTAAACATATAGGCCAAGGCACGACGATTACAAGAGAGGTCTAAAGGGAGGACATTTTGTATATTACTCATTCAAAACTGAGAGCATATGGCATGCCCCACAACGGTTAATGTACATCCACAACAATGAAACATTTGGAATTTGGTACATGTACAATCCAAAACAACCTGCGAATGGACAAAATATGAAAAGGGGACATTTAGTGATCTGCTAGAGTGACATCCCAGGAACACCACTGACAGGAATTAACACTGGGCCATGGGGACATTCTTCCTCCAGTGTTATGTGTGTTGCACTGGTCAATTTATACTAGTAAATAGACATAGAGACACAAACTTGGGTGATTTCACACGCAAAGAGGCTGGGCCTTGACTTACCTTTGAGTTCACCACTTCCAAGGAGACGTTCTGAGGCATAGCACTCGGCACTGAAATGTAAGGGGGGAAGGGGAAGAAGATGGATGAAAGTAAAAAAAAAAAAAAGAGATGTGATTAGAGTAATTAAAGTCAATGACAAATCTTCTATACTTTCTTAAAACACACACACACATACACACACACCAAAAACACCATCTGTGTTACTCCCCCTCAGTTTATGATGGGACAGCAACTGTGAAAACCATCCAGCTGGCACCTCAGAGCTCTCCCACAGAGGTGAAAACTAAACACATCTGCCCCATTTCCTCCCATTTTCACTGCGCTTCTCTGCCAGCCAATTTAAGAGCTGACTAATTACCTATCATTTGTGTGCGAAGTAATTAAAAAGCTTTAATATGGGGTGGTCCCACATTGCCGACTGATTTTATATTAAACATTTTATTTGTTTTTATGAGGGATTCTCTCCTTGCAACAGGATCTCATGGGCTATGATCTTACTTTCCCATGGCAGCCCTGTATTGGGTGCCCGTGACACCGGAAGTTAGTCAGGTGGAGACTGGAGAGAGGACCTTTCTGGTGGTGGCACCCAGGTCAAATATCAGTGGACAGCGCTGTCAGGCAGTTGCTGATGGCCTGAGACATCAAGAGGGCCTACTACCTACCCAACCACTAATCCAAAATGCCAGCTATAGGCCCCCAGGCCTGACACTTCTCATAGGTGCTGCCACCTACCATTTTAGTTCTCCCACAATGCCCCTGGGGCCCTGACATAGCATTGCCCCAGAGCAACACTATGTTGGGACCCCAGAAACATTCTTGGGGAATCAAAATGGTGGGCAGCAGATGCAATGCCTGGTACCTAAAATGGCTTTTGTTGCACTCATCTCCCACCACCAAGGATGCTGCCATTACAAAGGGCCCCACCCATGGAAGTTCGACATTGAGGGGGGGCAAATGAAGGAGTTACCAAGCTCCCCACTAAAGTTGGCACCACCAGCCTCATTGGCACCCTAATTGTGGGATGCCAAGGGTCATTCTGCGGGTGCCTACTGGGCTGGATTTTAGGTACCAAGTGAATAAAATTATACTTCAAAGCTTTTAGTGACTAATATTTTAATGGTGCACCTGCTGTTTTATTACCGATGGTTACTTTCATGGCAGTTGATTGTTGTATGGTGGGTCTTTGTATTACGGATCCTTAGTGTTTTGTTCTCCATTTTAACGGATTGTTCTACAGCAATTGCTTTGGAAATCTATTCTTGTTCTGAAGAACAGGGTAGCAATGGGCATGGAGCCCCCGCCTCTAGGAACAGAAGGGAAGAGGGGTGCGAAGCAACCAACCTCATCTATTTGGTTTTGTTTGGTTTTGGTTTAAGTATGTTGTTTTTAATGCATTGGCTGTATTTTGTAAATGTGAGCTGCGTTAAGATCTCTGGTCAAAAGAAGGGTGTAAATCAAAATATAATATAATATAAAATACAATAACCCTAGGCTTTCATTTTGAAAGCTCTAGTGTGAGCTGCTATCATGCATAATGCAGGTTCATAACTTTTATCATGGAGACGCAGCAAGCTCAAAAGCCACTTTAAGTGCATATTATGAAATCAGCTGTTTTATTTCTGAATGTTCAAGCTGTTGGTTATTAGCAAGTTCAGTAGTTTAATTAAAGATCAGAGTGATTAGGGTATTATAAATAAGAACACGATGCACCTGTTTTCTTGAAGGAAACGTTCTATCATCAGACGTAGATCTCAAACATTTGACAGCCAGCATATTTACATTTTAAAGGCGTTCATTTGCTGCTTCACATAGTTGGACACCAGGGTTCAAAACAGGAATGTGCAAATCAGTGAAATGTAACCCATCAAGGTTCTTCGAATTCCACTTCAAAGTTCATTCGGACTCGTCTCAATTTCAGAAAATAGCCATTTCCCTTTTCTTTTGCCATGAAAATCCGTGCAAATTTTCATGCCTATTTTTCCAAATGTACACATCAAGAGGGTACATCTTTGAAACGAATGCATTTTCTCCAATTAATTAAAGTGTGTGGGTGTGCATGTGCGCACAAACATTCCTCACAAGTACGCATTTTTATGTTCATTTTTCAAACAGACACATTTTTCAAACACATTTTGTTGTTCTGCCAATCGCATTGCAAGCTTGGAACGGTATAGACGTTGACCGGATTTCGTTCCGGGAGGCGGAAACTGGGTAAATTCTGATGAAAACCAAATTGAACTAAATTTATTACGTATCCCTAGCTTAAAATTCATGTTTCCGCTTTGAAGTGATCAGCCATCCCGGCAGTGGGGGCCAGCTGGGGGAGTCCTCTCAAGCAGTACCTCCAAATTACTATCTTTTGAGGCAGCCCCATTCAAACAGCAAAATTCATCTTGGTGGCCCCCATTCGGCTTAAATAAAATTGTTAATAGCTACTCTGCTCCAGTAGCTCTGTAGCATCAGGAAATTGTACTAGCTATTTCCATAGACCACAAACTAACCATACAGCATTATGCAGCAGTATATTAATACCTGTGGTGAATTGCCAACCTTTTGCGTTGTACACCAAGTTTCACCATCGTTCCTTGCAGCTCAATATGGTCTATGCTGACTGGCAGGAGCAACTATCTGAAAACTAACATGGAAGTACTACCAGGAGTTGCCATGGATTAAACTAGGGTGGCTTCTTATGAATCACCCAAAAATGAGGAAATGCATTACCAAAAAAGTAGGACATAGTCATATATAGCAAAAGTACTGGTTTACATAATATTTGCATATGCGAATTTATATGTATAGATGCAAATTCAGACATCATCATTATAATTTAAATAGAAATACAGTACGTCTCAGCATAGTGGGGATGACTGTGACTACCAGGTCACCAGGTGAGCTCTTCAGCCTGCAGTCCATGTGCTACGTGATGAACCTGTGGCCTTTTGTATGAAAACCGTACTGCATCCCTGGGGTATAGTTCTGAGCATCTATCCAGGGAGTTTTTGAACATGGGGAAGTAGGATGAATAATCCACTACTACCCGCTGAAGATCTCTCAGCCCTCTGGCTTCTTGATTGCACCCAGAGCCTGCAATCTGTAAGCCTCCATAGCGTTCATCTTTCCTGCCATTAAGCTTTCAGCCCAGAACTTCAAAGCCATCTTTCCTGGATGTGTTTTGGAGTAGTAAAGTGAACAGTTAACTAGCACCCAGAACATGTGAAGTTGATTACATTGTGGCATTAAAAAAGCCATTAAGTTTTCTCAGGATGGCTATTGATGTTCAGTTACTTGGTTAAATCCATCAACTCTCTGTGGAGCTATTATTTCGTTTTAAAAGAGAGAATGCCCTGAAGGAGGAGGTTACAAGGTAAAAACCTTGCAACAACTATTTAGAGTAAAACCTATATAATAATTGATAGGAACTGTCCTAGTGGACAAGACAGATTGATCACATTAAGGCTGTATACATATGCCCATCATAAGTGATTTGCACTGTTAATATTTCCCTTGATCTAGTTATTTCTCAAAATCTGGTTTTACAATTTCTGGAACTGGGAGAGGAACATTAATTCCATGTGATTTGGTCTGTGAGCTTACTGGATAATTCCTTCTTATTGATCTTTCAAGGTAATAGGATTGACCCATTCATGAATCTGTACACTGTGCAGCAAAGTCTACGCAGAAAAAAGAAAGAAATAAGAAATAAGAAATGAAAGAGGCCAGGCCACCATATACAATGGTCGGAATACAAAGAACTGGGAGACAAATCAATAACTGTCTTGAAGAAAGTTCTATAATCATACTGGGACATTTGATTTCTCTTTGCCAAGTTGCAAATGTGAGCAAATATACTGTGTGAAGAATGGGCATTTCCAATGGAGTTGCTTAGTAAACAGTGTATCCCATTTTCTGCCCTTTTTAAATACTATTAGGATGTTAACAGCCATCACCAGATGAATGTAGCCACTTCAAACACATCAACTTAGAAACATTGGAAGCTGCTCTACTGTGAATAAGGCCATTGGTCCATCTAGCTTGGTATTGCCTATGCTGACTGGCAGAACCTTTCTAGGGTAGGATCTACACTACTGCTTTATAGCAGTACTGAAGTGCACGGACAACTGTTGGGGCCCATGACACACGCCATATGCTACTTTCATACCACTTTCATAGTGTTATATCTGGCTTGTTGTAGATCTGGCCTAAAACAAGTGTTTTTCTTAGCCCCATCTGGAGTTGGCCATATATTGAACAGGGAAACCTCTGCCTGTAAAGTGCATGATCTATCGCAGTGATATGGGACTTGGCTCTTCCCTGGGTGCAATCCTAGAAAGCCCCATGGCAAAAGCAGAGGGTGCTGGCTTTGTACTGAATGTTTCCTTGATACATTATAAACACCTAACTTTCAAAACACTTTTTGTTCTTTGAGTGTGTCTCCCGTGGTTATATATACAGCTGTCTAGAATAGGACGTTTTCTTTAAGCATGCAACCTCCTATATGTGTGTGTGTGGGTGCGCGCGTGTGTGTGTGTGTGAGGGGTGGTGGTGAATCATCTGCAGATGCACACCTTTCACTGCTGCTGCCCCCTCCCCCACATACACACTGCTTGCTGGGCCGCATGAGCCTCTTCTGAGGCTGGACTTAGCCCAGCAAGCATTCAGCAGCTATCTGCCCTGGCTGCCAAATGTGCGCACTGCGTTCATGGCGGCCACCATGAACGCAGCAGGGGGAGTGTGCAATTTCTAGAACCTCCAAAAACCATGCACTTTCCCCAGCTGTGTCAATGACGGCCATGAAGGGTCATTTGAGAACTCCCCCTGCTGTTTCAGTGGTGCCCACCATTCATGCAGGGGTGGAAAAGTGTGCGATGTCGGCAGCGAGGATGGGTGGCTGCCAAGCCCTTGTGGGGGCCTCGCGAGTGTTTGGGCATGCCCAACTGGGTCCAGGGGGACAGACGCTGGGTGGGGGGAGGTCCGTCGGCTTCCCAGATCCATTCGGACTCTCGTAACAACCCTGCTCAGACTGCAATTCCAATCATCCCTCACCATTGCCTATGATGGCTAGGGCTGATGTGAGTTGTAGGCCAAAACACCAGGAGGGCCTCAAATTGCCCACTCCTGCATCCTATGAGGGTTATTTATGGCTGGGCAAAGGTGTTCCCCTTCATTATACCTTCCATTTCAAGGAAGGTGGTGGTGGGGAGAAATTAGGGTTGAAATTGAATTTGGGGCAGTGGGATTTATTTATCTATGATATTTATACCCCACCTTTTTTCTTCCAAGGAACCCAAGATGGCAAACATAATCCTCCTCTCCACTTTATCCTCACAACAACAACAACCCTGTGAGGTAGGCTGGGCTGAGAGTCTGTGACTGGCCCAGAGTCACCCAGTGAGCTTCAATAGCCGAGTGGGGATTAGAACCCAGATCTCCCGACTCCCAGTCCAACACTTTAGCCACTGCACCACACTGGCTCTCTTAGTAAATGTACAGTTGTGTAGTGATCTTGGGAATGCTTTCAGATTTGTTCTTCCTTCCTTTGTAAACCACCCAGAGAGCTTTGGCTATGAGGCAGTATATAAATGCAATAAGTAAATAAATGAAACACCAGTTTTAAAACACCAGTTTTAAAATCTCTTCACTGGCTGCCAATCAGTTTCCGGGCGAAGTACAAAGTGTTGGTTATTACCTTTAAAGCCCTACATGGTTTAGGTCCAGGTTACCTATGGGATTGCCTTCTCCCATACAATCCGCCCCGCACGCTCAGGTCCTCTGGGAAGAATTTATTACAGTCAACAAGAACTAGACAGACAACCGTTACCCAGAGGACCTTCTCTTCTGCCGCTCCCAGATTGTGGAATGACCTGCTGGGAGAGATTCACCAATTTACTAGTCTTCAGGAATTTAAAAGATCTATAAAGACTGATCTCTTCCGGCAGGCCTACCTAGATGAATTTTAAAGTGTTTTATTGGTGTTTTATTGGTATTTTAATGATGTACTGGTTTTATCTGCTTTTAATCAGTTTTTGTATTTTGTGTTTGGTGTTGTTCCCCGCCTCGATCCGTTGGGAGAGGCGGGTGATAAATAAATATATTATTATTATTATTATTATTATTATTATTATTATTATTATTGGAACGATGATACGATGCCCCTGAGAATGATGGTATATCGTCTTTGGAAAGTTTTCATCCCTCTGCCTCCAAAAGTTCTAAATGTTCAGCTGTGTCAAACACATTTCAAAAGAGATCAGACAGAGCTAGGGTTGAAACGAGAACCTCAGCTCAGTTCACAAATCAATCAAACTCGCCCCGTTCACAATTCCAAATGCAACCATGAATGGTAGCACGTTTTTGGGAAAAAAATATTCTCCTGTTCCTGAACTTGCAATCACATTCGGAAAATACTTTTTTTTTCTTTTTGGAAGGGGGGAATTCCCCCAAATATGCATTTCACACTATAATCTATGGGGGAATAAGGTGCACTTTCCCCATTTGAAATGCACCCTTTTCCCCATTCCAATGAACCGAAAAACGTGTCACAAAGAAAACAGGAATGTGCTCAACCGAGCCTTGAAACGAAGTTTGGGGAACTTTGGCAAGGTTGGACATCGTGGCTCCTCCCACATCGAAACTGAGCTCATTTTGTATATAGCTCTTAGTCGTCTCATAACAAGGAACCATGGAATAGGAAGGGTGCAAGAAAGGGCATGAAGAATAACCAAGGGGATGGAGCACCATCCTTCTATGGAAATGCTAAAGCGTTTCAAACTTTTAAGAGGCATTTCCCCCTCCCCACGCAAAAGAGGCAGGAGATTTATTAAAAACCCCAGGACAGGAAAAAAAAATGAACAAATAATTTTCCATTAGAGATAGGGAAATTTGCAAAGCCTGTTCTCATTCAGTTTTATTTATTTGTCTTATGGCTAGACTAGTTTCATCTCACTTCTGCATGAAAAACGTTTATCCATAGAAATTCATTTGGATTTTGGATTTTTGTGTGCATTTTTCCAAATCCCCCCCCCCTCCCCGAATATGCAACTCTCGCCACAGGGAAATCCATCTGCCACCTGTCTAGACCATATTATCTTTCATGGGCCAGGCAAGGACAGTTTTATTCTCTCCAGAATATGAATGCCTTGCATTTTAAATATTACAGGATTTATATTCTAAATATTGCAGTGATTTTATATATTTTTAACTCCGCTGTTTTAAGGAATAGTTGATAATGTTGCTTATTGATTTAATTGAACTATTTTAGATTTCATTGTTTTTTGTTTGTTTGTTTCAATTGCATTGAATACTGCCCTGTGCTAAATATTATGAGTGTGTGCATGTGTATATATATGGCTTAAATAAAGTTAATAATTATTATAAATGTCTGCAATCTAGCCCACTACACTAATCCGGGGATAGAACTAGGTATGGATGAATCTACCAAGTTCAATTTCACTCATTTCACCATCTTACCATTGGTAAGTTTGTTTTGTCTTCTTCCTACGTCAGTATGCAATTGTTTTAAAGTTTACATTAAAATGTACATATTTGCATGCAGATTCTCCCAAGTACATGCATTTTGTATGCAATTTTCCAATTAAGTCAATTTTTGCAAGTGTTTTTCTCTAAGATGAAACTTTCTTATGTGCACGTCTCTGTAATATGCACACGTCTCTGTAATATGCACACATTTCCACACACTTTTCTGTACTATGAATTTTTGCAATTGATTTTGAAGTGTGGACTTTGAACACAAATTTGGAAAAATGAGGATCTTGACGTTTAACTGTAAGGGTGGTGTCAATTTGGTAAGTCTCTATAAAAATCTGATAGATTTCATCCCCAATCCCTATTTATTGCAGCTATCTGGACTGTTGGCAGACCTTAATATTGAATTGAAGGTGTTTTCAAGTTTGGTCTAATGCTTGGCTACTTTAAATGCTACAGCAGTTGCTTCCTTGACCCTTTTTTGCTCAAGTAAAACTTTTGGAAATAGTTTCAGACGATAACTATCTAAATTCCTGCAGGAATATCAATTCACTTCTTTTTCACTCAGTGATGATCCTAGAAAGCCAAAATTCAGCGCTTGGGTCATTGTTCCCCTGCTCTTCAGAATCTGTATTCAATCTCCATACACTATGTACAATATTAATTTACTCACATTATTCCTTCTCTCTTTTTTTTTTCATAATTATACGCATGAGATACTTTATTCTGCCAAGGTCTGTTTCGTATTATAATAGGTATCTCAATTAGATGGATAGGTGCAAAGTGGCACTCGAAAATATATTAGAGAAATGTCAACTGTAAAAATAATAGATTGGAAGTCCCCAAATAAAACAGCAGTACCACAAATGAACTGGTAAAAGGTAATAAGCCCTGCCACTTACAATAACATCTGCACAGGGGTTTGAACCATTTATCTTTATAAATGGTTATTTGTACCCTTATGCAATTAAGTAGCAGCTCACACAACCAGCAGTGGCTGGAGAAATGGTTTGCTAGGAAGTAGGCCAGTGCAAGCCTCGGGCCTCAGAATCCATCCATTTTAGGATGGATCCGTCAGCAGCAGACTGTAGAGCCATCGCCCTCCATGGCGTTGTGCACTCCTCGGCGCCAGGGACTCTATGGTCTCGGCACCAGCGCATCCCCCTGACGCATGGTATTTCCAAAAGATTTATTTGAGCAAAGAAGGGTCAAGGAAGCAACTGCTGTAGCATTCAAAGTAGCCAAGCAGTAGACCCGACTTGAAAATACCTTCAATTCAATATTAAGGTCTGCCTCCTGGTGCTTTGGCCTACAACTCCCATCAGCCCTAGCCATCATAGGCAATGGTGAGGGATGGTTGGAATTCAAGTCTCAAACATCTAGAGGACCACGCGTTGGCTACCCTGAGCAGGGTTGTTACGAGCATCCTACTGGATCTGGGAAGCCGACGGACCTCCCCCCACTCAGCGTCTCATTGCTCTCATTCCAAGGCAACCTTGAATGCACTAGTTTGTGGTCCCAAGTTCACCCACCCAGATCCTTAACCCTACCAATGCTTTTCTGGAGCTTATACCTGAGAGCTATTTTAAATGGATTCCCCACTCCAGTAGGACAATCTATGGGGTGTTTGATGCCTAAGTGGCAATACAAAATGGCATAAGAAGAGAGAAAATTAGGAGGAAACAGAAGTAATGTCCATTCCCTCTCCCTCTCTTGTGCGGATGTATTATTAGCTCCGTCTTACCATCTGAAAGGGTCCTGACTGTTAGGTCATCGGTGGATACTCCAGGTCCATAACGATTGTAAGCCAGAAACCGCAGGGTGTATTCTGTGAATTTCTTCAGCCCTTCCAGCTTGTAGGATAGATTGTCAACTTCTATATTCTGGGCACAAAAGAAACCATGAAAATTATCACAGCCCAAAATTATTATATAAATCAGAATATAATATTAGGGTCGAGTTTGTTTTATGTGTTCAGAGAGACCTACAATTTACTGATTGGCTGATTTGATTCGATTTGTATCCAGCCTTCCTAATGAAAAATGACACTCAAGGAGGCTTGAGTGTCATTTAAACTTGATTAAAACAATAAAACAATACACTGAAATACAATAAAAAAACATAATAATTACAGAAAAATAAGGAAAAAAATGAGAATTAAAAACAGCACCCAATGCAACAGACCCACTGACAGGTCAAAGGCATTCTTGAATAAAGCACACTTTGCCTCTCAGTGGAAGGACAGCAGGGAAGCAGCAAGCCTAGGCCAGATCTACGCCAAGAAGGATATAGCAGAATAAAAGCGGTATAAAAGTGGTATATAAAAGGCAGGAGCCACACCATGCACCATATAGCGGTATATGGTATGTGTCAATGGGCCCCAACAGTTGTCCGTGCACTCAAATGTGTATTTTAGGATAAAATGCCTTTGTTAACAAAAAGGAAAATGACGTCGGACCTCCAGTCACAGAGATCAGTTTAGGGAATTGTGATGTCATAAGATTTGAATATACACCATGTGCAACCCTTTCTATCTAATGTACCTTTGACACTACAAAACTGAATGTCAAAGTTTATATAGTATAATAAGCACTTGTGCTCTAAAGTGTTGTTTAAAGTTTTGCTTATCTGTTTAATGGAATATATATATATATGTGTGTGTGTGTGTGTGTGTTTTGTGAAAAAATATGTTCAGAAAAGATGTGAATATTTGTATGATTCTAT
Source organism: Anniella stebbinsi (assembly GCA_029215795.1). NCBI lineage: Eukaryota > Metazoa > Chordata > Lepidosauria > Squamata > Anniellidae > Anniella > Anniella stebbinsi. The sequence goes on along the minus strand of JARDYH010000002.1, from coordinate 14,867,471 downwards.
TTTTAAATCTCAAATTGATGCAGAAACATGAATGAACTCATGCAAAAATTGGCATGGACCGGAAATAGACTCATCTGTCTGTCCCTAGGACAGACCAAGGGTCCATCTAGCGTTGTCACGAGCATCCGATACAGTCCGGGAGGCAAACAGAACCCCAGTGTCTGCCCCCTCGGACCCAGCTGGATACAGTAAACACAAGCGTGGACCCGCACCTGACCACTCAAAAGCCCCTTGCGAGTGCTTGGCAGCTGCTCACCCTGGCTTCTGATATCATGCCTTTCCCCCCTGCATCAATGGTGGCTGTCATTAATGCAGGAAGGGGGAAATGGCACAATTTCTAAACCTTCTAGAAATCACTCAATCCACCCCATGGTGTCAATGGCAGCTGTAAAGGCCCCATTAATGCAAGGGTAAAGCAGGGCGGGCTTGGATACAAAGGGCAAGCATTCTCCCATCCTTAGGTCCACCTAGTCTACATCCTGTTTCCAGCTGTGGCCATCCAGATTATTCTTAGAGTCCCACAAACAGGGGATGAACATTTTGCCGCTCCCTTTCTTATGCCTTTCCCTTGACAACTGGTTTGCTGCTTCCGAACAGGGAGGTTTTATTTAGTTATGCTGTCTAGTGCTGATGGGACAAGAAGATTTGGAGGGCTAGACGTTGCCCACCCCTGCACTAGGAAGATGAGAAACTCCACTGAAATTTTGCCGTAAATTTGGACATACAGATTCATCAATTCCTTGCTCACCCTCCCCTTCATGAATGTAAGTCCTTTCATTTGCTCACCTGTTCTTTCCCAGTAGCTACTTCTGTACAGTACAGTCTATAACCTTGGACTGGACCATTTGCATAGGCAGGGGGTTCCCAGGTAATAAGAATTGAGGTAGGTGAGGTAGATACAGCCCTCAGGTTTTCTACTGGTCCTGGAACTTGTACTGTTTTGAAAGAAACAGAAACAAAAATGTTAGATAAAACCAAACTTGTCATGGTGATTGTGATTGTGATTGTTGTTCTTATCATTTAACCTACCAAACCACCACTGTTCATGGTGCCCTATAGAGCAACACAGACAATATAGACAAGCCCTGCTCACGAGGAGCTTACAGTCCAAAATGGAGGGTAGGGAAACCATACAGGGTGTGAGGGAAGGAGTGCCTATGAAACAAAAGTGCTAATGTATTACTATAATGTCTTCAAATTCATAAAACAATGAAGGAATACATTTGCTTGACCTCTCCTCTGAGAACAAAACAAGGTTAAATGACAGGAAATGCATTACGTGAAATATCCCATCAAATCAGCAGCATACTCACAAAGCATGTGCCCTAATAATAGGGCTATGCAGAAAGCCCTGAGGCAATTTGCACAGGAGCAACATTGCACAGAGAAGAGGGTCATAAAACTTAGCTGGGCATCGTAGGGATATGGGAATCAGCAAACCCCAAATTTCCCAAAGTTCTCTGAATTCCATCTCAAAGCTCGTTCCAAATTGAGTCTATACAAGATGGCGAGCTTTGTTTTCCCCCTTTTTTGCATGAAAATCCATGCATGCTTTCATGCACATTTCCCAAATGCACACACATATCTGAAATGTACACATTCTTCTCCCATTGATTATGGCACACATTTGTCCATGTACATTTTTTCAATGACCATGCTGTCAAATTCATGCATTTTGGACCTGCCAATAACACTGCAAGCTTGGCAATGGACTGTAACTTCAGGTTGTGTTTGGTCCGGAAAGTGCAAACTGCGTAAATGCTGATCAAAAATGAACTGAAACAAATTTCTCATACATCACTTCCCTTCTACAAATTGCACTCTCTCCCCGTCAGTCACTTTACCTTTCTCATCTAGATTGACCCCATGCCTGAACATCTTTCAGAAGCTACAGAAGGGGAAGGGTTATTTTATTTTCACTTGACTGTGAGCAAATGCTATATTCACTGAATATTTTCGTTAGACTTTCCGGTTATCCACCCTTCGGGGACGAGGAAGTACAAATCTAAATAAATACACAACTACGTAAATAAATGGAAGGAATCCATGCTGGAAATCCCATTGGAGAATTTTGTGTAGTTAAATGCCCATTAGCAACTAACCACTTCTTCTGTAGCAAGGGAGACACACAAAGCTGGGTATGGTGCATTAAAGTCTTGCCTCCTGCACAGCCTTTAAATGCAAAGAGTAGAAATCGATGGAATGCTGACAACCCCTTGTCATAAAACAGCTATATAAATGGGCCTTAAAAGCCATTTAATATTAATACTCACTGGTGAAATCAATAGAGTTAGCATGACATTCTTGTTGTTGTTTTTTATTTCCCCAAGTTTTATATTCCATTACAAGATGGACAATTGAACTAATGTGCTTTACTCTTCAGTGTGCAGAAGGTCTTCAATAAATCCACAGATTCCCACAATCAAACAACAATTTTTCTGAAAAATTAACATTTATGGTTGTCTTTTCTCTCCTTTTAAAAGTTCCTTTTGATCTGAGGCCTGTTCATGACAATGAACCATACAGTTGCCTTATATCATTATCAGACCACTGGTCCACCTAACTTAGTGATTCCCAACCCGGAGTCCTCAGTTGTGATTGGCTTATAGCTCCCACCATCACTAACAAGTGATCTGGGATGATGAGTGTTGCAATCCAACGAACACTGGTTGGAAGACACCTCTGGCCCAATATTATGGATTGCTATCAATGACTGAACGTCTTGCATACAAAGCATGCCTTACTCTGCTGAGCTATGGGCCCTCAATAAAAGGCAATGGCTGCTATACATTGAAATAACCACAGTGTCCCCTCTACCAGCTATAGAAAGGAAAATGCCTCATCCTGTTGCAAGGATTGTTTCCGATAATCAATCCGGGGAACATTGCACATGTGTGATGGGTTCTGATTTGAGACGCATTACTTGCCAGGATAAAAAGCTCAGTAAATGGCATGCACTAAGAGAGCTGTTAAAAATTTCTGAAGCTGAATTGGCATGAGCAAAACAAATAATCATTTTTTAAAAAACCTGATTATGAAAAATTGGAGGAAACCCAATTCCTGACTTATAAACGACTGGCTCCTTCCAAGTGGCACATGGAAGGTACTTTCAAATTAGTCAACAAAGTTCAGAGATGATCCAGGAAAAGTAATTGTTGCAGTGTGAGAGCAATGGAGTTCACTGTGTTCAAGAGACATAGTAGGGTAGACATAAGGGACATCACAGAACTGGACTTCTGGAGACTCTCTCATTAGATAAGACCTGGCTTGTTTCCCCCCCCCCCCCAAGTTCTACATTTCCTTTTGATGTAGAACTTTTTCTCCCCAAATCCTACATTTCCAACATGGCTGGCAATGTATCATTCACAGGTTCGGTTTTTCAAAAGGCACCATTTCTAATTTAACCTTACCCTGTGCTGGATTGCTCTGTACTGGCTATGAGGGGGTGAGGGGACAGGGAGGGTTGTTCCCTGGCTCCCTGCTCAGAGCAATGAGCTTGGAGCCAGAAAACTGAAAAAAATCCTATGCCCCCCCCCCCCCCCGACACTGTTTAAGGGACATAGCATTGCTCCCTTCATCACTCACTCACATGGCCATAATAATAAGATACAGCAACCTTCCTTCCTACCTTAAAAATGCATTTCACTGCCCCTTTCAGCAGCTGGTCTTCATTCTGGTCCTCTACAGAGAAACACATTTCCTGTATACGGCATTTATTTGTTCTTATTGATAAATAGAGAGCAGGCTTTGATTGTGCGTGATTCTCCTGCCCCCCCCTTCCTGTCTCCTTGCAATTAAGAGCTTCAATTACATTGCTATAAAATCTGCTGCTGGGCTTTGTGGGGTGATGTGACTTCAAAAGGCAATGCAATTATTATCATAATGAAATCCCTTCTCCCCTGATCTGAACAAGTTCAGAAGTCATGATAGCTATTTGGCAAAGAACACCATCACCACAGTGACAATGGCAACGGCAGCAACAACACACATGTTTGGTGTTGATCCACAGAGGTTGAGACTGCAATTTTTTTTCCCCAGTGTAAAAATCTAGCATGTTTGTCCACCTGCGTGAACAAGGTCATTCAGTAACAGTGGAATCACACACACACACACAGATGTGGGATCCCTGCTCTCAACCTTTCATTTAATTGTTCCTTTCACAGTTAGGAAGAACCAGAAACCATAAATGAATACTGGGAGTAAGAGATTATTAATTTTAACGTTGGTGGCTGATGCTTCTCAATTCTCCGAGACCCATTCTCAAGGCTCTCTGATCTCCTAGCCCTGACCTAGGAGGACTCCACACTACAACACTCTTATGTCCCTCTTGTCTGTAACACATTTGTTGAATTCTTTTCAGCCATCTATGACACAGGCCACCACAAAACCGTTGGGTTGGCATGGCTGCTTGACTTTCTTTGCTTGAGATGGTTTTCAGTGGATGTGGCTATGCAGATACAAGGAATTTCATTATCAAATAGCAGTACTACCATCGGAGGACGGATGGAGACCAATAAGATAATAGTGTTATTCCTCCTAACACCTACTGCCCTCCAGGTATTGTTGGTATACAATTCCGTGAAGAGATTTATTTATTTAATTTGCCTATCCAAGTTCTAAAGCTAGGAAAGAGAGTAAAAAATCCATCTCTGGATATTCAACTTTTTATAAACTTTAGCATGTAGACTTTTTTCTTCAAAACCAAAAAAAAAAAAAAAAAGGTGGGGTGGGGTGGGGGGAGCTTGACTTTTCTTCATGGGAGAATATCATAGAATAAAATCAATCCATAGCCAAGCAGATCCCCTGGATAGTTTGAACATGCATGCACTTCTTTAGAGGAACAATTGCTATATAAACGTAAAGCTTAAGTCCAGCCTCACCCAATCTAATGTCTTCCAGATGTTTTGGATTACAACTCTTCGATTTGCAGACCTTTGTCCATGCTGGTTGGAACTGATGGGTATGGAAGCCCCAAACATCTAGAGGTCACAGGATGGGGAAAGTTGTTTTTGCCAGACATGTTCCCATCCAGATCACATCAAAGGTCAAAGGTGATTGATTTAATCACTGAAATAATATCTATCTATCGTCTATCTATCTATCTATCTATCTATCTATCTATCTATCTATCTATGCTCTTGTGTTCTGGTTTCTGGCCATGGAGAAGTTGCTAGATTATTATACCACAAAGCGGCACCATAAATAGCACATCATATTGTACAAATAGGTATTTCGTGTCCTGGATTTTCTTGGGCTAAAGTTTTGATAGCTGCTAAGGGGAGACGTGATAGAGGCATACAAAATTATGCACAGTGTGGAGAATGTGGATAGGGAGACATTTTTCTCCTCCTCCCACAATACTAGAACCCAGGGTCATCCCATGTAGGTAATTGGTGGGAGATTCAGGACAAATAAAAGGAAGTACTTCTTCACACAGGACACAGTCAAATTATGAAATTCACTACCACAAGATATAGAGATTGCAACCAATTTCAATGGCTTTAAAAGGCCATTGGATAAATTCCTGGAAGAAAAGGCTATCAATGGCTACTAGCCCTGATGGCTATGTGCTACCTCCAGTATCCAAGGCAGTAAGCCTATATGCACCAGTTACTGGGGAACATAGGTGGGAGGGTGCTGTTGCACCATGTCCTGCTTTGTTGGTTCCTGGCCGACAGCCAGTTGGCCACTGTGTGAACAGAGTGCTGGACTAGATGGACCCCCGGTCTGATCCAGCAGGGCTCTTCTTATGTTCTTACATCTAGGCCATGGAGATGAGTGCAGGGAATGAAGGTTGATTTCAGGCTCTCCCAAATAGAATGAGCAACTTACGTTAACCATGTGTGGCGCAATATTGTAACTAAATTGAGAGATGTTACAAATTCTCTTGAGAGCATGGTGGTTACTTTTGAGTCATCTCATTGAATTCCAGAAGCAACGCCTTCCAACATGCTTTCACAAGAGCCCACTCAGAAACAAAAGAAACTCTACGTGCACCACACCAGCCGACACTTAGGCTGCCACAAAAAAATTCTGGTTAAAGCAAAATTGGAAGCGAGTTTGGGAGGGAAAGTTTCCTCCGCAGACTGAAGACTTAAACAATTTGAAGGAAAGCGACAAAGTTTCAGTGAAACTAGTGACCTTTCTCAAAGGTATTTCTTGATTCCCTATGGTGACACCAGATTTCTTCTAAAAGGTGTTGAAATTAATTAGGAGGTTCTTCCTCAATTAAAAACACCTGAGAAAGTTTGAGTGAGGATGAAAGAGATGCTTAAAGACCAGGACATTTATCAAGGCATTTTCATGCATGCTCATTGCAGAATGTTTTTTCTTGATGGCCTGCAATGACAAACAAGATGCCTACTGCTGATGAAGGAGATGTGATGGAAGATCATGGAATGCAGTGCAGGTATGCTCAAGTACCAGAGGTCTAATATTTTGACCTGGGTCATTTTTTATAATTATTGTATGGAGGAAGGGTGAAAAACCCTCTGACACAACCACTAGCCAGCAAAAAGATTGATAATACCCTTATGGAAAGAAAATGTGGTTGTGCCATATCTACCTCTAACATCAGAGGCTCCATGTACACTGACTAAACCACAACACGACGATCACACTGATCTCAGCTCTGGTATTCAAAAGATAAGAAGTTCATTACCCCGTTGGCAGATTTAGGCTAGTACAAAGAAAGCTGGAAGAAGACAAACAGATTTCATAGTGGGCCATCAAACAGGAGTTTTGGAATAATCTCAAAAGAATCTCAAATTGTCTGTGTTCTCTCAGGAAGGAAGAGATTAGATCTGTTTTGCTTTATAGTAATTGCCAAAACCTGTCCGATGATGTCAGGCCCAAAGTGAACAAAATGCACAGCCAAGTTACTCAAGGTCTACTTAATCACAACCATCCTTTGATGGGACTAAAGATGAAGAAAGGAAATTGACTGTGTCCTTTCGACAATTTTGAGGCGTGAGATATTTCAAATGGAGAAGATGATTTGTCCTTTGGTTTAAAACAACAAAACAAAAGAAAAACCCCTGTAGAATGTATTCCAAAACTAGAAGCAAAAAATTTCCTCCAGTTATTATAACACATTGGCTCAATCCGGACGACACAATAAACAACTGGCGTGGGGGAAACAATCGTCAGTTGTTTTGACTATTGTGTCATTCCAAGGCTGCCATAGTCAACTCAGCGCTGATCCTCATCCACATCACAGTTGATTATTTATTACCATGTTGTGTGGGGAGTACCCCCTAGGGTTAGGGTTAGTCAACCCACCATTGACTATCATGTCGTCCGAATTGAGCCATTGATTCAGACAACTAGCCTTCCCCGCCCCACCGCCAACCCCAGGGTGATTTTTGAAATACAAGTACAACTAGGGCATGAAAGCCAGAAAAACTCAAGCTCACTGAGGTGTAGAGGGCTGGAGGGGCAGCAATCTCGTTGCATTCATCCACATGTATTGGGCGCGATGACCTGGCTTCCTCCCAGGTCATCGCATGTTGCGCCCGCCATTTTGTTTTTTTTAAAAAAAAACAGGGAAGAGTTCTCTTGCGCTCCACTGCGGAAGGTAAGCCTTAAAAATGCATGCAAAATCGCCCCCACTCCCCCCTACCTTCCTGGGTTGGCAAAATTGGTGTCCCCCCTCCCCAGATGGGCACGGAACCACATGGTGTGGTAGTACCCGGGATGGGCAACCACATCTCCCACGGTATTGGGACGTTCTCGGGACTGCAGAAGATTCAGGATTTTCCAGGGATCCCTTATCCCTGGAAAGTCCCATGGCCACCCCCTGCCCCTGGGAGTCCCTGTGCATCATTTGGACTCACAGGGACCAGACGGGGGCCATCCCAGATGAAACACCTGGTGTAGAAAGGGCCAGAATTTCTACCAATTCCACTTTGAAGCTCATTCTGATTCGTATCCATATCCGAACGCGAGCTTTTTTCTTTTCCTTTCGCAAGGAAATTCATATATGTACGCACATCAACGGTGCACGTTTTTAAAAAATGTAAGCATTTTTCTCCCATTAAAGTGTCTTTATGTGTATTTTCAAAAGTATACTTTTGTTCATGCACTTTTTTTTCATAGTATGCATTTTTTTGAATACTCCCCCCCTCCCCCGATTTCCAATATGACATCACAAGTTTGGAAATGTCTGAACTTCGACTGCAGGTTGCATTCAAATCCATGTTTGGTTCTGGGTGGTGTCATGTCAGCTGGGTCAAAAACTGTTTTAAAAATCTGCAATAAACATCTCATACATCCCCGGTCCAAACTGGCTTTTGTTAGAATGGGGTCCAAATACCAGAGACATCCTGCAATAGCTTGAGAGTCCTTCATTATTTAGGTCATAATACGATGCATGTTTAGACAGAAAAAAGGCCTACAACTTGTAGTTGCAAGCCCTTTTTCCTTTCTAAACATGCATAGGATTGTGCCTTTTGTCATGACTGCACTGCAATAGAAGGCAGGATCTGAGGCCCAACCAGCTCTACTCTCTCTATTTTGATCCCTGCCACAAGCTCTGAATGGTTAACATCCAACTTTGCTTTCAATTATCTACCTCTTTCAATTATGAACACACTTGTGCCGTATTTTTACAGTTGAGAGAAACTTCAGATCCTCCTCTTGTTCTTGTGTGTTTATACCAGTCTGACCTGGAACAATGCAGCTCCCTAAGTTTCTAAGGGTGTAATCCTATGCATGCTTACCCAGAAAAAGTTCTACAAGTCTTAGCATTCCCCAGTAAGCCATGGCTGGCTGGGGTATGCTGGGAGTTGTATGACTTTTTTTCTGTCTAAACATGCATAGGATTGCACCTGAAATCATCTTTAGATTCAGGTAGCTGGAGACCCTGAGAGTAGACACTACTGGGATAGAAGGAATAATGATCTGACTAGGGCCAGATCTACACCAACCAGGATATAACACTTTGAAAATGGTTTGAAAACAGTATATGGAACATGTCCTGGACCCCAACAGTTGCCAATACCATTCTAAACCATTATAAAGCAGTAGTGTAAATCCTACCTAGGTGTAACGCAGCCCCATGTGTGCTTGGTAATGGACTCCATGAAGTCCAATCAGAAGTGCCTCCTGTTTTGCTCTTGTCTGCAACCGCTCACTTCCAGTTGCTACGTTATCTTTCTGGCTGCAGAGTCTGGCTTGGATATTGGTTAGGAGATCAAGGATGTTATGCCCACTCCAACTCATAAAGGCAGAGCTGGATGCTTGTCTTGCATGTCTCAGGTTCTGCTGAACAACTGAGAAGGTATATGCAGTTGGTAGGTGGCATGCATATCTCATGAAATGAACTGCCAGCAAATGTCTTTCAAGGCCTCATCTATACCAAGCAAGATATTGCACTATGAAAGCAGTATATAAAAAGCAGGAGCCACACTACTGCTTTATAGCGGTATTGAAGTGCACTGACAACTGTTGAGGCCCATTGACACGTACCATATACTGCTTTCATACCGCTATATCCTGCTTGGTGTGGCTCCTGCCTTTTATATACCGCTTTCATAGTGCAATACCCTGCTTGGTGTAGATGAGGCCCCAGTGTGTGGCATACTGGGATTTCTTAGTGAAATAATAGCATTTTAGAGGATCTACCTTTCTTTACATACTGGGTCCACTTTCTACATAAATTGCATTATCCTTCATGCACTTCATTCAACCAACCAAGTGATGGATTTCCACAAAAGACAGTCTATGAAACAAACAGTAAGGTCAGTTGCAGCAGGGCCCTGCCTAACAAAATGGAGGAAGTAAAAGATAAAAGATGATGGTTAAAGCTAAGTGGATAATTTATAATCAAGTGGCAGGAGCAAGGCCCCTTTCTCCATGTTTGTTTTGCTTTATTTTCAGGTATAAAATCTTGCTAGTCGCTATTTTCAGTACAAGGGAATCCGTGTATATAATTGCTCTGAATACTCCTGTTCTAATTGTTGAGGTAATTATGATGAGATGTTGTTTTGCTCACAGTTTACCTGGGAAGGACATCGCAAAAATATACGCTCCAGAACATTGGGCCTTGCAGCAATTCTTCCAGGCAAGGGAATAATACAATTAAAATAAGTTACTGGTTTTGCCAAGGAGAAAACATGGCCTTCATACAGACTGGCCTCAACTGATGCAGAGGGAAACAGAACAGGCTCTGGAAATTGAGAAGAGGCAACTGAAATTTAAGAAATCACAACACTGGGGAAAAATAGCACTGCCTATCCTCTTGCCAAGTGCTCGATTTAAATGGACTGACTTCTAGAAAGTCTTCCTTCCTTCCTTCCTTTTTGATGTTTACCCTGTGCTTTCTGTAAACAGTTCAGCAGAACATGTATTGCCCTTCTTTTATTCTGACAACAGTAGGTTAGTTTAGTTTAGACTGAGATAAAGGGGCTAGTTCATAGTAGGGTGGCCATATGAAAAGGAGGACAGGGCTCCTGTATCTTTAACAGTTGTATTGAAAAGGGACTTTCAGCAGATGTCATTGTTATGCATGCAGCACCTGGTGAAATTCCCTCTTCATCATAACAGATAAAGCTGCAGGAGCCCTGCCCTCTTTTGTATCTGGTCACTCTAGCATAGCTCCTGTTGTGATGAAAAGGGAATTCCACCAGGTGCTGCATGCATGCAAATGACACCTGCTGAGATTCCCTTTTCAATGCAACTGTTAAACATACAGGAGCCCTGTCCTCCTTTCCATATGGTCACCCTAGACTGAGGCTCATAGTCATCCACTCAGAAAGCTGTGTGAATGAAGCCATTATTTCAACCTGTGCTTTCCATCTAAGCAAAGCATCCTTCCAATACACCACACCAGTTCTGAGTTACCAGTTTTTGTTTTGTTTTGTTTTTAAAAGCACAAAATATATTTATGTGCATTAATACACAAGAAGGGGTCTTTTTTCTTTTCTTTTTTTTAAACAGGACCAATTCTCCTACAAAACAAAACACACCAATGGGCTTAAAACAAAGAGTATTTAAATTTAGCACTGATTTCTACCAGGCAAGTCGGAGGATTAGCATACATCAAGAGAGCTATAAAGTTACTTTGAATGTGAATCAGCTCAGAGTAATTTCAAGTATTTAAAAAATAGCATCAAGGATGCAGTAGAGAGAGCACCAGATTGTATTTCATGGGTCTTTTTGCACTCTTTGAAATGGCAGCTTTCAGACTGAAAATTGAACAGCATGAATGTTCAGTACAGCAACTGCTGGATCAGTGCCAAATTGTTTTGGCAAGTGTGGCACAAGTCAAAGCCAACAGATGAGATACAGCCACACCAGTGGCCACTATAGTATATAGGCATCCACACACCAAACAGGGTGTCCTTCTAGAGATGTGGAGGCCTGAAAAAAAAAAAAACCCAGAAAAAATGGGGGGGGGAAACATTTTCCCCTCCCCCTCCCCGAAAATTTCCATTTTTTTTTTCAGAAAAAAATAATCGGGGGGAAATGGAAATTTTCAGGAAAAAAAGGGGAAAAAACATTTTTTCCTGAATTTTTCCAGATTTTTTCTGGGCCTTCACATCTCTAGACTGGGCCCTTTCCACACCAGGTGTTTCACCTGAGTTGGCCCCCCAGCTGGTCCCTGTGAGTCCAAATGATGCACAGGGACGAGGGTTGCGGTTGGCCATAGGATATTCCAGGCTTAAGGGGAAACCTGAAAAATCCCGAATCTTCCACAGTTCCAGGAAGCTCCCAGGACTGCGGAAGAAGTGGCTGCCCATCCCAGGTGCTGCCGCGATTATTCCCGAGTAAGCGTGGCAGCAAAATGGGCACGGAGTCACACTGCACGGCTCGGTGCCCATCAGGGGAGGGGGTGGCACCAGTTTTGCCATCCCCAGGAGGGCAGGGAGGGGGAGGGGAACCTGTGCATGCAAGTGGTTTTTTTTACCAAAAAAACCTTAATGTTTTGGAGGAGCGCTCATGTGCTCTCCGTGGATCCAAACAAAAAAAAATTGCGTGACTTGCGATGGCCTGGAAGCAGCCCGGGCCATCACACTTCTGTGATGCGGCTTCAGAACTCCGATCCCAGAACCGGCTACTTCCGGGATTGCCGGATTGCCCGCGCTGCGCCCGCTACACCCCTAGATAACTTTCCTCAACATGGTGTTTTCCAGATGTTTTGGACTACAATCCCTAGCTTTCCCGGCCATTGACCATGCTGGCTGATGAGAACTGAAATCCAAAACACCTGGAGAACGCCAGACTGGGAAAAGCTCTTCTCAAAGACTATTTAGTGTATGGCTTTAAGTTGCATGAATTGTTTTCAAAATAGAAATAACAGCTACAGGTAGGCCCAATGAGGTGGTAGCTGGACCACAGGAGAGGGGGATAGGATTAGACTCCCCCTCCCCGTACCCATCACATTCTCAAGTCTACACAGGGAGTAGGGGGTCTGCCGCTTTTATTTGAATTTCCAAAAAGACTCATGCATTGTACAGAAGTGCATTTGGCAGGGAGCAGTGCAACTTGGGGTTAATAAACAGTAGTACAGGTCAAGTTTCCTATGTCAAGGGTGGGGAACTACTTTATGTTAGGGGGGAATGCCAGCCCCCCCTCCCCCAGCCCTCCAGGAGCCAAATAAGGTCATTGGGTATGGCTATACTCCCGATAGAAGAACCTAAGAAGAGTCATACTGGATCAGACCAAGGGTCCATCCAGTCCAGCAATCTGTGCACAAAGTTGCCAACCAGCTGTTGACCAGGAACCCACAAGCAGGACACTGTACAACACCCTTCTTCCCCAGCAATTGGTGTACATAGATATACTGCCTCTGATATTGGAGGTAGCACATAGCCTTCAGGACTAGTAGCCGTTAATAATCTTCTCCTCCGGGAATTTATCCAAAGCCCCTTTTAAAATCATCCAAATTGGTGGCCATCACTATGTTTTGTGGTAGCGAATTGAACTATAGTTACGTGGTGGATTACAAACCACATCCTGTACCCAGACGAAGTGCTGTCTGGAGCTCCTCCATCCAGTGCTTTGGCTGGGGGCCTAGTTTGCTGCATTCCTCTAGCTGGCGCTTGGGTTGGGGGTTTGCTTTGCTGATCAAGGGCCACAGTGACCGATACACCATCCGCAGGAGCATTCCTTCAATCAGCACTTTGGTCAGGGCAGCTTCTCCTGGAGTGTACCACAGGCACCTGATGCTAGTGGGGAGAGGAATCCTTGTTATCACTGATTGGACATAAGAGCAGGGATTCCCTTGTGTGCCAATCCCCTCCCAACTGGGAAGGTGCATGGACCACTAAAGGAAATCCCTGCTGTTAGCTCCAATCAATGATAAGAGATAAGGATGGGGGAATCCCTGTAGAGATTGGGGCTTCAAGGAGGGACCTTACCTGAAGGTAGGGATATACGGATTTCATTAAGTCTGTTCTGTCCAGGTTTGTCAGGTTGTCAAGCATCGTTTGTTCCCTCGTCTACTCATCGATGGAACTGGATTTATTCATTCATTCATTTATTTATTTAGGGATGTACGAAAATTTTGTTGCACTTCTGCTAATGTGCACTTCTTCTATTCCACATTGGTACAAGAGTGAATTTGTGTAAATCCCCTCCAAAGTTTTTTTATATATATAAAATGATGTGCAAGTCTGCGGAATCCGGAATCGGAAAAAGGAATCCACAGGTCAGATTCGTAGAAATCTAAATTCGTTTGAATCAGCTGCCGATGTCTGTGACGTCTCTCCCTGCAGGCCTGCCTGCTGGGCAAAATGGGTCCATGGGGATTCCAGATCGCTTCTCTAGGCTGCAGCCAGGTCTGTAGCCTCTAGTCCAGAAGGACTACTAACTCTTACCGCCATTGAAGCTGACTGATGGAGTTGCCGGAGATTTGAGGTTTGAACACGTCAATGCTCTTTTGTTAGGCTGTTAACTCCAGTATGTTTTTGAAACTTCAGCCAGATCTATACCAAGCAGAATATAACCCTTTGAAAATGGTTTGAAAATGGTATATGGAATGTCTCCTGGGCCCGATCAGTTGTCAAAACTGTTATAAACCATTATAAAGCAGTGGTGTAGATCCTGCCTCTGTATTTGTTTCTCAGCCAAACTTCCTTTGGGGGGAATTAATAATAAGATATACTGGGTCAGAGAGACTGGCTAAATGTTCAACTTATCATTACTCCCACAGCGTTGCTCATTAGTAGCAGTGGGACCAAACAGAAAAATTTCCAGCTTTACTTGATGCTATTTTCATGTAAATCTGTAACCTCACAAGGGGGGGGGAGGGTTGTATATCATATTGTACTATGCATTCTTTCAGCTCTTACCTTTGGGAACTTTGTAGCAGCGGCAGAGTGCCCAGAGGGTCAAATCTGATTTTGTAGATATATTGGACTGCAACTCCCATGGGAGTTGTAGCCCAACACATCCAGATGACACCAAGTTGGAAAGGCTACCATATATTTAGCAACTCTTGACACCATGTAATACCTTTATGTGGATACATGCAAAGGCACAGTTAATTGAAATGTTTCATAATCACCTTTCCACTAGGGGTGTGCATGCCAAACAATATTGTAGTTTATCTTTATCGTCATTTCAGACCAAAAAAATTATCGTCTTCATTCATATCGTAGGTGAACCGTATCATCTTCATGATAATTATCATGAAAAAAATGATATTTTTGCAGCCCTATTTTTAAAGAAAAAATGCCTATAACTTCTGTATTTCAAAAGTTAGAGGCTTGAAACTTGGTCAGAGTGCTTATGGGGTATGCCTAAGTATATGTATGAAATTTGAGATCAATCCCTCCAACCCTCGATTTTATATGAATTTATTAAAGATTGTTTCAGTTCTGACAGATCAGAATGACAGCTCGCCATGTGCATTCATTCAGACCTGTCAGAATGGAAATGATCTTTAAAAAATTCATATAAAATCGAGGGTTGGAGAGATCTATCTCAAATTTCATACACATACTTAGGCATACCCCATAAGCACTCTGACCAAGTTTCAAGCCTCTAACTTTTAAAATACAGAAGTTATAGGTATATTTATATGGCAGTCCGATAAAACGATAAAATCACCTGAAAATTATCGTCTCCGATGATTATCGTAGGTTTTTGTATCGTATCATCATCATTAAACACATGCACGATAATGACCTTATCGTATCGTTATCATACATTTTAACGATAAGATACACATCCCTACTTTCCACCACTTTCTTCATCGTTAGTGTGACCATATGAAAAGGAGGACAGGGCTCCTGTATCTTTAACAGTGGTATAGAAAAGGGAATTCAGCAAGTGTCATTTGCATGCATGCAGTACCGGGTGAAATTCCCTCAGCATCACAACAGTTAAAGTTGCAGGAGCCCTGCCCTCATTTGTATCTCGTCACTCTAGTATAGCTCCTGCAGCTTTAACTGTTGTGATGAAGAGGGAATTTCACCAGGTGCTGCCTGCATGCCTACAAATGACACCTGCTGAAATTCCCTTTTCTATATAACTGTTAAAGATACAGGATCCCAGTCCTCCTTTCCATATAGTCACCCTATGCATTGTAGCCTTTCCCCATAAGAATTCCAATGGGATAAATCAAGAAGAAAGTACTGATTTTCAAGCTTGTCTCAAAACGACCAGCACCTCTGTTCAGAATTAGAATTTACATTCCTTTCTTTTTCATCCATACAATAATTCAGAGTCAAAAAGCAGCTTGATTGTATTGATCTATCCAATACAGTCTTCCAGAGTGTAACCCCCCACCCCTTCCCCACACTCACAAAATTGTACAGCATGATTAACTGCCATATTTAATCCCAGCTGACTGGCAAGTATGTATTGACAAAATGCAGGTAATAGGATCAACTTGCTGGCATCTGTCTATCACAAGAAGATGGGTTTATTTATTTTAGTAATTCACAGTGTGCTGATAAATCTAACAATAAACTGCAAATTCAAAGAGTGAATTAAAAGGCTGTCAGTTTTACTTAGCCCCTTTGATTTATTTGATCCCCTAAGTAAAGGGACCTTTTTTGCTACAATCTATGTGGCTGACCTTAAGGTCATCTCTGGAATTGGAGCAGAGACGGAAGGCCTACAGGTTAAATCCTAAGCCTCCTTATGCAATTCCTATGCCGACACCTGAAATCTCTCCCCTTCCTCAGATTCTGGCTACACATTGCATTGAACATGGGAAAAGGTGTCAAGGGTAAGCCAACTTGTGATGGCTTCTCTGGAGACAGGCGAAGAAAGTGGCAGGAAATCACACAGCTTCTGCCTGCCTCTTTCTGTCCATTGTTTATGTATGTTTATCTAGTATTTCTCCTTAGCTTCTCATTGTCCTTGATCCATTCCTCACAACTTAAGGGAAAAGTGGCCTTTGCAGCAAAGATAAAATAAACAGAAATAAACCCTGGCTGGAGAAAGGTGGTCAGGGGGCCACAATCTCCTTCAGCTTTCTCTCCCTGTGCTTTACAATTCTTATAAGTGATGTATGCGCATCCCAACGCTCACTGCAAAAGAGCAATTTTATTTATTTATTTTATTTCTAACCCGCCTCTCCATCCAGATTGAGGTGGGGAATAACAATAAATACAAATATAAAAATCACAGAATAAATAAACCATTAAAAAAGATAAAAACAAATACAGCATTAAAAACATCCAACTGAATACTGACAAAAATCCTAAAGGGTGCTTTCAAAGTATTCTTCACTGCTGCTGTGTTTGCCCACAATCCTGTCAATTTCAGTTTTTGGATTTTCCAACCTTATGGCCCTGAACTTTGAGGACATTTCCAATCTTATATTCAGTTAATCCTGAATTCTAATATTTTTGTCTCTGTACATTTTTCTGTGCATTTCTTCTAATTCATGCACTGTTGTACATAATTTTGCACAATCTACACATTTCTGCAAGAGATTTTCCTAATATGGTGTATTTTGAATGTTATTTTCCATGAAATTGCAGATTTTTGTATGCACTTTCCCCAAATATACAGTTTTGTACACATATTTTGATTGGAGAACACTGCAAAATTAGGAAAAGTGCAAAATTTGAAGGACAACTGAGTTTTGGTTTGCGTATTGATTCGGAAATGAGAAATTAAGTAAGGGCACACATTAAAATGTGAATTGAACGAGTCTCTCCCGATCCCTAATCCTGCTCCCAAGCATGAGTGGTAGTTCTTGGTGTTGAGAGCACTCCCTCTTGACTACTTATGGTATTAATAATTCTTACATATCTTCCCTAGGCCGTGCATTGATCCGAATCCCAAATCTGAGGTGAATCAGGGTGATTCGGAGGACCTCAAAACAGCTCCAAAGTGAATCAAACAGATCAAAATCAGTCCAAAGTGAAACAATTTGGATTGATTCGGATTGATCCAGACCTTTTCTCAAGTGCAAACAGCCTGTCTCTGCTTGCAATGTTTTTTTTTTTTGTTAGAGTAGGGAGAGGGGAGGAGGAGTTTGGAGGGGAAAATTGACTGTTCAGTGACAGCTTCATCCCCCAATCCTCCTGAAGTCTCCCAATTCTCTCCAGCAGCCTCCAATCACAATGGTGAAGGAGGACTTAAGGACAATCAGGAGATTGAGCTTCCTTCATCCTTGCTCATTGTGGGTTAGACTTGGTAGGAGTTGGGTGTTTGGGGCTGGGTAGCTTAGATTTGGTGATGGTGTGTGTTTTGGGGCATTGGTACTTGGATCTTTCTTGAGCCTTCCCCCTTCTCTCACTGTTATCACTGGCCTCTATTTCTTTTTCTGCTTGTCTTTTTTTTAAAAATAAAAATAATACATTTATTTTTTAAAAATTTGCTAGTTGTTAGCATTTAGTATGTTTGTTCCAGTCCTTCCACCTTCCTTCCCTTCCCTCCGTTTTTTTCCTGCAAAAAGCAAATTTTACCTGTTGGTTACACAAATACCACTGCACCAATCGGTCTGAAATTCGGCAGACAAGAACTACTAAAAGTACATCATAAAAGATAACAGTGTAACAACAGACCTATGCAGGAAATGCCATCAATTCCAAGAAATAATAGACCATATAACAGGAGGATGTAAAATTCTGGCAGGAATGGACTATACAGACACAATACAGCTGCAAAAATAATTCACCAACAACTGGCCATCAAATTCAACCTTATCAAACAACCTACACCATACTATACATACTCACCCAAAACAATCTTGGAAAATGCAGGTCATAAAATATGCTGGGACAGAACAATTCATACGGACAAGAACATACCTTGCAACCGACGAGACATAACAGTCATAGATAAAGAAAGAAAAACACATTTACCTCATTGACATAGCAATAACGAATGACAAAAATGTTGTTGAAAAGAAGAAGAGAAGAGAGAAAAATATACATCGCTGGCCATGGAAGTCAAAGAACTATGGCAACAAGAAAAGCTCACAATTATTACATTAGTCACATCAGTCACCAGCGTCACATTGAAAAACTATTCAGAAAACCTTCAGAAACTGGGCCTACCAGAATACATCCACACCAACATCCAGAAAGCAGTCATGCTTAAAATATGCTCAACTGTCAGGAAATTTCTGAATCAGTAAAAGACAGCATGACTTGGCAAAACCCGTCATGTCTGTCTAGAAAAAACGCCATGAGCGAGAAAGAGATACAATAACAATAATAATAACAATAATAATTAATAATAATAATAACCCCACAAGGGGTAATCCCACAAGTAGTTACACGGGCACGGCATACCCGCAGACTCTAGCCAATCACCACTAGACAGGGCTAACCACCCTGTTAGTATGAAAAAATGGTTCCAGACAATAGAAAAAAAGCCTCGAACGGGTAGCGTCAAGGCTGAGAACGCTGCGCGAACCTAACAGTCGGCCAAAATGGAAACAAACAGGCAATGAATAAGGAAAAGCACAACCTCCCAAACTCCCCCAGATGTGCTTTGTCCTACAGGCAACCACCAAGGCAGGACACCCAAGGCAATGCTTAGCTTGGTCAGACGAAATGAACCGTAACATTATGCGTTGTTACTATAAAAGCACACAACTCGAAACAATAGCATCGGGATACCAAACAGAACTTCATAGACTATTCCTGGAAAACTATCTCCACCTAACGGACACTGTAACAGAACAAAGACTAATGATAATAACAATGTTCTAATAGCAGCTGGTGATAATGGCTGTGAGGCAGTAGACTCAATGAGGTTGGGGGCTTATTGTGAGTGCCTTGCCCATGGGCCTTCCAGCACCTGAAGCTGGCATTGCTACTCCCCCCCCCCCCCATGCTCAGTGTGTAAATTTGCAAATAAATAGATGCTAACTACTCCATATGGGTGAACGTTTGCAACAATAACAACATCAACATCAACACAACAACTGCACACCCCTACAGGAAAAAAAAAAACCTATTTAGTATTCTGTGTTTGTTTTCTCATGCAATGGTAATTTAGGATGAGGAAAGTGGTGCCAATTTGGGCCTAGTGCATCCCCCACCCTTTCGATGATGGTTTCCCTCCTCCCTTTGAAAGACAGTGTTAGAAAGTGACAGATGGGAAGCTCTGGAGGGTGAATCTCTCTCTTTATCATCAGGACATGTACAAGGCAGACTGTGGCAAGGCAAGTTTCCATATCGCACTTCCACCTTGGCCCTTGAACATATGCGATTAACTTGTTAGGATGATCATTTGTGTGAAGAACATCTCACCGTGCCCCACTGCAATGGCCGTGCTGCTATATTAGAAGTCACTCTGGAAAAGAGAAAAGGGGAGGAGGAGGGCTTTTAGATATCCCAGCACCCGAACCTCCCTGAAATGCTAGAATAGTAGGTTTTCCAGTGGAAGCTGGTGGGTCCGTTGTTAATGGGGCTGTGAATCCATTCTGGGTTTCAGTCAGAACCAATGAGAACTATTAAGGAGCTATCCAAGGTGCTGAATGTATTGTGGCGATTGGGTTCAGCAACTTGGATAGATGGTTCTGGGTGAAACCCTGAGTGGGTTCACAGCCCCACTGATATCAGAGCCACCAGCCTCGCCTGAGGTTTTCCCTGTCTTCCAAAGTATCGGGGAAGGCAGAGGATGCCCTGCATCTATTCACTGGCCAGCTAGAGGATTTGTAAAATCAGAAGCAGTATATACATGTTCTAAAAGTAAATACATAAAAATAAATAATCGAGGAGCACACCTGTAGCTCAGGAAGACAAGACCTGAAACCAGAGGGCTGCATGTGCCCCAGGAATTAGATGCAGCTTCCACAGGTGCCCTGACCCCTACTGCTGCAACTCCCCCCCAATTCTCCTGCCACTGCTGAATCTATCCCAACCTAATGTATCTACTGCCACTGTTTCTCTCCTAAACCTCAGTGATCCTGGTTCCAAGGCCTATCCATCTGGCCACATTTTTACAGATGTTTGAGGAGGCCTCCCTGGGCCCTGACTGCCTAACCCTAAGACTCCTGGTGCGTGAGCTAGATTAGCCCCAAATAGGATCTTTTCCCTGCCCTGGGTTCCAAACTCTGGGGCAGGATGTCTAATCCCCCTTCACATGCATGTTTACCTGTCAGTGTTCAATAATATTGTCACCCATATCTGTAACTTTCTCTCACAGTCCACTTCTTTGACCAGACTACTTGATGGCTTGGTAGGCCCCTTCCAGCTCAGCTATTCTATGATTCTATGTAGTGGGCTCTGCCACACTAGAAGCATTCAAGACGCAGCTGGACAGCTACATGTCAGGCATGTTTTCATGTGGATTCCTGCATTGAGCAGTGAGTTGGATTCGATGGCCTTATAGAACCCTTCCAACTCTGATATTTTAATTACTGGATACCCTCCAGGACTGCTTGTCATTTTAAATACACCCACACCCAAACAGTGCTCAGCAGGGAAGAATACAGCAGAGTTGGGGAGATAAAAATGACATAAATAATAAATAATAAATAATAGGTTGGCTCCTCCTACTGAGGCCAAACTTATTGAGGAACAAATCTCCTACTGAGGCCAAACTTATTGAGGAACAAAACACGTGATTGCTTCTGCAGTGCAACCCAAATTAGAAAGCAGGCAGTGACCAACGCAAGTCACTGACTGAGTGGGAATTTCAACCTCTGTCTCCCTAATCTCAACCCATCATTTTGCAAATAGACAGGATGTGAGGTTACGCTTAAGGACATGCTCGTCAAAGGACCAGCATCTTTAAAGTTTAGGAAAGGAAGCTCTTTTCCTTCAGAGTGTTCCTTTGTCCATTCTAAAGTGCTATATGGATGTTAAGCATTATTGCTGATACAAGCTACTCTACCAAAGTGTATCTCAGTGAATTGTCTCTTTGCCCTTGTCCAACAGCTTTTCTTCTGGATTCATCGGACTCAGGCTCATCTACACCTATGAGCCTTCCGGGAGGGAAGGGAGAGGATCCTGGGCTTACCTGCTTCTGGGATCGTCCCGTGTGCACACGCCCATGCGTCATCTTGGAAGTCATGAGGGGCATTACGGGCACCATTTTTTTGTCAAATGGAGGCAGGAGCACAATTGCTCTCCACCGCAAGTAAGTTTAAAAAAATCCAAAAAGACTTGAAACTGCACCCCCCTGATGGGCACAGACTGCCCCTGTGCAGCTCCATGCCTGTTTCCAGAGCACCCTCTACTTGTGGGGAATAAGGGATGACCCGTGATTGCGTGCCACACTGGTCACGGTCCTCGGGGGTGTCCCAGGACCACGGAAAACCCAGGAAATCCCAGGCTTATCCTGGGGAAAGTCTCTGTTTGTCCCTGCTTGACCCTGGATGTCCATTTGATCATTTGGATGCACAGGGATGACCTAGAGGTGACCCCGGGATATATGCATGTTGTAGACATCCATGAATAGATGTCTAGAACATGCATGAAATAATCTGAGTACCACACTTGCCGGATCAGGGGAGTAGATGATTCATCATTGTTTTATGGTGTGACATTTACCCTAGGTCATCTGTCCGCATATTATATTACAGAGAAGCTGTAGTTGTCCCTGCTCACCTTCTTGATAGATGCATGCTTCCCTACAGCCACTGCTTAGAGGTGGACTTGCAGGTACCTAGCATCTTGGAAGAGCCACAGGAATGGCGAAAATGATTAGACAACCTTAAGCAGAGAGGGATTTATTTCCTGATTGATATTTCAGTAGTGAAATTATTCAGCGTAAGAGTGAGAAAAGGGGAAAGGGGACAGATTTAAGAGAGAGAGAGAGAGAGAGAGAGAGAGAGAGAGAGAGAGAGAATGGGAAGATTTAATCTAGGAGAGAAAAAATAAAATAAATGCCACCCTTCATATAAATCCAGGCTTTATATTCAGAACAATTATTTGAAGAGTTGGAACTTGTACTGATCTCTTAAACTGATTACAGGGAGAGAAAATGTAGACACTTTCCTTTTAGAAAGACCAAATGGGGGAAGAACATTTTGGTTGCCCTTTCCTCAGCTGTGCTAGATTGCAAATTACATCCATTATTTCCGGATTAAAAATAACACATTGAAATTCAGTTGGAAATGCAGAATTATAACAGCATGCATGGATTTTTTGCTTAACAGAAGGGTGTTCAATAGGAAATGATCTTGTCCCGAGGAGGAGGTGAAAACAGTACAAAAAAGAGTGACAACAAAGAGCAGGGAAATTGTGTGCCCGAGAACTAGGACCTTAAAAGACCTTTTGCAACTAGGAAATGCATTTTGCATTTGACTAGCAAAAGCAATGGCCCTTCCTCTATCTGCCCTGGAGGGGCTGCTCAGAGCAATAATGTACAACCTCCTCACTCGGGTCTTGTTAAGTGGTTTTAGCGATACATAGAGTGATGGGCACAGCGACTCAGTGATATTTTCTCTAGATGAAAATTGAATATCTGTCTCAATATCTGGATAGTTCAGGGTGAAGATCTTAATCATAATGGATTTTTTTTTTACTAGCTATCTGTCAGCCATAACCGATCCTTGTGGCTTTGTCATGTGCAATACCAGGCCAGTCACAATAATTCAAAGCCCCTCCACGGTACCCTAGTCCCCCACATTGAAGATTTTTCCACCAGGGGTAGTAGGGAGTGAGTATAATGACCATGACTGGGTTTTAACCTCTATCGTATTGATCATTAAGTACAACACACTTACTACCGAGGCTGCTATAACCCAATGGAGCTATTCACAATGGGCTCATTTCTATTGATTTTTAAGAAGGACTGTCTTCTGTCGAGTGTTGAACTCTGAAGGAAGGAATAATAAATGGTCCAGGTGAGAAATCTGCTCTGGCCATGGGTTCTGTGATATGTGAATAGGAGCTCGTCTGCATTATAAGGGTTTCATTTCTATGGAGGGCGTCAATCCCTGCATGCATCAGTTGGACATGCAGATTGAATCCCTGTCATGAAATGAAGAGGTGGGATGCTTCCGTGTACGCAAGGAATCATCTATGTGCGCACACACTCTTGGATCTGTGGAGGACTGGAGTGGTCCTCTAGGAAAATGCTTTAGGACAATAATTATAAATGGCAAAAAAAGAAGGACAAATAGAAAAGACTCTTGTGTTCATGTCTCTTTATGATAGGCACAGGCAACCTCTTTGGGCCAGAGCACACATTGGGCAATTTGATCAACTGTTGTGGGCATGACTACACAATGGCAGCTATGGGAGGCTTGGCTAGTTTAAAAGGATATGTAGCCTGCTGAAATGACTGTGTACACAATAGTCCCAACACACTAAAAGATTCCTTTGAACTCACAGTTTTCAGCACCAACAGAAAGCTATTCACAGAAGGCAAACTCTTTCTCTCCTCACCCCCTTCTGTGCAGGTTCTGGATCTAGTTTCTCCCTCTGCCTCTCTGTCTCTCTCGCTCTGTGGGTACCTCTACAAGAGCGATTTAAAGCTCTTTCAAGGCGCATTAAAAAATTGACCTCTACAAGAGCGGAGCGCAAATCAGGGGTCAAGGCGCTTTTTCTATGTGATTATGCGCATTATCGAATGCGCGTTAAATAGTGAGTTTTCATTTACCACGGCCGTTAAAGCGCCTTATGACCATGTAAACAAGTGATTCTCTGCATTAAACACCTCTAAAGCACGTTTCATACAACTAGTAAGGCAACCTGTTATGCGCTTAACTGCCTCCCGCGTATAGTGATTTGCCGTAATAGCGACTGCGAGAAGATGCGCATCATCGGACAACCAGGAGTCAAACCGAATTATTGTAGAGGGGATCTCTCTCTCTCTCTCTCTCTCTCTCTCTCTCTCTCTCACACGCACGCACGCACGCACGCACGCACGCACGCACACACACCACCCCATCTTCATTTCCTAAAGAAGGGCTTTTTCAGTGGTGGCTTCCCAACTGTGGAACAATCTCCCCAACGAGGCTCACCTGGCGCCAAAACTGTTATTTTTTCAGCGCCAGGTTAAGACTTTTCTCTTCTCCCAGGCATTTAATAGCATATGTTGAGCTTTTTTTTTTAACTGACCCCTGGATAGTTGAAATTATATGTAGTTTGTTTTTAGGCTTTTATGGTTTTAAACTTGGTATATTGGTTTTTAAACGCTCAATGTTTTAATTTTTGTAAACCGCCCAGAGAGCTTCGGCTATGGGGCGGTATATAAATGTAAATAATAATAATAATAATAGTAATAATAATAATAATAATAATAATAATTTATTTATGTATTTACTTCATTTGTATACCGTCCCATAGCCGAAGCTCTCTGGGCGGTTTACATAGGATTAAAACAATTAAAAACAATATACAAAAATTAAAACAGCAAAAGCATACAACCTACACACAATACACACATACATTTAAAACCGCTACAACAGCCCAAAAAGCTACAAAAACAAAAACCCAGGCTCCTCAGATATTGCCAAATGCCTGAGAGAAGAGGAAAGTCTTGGCGCCGAAAATATAACAATGTTGGCGCCAGGCGGGCCACATCAGGGAGATCATTCCACAATTGGGGGGCCACCACAGAGAAGGCTCTCTTCCTTGTAGGCCAAAGGCATTCATGGGAAATTAAGATGGCAGCAGGTGGAGGCTCCCACTTTGCTTTGAAGCAACCCTAGCTGCCAATAAAACAATTTGTTTATATAA
The DNA here is from genome assembly GCA_029215795.1 of Anniella stebbinsi. Taxonomy (NCBI): domain Eukaryota; kingdom Metazoa; phylum Chordata; class Lepidosauria; order Squamata; family Anniellidae; genus Anniella; species Anniella stebbinsi. The sequence goes on along the minus strand of JARDYH010000002.1, from coordinate 14,842,416 downwards.
ATGTATTTATTTACATCATTTCTATACTGCAGTAGCCGAAGCTCTCTGGGCGAGTCACAATTTTTATTTATTTCTTTATTTTAAATGGGAGGGTAGAGTACCTTAATGGGTGGCAAGAAAGGTGTCCGGGGCCCACTGGCAGAGTGCCTACCCATGCTCTATAAAGTATTATGTCTGCTGATGGCACATACTACTAATACTATTAATACCCCTACTGGTAGTAGTTATGACATGTCTTTGAAATGTAACTACAATGTCTGTTCAGCTTCCAGTGACAAAGAAAGGGCTACCCTCTGATCTCAGTGCACATCACATCTTCTCTATGCCATCAGCCCAGCAATATTTTATGACTCTTACCCCAATATTCCCTTAGGAAAGCTCTTTGGAAACATGATTATTCCCCAGTTTAATTCTTAATCCACAATTTCAGTAATTGGAAACATAAGCCGTATACTATAATAAATGAAAGTTTTCATTAACTCATACAAGTGAGATCGATTTATGCACCTTTGTCTAATGAGCACGAATCGGGTTCCTTGTTATCCTCGTCCAAAGTGTATGGGCGGAGTTAGGGAAAAGTTGTCTATTGCAAAGGTCTAACGCTTCTCCTTCCATCCACTTCATGCCCCATGTATTCCCTCCACTCACGCTGAGTAATCATTTCATAAAGTTTAGAGAACGCACAGCAAAAAGCAGCTGCAGGAATGCGAAAGCCCGATTAGCAAACAACGAAACCTTTATACTTACATTCTGGTTGTGTTGCCACTTTGATGGGTTGCGAGCTTTCTCCCGGTCCCCATTCATTATATGCCACCACTCGGAAGGCGTAGGTTTCTTCCGGTTTCAAATTCCCCACCGTGAGCTGAAGCACCCCAGACTGTGATGTGTTCAGAGCTCGCTCCCTAACCAAAAACAGCAGCACAAGGGGGTGAGGGTGGGGGAAATGTCAAGATGAAATGCTTCCAGAGAATTGTTCTCAGCAGATTCAAACAGCTGCTCAATAATATGACGACAACAACAACAAAATGGGCCAATGCTACTGGATTGATGCTGATATAAGCAGCCAAAAGTTAAATAATAAGGCAGCAGGTTTTGACACACATTATTTGAATGTCCTTCCTAAGAATCTTTTGGTGACTGAATGGAAAATGGATGGTTTTAAAAGAGGGTTGGAAAAAATCCTGGAGGAGAAGGCTATCAAGGGCTACTAGTCCTTATGACTATGTGCTACCTCCAGCATCAGAGGCAATAATATTATTATTATTATTATTATTATTATTATTATTATTATTCATAATAATAATAATAATAATTTATTTATTACCCGTCTCTCCCACTGGATTGAGGCGGGGAACAACATCAATACAAACAATATAAAATATATAAAACTGGTTAAAAACATAAAATTAATACATTATTAAAATCAACCAAATTTTAAAATTTGACTGGGTAAGCCTGCCGGAAGAGATCAGTCTTTATAGCTCTCTTGAATTCTAGAAGACTGGTAAATTGGCGGATCTCTTCTGGCAGGTCGTTCCATAGTCTGGGAGCAGCAGAAGAGAAGGTCCTTTGGGTAACGGATGTCAGCCTAAACTTGGCCAATTGTAGTAGGTTCTTCCCAGAGGACCTGAGCGTGTGGGGTGGATTGTATGGGAGAAGGCGATCCCACAGGTAACCTGGACCCAAACCATGTAGGGCTTTAAAGGTAATGACCAACACTTTGTACTTCGCTCAGAAACTAAGTGGCAGCCAGCCAATTGGCCTGTATACACCAGTGTCTGGGGACGATGGGCAGGAGGGTTCTTTGCATTGGTGCCCTGCTTGTGGGTTCTTGCTGACTGGCCACTGTGTGAACAGAGTGCTGGACTAGATAGACCTTTGGTCTGATCCAGCATGATTTTTCTTATGTTCTCTTGAAAAGGAAGATGGAGTTCTATTGTTATTGTTGTTGTTATTATTATTATTATTATTATTATTATTATATTATCATCATCTCTTTTCTCACTTGTGGTGTTTTTTTCTAGACGGATATGATGGGCTTTGCCAGGTCATGCTGACTTTTACTGATTCAGGAATCAGTAAACTGCTTTCAGGAACTGCTTTCCAGATGTTGGTGTGGATGTATTTTGGTAGGCCCAGTTTCTGAGAGTTTTCTGTACAGATTTTTGATGAGATTCCGGTGACTAATGTGACTAATGGATTATTATTATTATTATTATTATTATTTCTACAAGAGAGGAAATAAACTGTTATTTGTCTGTTACTGTTCTCTCCTGTTTGATAATGGTAAATCAGCTTACACTTGTAAAACCATAACACAGGGGTGAGGAACCTTAGGCCTGGGGCCAAATCTGACCATCTTGCAAATCCTATCCGGTGCTCCCGGGTTTCCCAGATTGACCCCTCCCTTGCCCTAGCTCCATCCCCAATGACCAATCATTCAGTTGTTTCCTGGCTTTTGTGCTGTTTTCCTCCATTCTAAAAGTTTGACACTCTTAGTTACTGGCTTAGTTACTGGCTTAGTTACTGGCATTAAGTGCTTTAAGCTACAATACCTGATGGAACGCCTCTCCTGATATGAACCTACCCGTACACTACAATCTGCATCTAAGGTCCTCCTCCGGTTGCCTACTCCAAGGGAAGCACAGAGGGTGGCAACAAGGGAGAGGGCCTTTTCAGTGGTGGCCCCCCAATGGTCTCCCCGACGAGGCTCGCTTGGTGCCAACATTGTTATCTTTTTGGCACCAGGTTAAGACTTTCCTCTTCTCCCAGGCATTTAACAGTGTATGTTGAGGGTTTTGTTGTTGCTGTTTGACCCAGAATAGTTGTTTTAAATGATATTGTATTTATAACTTGTTTTTATGCTTTTTATGATTTTATATTTTGTATATTGGTTTTTTTAATGCTCAATGTTTTAAATTTTTGTAAACCGCCCAGAGAACTTCGCCTATGGGGTGGTATATAAATGGAAATTAATAATAATAATAATAATAATAATAATAATAATAATGATACGCTGGCATTTGAGAATTCTTGACATGAACACTTTGCCTTTGACCTTGCCCACTACTAGAATGCCACCTCTCAGAAACTAAATTCAGCCCCCAGGCTGAAAGAGGTTCCCCACCCCTGCAGTAACATCTTACTCTCTCCAAGAAAATAAAAAAGTAAAAGTAAAACAATAATATCACCTGAAACATGCTCAAAATGGATTAAAATGCCAGATTAAACCAACTCTAGTGAGTAACACCAAGAGCTAAGCATTCCAAAATTTTACAAAGAACTGCTGAAATAAAGATGGAAATTACAATACAAAACATCTGCAGTTACACGGAACAAGAAATTGTTGTTTTCTACCTCTGTGTGACATCTGAGCAAATCTTATCTTTTGATCAAGTATTCACGTGGAATCGGGCAAGATGGTGCAAGATGGGACATTGAGGCCAGAGTGAAAAGAAGACCCATCTGCTGGTACAGATGGGCAAATCTGCCAAGCTCATTTTCACTCAGGTCATCCTGCTGTCATTGCTAAATTTCTTCCACCCTATGCCATTTCTCCTATTCAAAACACTCTCCAAAGGTTTCATTTCCAAATGGGAACAGTTAGGGGGAAAATGGTATCTGGGAAACAGTTACATGTGCTACTGGCAGCTCAACAAAACAAAACAAAAAATAGGCGGAATCTCTCCTCCCAATAGGGTTCAAACGTGTCTTCAACATCACATCGCATTCAACTCCATTTCATCACAGGAATGGACAGTCATTATTGTTGGCATTTCTATCGAGTCAGAAAAGTTTGTCTAAGCCGAGCAATGATGTCCTTATTTTAATTATTTTTCAGAGGGAATATTCTTCCATGCCATGTAACTCCAATTAATGGCCCAACTCCAGCAGAGCTCTTGTTTTGGGAGGGGGGAAAATAGCATTGTTTTTTCTTCATTCACCCCCACCTTCCACCACTTCTCTTGCAATGCCTCTTCAGTGGTGCTGTTTGAAGTGTTTTCTGACATAAACAAAATTAAATAAGAAATGTACCATAGCAAAAATTAAATGTTTCAAGTTTGCCCGAGGAAAGACTGGGTAATGGTCCCAGAGCTAAAACTATCACAGGCTATTAAATAATATATCTGGATGGGAATTTTCAAAAACAAAGGGCCCATTATTCAGCACTAGTTCTGTCTACAACTTCCTTCCTGTTTTAAGAGGAAACTGGTGGCAGCATTATTAATGTCAAAAAGGTTTGCATAATCTCCACTTACGGCTCTTGCTAGGTGGTAGTTTGTTTACTTGTTCTGGTAACCCTTCGTTGCCACAGCCCTTCTATCTTTAAAAATAAAATAAAAAGTTATAGGTGTTTTTGTAACACAATACTAGGCTATGGGAAAACACATCAAAAATGGCGTCCAATATTCTGATTTTTCCCTATTAAAATCGGAGACAAAACTATCGGATCGGAAAAAATCGGATAGCCAAATTTTCATATCGCAACTGGTATCAGATGTCCGATAGCCTGCGATTTTAATTGGAATCGGATATCAGATCCGATACAATGCACATCCCTAGTCAAAATCAGCTTATTTTATTACTCTTCTACTCTGTCTTCATAGTCAAGGTGGGCTATAGAGTTTTTAGGGATTCTCCTATACAGGCAGTGATGATATGGGGACCTGCTGACCCTTAGCAAAGTTACTGCATCATATGCCTTCAGACCACACATTGGTTTACCGCAGAGGGAGAGGACCTGCCTTTTCCTATGATTGTGTACAGTTCCCTACAGTTCTTTTTGTTTCAGACGTTATCGATGCAGCAGGAATGGGCAACGTCCTGGGCAGGATCTACACTACTGCTTTATAAGGCCCAGGACACAACTATACCATTTTCAAAAAGTTTTCAGAGTGTTATATCTTGCTTGGTGTAGATCTGGCCCAGGTGAGCAGGTGGTTGGCCCCTGTGTGAACAGAATGCTGGACTAGATGGAACCTCGGTCTGATCCAGCATGGCTCTTCCTATGCTCTTATGTTCCAACGTGTTTGGCGTCGAGGTCCACTTTTCATGTTGGGTGATGGCCTGGGGTCCAGATGTGCTGGAGTTGTTTCTTCCACCTCTACCATGCCTAAAGGACCCGTTCACCACCTGCCACCATTGTTGCCATCACTATTGTGGCAAAACAAAAACAAAAAGGAGAAATCCTCACTGGCACCGAAGGTGGATTCGTAAGTCAAAAATCAGAGCCGTTGAAGAAGTTAACCCCTTAAGGATGAGGAAAACATTGAATTCCATATAATTCAATGTTTTCCTCATCGTCATTGTGGCGGCTGCTATCTGCCACCAGAGGGAAGGAAAGGGCCCTCTCCTGGCTGTATCTTCCCTTTCTGCATCTGGGCATCCTGGCCTCGCTCACCTGCTGTGGCCACAATAGCGCTGGTCCACTCCTTCTGCCACACCTGAAAGGCCTCGTTACTGTTCATGACCACCACAGTCACTGCAGCCATTGCCATCTGCATCCAGGGAGGGAGCTGCTTCTGGGGTGGCCTGTCTTCACCACACAGCCATTTTGAGAGACACAGCAGCTGCCACTTACCAATTTGCTGCTGCAGATGGAGGAAGGAAATGGGATATTGGTGGCGGCCAACGGGAGCACGGAGGGGCACAAGAAAGGCCATGACTACAAGTTTTCCCCTCTCATCTATATCCATATTGTATTACAGCTTTTGTGAGCTGATCGGTGTGAGAGCATCTGACTCTGCCAAAACATCATGAGGAATGGGTATTTTAAAACTGGGCTGGCAATTAGGGGCTCATAGGAAGCCATTAATTAAAAAAAAAAAAGGAAATTGCTCAGAATGTAGAAATGTAAAATAAAAGATAGCTTCAAACGTGATTCATCTACTTAAAAATATGGAGCCCTCCTGTGGTAATTTGCAAAATGAATGACGAGCAACTTATGTAAGTGCATCAGGGTGTTAAAAATGTAATTGCACCAGTTTTGCACACCTAGTAGGTGGGCCACAAATACTGCTATAATCTATTAAACACCTAATTAGTTGCTTCAAGGTGGAAGAGTCATGATAATGTTTCTGACTGTGCAGCACTTAATAATATGAAAATGGACCAACATTTGGCATGCTTATTTCCCTCCTATTGCCTTATCGACAAGCAATGGGTAAAAGGGTATTTAAATCATTAGGTTACTTTGCAATGACCTAGAGAGATGGAATTTGCTACCCGTGCAAACTAAAGAGCACTGGATCCTGGGGGGGGGGGGGACGGAAATATGCCATTTGTGCATCTGTCCTTCAAACGGTACCCCAAAATGATTAAGATAGTTCCATATCAACCACATGTGAAATCTGGCACGCACATAGTCGAAGACACCCAAATTACTGGAAGCATCTGAAAGGGATTTTTTTTTTTGTATTCCTCAAGATGGGAGATATAGAATGCACCTCCCAATGGTTAAAGTAAATCCACACCACCCAGGAAGCTGAACTTACACACAGAGGCCAGATCGACACCAAGCAGGATAAAACACTTTGAAAGCAGGTTGAAAATGGTATATGGAATGTGTCCTGGGCCCCAACAGTTGTCAATAATACCATTATACCTGACAGACGCACTGTGATTATTGGAAAAAAACTCTGGAAGGAAGAATTCTTGTCTATTATTCAAAATTCCAATGCAAGACAATGGGCAAGCACCCTGTCTCTCAACCGTACCTAATTCACTGATTTGTTGCAATAATAAATGTAAAATAAAAACGTAGAACATTCTGTACAGTGTAATACACAGGTATTGACTCCGAGCTACAGATGCCCTTTCTTAGTCTAACAATATTAATAGGAGCAGGGCAGGGTAATTTATAATCTTTAAAAAGGGAGAAATCCCGCAAAAAGAAAGAAAAAAAGAAAGAAAGAAAGAAGGGAGGAAGGGAAAGGGTGTTTTTAATACAATAAAAGAACTCTGATGCATTTCAGGCCCCTTAGGTCCTTCTTTGGAGTAATCAAAGAAGACAATACATAACATTCATACACTCACATGAGCCCCTCATTCTTGGTTAGTTACTGATTTATAATTTTATATGATGATGCACGCTTGTATGATAGATATGATATACAATGGTGGTCATGTGAGTGTATAAATATTATATTTGATTGATTGATTGATTGATTTTATTTTATTTTATTACATTTGTATACCGCCCCATAACCGAAGCTCTCTGGGCGGTTTACATAAGATTATATATTGTCTTTTTAGATTACCCCGAAGAAGACGTAAGGGTCCGAAATGCGTCAGAGTTCTTTTATTGTATCAAAACCACCCCATTTTTCTACCCACTCTGCCTTTGGCTTTTTTTTGGCATTCATTTATATCTTTGACAACTATGGAAATGACCTGTCCTTGTCTTTCCAATTTTTGCCCACTCTCTAGCCCAATATATTGGCGTTTCTATTCACTCAATGGTCTCCCCTAAGACCACTGTCAGAATTTGATTGGAGACACCCTTGGGTTCTTTGGATCCTTGGACTCTACTGCATTTTAACTTTTACTTCTCACTTTGAATTTTAATAAGGATAACAATAATGATGGCATTTTTAATGTGATATTAGCCCAAAGAACAGAGATGCTTATAGATGTTTTTCCCCATCTGGACCACATCTGCTCTGAGTAGCAATGACTCTCCAGGGTCTCTAGCTACAGCATCCTCTTAACTGAAGATGCCATGGATTGAACACACAAATAAAACATGGGCTCTCCATTGAGCTATCGGCCTCCCCACTACCCAGTGTAATACATCATAATTAGATGTAAAAAATATGTAATCTGTATTGATGTTGCTGAAATATCTTCTTTACAATATCAGAGATTAGGGATGGGTGAGGAATTTGTGGGGTTCACAGTTTAATGTGAACATAGCAGTGGAGGCTGGTGGTTCCGATTTCAGCAAAACTGTGATTCCATTCTGGGTTTGAGTCAGAACCAGCCAGAACTCTAAATGAGGTGTCCAAGGTGCTGAACCCGAACCCCGAAAAATGGGGCCAGAACCTTGGATAGCTCCTTTAGAGTTCTGACTAAAACCCTGAATTGAATCACAGCCCCATCAAATTGGACGCAGCAGCTTCCACTGCAATATACCAATTTGTATGTGCTGAACCTGCACACAAACCAGAATGCAGTTATATGGTGATAGCCACACTTTTACAAATTCTGCCATGTAGTTCACACACAAAACATGTGCACACAATGTGCATATAACAGGGGAAATTGCACACAAACGTGCATATTACGGAAAAGTGGGCACAAATCTGCACCATTGGAGGAAATGGTTCGGAATTTAATAGTGCGTACAAGAATGTGTGTGTTTGGAAAAGTGTGTATCAATGTGTGCCTATCAATCGCCATGAAAATACATACAAATATTTCTGCAGACATTTTTTTTTGCGGGGGGGGGGTGAATTGCAAAGTGAGGTAGAAGCGGGACAGAATGAACTTAATTTTTGGGGAAAAGAGCAGCTGAAGAGAATCAAATCTGACTAATTCATCCCTCCCTTTCAGAGATATAGAAGACCAAGGATATGATCGATGTTTGTTGCACTGGAAGCATTGAGTCACCATCATACGACTTACACAACATGATGGACCAACATTCTTGCTCTTTGACTCAACCTTCTGAGTATCCTGATATGGCATTGCCTAGGGTTGGCATGAGCATCCAGCTGGGTCCATGAGGGCAGCAGACCCCCTTGTTTCTGGTCCTCACAGACTCTGAAGGATGTGCCCGCCATGAGGGCAGACTCACGTCTGGGCACTCGTGTCTGCAAGCACTAGGGTGTGATTGCAGCATGGGAAAGCATGCTTTCTGGAGCCTCCAGAAAGTGTGCAGTTCCCCCAGGCATGCTAATGACTTTCTTCTCCTGGCTTTCCCCACACTGCTTTAATTAGGAACTTGAAGGCCCTCTTAACACAAGGTAGCCTTGCATTAAGAGGACCTTTAAGCCCCTGATTGGAGCGGTGGGGGGCAGGAAAACATGCTTTCCAGAAGCTCTGGAAATGTGCATCCCCCCTGAGCCAATGAGGCCTCAAAGGCCTGAACACAAGGGCATCATTGTGTTAATATGGCCTTTAAGGCGCCCATTGGCACAGAGGGGAGGGAAACGCACGATTTCTGGAGTTTCTGGAAATTGTACATTCCCCCTCCTCTTCGCTAATGGTAGGCGGTTGCCACCATTAGCATGGAGGTGGGGAAGGGTGGGCAGTTGCTGAGGGCTCAGGGGGGCTTGCACAGCCCAGGTTGTTGGAGCAGACCACATGAGCAGGGAATGCGAGCGTTCGCCGGGCGGGCATCGGCTGTATCACTCGCATTGCCCTATGAAAATTAGGGTTCCGTTCAAGCAATGGAAAGTCAGGGTCTCATGACTTCAGTGCATGGCCAATTAGACCTATTCTGTTGAAAAATGCTCAGCTATTGTAGGAGTTCAAGTTTACTTTGCAAAGAATACACTGATAAATTGCGATGAAAGAGGTGAGATTTGTGGTGTAAATAGAACACATCTCTTTTCATGGGGAGTGACAATGTCACATATCCAGTGGAAGACTATAATAAATGCCTGTATGTGAATGAATACTCCAACTCAACTAGGGATGAAATGACAAATGCAAGGACGGGGAGGAGATTAGAGATGAAAAGAGGAATGGATGTAAGCACTCCAAATGAGGCAGACGGAGAGAGATGAATCTGTGTGTGGCTAACTGAGATAAGTAAGAAAACTGAGCTAAACAAGGGCAAACAAAAGGTCAGGGTTTCAATAGGCACCAACTGGAACAATGCAAGGAACCTTGATATTGATGGGAGGGTGGGCAATCGGAACGTGGACATACATTTCACAACTCCATCTCATTAGGGTCTTAATAAGAACGTGCACAGAACTTCCACTAGGCTCATCCATTGTTGGTTGGTTAGTTTCCTTCAAAATCCCTTGGGCTGTTCCACCAGCAGAACTTCCACCGAGCACACATTTGTCTCAAAATTTCAATTATGGCGATATTCAGGAACAGTTCTAGTCTATTGTCACAACCATCTTGCACGGTAGCTGTTTTCCCCTCTAGCTGTGGAGAGGGATGGAGGGAATCACCCACACCCGCCAAGGGTGGGCACTCACACCATTGCCGCTGCTGCCCGCCCCTGCTCTCCAAGTCATGTGGACCCTGGAGGGCTCCGGGAGCGGTCCGAGAGCACTCCGCAGCCACACACTCCTCCCTGCGACCCAACATTTATACAGAAGATCATGGCTCCAGAAGTGCCGTATATGTAATGTGCGGAATGGCGGCCGTACAAGGTCATCTCTGAGATTTTAGAGACGTGTTACAGAGATAGCCCTGTATGGCTATTCATTTTGTGCAACTTCTGAAAGTTCCAGAGCCCCAACCTTCCATAAAAATGCCAGATCGCAGGGAGGAGTGGGCAGCTGCAGGGTGCTCTCGGATGACACAGTGTCTGAAGAGTGCATATGTGAGCACACTGGAACTTGGCAAACGGAGTCCAGGTGGCTGGGAGCCTGATGGATTCACGGACCCAGTTGGATGCTCACACCATCCCTAGTTAGGGAGTGAACCCCTTTGGAGATTTCTTGAAGTCTGAGCATCTTCTGGTGTTCAAGAATTTGATTCAGCATAACGAGAAAGAGAATGACTTGTGAAGTGCGAAACTCCAGCTCACAGTCCATGAATTGTATGCTGGGAAAGCTGTGTGTTGTAGACACTGCTGGGGCATGGTCTTCTAATGCAAGGTGCATTCTCAGTTTGCACAGGCACTGTACAAGCCTACGGGGCTTTATCATTGTGCCCTGCATGGATGGAGTTTGCACATACAACAGTCTGCTTCCATGGCATATGGCAGGCAAATATCAGGAGTTTTAAATAGTGATGTTTGAAACTATAACTCCTCCCCACAAATCATGCAACATTTCCTGTTCATACCCCCAATATAACACAATTGGGAATTCTTGGGACATTTTTGCAATTTCCTGAACTTGCACAGTGACTCCCCCATTTTTAATGACTATTAAGGAGTATTTAGTATGCACATTTTTTCCAATTATTATCTAAAAATCTGTATTTTCCTGACTAGGGGTGGGGGCGGGAATGACGTTCAAATTTAGGAATGCAAAGGAGGTGAATGAACCTTTAAGAAAGAATTCAGAGAACCTCTACAAACTTGAACATTGCATGTTTGCCCATCCCTAGCTTTAAAGGAAAGCTTGTCCACCATCACTCATCTTCTAGTTGAAGAATCCCTGGTAAGCTTCCAAGGAATCACATATTTCCATAGAACACAGTTAGAAAACCATTGGTCTAACTTTTGAGAGAGATGTCACAAGACAGTTACAGTACAAGTATGTGCAGGAGCTAAAGATATGTCATGGAATGGTTCTATATCTTGTGCCAAGCATTACAAAGCCTGTTGATTGTCATGCAAAATTACTGTTATTCTCCAACACCAGGAATCGTTCAGTACTCTGGAGTTTCAGTAATTTGTCTGACAATTTCTGTGCATGCCTCAGGTTAATGCCAGATCCGCTATTATTGTTAAGAGAAAAATAGCTCTTTTGTAAAAATAATGTATAAACAATAAATGACTTGGTAGTCTACCCAAGCACTTAAAGGAAACTACATTTATTTTGTTCACACTGAAAACCTGAAAGTTCACAGGACCGGAGGCAGTTTTTGAAATAACAGAAGTCTTAAAATGGCTTTTCAAAGTTTTCTCTCTTTTTCTTTTAATTAAAAGTGGCATTTTAAGCCCAGTGTTAAGAGTCATCCCTCTAGCTAAACAGGAGATGATATTCTTTATGGTATCAAATTCTATAAGGGACAAGTACTGTGCTTTTATCTTCTATTTCATGACAGTTAATACCTATACAAATATTTGCAAATAGCTGGACTGTGAAAAATGTGACTTAAAACATGTACACAGCCCAGAGATCAGTGTCTGCAAAAGACCACTGCATCTCACTAGATTCAGAATGAAATAATGCATTTGATAAAGGGATCGTAGTGGCCACCTGTTCCGGCTAGGCAATTACAAGCCGAATCAGGCCCCTCTGGTGTTGTTGCATCTTTCACCATACCAACATCCTGTGCCCCCCCAGGCCCAGATGCCCTGCCTCTTATCTGCTTATTTTGCTCACTGCTGCTGCATGTCAGTGGAAGGAAGGAAGAAAGGATGGCGTTGGCATGTCAGAGGTATCCATCCAGGAGGGTGAAATTCACCAAGCTTTCAGAAGCTCGCCCCACCCCATCTTGGGCTCACTTCTCTGTAAGCTGGACTGACTTGATCTGTTTCGGGTCAGACCAGCTTGTGGATTCAACACCCCCCCCCCCCCCCCCCGGTCAACAGAAACCTGCACAAATGGTGGGCTGAAGTTGTGTAATTCGCACACATTACAGTCAGAATTTGTGCAAATGATGCAAATTGCACCTGCTATTTGTGAAACTTTCTATTGGTGAGAAAAAAACATTCCTGGATTTTAGGGAGAGCCCGTGGCTCACCTCGAGGATGCAAGCTGAGGATCCATTGGGCCCAAAAAGGGGAAGTTTTCAAATGATGGAGATAACAACGTAAGAAGTGCCATGCTGGATCAGACCGAGGGTCCATCTAGTCCAGCACTCTGTTCACACAATGGCCAACCAGCCATCAGCCAGGGACCAACAGAGCAGGACATGGTGCAACAGCACCCTTCCACCCATGTTCCCCAGCAGCTGGTGTGTATAGGCTTATTGCCTCAAATACTGGAGATAGCACACAACCATCAGGGCTAGTAGCCATTGATAGCCTTCATCTCCAGGAATTTATCCAACCCCCTTTTAAAGCCATCCAAATTGGTGGCCATCACTACATCTTGTGGTAGTGAGTTCCATAATTTAACTATGTGCTGTGTGAAGAAGTACTTCCTTTTATTGTCCTGAATCTCCCACCAGTCAGCCTCATGGGATGACCCCGAGTTCTAGTATTTTGAGAGAGGGAGAAAAATCTCTCCCTATCCACATTCTCCGCACCATGCATAATTTTGTATGGGATATGCATGGTCAAAATTATTGTATCGTATTGTTATCGGAAATTCCGGTAGATTTTTTTTTGGATCCGATAATATCGTAGGTATTCTGTATCGAATCGGATCAGATATTTGATAATTATCGGATTTCAGATATTTAATTCAGAGTATTTTGCCCTATAGAGTTGCTTTTAGAGACAGAAATGTCTCAAAAAGCTTCTGTATTTTAACTCTAACTTCTGTATTTTAAAAGTTAGAGACTCGAAACTTGGTCACAGTGCTTATGGAATATGCTTAAGTATGTGTATCAAATTTCAGACCCATACCTCCACCCCTGTATTTTATATGAATTTTTGAAAGATCATGCAACTTTTTGACAGCTGTGAATGACAGCTAAAGCCACGTGCATTCAGAGCTGTCAAAAAGTTGCATGATCTTTCAAAAATTCATATAAAACACAGGGGTGGAGGGATTGTTCTGAAATTTCATACACATACTTAGGCATATCACATAAGCATTGTGGGCCACTTTCAAGTCTCTAATTTAAAAAAATAGAAAAGTTATAAAAAAAGTATTAGACAATAGACACATACGCTTTCCTTAAAGAACTTAAATGGGTTTAACTTTTTTATTTTAAAAGATAGAGACATGAAACTTATTGGACTTTGCAGATGGGATGTTGCTAGTCCTGGCTTCCCCAGTTGCATGTCTCTACCTTTTAAAATAAAAAGTTATATGGGGTTTCCCAAAAGCCCCCCCCCCCAGGTAACTTCATTATTTTAAAAGTTTGAAACTTGAAAATTTTCCCCAGTGCAGCTTGTCTATTGCTAGTCATTTGTGGAAAAAATTCAGAGCAATTGCTCAAACCCTCAGTTTTATATGAATTTTTAAAAGATCGTTCTAGTTGACAGCTGGTTGACTGGGCCTCCAAATTGCTTTCAAAGTACCACGTTCATTAAAAAATTCCATTTGGCACACATGTCTAACTGTTGGGGCCCATTGTTACATCCCATATACTGCTATATCCTGCTTGGTGTGGCTCCTGCCTTTTATATACCACTTTCATACTGCTATATCCTGCTTGGTGTAGATCTGGCCCTTAAGTAGCTGGGCAGAGCAGGTTTTACCAACTCGCCAACACTGTTCCCAATTGCAGACCATTTGATTTGTTTGAACAAATTGGTGGTTGCCCTTGAAATCCAAGCCAGCTCTTATCTTACAACCCCACCCTTCATTGGTATAGCAATAGATAGATAGATGCATTGATACCAGAGTGTTAGGTCAGAGACAGCGGAGGCTGGTGGCTCCGATGCCTGTGTTGATGGTGAATCCATTCCAGGGTTCAGTCAGAACTCCAAAGGAGCTATCTCTGCTTTAATAGCTCCTTTAGAATTGCCTGACTAAGGCCAGATCTACACCAAGAAGGATATGACACTTTGACACCGGTTTGAAAACCGAATATGGAGTGTGTCCTGTGCCCCAACAGTTGTCACAACAGTTATAAACCACTTCAAATCAGTAGTGCAGATCCTGCCTATGCGCTGAAATCAGGCAAGCAAGAGGTTTCACAGACGGGCCAAGCTGGCGAGAAATGGCTGGGCCTTGAACCCCAGCCAGACGCCTGCAACATCTCAGCCACAGAGTGGGATACATTGTCATGAAGGGGTAGGAATGTCACAGGTGCCTGACTGGGTCCAGGAATTCGTCAGACTCCCCAGCGTTCACCCCTCGCGGTGGGCACTGCAGTGCGTTTGTGGGCCCACGTCTTGAGCACAGTCTGACGAGTGCCTGGCAGCCATCTGCCCCCATCCAGATCTCCATTGGGCATGACAATGGAGGCTTCAGGAATTGTGCATTTCCCCCCTTGTGCAAAGGCCCCATTTATGTATGAGAGTAACCCCTTACGCTTGCATAAATGGGGCCTTTACAACCACAGTGGGTGGGGGAATTTTGTCGTTTCTGAAGCCTCCATTGTGTGCAACAGTGGAGTCTCTGGACGGGGGCGTATGGCTGCCGAGCGCTCATCGGATGCTCACCAAGCCACCAAAGGAGCTTGCACGGTGCACAAGCGTCAAACGAGTCAGACCTGCGTGAGTTCACCCATCCCTAAGAAGGGGAACATTAGCAAAAACTGGGCGTTGTGTTCTAAGTCGACACACAAACAAAAAAAAACTCTCCAGAGTTTGATCAGAGATTTTTTTCCCTCCAGTGTTTAGTTGGTTACTTTGAAAAGTCCAACTTATTTCAGGGCTTGCTGATGTCCTTGCACAGTTCCCTCGTTCTTTTCAGGGTGTGAACATGTATACCTTGTATGCTTGCAAGTGACTCAACATTTTGGAAACTCACAAAATGCCACCATGTTTAAAAAAATATTTCCTTTCTTCTCCAACAGCATCATCCCTCTTTTGTAATACGGTCATTCCAGGGACCCAAAATACCATCTTTTCTGTAGGATGACTCCTCCCTCTCCCGCTACACACACTTGTCTCAGAAATGCCAGCTTTAACTAAACTGTAGTTGTTGGAGGAAAGCATATGCTTTTCACAATTTAGCAACAAAGAAAAGCACTTTGGGCATTGTCTTTTTTTCAGAATGTTTTGTTAAGCAAAAGATGCTTCATGTTGAAAAGAAAGGCCCCACTCCTGGCTTAAGAGATAAAGGAAGAAATGTAACAACCAGAATGATTGAGATATACAGAAATATGATTAAACAGCCATGCTTGGCCATCTTGGACTGTATAATAACAGCAGCCCATGTTTTCCATGTTAAATAGCCAACAGGCCAAGGTGTTATGGTTTCCAGCCTATGTTAGTTTATGACATTTTGGAAGCACTTCATTAATAACTGTTATAAATGTGTTCTGAATTTTCATCTCTGCCTTCTTTGCTCTGCAGGTTTATGATGAAGTTTACTTGTGATAATCAGCTTCCAACTATATTTCCCAGTTAGTGGTCTGCTTAATGTACTTATTGATTAACCCCATTGTGAACTGGTAAACATCAGACAAATGCTTATGGTTGACTGGAAGAAGGCTCATGTACTCTCTGTGTGCGCATACATACACATGACTTTGTGTGTTTTACTGAAGTATTGCTAAGGAAGTTGCAGTCCAACAACTGGAGGGGCCACAAGTAACCCATGCCTGGCTTAACTCATCTGCAGTATGATAGATCAGACTTTGTAAAAGGTGAGTGTGCATCTGTTCGGCATGGATGAATTTACCTGTGTCCAGATCTGTTGGACGCCTGCTAAGCCGCTGCCACCACCCACCACCACTAATGGTGCAGCGTGAGCTTCTTTGCAGCTCAGTGAGTGCCTGATATAGCTGTGAAGCCATCCGCCCTCATCCATTGTTGTGCAAAATGGAGGCTCTGGAAATTGTGTGTTTCCTACGTTGTGTAAATGGTGGCCACAAAGGAGAAGTCACTTCTTCAGTCTTAAGTAAATAGAGCCTTTACAGCCACCATTTCTGCAGCGTAGGAAATATACCATTTCTAGAACCTCCATTGTGAGCAGCAATGAAGGTTCCGGACAAGGGTGGGTGGTTGCCGGGCAGGGTGCTCAAAGAGTGGGGCTGCAAATGTGCCTCAGCACAGCTAGCTGGCTCCAGGGGGGTGGACACGGGGGAGTCCATTGGAATCTCAGACCCAGCAGGGCACCCATGACATTCCTAGCATCCATTATTGTCATGACTAGGCTGTTCAAGGAGTTTTTGGCAATCAATCAGAATCAGATTCTGAAGCAGAAGAGACAGCGCCAGAAACATACCAGCTTACACACGAAGTGGGGGAGGTGATTCTCACAGGCTCTTCGCCAGCTGGGGATGAACTTTTGCCAGACCTTATCACTGAAAATGTTAACAACACACAGTCTGTGGGAAATCAGTATTCTTCAGAGGAGGAGGACACTTCAAGCCTAGATGATCCTAGAATCCACCGCAGACTCAAATGGGTGGAGCTAAAGGAAGGCGAGAGAAGGTCAGCCTGGCTAGCTTCTCGCCAAAGGCTTCTTCAGAACCAGCCTCCTTGAAGTGAAAGCATTCTGGGAAAAGGTTTTCTCTTTTTCTTGAAAGGACAATTGTCTTGCTTAGTTCGCATAGTAGTTTTGCCTAGAGGGAAGTTCCTAGAGGTTAGACACTCTTCAGGTGGGAAGAGATGTTTATGGCCTGAATAAAGCTTTGTGGATTATGTGGCAGACCTCTTAATTGTCTCTCAATAAGGTGGGAGGTTTTGGGAAACTCAACAATTATGTTCACAATGTGTCTTCTTACGTCACTTTAAATGACCTGTAATCATCAAGCTTAATCCCCTTGAAAATATTACGAATTCTTTCATGTATTTGGTTTATACTGGGGAACCCTAAGCTTCTTAATGAGCAGGAGTTCTGTCTACTCTGATATTGGACTAGCTCAGGGATAGGTAACATTTTGGGGCCCATAGGCACATTTGGCAATTTGAGAAACTGTCCTGGGATGTATAAAATTTGTAACATTCACTCCGTTTGCGTTTTGCAGATTGGCAGGTGCCTTTTGTTCTGTCATCTGCTCATTGACAGAACTGATTTCCCCCCCCCCCCAGTTTCCCAAATTTGCACAAATTCATATTTGCACAAATTTATATTTGCACAAATTTGCACTTGCAAAGATCAGCAAATCTCCCCAAATGCCCAACCCTCCCACTGCACATTTTAATGCTTTGGCCTATGGGGAAATGCACACTTTCAGCCAGTGCTATTTTATTTTACATGTTTTTCCACAACTAAATTTAAGTAAAATTCTAGAAAGTAAAAAAAAAAGCTGATCCATAAGTCTGTGGAAGCCATGGCACTCAGGAAAGAACAGTCTGCTGCAGAATCTGTGGGTCGGATTCATAGAAATCCAAATTCATTTGATTCGGTTACAGATTTCGCCAACATCCCTAGCTAGGCACCACCTCAACAGGGGCGCGCTGCAGAGGAAAGCACTGCCCCCCTGCCATCTTCATCCTAATTTTCTAAGAATGTCTCTGAGCCCCCACATATATTCACGGGAAATTTACATGACAGCTGCTAGAGGCCCTCATTTTGCTTTGATGCAATCCCAGTTGCCCGTAGGAAACTTCATCATGAAAAATAAAAGGTGGGAGTGGTAGGACACTGCCATGGGCATGAGGAAAGGTTTTCACAGACACACTGTTGCCCATGGGCACCAAGTTACCTACACCTGGGCTACCTGGATGGACGTTTTGATTCCGTCTAAAGCAGGAGATGTAGAAAACATGCCCAATAGTTCAGCTTGTCTAATTGATGCAGGTCACGGAGCTTGGATTTCCTGGGTACAGAAGTTTGGTTCCTTAGCAATGCAGAATGCACGGTCATAAGCACACATGCTACAGGAGAGATGGCATCCATTATTTGGACTCACCTGTTGGTGCTCTCTCTGGAGAAGTAGACAGCGTACGTCTGGATGTTCCCTTTCGCCTCTGCAGGTGGGCGCCAGCTGAGACGGACAAATCGACTGGAGACCAAAACAGGGACCACATCACGGGGAGCAGAAGGGAGGACACTGGAACTTGGAACAGCTATAGAAGGGGAAGGAGAGGAATCCATCAGAGAGGTTGGTGGTGCAGAGGTTTCAGGGCTAGTGGGAAGAACTGTTGTAGGCACAACTAACGTTTTAGAAGACAAAGGACCAAGTGGATCAGGTGTGAATAAGATGAACAGAGGAGAAGAAAAGAGAGAGGAGGGGGAAAAAAAAGAGAACTAACAGTAAAACCACTCTTTAAATTGTAGTATATATATATATATATATATATATATATATATATATATAATTTTCTAACAGAACCAGAAGCAGTCATGACTTCTGTTATCTTCATACTTTTCATACATGTCATATTCCATTAGAATTAAACATGTTTATCCATGGGTATACTGAACTCTGTAATAGATTTTGGCTAAAATCTATGGACTGCCTTTAGCCAAACATCATATATGTAGACAGCTTGAAAATCATGGGCATACGATGCAACTACTGGATTACTGAGAATCCTAATATTGTTATGGAAGCGTCCTGGGAATTTCTTAGACCATACTCATGTTTCCCCGATTTTCCCATTAACTACATGAGAAATTAGACTTCATAAATATTTCAAAGCTCAGTGCCCAAAGAAAGTAGGCATGGCAAGTTGTACGAAGAAATAACTTCTCCCAGCGAGGAACAGAAAACACAGACAAGTAACAATGCAAAGAAACATTTATTAAAACATTTGCCTCCCAACCTATACATGATTGGGATCTCAGCATACAGGGCAGCGTACAGATAAAATCAAACAGTATAAAACAATAAATAATGTACACCTAAAAACGTATTAAACCATTAACAAGCTAAAACCAACAGAAAATTTAAAAGCAATTAAAAACAATTAGAACTCTGTGCAGCTTTAGCCCCCAAAGGCTTTGTTAAAAACCCATGTTTTAACTTGCTGTCAAAACGAAGCCAGCATCGGCACCCGTCGACCCTCCAAGGGGAGGGCATTCCACAAATGGGATGCCACCACAGAGAAAGTCCTCTCCCATGTCCCACTATAATGTATGTCTCATGTTGGTGGGATGCAGCGGGAGGCTCTTTTAACAGATCTCAAATCTCTGGCAGGCATATGTAGGGAGAGGCACTCCCTCAAGTATTGAGGTCCCAAGCTGTTTAGGTTTTTAAAAGTCGTTGCCAACACCTTGAATTTCGACCAGAAGCATATAGACAGCCAGTGTAATCCCTTCAAGACTGATGGTATATGGTCAGCAGCCTAGCTGCTGCATTTCACGCTAGCTACAACTTCCAAGTCATCTTCAAGGGGAGCCCTATGTAGAGTGCATTGCAGTAGTCTAATTGGGAAGTTAGTAGTGCATGCACTACTGTGGCTAGGTTGTCCCTGTCCAGAATTACAGAGCTGTTCCCACCCCCCCCCAAAAGGGACCAAGGGATATGAAGCTGATTCTAATAAGACAATGATTGGATGGCAGATAAAGTTTAAGAAATCAATTTCATTGTACCAGACAGAGGGCTGTTTTATAGAGCGGCACCAAATATTCACCCTCTCCAATCTCTCTCCTGTCCCCTAAGGGACCATGGGGCGAAAATCCATTGGGTGGACTTGCCGAGGCTCGAGAGGGCCAAGCCCCGGGAATCTATCGAGCTGGCATGCCCCAGCGGATTTCCGTCCCATCCCTAGTGCCAGGCTGATGACATTCTGATGCAGTGCCACCCACAGGATGCAATACATGGTCATATGCATGTCTCACTGAGTTCAATTGGACTTACTCTCAGGCAACCATGCAAAGGATTGCAGCTTCAGACAGGCAAAAGGATGGAATCAGCTGTTTTGGAATCAGACTGGATTTCTGTCGGCTGATGGAATTGTTCCAGGCATCAGTCCTGAACCTGAGTTCAGATGGCATTTCATGCTTCCCTGCCCCGTCCTTTTGTTATGCTGTAAATAGCTATGTGCTCGACACATAACATTTTCCGCTATTACTAGGGAAACACCAATGTACACACCGATTTCACATTTGCAAGCTGCTGGCTGGCTGGCAATGAATAGGAAACATCTTACACTCTACGTACAATACAGAAAAGACAAGTACGGCTGCATTCATTTTGTTGTTGTTGCTGTAGGGATGTATGAGAAATTTGTTTCAGTTCATTTCTGAACAGAATTAACTGAGTTTACAATTCCTGGAACTGAGCACAGAGCCAAATGCAATATGCGTGCCAAGGCCATTAATTTTTGAGCTTGCAATGCTATTTGTGGGGGTGGGGGGAGGGTTGAAAAAATGTGTACATTTGAAAAATGTGCATTAAAATCTGTACGTCTCACCAATGGCACCCACACGCTTTAATCAATGGGAAAAATGCATACTTTTCAAAAACGTGTCCAATTGGTGCATACTTTCGGGGAAGTGCACCACAGAAATGCTCATGAGCATACCAAAGCTCTCAATCAGATGCAGATGTAAGCCGGGATGTGTTTTCAGCTGAGTTTTGCTGATCTGCACCTTTCTACCCAACAGGTGATTTCTTAAATCACGGGACAGTTTGTTTGTTTTTAAATTATTGACCATACTCAATCATTTCATTTGTGGTCAAGGAATTTGATGTGTGTGTGTGTGTTATATTTCTTTCCGAAGAGTTTGTACTGCTCTGCAGACAATGGGGACCTTCTTCAATACTTTCGTTTTGCGTATTCATTTAAACACGTGCAAAACTTGAGCTATTCTTCGTGCCGACCAATGGATTCCTGATCAAGGTGGAAAGGAATTTAACAGCCAGATATATTACTGTTAATGACCTCTCTTACTATTTTCAATGTACAATGCACTTTACCATTTTCAGCTAATTTCTCCTCATAGCAGTCTTGTAAAGCATGGCAATGGTTTGCCCAACAGCTAGTCTCACACTTCAGGAAGAATGTAAAACCAAGGCCTTTTCCACACCAGGCAATATGCCTGGGATGGCCCCCGGCTGCTCCCTGTGAATCCAAATGACGCACAGGGAGTCCCGGGCGGGCGGGAGGGCGGGCAAGGGATTTTTCTGGACAAATCCCGATTCATTCACGGTTCCCGGGACTGCGGAAGAATGTGCCAGCCCTTCCCAGGTGCAGCCGCGCTTACTCGTAAGTGCAGCTGCAAACTGGGCAGGGAGCTGCACTATGTGGCTCCGTGCCCAGCAGGGGAGGGGGTGGCACCTATTTCACCACCCCCAGGAGGGCAGGGAGGGGGGGGGCTGTGAAGTTATCCTCAACCACTTGCTGCTGCTGCCCCGTCTCACCTTTACTATTATTTATTTATTTATTCTATTTCTAACCCGCCTCTCCATCCAGATCGAGGCGGGGAACAACAATAAATATAAATACAAGAATCATAAAATAGATAAAACATTAAGACAAATAAAAACAAATACATTATTAAAAACATCTTAAAATTCAACTGGGTAGGCCTGCCGGAAGAGAGCAGACTTCACGGCTCTCTTAAATTCCAGAAGTCTGCTAATTTGTCAAATCTCCTCCAGCAGGCCATTCCACAGTCTGGGAGCGGCAGAAGAAAAGCACCACAGCCCAGCAACCTGGCCTCCAGGTAACTTCTTTATACTGCTGCCACCAGTACTTTCTCAGGTACACCCACAGTCCACACCAAAGGATGGAATTAACAAGGATTTATTAATAGGAAATTGAGTGTCACAAGCTTAATGGTTACTTCAGTTCAATTGTGTATCGGTTACAAACCCCACACCTATACGCAATCCAAAGATATGTCAGAATATTGAAGATTGTCACTTGCCTGACTAGAGGCAAAGGAATGGAGCCTGGTAGGTTTGGAGGTGTGTCCAAAGCAAAATATAAACAAATAAATAAGTGCAGATTCATTGGACCATTTCGGTTTACTAGTTTTGCATCCCAGTATTGGCTAACTGCCAGATCAGCATTTTAGTTGTTGGAGCAATAAAACAATAATCTCATTCAGCAGCATTTCACATGAAATAGATGTATGAATACACTCTTGGCATATGAAATCCATTAACTTACATTAATGTTATATCATTTAAAATGGTGATTAGGGAGTCCAACTGAGTTGGGGGGTCCAACAGTTGGGGAGTCCAACAGTTGGGTGCACTTGATGCAAATGCAGACCCATGCTCACGCACTTGTGAGGCCCCTACGAGTGGTTGGCAGTCACTCACCCTCGCTGCCAAAATTGCACACTCCCCCTGCTGCGTGAATGGCATTGATGCCGTGGAGGGAAGTGTGCAATTTCAGCAGCAAGGGCAGGTGGCTGCTGAGCGCTTGCTGGCCCAAGCTGAGCCTCAAAAAGGCTTTCGTGGCTGGGTGAGTGGGGGCGAGTGGTGGGGGTAAGCGTCCGTTGAGTCAGATGTGCACCTGACAGTTGACACCCCTGACCTAGGGCTTCCGCTTGCAATCCAACTTCAATCCTAGAAAAACTGAGCCATAAGAGCAGCCTAAGCAGTGCTAGGGATGTGTGAGAAATTCACTTCCGTTTGGGTTCCATCAGGATTTAACCCAATTCGCACCTTACGGATCAAACACGGACTCGGATGCAATCTGCAGCTGAAGTCCATACATTTCTGAGCTTGCAATGTGATATACAGACCTCCCCACAAACATGTGCTTGGCAGTATTTACAAGTGTCATGCATTTCAAAATTCTTACATTTCAAAAAGGTGCAGAATCGATCTGTGCATTTGGAAAAATACACACAGAAATACATCTCCCCTCCCCCCCTCCCAAGAAAAGCTTGCCATCTGATATGGACTCGACTCGGAATGAACTTTAAGATGGAATTTGGAGGACCTCAACAAGCTTGAGTTTTACTGATCCCCACATCCCTAATTAGTGTTCCTGGAGTTTTTCTAAGCACTCCAAGGATTGAACCCGGCAAGGACTACGGATCTATTCTACAACAAAATGATATTAGTGTTGAATACCAATTTGACAGTGCTGACTCGTCTCAAAGAATCCTGTGTAATGGTGCCAACAGTAATCTGCCAAAGATCTAGTCTGCATCCACTCTCAAGAACACTCCAGTTCTCACTGTTTTTAGGGGAGGGGGGTTACTGTTAAACCAGTTCAAGTCTTATGTGTATCTGCACCCTCAGAACCCAGATGCCCAGTGCAGTGATTACTCAGTATGACTGGCACTACTTCCCATTTGACATATTTTCCTGGCTGGGCCAGGAACATCCTTAATCTTTATAACGCCGAACACAGCAGGTTTGATGATGCTAAGACCTGATGGGGAAGTCTGGGAGGAACGGATCTATAAAATCACACCACCAGAGCCAATGCATATTCAAAACGGGGCTGAATTATTCATAGGCATTCATTATTCATCATCATCATCATCATCATCATCATCACCACCAACAAGAACAACAGGGTTTGCAGTTGAAAAATCTGAATCAGTCCACAGAACATATACTCAGAAGCAAAAGAAGCAAACTTGCTGCAAAGCCTAGTTACACTAGATCTCTAGCCCATTTTATTAGGACCACTTAGAGGATGGGGTACAAGTGTATTTGTGCGTGAGTGAAGCCCCAATTCAGGTGTTTTATACCTGAACAGGGCAAAACACTTGATGAGAGGGAGCAGATTAGCTTCATTACTCTCCTTTGTTGTATTCATCAGCCTCTAGTCTTGGAGGGTGACAGTCTGAAGAGGAGAGGCTCCGGCATGTGTGGAGGACCACCATGCAAGCCCAAACACTGGAAAATCAGGGTAATGAATGTGATTGAGGAGAGGGGCGGGATTGGACTCCTTCCTCTTGTGGCATGTTTGCCTTATTCACATACAGAAAGTGGGAGGGAGGCTTAAGACTAGGGATGTACGTCGCCAAAATATTTGACCCACTCATTAATAAAGTCCCAGGCAGACCGGATAAATTTTACCCGGACTATCTTCTGGCTGATCTGGACGACCAAGTTACATCTAAAGTCGCCAAATTCTGTGCAGCAGCCATACGTCGGCGTAGGGAAATATTAACACTATTGAACCCTATCTGATTGCCTCAAATTGAAGCCTGTATATTTTTATATGTATGATTTGTTCTCTTTGCTATGCTGGTTTTTTAACCGTAATAAAGTATTGTATTGTATTGACCCTTTTGGGGTTCGCCAGATGTCTGTAGCACACCCTACTCGGCACACTTTTCCAAGGATTTCTTATGCATTTTTTTGTCTCAGCCATAATTCAAGCAAATGGAGGTTTTCACAAATTGTGGATGTAAATTTACGCAATTTACAGCTGTAATTTGCATAAATCATGCAATTTATGGCCATCATTGTGCTAATGCCTTTTTATGCAAAAAAACCCCACAATACTTTACAGAAATTCTGCTAGCTGGCCCAAGTCAGGTGAGCTGATGGAAGATGGAACAGAGTCCACGGTTGGAGGAGCTGATGAAAGCTCAATGACATTCCTACTTAAAGCAGCCATAGATTGAATCTACCACCTCACCTCGCTCAGGTTAACTACCTACCTCCCAACTGACAAATCTCAACTGCCAGTCCCAACTGTCATTGAGGCTGTGCCCTCTCCCTCTCCCCTCCCTGATTCTAACATGGAGGATGGTCCTCTCTCTTGACAGACAGCTCTTCAAACCCAGCTGCCAAGCCTGCAAGATTACTCTGTTCCACTAGTTGACCTTGTTCCTGACCACTTTTCTGGGCTCAAGTTAAAAAGAGTGAGAGAATGTTCCTCTCCCTTACCTAGCTAGGGACATAGGAAGCTGCCCCATACTGAGTTGATGAAATCATTGGACCATGTATCTCAGTATTCTCAACACTACCTGGCAGTGGTTCTCCAGAGGTTCTCCAGTCCTCCCTGAAGAGGCAAGGGATTGAACTGGGACCTTCTGTATGCAAAGCAGGTGCTCTACCACTGAGCCATGGCCCCGTATATAAAGTTCTGGAGATCACTGTCTATCCCAAGACAACCAGCGGAGAATATGGCACAATGCTTCTTTATGGTTGCTTTTCAAATCCTGTGTGTGTGTGTGTTGTGTTGTGTTGTGTGTGTGTGTGTTTAAATATGCACAAGGGGGACAAGCTATTGTGACTTGTATGACATCCTTCAATTGATCTGATCTGCCAGTGCAAGACCAGAACATTCAACAGCAAGTATATGATACTCTGAGACAGAAGAAAAGGATTGCTCATCAGGTCATAACAGGGGCATCACTGCTTCTCATAAAATCTGTTATTAGAGGGTAAGAGGAAGTGGCATGTCACACAGATAGAACAAGATAAATGAATTGAGAGCATGACCCAATGCTTCTAAATGGTACATGCATACACAACACAGATTTGTATATAGCTTGCCCTAATATGCCATTGCAACTGCTAAATGCCATTGACACTAGCTTTTCCTCCCTGAGACCCGAGAATGCCACTTATCAGACTGACGGTAAAGTAGGACTGGAGGCTGCCCTTATGGGCATTTATCTGCACCACTTCAAAGCAGCATGATTTGCTGTTCAAGTATGCTAAGACAAAAAGAGGCCATGTTGGTGTCAAGTTAGAGAACCTCCTTAAACAACAACAGCAGCAGCAACAAGAACTCTTTATCGGGACTTGCTTGCCTGAGAAATTGTCCAGAAGAAGAAGAAGAAGAAGAAGAAGAAGAAGAAGAAGAAGAAGAAGAAGAAGAATGTATGGTAGTTATCTACATTACTGCAGCCTTAACAAATATACAGGGGAAAATATGAACACATAACTATTGGTACATTACCACTACCACATTCATATCATCATCATCATCATCATCAATTGGGCATGCTCCATCTTTCTCTAGTGAAAGGGCATCAACGGAAGGGTATCCAGGTGCAATGGAGCCCCTTTTCCTTCGTCGATGTCTTGGGTCTGGCCTACAGGATACACCTGGATGAGCTGGTGACTTATTTCTTTATTTACAATATTTATAAACTGCTCCATATCTAAAATAGGTTGCAGTGGTGAATTTACATATAGGATATTAAAAAGATAAAAATATGAAAACAACATATTAAAATTGTTCAATAAAAAACAGATTACTAATAAAAATGGTGGCTGGTTTCAGTTGAGGAATGCTTCGATGAAAAGAGTTGTTTTCAGGAGGTGCAGGAAGCAGCACAGTGTTGGCACCTGCATGACCTCCAGGGGCAGGGAATTCCAAAGAGAAGGGGCCACCACACTAAAGGTTCTTCTCCTGGTGGACTCCAATTGGGCCATAGGTCCATGTGGAACCAGCAGGAGCATGTCCTCTAATGACCTCAGTGACCAGGAAGGTTGGGATAGAAGAGCCAGAGTAATAGCCTTGAGAGGTCATGTACAACAAACCCCTCTTCTAGGTAGTGATGGCTAAGGAAGAGAAGAAGAAAGGAAAGACTCCATTGACCTCAAAGAAGGTACCTTAGGGTGAGAATATGTAGTCCATGCCCACTGTTAGGTGATATGTAGTTTTATTTATATTTAGTTGCTTTTTATTTCCTTTTGCTGCAGCGAAATTATGTTAGGCTGACCAGATAAAATCCAGGTCAGGGTTCCTGTAACTTTAACAGTTGTAGAGCAAAGGGAATTTCAGCAGGTGTCATTTGTATGCAATTAGTTCCTGGTGAAATTCCCTCTTCATCACAACAGTTAAAGTTGCAGGGGCCCTGCCTTCTTTTGTATATGGTCACTCTAGTATAGTGCCTGCACCTTTAACTGTTGTGATGAAGAGGGAATTTCACCAGGGACTAATTGCATACAGATGACTCCAGCTGAAATTCCCTTTTCTCTACAACTGTTAAAGTTACAGGAGCCCTGACCTGGATTTTATCTGGTCAGCCTAAATTATGTCAGTCTAATTTATAAAACTGAAGGCATACTTGTACGAATGTATTTTCTATCAGTACAACTGAGATTTTTTTCTTGTATGCTTCTTTATGTTTGTTTTTATTTTGATTGATATGATAAGGAGAAACGTGCTCCATGGCTATCTGGGTTTTTCCCAGTGTTTATGATGGTTTCATGTTTGCTCAAGACTAAATATTTCAGAAAAATACAACCAATTGGTTAAAAGGCAGATGGTAAAGCAAATATTTTGCACGTGGAAGGTTCCAGATTCCAGCATCTCCAATCAAAAAGATCAGGTAGTTGGTGCTAAGAAATTCCTTTCTCTGCCTGAAACCCTTGAGACTCTTAAACTCTTGTTAACATTTTCCCTATATTCCCATTTTCCCCTTCTTGCTCCCACCCTCATTGCTAACATACTGCCCTGGGGTTGCAGGAGTGATTGGGGGGGGGGAGAAGCCCTCTACCTCTTAATACTTTATTTATTTACTAGTATAAAGCCCATGTTGCCATGGGAGCTAGCAGTCTGAGGGTGAAACATACTGTTCCTTGACTTCTGCTAGGTCAGTCCTCCTGAAGATATATGGAGGTTACTTTCCTTCAACACAACTGAGGACATTTGGCCTTCTCTTCCTCATACCTGTCACTGGTGAACACCATTCGCTTCTTCCCCCCAAAGCTCAAGCCCATCCCCTTCCCTTTTTCTTCACATTTTAAAAACCGGCTTATTATTATTATTATTATTATTATTATTATTATTGTTATTATTATTGTTATATATAATTTATATAGCACCATCAATGTACATTTTTCTAAGGCTGTTCCTTTTCCGCCTTCTCCTCGTCATCTCTGTCACCAGTATAACTGCTCACAAAGCCTAAGGCCCTACCTGCCTTCGTGTTTTCCTCTCTGAGGGCCTGCCTGACACAAAGGTACATGGGAGCTGTAGTTCCCTGACTGGCTCAGGTTCCTGGCCAGGGTGTGGAAACATACTGTTTGGCTAGTAAAGCTCAAGCTTTGAACTTTTTCAAACTTCCAACTTTTTCTGCATATCTACACTGCTCAGGCTTCAGTTCAAAACAAACAAACAAAAATGAGCAAAAACAGTCTGGTAGATCTCTAGTAAGGAACCTATTCTCAGTCTGCCTTTGTGTGAAATGGGTTTCTGATGGATCAGGAATAAAAAGTCATTTACTTATTTGGTTTCTAGAAACATGGCACTCAAGGCCGCTACGTGGGCTCAAAGGAATGGTTTTGTGTTGAGTTGCTCAGATCCCACCTCCATTAATTCTCCAGCCTCCACCTATCATTAGCTCCACCCAGGCATTGCCTACTCTGGCTCCACCAAACATTAACTGCCCTGCCAACTGCCCAATCAGCCACAATGGGCACCAGCTGCTACTGCTGAAAGTGAGATAGGAATAAAGCAGGTGGCATTAACCTGGCCCAGCTTTCTGGAGTTTTCCTGCATTTCTGTTTATTGCTTCTGTATTTTCCTAAGCCCACCCCATCTTTCCATATACATTATTTGGGAACAAAGGAGAAGAAGCCCTATGGTGTTTGTTTGTGTTTTTTAAAATAAATAAATAAATAAATACTTTGAGCAAGTCCAGATACTGTGAAAATGGAACATTTTGGGGCAAGTTCGTATCTAAGAAGAAGTTAATGGGAACAATAAGACTAAACTGATCGAAGCAACTTGAAAAGGATTGGAAATTGCTTTGTGATTCCTCCTGTCCTCAGTTTCCCAACCTGAACCATGTAGGGATTTTACTTATTCTGGATTCTGGACAAACATAATTTTTATCTCTCTTCTCAGCATTGCCAGCTCCTGTGCTTCACGGTTTTAGCATGGGAATGGCTCCAGAAGAAAATTCTTACAGCTGCCAGCTGTGCCTCTGAAATCTCCACAGCTTGCTTGGGTCAAGGAGAGAAACCTAAGATCCTGGCTCCTATTCTAGGCTGCGCTGTCCATTCTATACACATGGATCACAGGGAGAGGAAACAAGTGCAGGAACAGTTCTGCGAGCACGCAAGATCAACAGCGCAAAAGAAGTGCGTACAAGCCAAGCCTGGAGCCCAGGTTAATACAAGGTAAGCATGCGGGAAAACCTCCTTAATTCTGACGTGTCCCTGGGTATAGTAAAAGCTTTCGAAACCCCTGCAGGGGAAACACGGCACATGCAGTTGATACGTCGCGCTTGAAAAAGGCAGCCTTTTCCATCCAAGGAGAGGAAATAGAATGCGGGTTGGTCTGTGAGCATTTTGCCAAGTTACATTAGCAATCGCTACAGACACAAGAGGCTCAGCGGCACAATGGCAGGAGGGCTGGCAGGTGAGGATCAGGAAGTGCTGGCGGAACTGAGCAGGAGAAGCACCTGGATGTACTATAGATCTGGCCCTCGCCCCAAGCGCTAGTGGTCTCGCACTTTCATGAGCACAGACAAATTGCAGCGGAGTGGAGGGGTCTGTCCATGCCATGGACTAATTAGCTTTGTACAAACTGGGCCTGACCAAAGTGCCTGCCAAGAACATGCATACCCTAGAATTTATATACAAACGCATACAGGCACACCGAGTGTGAGCCTGCAGGGGGGAAAAATTCACAGATTCTGCCGCCCGCTCCATCTCACAGCATCTATTAACTATTAGATTTGGCAGATGTAGTCTGGGAAAGCAGAGCAAGCAGGAATGCTGAAGCTCAAATTAAGCTAGCCCGCTCTTCCACACCAAGTGTGGTGCATAACATCTGTCGCATGCTGAGATGGACCACTGGCCTATCTTAGGTACATGTATGCATTTACATGTGCATTTACGCAAATGTGCAAAAACCACGGCATTTTCTATTGGTGCTTTCTTTTTTCTAAATAGTTTTCATATTTTTGTATGACTGCATTAGTGTACAATTCCAGGAAGCAAAATGATAACAATACAATAGTCCATAAATCAGCACAATCCATGTGACCCAGAAAAAAAGCTGATCTGTTTCAAAAACAGCAGGTTGGATTCACTTGAATCTCAACTCATTTGAATCTGTTGGAGATTCCTCCAACATCCGTAGCTGGAGAATACCTGCTGAATTTGGCCAGTAGTGGTGGGTGGGAAGTTGGTTTTAGTCCATTTTTATAAGTTTGTAGATTTATTTCTATTTATATTTGGGATGGAAACAAAACTTGAAATTAATAAAAAAAACTGATGGTGGGGGAGAAATGGAAACTTACTTATTCATTCATTCAGGCATATGGCAATGAACCACTTTGCTCCTGGTGGCAAGAAGCTAGGTCTACACTACTGCTTTATAGAGGTGTTGATATGCACTGATAACTGTTGGGGCACAATCCACAATCCATATACCACTTTCATGGTGTTATTTCCTGCTTTTTATTCCACATTTGTAGTGTTTTGACCCAAGGTGCATGTTGTTGTTGTTGTTATTATTATTATTAATTACATTTGTATACCACCCCATAGCCGAAGCTCTCTGGACGGTTTACAGTAATTAAAAACATTTAAAAACAATATACAAAACTTAAAACAGCAAAAGCATACAATATGCACATACATTTAAAATCACTATAATAATAACTTAAAAGCTATAAGCCTAAAAACAAAAACAGACCCAGGCTCCTCAGATATTGCTAAATGCCTGGAAGAAGAGGAAAATCTTAACCTGGCGCCGAAAAGATAACAACGTTGGCGCCAGGTGGGCCTCGTCGGGGAGATTGTTCCACAATTGAGGGGCCACCACAGAGAAGGCCCTCTCCCTTGTTGCCGACCTCCGACCTTCCCTTGGAGTAGGCACTCAGAGGAAGACCTTAGATGTTGAACGTAGTGTTCAGGTAGGTTCATGTTGGGAAAGGCGTTCCATCAGGCATTGTGGTCCCAAGCTGTGTAAGGCTTTATAGGTTAAAACCAGCACCTTGAATCGGGCTCAGAAATATATAGGCAGCCAATGCAAGCAGGCCAGAGTAGGTCTTATATGCTCGAACCTTCTGGCCCAGTTATCAATCAGCCCGCTACATTTTGCACAAGCTGCAGCTTCTGAACCATCTGCAAAGGCAACCCCACGTAGAGTGCATTGCAGTAATATAACTTGGAGGTTACCAGAGCATAGACAACTGAAGCCAGGTTATCCCTGTCCAGATAGGGGCATGTCTGGGCCACCAACCAAAATTGGTAGAAGGCACTCCATGCCACCAAGGCCACCTGAGCCTCAAGTGACAGAGATGGTTCTAGGAGAACCTCCAAGCTATGAGCTTGCTCCTTCAGGGGGCGTGCAACCTCATCTAGAACAGGTTGAACACCCTCCAACCGGTTAGCAGATGGCCTTATGAGAAATTGATTTCAGATCAAGAATTCCCCAGTTCGTACCTTCCGGAATGAACACAGCCTCGGACCCAACCTGCAATTGAAGTCTGTACATTTCCGAGCTTGCAGTGTGAGTTGCAGACAACCCCTCTCCCGACCACCAAAAACATCTTCAACATCATGCACGCATTTGACAAATGTGCATGAAAAAAATTGCATACTTTTGAAAAATGCTTCCAAATATGCTTTAATCAATGGGAGAAGAGTGCACAGATTTCAAAATCAAACACAACTGTTGTGTACATTTGGGAAAACATGCACAAAATATGTATGGATTTTCATATGAAAAGAAGAAAAAGTTTGCAAGCTGATACAGACTCGAGTCAGAATAAGAGAGTCATCACATGGGGGGGGAAATCACATTTCCTTACCATTGCTTGTCCCTCATTGCTTCCTCTTTTGAAAGAGGAAGTAAACAACATGGACATGCCCCATTCAGTGGGTTGTTTTGATTGCACTGCTTCTCCTGCACACAGCAGGAGATAGTGGCAACTTCCATCTTTAAAATAAGCCAGATTTACTGGGGTTTGGTTTTTTTGTGGGCGAAGAAGGCTAGAAGGGGCGGGAGGCACATAGGAAGCAGACCACGTCGTGAGAGCAACCCGCGAAAATCCGTGACACTCATCTGATGGAGCTCTAAGCTTCGAGATGGGATCTGGAACATTTTAGTAGGCTTCAGCTTTTTTGATTTCCACATTCCTGGCCTATCTAGCCCAGACTCCTGTACTTACTCAGTCAAGCATCCCCCCTCCCTACTATCCCAGCTACCTGAGATTAGGGTAGCCATTTACATACTGCCCGTGTCCCCCCCCCCAAAAAAAAAAAAACAGGGTGGAAGCAGACAGAGGTTTGCATAAGATTTGCACGTGCTAAACTATATATGTATAGAGGCAAATTTAGAAACATTGATTATAATTTAAATATCAGAAAAATCCCAATACATCTCACCTTAGTAGAAGGTACCAAAAAGAACGACAGGCAATTTCAAGCCCCCCACCCCCCTGCTTTCCCTTCTTAGGGTTCTTTATCTTGAAACTGGGCCTGGACTGGGCATCCTTCCAACAGAGCAGTGCAAAGTAGCACATAGGACCAGTCTACGTAGGGTAGAAATCCCAAGGACCTCTGCTGTTCCTTGGCCGTAAAAATTACCGATGGGCAACTTCACCCAACAGAAATCATAATCTGTTCACCAGGACCTGAATTCCTCTGCCTTATCGTGGCTGAAAGTTACCCATTATTCGGAGTTCATTATTATTATTATTATTATTATTATTTATCGTTTTTTTAATTGTACGTTTCAACAAAACAAAACAAAATAAAATAAAAATAAAAATGGACATGTAACTACATACTTTAAAAGGCCTCGGTTTTCAAATATTACAACATTCTAACATAAAGAAAGAAAAGAGAAAGGAGTCAATTGCAAACAAACTTCAGTAAAGAAAGACCAAATATAAGTACATTCATGAATGGCACCTCTATACCACTCTTTCAAAAGTTGCTAGTGTTGTTCGGACTTCAATCCGTTGCATTATGGGTGGTCACCTTTTATCCTCCCATTGTTGTAATAGCGGTCTTTTAGCAGTCAAGAGTTCTTATGTTTTTATATATACAAACCACTACAGAAGCACAAAGCTTGCCCTTGCCCCGCAGCTAGCACCCTGCTTCCAGCCTGCATACCTTCTCTCTTTCTCAACCTAATCTTCCTTGACCTGCCATGGGCTTCTAGCAAACGCCCCTGCCTTCAGAGAGAGTGACCATGTCTGCACCAGCAATTTCCCTGTGGGTCAGCCCTGGGTCGTTCCTGTGTATCTAAATGACACACAGGAGATGCCAGGGGCAACCGGGGACAACCCTAGAGAAACCCTGGGATAGCAGAAACTACAGATATCCTGGTTTCCCCGCTGTTCTGGGACGTGAAATGGGCATGGAGCTGCATGGGGAGGCACCGTGCACATGGGGATGGGGTAAAGCAATTCCGCTATCCCCAGAATGGCGGGGTGGGGTGGGGTGACGCTGGGGGTTCCCTACCTTCTCTGCCTTGTGACGAGGGCTCCTGTTGCTTTAAATTAAACAAAATGGTGGGCACGATGTTCCTTTCATCCCAGGTTCATCCCGTGACATCCCGCTTCCAGTTTAGAAGCTCGGGGACGATCGAGGAAGTAGGCAAGTCCATGATCACCCCCTCCCTCCCTCTACACCCTTAGATGTAGAAAGGGCCAGTGTTTCAGCCAGGTAGTGCTTCCTGGAATGCCCATGTGACAGTCCCATGTGATGCACCCAGGGGTGGTCACATGGCCACTTCAGGAAGTGCCTGCTGGGCTGAAATGCAATCCCTGAAGATAACCGCACTGCAGAGAGCACAAAAAGATTTCTAAAATATTAAGAGCTTTAGAAAATCTCCTCTTGTGCTTGCAGAACTGTGGCTGTCTTCAGAGATAGCGTTTCAGCTAGGATGGCAACGTGCCCACACTAGGGCACATCATATGGGCATTCCAGAATTTCCAGCCAGTTTAGGCACTTATAATCAATCTCAATTTGGATACTAAAGTTCATTGGATAGCTATGCATGTTCGGTACACATAAGAGAATTATGAGCATAGCAGATTCAACTTACAAGCCACCTAATTACAAATTCCATGGGCACCAGTAGCAAAAATCTAAAACCAGAAAGTTAAATAATTATCAGTTTGCTGCTCTTTCATGACACCCAAAATCAGCCTAATGATAGGGCCGGCCCTGTACAGTAATGAGCAAAACCTTGTGCTTGAGCACTCTAGCATATATACCAACTGTTCTTATTCACCAGACCAACGCTTTGGTGCTCCTGTGTCCTCATTGGCTGTGTCTCCCAAAGGCAGCATCTGACTGGTTCATCTCACTGGTACTACTCAAAGCCAAGAAGGGGAAAAATCCTTTCATTTAAAATGGTGTGCCAGGGGGCTGCAGCCTTGACTGTCTAGCTGCTGTGTCAATTCCTTTTACAAGTGTGTTGGCGAGGAAGAGGAAGAGGCACTCTACTCTCACCCCCATACAAAAAGGGGGGCTGGTATGCCTCACAGGAAAGCAACTGTGTGTGTTTGTGTGTGTGTGTGCTCAAACCTAGCAGTGCCTCTGGCAAGTCCACTCCTGGGGCATAGACCTCAACAGGTGCCCATCAATGTCAACACTCATGATGCCAGCCCTGGTCCAATTTCTCAGTGCTCACCGGTGGAATGTTGCCAGGAGGCAATATTTACTGCGCTGCAGACTAGCCTGAGGTCGGCTACACATGAGACAAATGTTTGACATCTGCACTGTAGGCCTGTGTGTTATATTCATTTGGTTTTATCCCAGCAGTGAAAGCTCCAAACCGATTGAGAAGCAGGCATGTTCAGAATAGTCTATTTCCAGTTTGCGTCGGTTTTTAATGTGCCCATGTACCAGTTATTTCCAGTCTAATTTTCCACCAATCTGCAAATGTATATATTTTAAAATGCCTTCCAAAATACATTATTTGTGTAGGCATTTTCCAACAAAACATGCTTTTGGGTAAATGATTTTACCCTAAAATATGCATTTTTGCTAATGATTTTACCCTAAACATGTATTTTGTATGTAAGACCACACCTGGAGTATATGTAAGACCACACCTGGAGTATTGTGTACAATTCTGGGCACAACATTTCCAGAAGGACATTGACAGGCTAGAACAGGTTCAGAGGAGAGCAACAAAGATGATGTAGGGACTTGAGGACATGCCCTATGAGGACAGGCTGAAGGAACTTGGGATGTTCAGTCTGGAGAAAAGAAGACCGAGGGGAGACATGTTAACTCTATTCAGGTACGTAAAAAGGTGCCACAGGAAGATGGTCAAGAACTATTTTCCATTGCCACAGAAATTAGGAACCGAAATAACGAGTATAAGCTACAGCTACCTAGATTTTGATTAAATAGAAGGAAAAACTTCATGACAGTAAGATCTGTACAACAGTGGGGCAGTGTATCTACAAAGGTTGTGGGTTCTCCATCTCTGGAGGTTTTTAAGAACAGGCTGGACATTGTTGGTTTAACTGGTTTTCCTGCACATCGCAGAGGGTTGGACTAGATGATCCTTGTGGTTCCTTCCAACTTTACAATTCTATGATTCTGTTTTGTACATGTTTGGATGTGTTTCTCTGTCGAGCTGAGAAGTGTCTACGGTGATTGCTAATCTAACCGCAAAATTTGGAGAAGCACAAAACTATATTAGTCCAATATTCATGGAGGAACAAATCAGGGTAATTAGCTTAAAAAATGTGGCCAGAGAAACATCCTTGAGCATCCCTATCCAGAAGCGTACCATTTGTTTGCCATAAAGTATGGTCAGTACATCTGTTTCTTTGCTGTGCCCAAAACTCTGGCCAGCATCTGCTTCAATTTTATCCATACAAGCAAGAAAATCTGCCGGTAAGATGGTAAAGTTTAAATCGAAAGCTTATTGGCCTGCCAATGGCACTTGTGCTCAAAATCTATTATGTAGGCAAACGAAAAGAAATAACTCCTAGCAATGATTAATTAAAGTAATAAAAACTCATTAAGTAATCATAAATTGTGGGTGTGCATCAACAGCTGTCTCGTTTCCTGTCACTTTGGGTAGAAAAATGTTAATTTTCTAGAGTTTGGGAAATAATAATGTGTTGCCAAAAAATATTTTAGAGTAACAGTAAAGCTATTTTTTCCCCTAAAGAGCATTAGTGGGTGTGTTTTCCCCCCTTCATCTTCTTTTTTCAGTTTTATTAGCAGCAATGAGACGCAGTACAGAATGACAGGCATCAGAGTTGCTCAGCTGCGCAACACACGCAAAAAGGTGAGGGTATATTATAAACACAACACATAAACAGGCACACAAAAGCAATCACTCAGACATATTGACAAATATTTGGTTGGCATTTAGCTTAAAAGAGCCGTGTATGGTTTGATTTGTAAAAAATGAAAATGGAGCGCCGCCACAAAAATGTCAATTTTTCACTGCAATTCCATGGTGGCTTGGAAAAGCAGCCAGAAAACATGCAGGCACAATCTCGTTTCAGCTAGGGCCTATGCCTCCCAAATGGATCTTGCTGTGTTCCAAATAAGTGCCCTGCCGGGTCAGATTAAAAAGTCTTCCAGTCCAGCATCTGGCCTCCCACAGAGGCCAGCAAGACGCCTCTGGGAAGCTGACAAACATGAAGGCAACAGCCCTCCTGAGCTCACCCCCTCAAACAGCTCTGATTTCAGCAAAATATCGTTTCTTAAAATGGCAGTTCCACTTTGTCATCTGGGCTAGTAGCCATGGATCGAACTAGCCTCCTCCAAGAATTGATCAAGTCCCCTTTCAAAGCCATCTAAGAAGAATTTACTACAGTCAGCCAAAACTAGGCTGACAACCGTTACCCAGAGGACTTGAAGACATGCCCTATGAGGACAGGCTGAAGGAACTTGGGATGTTCAGTCTGGAGAAATGAAGACTGAAGGGGGACATGCTAGCAGTGTTCAGGTACGTAGGAGGATGTCACAGGAAGATGGTCAAGAACGATTTTCCATTGCCACAGAAATTAGGACCCCAAATAATTGGTAAATGCTGCAGCTACCTAGATTTTGATTCAATATAAGGAAAAACGTTCTGGTTGTAAGATCTGTACAACAATGGCACAGACTACCTTTGGACGTTGTAGGATTCTCCATATCTGGAAGTTTTTAAGAGGAGGCTGGACAGTCACCTCTCATGGATGGTTCAATTGGTTGTCCTGCACATTGTAGAAGGTTGGACTACATGATCCTTGTGATCCCTTCCACCTCTACAATTATATGATTCTGAGATCTGTACAAGCCAAATTCAATAGGT
Source organism: Anniella stebbinsi (assembly GCA_029215795.1). Taxonomy (NCBI): domain Eukaryota; kingdom Metazoa; phylum Chordata; class Lepidosauria; order Squamata; family Anniellidae; genus Anniella; species Anniella stebbinsi. The sequence goes on along the minus strand of JARDYH010000002.1, from coordinate 14,804,801 downwards.
AAAGCTATTGCTGGCATGGAGAGGACCACATTGTAGCTGCCTATCATGGAGCTGTTAATGATGAGGAGCCAGTCCAAAAAATAATAATATTTTTTTAAAAAAAGAAGTGGCAGCCATAATTCCATACCACAAACGTGGCTGAATACACAGAGTTTCAAATCCAGACTTTTAAGAGCTAAGCTTTCAGAGCCCTGCCTGGCCTGGATGAATGAATCAGCCAGTTTTGTTTTGTTTTTTCTCTCTAAAGAGAGAGAGAGAGAGAGAGAGAGAGAGAGAGAGAGAGAGAGAGAGAGAGAGAGAGTCAGTCAAGGTCTTTCCATCTCAAACATGGATAAGTTTGTGAATTTTATTAAACACTTATTAAAACCAAACTGAAACAAAAGCATCATCCGTCCCTAGCATGTCTACAACAGAAATTGTATATTGCTGTACCTTTATTTCCAGAAATATATGAAGGTAATATATACAATTTTTTTTAAAAAAAAAACGATACTGTAATTGTTGAGCTTTGATAGCCGGGATAAAGGAAATTAGTTCTCTACTATCTAGTTGCATTCTGAAATTTGTGAACACAGACGCCTCCACAAAGAATTAATGGTACATTCCCTCCTGCTCTTAGATCTTCATGAAGACAACTTTATTATTTTTTTCTAATAATGTGTCAGCAACACTGGGTAAAGATGGCTGACACCAGTAAGGGCCAACCACATATCTGCCTTTTCCGTCGCAGAATGAACTTGGCCTATAGCTGTTTAAAAGCCCAAATATTCTGGTAGAGGTGCTTCCAGATTTCAAGAGGTGTCAGTGAAGTTTGCAGGGCTCAAGCCTGGAAAGCAGCATCATGGGCTGGGTGATAGACAATTTGAATTCCCAAAATGCTTAAAATCTGAGATCTCCCAGCTTACCTCTCCATGAAAAATCTGGAGTTTGGGGGGAAAGGCCACTATTCATAGGTGACACTCTTGGTCCAAGGGTTTCCAAAGTTCCCCAACACCAGTTTTCCTCGGATGAGGTTCCTCAGAGGACACATTGAGAAAAGGTTCCATCTTGATGGGTGGATTTTTCTTCTCCCCCTGCCCTAGTTTTCTTATGAGAGCCTTTCAAAACAGCAACTTCCATGCAAAATGTTTCTCTATTGAACAATCTTTGCAACAGAACTATGTGATGCCAGCCCAGAGGTCATACACCCATGCTCACATGGCACACCGACGATCCTGATACAGATGGTGCTTATCTCACTGCTAGGAACAATGCAGAAAAAGTAGGGTCATTTGTTTTGTAATCCACCATTTTGGGGCTCAATGGACTCCCACTCCCTGCCAGACTCAACTTGCATGTTTGGGTCAAGATTTTGTAAAATCTGGGAATTTTTTTCTGCATTTTTAAAAGTTGTCCAAAAAGAGATCTGCGCAAATTGCAGTTGGAATTTCCATAACATGGGCAAATCTTGGCTGCAATTTGCGTAATTCCAGCTGCTAATTTTGGGCACAATTTGTATAATTTGCACAAAATGCAGTCGCAATTTGCACAAATTAGGCAAATCACACCTGAAATTTGTGTAAATTATGAAATTGTGGTTGCAACTACCAGAACTCTCTATTTGTGGAAATAAAAAGAGAAATGTGGAAAATTCGCTAGATGGCTCGACTCACCTGTGGACTAAATCGGTCCAGCTTGCAGAAGATGAATCAAAGTCCGGGAGGCTGAGCCAACAAACTAAGGGGACAATCCTGTGCACTGCCCTGATCCTAAATGCCAGTATCCATATTTGCTATAAGGATCAAATGTTCATTTGATCCAGTACAGCCCTTCCTATGTTCTTAGTACATGGCATTATGGAAGCACATATGGGCTCTGCTGGCAACATTTAACATTTCCTCAGCCACCCAGAGAGCTTTGGCTGTTGGGTGGTATACAATAGAAATGTAATGAATAAATAAATAAAATAAAATCATGAATGTTCACATTTAAAGTAAGGCTTTATTTATTTTACAAGCAGCTCAGGGCATATAACAAATCTCTCTCTCTCTCTCTCTCTCTCTCTCTCTCTGTGTGTGTGTGTGTGTACATGTACACATGCACATGTACACACACACACACACACACACACACAGAGTCCTGTAACATAACAAAAAAACCAAATTAGAAACAAACAAAAGCCCCATAGTATCATCAGCAACATGAAGAGATCTGGAGTCAGATATAAACAAAAAACTCACAAAATGGCCATATCTTCACAAAATGGCAGCATTTGTGGAGCACAATCCAAGGCATGGTGCATTGCCATGATTGAAAAAGCTCTGCAGAACTGCTCGGAGAAATTTCGCCAGACATATCCAAACTCCTTTGAACGTGGAACCTCCCTCAGCAGAAATTTCCAAATGATTCTTTTTGAAACTTCAGTTCATACAAGTCCAGGTGACAACTTAAGAACATAAGAAGAGCCATGCTGGATCAGACCAAGGGACAATCTAGTCCAGCACTCTGTTCACACAGTGGCTAACCAGGGACCCACAACAGCACCAATGATACTGGAAAACTTAATAGCCATGCTGCCTCTGATACTGGAAAACTTAATAGTCTGCAGACACTCCAGAAGAATTAAGGCTTTCAAAGTGAACCCTTCCTTCCTTGAAATCCCTTGGATGTTTTTACACTGATAGGAGGAACCTGCCGATACTGGTTAATGTTTCACTTTGGGCAAAATTCCATGGTGAAGGTATGTTGTGCAAGATTCTGAGTGCAAGAAGAGGTCCATAGCTCAGGCTCTTTCATGGGGAAATTCCATCAAGTATTGTTTGAAAAATATGTATTATTTCACGCCTCGCTTTCATTGCATGGGCAAACTGCTGTCAATGTTTGTGAGAAAAATCAATTGGAAATACAGCCGTAATGGCTGCTTTCATTTGTGCATTGAACAGGTCTGAGTAATTAACTGACACCATTCACTAGGAAATCAATTGGCAAAATTAACAGCCATCAGGCCTACAGTCTTATTGCCACGCTCGGTCCTCAATCAAGGGCTTCATAGTTTAGGTGACATCTGTCATAATCAATTAGCTAACAAGAGAGATGGGGTAATGTGAGAAGAAGGAGTTATGATAGCTTGGAGATTTCAAAGAAATCCAATCACCCACAAATGCTTCCCTTAGGAAGGATAGGTCAGTTCATCTAGTCAGGCTTCTCGGATTCACCAAAGGCTAACTGCTTGCGTTTATTTATTTTTAACTATAGTAATACACGAATGGGGTTCTGCTCATCACGCTGTGCCAAAAAGAACTCACTGCTAGCACAACAGGTAAAGCAAGCCCAGAAAGGAGCGAAAATGCTCATTTCTGGATCAGATGGGAGATCCGCTGACCTGCCCCATTCTGGAAATAAGCATTCCCCAGCCCTGCGAAAACTGAAGATGACTGTTAGGTCACCCCTGAATCCACTCTTTTCCAGGCTAAACATATCCAGCTCCCTCAGTGTTTCCTCATAGCGTTTTATCTCTAGGCACCTCATCACCTTTGCCATCCTACTCTTGCCACGTTCCAGTTACATGAGATCCTTCTGGAGCTGCGGTCGCCATCGTTCAAGCCAACCTATCTCTCAGGCCTCTTGGAAGGATGAATACAGTGGACCAAATGTTGGCAACAAGAGGTTCTACGTTGTGAATTTCTCTAACCACTCAAGCAGTGATGTTGAACCTCTTTCAGCCAAGCTCTCAGGGGCACATTCTCATAGTGGAAGGGCCCAAAGGCAAAAGGGAGGAAGGGCAAAATGCCAGCATATTTAAGCATAAAGGTCTTAATGCCAGTAACTAAGCTCTATGACAGGGATTTATACCATTTAGAAATGGGAAAAGCATGCAAAAGCCAGGAAATCACCACATGATTCATGAGTGGGGAAAGTTGTTAAAGCCAGGGGAATGGGTGTGGCTATCTGGAGAACCCCAAAGGATCAAAACTGGGACTGCAGGAGGTCTGGATTAGGCCAGCAGCTCTAAAGTTCAAGAACTATTATCTATATTTTTATCCTATTTATTTTATTTATTTATTGCATTTCTATACATCCCAATAGCCGAAGCTCTCTGGGAAGTTTACAAAAATTAAAACCATGCAAAACCATTTAAAATATAAAACAAACAATAGTATAAAAACACAGTAGAACTGTACAATATAAAAGCATAACCAGGGTAAAACCGAGCAGCAATGCAGAGATCTATACAGCTGTAAAATACAGATTTAAAACAGCAAAGTTAAAAAAAAATTAAGCTGATAAGCTCTTAAAATACTGAGAAAATAAAAAAGGTATTCACCTGGCGTCTAAAAGAGTATAATGTAGGTGCCAGGCGAACCTCTCTAGGGAGCTCATTCCACAGCTGGGGTGCCACAGCAGAAAAGGCCCTCCTCCTGGTAGCCACCTGCCTCACTTCGTTTGGCAGGGGCTCACGGAGAAGGACTCCCGAGGATGATCTTAGGGTCCAGGCTATCACATATGGGAGGAGGCTAGTTTCAAAGTAGTGAGTTCCATTAATTAATGGCAGGCTGCCCTAAGCGGTCAAAAATACACCCGGTTGGGACTTCAATGTTTTAAGAAAAGGAATCATCTTGGCTGGTCTCGTGGGGGAAAAAAAACAGGCTTGATTGGAGTCAATGGGAGTTTGTTCACGCCATCCTGAGCCACTGCTTGTGCTTGTTTGGGGTGGGTAGGCTGCCTTGTACAGTAAAAATCAAGGCTTTCTGTCTAGAGGGATGCAGGCTTTATATGCTCAAGCAACTGCTTGCAAAACTGATGGCATCTCTAGAAGTAGCCATGCCATTTTATTGAATATAACCCATTCCCAGTGAATCCAAATAAGAGCCTATGAGGGATTATACATAATTGACACGTTAATAATTAACTCCAACAAAGGGCGAGGGAACAGAGATTCTAAAACAAATAAATCAAAGAAAGGATTTTTAAAAAGCAGAGATGGGAGAATGTCTGCCCACACTCCACTGTTAAACCTGCTAATCTCTCCAGTAGGAATAAGACAAGCATCTTTACTCTTGCGCCTATATTTTCATTCCTGGGAGGGAAGCAGATTAGCTGTGTGTGATTAAGATTTTAGAAACAGTGGCTGAATTCGGATGACACATTAAGCAACTGGGGTGGGGGAAACAATCGTCAGTTGTATTGACTATCATGTCGTCCGAATGCTGCCATAGTCAACTCAGCGCTGATCCTAATCCACACCACAGTTGATTATTTATTACCATGTTTTGTGGGGAGTACCCCCTAGATGAACAACTGTAAAGTTGTTTATTACCCCACCATTGACTAATGTGTTGTCCGAATTCAGCAAAGTGTACGGAGAAGTGTTAAAAATTCTCCCCCAATGCCGTTTCTCCAGTCAAAATCAAAGCCCTTCATGGCTGATTTTAAGGGTAGGTGGTAAGAGATTTTAACATGGATGTCCCATGTGACCACATATTACTGGCCTGAGCCCTAAGTAAGCTAGTGCCAGAAGAATCATAGACTCATAGAATTATAGAATAGTCAAGTTGGAAGGGGCCTATAAGGCCATCGAGTCCAACCCATTGCTCAATGCAGGAATCCACCTTAAAGCCTCCATGGCTGTCCAGCTGCCTCTTGAATGCCTCTAGTGTGGGAGAGCCCCAAGATGTTCTGCTTGTTCAACAAGTATATAAACCCAGGTATCTCAGCCTTTCCACTTCTGTAATACATTAATCTATTAGCTATTAGCTGATTCTGCCTCAACACAACCAGACGAAATGAGAGGCATGGGTGAGAAATCCATTTGGTTCACAAACTTACTACATTCATCTTTTGCAAACCTACATACAAACCAGAACACAGTTATATGAACATATTCACCCCCCCCCCCAATTTTGTTATGCAGTTTGCAAATGCTCACAAAAATGGTTGTAACAGGATAACGTGCACCTCCCCCCCCCCACAAAAAAACCAAGAAGTGTATATTAGAGGAAACCTGCATTATATTAGGGGAAATCGCTTGCAAAACTGTATATTAGAAAAAAAGTGTGCACACAAATGCATATTTTTAGGAGAAATGAGCATGGAAAACATGTATAAACTTCCATTCAAAGTTTAGAAAATCACAAAGTGATGTGCGAATGGGACAGAACAAAGTTAATGTTGGGAAAATAAGAAACCGAGCAGAAGCAAACTTGATAGTTTCGAATGACCTTCAGGTTGACTTTAGCTCCCCTGTTCTCAATTCTATAATCAATTCAATTCCAGAGAGGGGAACATTACCCAAGAGGACACACTGTTTCCCTGGACTGTTGAGCAGGAAACATGTCAGAGAATTTGTCAAGAAAACACTTCTTTATATCCCTCATGCTCGTAGGCAATATCTGTTTATATATAGAGCAACCCTGAAGATTTATTAAGAAGGGTTCATACAGATCCAGTCCCTTCAACCATACTATATATTTCAGGAAAGTTTTCAGCCTTGCCTGCTGTGGTTATAAACTGGAAACAGCAACCCAATAAACAAAATGAATCAAATCCTTCACTCACAATACTGTTCTTTTTTCCCCTTTTTTTTAAAGGACATTTTTTGGCTTCCAAACATTCTCTGCTGTGCCGCAGAGGACTGTTTGTACCTCCATCACTCATTGTAGTACAGAGTATTTATGCCGCGTGGTGCCCTGCTCAAACTTTGGGTCAGGAACAAAACTTCTCACCAGCTTTTATGGAATGTCACCTGAGCCCTGACCATGGAGGAACTACAAAAGAGTAGGCAGATGCCAAGAATCATAACTAAATGTACTAGTCGGATGCTGAGTGGATAGATTTCCTTTCCCCCCTTGTGTCTGCGGTGGGATCAGCTGTTTGAGGGAGACAATCAAGTTGATTCATGGGAAGGAAAGAAAAGGAGAAAGAGACACCATAATAAGATGCTTTATTAAAAATACAGCTGTGCACAGGTGGCCTCTTGAAATTCTCTACCCTATGTGTGGGCAAAGAAATTGGTGGGGGGATAATTTCACTGAATTTCTCAAGGGGGGGAGGAGAAATTCTCCATCAGTTTCTCACAGGGAGGCATCATCATTCACATGGGTTGCAGAATAGCATCTTTCTTTTTCCTAGGGGCTTTTGTGGGTTTTTTTTTTCTGCACTGCCACTGCGGGTAAGAAATAAATTATTATTATTATTATTACTATTAACCACGTTGACAGCCTGCCCCCCCCCCATTTTGCACCCTTCCAGAACACCCCATCTACCTAGCATCATTCCGGGGCACATGGCAGAGGGTGGGGCAGGGAATGCAGCCACCACAATAAAGGTGAAGAAAATTTGGAGGAAAATCTGCAAAGTGTCCTTTGATTTCTAGGGCGTAAGAAAAGAAAAAAACACATAAGACTTTCCTGAGAAACATGCATTCTGAGGAATTTTGACTCAGACCTAGTTGCCATTCTCCAGGGTTCAGCAGGTTGCCTAGAGTCTTCCAAATTTTACATTTCTGAGCGGGGATTGTGGATACACCTTGTCTCTAATGCAGGTCTTACTAGCACCACTCCATCCCTGCAAGCTTTGTAGCAAGTTTGAGGTGTGTGTGTGTGTGGGGGGGGGGGGGGGGTCAGTGTTGCATCCAGCTCCAGGGAAAGAATGGAGCTAACTCTGCACCAAACTTTGTCCTCCAATTGACTGAAAGTTTTTGTCCTGCATTAAAGTGGCCTCCATTTTTCTCCCTTATTCTCAGGGTATTTCATACTTTTTTGGGGTGGGGGATGTGTGTTGGTGGTGTTTTTGACCTTAACTAATCACTGTGAGGTGGTGACTGAGGGTACTGCCTGTATTTTTCTTTCTGTTGCACATCTCTCTATTGCTCTACGGTCTTCCTCGAGCTGTACCAATTGAAACTCATACCAGAAAACAGGACAAGGCTGTGCTCCGGACACCTTGCTAGATTCATCCGCTGTAACACTGGAGTCTAAGTCCTGGTGGATGCCAAAGATTTGATTCTGGAAGTGGAGGGAATTAATTGCTATTAAAGCTCGAGCTTTGAACTTTTTGGAAGTTTCAAAATTGTCTGCACATCTATACTACCCAAGTTTCAGTTGAAAACAAAAAAAAATGAGCAAAATCTGTCTGGTGGAGCACAGTAATAAGCCTTATACTGCCATATGCTTATATAAGATTTGCAAATTTGAGCAAGTTCTTAACAAAAAATGAATGAAATTTTCACTTGTCTCTTCACTCATTCACTCAGGCTGCATGCGTCAATTTCAAATGAAGATAGGTGGCCTACTTTTGTTTGAAATTGGCACATGTGAACTGGCAGGTAAATCAAATAGGAACAGGTGGAAAGAACAATCCTTTTCAAAAAGAGTTCCAATGAAAGATGAGGTCTGGGTAAGTGGCAAAAATAAAGACAGAGAAAATGAATGAATCACTCAGCTCTAGCTTAGATGTGCTATCCATGTTTGGAGCAAGCAGGCAAATAAGTGACATGCAGAACTGATATTTTCTATTCTTTTTAGAAACTAGTTATTCGTTTCAATTACCCTCTGTTGACCACTGTTAATGTAAAGTCACCTTGTCTTTTACTGCCATTTCATTTGACTGCAGGGGATGAATTTGACCAACTAACTTCAAAATAAACACTGTCAAAAAGAGCCATCCAAATTCAAGGTGCAGAGAGAAGGATGTGAGATCTCTTAATGAATAGGCCAGCTCTGAAGTGACTTCCTCCATGGCTTGTAATGCATGAAACATGAAACCTGGAAGAAACAGCTGGGATGACAGTGAAATCTGCAAGCGGCTCAGAAAATATGTTCCCTAAAGTGCGGCTCCAGAGTTCTGTCTTTTCCAGCTGGTGGGCCTGCTTTAGAGGCAAGGCAATAGGCCATTTGCACATGTTGCACTCAATAGGAAGGCCTCTAAAAAACTCCCCACTAAACTAGGTGATTCACAACACACTACAGCTGTTCCTCTGTGCATTTCTTGTCAGGAATTTGCCTTGGAACCATAAAAAGTGTCACACCTCTAGATTATCTCACTAATAGTTACAACTACCTGGAAGGTAGATCCTTATTACCATCTCAATGTTGCATACAGGAGGCTAAGGCCCTTTCCATACCAGGCATTTTGCCTGGGATAGCCCATGGGTGCTCCCTGTGAGTCCAAATGATACACAGGGAGTCCCGGGGGAGCGGGGTTGGCCAGGGTTTTTTCCAGGGATAAGGCAACCCTGAAAAATCCTGAATTTTTCCACGATCCCGGGAAGTTCCCGGGACTGCGGAAGATGTGGCCACCCTCCCTGGGTGCTGCCGCGCTTACGTGCGAGTAATCGTGGCAGCAATCTGTGCACGGAGCTGCACTGCTCCGTGCCCAGTAGGGGATGGGGTGGCACCAGTTTCGCCACTTCCGAAAGGGCAGGGAGGGGGTTTGGGGGCCCACGCGTGCACTTTTTTTTTTTTTTTTTTTTAAGTCTTACGTTTTGCAGAGGAGTGCTCCTGCGCTCTTTCCGTGTAAAAACAAAAAAGTGGCTGTGGCGTGCGACGGCCAGGGAGGAACCCGGGCCGTCGAACAATGATGTGTGTATTAGGGCGATGAACCCGGAAGTAGGCACTTCCGGGTTCGCCAACCCTCTGGCCCTCTACACCCCTCTGGTGTAAAAAGGGCCTAAGAGAATAGTAGCTTCCCTAAGGCCACTGAGCGTTCATGACATAAGGTGTGACCAAAAGGCCTTCCTAATGTAACCCCTCTGCTACTCAAGCCCCATCATCTTATCTTCCTGCACTGGAATCTTTCTTGTGTGGAGTATTCTTATATTCAGACATCTCAACTAATACCATAAAGGGGTTGTAATCCCCCAGCAGCTAGCCTACATGTATCATAATATAGTTAGGCCTGGTTCAGACTAGGGATGCACAAGTTTGGTTTAGTCTATTCTGGTATTTCACAGGTAGTCAAGCATCTTTTGTTCCATCTTTCGTTGTTGGAGTCATATCTATCTATCATAGTAAATTGCAGCAGACATCATAAACTGAAACAAACAACTAAAAACTCATGGGGCGGGGGGGGGGGGGAGAAGCCAACCAAAACTAATACTCAAGTGCTGATGGGGAGTAAGAAAAACACACCAAATTAAAGGTCTTCCAAAATAAGAACTAATAGTTTGGGGATTAGATGAACTTTTGTAACCACAACAAAGAAGGTCCATGCCCTCACTCCAACCACCTTTACTTCTGAAATTGGTAGGACCTCAAAGAGGACCTCTCCCATTGACCACAGAGGATGGGCAGGATCCTATTATACAGGAGGAGGCAATCCTCTAGGTTTCCTGGTTCCGAACATCTTTTTTAGAAAACAGTCTAGCAGCCAGTGAACCTGCCATGGAACAAGAGTCACACACCCCAAACTATAGTCCATAATGGGTGTGAATGCAACTTGGAAATGAAGGGTGTTGCACAATGGAAAAGTGAGATACATGGAATCCTATATCAAGGGTCTCCCTGTCAACAGAGTCCCCCCTTGGTTGAAAGCAGAACCTCAGGCCCAGAAAATGAATTCAGCTTGGCTTGGCCCAGCAAGCACTCAGCAGCTGCCCACTCTGGCTGCCAAAATCACACACTTCCATCCGCTGCATTATTTGTGACGGCCATTAATGCAGTGGAGAAAAGTGTGCAATTTCTGGAGCCTCCAGAAATCGCACACTTTGCCCTGCTGTGTCAATGGTGGCCATAAAGGCCCCATTAAGACAAGGGGGAGGAGCCTGCCGGCCTCCCAGGCCCAGTCGGGTGCTCTACGACAACCCTAGTTCCCTGGCTTTTCTACCCATTCTTAAAGTTTGCAGTGCCCACTTAGTTACTGACAGCAAGAGCTTGAGCACAAAAATCTGGTAGTTTTGTCCCTGCCGCTTTTGTCTTTGGCCCCACCCGCCACTGGACTGTTGCCCTCCAGTACTTCTCCAAAATGGAATTCAGCCTTTAGGCTGAAAAGATATTCCGTACCACTGATCTATGGCTACATCTGCTGGAACCTGGCAGATATTGGGCTGGATCCACAGGGAACCTAGATTTAGAGACAGGCTGTCCCTCCTTCAGTTGTAGCAAGCTCTAAAGGCAGTGGAATTAGCAACCAGTCAGACAGACAAGAGGAACAGGCAGCAGGAGTGCTGCTCACGTTAACAAACAAGAGGTCAAATATGGAAGATCAATTACATTACGCAGTCCAGAAGCAGAGCCGTTAGGCAAGTCCAAAAGGCAAGGAAACGGCATCAATCGCAGGTACAGTTCAGGCAGGATGAACCAAGTTGTTCCAACACTGGCTGGATTATCTGTGAAGGCTTTTAAGCCCAAAGCCTGCTGGACCCCACCCAGCCCTCAGCTGCCAGAATCAAGCCTCCCTTTCCAGAGCCATACTCCTGAGGAGTCACTTTCTCTTAGGATACCTTTTCTGGAGGTGAGCTTGAGGCGAGGTTGCTCTCAGGGTTCAGTGGATTGCTCAGCCTTTGCCTCAGAGACAGAATCTCTTTCCCCTGACAGGGATAGTCCTACAACCAACTCCCTGAAAGGCTCAGGCTCCTGTGGGTCTGTTGGCAGGTTTCTGGAGCCTCTAGATCTTCCTCTAAGCCGACCAGATAAAATCCAGGTCAGGGCTCATGTAACTTTAACAGTTGTAGAGAAAAGGGAATTTCAGCCAGTGTCATTTGTATGCAATTAGTTCCTGGTGAAATCCCCTCTTCATCACAACAGTTAAAGTTGCAGGGGCCCTGCCTTCTTTTGTATATGGTCACTCTAGTATAGTGCCTGCACCTTTAACTGGTGTGATGAAGAGGGAATTTCTCCAGGTACTAATTGCATACAAATAACACTGGCTGAAATTCCCTTTTCTCTACAACTGTTAAAGTTACATGAGCCCTGACCTGGATTTTATCTGGTCAGCCTATCTTCTTCTGAGGAGGACTCCTCCAGGTGGGTTCATCTAGTTTACACAGTGGACAACCAGTTGTTGACCAGGGAGCCACCAGCAGGACACAATGCAACAGCACTCTCCTGCCCATTTTCCATGTTGACTTACTGACTCCAATACTGGAGGTATCATGGTTTAGTGTGTTGTCTGAACAGGGCCAATGAAATGTGATTGAGCAATATTAGCAGACGGAATGAAAGCAAGACTCCCTGCATCTCCTGCTTTGAGGAATGATTGTTAGAGTTATTCAAAGTCTTGATCTATAGCATGCTAAGCTAACGGTCTGCCTACAGTTTACCTTTTCTATTTCTTGCGTAGGGAAGCATTTCATTTCATTATGGAATAGATTGAACATTGCTGGCATCCTGTTTAACTTAGTAACATTCAATATTTTAGAAGGGGAAAGGATATAACTTAGGCAAATGCAACAATACACACATACATTGTTGTAGGAGAAAAGAACCTGTTATTGCCAGAAATCAATGCTGACCCTAATTTGATATTAATTCTGGCGGAGAAGGACTGAAAGGTTTTTTCCCCCTCATATAGATTGCTGAAATCCTGCCATAAACAATCTGTCACTTCTTTTGTAAGCTTGTTCATCTCACACATAGCACACTTTGGCTATACAAGCAGTCCTGGCCTTCTTCGGGTATGTGCTCATAATTACCTTATTCGGGGAGATGAATTCGTCTAGCTGGTAATGCTTAGTTTTACATCTCAGAAACTAACATGAGCCTCTGCACATGTGCAGAGTATCATTTCAATTTATGGGTTGCATGAGGAATTTTGTCTTTTCAAATTTTGATATGGACTAAACTGGTACACACCTCCCTGACTAATGTGCATATCAGAATGTAGCTATCCAGCAACTTTTGCACCTCCTGAATTTTGCGCCACAGCTTTTGGGCTCAAAATTGTTTTAAATGCATATTTTGAAAGACAATGTATTGAAAACGCATGTTTCCATGCAAATGGGTTTGTGCAGATTGTTTATAAACTCACAGATTAATGCAAAAAAAAAAAAAAAAGGACAGAATGGATTTATAGTTGAACACATTGGAAAGAGAAGAGACACAGACTGGAAATAAAGTGATTTCCCTATCCCTAATCCTTTCTCCAAGTCCTGGATGCTCATTGCAGCTCACTCTGAGGCTGTTTCCACACTGGCCTTTTTCTCATGGGATCATCCCTGGGTGCTCCCTGTGCATCCAGATGGTGCACAGGGACTCCAGGGGGCAGGGGGGGATGGGGACGGGTTTCCCCAGGGATAAAAAAATCCCTGGGAAAACCCAATTCTTCTAGTGGTCCCATGAATGTCCCGAGACTACAGGAGGTGTCGGCTCCTGTCCTGCCTGGTGCACACTTACTCATGAGTAAATGGCCACCAGAAATGGACACGGAGCCAAGCAGCACAACTCTGTGGCAATCAGGAGAGGGGGTGGCAGCAGTTTTGCCACCCCTGGGATGGCATAGAGAGGGTCTGGGGCCCGATTTCGGTGTTTTTTTGTGTATTTTTTTAAAAAACTTACATATTTCACTTGAGTGCAATGCGCTCCCTACGCCAGCTTTTTTTTTTTTTTTTTTTTTAATGGCAGCGCATCCTTCCGGGATGTTGCACACCATGTGCACATGAGAGAGCCTCCCCCTCCCTCCCAGAACACATGTAGAAAGGGCCTAAGATGCTGCAATTAGGAACTTGGATGTACTGTAGATGAAATTTGAAGACAATATGCAACCATCATTACAACCCAGTTTTGGGGTCTTGTTGGGGTGGGAGTGGACTTTAATTCTCCGAAAGTGCTTATAATTGCCAATTAAAATCTGAGTCATACTGAGGGGAGTTTATCCCTCACCGTTTATGTGTGTAAAACTCTTTTGGAAAGTTTGTTGTCCCCTTCCAAAAACAAGCTCAGACTTGTATTATAACCATTCAGAAAGGAAAAAGAAAAGAAAACCTGGCAGGAAATCCAGAAATATAAGAAATCGTGTCCCGTATTGTACAGTAGCAAGGGGGCAAAAATACGCCTTGGCCTGTGAGGACAGAGGAGACCCTTCCCCCCGGTCTGGCCCTCATGGCTCCCAACAGCGCACCTGGCAGATTTTCACCCCATCCCATCACTTTGCAAAGGACAGTGGAGGTGCCGGTCCTGCATGCGCCCTTTGGCTTTTCTCCTGCTGCATTAATGGTGGCCACCATTAACTCAGTGGGGGGAAATACACAATTTCCCCAGCCTTGGGGAAACTGCATTTCCTTCCCCCCTTCCTGCCATTAGAGTGGAACGGAGAAATACATGATTCCCCCAGCCTTGGAGAAATTGCATTCCCCTCCATGCTGATGGTGGCCTTAATGGCCGCCTTGGATTAAGAGGGCCCATGGCGGGGGGAAGCAAAGACCCCAGAAAGTGTGCATCATTGAGTGCTTGCCTGGGCCAGCTCTCCTTCCCCTAAGCACAAGACATGTTGTTGCCAAGAGGATTTTGTAAAATACAAAATGATTCGGTACGTCTCCTCTCCAATCAGTAGATGTACACTGTTTCCTTAGCAGTTTGAGATTTCCTTAACAAGCCTTTTATTTTATGCTTGCTATTCCTCACTATCAATTGTTTATGGGTGCTTTAGACAATGTTGCCTTCTTCTAGGTTTCTTGTTGTGTTTTCCACCCACATTTGTGGGTTTGGTGGTGGTGGTGGTTGTTGTTGGAATGGTGAGAGGGAGGTGAATTAAGTGTTTTTGGAAATCACAAAGCAAAGCACAACTCTCCACCAGTGTAGTTGTGTAATTCCACTTTGTTCCACTAAACCGCAGCACCACCTACAGGTTATGCAGTGCAATGTACAGAAAGGCAGGAATGGACATAAAATGCTTCGCTTAACCTTGCAAAGAACCTGGTAGCAGAACTAGCAGAATGTGTTTTATTGTTGTACACCGTTTTGTGAAAGGCAGCCAATAAATATTTTAAATAAATGAATGACTAAACAGTGCGTTGAAAAGCCTTGCCTAGAAAAACTCTAAGTCAGTGTTCTATTTACCATCTTGCTATTCTGTTCTGAGAAGAATATATCTGAACATCCTGCCATGTTCTAATTACGTGCTATTGTGTGACCTGTGGTGATTTCTTAAAACAATTGTTATAAGATTACCTTTAGCAAGTCATTCACACTCACATGGGTCACGCTAAAGAGCCATGCTGCCCATTACAGTGAAAGATTAAACCAGGCCAATTTAATTCTTATTTATCAACTAGAAAGCCAAGAAAGGAAGTATCCTTTAAAAAAAATCAATTATCTAATATCCTAGTGGTTTTTGCTAAATTTGATCAGTGGTTTGGCTAAGGGCCTAAGTTACAATGTAACCTTGGATTCCATGAAAAGTGGCAGTCTTTTGCGGTCAGCATATTCCTCTTGGTTGATAATGGCATTCGTCCTTCAGGAAGACCTAAAGACGGTAGTGCACGTGCTAGTAACTTTGAGGCTCGACTTCTGCAATGCGCTGTACATAGGGCTACCTCTGTGCCTAGTCCGGAAACTTCAACTAGTTCAAAATATGGCAGCCAGGTTGGTCACCAGTACACCTAGCGGTGACCATATTACACCAGCTTCAAAATCACCCCACTGGCTGCCAATTACTCTCTGGGCAAAGTACAAAGTTTTGGTTATTACCTTTAAAGCCCTACATGGTTTGGGTCCAGGTTACCTGCGGGATCGCCTTCTCCCATACAATCTGCCCCACACACTCAGGTCCTCTGGGAAGAATTTACTACAGTCAGCCAAAACTAGGCTGACAACAGTTACCCAGAGGACCTTCTCTTCTGCCGCTCCCAGTCTGTGGAATGGCCTGCCACGAGAGATTCGCCAACTCACCAATCTTCAGGAATTTAAAAGATCTATAAAGACTGATCTCTTCTGGCAGGCCTACCCAGTCTAATTTTAAGAGTTTTATTGGTATTTTAACAATGTATTAGTTTTTATATGTTTTTAATCAGTTTTATGTATTCCATATTATTTGATGTTGTTCCCCCCCTCAATCCAGAGGGAGAGGTGGGTACTGGCTCAGGTCCACTCCTTTTTGGACCCGTGGGAACATTTGGATATTTGAGAAACTTCTATGGGCAGCACCACAAAATCCCTAATCATGAAATTGTCACTGACAGGTTTATAGATCTTAGGCTGCCTCTTATTCAGCACAGACTTTTGTTTTTAATGTCTGTTCGACATCAAAATGTCCCTTTAATAAGGGGTTGTCTAATTTGGCTAATTGCTGGTGGTGTGCAATAAAGTGAATGTGTCTTTTAAACGTATATTATTTTGGCAATGTCCAGTGTTTTCTTCTTTTGGGGAGGAGGTTATTACACAGATCAATTTTGTACTGGAACAGTCTTGATTATTCCTTGATGTGCATGCACTTTTAAATGATTTACCTGCTTCATGGATACTAACAAATGGTCAGTATAAATGGATTCTCTGTGTTGTTTTGACAGCTAGAAGACTGATATTACAACATCATGAAAGTAAACACTCACCTCCTATAATGCAGTGGGTTGAAGACTTTACAACACTTTCAGTATTTGAAAGTGGACACTTCTTTGATATTTGGTCTGCATTAATTGAAGTCTATGCATAATTGCTAGAAATTTGTACACATTCCCTATGTATTCATTGCTATGAATATATACAAATCCATGTATGTACATAAAAATGTTTCTTTTTTTAAAAAAAAACGATTAAAAACCATTTACAGGTTCCCATGGGAACCACAGTGGGGGGCCTGTATGAAAGTACTGCTGCCCACCAAGGTGTAGGGGTCGGTAGGATTCAGGATGGGCTCTTCTGAGCCATTGTACCATTAGTAACTGCCACACAAAGCCAGCTTCTAACGCTGGCCCTGCTCACATTCATCCATGCCATGTACCCCAATGGCACTAAATTTGATTGATTGATTGCATTTATATCTTGCCTTTTTTTCCTCCAAGGAACCCAAGGCAGTACACATCCTCCTCCTCCTCTCCATTTTATCCTCACAACCACAACCCTGTGAGGTTGGTTGGGCTGAGAGTCTGTGACTGGCGCAAAGTCACCCAGTGGACTTCCATGGCTGAGTGGAGACTAGAACCCAGATCTCCCAACTCCCAGTCCAACACTATAACCACTATACCACACTGGCTCTCGAAGTATATCCTTGCCATGTACCCCAATGACACTAAATAATATCCCTACATGCATACAAACACACCGCAAGAATGTGAAATGCAGCAAAGTATTTTAATTTTGAAATCTGCCAGGAGAACGTATGTTATTGGGGCAGATTAAAATATAATAAGCAAACAAACAAACTGGCAAGACATGTTGCTGGATTAATGGGAGGGCTGATAATCACATCCAATGTGCATCTATGTATTCTAGACCAGGGCCTAAGAATTTCCACTGCAACGGATATGAATGAAACTCCAGTGGGGGAGAAATCACAGCACTATAGACACATATTTAATACCTAATCCCCACTTCAGTGCTGCTAATTTTTAAGACGGTGCTAAAAATTATTATCCCCCTTTCCCACATCTATCCTCTTAAAGGCCTGTGATCACTACAGGTTTAGCTTGATGGGATTCAGGAAAGAAAACATCAACAACGAAGTATAAGGATTAAATAGGGGGGGGATTTTTTTCATTCTTAAACGTACTCTATTTGAAATATCATGTCAAAATGCTGTTTATATCTGATGTTCATAATCATTTACTCAGAAGACAGATGTAAAAACAAGAACACAATGATCAAGAAATCTTAAATAATTGAGGAATATGGCATGGAAATGTATCTTTACTGTGTTCTGTCTTCCCAAGATTCATTATTCATAATCATTATGCTGTGATTAGTCTTGTGTATTTTACATTGCATCCCTTGTAAATGGTAAGATTGAATTTTTTAACAGATGCAGAGAGAGGGAGGGATTTTAACAACTCTGAGTAAAGACGCCTTTGGTTTATTGTAATTTTCCTAATTTAAAACCATACTGCAGAGGGAAGAAAAGATTTTCTGGCAAGCAGGCAACACACATACATGGAAAAATGGATAAAACAATCTTGGTTAATAGAGTTATTTATTGTTAGAGAGACAACTGCACAGAACATCCTGCAAGCTGGATATTTTGAAGGGATGTATGTGAATTCCGTGTCTGCTTGTTTAAGAACAGAAGTTCTCTCATTTGCTCATTTCATGGGCAATTTGCACATTTCCAAGTTAGTGATGCTCATTCGCAAAATGCATGTTTTAAAATAATAATAAAAATGCACTTTAAAATTGCCAAGTTTGGAGAAAAACAAAATCCTGCACATTTTCATACTTTAGTAAGTGGGGGAAAGTGTGCATTTGGGAGCACTTTTTTTTAAAAAAAATGTACATCCACATGCATACTTTCCCTGTTTGAATGGGGTGGGGAGCTTGCAATTGGGAATGGGTACAAGGCAGACCGATCTTCAAGGTAGAACTCTGAGAACCTTAACAAGCCTAAGGTTTGCGGATTCTCCCATCCCTAATGTTTTGTAGGGACCCTGCACTTATTTATTTTATGAATTTACAGCATTCATTAATGCTGTGCCAAAAATTTTAACAATTCAATTTTCAGGGTTTTGTGTGTGTGGGGGGGAGAGAAATGAAAACTCGGGCAAAAGAGACTAGAAGAGGTGAGAATTTTGGAGAATATTCTCCTTGGGGAGGGGACAGGGTTTCCACATACCTTTTTAAATGTAGCCAGTTGTTAAAGGCTCTTCTTTCTTTCTTTCTTTCTTTCTTTCTTTTTTTTAAAACAGCCGCAACATTTTCAGGAGCCCAGGAGTTCTTCCTGGATGCTTACTGGTGAGGTTGAGGTCACATGGTCTCCAATAGGCATTCACTAAGAACTGCTGGGCTCATCCAAATGCTGAGTTTGCAGGAGAGCAATGCAGATTTTAGGGATGGACAAATCACACTAAACTCAGTTTGTGCCAATTTTGTGTCATTTTATTTTTCACACTGTTGCACCCTGTTTGCACATTAATGTGCACTTTTTTAAAAAAAAAAATCCACGGGATTTTTTTTTTAAAAAAAGTGACATTCCAGTTCTGTGAGATAATCCATGGTCTGCCTTTTATTTTTTATTTTACAGGTAATAGCTGCTGGGTTTGGGTGGGGGATTAGAAAGTGTGGTGATTGCTGCGCATGACTGCAAATGCTTTTAAAATAAAGATGTGCTGTTCCCTCTCAGGAACAGTGTACAGAGAGAAAACATGGCTACCCCATCAGTTGAGGGAAAGAGCCATGTCCCCCCCCCCATAATGTCCCTGGAACTTTGCAGTTCTCTGTGGGACAGTTGAGATGCAATTTTCAATGCATGTGACACCAGCCACACTTCCCCACCCCTCCAAGTGGCTACTACCTGTAAAAAAAAAGAAAAAAAATGTTTTAAAGGCAAAGGCTTGGACCACTTTGTAAAATTCAGTTTCCAAAGAGGGACATGTTCTGATGTGCACAATAACCCATGAGCTGCAGGTCAATGATCATAGAATCATACAATCGTAGAGTTGGAAGGGGCCTATAAGGCCATCGAGTCCAACCCCCTGCTCAATGCAGGAATACACCTTAAAGCATCCCTGAAAGATGGCTGTCCAGCTGCATCTTGAAGGCCTCTGGAGTGGGAGACCCAACGACCTCCCTAGGTCATTGGTTCCATTGTCGTACTGCTCTAACATTCAGGAAGTTTTTCCTGATGTCCAGCCGGAATCTGGCTTCCTGTAACTTGAGCCCATTATTCCATGTCCTGCAAGCTGGGATGATCAAGAACAGATCCTGGCCCTCTTCTATGTGACAACCTTTGAAGTATTTGAAGAGTGCTACTATGTCTGCCCTCAATCTTCTCTTCTCCAGGGTAAACATGCCCAGTTCTTTCAGTCTCTCCTCATAGGGCTTTCTTTCCAGACCCTTGATCATCCTCGTTGCCCTCCTCTGAACACGTTCCAGCTTGTCTGCATCATTCTTGAAATGTGGCACCCAGAACTGGATGCAATACTGGAGATGAGGCCTAAGCAGTGCCGAATAGAGGGGAGCCAGTACCTCATGTGATTTGGAAGCTATACTTCTATTAATGCAGCCCAAAATAGCATTTGCTTTTTTTGCAGCCACATCCCACTGTTGGCTCATATTCTGCTTGTGATCTACAACAATTCCAAGATCCTTCTTGCTTGTAGTATTGCTGAGCCAAGAATCCCCCATCTTGTAACTGTGCATTTGGTTTCTTTTTCCTATGTGTAGAATTTGGCATTTAGCCATATTAAATTTAATTCTGTTGTTTTCAGCCCAGCACTCCATAACTAGGAATGTCCAGCTTTTGTGTCATTCATCCCATGTGTGTTTCGTGGATTGTGCAATGTTGTTCATTCTGGTGTCCATTCACAGATGGATTTCCATTGTACAGAAAATATGCAAACAATTTAAGAAATTTTGCAAAAATGTGCATAATTCATGTTATTGCATAGCATTTAGCATTACGTTCACCTCCCTCATCTCCCCCGCATATATTTTCCATCATGGCATGTGTCTCAGCAGAAACCTGCATGCACATTTTCCTGTGAATGAATTTGTATAAATTTCAGGAAATTATATATATATATATATATATATATATATATATACATACAGAAGTCTGCTGACTCCAAGTGGTCTGAGGAGGCTGGTTATGCAGCAGATTCTGTAGGCTGGATTCTTAAAATCTGAATTCAGTTTAGTCTGTCTCAAATTTCTCCCCAAAATTGTATTGGTCACCGTTCTGCAATAGTTTACCACAATACCTGATGGAACGCCTCTTCCAACATGAACCTACCCGTACACTACGCTCGACATCTAAGGTTTTCCTCCAGGTGCCTACTCCAAGGGAAGCTCGGAGGATGGCAACAAGAGAGAGGGCCTTTTCAGTGGTAGCCCCCCAATTATGGAATGATCTCCCTAACGAGGCCCTCCTAGCACCAACATTGTTATCTTTTCAGTGCCAGGTCAAGACTTTTCTCTTCTCCCAGGGATTTAACACCATATGTTGTGGTGTTTTGATTCTTTTTGACCCAGAATAGTTGTTTTTAAATGCATATTGTATGTAATCTGTCCTTATGCTTTTTATAGTTTAAAATTTTGCATATCAGTTTTTAATGTTCAGTTTTTAAAATCTTTTTAAACCACCCAAAGAGCTTTGACTATGGGGCAGTATATAAAAGTAAATAATAGTAATAATAATAATAATAATTAAAAAAACATACAAATACTTAGGATTCCAACAAAACACAAAAATCAACAGTAAAAACTCAACTAAGAATGCAATATAAAACTCGCCTATCACAAATCCTAAAATCTAAATTCAACTCGAAAAACATTTTCAAAGCCATCAACACCTACGTAATACTCATCCTCACATACTCATTTGGGATCATACACTGGTCACACACTGAACTTGAAGAAATAGACTCAATCACACTGAACTCACAAAACACCGCATGCTCCATCCCAACTCATGCACTGAAAGAACAATCAGCAGGAAAGAAGGAGGAAGAGGTCTGCTAGACATTAACACAATGCATGCTAAAAAGATAAAATCACTCAGAGAATTCTTCCATACTGAAAACACCTCCATTCATGAAGCCATAGTAAAAGCAGGTAAAAAATACACCCCACTCAACCTACCACTACAAAACAAAGAACAAAACAACCACTTACACTTGCAAAGAAAAAAGAAAAATGGGAACAAAAAGCACTCCATAGGAAGCATTAGAACATTATACAGAACCCCCCAAAAAACAAAGAACAATTGTACGAATGGCTCAGGAAAGGTGAGCTATTTCCAGAAACAGAAGGATTCCTAATAGCTATACAGAATCAAGTTATAGCCACCAAGAATTACCAAAAGTACATCATAAAAGATAACAGTGTAACAACAGACATATACAGGAAATGCCATCAATTCCAAGAAACAATAGACCATATAACAGGAGGATGTAAAATTCTGGCAGGAATGGACTATAAGGACAGACACAATACAGCTACAAAAATAATTCACCAACAACTGGCCATCAAACTGAACCTTATCAAACAACCTACATCATACTATACATAGTCACCTGAAACAATCTTGGAAAATGCAGATCATAAAATATACTGGGATAGAATAATTCATACAGATAAGACAATACCTTGCAACTGACTAGACATAACGTTCATAGACAAAAAAGAAAAAGACACATATCTCATCGACATAGCAATACCGAATGACAAAAATGTTGTTGAAAAGGAAGAAGAAAAGAGAGACAAATATACACCACTGGCCATGGAAGTCAAAGAACGATGGCAATAGGAAAAGGTCACAATTATTCCATTACTCACATCAGTAACTGGCATCACAAGAAATAAATATACAGAAAACCTGCAAAAACTGGACCTACCAGAATACATCTACACCAACATCCAAAAAGCAGTCATAATTAAAACATGCTCAATCGTCAGGAAATTCCTGAATCAATAAAAGACAGCATGACTTGGCAAAGCCTGTCAAGTCCATCTAGAAAAACCGCCACGGGAGAGAAAGAGATAACATAATCATAATGATAATAACTCAAATCTCATCCCAAATTCTACTGACTTTTTCTTTAATAGAAACTAGAAAGGAGTCTCCAGCCTCGATTCTGTTTCAGCTACCAATGAATACCTCTGGCATTGTAACGGGAGGCAATTTGAGTAATGGTAATTTGATGTTCAAATTCCAATTAGGCCACTTTATCTAGCCATTTTCAAAACCTCCAAACGACATGCTTCTTCTGTCCAATGAATCTGAGTTTTCTGCCCCATCCACCCCAAATATTCATCCTGACACAACCGCATGCCTCCTTATAAATGTACAAATCTTTGGAAGTTCATTTCATTCCGAGAGTTTGGGAAACGCAGGTGGTGCTTGAGCTCAATGCGACCTGCGAGGTTCATTTCCAGCAGGGGCTTTCATCATACCTGCAGCAGCTCGCACACTGGTGCTGATGATCACAATGGTGCTGGGCTTTCTCAGTTCAAGATAATAATTGCATTTGGTTACACATTTCTTTCATCATCAGGTGTATGAAAACCCCTTCATGTGTATTCCATTTGGCCCTAAATAAATGAGCTACCTCTCTCTCTCTCTCTTTTTTCCCCAAAGAAATTTTGTGAATCCAACCATAAATGTAATCAAGCTGAGAAGCCTGCAGGAATCTATAGCTGTGTCTTGTCTATTCAGAGTGATTTGAAGGCCCAAGTCATTCTGCATAGGAGCAATTCAGCACACTGGAGCTGATCTGCATGTAAATAACCCTCTTCTTCACTCTGAGGGGATGGAGTGTCACCTTCTCCCCCCCCCCCCCCCCGCAGACAGGCATCCTTTTTTTTGCGCTGGATGCAGCAGAAACAAGATTTCTACATCATCTATCTGTTTGAGAGATCACAAGAAAGAAAAAAGAAAAAAAGAGGGGGAAAGAGAGATTGCTTTTACTACCTTTCATTATAAACAATAGCTCCAAAATGCTATGGGCATGACCCTTGCTGGATCTAGCATTTCAGAACAGCCACATAAGGTCTAGGGTGTACAATCAGTCTCACAATGTTCCAGAGATTAGGGTAGCAGAGAAGTATAGTGCTCTTGGGGCAGGGCGTCAGCAAATGCGTGAACCTATCAATTTATTTCTTCAAAAGATAGAATCCAATCAGGGTTTTCTGCTGCTGCAACTCACTGTAGCTCGCACTACTCACCAGACCCCTGCTGGTGGTCCCACCCTGCTCACTGTATGCAGCAAGCCACTGGGTGACCTGCAGGTACCCGGTAAGTGGCACATGGCCACCTGCTCCCTCACCGAGCTGCCATCAGCGATCGCAAACAGGAATCAGGAATGAGTGAGATAATCTTCAGGGAATGCCTGCGATCTTGAACATTGCTCATGTCTACATCCCTATTCTCAACTAGTGATGCACAAATCAGTCACTTTTTGAATGGTATAATTATAACCCTATTCAGAAGTTCCAAATCCAACAAGAGCAAATAAGCTAGGAGGAGGAGAATGCTAGCCTGCTTCCTCCATCTTGTTTTTATTGCCCTCTGTATGTAGAGGGTGACTTTATGAAGTGGGCAGGCTCTTCTTCTATCCACGGGGGCTCTCTATGCAATACGGACCACTGGAAATCAAGATTCAGAATCACATGGACAACCTCCACGAATAGAGGTCATGAAGGATGGTGGAGTTGTCCAGTTGGGGCTTGAAGCTCTGTGATTTCTCCCTAGCTTGGCTCTCCCTGGACACCAGTCCCTGGAACAGAAGTCATGAAACTTGTGCAAATCAAATAACGATCGAATGGGAGATCTGTGCAACCTTCCTCCATAGACTGAAGCAGGGCTCATTCAGCCTATGGATGAGATTTGCGCGAATTGAACTGGAAACAGGAATGAGATGAATGTAAGCATGTGCTCTACAATTTACAAACATTTTCTACAGCGATGCACTTGCACTCGCATTCAGGGCTTCGAATGGTTTTACGAGCAAAACTGACATTTTCATACATCCTTAGTCAAGAGCAAAATATGTTTTGAGCTTCCACTTGAGCTGCTTGTCTGCTTCCATTAACCATCTGATCAGCACTCGGTTTCACAAGTCCATTCCCATTTCCATGGTTCAGCAGCCTCTTGATGTGGAGGAAGAGCCCGAAGTGTGGTTCTCAGTGGTTTGTGGACTTAGACATAGCAGCAAGCCACAATCAGCATCAACTGTCATGTGCAAACCAGCTTCAATCCTGCTTTGGCAGCCCCTCATAAACCAGAAATTGTAGACACAATGTCAAACCATGGTTTGGTGTTATGTCTGAATGCAGCTGTCTACAGATGCTACTCCCACCCGTAAACTTAAATAACTCCATGATTCCTCCTTTCATACATTATATATATATATATATATATATATATATATATAATTATTATTTATTACATTTATATAGCGCCCCATAGCCAAAGCTCTCTGGGTGGTTTACAAAAATTAAAAGATTGAACACTAAAAAGACAATATACAAAATTTAAAAGCATAAACATAAAACAGCTGACATTTAAAACATTTTAAACTGTTAAGCCTGGCCACAAAGTCAGTTAAAACATCAGCTTAAGCTGTTAAAATGCCTGGGAGAAAAGAAAAGTTTTGACCTGGTGCCGAAAAGATAACAGTGTTGGCACCAGGCGGGCCTCATCGGGGAGATCATTCCATAATTGGGGGGCCACCACAGAGAAGGCCCTCTCCCTTGTTGCCGTCCTCCGAGCTTCCCTCGGAGTAGGCACCCGGAGGAGGAGGAGGACCTTTGATGTTGAGTGTAGTGTACGGGTAGGTTCATGTCGGGAAAGGCGTTCCATCAGGTATTGTGGTCCCAAACCATGTGTGTGTGTGTGTGTGTGTGTATAATATATAGAATCATACACTGGTAGCTTGGTCTTGATTTTTTTTGTCCAAGATTGGTTTTGACCATCCATTCTCCCTCATCTGCAGAAAAAGTGCCAATCCTTTTCACTGGATACAAGTGGAGGTTTTCCCAACCTATTTGAAATGGTCATGTGATATATATATATATATATATATATGCAATATGTTTTTAATTGGAAAAGAAACAATCCTAACAATAACATCTATTTCAGTTAAGGGAAAGAAAACAATAACATCTATTTCAGTTAAGGGAAAGAAAAGGCAGAAATGCCTCCATGCAAAGCAGCGGCTTCAACAATATGCTATTTTCTGCCATACAGACTGCTGTTTCTCTCTCAGGTCAACAGGGTAGTATAAAAAATATGGCAGGCAGACAAAGTGCCTCGGGCAGAACGTGAAAGTACACCAAAGAGTACATTCAAACAGTGGTCACACTAGAATAATTCTCCCAGTCTGGTGTGATGGCAGAGTGCAAGAGTGTTAGAATACAAATTGTCAAAGACTGATAAGAAAAATAATTTATCAACGGCAAAAATGCATTACATTTGAACAGGCAGCAGAAATTCTTGTAAGATTGAGAGAGGTGGAGGGAATTGTACAATGGATCCAAAATGTAGAAGAATTCCTTCAGTTATCCAAGGAGGGGGGAAAAAGAACATCTAGAGAGGGAATCTTTTAATTGTTGGTAATGACAATAAATATTATTTTTCTTGTCACAGATTGTCAATTAATGGCACAATCCAATACTCAGAAGGAAGCCCTGTTGCCTTCAATGGGGTTTGCTCCCATGAAAGTGGGTATAGGATTGTACTGCAAATGCATCAACCCTCTGTACTTGTAAAAATATGACCAATATTATGACCAGCATCCAACAGGGCACTAACATTTCCACTGGTTCTTCTGTGCCCCACTGATTTTGTTGTGCAAGCAGCCCCCACCGCTTGCACAATGATGATTTAGTGCTTCTGGCGACACTTGTTTCTGGAAGGAGGCAGGTTGATGGGCACAGATAAGGGAGTTCTGTTTAGCTTCCTCCTTCCAGAAATGAGAATTACTACTCGTTTCAGGGCTTCCCCTAGGAAGTTCTAAATCACCCTTGCATAAAGAGCCACTTTCATGCCTCTACTCTGGCAGAACTGGCTATTTAGGCAGTCATTGTGTGCAAGATCAGACCTGACCACTTTCAGGAGCTCACGAGTTAACAGGAAATGCTAGCTTGCAGCCAGCTCACAGGGAGAACTGGGTGGCTGCAGCGTTCTCATGAACCACACAGCGCTTGATGAGTACATGTGTGAGTGCCCCATGGCTCAGTGAGCCAGGTCCAGGGATCTGGACAGGGGGCTGCCTGCTGGGTTCCAGGACCCAACTGGATGCCCGCAGCATCCCTAATGGTAAAGCATTAGAAACATGACAAGCAGCAGAAGCCATAAAACTATCAAGACTTAAACCAACAGAGCAATAATACAATCATCAGTAACAACCAAAGCCAGTTCAGATTACATGCCGGAAGGCATGGAGAAAAGGTTCTTGACTGGTGCTGGAAAGACGTTAGGCAGGACAGGGAAAGGCGATTGCTCCCACTACTAGGACTACAAAGCAGCAAAGCCAGGACCAAAAATAAACTCTACAAAGAAATCAAACTTTTGAATTCCTCCTGAATGTCCCCCTTGGAGCCAAATGAGCTTGTCTTTTAGATACTAAAAGCAAGTGGTATGCAAGAGCATCATGGGAGAATGTGAATGCTGGTTTTGCTGGACTTTGGCTATGTTGGCTAGCATTAACTATGTTGCCTGCTTCTTTCTAGTTATTTCTTCTCCACAGCAAATACTTAAAGATTTCCCAGGAAGCTCTACTGTTCTCTGCTTCAATGGAAATGACCTCAAACAACTATCATAATTCCCTACTGAATGAGGACAAGAACAGAAAATGTAGCATAAACAAAATAATTTTGTATATACCCCCTAATTCTCAGAAAGATCCATGGCAGTCATACACAAGACATGATTTGGTTCAGGGTGCCTGTAATGAAACTGAATTACTGGAACAAATATCCGTGAATATCTGATATTAGGGAAAGCTAGAGTGTGACTAATACACTGAAGAAATTACTAAAGAGCGGTTGCTGTTTATACCCCTGTGCCTGCCCCTAGTATACTGTCAAGGTTAAGATGACATTGTGCAACTTCCTCTATAAGTGGCATCATGGAAAATAAAAGAGGGTGATTTTTTTCAGGCCTCTGCCTTTCAACATCCATGTCTATTGAAAACAGTTGTATACCGTATTTCATTGAATCTAAGACGCCATCGATTGTAAGACGCACCTTAATTTCAGGGCCACCAACAGCGAAAAAGCTTTGCGTCGATTCTAAGATGCACCCTGTTTTCAGACACGTTTATTTGGGGAAAAAGTGCATCTTCAAATCGAAGAAATACGGTAGGGCTGTGCATGCCCCCCTTCCTCCCCTTCCCCACTCACCTCCATCACTGCCCGGTCCTCACCATCAGTGCCACTGGCAGCGGCCTCCTCGGCCTGGAAACACAGCGTTAAAGCGACCGAGGCTGCGATCCCACGTGCATGCGGCGAGCGACGTTTCCTTCCCTCCATTACTTTTATCGCTTTGGGGATACCGTATGCAAGGCGTCTGCCCATGCCCAGGAAAGGCATGGGGAGGGGGGAGCAGCAGCAGGGCCCCTCCAGTGTGCCTGCGCGTGGACTGCTGCTGCTCCCCCCGCCACCCCCTCGGTCTCTCTCTCCTCACGATGAAGACGAGGACGAGGAGGCGGAGGGGGAGGAGCAGAAGACCCCCAGGCAAGAGGAGGACGCCACTGCCGCTGCCATCCCTTCCTGAGGAGAAGGTGCTCCTTCCTCAAGGTAGGCGCGGCATTTCCAGGCCGAGGAGGCACAGCCCTAAAAAACCTGCAATTCTTTGCCATCGATTCTAAGACGCACCCCCTTTTCAGAGACATTTAAATGGGGGAAAAAGTGCATCTTAGAATTGATGAAATACGGTAAACAAAAGGCAGCAAGAGCATTTACATTAAAGGCAACCAAAGGCCAAAACTTCTGCACTTCTACACCTCTAAAGGCTCGATCCTATGCATGTTTTGACAGAAATGAAGTCCTACAACTCCCAGCATTCCCCAGTTAGCCATATTAAGGAGTTAGAAGAACTCTGGGATGCTGGAAGTTGTTGGACTTTCCCCCTCTCAAACATGCATAGGACTGTGCCCTAAAATAGAGTGACCATATGAAAAGGAGAACAGGGCTCCTGTATCTTTAACAGCAGTATTGAAAGGGGAATTTCAGCAGGTGTCATTTGTATGCATGCAGCACTATTAAAATTCTCTCTTCATCACAAAAGTTAAACTTGCAGGAGCTATACTAGAGTGACCAGGTACAAAAGAGGGCAGGGCTCCTGCAGCTTTAACTGTTGTGATGAAGAGGGAATTTCACCGGGTGCTGCATGTATACAAATGACATCTGCTGAAATTCCCCTTTCATTCAAACTGTTAAAGATACAGAAGCCCGGTCCTCCTCTCCATATGGTCACTGTGGCAATATGATTTGTGCAGTGGGAACTGGTGGCTCTGATTTTGTTGTGGCTGTGATTCCAGTCTGGGTTTCAGCCAGAACCAGCCAGAACTCTAAAGGAGTTATCCAAGGTGCTTCTCCCATTTTGGGGATACGGTCCTCCTTTTCATATGGTCACCCTACCTAAAACCCTTCCTTCTGTAGTTAGAGATGTCAGAGAAACCCATCCGTAGTGTAGAGTTTGCCATGCTTTCAGCAGCTTGCAATCTGCTTAATTAAAAAAAATACCCTTCCTCTAGCATTTAGAGGACCCCAGCAATTAGGGATGTGCACTGACCCCCCGGATCGGATCGGATAGCGGATCAGAATCGGACCTGGGGGGTCGGATCAGATCGGAGGATGGTCGGATCGGATCGGACCGGATGTCCGATCTGGATCGGACGCCATTTTGAATGCTTTTTCCCATAGCCAAGTATTGTTTTACATAAATGCCTATAACTTTTTCATTTTTAAAGATAGAAGGATGAAACTTGGGCACATTGAAGACTGGTTAGGGAGAGTTATCTGTGAGAAATTTCAGAAAGATTGGTGCATGCGTTTTGTGGCAATTAATTCTTTAATAAATACCCAGGAATGCCTATAACTTTGTCATTTTTAAAGTTACACTCATGAAACTTTGCCACATTGTAGGTGGTACCTTGGGACCTATGTGTGTGAAATTTCAGAAACATAGGTGCTTGCCTTGTGTGGCAATTAATTTTAGAAAAATGGGTAGTAGTGGGGTAAATACAGTTACGCCTCCCACTTTTTTATTTTTGAAGATACAAACAAGAAACTTGGGCACATTACAGGTACCACTTGGCTTGATATGTGTGTGTAATTTCAGAAACATTGGTGCTTGCCTGGTGTGGCAATTAATTTTTGAAACAATGAGGGATTCATTGGACAGCACTTGCCCGTAGGGATTCATTGGACAGTACTTGCCCATAGGGAATCATTGCATTGCACTTTCCCATTGAGAAATACAGTTATGCCTCCCACTTTTTTATTTTTGAAGATACAAACAGGAAACTTGGGCACATTGTAGACTGGTTAGGGATAGTTATTTGTGAGAAATTTCAGAAAGATTGGTGCATGCGTTTTGTGGCAATTAATTTTTTAATAAATATCCAGGAATGCCTATAACTTTGTTATTTTTAAAGTTACGTACATGAAACTTTGCCACATTGTAGGTGGTACCTTGGGACCTATGTGTGTGAAATTTCAAAAACGTAGGTGCTTGCCTTGTATGGCAATTAATTTTAGAAAAATGGGTAGTAGTGGGGTAAATACAGTTACGCCTCCCATTTTTTTATTTTTAAAGATACAAACAGGAAACATGGGCACATTACAGGGAACACTTCGCTTGATATGTGTGTAAAATTTCAGAAAGCTGGGTCCAGGCATGTGGTGGCAAGGTGTCTGCACACACCACTTTGAAGACTGTAGAAAATTTCTCCTGTAACGATCCTAGCGATCGAGAGAGAGTGATCCTAGGCTCAGCCGTTCTGCTTGAGTAAAAAGTGAAAGTATCAAAGCAGACACGAGCCAAGTGCTTTAATGTAGTTACTTTGTTTCTCCTTTTGTAATGGATACTAGCTCAGTTGCAGCCATGCATGCAAGGATCAAAGAGATCGAGAGAGAGTGTTTCCTTTTTCTTCGCAGGAGGCGGGAGTGGGAGACGGGGGAAACCAAGCCTCTGTGGAAAAACTTTTGAAACTTTTAATCTAAAAATTCCTTAGCCATCAAATGCCTGGACCTATAATTCTGAAATTTCTGACACATATCTACCCCTAACCCATCTACAAAGTGAGCAACTTTCAGACGTCTAACTTTTAAAATAAAAAAGTTATAGGCGTTTCTTTCCTCATTGTTTCAAAAATACCTTGCCACAAAACGCATGCACCAATCTTTCTGAAATTTCTCACAGATAACTATCCCTAACCAGTCTACAATGTGCCCAAGTTTCATCCTTCTATCTTTAAAAATGAAAAAGTTATAGGCGTTTTTGTAAAACAATACTTGGCTATGGGAAAAAGCATTCAAAATGGCGTCCGATCCGCATCGGACCTCGGCGGATTGGATCGGATCGGATCGGAGGTTGATCGGATCGGATTTTCCCGATTTTGGGGCGGATCGGATTCGGATCGTGGATCGGATCCGATCCGATGCACACCCCTACCAGCAATTCTTAGTAAATGCCTACTGGAGACCATGTGACCTTGCCCTTTCCAATAAGCATACAGAAAGAACTCCTGGGCTCCTGAAAATGCCAGGGGTATTTGAAAGAAAATAGAAAGAAAGAAAGAAGACCCCGCTCTCAAGGCAACGAAGTATGCAAAGTAGCAAACAAATTTTGCTGTGCTGTTGCGCAAGTAGCCTTTTAAAAAGGGAGCCTGCCTATCACTTTTTGGTTTTTTGTGTAGAATTGGATGAAATGTGCAGACATCATTGCCAATTCTAAGAGCCTATCTACACACGAGTTTTTTGACGTTTTATAAGGGTTATGAAAACTCTTTGGGCCACATGACGCACTCCCTATAACGTTGTATATCTGAGGTTTTTTAAAACTCACTTCAGTTATATACAACGGTTTCACTTTTAATAAATCGTTTTAAGTAAAATAATGTGTCCTTCCTTACCGCTTGTGATTCCTGGGGGCAGTGCTTCATTGACCAGAGCCCAAATGCGTAGCAGTTGATTGGTGGGGAAGAAAGAGGAAGTGGGTGAGTGAACTACAACACCCACAATTCTTAGCCCTATACTCGCTAGGGAATGACAGAGGAACTAAGAAGGAAGTGTGTAACTGAACTACAACCCCCACAATGCCTTGCCCTAAATTCATTGAAAAACGAAAGAGACAGGGCAGAACAGCGTGTGACCGCACACACCGCTTTAAAGATGGAAGACTGTTCTCCTGTAACGTGAGTACTCAGTAGTGTGGCCTAAGACGTTTTAGAACGCACCTATTTGGAATGTTTTAAAATACTTTTTAAAATGTTCCAAAGGACTGTGTGGATTCCCCCTAAGGGGCTGAAGCCTGACAAATTTATGACAATCATTGCAGAGTTTTGTGGAAGGACATTTTCTAGCATTCAAGGGTATTAAAAAGAGATTTGTTTTCCTCCCCGACCCCATTGTTTGACCATTGCATCTATTTACACATATCCCAAGGTAAGGTACCTGCAAAATATTAGATAGGTTTGCATTAAATTTGAAGCAAATAAATTTCTAGATTCAGGCACTGGAGCAGGAAAGAGGCAGGATAGTTCAGATGCCACTGTCTGAAGGTCATCAGCGTACAACCATGCACCATTGCGCAGCCAGGGAGGTAGTGCAGTACTGGTTAAGGGTGCTCAGCGTGTTTCCACAGCATCACACAACCATCTACTCTCCCAACAGCATTTCCATTGGGCTGTGTGGGGAGGAGATTGCCTGGAAACAGGAACTAGCAAATACAATACTTGGCTTGGTGGCAAGATCAGCCCAAAGTTGTATACCCCTACTTATAAACCTCCCCTCTGTTTCAAAACTAAAATCCCCAAATGCTTTCACCTTGTAGGGAAGGCACTCCAACACCTTGAGCATTTTACCATCCCTTTTCTAGTACTCCAGCGACTTAGCATTTTGCTATGTGAGCCTGTTTTGAGATGGGGCAAACCAAACTGCATATAAAATTCTATACCTTAGATTGAGATTCATATTTGTCTCTGAGTCAATGGGTTGAATAAGCTTCCCCACTGTACAATGGCCTTGGCAATCAATAAACCAACCAGCTATGGTGGCCAGTGAGCTCACTATAAACTGTCTCCTCAGTCAACATAATACTGCATAGATCCTGCTGAAGTCACCATGACTGATCCTTTGAAACTACCCTAGATTGAACTGGGTCAGGCAGCTTTATACATCTTGTATTTATCTGCTTGACATTTTCCGCAATGAACCACTGTTCCATCAATTCACATTTTCAATGCCGAGCTTACTTTAGTGTAATGTTTTTTTTTCACTAAACAAAAATACCCGTGGGGGAATGCATATAAGAAAATAGTGTATTTTTCAGGGAAGATTTACAAGAAACAAAGAACTGATTGAATCCAACCTCCTGCTTGGAGGAAACAAACCTGAAATGAACGTGCAAAGGGTCTGGCAAACTCGAGATAACAGGGGGTAAAGTACTGAATTCGGCAAACCAGTAGGATGTTATTGAAATGGCATCAATAACATGTTAATTTCCAAAAATGTATTGAAAAACCTAGTTCCAACATCAAGATCACATTTGGATTTTGAATCTGTCTCCCCACTCCTGCCCCCCCCCCCAAATCGCTCTCCTCAGATGCGCTCACAGAATCTGTCTGGATTTCCTCATGGAAGTAAACTTACACTGGAATTGGGCCAGCATATTTGCATGCATACAAACAATTGGCATACAGGGATTCTTTAGGAATTACCCTTCACTTAGTCACCCACATCTTACACAGTGATGCTGGAGGAATCCTTCAGCTCACCATCTCCCCTGGACGTTGGCTTGTTTCCCCACAAGCGGGCCTGACTCGAACTGCATGGATTTTTCTGCGGGTTTTTTCCCGTGGGTTTTCCAATCTTAGGCAAATAGAAATGTGCATGAATTGTGGGGTTGCAATTTGTGTGATTTATGTAAGTATTGCCAAGATTTGCATACATTAAGAAAATAGGGACCGAAATTTCTGTAAATTATGGAAACTGTGCCCCACAGAATTGGTGCACATTTCTATTTACATATTATTATTATTATTATTATTATTATTATATTTATTATTATTATTATTATTATTTTAAACAAATGGAAGAAGTTCCCAGATTTCAGGAAAACCCTGCAGCTTGGCCTGCAAATGCAACCTGGGTACTCACTGTGAGTCCCTCAAGCCCCAAAAGGGCTGGATTCCACAGCGACAGATATCCCTAATCTGACTTGATACGTAACGCACCACTTCATTAAGGCCAAACTATATCCATGATGGGTTTTCTCAACATCTTTTTATTTTTCCTAAAAGCAGCCACAGTTGGAGGTGGTGGCGGATTTGGACTCTGGCCATGGTTCTGGTGGTTAACACTTACCCTAATGCACATCGAACATACCTCATCTCCTGTTAGCTGTGAGAGGAAAACATACCAGAACAATAGGAGCATCAATAGACCAGTTGTTCTGCACACAATCAACTTGGTCAACACTTTTGAGGTGGAATAATAAGAAGATAAGAAGAGCCCTGATGGGTTAGACCAATGTCTTATCTGAGAAAGCATCCAGTTTCCCACAGATGCCCACGGGAAGTATGGGAACACAAGGGCAACAGCTCTCTTCTGCTGTTGATCCTGGCAACTGTTATTCAGGGGCATGCTGCCACTGATCCTAGAGGGAGCATTTAGCCACCAGGCCTAGTCATAATAATTGGAACCAACGGTTTGAAGTAGCAGGCTGGCCAGAATGTAGAAAGGAGATAAAACGTTTGCTTATGCTAGGATACAAACTAAAGCTGCTTAAAGAATTTGATCTTTGAGATTTGTAGTACAAACTGACTTGATACACTCAGGCTATGTGACATTGGTCTGTTGTTATTCAACAGACCATTTTTGTCCATTTCTAATACAAACTCACTATATCGTATCTACTTTTGTAGATAGAGCTCTTGCGTATGCAGTTTCATCATTCAGAGATCTGGAAATTATGGGAAACATTAGCACAAGCCCAGTTGGCAGTCTCTTGTTTTGGCTGCCCCAGGCAGGCAGCATGAAGAGAATGTTCATCAAGTCTGTAGCAGATCATCATGCATGGCTGGTAGGCTAGGTTTGCCTTGATAGACCTTTCAATAATGACTTTGTTGAGCTAGAATTTGAAGCCACATAAATACACTAACCATTGGGCAAGGCTCTCTTTCTAATGCCAGTATCAGAAGTGTATATTTCAGGAGGTTAGCCAGATACTATGTGATAAGGGACATCAAAGAAACTGCATAAAACAAATTAGACGAAGAAGTTCCATTAACTTCAACTATGAAGTAAAACAAACAAGCAAATGTATTTCATTAAAACTTAGATTTCTCAAATTGTCCCTAAACAGACCACTTTATTTGCAATTCCTTCAACTAGTTACAATGTATTATTTATAACCTATGGTGTAGAATCAAACATCCTCCTTTTTTATCCTTATGCCCTCCATATGTTATGGACTTCAACTCTCATCAGCCCCAGCCGGCATGGCCAACAGGCAGGAATACTGGGAGTTGCAGTCCAAACCAGTAGAGGCTGGCGGCTCCGATATCAGTGGGACAGTGAATCCGTTCCAGGTGTCAGTCAGAACAACTCAGAACTCTAAAGGAGCTATCCAAGGTGTGAAGCATGAGGTAACTTTTTTTTTGGGGGGGGGGGGGCTAGCCCAGCTCACAGCAAAGCACCTTTGATAGCTCCTTTAAAGGTCTGACTGGTTCTGACTGGAACCTGAAGTGGATTCACCACCCCACGGGCGTCAGAACCACCAGCTTCCACTGGTCCGAACACATGGAGGGCACCAGGCTGGGAAAGGCTGAAATAGAGGTTCACCAACTTGAATACTGGCAAGTCTGGACAAGTACCCAGAACTACCTCAGAGAAGACATGAATGGATAATAAATGTTAGTCACATATATGTTTACTATCCATTTATTTATTTATTTATTTATTTAGCTGCTCCTTATCCAAAGGGCTCCCAGAGACGTGACGGTGATAAATATTGATTGAGTGACT
Organism: Anniella stebbinsi; assembly: GCA_029215795.1. Taxonomy (NCBI): domain Eukaryota; kingdom Metazoa; phylum Chordata; class Lepidosauria; order Squamata; family Anniellidae; genus Anniella; species Anniella stebbinsi. Next base: position 14,769,051 of record JARDYH010000002.1, on the reverse strand, counting down.
TAAAAATATGACAGTTCCTGCCTGCAGCAGGTCTAATGGAGTGGCAGGAGCCTGCTGGAATGGCTGCCAGCAGTAACAGTTGAGGGAGGAGGAGTTTTAATGAAGAACGTTGTAACGTCTCCCTCAGTGCCTCAGTAAGGCCCACAGCTGAGGGAACAGGAGTCAATCACAGGAGAGGCCCTACTTATGGTTGTTGTGTGTGTGTATGTCTGTGACAATATATATATATATATATATATATATATATATATATATATCCCATTCCTCCGCCAAAAAAAGACACTTGGAACACTTTACGATCAATCAGCAAAAAAGACACAACACACAAGGAAAAAGGGATAGGAAGGGAAAAGGGGATTTATTTTAAAGAGTATTAGCTAGGGATGGGTGAACTTATTAGTATCTATCTCAACTGGCCTCTGGCCATGCCATGGCTGCTGCCGGTCCCTGCTTGCGGTGCTGTGCGAGTTTCTTCGCGGTACAGTGAGCACCTGATGAAGCCCCAGGGCCACCCACCCTCATCCGGGGCAACCATTGTGTGCAACAATGGGCGCTCTGGAAATTGGAGTATTCACGCCTTTACTGTTGCATAAACCAAGCTTTTATGGCCACCATTTTTGCAACTTTGAAAATATGTGATTTCCGGAGTATCCGGGCTGCAAAGAAGCTCATGTGGCATCGCGATCAGAGGTGGGGTAGGGGTGGCAGCTCAGTGAGCTGGGTCAGGGGAGGGCGGGTGCGGGAGATTCCCAGGCTCAGTTGGACAGCCATGACATCCCTACTGTTAGCAGAGCTGGAGGAATGGAGCAACAAGGGAGAAGGCCTTTTCAGTGGTGGCCCCCCAACTTTGGAACTATCTCCCCGACGAAGCTTGCCTGGCGCCAACACTGTTATCTTTTTGGCGCCAAATTAAGACTTTTCTCCTCTCCCAGGCATTTAACAGCATATGTTGAGCTTTTTTAACTGACCCCTGGATAGTTTAAATTATATGTAGTTTGTTTTTAGGCTTTTCTGATTTTAAATTTTGTATATTGGTTTTTAAATGTTCAATGTTTTTAATTTTTTTTTTAATCACCCAGAGAGCTTTGGCTATGGGGTAGTATATAAATGTAAATCATCATCATCATCATCATCATCATCATCATCATCATCATCATCATCTCCAGGAGTGTGGGCAGTCAAACTTGAGTAGGCTGTGATGTTCCATGTGCCTGCTCTGATTTCCCTTGCTCCTTCCTTCCCACAGACAAGATATATTAGAATATTTCTTATTTCACTGCAACAACTTTTTTCTCTTTACACAGATTTCTTCCCCCCCCCCTTTGCAGAGTTTCACAGGAGAGTTTTCCCGATTTCTTCAAACTTGACAGGTACGCACCCTGACCTCAAATGCCAACTTCTAGTTCTTTCATGCTACTAACCATTTTTTAAAAAAATCTGAAGCTGGCCATTTTTCATATCATGGTACTCCCCTCTCCAAGTGTTAATGAGAGATCTTTTTGAACTGAGTTTTAGCTCTCATCATAGAAGTGAACTCTTGACTCCTTTAAAATCCTTTCTTTTCTAATCTACTCTTTCTGTTTCTATTCTCACCCTGGACCTTAGAGCAGTAATTTAATAGGAAATTACTGCCATTCACATATGATCCCTGCAACAGAATGGGAAGTCCAATGGCTGTTCCATCAGAAATCCTATGGCACTACACCACTCTGTATACAGGAACATAGGAAACTGTCTTACTGGGTCAGACCACTGGACCATCTAGTTCAGCATTGTTTACATTAACTAGTAATGGCTCTCCGAGTTTTGACACAGAGGTCTTTAACAATCCTACCTGGAGATGTTGGGATTTAACCAGTGAATATGGGTGGATGAATTAATCTATTTTTTATTCTTGTCACTTTTGCATAGAGCTGTCATAGCAGCCCATCCATGTTTGTTTGTGTGTGTGTGAGTGTAGCTTGCTGAGCTTTCATCAGCTCAGCCTCCTGGACTTCGGCTCATTTTTCCACAAGCTGTCCCAACTTGTCTGGCAGCTCGCATATCAAGTCTGGCAGCTTGCAGATTTTCTAGGTTTTAAAAAAAATGTAAATAGAAATTTGCTCAAAATCTGGTCATAGTTGGCACAAACTTTTGTTGAAATTTCCACAAATTACGTAAATTGCAGCTGCAATTTGTGCAAACTTCTATTTATGATTAAAAACAAAACAAACAAAACAAATCCTTGGATTTCAGGGGAAACTAGCGAGCCAGCTTGCAGATGTAAGTCAAGTTTGGGGCTCCACAGAAAAACAGCGAGCCCAAATATGACCAGATCTCCTGGTGATGAACATCCCTACTTTTGCATGTGTTGAGATGGGTGAGAAATGTATTGTGTCACTTTTCCTAATGAAAATTTAGCACATTCACACCTCCCAAACCAAGGCAAGAGCTGAAATGGAGCTGGGTTTCAAATTCCGCACTTTTCCAAGATTGGCAATGGAGTTCGTTTGGGGGGGGGGGGTTGAGTGTACACATGCACAACATGTGTATATTTCAGAAAAGTGCAGAAATCTGCAGTTAAGCAATGAAAAGTACTTGGGGGGGATGTTTGCATTAGAAAATGACACACAAAAATGCATACGTCTTGAAAAATGCACACAAAAAAGTCAATTTCCATTTGGATTCAAGTCCATATCAGATGGCGAGCTTTGGTTGTTGTTTTTCTTTTCCTTTCTCATGAACATCTGTGTGTAGTTTCATGCATATTTTTTTCCAAATGTACACATCACTTGTTCCCATCTTTGAAATCTAACCAGGACCCTTCCATCGATTAAAGCCTATTGGTATGCATTTTTCGTGAATAATTTTCAAATGTGCGCATGCTGTCAAACACATTTTTTTCTTGGCCCACGAATCACACTGCAAGTTCGGAAATGTAGAGGCTTTGACCTCAGGTTGAGTCCAAGTTTATGTTCAGCCCGGAAGGTGCGCACTGGGTAAACGCCTGATCAGCAATGAACTGAAACAAATTTCCCATATCTCCTTAACCAAACTGCAGCCCTTCTCTGTGTGCATGCTTTGTTATGGAAAGAGCATATTTGGAGAAGAGCCAGAAGGAATAGATCTCTAGTTCATTCCTTAGAAGTTTTAACCCTTTTAATGTGATCTAGCCATCCCTGCAGTTGGGGATTCAACAAATTATTATTTTTTTACCAGGCTTAGCTGTTTGACACTATGTCAAATGCAAAGGGATTAGAAAGGTAATTCCTTTTCTACCCACATTCTTTTTCTGTAGACACACATAAACAGACATAGCTGGACAATGGTGGCAAAGAATGCATAGCAGTAACTAATAATAATCAACCAGAGAAGTGAATGTTTCTCATCATTGATTCACTGGTTCTCCCTTGTGGAAGATGATGTTCCTCATCTGAGGAATCAAATAGACCCCAAACATAATGCACCAAAGATACTGGGGGAAAGATGTCAGTGTTTGTAAGTAGCAAGCAAACAAAAGGACACAATAACCATGAGGCATGTCATGCAACTGCAACTGCTAATTAAAGTTTCTGTGGAGATCAGTATGAAACTCACAATGAGAATACCTTTGCTCCCTGTTTCAACAGCTAACCGTGGTTTGTTTGGCAAGTTGATAGCCAATAGGGTTGCCAGATCCAAGGTTCCTGCACTGTTTTGAGCTGCCGTGTTTGCTTTCAGGCGGATCTAAGAAGTGATACTATACTGAAATAAGGCATAGGAATTCAATAGGGCCTATGGTGACTGAATACGATGCTAGAAGATCCACTCCAAACAATAATGTCATTGGGTTGCATCAGACTTTTTGTTGAACTTAATCCCCATTGAAATAAACAAAACTTTATTTATTTTTGAAGCATACCCCTCTCTTCAGCCGAACAAGTACATTACAAAATTAGTAATTAGACAGTCAGTGATTTCAGGTTACCATTTAAATGACATGACACAAAAGGAAAAAGGATTGGGATGGAAGAGAAAAACATGCAAACTTGGGTGCTACTTTTTAGTTATAAAGTTCTTATGACAAGCAGCTTCAGTGGAACCACATGACAGACAGAGAGAGAGAGAGAGAGAGAGAGAGAGAGAGTGCACTGGGCACTATTTTTTTAGTTGCTAAGATCTTACAACAACCAGTTCTTATAACAACCAGATCTGCATGATTAAAAACCTTAGGAATTTCAAATGATTAATCATTCAGCAGATTCCTCTGAAAAATCTGTCTATGTATTTGAATGTTGGTTGTAACAGTGCCAAATATTCATCTAAAGTTCCCAATTATGTTCTTTCAGAATTGTTTTCTCTCTTGTTCCACTGAATCACAGGATTGGATGCAGAGATGAGCCCATAGAATGGTTGGGCAGAAAGATGTAGTGCTTAAAGTTTTCATTTGAACCTGCATTTTTAAATGATCTGACTTGATTCATACTTCCCAGAGTAATAGGAAGACCAGAGCACAGTTTTCCTTTGGTTTTCTGTGTTTCTCTGAATTTTGCAGTACAGTTCTTAACTTTGCAGTTGCATACCAAAATGCATACAGCAATGGATATTTTAGGGGAAATGAATACAGAAATTCATATTTTTAGGTGAAGTGTGTACAAAAATGCATTCTAATTTTTTTGTGCCATTTCTGATGCAGAAACAGGACAAAATGTTTTTATGAATTAACACATGCAAACCTGAACATGGACTAGAAATAGACTCAAAAAGCTTTCAATGCCCTCCCACCCCCATCCCAGACTCTGTCTTCCTCCAACTGGCCCAACTCAATCCACAGTGAGTGGACCAGCTGGCGGATTTTCCATCTTTGTGTGGTGGCAGCAGCAATGGTGGAGGCAGTGAGAGGCAGGGAGGGTTGCACCGTGATGCTGCCCTCCCTCTCGGCCACTGCCACCACTACTACCACCGCCACTAGGCAACCCTCTCTGACTCCCTGGTGGCAGGGAGAGAGCATTGCACCATAGCAGCAGGGGGCAGGGAGGGAACTTCATTTGGGTTCTTTTCCCCATAAGTTCCAATTTCTGCAAATTACGGCCACAATTTTTGCAAATTGCGATTTCCACAAATTACACAAATTACCCCCCTCCCCAATACAATTCCTGGGCTTTGGGAACAAACCCCCAGTTCAGCTCACAAAGGCAAGGCAAGTTGGGGGCATCGCGCAAATCCATCAGGCCCCCCAAAGTGCTGGAGCTACCCATGATGAACATCCCTAGCTCTTATTGCCACTACCAAAACCTTAGCAGAGCCTTTGCAATCTCTTAGAATGGACTAAAACTGCAAAACCACCAAACGAGACTGTGCCTGAGATGGCGCATCTCTGTTCTAGAGCCTAAGAGGTGTCATGGGAATGTCTGTGTGGTTCCAATTCTAATCCTGCCTGTACTTGGCAGCTCCTCCCACAGACTGCAAATCTGAGACTATTGTTGGATACTTAAAATACAATATACACAGAACTGCCTGGAGTTAAGACTGCTGCTAAGTCTCTTATTTCCTTCTCCAACTCTGAAGGTTAAAGAGCTAAGCCAAGGCACCACACGAAGAGGAGAGAGAGGAAACTGATTCATCGCTCTTAATGTGCCAGATTCGTATTCAGGTTTGCAAGTGCCATTCGCTCTGCGCAAACAAGAAAACTGCACAAATCGAGCAGTAATCGAACATGAAATTTGCAGAATGTTTCACAAATGTTCACAAATTTTCTCAATAAACAAAAGTGGGGCTTTCAGTATGCTGGGTGGGGGGAATTTGGTAAAATTGGGAAATTTGCACAAAATCAAACTGGGAAAGTTGCAGAAATTATTCATGAAAACATGTCTGGCAATTTGCAAACATTTTTGGCAGATATGTGCTCACGTTCTGGGCTTTGAACAGGGCATAGTTGCATGTTTCATGAGCAAAAGTGAAATTCTCATACATAGGATGGCCATATGAAAAGGAGGACAGGGCTCCAGTATCTTTAACAGTTGCACTGAAAAGGGGATTTCAGCAGCTGTCCTTTGAATGCATGCAGCACCTGGATAAATTCCCTCTTCATCACAATGGTTAAAACTGCAGAAGCCCTGCCCTCTTTTTTATCTGGTCAAGAGGGCAGGTCTCCTGCAGCTTTAACTGTTGTGATGCAGAGGGAATTTCACCAGGTGCTGCAGGCATGCAAATGACACCTGCTGGAATCCCTTTTTTAATGCAACTGTTAAAGATACAGGAGCCCTGTCCTCCTTTCCATATGGTCACTCTAGCAATATGATTTGTGCGGAGGGGGCTGATGGTTCTGATTTCATTGGGGCTGTGATTCAAAGAGCCCTGTCCTCCTTTCTGTATGGTCACCCTACTCATACATCCCCTACCTCTCCATGAGCCTAAACTTCCCACTTAACCAATACTTATACATTCATTTCCCCCCTGCTTGCCATAGCAGAAAAGTGATAATAGTGGCTACATAGCTGAACTAGTCTCTCATTAGAGCACCGACCACAGAGAAGCAAAACCTTAGATTTATGTTCATATCTCTGGAAGGGTTGAGCATCACAATTCTGAAGTAATGTGAAGACATTGCTCAATTCGGCCGGAACTTGTCTCGCATACAAACAAAACACAGTGGAATGAAATGGACTTGCACAAGAGCAGACCTGAGTATGCCCCATTCACCATTTTGGGAACTCCACAACAAGCAAAGCTGCGCTCTTGCACAAGCCTCATCATTTGCTTCATCGGGGCGTGTGTGGAGGACAATTTCCCAGGGGACTGTGTTCATGTTTTTCATATTCGTCTTGAGAATCCTCCCTCCGAAAGCTTCTCAGACTTACAGAAGATGCTGGAGCACTTCGTAGAATACATTTGTTTCTCATCCTTTAAACAGAGATATCCTCTTATTAGTGATTCTCTTAGCTGGGTTGCTTAGTCCATGTTTCCAAGGCAACAGACAGGAAGCCAGAGTTAAGCAGAATCTTTTATCGGAGGAGGAGGACGGTAGGGATGGATGAGGGAGTCTGAGCAAGGTCAGGCATTTACCGCTAAATACAAATCTGTCACGCCTAATAGATGAAGCTCTTTAGTTTCCAGGCTACTCGGCCCACTCCCAGCAGCCAAGGAGAAAATAAAAAGACACTCGAGCATGAATGCCAATCAGCATGCGCTGGCAACATTGATGTATAGACACATGTGCCATAGCAGCTGTAGCAGAGCAGGCTATGAATGGTAAGGAGGAAATGAAGAGGTGTCAGTAACAATGTACAAGGTCAAGATGTAAACCTCTGAATATTAAAGAGATTCTCCTTGCATTGGTATGGGCAAAAGGGAAGAATGTGTTCTTGCAAACCCTGCCATTGTATCCTGCATCATGGATCCAGCACTGAGCAGGCGTTTAGACAAAATGGTGGCCAAAGTGCTGGCCAACTCTAGAATTCTGTTGAATGATTCAGCATAGGCACATAATAGTCACAATACTTGGTACTTTTATTTCAAGAGTCAGCATTATGGAAAACTCAGCTTCCTTCCCATCTTTCTTTAAAAAAGCAACTTCTTTACATTACATTACATTACATTTATTACACTTATATACCGCCCCATAGCTGAAGCTCTCTGGGCGGTTTACAAAAATTTAAACTTTGGACGTTAAAAATCGATATACAAAATTTAAAAGCATAAAAGCATAAAAACAGACAACATATAAAGTCAGTATACATTTTACCCCTGTAGCTATGCATATGGCCTTTAAAGTGTATGCAACCAATGTCTACTGAAACCTCCAAATTTGGAGGGGAGGCATTCTAACACATAAACAAATGTATTATAGAGTTGGAAAAAGTGCAGGGCAATTGAAATGCTCAAATCGCTGGAACAACTTTCCTACAAAGGCAGCAGTGGTTTAGTTTAGAGAAAAAGCAAGGAAGGGAAAACATGATAGAAGTATACAAAATTTGAGAAAAGTGGATAGGGAGACATTTTCTCCCTCTCAAAATACTAGAACGTGGAAGATTCAGGGCATATAAAAGGAAGGACATCTTCACACAGTGGCTCAATTTGGATGACACGATAGTCAATGGTGGGTTGACGAACCCTAACCCTAACCCTAGGGGGCACTCCCCACGCAACATGGTAATAAATAATCAAGTGTGGTGTGGACGAGGATCAGTGCTGAGTTGACTATGGCAGCATTCGGATGACACAATAGTCAAAACAACTGACGATTGTTTTCCCCACACCAGTTGTTTATTGTGTCATCTGAATTGAGCCAGTGTGTAATTAAACTATGGAATTCACTACCACAAGATGTAGTGATGGCTATCAATTTGGATATCTTTAAAAGGGGATTGGACAAATTCATGGGGGATAAGGGTATCGATGGCTACCAGTCTTGATAGCCTTATCCCCCATAAACTCTATTTGGGGAAACAGTACAAATCTCTCCAAACCAGCTCATAGGTCTCTTGCCAGACTCCAGTTCTCCAGCTGTTGGGCCTGATTTCCCTAGTGCTGTGTTGCTAGAAAAGCCAGGGCCCATCAGGATCATTTTGCCATGAGTCTCTCAAACATGGAGCTGACCCCAACACTTCTTTTGGGGGGAAAAAGGAAAGAAAAAAAGGACAAGGCACACATTCCACTGTTCCTTGCATATGAACCCATGACCAGCCCAATACTCATCCTCTATTTTGTAGCCAAATCTTTAATAGGATTCAAGTAATTGGAAGTCTAAATATAGCATTAACAAAAGTTACAACTCAGCATCTCATAAAAAGATAGACAATACATGGCTACATGAGTTATATCCCATCATGTATAGCTTGGCGTTTCTATGAAACAGATTGGAGCAAAATTATGTGCCGTTAAGTGTATTGCAGTATAGGACCTCAGCAGAGCGGTTCAGGCTCCCTTGAAAGTGAAGCAGCATCGTAAAAGCGAAGCATGAAAATTCGTGATGTTGAGTCTCATCAAGCCCAGTAGTGCTTATCCTGGTTGGCAGAGGCTGCTAGGACACACAGCGGCCATCGGATCACTCTGGCAGAATCAGAAAAGCAGCAGGGTTCAACATCCTATATAGGATTGTTTTACCCATAGGAGCCATTTAGGGATCAACAAATCTGACAATTTTGGTTCCGTTAGTTTAGTTTACTTGTTTAGTTAAGGGATGTCACAGGCACCCGACTGAGTCTGGGAGTCCAGTGGACTCCTCTGTGTCCCCCCCCCCATGGGCCAACTCATCGAGTGCCCTGTAGTTTGGTGACTGCCCAGCAGCCCTCTCTGTCCTCATCTGGAGTGTCCATTGTGCCCAACAATGGAGGGTCCAGAAATTGCATATTTCCTACATTGTGTAAATGACGGCCATAAAGGCCCCATTAAGTAATGTGGGAAATAGGCAATTCTTGGAACCTCCATTGTGCGCAACAGCGGAGGCTCCGTACGTATGCCAGGTTGGAAAGAAGCTCACACAGTGCTTTTATATGGGGCTGCAGCGACTTAGTGGCCATCCATTGGAGCCAGATGTGGGTGAGTGTATCCATCTCTAGTTAAGTTTGTCTCAGAGTTTGAATTGTTTTGCAGATCTTAAGCTCAGTTTGTCTTGAAGTATGAGGATTCTTTAAAAGCTACTGATGAATACTAGCACACATTTTTCTGAATACTTCTCATATATGCATTTTTAAATGTAATTTTGCCTAACATACCCAATGTTGTGTGCACTTTCCCCTAATCTACACATTTGTGTACCTTTTATTATTATTATTATTTCCGAACTCCATTGAAAAACTTGGAGAAGTACACATGTCAAAGGATAACTGAGTTTTGGTTTGTATATTGGTTTAAAAGTGCAAAATTAGCTGAATTTGTATTAAAATGTGAATTGAACATTTTTCCCCATCCCAAAAGCCATTGGACTTTAAGCCAATCCAGAGAGCAAAGAGATATATTCTGCCTTTAATCCTCCCTTAAGGAGTGGTTTCTGGTTTGTTTCTTTGATATTATTTCATGTTGGATGGGTGAGAAATAATATGTATTTGCTATGCTTTTACAAATCGGAGTCAAACCAGGAAACCCGATTCCACTCTGGATTAAGCCAATGTAGTTTGGGTGACTTATATTTTTAATGACCGTAAGAGATTAAAATAAACCCCAAATGTTTCAGATCTTATTTAATGCCTGGTTCTGCATCAGTAGGTGAGCAGCTGTCTCAATTTTTATCTATCAGTACTTTGTAGGGAGTTACATTAATTTAAATCTGGAACAAATCTGTTTCACTTAATGAAATTACATCAGATTTGTAGTGGTGAATCAAAGATTAAAGTGGCTGTCATTTTCCTACCGACAACAATCACTTCAGTGGAGTAGAAAGCAAGGGAGCACACTGAGATTGCCAAATAATGGTTCACTCAATGTTAAAAGAAACTATTCAGAAATCTCAAAAATAAACAACCATCACATGATACATCCAATGACAGTCAGGACATGTGTGTAGAATCGGGATGTATGAGAAATTGGTTTCCGTTGATATCTAACCAGAATTTAACCAGTTCAAAACTCCCAGAACATAGCACATAGGACAAAGTGTTTACACTGCCAAGCTTGCAATATGTAGGGTGACCCTATGGAAAGGAGGACAGGGCTCCTGTATCTTTAGCAGTTGTATAGAAAAGGGAATTTCAGCAGGTGCCATTTGTATGCATGCAGCACCTGGTGAAATCCCTTCTTCATCACAACAATTAAAGCTGCAGGAGCCCTGCCCTCTTCTGTATCTGCTTAAGTGGTTAGGTCTCCTGCAGTTTTAACTGTTGTGAGGAAGAGGGAATTTCACCAGGTGCTGCTTGCATACAAATGACACCTGCTGGAATTCCCTTTTTTATGAAACTGTTAAAGATACATGAGCCCCGTCCTCCTTTCCATAGGGTCACTCTAGCAATATGATTTGTGAAGTGGGAGCTGGTGGCTCTGATTTCATTGGGGCTGTGCTCCATTCTGGGTTTCAGCCAGAACCAGCCAGGACTCTAAAGGAGTTATCCAAGGTGCTTCACCCATTTTGGAGATACGGTTCGGCACCTTCAATCACTCCTTTCGAGTTCCGGTGGTTTCTGACCCAGAATGGAATCACAGCCCCACCAAAATAGGACCCACCGGCCTCCACTGGATTTGTGGGACAAAAAAGTGGTCCAAAAATGTGTACTTTTGAAAAAAATGTGCACAATCAACGAGAGGAAATGTGTGCATTTAAGAAGTGTGTACTATTGATGCATACTATTGTGGAGATGCACATTAAAATATGCATGCATTTCATGCGGGAAGAAAAGAAAAACAGTCTCACCATCTGAGATGGACATGAGGTGGAACAAAATTTGAGGCGGAATTCCGAGAACCTGGACAAGCTCAGGGTTTGCTAATTCACACATCCCTACTGTAAAGCGACCTTAAACTCACCTGTAATGATGGATGCTTATTTTTCTCAGCATTATTTATTTACTTGGATGAATCATTTACTTAAATACATAATTTATAATAAAAGAGGTCACACAGCAGTTGCACCATTACAACATTTTATTTTTAATTTCATTCCTGTTCATCCCAAGGCTTGCCACCTGACCAGAAGAAAACCCAGTCTAGCCTTTAGCATCAGTTTAATCTGTAGAAATCTGCAGACTAAGCTTCTCGCAGCCTGAAGATTAAAAAAACGGGGAAAAAAACACCATCTGCTAACATCTGCAATGCATCTTCAGCTGCTGTGAAAGGCACAACTTTGGCAGCCGGTTGAAAAGACAGCAAAGCCTGCTCATCACTTCTTGCTTCCATCCCACACATGACTGCTCAGAACAAAACTCTGGCATCCTCACTATGGTACAGAAGTGTACACAAAATTATGTGTGGTGTGGAGAAAGTGGAGAGGGAGAAAAATGGTCATCCCATGAAGCTGAATGGTGGGAGCTTCGGGACAGAAAAACGGAAGTTGGAGATCACAGGCTGAATATGAGCCAACAGTGTGATGTGGCTGCAAAAAAAGCAAATGCTATTTTGGGCTACATTAATAGAAGTATAGCTTCCAAATTGTACAAGGAACTGGTTCCCCTCTATTCAGCACTGGTTAGGCTCCATCTTGAGTATTGCGTCCAGTTCTGGGCACAACACTTCAAGAAGGATGCAGACAGCTGGAGCGAGTTCAGAGGAGGGCAACAAGGACGATCAGGTCTCTGGAAACAAAGCCCTATGAGGAGATACTGAAAGAACTGGGCATATTTAGCCTGGAGAAGAGAAGATTGAGGGGAGACATGATAGCACTCTTCAAATACTTGAAAGGTTGTCACACAGAGGAGGGCCAGGATCTCTTCTCGATCAACCCAGAATGCAGGACACAGAATAATGGGCTGAAGTTACAGGAAGCCAGGTTCCAGTTGGACATCAGAAAACTTCCTGACTGTTAGAGCAATAGGACAATGGAACCAATGACCTAGGGAGATCGTGGGCTCTCCCACATTAGAGGCATTCAAGAGGCAGCTGGACAACCACCTGTCAGGTATGCCTCAAGGTGGATTCCTGCATTGAGCAGAGGGTTTGACTCGATGGCCTTATAGGCCCCTTCCAACTCTACTATTCTATGATTCTTTGATTCTATGATTCTATGAAGTACTTCTTCACCCAGTGCTTAGTGAAATGATGGAATTTGCTACCACAAGATGTAGCGATGGCCACCAACTTGGATGGATTCAGAAGGGTGTTAGACGAACCCTTGGAATAAAAGGCTATCAGTGGCTACTAGTCATAATGGCTACCTCCAGTATCAGAGGTAGTACACCTATGTTCTCCTGTTGCTGGGGAACATGAATGGAAGGGTGCCACTGCACTCAGGTCCTACTTGTGGGTTTCCAACAGGCAGCAGATTAGCCAGTATGTGAACAGAATGCTGGACTAGATGGACCATTGGTCTGATCCAACATCACTCTTCTTAACTACTTATGGTATTTCATGTTGGGGAAGAGATTAGAAAACATAGGAAGAATAAAACAAAATGTTAACTATCAATAGGGAGAGAAGAAGAAAAAACTACAGGAAAGGGGCACAGGAAAGGAGTCGGCCTTGTCCAAAACACTTAAGAAAGGGGCACAATTTCCCATTTCCATCTATTTATTTGTTTCATTTCAATAGCCAAATTTCTCTGTACAGTTCACAAAAATTAAAACTACCATGTACAGCTTAAAATATAAAATATGGAAGCTCAAATCCACAATATAGAAGTACAACCAGAATAAAACCTAGCAGCAATGCAGATATTTAAAATACAGATTTAAAGCAGCAGAGCTAAAAGACTGGGATGATAAAAAACTGGGAAAATAAAAAAGGTCTTCATCTGGTGCTGAAAGGAGTACCATATAGGTGACAGGCAAACCTCTCTAAGGAGCTTGTTCCACAGCCAGGGTGCCACAGCAGAAAAGGCTCTCATCCTGGTAGCCACCTGTCTCACTTCCTTTGACAGGGGCTCATGGAGAAGGGCCCTTAAAGATGATCTTAGGTCCCAGGCAGGTGCATAGTTTCCTTGCCAAGATATTGCTTACCTCTTTTTCCTACAAAGTATTGCTTGCCTTGTCACACCCAGCTCCAGGTTTGGCGGAGGGCTTGGCACCCCCACCCCATGGTGTGGGCCTCATGGGGGCACCCTCCTCATACTTTACCTTAGTGGCTGTAGGTGGACATCGCAACAAGAAATGAAACAAACTGGCCTAGCCAGTCTAGGTATCCGCAGGCACCCACCATTTCATTCCCCACAAAGGGGTTCTGGGAACCCAATATTAGGGGTGTGCACGGACCCACCCGGATCGGATCAGGACCTCCAATTTTGTCCCGGATCAGATCGGACAAAATCGGAGGCCCCCCAGACCGGATCGGGCCCGATCCCGATCCAAACATCGGACATCCGATTTTTGGATCGGCCACCATTTTTGTTTTCCCCTTGGACTTGCATTGGGGGAAAGAAAGCTTACCCCCAATGCAAGTCTATGGGGAAAAAATGGCAGCAGGTGGGTGAGGGGGGGCCTAACTCCCTCCTCCCCCCTCGCGGTTCTTACCTCTCGGAGCCGTCCGCTGTGGACGGCCCCGGCAGGTAAGCCCCCTCCCCCACGCTCCTTACCTCCCGGGGCTATCCGCTTCCATCCGCTGGCACCCGCGGGCGGCAGCGGAAGGAAGCGGACGGCCCCGGGGGGGTAAACCCCCTCCCCCCTGCTTACCTTCCAGGGACATCAGCTCCCCTCCGCCGCTGGCCACTACTGCGAGCAGGCATCACAGCCTGCTCCTGAGTAGCGCGCCAGGTGATGACATCACCTGGCGCGCTACCTAGGGGCAGGCCGCGAAGCCTACTCGCAGTAGCAGCCAGCGGCGGAGAGGAGCGGACGTCCCCGGAAGGTAAGCCCCCTGCCCCCGTTGTCCGCTTCCATTGGCGGGCGCCTGCTGGCGCTCGCCAATGGAAGTGGACAGCCCCGCCAGGGAAACACACACACACCCCGCTTTCCGCTTCCATTGGCAGGTGCCCGCTGGCGCCCGCCAATGGAAGTGGGCGCCAGCGGGCGCCCGCTGATCCTCCGATCCATTCCGATCTGGATCGGGTCCTTTCCAGATCAGATCGGATTGGATCGAACGATCCAGCGGGTTGATCGGAAATTGGATAATTGTATCCAATTTCCCCTGGATCGGATCCGGATCATGGATCGGACCCGATTCAGTGCACACCCCTACCCAATATAGCATGGCTGTAGGCTGTATTTTGGGTCCTCTTGGGGGCTCAGGCCTTTGCCATCTGCACAGCAAGGCCTGGCCTTTGTAGACGAGTGTAGCAAATCTATATAGTAGCCGTATAGTTGTTTTCGCAGTGAAGCCACGAAGCGTGTACATGTTGGGAGGAGGGTGAGATGGAGAGTAGGTTATTAGAGGCCCCTTGGGTGCTCTCCAAGGCACTGATACTCATTCCCTTGGCTTCTCCCTCTGGACCCAGTACTCACAACTGCACATGATTAGTGACATTGCTTGGATAGGGCAGGTAAAGAAGCAATAGAGCAAGGAAGAGGACAACAAAAAAGCCTCCAGAAATCGCCGTGTCCACCCCCCCCCCCGCCCCATGCCAATGAAAACCTTAAAGGCCCTATTCATGCAGTGGAGGGAAATCGTGCACTCCCCCCCCCCTGCTGTGTTAATGGGGCCAGAAGCCAGGGACAGCCCCATGCCTGAGCTCCTGCAGGGGGCTTGCGAGTTCATGGCCATGGGGCCACAATGGCACCAAGCACATCTGACTGGATCTGTGAGGACCAGACACAGGGTGTCCACTGTCCTCATGGAAGGAGATGGGGGAGAACGTGACACACAAAGGAGATATGCAAGAGAGAAGAAGATGGACCAGTATATATTTGAAGGACAGGTGAGAGAGTTGAAACTACACCTGCAGCCCTTTGGGGAGTGGGGAGGGACAATCACGGGGTTTTCAAATTCCGGGATTGACCCTCAGGGGCCACACACCATTGAGTTGTCCCAGAAGTAAAGAGGGACATTCCGGGGTGCCATTTTTTTTTTTAAGAGGAGACATTTGTGCAATTGCACAGGCGTGATTCTGCACGAAGGAATGCTTTTTTTAAAAAAAAAACCACACGCAACAAACTACGCACTGGAAGACACCGAGCACCATCCGAAAGATGGTGAAAATGCTCTCCCCCTCACCCCTGGATTCTACCTGCACAGCTCTGTGCCCATTTCCTGAGCTCCACTACTCGTCGGGAAGAGGGAGGACCCCGGGAGGGAGACCCTCACCGCCTGCAGAGCTCAGGATGGTCCCAAAACTGCAGGAAAAAAGCAGTCCCAGCTATCCTGGGAAAACTGATTGGTTGTCCCCAGTTCACTCCAGGATCAGTTGTGCATCATTTGGATGCGCAGGGACGACCTCGTGACCACTCGGGGATAAATGGCAGGTGTAGATTAGGCCAGAGAGAGAGAGAGCAGTGTGCATGTGAGTGATGGGGAAGCAAACATGGAAAAGAGGGAGCATTAAGATTGGGGACACCTGGATAACCAGATGGCAAGTAATGTGTGTTCGATTCTGTCAGTCAGACTGATGGCTTCAGACCTTTATCTCAGTATGTAATCTATTTGCTGTTCAGATCTACCATAAAACCATCTTAGTTCTATGAGTCACATTAATTCCTGTCTCTGTCTGATGAGCTCCCTCCACTCCTTATTTTTCTTTACTTTTCTGCAAACTTTCTCCATTCACCGATAAGAATGTTGGTAGTAAAGTCATCCATTTAACGATCATGTGGCTTGTGGGCAATTTTTTGGAAGACACTTCATCCAAAATATTACTGTATGGATGTGTCACTCTAGAAACTACTGCACCTGTATTTTGTCTAAAGTGAAACATAGACACAAATTTGGGGAAAGCATCCAAAGGTTTTTGACAGAAGTAAAATGATCAACAAACAAAACAAAACAAAATGAAAAACAAGAAATAAAATAGTTTCAGCAAGACTGGTAAAATGCAATCTGGGGGATTCTACACCCCATTAACTCTAACTTTATGTTTCAAACCCATTTCCTGAAACACACATGGCCCAGGAAAGAAAAAGAGAAGAAGAATCCTTCCTGATATAACAAGATGTACAGAATCTAATGCATGCTCCTTAAGAAAAGTCAGAGCCACCAGGTTCCACTGAATCCAGAGAAGGAATGAAGCAAACAAGGAAAGTCTCACACTGCCCTCATTAAAAACTAACAAAGAGCCATGCAGAAGAAGCTTGTGGCCAGCTGTGTGAACAGTGGCTCACAAGCAGAATACAAGTGCGACAGCGCCCTCCCATCCATGTTTCCCAGCAACTGGGGTATACAGACCTACTGCCTCTGATACTGGAAGTAGCACATAGCCTGGCCATCAAGACTGGTAGTCATTGATGGTCTTCTCCTCCAGGAATTTATCCAACCCCCCTTTTAAAACCATCCAAATTGGTGGCCATCAGTGCATCTTGTGGTAGTGAATTCCATAGTTTAACTATACATTGTATGAAGAATTACTTCCTTTTATTTGTCTTGAATCTCCAACCAATCAGCTTCATGATCCCAGGTTCTAGTATTATGGGAGATGGAGAAAAAATGTCTCCCTATCCACATTCTCCACATCATGCATAATTTTGTACACCTCTGTCTCCCCTTAGCCTCCTTTTTTCCCCAAGCTGAACAATCCCAGCTGTTGTAACCTTCCCTCATGGGGAAGATGCTCCAGTCCCTTAATCATTTTAGTTATGCTTTTCTGCATTTTTTCCAGCTCTACAATACTATTTTTTAAAGTGTTGTGACCTGAACTGTACACAGTACTCTAAGTGTGGTCGCACCATAGCTGCGCCCCTTCCTAGAATTGGAAGACCTAAAATCAGTAGTACACGCACTGGTAACTTCGAGGCTCGACTTCTGCAATGCGCTGTACATAGGGCTACTTCTGTGCCTAGTCCAGAAACTTCAACTAGTTCAAAATATGGCAGCCAGGTTGGTCACCAGTACATCTAGGGGTGACCACATTACACCAGTTTTAAAATCTCTTCACTGGCTGCCAATTACTCTCTGGGCTAAGTATAAAGTGTTGGTTATTACCTTTAAAGCCCTGCATGGTTTGGGTCCAGGTTACCTGTGGGATTGCCTTCTCCCATACAATCTGGGAAGAATTTACTACAGTCCTCTGGGAAGAATTTACTACAGTCAACAAGAACTAGACTGACAACCGTTACCCAGAGGACCTTCTCTTCTGCCGCTCCCAGATTGTGGAATGACCTGCCGGGAGAGATTCGCCAACTCACCAGTCTTCAGGAATTTAAAAGATCTATAAAGACTGATCTCCTCCGGCAGGCCTACCCAGATGAATTTTAAAGTGTTTTATTGGTGTTTTATTGGTATTTTAATGATGTATTGGTTTTAAGTGTTTTAATCAGTTTTTGTATTTTGTGTTTGGTGCTGTTCCCCGCCTCGATCTGTTGGGAGAGGCGGTTAATAAATAAATATATTATTATTATTATTATTATTATTATTATTATTATTTGCATAAAGTCAGTATGATACTGGCAGTTTCATTCTGAATTCCTTTTCTAATAATGTTTAAAATGGAGTCTGCCTTCTTTACAGCAGCTGCACACTGGCTTGACATTTTCACCGAGCTGTCCACCACAACCCCAAGATCTCTTTCTTCATTGGTAACCACCAGCTCAGATCCCATTAAGTTATACTTGAAGTTGGGATTTTTTTGTCCCAACGTGCATGACTTTACATTTGCCTCCTTCCATAAAGTCTTCACAGATTTGGTTATATTAGAAAAGCAACCATTTCACTGACATTGGGATTTCATGCTATGGCCAATATGTGGAACCACTGAAAAGAATGGGCTCATCTACACCTAAGGGTGTAGAGGGAGGGAGGGGGGAGGATCGTGGACTTACCTGCTCCCGCGATCCTCCCCTAGCATCTAGACAGCAGCATGATGTCCCGGAAGAGGGACATTGTGGGTGCCATTTTTTTGAAGAAGAGCCACGCAGGGTGAAAAAGGTAAGTAACCCCCACTGCCAAACCCCACACCCAACTCCGCCACCATCCCAGTTGATCCCGGAATCCACTGTGCATCGTATGGACACACAGGGACAATTTAAAGATGACTTCGGGATATCTGGTAGGTGTAGAAATGGCCAATGGCTCAATTTCTCCAATTCTTTCCCTTCCCACTATAATTAAAGTAATGTAAAACATATTGCATTATATGCATTGCTTTCCCCTCACCTTGCAAGTGGCAGCCAATAAGGTGGAGGAAGGATGGGGAGACAGTACAGTGGTAAAGCAAATAATATACATGCAAAGTTCCTAGGTTCAATCAGTGGAATCCGCTTCCACTTAATGTAAACAATCATAATTTAAATTGACCAATTGTTTCACTTGGTATAAGGCTGCTTTCTAAACTTGCAACACAATAATGTTGCATCACACTTATTATTATTATTATTATTATTATTATTATTATTATTATATTTATAGCCCACTTTTTTCCTCTTGCAAAGAACCCAATGTGGCTTACATGGCCCTCCTCTTCTCTATTTTATCAACACAACAACCATGTGAGGTAGGTTACGCTGAGAGTCAGTGACTGGCACAAAGTCACCAAATGAGCTTCATGGCTGAGGGGGGACTAGAAACCAAAGTCAGATCTAGACCAAGCAGGATATTGCACTATGAAAGTGGAATGAAAGCGGTATATAAAAGACAGGAGCCACACTACTGCTTTATAGCAATATTGAAGTGCACTGACAACTGTTGGGGCCCATTGACACATTCCATTTACTGCATTCATACCATTTTGATAGTGTTATATTCTGCTTGGTGTAGATTTGTCATGGGCCCCAACAGTTGTCATAGAATCATAGAATAGTCGAGTTGGAAGGGGCCCATAAGGCCATTGAGTCCTACCCCTCGCTCAATGCAGGAATCCTCCTTAAAGCATCGCTGAAGGATGGCTGTCCAGCTGCCTCTTGAATGCCTCTAGGGTGGGAGAGCCCACCACCTTCCTAGGTCATTGGTTCCATTGTCGTACTGCTCTAACAGTCAGGAACCATCAGTGCACTTCAATACTGCTATAAACCAGTAGTGTAGATCCTGATCTTCTAAGGCCAGAACTACACCAAGCAGGATGTAGCAGTATGAAAGTGGTATAAAAGTGGTATATAAAAGGCAGGAGCCACACTACCACTTTATAGCCATATGGAAATGCACTGACAACTGTTGGGGCCAATTGAAACATACCATATACCGCTATATCCTGTTTGGTATGGCTCCTGCCTTTTATATATCACTTTCATACCACTATATCCTACTTGGTGTAGATCTGGCCCAGGTCTCAGTCCAGTACCATTACCTCTATACCACACTGGCTCTTCACGTTGCCTTACCAAAAATTATGGGATGGAAGAGAGGAGGAGGAGGAAATAGAAAGCCTCTGAATCAAATAAAAGTGCTTGGACACCTTTTCTTTGGCCAAAGGCAATTTTAACTTGAGCCGCTTGCAGATGTTGGTGCAGGGGGGCGGAGGACTTATCCGCAAGAATGGGAAGACCAAAGTGAAAAATCCTTTAAGATGATTAAAGATGGAAAATAATGTAAAATAGGAGACTACAAGGGGAAATTCCATGCTTGTAAAATGCATTAATCTGTTCAAAGGATACTTGGAGCAGTTGGCAAAAGGATCAATATCGCAAAAAGAACCGGGAGGGAATCAGTTCTGCCTTGTGCGGGAATACAGCTTTCTTTAATGACTAGGGGGTTTCAAAGTCTCTCATCCAAGATTTCCTAAATCAGGAAAAAATGGAGAAAGCGTCCCCAGGTAGAAGGCACACAACTTACTTAGCCAGCCTTCCCTGTCTTTAAAACAAGTCTAAAATGAAGAGAAACTAACATAACAATAGTGGGTGTATGCTTACCCCCTTTCATAAATAATATTCCAAAGTGTTCAACCCTAAAGGATCTGTATCAGCAATTCTAGTGGCATTTGTGGGCTTTCGTGAATTTCTAGTGTCAGCCAGGAACATAACTAAGTGTGCAGAATGCAAGCAGCGCTTCCTGCTTGCATTCTATACGAGGTCGCATTGGCGCCTTATTATCCAACAGCCCGCATTTGCACCCCTCCAGGATTGAACCCACTAAAAGGAGTGCTGATACAGGCTTTTGAACTTCATGGGGTGCAGCTGCCCCTAGCGCCCCGTTGCCCCTGGACAATTTTACCAGCGCAAAGGCCAACCGCCACCCCCTCCCGTTGCTGCGCCCACGCTGGGGACAAACACATTGCTCAATTTTATTTTTTGCATCTCTCTTCAACCGCGGAATTTCACAGGTATGTAGAGGCACGGAGATGGACCGCCACCTCCCCCACTGTCCTGGTGAGCCCTCCGATATTTTTTTTCCTTATTTATTTTTATATCTTCTTTTTGTTTCTTATTTATTACCGGAAGTGCTACAGGGCCTGTGGAGGCACGGAGGCATGGTCCGCGGCCATTGGGCTTGTTGGTCCGCCCCTCCTGCCCCCTCCTCCTGTCCAGTCATGGCGACCAATCAGAGGTCGCTATTGCCTGGGACACACCTCCGGCGCAACACTAAGCAAGGTGACAGATGGCAAATGAGCATCTGTGGCTTGTTCAGTGGAAAAAAGTTGGGGTAAATGCCCATCTTTCTTAAAGTGGAGTTTTGGCGGTTTGCCCCTGGATGGCTTCGCGATGGCGGCAGAGTCATATAGATGACCTGCTGCCACTGCGGATCCACCCTGGGGCAAACTCCTCATCAAAACAGGCCCCTGATCTGAAAAAGCCCTATGGGACAAATTACCTCATGATTTCTTCCCCTGGGCTTTAACTGAATTGTCGGGAGTCAAGGAAGCTACAGCCTGCCAGAGAGATTATACAATGGAAAACTGGACATTGTGCAGAATCCTCAGCCATCTCCTCAGTAAGAAATGCACAAGAAACCCAATCCAGCCCATTCAAATTTCTACAACATTTTCTTCACCATTGAATTTCTTCTCAAAAGTAATTTCTTTTCTGTCAAATTGAACCACAATGGTAAAATAAATAAATAAATAAATAAATAAATAAATCTGGGAGAAATTTTCAGCACAGCACTCATTTTAAGTGTGCATGGTGTGACTTTGCTAGGCGGATAATTAAGCAAAGAATGTCCAATGTTCATCTTCCGGAGCAGAGGAGTATGGCTCGTAGAACATGCTCTCCCTACACGCTAGGCCCAATGGACGGAGTGGGCAGAGAGGGAATCCGATACCTGAATTGGTTATCGGTACCTAAATATAGAAGAGCTTTCTCATTAGCCAGATTTAACATCCTCCCCTCTAAGCTGTTGGAGGGTAGATTTAAGGGATTGCCATTGGAAGTTAGGTGCTGCCCATGTCAACACTTGGAAGTGGAATCAGTTGAACACCTGCTGTTAAGATGCAGTTTCTATAATGAGGCAAGGAACACTGCTCGGTCCGATTTTACGTAAAATAGGTGGGATTCACCATCGAAAACTGTTGAGCATTTTACTGCAGGGCAAAGATAAGTCAATCACTTTACAGGAAGCCAAATTCCTCCATAGAGTAATTATTTGTAGAACTCAGATAGCCAACAGCGATTAGACCTGAGCTAAAAAGCTTCAGATATCTGACTGCCCGTCCTGTGATTTGATGTGTATATATATATCCTACTGTATATTTTATTTTGAAATGCTCATTCTAACTGATGTTATAAGGTTTTGGCCTATTGGCTGTTGAATAAAGATCGACTGAGTGTGCGTGGTGAAAAAATGTATATATATTTTTAAGCGTCCCGGATGACACTTCAAAATGCACTCTTTTTAAAAAATCAGTATTTTCATCCTTTTGTCAACAGGGGGAAAGTGCACACACGGTTGAAAAATCTGCATTTCCCCATTGGAATGGAACATGAAAACAGGGCCGGATCTACACGTCGTCCTCGATGCGCCCTCCCTGCGCCACAAGCCGCTTTGGAGCGCTGCACTTCGTCTAGTGTGGCTCAAGCCTCGGAGGCTCTGCTCGCGCTCTCGCCGCGGCCGCCGCCCTTTCATCCCGTCCGGTCCCAGGGAGGGAGGAGGGAGGGTTGTAAACAAAAGCTAGCAATTGGAAATCCCTCTCCCAATGGCTGGCTTTTGTTTACAACTCTCCCCCCTCCCTCCTCCCTCCCCGGGACCGGCCTGGATGAAAGGGCGGCGGCCACGGCAACGAGGGCGCAGGCAGAACCTCCGAGGCTTGAGCCACACTAGGCGGGGTGAAGGGCTCCGAAGCGGCTTGTGGCGCAGGGAGGGCGCATCGAGGACGACGTGTAGATCCTGCCCAGGTTGCAGGCAGGAATGGGAGCAAGCGAAACCTTGCTTTGAAGAGGAGTTCGGAGAATTTCGGTGAGCTTCAGCATCTCTGCTTCTTCTCCAGAGTGCCATAAAGAAACCAGCAAAACAAAATAAAAATTCCTCAGCTATTTGAAATTCTAGCTTTGGAAGTCTGTCATCTGAAAGTGGTGAAGAAAACTAGTTATTCCTCTGTGTGTGTGTGTGTGTGTGTTACTGCTCTGAAGTCTTTGCTCCTTTCCATCTGCCCTTTAGTTCCAGGGGAAGGAATGGCAAGGTGAAAAGTCTTCTGAATATAAATAGGGATAACGTCTATTATAATTACAAATCCACCTACCCGGTGCTATGCTCTAAACCCTGAAACGAGAGGCTGATGCTGCTTTCCCCACCTAGACGCCAATTACAAACACATCTCACAGAGGCCAAAGGACCAGACTGAGGAGAGGGTTGATCCAAAACAGGCCCCTTCTGGGGGACTCATCCTTCCTGGCGCTTGGGAGGAATTTCATTCCATCCATTATGAGCAGATCACCCCAGCTAAATAATTCATGTTTAAATCAGGTGTTTGATATCTATTATTCCTGAACGGGAGAGAGTTGGGCAGGTGGGGAAGGGGAAGGATGGAAAAAGAGAGAGGGGTCTTGTTTTATCCTGTCACTCAGAGCAACATGGTATTTGCATTTTGCCCATCAGAGATGCTCAGATTCCCCAGGAGGCCAAAGAAGGCTTTTCCTCCACAATGCATTCTTTATTTGCTTCTGTAGAAAGAAATATTTTTTTTTAAAAAAAAGGAAGGAAGGAAGGAAGGAAAAGGGGAAAAATGAAACACAAGAAGCTTTTCTGCATAGCTTCCTTATTCTGAAAATAGTTTACCGGAGAGAACGGGGAAAAAAAGACTTACTTTTGTGATATATTTTGTATTTATTGTATACATACATTGGAACGTTTTGTTTTGTTATAAATTCTAGAGTCTTTTCTTACAGCTTTTTTATTGTAAGCTGCTTTTGATGGCCAATTGTGGCTCAGAAGAGCAGTGCGAAATATATATAATCAGTGTAATACATATGTGCGTGTGTGTGTGTGCGTGTGTGTATTCTGATGTAGGCCCCAGCCAATCACACAAACACACACACCACTGTCATTGTAACATCTCCACAACAAAAGCAACGTGTTGTGTGGTGTCACACAATACAAGAGTGCTCTTTTGATCTCATTAAGAGACTGTCTGGGCTCTAAACTCTAAACTGGGCTCGCCCGGCAAAAAAATCAATTTGTGAGCTCATTACATAAATCCATATTAAACTATTTACTCTATATTTAACACTATAACAAGGATAGTCAGGGTGAATTAAATGGATTTTATTTCTAGGTGGCAGAAAGCCAACACTACCCTTCTTCCATTTTTTTGTCTCTTGTGTAAATGTGTGTGGGGGTGGGTGTCTTTTGTAGTTTACTAATCTTTTGTAACAGTGGAGGGGAGGAAATCATCTACATTTAAAAGGACCTGGAGGAAAAGAGGCACACACATACAATGGCAAGGGTAGGAAAAATTGTTAGTCCTTCATTATTATGCCTTTAAACACTAATGAGATCAATATATTCAATCCTCAGGGTGCTATTGACAACGTATTTGTGCCGCTTCATTTTAATTCTGCCCATATTGCCTTGTTCTAAACACCAATTCCTCCATTGTCTAGATGGAAATGCTGGACTGCATCGCATCGTACGGTAAACAAGAGTCCCGCTCACTTCTTTTCATGATACAACAAGAGGCAACCCAACCACGTGCCACTTTTGAGATCCTGTTAGCTTCCTTTGAAATTCCTCAGACTGAAAACCTCCAAACTTTAAATTTCTCTTTGGGCAAATAGGGATAATCTTGCAGTCCGCAAGAAATGAAATGAATAATAATATGACTGTCAATAATAATATAATAATAATAATCTATCACTGATTATTTTTTTACACTTCAAAATTGTCTTCCATCAAGATTTCTCAGTATTTTGCCAGAGAAATATGCTTCAGACTTTTCTTTAGGCAAAAGAACCCCTTTAAGTAGTACTCCCAGCTCATCCATCCTGTTAGCTAATTCATTTTTGCCTACTGTAGTGTATGTGATATTTCTGAATGACTTAAAATTTCTCATTGGGTTGTAAACTTAAAATTAGCTTGTGAAAATCATGCATTAGGAATCCTCCATTATTCCACTTGTTATTTACAAAGTTTATAGACTGCTGTCCATCCACACTGCGCCACAGAATCATAGAATTATAGATGTAAGGTCATGAAATCCAATCTTGTGGTCAATGCAAGATGCACTACAGCATCCCTGACCAATGGTTGTTCAGTTTCTTGCTTAAATATCTCCAGAGATGGCGAGCCTACCATCTCCCAAAGCTGACAGTTACACATAGGGATGTCGTAAATGGCTGGCTGGGTCCGGGAGTCTGGCAGACTCTTCGTTGCCCAGCCTCCAAGACCCTGCTCACAAGCATTTACATCTGTAAAGTTGTGAAAGTGTCTTCTTTATGGTTGCCATTTGCACAACATTTGTTTTATGGAAATCCCTGGGTTGCCACTTCTATGCAAATGGAAGCTCACTACGTGGACAGACGGCTGCCATACCTGGGCCCTTTCTACACCATAGTGGTTTAAAGGGAGGGAGGGCGATCCCAGAAGTACCTAATACACACCATCGGCACACAGGGACCAACTGGGGGCCATCCCAGGCAAACAGACTGGTGTAGAAATGGCCGCTCATCGAGTGTGCGGCCGCTCAGCGAGTGGGTGTAGGGGAGGGCAAACAACAGTGGAGGATTGGTGACTGCCTGCAGGGACTGGAGAGGTGAGTCCTTCCATCCCTACTTGTACGGTCAAACTGCAGTTACTATGAGGAGGTTTCTCCTCAGGTTTAGCTGAAATGTTGTTTCCCTTCGATTTCCACCCATTGGTTATAGATCAGGGGTGTAGAACCTCTGACCTAGGAGCCGAATCTGGCACTCTGGGGTTCCTCCAGGTGGCCATGCTCTTTCCTTGTCCCCGCCTTTTCCCAACTGCAAGTCATTCAGTGTTTCCTCACGTTTTGTGCAGTTTTTCTCCCATTCTAAAATCTTGACATGCCTCTCCTAATGCTTAGTAACTGGAATCGAGAGCTTTAAACTAAAATATGGTGGCATCCATGCTATTTTGGTCCCGTTCCTTTTTTCTTTGAGACGGGGACTGGTGTGATTCTTTCCATGCTGGTTGTGAGGGTGCTGCTGGGGGTGGGTGGCTCTCTGACTCCCCCTTTCGACCCCAGGAGGGTTTTCCTAGCAATCCTGTGGCCCCTGGGATGCTCTCCCAGGGACAGTAAACTCACTCTCTAAATGAGTTAGGACTCTGGCTTCCAGAGCGCCCAGAACTATCACTATATCACAGGGACAGAGAAACAGGTACAAAGAGCGTTTGTCACCTCTGAATAATTAATATAGATAAATGTGCAATGCTGTCATGCCTGGCTATAAATATATACCAAGCAGCCAGAAGCAAAATGAGCTTAAATACAGGGATATAAATAAGCTAAAGGACACCAGTCAATACTCTGGCCCCACCTCCTAAGACGGACAAGGCCTTTTATAGAACCAGGAGGGAGCAATATCTATACCAGGCCCACGGGCATGATGCTTAGACCCTAGCCAGCCAGAGATTTGGGCATTTGGCCTTCCTTTCATTTTAGAGAGAAAGAGAGAGAGAGAGAGCATGTAAAGCCACAAAATTCATAAAAGAAACGGCACTGTACACATTTACTCGTATGTAACATAAGGAGACATATTTACAGCAGAACGGGAGTGCCACCTGTTCTTCACTTTATCTAATTGAAATTCTATCATCAACAGAGTCAAATATTTTTATTTAATTAATACCATTGTTGTTTAACAGTAGAGCCATTAGGAAGCAGCGTGAACCCACTCGGTCTTATGCAACATCCTCATATGCCTCAATGAACATGCAGGGAAAAAAATGGTTTTTTTTTTTTTAACAATTGAATTCTCATTATAACTTACTATAAAGTAGCTCCACTAAATGCAATGGGGCAGACTGTCAGGGGAGAATACTTAGGATCGCAGCCTCATGGCCCAATGCTGTGTGTCTTTACCCAGAAGTAAGCTCAACTGAGTTCAATGGCTCTGAATTCAAAGTACGCCAGCATAGATTAACAGTCTTGGGCTGTTAATCTATGTTAGTCAAGTGAAGTAAAATTTTGGGTGGGGGGCTTCTTATACTGCCCCCAGTGGTAGTGGGGGGCATTACCACAAAAATGGCCAGGGGTGACGAGCAGCCGACATGTTGCTTACCTAGAATCAAAAACTGTTTTATACCAGGATAAACTATTTTGACTGACAGGCTCAGAATTGTGCATTCTGACTGGCAGCTGTTCTTCAGGGTCTCAGGGAGAGGTCTATCTCATGAACTGAGTTCTTTTAGCTGGAGATGCTAAGGAACAGAACGGAGACCTTCTGCGTGCAGAGCTTAAGCACTGCCAAAGAACTGTAGTCCCTGTCATATTTCCAAGCCCTCCCGCTGCAGTGAGAGACAATAAAAAGGTCTGCTAAGTAAACCACAAAACTTTATTCAGTAAATAAATATCTCTTCGCACCTGAAGAAAGTTTAAACGCTAGGGATTTTCCTCTAGGCTAAAACTTGGCTAACTAAGCGAGACAATTGTTCTTTCAACAAAAGGGAAGGTCTTTTCCCTGAGTCTCTAAACTTCAGGAGGATTCCTCTGAAGAAGCCTTTGACGAGAACCTAGCTGAGCGGATCGCCTCTCTCCTTCTTTTAGCTTGGCCCATTTGAATCTGCAGTGGACTCTGGGATCAGTCAACTCTGAAGTCCCTTCTCTCTCTGAGGATTGCTGAGTTCCCTCAGGCTCTGAGTTGTTAATGTTTTCACTGATAAAGTCCGGTGAAGATTCATCCCTGGCTGGTGGAGAGCCTGGGAGAACTGCCTCCCTTGCTTCCTGTGTAGGCTGGTACATTTCTAGTCCTGTTTCTTCTGGTTCAGAATCTGATTCTGATTGATAACCTGAAACTCTTTCTCCCCACACTAAGGGGAACAGGCCTGTTCATGACAGTCCCTCTGTATAAGGCATTGCATCGGCGGAAAAGATCATGAGACACAGTTTTGAAGCCCACCTCCGATGCTCTGCACACAAATTTCTTCTTTCACAGGCTATCCAGAGCTGCAAACATGTGTATTACTACTACTGGAAGCATAACAGTTGCTGGGATCACGATGGTTTCATCTAAGGATCTGCTTATCAGGGTGAACATCGGGCTGGTCTAGGCCCTCAGCAGAGTGCTGCTGATGCCCCCCCTCCTTCAGCACCAAATGGACCCCCACTGCCATTCTTCCAGCATTGCTGCTGATGCCCACCACCACATGGAACCCCAATGGTGCTGTTGCTGCGGGCACCAGCCTACCCATTTATGTTCAGATGGGCTGATGAATGATGTTCCTAGCCCATCATACCATTCTTGCAGTTAGGTAAGCTCACCCAGGATTGCTGGCTGCTGCAGCACAGCCAAGGCCAGTTCCCATGCACCACCAGGGGACCCAGATCATAGAGGGAGATGGCAGAAATGTCAAGGGCAGAACCTGTGCATGGTTTCCAAGCAGATCTTTTGCCTTCTGACGTGCTGCCATTGAATGTGCCTTCCAGATATTTTTCACTACAACTGCCAGCATTCCTGACCATTGGCTATGCTGACTGGGATGGTTGGGAGTCAAATTCCCAAACATCTAGAGAGCACCTGGTTGGGGAAGGGTGTTCAAAATCATGGTTGCACCTCGTGGATATTAGGATCTGCAGTTGACTGAATTGCACATCACATTCCCCATTCTGAAGCACAGGCATCTCTCTAAGTTGTATCATAAAAACTGGAACCATAGCTGAGAATCGCACACACAATTGGTTTAATTGCTTCACTATGCATTCAGTCACTACTTTGAGTGTAAGTCTGGTGATAAAAATCCCAGTTCTACTGCCTGTTCAGGACACTTGCCTGTTAATGAGGAATGTATACGAGTATGTTCTGCAACAGTAGCATTCTGAGTATGTCAGTCTTATGCAAATCTCTGTGTGTCCACTTGGAGTCATCCAATGACCCATCTTTCTCAAGGTCCAGTCCACAGCAGCGCCACCAAAGGACACAAGCTGATTGGGAGGCAATTATGCAATACCCATATCCCTGCCATTCATTCTCATCTTCCTCAGGTCGGCAATTTAATAAAGGAGATATAAAGCAAGCCCATCAGCCTTGTTTATGTGCAAAATGCTTTGGGGGATTGTAATATTCAAACGCAGAGGAGGCAGATGGATAAGTGTTCGAGGGAGGTAGCGTTAAACAGGAGCAGTTTGAACTTTTCACACTTTATCTGACATTAGAATGGCTATTAAGGTTTAGCAAGAACTTGACACAGCAACTTTTAGGGGTGGTTCCCCCCCCTCACCCCCTGCCAAGAGCTTCTAATCACTGGGTAATGTGCTAAGGGACTGTAAGGGAAGATATAAAACTTGCTGAGTTTTTGCCAAATCAGGTTTTTTTTAATCCCAGTGATAAGACATTCTATTTTTTGGTGTTTGTGTGCAGGGGGGGGGGGACTCTTTAAAAAATTTCTGTGGGAAAATGAAGCTTGAAAGTTATTGAAGTTTAAATCTATGCTGTAGAAAGCACATGAACCAGCTAAGGATGGGGAAGAGATTACTTTGATCCACATTTTTATGTGAATATATTCCAAATTAATAGGAAAACTCAAAGTGATTTATCCTTCTAAGTTTGCATTCCTCTGAATTTCGCAACGGAGTTCTCCAATCAAACAAATGTGTACAAAAGGGTATACATTAGGGAAAGTGCACACAAATACGCTTATATTAGGGGAAATAACATTCCAAAAATGCTTGCAAAATGCGTAAATTAGCAAAACCAGGTTTCAGAATATAGGAAAAATGTGCATAAAACTGCATACAAAATGTTCATGTGAACTTTAAAAAAATCCATTCCTAAAGCCAATAACCACCGACTCTAAGGCAGGATCTACACTACTGTTTTAAAAGGTTTTATAACAGTAGTGACAACAGTTGGGGCCTGGAACACACTCTATATACAGTTTTCAAACTGCTTTCAAAGTGTC
Source organism: Anniella stebbinsi (assembly GCA_029215795.1). NCBI lineage: Eukaryota > Metazoa > Chordata > Lepidosauria > Squamata > Anniellidae > Anniella > Anniella stebbinsi. The sequence goes on along the minus strand of JARDYH010000002.1, from coordinate 14,738,997 downwards.
ATATCCTGCTTGGTCAACATCTGGTCTAACTCTTTAGAACTACTTCGCTGCTTTTGACAGTCACGTAAACCAACATTAAAAACGTTGAAAGCTCTTCTGATATGACCTTTTACATCCCTCACAAAAGCATCATGAGAGCCATGTAGTAGTTAAAAAGTTAAACTGGGAAATGGGATATCTGGGTTCAAGTCCCCACTTAGCCATGAAGCTCACTGGGGGGATTTGGGCTAGTCACTGACTCAGCCTGACTCACAACCTAACCTACCTCTAAGGGTTGTTGTGAGGATAAAATGGAGAAGAGGAGAATCATGTATATCACCTTGGGCTTCTTGGAGGAAAAGTAGGATATAAATGTAATAATAATAATAATAATAATAATAATAATAATAGGTCACAATTATTCCATTAGTCACATCAGTCACCGGCATCACATTAAAAAACTATACAGAAAACCTCCAGAAACCAGGCCTACCAGAATACATCCACACCAACATCCAAAAAGCAGTCATAATTAAAACATGCTCAATCGTCAGGAAATTCCCGGATCAATAAAAGACAGCATGACTTGGCAAAGCCCGTCATGTCCATCCAGAAAAAACGCCATGAGCAAGAAAGAGATACATAATACATAAATAATTTTTGGAAGTTAAAAAGAGAGCCCTAATAAAGTCAATCCCTGTTTGGAAGTTAGAGCTTTCAATCACAGCACTACATCATAAGAACATAGGAAGTATCATGCTGGAACAGACCAAGGGTTCACTTAGTCCAACACTCTGTTCACAGAGTGGCCATCCAGCTGTCAACCAGGGACCAACAAAGCGAGACATGGTGCAACAGCACCCTCCCACCCATGTTCCCCAGCAACTGGTGCACACAGGCTTCCTGCCTTGGATACTGGAGGTAGCACATAACCATCAGGGCTAGTAGCCATTGATCAGCACCTCTCCACAACCACCTATTCTCTCCCTTGTGTTTCCTATTTATGGAGACCTTGGAAGACTTTGACAGAAGTACAAAAATATTAAATTAGGTGGGAAAAAAGAGTTTTAAAAACCCACCTTTCCAAACCAGAAGCCTTGGACTGTTTCACTACACAAGGTTGGCCCAAGATGTTTTGCTGACCAAAGCGAAGGACATGATGATGCCCTTCCCCATTCCATGTACCAGACTGGAAACGGAATCTTCTTTGACACTGGCCGTGTGGCAGCACCCTCTGCCAAAACTGAAGGCAGCAAGCTAGCTTAGGGGGTGCAAGGCAGGTCATAAGCTCTTTCCTAGAGCACCTTCCTGCTGCCTCCCAGCCTCTGCCACTTGAAGAAACTGCTTCACTCTGCCAAATGGTAGGGCTGGTCCTATACCACAGACCACATCAGACCCGAAGCACTTCAGATCCAAAGCACTCAGAATATCTCAGAAGCTGCCGTGAGCAGGCCCCATCCCCAGGCTTCTCCTCACGAACTCTGGCAAACTGACAAGAAATTCAAGACGGTGAAACTCCTTTTATTGGTAAAACCACAAGGTTACAAGTATTATGTTTTCATTTTTGCATACATCCACTTAAAGCTGATAACGGCCAGAAAGCTTTAGGCTCCAGTTTTGTCTCAATCCTTTCGGCAAACATTCAGGGGAGAGAAGTGTAGGGTTAGCCCCTATCCTATCTGAGCATTCCCAGACGCCACACATGCTTACTCTTCAATAACATGGCTAGAGTCCAAGGAACTGCTCCAGGCAGATGGCTGCCTGGAGCCCAGCAGAGACAGATCGGTCTAACACTAACCACACCCATCCTGTCAGAAACACTGAGCTGACCAAAGTAAGCAAGACCCCAGGGAACGAACCTCATCGACCTAGGAAACCTCCCCTGCACATACTTTAGATCCGAGGGAGGCTCTCTCGCAGGCCACACACACACAATGCAGAGCAAACACAAGTCCAAGTCTAAGAAAAGCCTCAGAGCACTTTCCATGGCACAATCCTTAGAAATTCAAAGTCCAAATAGCAAATGAGCACGTACAGAGTGCTTCCAAAATCTCCAAACAGATAGAATCCAAATACGAGGGGTTTCAGGCCAAGAGTTGAAAGATGAACTAGCAAGGGTTCCTTACCCTTGCTCCTCCTCTTATAGACTGGAGGCTTGGCTTATTCCAAGCCACTTGACAGACAGGTCCTCAGACCTGTAAACCAAACCCATGCGCCAACTGGGCGGCACAGTTCAACCTCCTTTTGATGATGCTACAAAGTGAGTGACAGCTTGTAAGAGAGGCCCCTTCCTCTTCCAAACATTCCTTGTTCCCAGGGAAACCATCTACTCCAAGGCCTCAGCTAGCAACCTCCCATGAGAAACAGAGACAGGTGATAAGCTTACAGAGAAACAGCCTTTCTTAAAACAATCCAAAGCCTTCAACTTTCAATTCACCAATTGGTGATGCCAAACAGAAGCAGTTCCCTTCCCCTTGGACTTGTGCCTCATTCCCAGCAAACACACAGTCCTAATATTTCATTTCGCAACTGATTTCACAGGAAATAGAACCTATTTCTTGGGACCAAGCAGACATGACACATGAGACCCAAAATTAAACACCCCAACACATTTTCTTTCCAAACATAAAAGCAGTCATTGCGATTTTTGATTGGAGCAGCAGCACTGAGGGAAAGGAGTGTTCAAACTTTTCCCCAATTAGAATCACCTTCTCCACCCAAAGCGATTGGAGTAGGCTGACCATATGAAAAGGAGGACAGGGCTCATGTAACTTTAACAGTTGTAGAGAAAAGGGGAGTTCAGCCAGTGTCATTTGTATGCAATTAGTTCCTGGTGAAATTCCCTCTTCATCACAACAGTTGAAGTTGCAGGGGCCCTGCCTTCTTTTGTATATGGTTACTCTAGTATAGTGCCTACAACTTTAACTGTTGCGATGAAGAGGGAATTTCACCAGGGACTAATTGCATACAAATGACACTGGCTGAAATTCCCCTTTCTCTACCACTTTTAAAGTTACAAGGCCCTGGCCTCCTTTTCAGATGGTCAGCCTAGATTGGAGTGTATCAGATAAAGTGGTCTAATGGCAGCTTTGGAGGACAGGGGGATTTAGATTGGGGAATGGAACAAGGGTAAAGGAACTAAACACTAGGGATGTGCGAAGATCGAGCCTTGGATATTCAAATCTGAGGCTCAGAGGCCATTTTGTGGTGGATCTGCCATTTTAGGATGGATCTGCCATTTCATCGCACAGCCTTAGGCCCTGGTACAACCTACAACCCCCAGAATGCCTGCTCCTCGGTGTGGTTGCCCACTGCTGGAATGATCACCCAGCGTGATCAGCCTCCTCCTTCCTGGCCGGTGTGATCGGCCTCCCTCGGCCTCCTTTCCAGCTGGTGCGATCTTGCCTGGCATCTGGGAAGGAGGAGGCCGGTCATGCCAACCATGAAGGCTGAGGAAGGAGGCCAAAGGGAAGGAGGAGGCTGATTGTGCTGGACAAGATCTCGCCAGGAAGGAGGCAATAGCACCGGAAGCGGGAGATCACACCGAGGAGCAAGCAATGGCATCACCGATGACAGGGATGCCCTCAGTTCCTGGGCCCTGGTAAGTCTAGCCCTCTCAGGCTTTGCATGCTGGGGAGCCTAGGGCTGTACAGGAAAATGGCAGTTCGAGTCATAAAATGCCAGAAAATGGCCTCCATGATTCAAACTTCAAATCCAAGCCTCAAACCTTCCACAGTCCTACTAAGTACCCCCTCCTCCAGTGCTGCTGTTCCAATAAGAACTAGCTCCCCACTTTAAATTACAACAGATGAAGTTGTGATATTCACTCATGTCTGCTTTGGCCCTTGTTTTTTGTAGATACAGAACTTAAAAACAGAGAGCCTGTTCTCTATGGAACTGTTTCTAGACCATTCCACCCCCCCACCCCCCAAATGTTTGGAAGGCACCATCAATCTTTTTTCAGCCTGGCAGCCGTTGACATTAAATCATTCAATGTTATCTCATGTTCGCTGGCTGATATCTATTTCTTTCCAGATAATACTTGACACAAACCAGTGGATCTCAAGGTGTCCCAGTTTGTCATTTCTTCAATCAAATTTAACACTCTCCCCCCAGAACAGAGGGGCTTTCAAGCAATTTCAGCACCTATGATCAAAGTCTGCTTTAGTGCCATAGCAATACTAGCCTCCCCATTACAGCTTTATAGATCTTATAGAACTTCCAAGGTGTAATATACCGATGCAGTTAACGTCTTATAATAATTCTCTCTGTTCTATTCACCTCTCTTTATTGCAGAATGCTGAAACATGAGCTACTGGACCAATTCAGAAGAAGCAGTGATGGCTACTTAGGATTCTTGCCCTGAGTTTAATGATTGAATCACAGATTAATACATTTAATTTTCTTAATTTGGAAAGCCACAAAAGCCACTGACATCAACAAAGACAACAAGGATACTTTGAAGTGCATGCAGCTGTATACTTTGCCTTAGCTTAGGAATGGATGGATCTGTCAAATTCAATTCTGCTCAGTTTCTCATTTTTTCCAACTTTAAGTTCATTCTGTCCCATTACTTTTTTTCGTGTGTGTATTTAAAAGGGGGGGGGGAAGCTGAATGAAAATTTGCACATATTTTTGTACACATTTTCCCTGTTAGACATATTTTTTTCACAGTTTCCCAAATATACAAATTTTATGCAAGCAGTTTCCCCTAATGCAATGCATTTTTACGGACACGTTCCCCTATTATACACATATTTGTGTGAATATATATCACCATATAACTATGTTCTGGTTCATGTAACGGCAGGGAAATGTGGATTTCTCACCCATCAATCGGCATAGCATAGCAACCTGAGGCTCTCTACTTCTTCCGTTGAATCATGCCATGTTTAGGTCCCTGTCAGCACATGCTATGATTCAGTGATGTGCACGCTGGAGCCTGCGCTACTCAGTGCCTTGAGAAAAGCCAAGGATGTGGATGAGAATGGGGAGAAAAACGTAGTCTAGTCCTCTGTCCTTCACAGCATCTCTTCTAACTTGCCACTCAAGAATGGTGGTCCGCCACAGCAGGATAGCTCCCATACAAAGGAACACAATCTAGAGCAAAGAGCCCAACATGGGCCCCCACTGATGCTTTGGCACCTGCAGGGAACTCCAGTGTGCCCATGAAGCTCACCACGCCCTGCCCCCTTTAAAAACATTTAGGACCCAAGGCTCTCCCTTCCTGTGTCTGCACCTGCTGTGGACCTGCTGTCGGTGAGTAGGCAAAGAAGGAAAGAGTTGCATCTTGATCTTCCTCCCACCCAGTTCTTCCCCTTTTGATCTTCCGTACAGACAGACTTACTTCTTCTCTCCCTACTCCCAACCTTGTTGTTTCTCTAGCATAGGAGACTGGGGGTTATGAAGCAGACGGTATCCCTTCCATTCTAACGAATTACCCTGAGGAAGGACCTAAGGGTCCAAAATGCATTGGAGTGCTTTTATCGCATTAAAAAAAACATACTTCCCCCCCCCCCCATCCCTTGGCCTTTGGATTTCTCTTTTGGCATCTCTTGTGGGGTTTCCCTTTCTTTGGCTTTGCTATTTCTCTACCCACAACCTCTTTCCTCGCTATGTCTTCCTCTTCCCCATGCAACCCTAGCCTTTCTCTCCTTTTTTTAGCCTCTATCCTTACCTCTTTTCCCTCCTCTGCCTTACGATTTCCTTTTCTCTTGCAGTATATGGCCTCACTATTTCTTCCCCCCACACCACCTTAACTCACTGTTTCTCCCCCTCCTAGCCCCTAATCTTGCTCTTTCTCTATCTCATTGCCTTGCTATTTTCCCTTCCCTCCCAGTCTATAGCCTCACTAATTCTCCCCCCCCACACACACACACACTTCTTTAGCTCATTTTTGACCCACCATACCCTCCATCCCACATTGGAGCCATTTTGTAGAGGCGCCCACAGCACTTTCTCAAATTCCCAAATGTGTGTGTGCCCATGTGTCCAAAAAAGTTGGTGACTCCTGATCAAGGCCATATCTACCTAATGGTTTTTCCCCTGGGTCGTCCCCTGTGCATCCAAATGATGCACAGAGGATCCCAGGAGCAGGCAGGGATGACCCCTCCATTTTTCCTGGATAACTGATTCCCCAGTTATCCCGATTTTCCCTGCAGTCCTGGGACCATCTCAAGGATGGCAGGCAGAGTGGGTGCCCATCCCGGCTTCTTCCCTCCTCCCCTCAAGTAGTGGGGGTCAGCAAGAGGGAAGGAGCCGGTCTGGGGGGAGTCCAGGGACATTGGGGGTGGGGGGAGTGGGGTCAGGGCGTTTTTTTAAAAAATAAAAAAACCCTTACATTTTGGTGGAGCATGATCGTGCTCCCAGGTCCTGTTTTTCTTTTTTTAAAAAATGGTGCCCGCGATGTCCCTATTTGTTTCCAGCATGTCGTGCTGACATTTGTGCGTTGGGGGATGATCCCGGAAGCAGGTAAGTCCGGGATCGTCCCCCTCCCTCCTCGAAGGCCCTTAGGTGTAGAAAGGACCTTAGAGTATGTTGTGCCTCTACTGGTGAAGAGATAAACTGCACAAAGGTGCCTGTAGTTCAAATCACTTCAGATGATTCAAAGTAGGGAGAAATGTAGAAGCCTATTCCATACTCTACGTACGCAGGGAAGAGCAAGTTAGAAAAATAGCTGTGTGCGTAACCATAGAGCTATGGCAATGGAATAAAAAGACCCATAAAGAGAAGTCCACATTCTCCAAAGGGCATTCAGGAGTGCATCACCGGAAAACCTCACGAGATCCATTTTTTAGCCCACCTCCAACACACCGTGAAGAGCTGCGAGGATGGAATAAAAAGTCCCATAAAGAGAAGTCCACATTATCGAAAGGATATTCAGGTAACATTTGTGTCATAACAATTCAAAGGCCAAAGTTTAATCCAGATAAACATTTGGCTGATTTGATTATAAAGCAAGTTTGTTATAGTGCGCACATTCAGTGTAAGGTTGCAGGATGTTAAACAAAAGGGTGTCATAAAATATGCATATGCAATAATTCATAGTTAGCACCATCACCGTTGTTATTATTGGCGCTTAAGCAGACTCGTAAGGGCATAACTGGTTATGCATGCTAACATATGGGTAATCAAATCTCCTACTATGGGACATAAAGAGATTATGGAAAGCAGTCAGGAAATTACTGCTCCATTCCTCCCACCAATGATTGTTCTGCATAGCCCCGCACAAGTGGCTACATGCCTAAGGGGATTTGGTTGCTATACACTGGTGTTTTTTTCCCACTCTAAAATATGGAGTGAACATTGCATGATTTACCATTTAAATCTCGGGTTGCTTCCAAATTCTCCTTATCTAAGGGAACCATATGGAAAGGAGGACAGGGATCCTGTATCTTTAACAATGGAATAGAAAGGGGAATTTCAGCAGGTGTCATTTGTATGCATGTAGCACCTGGTGAAATTCCCTCTTTATCACAACAGTTAAAGCTGCAGGAGCCTTGCCTTCTTTTGTATCTGGTCAAGGGGGCAGGGTTCCTACAGCTTTAACTGTTATGATGAAGAGGGAATTTCACCAGGTGCTGCATGCATACAAATGACACCTGCTGAAATTCCCTTTTCGATACAACTGTTAAAGATACAGAAGCCCTGTTCTCCTTTTCGTATGGTCACCCTACCTGATCCAAATTTATCCAAGGATTGTGGAGTCCTGAATTAGCTGGTCTTGTTTCAGATGTGAAACCATCTGATCTTGATTTTTAAAGTTTTGCACAGAATGTGGTGCATGCTCAGTTTGCTCCCGCTGCTTTCAGAGACTTCCCATATGGGATGGCCAAACTCACCCCTGCTGTGCACTGCTTGCCGGACCCTCACCAAATGTCTGACCTTGTTTGCTGCTTGCAATCCACAGGCACCCGGTGCATGGCGCGCAGCATCCCTCTCCTCTGCCAAAGTTTTTCCATAGCTATTGAGACCATTTTTGCCTGCAATGTTGCATAAATGGGTCTCTTTATGGCCCTCATTTGTGCAAAGGAGCCCTTTACGTAATAGGACGAGCCCCCATTTTGCTGAAAATGGTGGCCCACCGGAGCAGCAGGGACCACCACAGTTGCCAGATTCAGTGCACAACGAGATGGGAAAGCACAGGGCTCTTGTGCCCAGGGGGGAAAGCTAGTGAGAATTGCCAAGCCTGAAGCCCCAACTGGACACCTGCAACATCCCTACCTCCCAGGCCCTACACTGCAGAAAAGCAATGCAGGGTAATACAAACCCACAGAATAGTAAATGAACAGGGCAGAGGAAATGCACATATTCCTACTTAAATTGTTTTGGACCATTCTCCCTTCTTTCTCCATGAGATAGAAGAGATGAGCTATGAGAGAGAGAGAAGGCCCCTGTCTTCCACAAAGTACCCTTTTTGGTCTCAGACTAAAAGGGGTCTACACTACTCACCTACCTCCTCCTCCTCCTGAGTTGTACATCTTGTTCTTACTTATAAGGAAACCTGTGTCTGAACTATACTGACCCAGGCTCAGATAATCAAATGCCCCTCTGAGCATCATCACAAGCATCGTCATAATCAACAAGTCTGGAGACATAAAAACTAGCAGGCCAAAGAGGAGGATCATAGTAAAACCTTCTCCTTGACATGAAATGATTTTACATGGAGGAGAATGCAGTCATGAAAGCCTCCCCCTGCAGTCTCAAGCGGTACAGCCCAAACACAGGTTGAGCACCCAGGTTAGTGTTAGTCTGCCCTTCCTTAGTGCAAGAGAAGCACTTTATAATGGCACAACCCATTTATGGGGAAGGGGTGTACTGGAGCCCTTCCCATGAATAGCTCCTGCTGCCCTGCTTCTGCCCCTGGGGGCTGACCAAATATTGAGCCTGGTATATTTCATGTATTTGAGGGACGGGCAAATGTGAGATGTTTGAGATGGTTAGGATTCCCCAAAGATCATCTTGCCGCTCGTCTTGTGCCCAATTTCTGTTCACAATCACTGATCGCTTTGCACGAATGGCAAACCTGTGCGAATCAAGCAGCGATTGGATGGGATATTTTTGCAAATCTCCCTAAATTTGCACAGCTCTCCCCCAATTTGCGTAAATTGGCTCCATAAACTAATATGGGGCTGAATCAGTCTCCTGGGGAAATTTGCACAAATTAGGATATCTGCGCATATCCAATCAGGAATCGGGAATGAGAGGACTGCAGGCATTGCGTTCAAGAATTTGCGAATAGTTTTGGTGGGCACTTGCTTGTGCTGGCGTTCAGAGCTTCGGACTGGGCATTCTTGCATGTTTTGTGAGCAAAACTGAAATTCTCACACATCCCTCATTTATCTATCTATCTATTTATTTAAGAAAGTGATACCGCTCCTTTCCATACTTAAAAAAAATATGAAAATCTTCAAGTCGGCTTACAACGAGCTCCACAACATAATTGGCTAACACAAGAAGAACATTGCACATGGTGAAAAGTTTGGGGAAATAGGGCAATATTAACCTGGAACCCAAACAATAGGGCCTCATCTACACCATATAGGATATAGCACCATGAAAGCAGTATGAAAGCAGTATATAATAGGCAGGAGCCACACGAAGCAAGATATAGCACTATGAAAGCGGTATATGGTTTGTGTCTTATGGCCCCCAACAGTTGTCAGTGCACTTCAATACTGCTATAAAGCACTAGTGTGGCTCCTGCCTCTTATACACTGCTTTCATACCACTTTTATAGTGCAACATCCTGCTTGGTGTAGGTGAGACCTAGGACTGAAAGAATAGCAATGATGGGGCCCGGCAAACGTTCCAAGGCAAGGAGTTCCGAAGCAGAGGTGACGCCACAGAAAAGTTCTTCTCTGCAGTTATCTATCCAGTAAACGTCCTGCAAAGAAGGAGCTCTTAACCGCTCTTAACTGCTGGGCAGGTTTGAACTGGCAAAGGTTATGCATCATCAGTGAAGCTGAGCCTTTGAGACTGCCTAACATCAAATCAAACTGCTTAAACGTGTTTAAACATGAGATCACTCCCTCTCATCCTGAGGAATATGACAGGGCCTACATTTAAATAACCAAATGAATTCCTGTGGTTCCTGGAGACAGAAGTGTGGGTGGGGGGAATGACCTCCATTCCAGCAAAATGTCCCCTGTTACCACATGGCAACCTGAATGAAATGGCGTGGGCAACAAAATGTAAGGATAAGGAGGGTAAGATGAGGTCAGGGCTGTAACATTAAAAATCAAAGGCTTTACTGATCAATAGTCTATAGGGGGGACTAATACGGTAACAGGAAGGCAGAAAGTGTTTATAGCCTGGAAACATCAGCAGGTTTTATTGAGAGTGAACTACAACAGCAAGCATTAGAAGGCAAGAACAGACATTTACTGCAAATACTTTTTGAGACATGGAAAATGTGGGGACTTTACACACAGAAGGTGGTGATGAAATTACAAACGAGATAAGAGTAAGGAAGCTACAGATATCCATGATTTTAGATTCTCAAGGCAAAAAAAAGGTTATTTTCTGCCAGAATCATAGGATTGAACTACAAACACCATGATCCCCAGTGGAACCTTTCATTGACTGGAAAATTAGCATGGGGCTTTTAGTTCCATCTAGAAATGGACAAATCTGTCAATTTATGTTCCTCTCCATTTCTCATTTTTCCAATCCGAAGTAAGATCACCTTAAAGTTTGAGATTTTTTTCAGTATCAAGTTCAGTTCATCATGAACTTTGATTGACTAAATATATGCATGGAACTTTGCATTTCTGTGAATGTATCTCCCAGGACATGCATTTTTGTATGCGACTTTTGGCTAACGTTAATGTTATTTTATTTTATTTTTGCATTTAGCAAGCTTCCTGCTATAATGCATTTTGAAACATTACCTTCACAAATATCTGCATTTCTGTACACATGTTGCAATTGAAGGACTCCATTACAAAATCCAGCGGAGTGTAAATTTGGGAAGATAACTGACTTCTGGTCTGCATATTGATTCAGAGGTATGAAATTAGGTAAGTCCACATTAAAATGTGACCTGAAGAAATTTCTGCCAGTCCCTCGTTCCACCCATGAGGGCCAGCGGAAAAAGACACTGCACACATGACTACCCTGAGATGAGGCCAGCTGAGCCTCTCCTGTCTTCGTTAAGCTACTCAATTGCCCTTTCTCAAGAGGAGGTGGGCAGTGCCTTCATATAGCAGATGAAAATAATTTGAGATTAAAAAAGAAAAAAAAATCAAATATAGGAGAAAATGAAACTGCCAGACTCACCCATCCAGACCCCAGGCTTTGAGTCCTTAGCTCTTAAAAGTCTGGCTTTGACTCCCTGTAGTGCTGAATTAGGGTCATCACCTCATTTTTCTGAGCGATTCCTCATCTTTAACAGCTGTATGTGGGAATTAGGGATGCTGCGAGTGGAACCAGCCCCCCATGTCGGCCCCCCAGACCCAATGGGGCTCACCCAGCATGAGTGTGGACCCCCGCCTGAGCACTTAAAAGACTCCAGTGAGCCCGAATCACACAATTTCCCCGATCCTCTGCCTATATCTCGACTTCAGCAAAGCCTTTGACAAAGTACCACATGACATTCTGATCAACAAACAAGCTAAAAGTGGGCTAGATGGAACAACGATTGGGCGGATCCACAGTTGGCTACAGAATCAGACTCAAAGACTGCTTATCAATGGTACCTTCTCAAAGTGGGGGGAGGTAACAAGCGGGGTGCCGCAGGGCTCAGTCCTGGGCCCAGTGCTCTTCAACATTTTTATTAATGACTTGGATGAGGAGGTGCAGGGAATGCTTATCAAATTTGCAGATCACAAGATTGAGTGGGGTAGCCTTATAAGTCCCATTGATGCAAGAGTAAAAGCACAAACCCTTGCATCAGTGGGGCGTTTAAGGCCTCCATTGCTATGGAGTGGGGGGAGTGCACAATTTACAGAGTCTCCCGAAATTGCCCAATTCCCCCTGTTGGGTCAATGGAAGAAGCATTGCTGCAGGAAGGGGAAGCCTGTGATTTTGGCAGGTGGCTGCCGAGCACTCGCTGGGCCAAGCCGAATTTAAGAAGAGGCTCATGCGGCCTGGTTAGCAGCAGCGGGGAAAGCGCAGGCAAGTTCTCCCACCCCAGGACTCGGAACAGCTGTACTTGAATTTGGCCAGAACAGATGCCCATCGTGTTTACCAAAACTCACACATTTCTTCAGATGCATGATGGAAAGAAATTGAGATTATTTTGATTTTAAAAAAGAAAATAAAAAAGACTGAATGCAGGATAAAGTGAAACTGACAGATACATCCATCCCTAGTAGGGCTGTGCACAACCTCCCCCACCCCACCAACTTGCCTCGGAGGCCATTTTAGAGCCTCCAAAATGGGCCCGATTTGACTCAGGGTGCTTCAGGGGGTGTCCTCCTTGCCTCGGTGCCAAAGCTGAGGTGGGATTCAGCCCCGTCAAAGCGGGGCGGTCTTAGGGGTTCCTGGGTGCAGGCCATGTGGCCAGCACCCAGGAAAGCCAGGAGCAAGGTGACTAGGAGTCCATTGGACTCCTAACGCCCTGCTTCCCCCTTGCCACCCCACCACCCCCGGACCACCCCTACACCCCCCAACCCAGCGCCGCTGTGGTTGCAGGACTTACCTGCAAACACATCCTCTTCCTGAGAGCCAGGCCACGGCATAAAGTTATTGCAGGGGCTCTTTCCTTTTGAGATATCTCTATGGTGGCCATAAATGGCCATTTCCCCTTTATGGTCACCATCGTTGGTGGCCATTGAGATATACTAAAAGTAAAGAGCCCCACGATCACTTTAAATCGCGACCTGACCTGGCTCTCAGGAGGAAGACGCGTTTGTAGGTCAATCCCGCGCCAGGTGGCAGTGGCGGCTAAGGCAGCGGCGGCCAGCTGGTTATGGTGGGTGAGCAGCTGGCGGTGGTGACAGTGCTGGGCCAGCAGCACCAGAGGTGGGCAGGCGGGTGGCTGTGGCGGTGGAAGGCCAGGGAGGGTGGGGAGGGAGAGGAAAAGCAGTCCGATAAGTCCAATGGACTCACCTGGACTAACAACTAGCCTTGCGCCGGCTTCTCCAGGCAGGTGGGTAGGTGTCATGAGGCAGTCTGAAGAATCTTCCTCTGAGGAGGAAGAAGGGACAGAAACTGCAGCTTCGCCCATTCCCCAGGACTTACCAGAGGAGGAGGAACAGCAGGGAGATTCCTCAGAAGAGCCCCAGGAAAGCCACCCTCTCCCACCCCCTGTTTCTAATGAGGAAGATTCGGGGCCTGAAGAAGTTTGTCCAGTAACTCCCCAGCAAAGGCGGCAGCTCAAACGGGCAGAGCAAGCTAGGCCCACAAGACGCAGCATGAGATTGCGAAAACAGAGCACAGCTGACGCAAGCATTAAGTAAGATAACGAAGAGATTGCACGCAGCTGTGGACAGGCTCAAGCAACTATAAAGGGGGGAGGAGGCAGAAGCTAAGGTTCGTTGAGAACAACCGACGTATTCGGCTCTTGACATCCAGCGTAATTCTGGATCAGAACCTGTGGACTGAACACCCGGCTGGACTGCTTTGCTTTGGACCCTGGACTTCTGGAAAACCTGGTTTGACCTTCGGCTTCGACAACTGGACTGACGGAACTACTGGCGTGACCCTGGCTATTGGTAACTGGACTTTCGAACTGCAAATAAAACCCTTTAAACAATTAAGGCCTGGCATTTTTCCCAGACATTCTTAGATAAGGGAGTTGGCAGGCTTCCTAGACCAAGAGGAGTAAATACGACAGTAGGAGGAGCTGCCGTGCGCCACCTCGAATCAGCCTGAATCACCCCAAGGCTTTAGAGCCAATCCACTTTGGCTTCAGAGCACCTCGGGCCGAGCCATGCTACTCTGGATTTGGGCCAAGGTGGGCCAAGCTAGTCCGCCTCACCTAGGATTTGGGGATTCAGGCCAAGGCGGTGCACAAACCTAATCCTTAGGGTTGATCCCTCAGAACTCTCTAACCAAGCCCTCATGTTTAGCTCACCTGCAGAGCAGTGTTTTAATCCTGGCCTCAGGATATAGTGGCTGAATTCGGACAACACAATAGGCAATGGTGGGGTAATAATTAGGGATGTGCACTGGATCGGACCCGATCCACGATCCGAGTCCGGTCCAGTGGGAAATCGGATAAATTATCCGATTTCCGATCCGACAGCTGGATCGGCCGATCCAATCCGAACCGGTCCGAAAAGGCTCCGAACCGGTTCGGCGGATCGGCGGATTGGCGGCTACACCCGGCGCGCTACTCTAGAGCAGGCCGCAGAGCCCGCTGGTAGTAGCCTCTGGCGCCGGATGGGAGCGGACGGGCCGGGAAGGTAAGCAGGGGGCGCGCAGAGGGGAGGAGGGGGGCCCTTACCTTTCCGGCCCGTCCGCTCCCGTCCGGCGCCGGCGGCTACACCCGGCGCGCTACTCTAGAGCAGGCCGCAGAGCCCGCTGGTAGTAGCCGCCGGCGCCGGACGTGAGCGGACGGGCCGGGAAGGTAAGCAGGGGGCGCGCAGAGGGGAGGAGGGGGGCCCTTACCTTTCCGGCCCGTCCGCTCCCGTCCGGCGCTGGCGGCTATTACCAGCGGGCTCCGCGGCCTGTTCCAGGGTGGCGCGCCGGGTGATCACCCGGCGCGCTACTCTAGAGCAAGCCGCAAAGCCGGCTGGCGGTAGCCGCCAGCGCCCGTCGGGAGCGAACGGCCCTAACAGGTAAGCAGTGGTGGGGAAGGGGGCTTACCCCCCCCGGAGCCATCCGCTTCTATCCGCGGGCGCCCGCGGATGGAAGTGGACGGCCCCAGGGGGGGTAGGGAGCGCGGGGGAGGGGGCTTACCTGCCGGGGCCGTCCACAGCGGACGGCCCCAGGGGGGAGGGATTTAGGCCCCCCCTCACCCACCTGCCGCCATTTTTTCCTCATAGACTTGCATTGCAATGCAAGTCTATGGGGAAAAAAATGGCGGCCGATCCAAAAATCCAAAAATGGCGGCCGATCCGGTCCGGTCCGGGGGGCCTCCGATTTTGTCCGAACCGATCCATGACAAAATTGGAGGTCCCGATCCGGGTCCCGATCCGATCCGGGGGGTCCGTGCACATCCCTAGTAATAATCAACTTTACAGTTGTTCATCTAGAGGGTACTCCCCACACAACATGGTCATAAATAATCAACCATGGTATGGATTAGGATCAGCGCTGAGTTGACTATGGCAGCATTCGGATGACACGATAGTCAATACAACTGATGATTGTTCCCCCCCCCCCCACCACCAGTTGACTATTGTGTCATCCAAATTCAGCCAGTGTGTCACTGCTCTCCTCTTTGCTTCCCTTTGGCTGGGGTTTCTTTTGGGCCAGGAGACCTTTTCTGGGCCAGGCTTTCTACCAGCCTTTCAGAGGCTCATTTCTAGAACTGGAAGTACTGTGAGGGTTAAGAGGCTCCTAATAGATCTGATAAGGCAAAACCCACGGCCCACATCCAGTGCCCTGAGCAACCAGAGCCTGCTTTGCTGTTTAACATTTACATGAAACCGCTGGGAGAGATCATCCGGAGGCATGGGGCGGGGTGCTATCAGTATGCTGATGAGACCCAAATATATTTCTCTATGCCTTTGACAACAGCATCAGCTAAGGATAGTGTGTCTCCTCTGAATGGATGCTTGGAGGCGGTAATGGGCTGGATGAGGAAAAACAAACTGAAGCTGAATCCAGACAAGACGGAGGTGCTTGCTGTCAATGGCCCCAACCTGGGTTTGGAGGTGTGTCAACCGGTTCTGGATGGGGTTACACTCCCCCTGAAAGATTGTGTTCGCAGCTTGGGGGTACTCCTGGATCCGTCGCTCCAAATGACAGCTCAGATGGATGCGAGGGCCAGGAGTGCCTACTATCAGCTTCGGCTGATACGCCAGCTGCGCCCCTTCCTAGAGTTGGAAGACCTAAAATCAGTAGTGCACGCGCTGGTAACTTCGAGGCTCGACTTCTGCAATGCGCTGTACATAGGGCTACCTCTGTGCCTAGTCCGGAAACTTCAACTAGTTCAAAATATGGCAGCCAGGTTGGTCACCGGTACACCTAGGGTTGACCACATTACACCATTTTTAAAATCGCTTCATTGGCTGCCAATCAGTATAAAGTGTTGGTTATTACCTTAAAAGCCCTACATGGTTTGGGTCCAGGTTACCTGCGGGATAGTCTTCTCCCGTACAATCCGCCCCGCACACTCAGGTCCTCTGGGAAGAACTTACTCAAATCAGCCAGAACTAGGTTGACGAGTGTTACCCAGAAGACCTTCTCTTCCATCGCTCCCAGAATGTGGAGTGGTCTGCCGGAGGAGATTAGACAAATTAGCAGTCTTCATGAATTTAAGAGAGTCATGAAGACTGCTCTCTTCCGGCAGGCCTATCCAGATGAATTTTAAGATGTTTTTAATGATGTATTTTTTCTTGTTTTTTAAAATTTTAACTGTTTGTGATTCTTGTGTTTTATATTGTTGTTGTTCCCTGCCTCGATCCGGAGGGAAAGGCAGGTTATAAATAATAATAATAATAATAATAATAATAATAATAATAATTTCTGCCCCACCATTTCTCTATTTCACTTTCTCCTCTATCACCCTTTTGATGTCTGCAAGACAATCTGCTGCTTCTCCAGAGACCTCACCAGCCCAGGAGTCCTTATTCAGTCTGATTATCCACAGGTACCCAATTTCTCCCTTTTTGCCCCAATGGAGTTCAAGTTTTAACTCCTGCATCTCCTCCTGCGTAATAGGTGGGGATCCAGGGCCCCTGCCACAGTCAAGATTCAACATTTGGTGAGCTGATGCTCCACAAGGTTTTAAGCAATCTCTTGTCCTTCTACGCGAGGGGTGGGGGTGTTGCAGCCCTCCAGATGTTGTGGGACCTCAGCTCCCATCTACCCCAGACACGATCAACAATGATGGGAAATGTAGTGCAACATCTGAAGAGCTACAGGCTTCCCACCTCTCCTCCTAATCATGCAAATAGATCAGATGTAATCCACTAGGATTCTCTTCTACACAAGCCATATTGAAATAAAGAATTATTATTATTATTATTATTATTATTATTATTATTATTATTTGTAAGAGGCAAAAACATTTTGCCTGTGGTTCCTAACAGCTGGCTTTTGCAAGGAATTCAAGTGCAGCCTGTGATGTCTTATGTGATAAAGCCCATGCAGCTTGGGAGCTCTCTAGCACAATATTTCTATAAGACAAGGTTTTCTTTACCACCACAAGCCTAACTTAGCTACTGAAAACAATGCCTGGAGCTACTAATGATTAATAATTTCCTCACACATCCAGGGTTGAGCACACATCCTCCAGCTAAGGTTGTAGCTAGCAAGGAAAGTGTGACCAAATATTGTTGACAATTAACCTACTGGTTATACATTGGTTGGGGAAAGGGTTGATTATGGCAGATTTTCCTCGGCTGGGTTTCTGACCTCCCCACACTTTATGGAACAAAATAATGCTTCCCTGCAAATAGGTATTAAAAGCAAAAGCAAAAATACAGGGCTAAAGCATTTTTTTTTTTTTACGGCATGTTATTTCTGCTGGCTCTTTGTGGAGAAAGACGTTTCTTTCCCTACTGCTCTTTCAGGTGTGTGGCCACTTGAGTTTTCAGCAGCAAGTCGACAAGACAAATATTTGAAAGGTTGTCACACAGAGGATGGCCAGGATCTCTTCTCAATCATCCCAGAATGCAGGAGGCAAAATAATGGGCTCAAGTTACAGGAAGCCAGATTCCAGCTGGACATCAGGAAAAACTTCCTGACAGAGCAGTGCAACAATGGAACCAATGACTTCGGGAAGTCGTGGGCTCTCCCACACCAGAGGCATTCAAGAGGCAGCCATACAGCCATCTGTCAGGGATGCTTTAAGGTAGATTCCTGTATTGAGCAGGGGTTGGACTCGATGGCCTTATAGGCCCCTTTCAACTCTACTGTTCTCTGATTCTACAATAACAGTGGGAAAAGTGGTTGGAAGACTTGAGCTATGTTCATGCATACTGACGCAACAGACATGTTCAAATGTTTACTTCCATCGTAACATTAGTGCCAAGTAGGGGTAGCTTTCAGCTTAGTCTTGATAAGAATTTACCAAACTTTTCAAAGCTCTCCACATCCAGGACAAAAAGGATTTGGGATTAACAAATAACCAGAGGGGGAAAAAACATCAAATGTGGGTAAAACTGAAACTGACAGATTCATCCACCCAGGCTGAGGACTTTGCTCTTAAAAATTCTGGGTTTTCATCCCCGTGTGCATTCAACCGTGTCGGTACTGAATTGTTGTTGCCATCTCTTTCTTCTGGAAGGCTCCTCATCTCTGGTAGGCAGGTACACCATGGTCCTCTCCATGCTGGTAATAGCTGTACCCATTACAGTTTGTTGCTACGGATGGCTGAGAATTTCATTTCAGTTCACTGATAAGAATGTACCAAAATTTGCAAAGGTCACATTTGGGAGAAAAAGAACTTGAAAATAAATAAATAAATAATAAATAAATAAATAAATAAATAAATAAATAAATAAATAAATCTGAATGTGGGAGAAAGCAAAAAAGGACAGATACGCCCGTCCCTAGTGCCAGGTGCTTTTCAGCTAGATCCCTCTGCCTTTGCATTCATTTGCCAGACCATAGGGGTGGGGAACTTGACTGTGTTTGCCTCGGTGAGCGCTCGCCCCAGTGCCAGCCATCCCTGCTTGCAAGCCTCTTTTGCAGAAGCCTCTTCTGAATGGAGCATTCACACTTTTACCCTTGCACCAATGAGGCCTTTAGGGCCACCCCCGGTGCAGAGGGGGGGGGGGGAAATGCACAATTTATGGAGCTCCCAAAATGGTGCCATCCCCCCCCTCATTATATCAATGGTGGTTGCCATTGACACAGGAAGGAGACATGCACAATTTCAGTGCACAGGTGAGCGACTGCTTAGCGCTCGCTGGGGGTCTGCACTCCTGGCATGAGCGCCTGACAAGGTCCAGGGGCAGGGCTGTGCAGGAGGGGGGGCAGGGGAGCCATTTGGCACGGGGCCCACGATTTTGAGGGGGCACTCCGACAAGGAGGTCCCCCCTAGCTTATGCTACTGCTTCCGTAGCGTAAGCGGCCCATCGAGAAGCGAGGAGCCCGCCTTGCGGAAACAGCGCAGAAGCCGTCCGTCGCGAATACCACGTTCAGACTACAAGCTCCAGAGGGCCATGCCGCATGCGGGGCAGGGATCTATGTGCCTTGAGGTGCTGTAGAACAGATTTAATATGAAGGTGTTATGTAGAACGGACATGTTGCTGGGCATGTCCCCTTGGGGCGGCCATGTTGACCTCCTGTTTTGAAATGGGGGGGCACACACTTCCCATCTGGCCTAGGCATATTACCAGCTCTGCACGGCCCTGTCCAGGGGATTGGATGCGGGGGTTCCTCTGGAATCCTGGTCCCAGTCAGGTGCTCATGGCATCCCTACCATTGGAAGACGGGAGCAGTACTTCTGCGTGAGCCATTGGGTAGAATACTGCCTGCACAAATGTCTTATTTTGTTGCAAATAAAAGGGCTAATGAGATAGTCTTTTTCTTCTTTCTTTTTTAAATGAACACTAGATACCAAGGGAAGGTTTTGGAATATCCTAGATGATAACAAGCTCCCCACAGGATTGTAAGACAGATATTAAAAATGTAGGAATAGTTGGATTTCCCCATGTTAATAGTTGAATTTCAATGACATATGTTGCACATCTGAACTTAATTCCATTCTTGATCAGATCATTCCTCAACTGGCAAGCCCTCTAGAACCTATCATGCTCCCTTTGCATTGTATGGCATTGGCAAAGGAGCCAGAGATATTTGAGCACTGCAAATGATGAATATGGCACCAGTATCATGAAAGCAACCATTTCCAGAATGCCCAGAGACCTGGAGCACAGCAGAACGGCCATGGACTTTACATATCCTTCCCATCTTTCAACATGTACAGCAGAGAGGTGTGAATGCCCTTCTGTCATGCTGTGTTAGAGACCACAGCTGGGGTTGTTTCATGGCATGGATTTAAGGCCTGGTTCGACTGTGCCAATTTCTAACATGCTGCCTAATTAATTCTGTTTTTTTTTTCTCCCTAGTCAGAAAAGGTCTCGTCTTACGTTACTTGTAGGAAGGGACTGGGGAACCATACCACTGTCCCCCAACACCATGATGCATGACTCCTCAGCCCTTTTCCATCTGTTTTGGCCCTTGACATGAATTACATGTGAAGTTGATTAAAGAGAAGCAAGGATCTATGCAACACAGAAGCTGTACCTTTCGGTACCTTTCTTTTTTGTGATTTCTGCCCTCACACTTTCAAGTATAAGGACTAGAAGCTTGGGCCATGCCTACACCAGCCATTTATCCCGAGATCATTTCTATGTCATCCCTGTGAGCCCATATGACATACAGGGGATCCCGGGATCAGCTGGGAATGACCTAGGGACGACCCCGGGATAACGGAAACCAGGGATATCCCAGTTTTTCCATGGTCCAGGGACTACCCCGGGGACCGTGCCTGGTGTGGTGCGGCATCCCAGGTGCCTATGGGGGTGGGGGGCAGCAATTTTGCCATCCTTGGGATGACGGGGGTTGGGTGCGTGTTTTTTTTTTATTTATTTATTTACCTTTTACCCTGATCAGGGCCACATGGCTCCTCTTCTGAAAAAAAAAACCCAAAACAAATGGTAGCCGCAATATCCCTCTTCCCTTCTGGGATGTCGCACTGCCATCTAGATGCTGGGGGAGGATTGCAGAACCAGTTAAGTCCACAATCCTCCCCCTTCCCTCTCTCTACACCCTTTGGTGTAGATGAGCCCTTGGTTTATAAGGAGGAGGAGTAGCAGGAGCAGTTGGGGGGGGGAAAGGAGGCAGAGAGAGAGAGAGGGAGGGAGAGAGTGAGAGAGGCCCTTTCCACACCA
Source organism: Anniella stebbinsi (assembly GCA_029215795.1). NCBI lineage: Eukaryota > Metazoa > Chordata > Lepidosauria > Squamata > Anniellidae > Anniella > Anniella stebbinsi. The sequence continues at coordinate 14,718,058 of JARDYH010000002.1, read as the reverse complement.
GGCAGTTTGCCTAGGATGGACGCCAGCTGCTACCTGTGCTCCGATGGTGTGTATTAGGTACTTCCGGGATTGCCCTCCCTCCCTCTACACCCAGGGGCTATCCCAGGCAAAACACCTAGTGTGGAAAGGGCCAGAGAGAGAGGGAGAGAGGGAGGGAGAGGGATATGAGATTTCCAGGAATCTGAATCCAGTACACCACACCTTATTGCATGTTTTTCTGTACTCCCTTTGGATCACAACATAAATGCTGTCTTTCTTTAGAATTAGTCTCTCCGACTAATTTAAAAGGGCCTTTTGCTCAATCATTGTGGGAATAGTTTGTTCATTTGCCTCCAAATGTCTTTCCCCGCCCCATGTACCGGATGCTGCCTCTCCATGGGAGACCCATCATCCACTGGCACTTTCCTTCCGGCCTTTAATTGTACATAACGATTGCAAACAGACGGGTTGGCCATCGCTCGCAAGTCTATATCGAAAGTTCATTAGGCTCCCATAAATACCCACCAACAGCAAACGGTGGCTTTCATCGCTCATTGCCTGTGTCTTTGGCACAAAGCAGATTGTCACAGTTGCTGGGGTAACTCCCGGTCTGTGGCCAGGCTCAAAGCAAGCAGCTGTGGAGTGCAGCGCACGCACCATGTGTGAAATAGATGGTGTCCATTTATTTACAAAATTCTGAACAGAGAGGGCTGTGTTCTTTCCACTGTGGTCAAGCCTGGTACTTAATTTGTATTTCTATCCGGTTCCCCTGCCATCTGTCCATGCTGCCATTCTCAACATCTCGGAGGAATCGGAGTGGCATTGTTTGAAGATCTGATTAAATAGCCAGGGAAAAGCAATCCATCATTTATAAGGTGGGGTGGAGGGAGTAGAGACATTGACAATGGTATCCCATAGCTCTTTAGGATTTTGTCTTCATTCGTGTTCCCTTTCATTCTAGTCCAATGCCAAACAAAATAATGCAAATAAAAAGTGCAGACCCAAAGAGAAGAGATTTACTGTCAGGGTTCAAACATCAAGGAAGGGATTGCAACGAATCCTACAGCTTCCATTAGGACAATCCGGGTCGTGAATTAAATGGCATTGCAGCAAAAGACGGGCTCCATCACTCCCCTTTGGGCTGGCATCTGTTTAAGAGAGCATGAACTGAATGTGGAAATCAGTCTTCCATTAAAAAAAATATATGGCACTTAAAACTTTAAGTTCATTAGAAAAGAAAGGAGAAGAGAAGAGTTCACTATGAAGTAATGTATGTGTTATAGTTTAGGAAGTATGAGTAATTCATTCAGTTTATTTTTGATCAAGATTTTACCCAGTTCACCCCTTCAAGACCATAAATGGCCACCATTAGAGTAGAATGGAAAAACCCTTCTCCTTCTCCCTCCATGCCTATCGGGGCCTGAAAGAGGCCCTTTCAGGCACTGATGGGTGTGGGGGCCAGCAGGAAAGCCTTAGGGCCTTTAACACCCCCATTGGCAGGGCAGGAGGCCATTGACAGGGTGGGAAGGACTACTGCCATTTCCCCAAGGCTGGGGAAATTGCACATTTTTCCCTGTGCCCGACAGGACCAGCAACCCTATTGTCCTTAAAGGAACCATGGGGCAAAAATCCACCCCACACATTCACTGGGGCTCGAGGGGGCCAAGTGTAGGGCATCCAGCAAGCTCTCAGGCCCTGGCGGATTTTCAACCCATCCCTAATTTTGTAGATGTTTGTGCCTTTATTCTTGCCTAAATGGGGCCTTCATGGGAAAACACGTAATTTCTGGAGCCTCCATTGCATGGAGGATTCAGCCAAGGATGGACGGCTGCTGAGTGCTCTTTGGGCTGCATGGTCGTTTGAAGCATGGTCTCATGAACGTGCCATGGGCACCTGACTGTGTCCGATGGGTGGATGCAGGGGAGTCCATTGGACTCCTGGATCCAGTCGGGCACCCGCGACATCCCTACGTTCATGTTCAGGGTTGGGTGCAGGGCAAGTTCTACACTTAAACAAATGTACAAGAGCTCCCATACATCCTTGATCAGTATCCCACACATGATTTAACAGCGAACGCATTTTCTGTATTCTGATTATCATGTGCATGAATTGCTGTTTGAAGACGTGTGACCTGAACAGTAAAATGGCCCAACGTGTGGCCATGGCTCATCACCTTCAAGAAGACCTTTGAAACATCAACAATACCAAGAAACGGTAAACCATAAACATGAGAAGTGGTAGAACACTTGCCCTAACTACTGCAAAACCAAAGAAAGGGAATTTCCATCGGCAGCATCACTGTGCCAATAATATTTGTGTGAGTCAGCCCCTAGTTTGCCTTTGTATAAAGGTAATTCAAGATTGATGGATTAAGTGGCTCAGACCATTTTTAGTGTCAAAGAGAAGAAGAAGAAGAAGAAGAAGAAGAAGAAGAAGAAGAAGAAGAAGAAGAAGGGACAGTGGAATGACTTTTATGTCAAGACTTCCTAATTTATTTGCTTCAGATTGATTTTTAAAAGTTGCATTTACTTTTAAACTTTCTATCTAACTTTTGAAACACCCATGATGGCTTTCACCCAGAGGAACAACTTGATAAAGGATGTGAACCACAAGAAAACAAATAATTAAAACAGGAATTATGTCTGAGTGACCAAACAGAACATTGCGCTGTGTACATGCCTTCCTTTTCACCACCACCACGTCCTTGCAGAGCCGCATTTGTAGACCGATCAACACCAAAGCATACAACAACGTCATTTACCATTCCAGGTGAGAGTATCCTTTGCACTCCATTCTCTTTGTGAACATAGCAAGGGGGGACAGGTTTATAATAAGGCAACAGAGAATGTATCGCTGTGATGGTCAGGCCCATACTTGGCCATTTCTTCCACCCCACTAGCCTACTGAAGTGCATTGGCCACCACAGGTAGGGCCTGCAGCAGCACACATGGCAAAACCGAGTAAAATACAAGGCATGGATGGGATTCTGCACACCAGGGTGGGGTGGGGGGGAACATTCCTGCAGCATGCTCAGCATCTCTAATAAACCCACGTAGTAGCTTTTCTGAGCACAACAGCATAGGGCATTCCTCTCAAAATGGAAACAGGTAGCACATCACGATGAGTGATCCCTCACCAGGATTGCTATAGGCCGAGAAACACAATGGTAAGAATGCAAGCAAAAGGCCAGGGTCACATGTTTCAAGGTTCTGCTAATCATATACATTAAAAGAAGACCTCCTGCATTTCCTTTGTATCTTACCTGGCTCTGGGATGATTAGCTGTGCACTCGTTTGCGCGTTCCCAGCATCATTTTCAGCAACACACTGGTAGAAGCCTTCATCCGACTTTACCAAGCCCAGAATCCGCAGGTTGCTGCCACCCTAAAGAAAAGGATGGAAGCAGATATGATCACCCAAGGCTGTGTTTTCCAAGTGTCTTCCGATAGAGAAATTACAAGAGAGGGGATTTACTTTAACCATTTGGAAGTATTGAGCTCTCCCTCCCGCACCTCAGGGGATTGTAATAAAATGCACGTCCATTTAAAGAATGTGCCGACTCTGTCTCTTCATTCTGCTACAAGTCACGTGATTAAAAAGAATAGTAATGCTACAGAAACAAAGGGTAGCTCAAAAGACTTCAAAATTCATATTTAAAGGACTCTCCGTTGCATAGGAGGCACAGTTGCATTGGTATTAGATTCTGTGTTTTGTTTGGGGTGTTTCTGTTTGTTTGCTTGGTTTTGTTTAAATGCTTCCAAGTAAGAAAAACAATTTGAAGGACAACCCCTCTTAGATCTCAGAGGATCCAGGTGGTCACAAAGAAAAAAAGTAGTCATTTACTAGTATTGGTCACATTTGGTAAGGTTCACATCCAGAGGTGTTGTTGGCAGGCAGAATTAAACAGGGTTGTAAAAGTTTGGCTTTGAAAGGACATCCCTTGGCTTTCTTTTTTAGTGTTCCGCTTAGAGTGATTGCCTTATTAAGGTCTTTCTTCTCTGGAAGATTTTGAAAATATAATCTGTCCTTTCCCAATTACTTAATGAAATTTTCCATTTCTTGGCAAGCAGAAATACGTCTGTCTGATTGTCTTTATTATAAACAGCAATGGTAGGTGAAGTTGCATGAACTTGGATGTTCATCCCACTGAGTAAATCTTCTCCTTTGAAAAGAAGGGGGAAAGAGCCCGAGCCTTTTATTAACTAGAACATGTTTAATTTAGATAATCATTGTCAATTTCATTTAATAGAAAGAACATTAATTAGGAAAGGGTGCATTACATAAACAAGTTGTTCTATATGCATGAGATGTGTTCAACCTTTCAAATTAGCTTCAATAAAAGGGGGCGGGATATCTTGTGACCACAGATACTTATGCTTGGGTATTTTCACATATCATGTGCACTGTTTGGCATTTACAGGTATGCAACAACAATGTTAGATACGGCTTTAGATTTGCATGTTCCATTGCACATTCTCCAGGAGTTCCTGTATGAAAATATTTTGTGTGTCATGCAGAGGGAATCATCACCACCATCATCATCTATTTGTGGAGGAGAAACCCTTGAGTTTTATATCAGTTTCGGCCTTTCATGCTGGTTTTGATCTTTATGATGTAGAGGTTTAGAATATTAATCCTTAACCTTTTCTGACCTGGAACCCACCTCACCTAAACTTACATTTGGATTCCCACTTCTTAACTTCCACCCTCTCATCATGATAGTGCTGTTGTTACAACCCACACTAGGTCAGGTTATAAATCAGTAGAGCTACTGATCAGTTGCTTCAAAGCTGCCATGGCACTGTCCCAGAATTATGCGTCTAGACAGATGCCCCCAGAATCCTTTGTGATATGCAAGAGTTTGAGTGCAGACACGCAGGTTCCATGGCAAAGAAGTGAATGTGGAAAGAGTCCCATGAAGACAGAATATTTGAAAATATATGATAGACAGGAATTTCTTCCATCTCGATTTTTCAGACTCAAAACAGTGAGTTCATTGGGAAGAGAAACTGAGAGCCAAACTAGACTAGGGTGACCATATGAAAAGCAGGACAGGGCTCCTGTATCTTTGACAGTTGCATAGAAAAGGGAATTTCACCAGGTGTCATTTGTATGCATGCAGCACCTACTGAAATTCCCTCTTCATCTCAACCATTAAAGCTGCAGGAGCCCTGCCTTCTTTTGTACCGGTTCACTCTAGTGTAGCTCCTGCAGCTTTAAGGATAAAGCTTAAAGTGATGAAGAGGGAATTTCATCAGGTGCTGCAGGCACACAAATGACACCTGCTGAAATCCCCTTTTTAATACAACTGTTAAAGATACAGGAGCCCTGTCCTCCTTTCTAATAATTACCAGGTGGTAATTATTTAAGTTGGGGTGGAAAGCACAATCTGAAGTTATAAGCACAGTAATTAACTTTGTGTGATTGATCCATGTCCATCTTTTGATACTCTCAACCTTGAGATCATACGACCTGTTCAAACCAGTATGGCATGGACAAGGGGCAGGTCATTGTTCAGCACAACTGACTGGGTAGATAGATTTCTAATAGAGCTGAACACAAATGGGTCTTGGGCTGTTTCATGGAACAGGGACTTTCAAAGATCGCTACAAACAACAACAACAACAACAACAACGTTTGATTATTAGCAAGATCCCTGATTGGCTAGGATCTCCCATTTGATCAATATAGGAAACATTGTCCTCACTCTAATTGGCCTCATTTGCTCTTAATGATGTCAATACATAGCTGTATCTGATTAGCTATATAGTATTGTGATGTTATCGGTGTGGTACTTGATCTTTGATTGTCTAGAATCATTCAAGAATAAATGATACAAAGAAAAAAAATACTCCTGCAAATAGTTGCAAAGAGCCATGAACCCCTTCCCCCGATTAAGGTGTTCTTGTTCTTAAGGGTCCCTCCCAAAAACTATTTTTGAAGCATACATTGACCCTATTCAGAAGACATGCTAAGGCATGGTGGTTAAGCATTCTGAACTAAACACACTGGCTCAATTTGGACGACACGATAGTCAATGGTGGGTTGACTAACCCTAACCCTAGGGGATACTCCCCACACAACATGGTAATAAATAATCAACTGTGGTGTGGATGAGGATCAGCGCTGAGTTGACTATGGCAGCATTCGGATGACACAATAGTCAAAACAACTGACGATTGTTTCCCCCGCACCAGTTGTTTATTGTGTTGTCCGAATTGAGCCTATGACTTAGCTTGTCGAGCGGACCATGACTTAGTGACCCTGTTCAGGAAACACACTAAGCCATGGTAGTTAAACATTTTGAGCCAAACGTTATGGCTTAGCATGTCATGTGAACCATGACTTACTTAGCATGTTGTGTGAATCATTCCTAATCATGGTGGCTACATAACTGCGGTTTAAACATGCTCACTAACCATTTGCTTAACAATGATTTAGCATGTTGTCTGAACAGGTCCAGTGTTAAATTTGAAGTCTCAGTTTACTGTGTTATCATTTCTTGGGGGGAAAATGACTCATTACTTTTGGTGGAATCCCTTGAAGACCTTTGGTTGTAGCTGTCAATGTTTTGTTTGGTTTTTGGAGCAATGATGGAAAAAAAGCACTAATAATTACCACTATCTGAAAATAATCGCTAGGAATGACAACTTCTCCATTCTTGATCCATTGCACTGTAGGGACTGGTTTACCGGAGACGGCACATTCGAACTCAATGTCCATACTTTCATAGGCATAGAGGTTTGAAGGATGATTGATAAACCATGGTGGAACTGCAAAAACAAAGGGAAACAAAAAAAAGCAAACGTCTTAGTGGGAATGCATGTAGTTATAGAAAGTTGTCAGTGGGAAAATAAATAAATTAATAAAGAAAGATGAGAATAAATAAATAATAATGTGACAAATCCAACACACACAGCCAGTACCTTCGTACATACAGCTATGGTGAAGGAGTCTGAGGAGCCACCTGGCCACAGCCGTATGCTTCCGTGAAGGTCCATGCTTCAAAACTGACCAGGCCATGGATGTGTCAGTCGGTAGGTGAAGCTTGGACCACCACAAGCCTGTAATTTCAAGGCAACATTTTCATAACTTGCTATTGGCTTTGCAAAACAAATCAGGAAAAAACAATATTTTCCCAAGTTTACAGGAGGAAGATACGAGCCTGGCAATATTTTTTGGAGGACAAATTCTTAAGCTAGCAATTAACTGTTGTCTTGTATTACTATAATGTATTAACACTTTTTTTTTGCTGTATAGTATATGATATGCTAATTTAATTTCATCATTACCATAATACTAGTTATAGCATGATCGAAATTTGCAATTCAAGGGAAATCGCTAATAACATCAAATTTCTAATGAGTTTTCTCATCATCAAAAAAGGAGGGCTGGGGTGGGGGAATCAGTCCTGTTCATCAGCTTTCAACGAGGGAACAACATTCATTATTTTGAATATTCATAGCTGCTAGAAAACCAGATTAGATTTTAATTTCCAGGGAAGCATCCATGGCTTCTTTTTTGACACACAAAATGCAATTGTATTTCTTAAGCAGCCATGCATAATGTCTGAATTATATCATTTTTTTTTACCATTGTATCAATAGAAAACAGCCTGGTGCACTATTATATCACATCTATAAACCAGAGTACAGCTCCCAAGATTCCAGAGGCTATGATTAGGAACACAAATCATGATTCTTTGCTTCCGGCTAATCGGTAGCTACGAGTCAATTCCATATGACAATTATGTAAGGCCAAGAAAAGGATTCAATCATTTGTTTGTTTAAAAATAAATATCCTGCCTTCCCTTAAAAATCCAAGACAATGCACAATTCAAGATAAAAAACATAACCATATCAAAAAGGGAGAACACCAAAATTAAAAACTAGGTGAGAGCAATTAGAACCCTTGTGCACAGGACTGTCATTTCCTGTCTTCTTCTGCTCCCTGCGATCACCTGTATACTCTCAAAGTTTGCACATTTGAGGGCAGGGGTTATGGGGAGGGGGCATCCTCTCTCTTGGCAGAGGCTTTTCCATCAGCAGACAGACATAATCACATTTCACTCATAGTTAATATTAATGAGATCAGCAGTAAAACAGGATGTCCCCAAAGGATTTGGTATCCTGCCCACCCCATGACCCTGAGTTGCAAGTATGGGGAGTCCTTTGTCACCTTAAATATATATATATATATATATATATATATATATATTTATATATATATTAGGGTGACCAGATAAAATCCAGGTCAGGGCTCCTGTAACTTTAACAGTTGTAGAGCAAAGGGAATTTCAGCCAGGGTCATTTGTATGCAATTAGTTCCTGGTGAAATTCCCTCTTCATCACAACAGTTAAAGTGGCAGGGGCCCTGCCTTCTTTTGTATATGGTCACTCTAGTATAGTGCCTGCACCTTTAACTGTTGTGATGAAGAGGGAATTTCACCAGGAACTAATTGCATACAAATGACACTGGCTGAAATTCCCTTTTCTCTACAACTGTTAAAGTTACAGGAGCACTGACCTGGATTTTATCTGGTCAGCCTATATATATCAGTGCGCTCATTGATGTTCTCACCTGTCTGTTTACTTTCCCCACACTTGTCATGTTCCCACTGGGGGAATGCTCCTCACAGAAGGAGCTATAGATACCACAGATGCCACACAACACCCCATGTCAGGAGACAAGGAGGAGACTGGGCCTTTAGTGGAGATGGCCCAGGCTCCTCCTAGTAGAGGTAGTGGCTGAGTGATCAATCACTTGCCCTTAAGAGTGTCATCATCTCAAAAGGCAGGCTAGAAGAAGCTGTGAGGAGCAATGCCTGTTTACAAAAGGGGGCTCCTTGCGAGCTAGGACCTCCTCATGAGTAGGACTTTTGGCAGAGAGCCTGTAATGAGCTGCAGCTGAGCCCTGGGTGGGGCTTTGGAAGCCCTGGATATATAAGCATTCAGACAGCCCTTATTAGCTTCTAGTGCTATACCACCTTTAGTGCTTTGTATCTCTGATCTTGTGCCATATTTTATTCTCTGTGCTTCTGCTTGACTCTCCTCTTTGGACTGTGTTTGTCCCAGACTGCTTACCTGTGCTTTGGAATTGCCTCAGAACCTTCTCTTGGAAGTCTCCTTTTTAGACTGTGCTCTTGACCCCTAGCTTGTTTACTGACTAGTCTTGCTGCTCTGATATCTCTGTGGTTGAACTTCACCTGTTTATCAGCTTGCAATTGGATTGGTCCCTTTATTTGCCTTATTGCTGAGTCTCACCAAGCCAAAGCAGGACAAAACTGCTCTGCCCTTGTGACTGAATACATTGCTACAAGGTTTAAGCACAGACTGTGCAGTCACTAATTGTCGCTGCCAAACAGTGCCGAACACAAGAAAAGCCTGCCACTTTCTGCCAGTTGTAGGTCAAGCCTAAGTAGACCACCTAGGACAGTATCCAACTGTGACATTCCATTATTGCAAATGATGTTGTGCTAGTTAGTGGAAACTAGCTTCTGAACCATGTGCAAGAGATGAATCCAACTCAAGTTCTGTTTGTGCAAGCAGTTGCGCATCTCTCTTCTGCAATGTGTTGTGCAGCTGGCTGCTCATTCCACTTGTGCCACCAGTTGCACAACTGCTTTGTACCCATTGTACAACCTGCTGCGCCACCAGTTCTACAACCACAGCAGAAAGATTCAGTGGAGCTCTGCTAGCACTATTTGAGTTTGTGGAATGACACCATTGGATGCTGTCTCTAAGCTCCACCCGCCCCCAGCCAGTATCAGGATGGAGCATGCAGTCAAACATTTCATCCCTCCCATGCCCTACCTCTGTTTCAGCCAGTTACAAATCCTCCCAGGCTGAACCCATTTGGAGCAGGCTGTAGGCACAGCATTCCCTACGTAGACGATACTTGCTGATGGGTGTTGACCTCTCCAATTCCTGACAACACCCCTTTGATGTTTTCTTTCTCTACCTAGGGTGGGCAAATAGTTGTTCTTTGCAGTCGCCAAGATTCTCTGAACACAGGCGAAAACTCGCCTCACCTTATTTCCTGTGATTCCCCCCCCCCCATTTCATTTGAATGGAAAAGTGTACATTTTGAACAGGTAAACCATTACACTAAAAAAAAAACCAGAGCACATCCAAAGCCACACTCTTCCCTCATAGATTAAAGCATGAAACCATGCATCTTTGTGAAGTTCTTAATGTGCACATTTTGAAAAATGTGATTTTTTTTACAACGAACGCAAATTTGGAATTTGCGGACATTTTTGGAAAACATGCGTTCCTGCTTATGTTCACCTTGACAGCTGCAAACGAGCCATGTTTGCATAGTTTGCGAACAAAAACAAATTTCTTGTATGTCCCAGTCTCTACCCTTTGGAAGTCCCCCCCCCCCCCCCAGTCTTGCAATGGCGGGAGCCAGGACTGGGGACAAGAATCCTATGGCCAAATTGTTCATCCTGATGAATCGGCATGCAATTATCACTGAGCAGAAGCCAAGACCCCATGGTGATCTCTTATTATAAGGATGTCAGTAATAAAACAAAGCTCCAAACAGCCAGCTATCCATCAGCATCATCTAACGAGAGGGTTTATCAGACCCAAGAGTGCAGTATGTCTATCACTTGTTTGTGCGTATGAAGCTATAAGCCCGGGCCATTGGATTTAGTTGAAGCAAAGAAAGGACTGCAATCCAAATCCCACCATTTGTTGTGGTGGATTTGGATTTCAATGACGAATGGGGAATCATGTACAGATTGGCAGCAGAAACGTAGTTCATATTTGCAAGACTTCTTAGAGAACTGATGATGAATTGCTGTTGGCTTGACAAATATTAATGCTTTGTGCTTCTTCTGTTTTTAAGTGATTTGGCGTAAATCATGCCTCATTCTAAATATAAGAAAGCAGCCTATTGCTACAGAGCAGTGAGAGAGATGTGCTCAGTGCATGCATAGAAATTTATGTTCTGTTGTCACTTTGGGTCCCTGGGCTAAATAGTGGGTGGCTTCAACGTAGCGCCACCAAATAAGTCTCCCCTCCCTTAGTAATACAGCTCTTTTTTTTCCTTCATCACAGCCTGGATAACTTGCATTTTTCTTCCATGCAGGATGCCCTTATGAAAAAGAACTTATTTGATTCCCTACAACACCTCTGGAGATGGGGGGGGGGGGAGCATGTGCAAAAGGTCAGACTCAAGTTTAAGTTGGAACCAGCCTAGGGGCATACAGGAATTTGGGTTTTGCTCACAGAACATGTGAGCATGCCCTTTTCGAAGCCCCAAATGTGATTGTAAGCACACATCCATTGAAAATGTTTGCAAATTGCCAGGAATATGCTTGCAATCAATTAGCGGAACTTAAACAGTTTGATTTTGCACAAATTTCCTAATTTGCACAAAGGTCCCAATAGACTAAGGCCTAATCTACACCTGCCATTTATCCCGGGGTCATCTCAAGGTCATCTCTGTGCATCCAAATGCACAGGGATGACTGCACAGGGGATCCCGGGGTCAACCAGGGATGACCTCTCTGTTGTCCCGGGATAACCAGGACTGCGGTTTTCCTGATTTGTCCCATTGTCCTGGGACAACCCTGAGGACTGCAGCCAATGTGGCACAGGCTCTCTGGTCCTCCCTCCTCCTCACAAATAGTGGGGATCTTCAAACAAGCATGGCACTGTGGGGGGGGGGAGGCTCCATGCCATCAGGGGCAGCAATTTCACCATCCCCGGGATGGCTGTTGGCGTTTTCCGACACCAAATTTTTCCATTGCAACACCACATTTTTCCATTGCTTTTTTTTAAAAAAAACTTCACTGAGGAGCTGGATAGGGGCCCCACAATTGCACAAACATCTCCCCCCCCCAAAAAAAAAGCACCGCCCGGAATGTCCCTCTTCTTTTCCAGGATGACGTGCTGGCGTTTAGATGCAGGGGGACGATCCTAGAAACAGGTAAGCCTGGGAATCTTACCCCCATCCTGGAAGGCCTCTAGGTGTAGATGAGGCCTAAATCAGCCCTGCTTTAGTCTATGGAGGAAAGTTGTGTAAATTGGGAAAGGTGCACAAATCTGGAGAGAGTTGCAGTTCAATTTGCTGAAATTGCTGATCAATTTACACAACTTTCCAGTCCACACAGAGTGAGCAGTGATCATTAATGCAAATGGGGATTGGGCACGAGAGCAGCAGGAGGGACTTTGTTTGGAAAATCCTAATGATCCTGCTCACCCATTCCTAAACCAGCCAGGGTCAATCTGGGCCTTGCGTGAAAATGGTCTAGCACCCAAGGATGTCAGAGAAATTCATCCAGGAGGTGGAACTTGCCTTGCGGGCAGAGAAGGAAGCGAAGAAACAACGACAGAGATACCAAAGCTTGAGATAACTAGGGCCACTTTATTTGATTGGGTAATTGAGTAGTTCACCCCTCCCTGGATCTGCATGTGAGAGTGCGGGAATCCAATTAGCCCTTTCTCCAGGCAACTAGCCGCCATTATGGGCAAGCCAGACAGCCAAGCCAGGAGTCAACTAAAATGGCTCCTTTCTTTTCCCTACACTCGTGTGTTTGGGGGGGGGACACTCCATGTCACCCCCTGCACAACTCTGAATAGGTGAGACAGAGCGGTCCCCAAAGGGAAGACATATGTCCTGACTTGTGAGCTGCATAGCTCTCGAGAAGCAGGCCTCAGAATTTGCCAATCACCATAAGGTGCCAACATGTGGTCACCAAACCTCTTCTGATGTTCTAAGAATTCCCGCACAATCCTGCCCATTCTGAACAACCTAAATTAAACACCAGTATGGAGTAGGCAAAAAGCCTGTACACCAGAGCCATCCATGGCAGGTAAAATTCCTACCCAGTGCCCCCCCTTCAAAGGGAGTGACTGGCTAATCCTATACTAGTTATAGGGCAGGAGGGTGGGAGCTGGAAAGCGAGGGGGCATGGGGGCATGCCATTATAGGCTTGCCCTCCCATGCTTAACGCTGTACACATGCCTCAGGCATGTGCAGTGTTCATTTTTCTTCCTCCCCTCCCGCTCATGCTTCTTCACGCCCAAGGCCTAAGCTACACCAAGCAGGCTATTGCACCATAAAAGTGGTATATAAAAGATGTCTTATGGGCCCCAACAGTTGTCAGTGCGCTTCAATACCTCTATAAAGCAGTAGTGTGGCTCCTGCCTTTGATGTACCGCTTTCATTCTGCTTTCATAGTGCAATATCCTGCTTGGTGCGGATTAGACCCAAGTCATACCGACAGGGTGGGAATAGGCATGCTTTTAGCATCTCACCTCCCTGGACTCTGGTTTGTTTCTCCAAGAGCTGGCCAAACTCAATCTACATCCAGTCGGGCCAGCTTGCAGATTTTTTTCTGGTTTTTGTTTGTTTTTTAATGACGTGAACAGAAGTGTGTGCAAATTATGCAGTGCAATTCATTTTGGCTGTCATTCATGCAAATTGCAACTGCAAGCTTCAGAAATTGCACAAATTGAGGCTGGAATTTGCTTGAATGTAAATTTAATACACACACACAGAGAAAAAGTTCCCAAGTTTTAGAAAAAAGCCCTGTAGCTCAGCCTGCAAATGTGAATCAAGTTGGGCTCTGGCTGGGAGTCCTTCGAGCCCAGAAAGGGACAGATGTCGCAGCTATGATCAGCCCTACTTGTATCCTACCTCTGCTGATACCTTACATTCCTTTCCACTACAACATCACATTCCTGAAGCAAAAGCACCTTACCTTGGAAAATGGGTACCCATGCCTCCCACCTTCCCCCACAGCCCTCCACCACCTGCTTTCTCTAACAACAACACCAGCCTTGCATTTGGGAAAGGGGAACGGCAAGGCTGGCCTAAGTCATTTTGCTCTATGAGACAAGAACAAAATGATGCCTCCCTCTCCATTCCGCATGCAGAGGCTGACAGGGCAGGTGTACAATACAGTAAAAAGTACAGCATACCTTTAAAAAAAAAATCATAGTACAGAAAAAAATAAAACTAAAACCAGCGGCAAAGAATAAAACCATTACAACATCATAACCAGCAGCAGAGTGGAATGCTAAAAGCCATACTTAAAATGCCTGGGAGAATAAAAAGGCCTTCACCTGGTGCCCAAAAGACCCTAACATAGACCTTAGATTAGGCTGACCAGATAAAATCCAGGTCAGGGCTCCTGTAACTTTAACAGTTGTAGAGAAAAGGGAATTTCAGCCAGTGTCATTTGTATGCAATTAGTTCCTGGTGATATTCCCTCTTCATCACAACTGTTAAAGGTGCAGGGGCCCTGCCTTCTTTTGTATATGGTCACTCTAGTATAGTGCCTGCAACTTTAACTGTTGTGATGAAGAGGGAATTTCACCAGGAACTAATTGCATACAAATGACACTGGCTGAAATTCCCTTTTCTATACTGTTAAAGTTACAGGAGCCCTGACCTGTATTTTATCTGGTCAGCCTACCTTAGATGAACCTCCTGGCGAGAGCATTCCAGAAAAGGCCCTCTCTCTCTCTCTCTCTCTCTCTCTGGTAGCCATCCACTTCACCTCATTTGGCAGGGGCATCTAGAGGAAGGCATCAGATGATGTCTGGGTAGGTAAATAAGGGAGGAGGTGTTCCTTCGGGTTACCTGGCCCAAGCCATTCAGGGATCTAAATGCTAAAACCAACACTTTCAATTGGGTCCAGAAATTAACTGGCAGTCAGTGCAGACATAGAAGTAATTGTATAATAAGATCATATCAACTGGTTTTGGGCCATTTTCAAAGGCAGCTCCGCATATAACACTTTGCAATAATCCAAATGGAAGCCTGTTAACTGGGCATATGAGACCACCCAAGGAGCAATTGACTCCTCAACTATCACAGTTTCAGCAAGTCAGATTTGTGCAGCGAATTCTGAAAATGGTGGTTATATTTTGAACCCCTTCAAAAAGCTGAGTTCTACTGGATTCCCACCAGTCCAAATAAATTTTGTGTTCTCTTTCAAATAGATCTGAAGTTCACACCGACTGTGACATTCAAAACAGGCAGGATGGTAACAAAATAGAACAGCACTGGAGGGATTGGAGCTTAGAATCAGCAAGGCTTCTGCTAGTCAACGTCCTTCAATTTCCACCTCAAAGCTCAGTTCACCCTGTTAGAGTTCCTGAATGCAAGTATATTTTTGTGTTGATCGACTGGGAAAAAATGAACATTTGGTCTGCTTTTAAAACCAACAACAACAACATCCAAATGCATACTTTCCCCCATTGACTAAAGCATAACAATGTTTTTATTTTTCCTTTTTCCATAATGCACATGTTTAATGTGCACATTTTTATATCAAGCACATTTTGCGAACGGGATCATAGGTTCAGGAATATGTGATCGATGCTCCTAAACTGCTCTCGTGTTCATTGATGGGGATGAAAACGGTGCAAGATCTGATATTTAACAACTTGAAATTCATTCTCTTAAATCCCTACAAAATGTAACCCAAAGCCATCTAGCAAGTATCAAACTGAAGACGGTGAACACTGTGGGAAATAGAAAAAAATATATATACTATAGGAACCAGCCTTCAATAAAGCAAGCATTATAGATATTAAACAAAGCAGACAACCATTTCTAGTAATAGACAATATTAGAAAAATGGGTGAGGGCAGCCAGTGAATAGACAATCTGAGAATTTGCCATCTAGTGGTTGTTGTTTTTTTGTTTTGTTTTTTAAATCAATTTCTTAGCGTTCAGAATAAAGCTTAAGGAATCATTTCTGAAGTGGGTGATAATCCATTTTCCCCTTAATGCTATTATAAAACTGACATTCAAATATTCCTGGTAGCGGTTGACTTCAAAAGCTATTTTTCATTGTCTAAGGATACCATTCGTCCGTATCTGTGGTTCAACTTCAGTATGCTTGGCGTCAAGAGTACAGGTCCTGAGAAATGGAGTTCCCTTCTGTAAGCGTGTGGGACTACTGGAGTAAATGTCAAGAGATTTCTATAATGAGCCCACAAAGGTGTCCCAGAAACCAATTCAATGATTACCAACAAAGGAGCTAGTTATGCGAGGTGCATGGCCGACAGACCTCACAATTTTTGAGTAATGTCTTCCTTAGAAATGAGGAGAGAGTTTCTAAGATGGGGGGGGGGGAGTCATCAATTTTCTAAGGCCTAGTGTTTTCATTGTTGAATAACACTTTTATACAATTGTGGTTGAATCCAGAAAGAAGATGGTTGGCATTGGTTGCTGAACCCTTGCCCAAATTCTATGGGTCAGCAATTTATAGGCCATATCTGTCTGTCCATAACTTGCCCATCCCCTCTCTAGAGTGGATGCCATTAGCTGGTAGGATTGTCATCTTTCAAATTATTTTAAATATATTTCTGATATATATATATATATATATATTTTAGTTCTTTTTTTCCTTTTTATTTACTGATGGGCAAACTCACCCATGCCCAATCTGCTGGATGCTCAGCCCACTACAACTGCTGACTGTCCCCTTGCTGGGCTGCGTGAGCTTCCTTTGAGGCTTAGCAAAGGCCAATAAGCGCTTGGCAGCTATCCGCCCTCACTCTGGAAATTGTGCATTTCCCCCGTTGCATAACTGATGGCAGTAAAGGCCCTATTTACACAATGGGGGGGGGGAAATACATCATTTCTGGAGCCTTCATTGTGGAGCCTCTGGAGAGTGTGCATTTCCCCCCATGCTCTATTAACGGCAGCCACCATTCGTGTGGAAGGCAGAAATTTGTACTTTCCAGAGCCTTGGAAAATCACGCGTTCCCCTCCCACTGTGCCAAGGGGGGCCTTGAAGGCCCTATTCACATAAGGGTAAAGGTTTATCATTGTGTTAATAGGGTCTTTAAGGCCCCCATTGGTGTGCGGGACGGGAATGCATGATTTACAAGGCTGGGGAAATCACACATTTTCCCCATCCATGCTAATGGCGGCCACCATTTGTGTGGATGGGGAAAATGGGTGATTTCCCCAGCTTTGGGAAACAGTGCATTTCCCTCCCCCCTGTACACCAATGGTGACCTTAAAGGCCCTATTAATGCAAGGCCCCATTTCATTAATAAAGCCTTTAAAGCCCCCATTGGAGCAGGGTGGAAAGAATCATGCGATTTTTGGAGCTTCAGGGAAGCAGACATTTCCCCCTGCTGTGTTAATGGCAGCTGCTGTTAATACAGCAAAGGAGAAAGGGCACGATGCCAGAAGCCATGCCCAAGCACCAACAGGGGTGGAGATCTGCTGCCCTTGCTGATCCAGTCGTACGCTTGCACCGTCCCTAGGCACAATGTGTCCAACTTTGACAGCTGTGTAAGTTTGCTTTAATGCTTCACTGAATCAAACTAAGGACTATCTAACCTATGCAAAGTTGAGTATGTTTGCTAGGGATGTATGGCAAATTCATTTCAGTTCATTTTTGAGCAGATTTTACCCAGTTCACACCTTCTGGTTCGAACGCAGACTCAAATGCCATCTGCAGCTGAGTTCTGTACTTTCCTGAGTTGGCAATGTGATTCGGCGACCAAAAACTATGCATTCGACAGCATGCGCACGTTTGAAAAAGGTGCACTTTCAGAAAATGTGCCGACACACATATTTGAATCAATGGGATAAGATAGCACACATCTCATAGGCGTGTACAGTTGTGCACACATTTTGATAAACACAAGCGCTTGGAGTTTCATGTGAAAAGGAAACAAAAAACTGGAGTCACAAAGGACTCCAGTAGTCTTTGCTTCATATAATCCTAGGAAATCCAGGCAACCAACCCAAGACACAAGCTCTAGCCAGCAATCTGTGGGACATAGTTCCAGCTCTCCAAAATCAATAACCAAGCAGGGAAGAAAGTGAGACAGGTCAGGCAGGAAGGCAGAATAGATAACCAGACAAACAAGGAAAAGCTGGCAACCAAAATCATCAATACACAGAGCATCCAAAGGAGCTCCATCCTAACGCCTCTTCAGTTCCGAACAAGGGCCTTCCTTCCATGGTGATTTAAGCAGCGATGGGAGGCATTTGTGTATCTTACAGGGATAGATGAATGAAGCTATACAGCTCTTGAGTTTTGATTGGACCCACAGCACAGGTTGAATTTGCATTCCCTCGGCCCGTCTATCTTCTTATAGTCTCTGTCTCTTTTTTGGAAAGTATATTTCATGGCTGGGCAATCTCCCAATTTCTTTTCACAGTGATCATACAGTTAAGGAGCAAATGAACACAGCCACTTGAGCAGTCACCCGTACAACTCAGTGTTGTTGTCTCTGGCAATAAAACACATGGGGATGGAATCCATCCTCGCACAAGGAACCTGTGCCTTTCGCTTTTGTCCCCTCCCTCCTGGTTTATTATTATTATTATTATTATTATTATTATTATTAATTAAATGCATATCCAAGAACCACACAGTTCATAGCAACAGGCCGGGAAGACAATAACATTTGTAAGGCAGTGCAATGATAACAATAATTTATATATTAAAAAAAAGCATAAGGGAAGAAAAGAATAAAATGCGACAACATGGTAGGTGTCATTGAGATTAGTTCTGATTGCACTAGCAATGGGTGAGCTCCCCACAACTGACATTCAATTAGATTGGATTCATTGGAAAGATACTGAGTTACGCCCTTCCGAACTGGGAAATATGATGGACTATTTCCAGGCCAATCTAAATCCAGGTTGGCCTGGAAAGCCGTAAACACACCTGCATCTACCCTCTTTATTTTTGCCACCCACTCACTAATCCATGAAGCCCACTCCTCCTCCCATCTCACCCCACTTGTCCAGGCTGGCATGGTATCATTTTGCCTGGCTAGAAAGGAAAGGGAAAATGATTACCCCTCCCCCCCCAGTCTAGAACCTAGCAAGATGCTACCCAACTATATTAGGGATGGGCAACGAAGCAATTCCTGTGATGTCTGAGGTTTCAACTTTGAAACCCGTGTGTGTGTGTGTGTGTGTGTGTGTGTGTGTGTGTTTAAGTGCACCAAAATGCACACTCCCCCGATAGAGTAAAGCACAAAATGCACATCTTTTGACCACAAGTTCAGAAATTTGCCACATTTTTGGAGGATGTGCTTTCTTGCTCATGCCTGGTAAGAAAGAAGAAGGAAGGGAAGGAGTTTCTCCCCTTCTAGACCCAAGCGAGATGCTCCTCAAACATTCAGGGTTGCAAACGGGACATGCCCGCATGATTTGCAAAGGTAAATAAAATTCTTGTAAATCCCTAAAGTATATTTCCCTCAAGTAAACAATGGCAAATATAGTTTTCTGAATTGTTAATGTAATGTCAGCACCCCCTGGTGAAAACTATATTCCTAAGGATACTTGCAGGTGGCATGGCACATATCAGCACAGTGTATGGGTGAAGCTACGTTTTCCCTTTTTCCACTGGCTGGGGTTTTAATGTTGGATACATTGCTAGAAGCACTGTATGCAGCCGCACTGTAGGCAACACAAAACGTCTTGCTACCTACGAAAGAAATTGAAATTGTGCTTTTTAGAAAAAGGGTAAAACCAAACAGACACATAAATAATATTCTCAGTTTCCTTGTCCTTAATGGGAGAGAGGCCACCAAACTCTGCTGCCTGAGGCAGGAGGCCTAATTCTAGAGCCAGGCCTAATCCCACACAAAATGGATATGTGGAGGGGGAAGAATGCTGGGTAGTTTTCTAAGTGTTGGCTCCCAGTAGAAGATGGTGGCTCTGACTTTTGGTGGAGCTGTGAATCCATTCCGGGTTTTAGTCAAAACTGGCCAGAGCTCTAAAAGAACTATCCAAGGTGCTGAAGCTATTTAGGGGCTATGGTTCAGCACTTTAGATAATTCCTTTATCTAAACCCAGAATGGATTCACAGCCCCTTTGAAATCAGAGCCAATAGCCTCCATTGGTGGCTTGGAAACAGTGGGAGTACCCATAATTGGAGTGCAGCTAGACCTGTGCAAAAATGGCATCTCAAAATTATCCACCCTATCTGTGGGAAGAGGGGGGTCACACTTCACTGAATTTCTCCAGGGGGAGGAAAATTCTCTAATGGTTTTTGGGAAGGGGGGATCACCATTACTGGCAGTAACAGCTTATTTTTCCCTCAAGGTCCTCTTCCCTACTGACAGTAGGAACAAATGACAGTAGGAACAAATGTGTTGGCAGCCTGGCCACCATTTTGTATCTTCCTACAATGCCCCAGAAGTAGCACCATTCTGGTGCATTGTGGGTGGGGAAAACGTTAGTCACCACAGAAAGGGGGGAATATTCAGAGAGGATTCTGCAAAGTTACCTTCTTTTTCTAGGGGGGGTAGGGGGGGGGAAAGAAACTTTAGAAGTTTCCTCAGAAAAGTCTTACAAGAAAGGTTGCCTCAGCTCTAGGGCACTCATTCTCATGAAAACAGCAAATCTTTTGGGATCAGGAACTAAATGTGTGCAATTGAGCTTGGCTTTGTATCAGAGAGCCAAAGGGAGCGCTGCCAGAAAAATCTTGACAGGACTCACTAGGCAGGCAGAAAGGCACAGGAATGAACAAATCTATCAATTTAACCCCCCCCCCCCATTCCTCGCTTTTCCAATCTTAAGTTTCCTTTGTCACAGACTTTTAGGTTTGTTTGTTAAACTTCGCATGAAAGTTCGTACACATTTTGCATGCATCCCATCTCAATATATACATTTTTGTACACAGTTTTGCTTAATATACACATATTTTGCAAAGTCCCTAATTTAATGCATTTTGGAATGCTATTTTAACTAATGCACACATTTCTAATAGGGATGGACAGATTCACCGCCATCCGTTCTCGTCGGGTGTTCACTGAACCACCGCCGCTGCCCGCCTGCCACATGAGCTGTTGGACGGCCCGGCAAATGCTGAGGGATCACTCGTCCCCTTAGCGAGCCACCATTTTGCTTGGGGGTTTCTGGAAAGGTAATGTTGCATCAATAGTGGCCATAAATGGGCCATTTATGCAAAATGACATGTGTGAATGGACCATTTACACCTATCATGTTGCATAAATGACCCTTCTATGTTACATTTCTGGAAAACCCTGAGCCGCCATTTTTATGCAAACGGCAGCTTTCTATGGGTACAGGGTGGGCACTCGGGCTCATAGAATCATAAAATAGTAGAGTTGGAAGGAGCCTATGCGGCCATTGAATCCAAGCCCCTGCTCAATGCAGGAATTCACCTTAAAGCATACCTCACAGATGGCTGTCCAGTTGCCTCTTGAAGGCCTCCAGTGTGGGAACTCCATTCACCTCTCGGACTCCTGTGGCAATTCTAGTTTCTAATTGCTCTTTCCCCCAATATCTTCAGAGAGTGGTGGTACCTGTGAGCAATTTCACCCCCCCATTACAAATTCGTATACCCAAGGGACTTTGAAACCTATTAATGCTCATCACATAATTTGCATCCAAGTTTGCCATGTGATGGCCTCAAAAGATACCCATCAGTTTACCAAACTGCCAACATAAGAAACCAATTGGAGTACCCAGCTGGAGTCTTAACACATGTATGATGCAACTCTCTGGTAAGTGGGGGACCCACTCTAGGGGAATAGTTGATTTTAAAATAAATGGGGAAATAATACAAAGAATAAGTGTGGTTGAATCAAGCTACCTTCTTACAGTTCTGCCAATTTGTTGCTCTAGGGAATGAATAACCTTTGTTCTCAGCACTAAAAGTTAAGTGCAGATAGATGAAAGGGAATCAAACCAAGCCTTGAAGCTACAGGCAGTCCATTACATTACTGCCCTTCCAGTTGTGAAGAGGGGGTTCCATTTTGATCAAATTGGAAGGAATCATCACACTCTAATTTGATTAGTCATCCGAGGTCAAAGGGTAGGAAAGTGCTGCCCGTTTGCATGTGTTGTTCAGCGCCATGTCAACCATAGGGTAATTACAGTTCTTGTATAGAGGTGTTGGTATGGGATTGATTCTGAACTTTCTGCAAGGGCACTGCCGGGAACACTTACATCACTACCACTCCCATATTCCCCGTCTATTAGTTCATCTCGCCATTGTTTTACAATGTTCAAGAAGGCTTCTGGGGGGCAGGATGTGGGCCAGATCTGTACCTTGTATCAAACCATTACAAATGTGGAATAAAAAACAGGAAATAACACTATGGAAGCAGTATATGGAATCTGGATTGTGTCCCAACAGTTATCCATGCACTTCAATACCACTATAAAACAGTATTGTAGATTTAGCCGTAGTCCACCACCAACCTTTATAGCTTCAGCAGTAGCATATCATTCCCACCCCCCTTCAGTTTTTAGGGTTGTGTTAAAGCAGGGATAGAAAACCTCTTTTTGGCCCAGAGACTCAGGCCAGATCTACACCAAGCAGGGTATAACATGTTGAAAACAGTTTGAAAACTGTATATTCAACGTGTCCTGGGCCCGAACAGTGTCCAAACTTTTATAAACCATTATAAAGCAGTAGTGTAAATCCTGCCTAAATTAGCACCAGGCAAGTACTCCACTGCTGGCATATGGCCCCCAACATGGCAGCCAGTATGCCATTCACACACTTAGGGTGACCATATGGAAAGGAGGACAGGGCTTGTGTATCTTCAACAGTTGTATTGAAAGGGCAATTTCAGCAGGTGTCATTTGTAGGCATGCAGCACCTGGTGAAATTCCCTCTTCATCACAACAGTTAAAGTTGCAGGAGCTATACTAGAGTGACCAGATACAAAAGAGGTCAGGGCTCCTGCAGCTTTAACTGTGGTGATGAAGAGGGAATTTCACCATACAAATGACACCTGCTGAAATTACCTGTTCAATACAACTGTTAAAAATACAGGAGCCCTGTCCTCCTTTTCATAGGGTCACTCTACACACACTTATATGTGCTCTCTCTTTCTCTTTCTCTTTCTCTCAACTCCCCCACTCCCCCTACTGAAAATCTCCCACTTCAATTAAACTTTTAAGGCAAAATCCCATCATGTATTTTTAGACAGTAAAAAGTCAAACTCCCAGCATAGCATTCACATGCAGAATGGCTGGCTGAAGAATACTGGGTGTTACAGGACATTTTTATTTAGAGCACAATGTATAGGATTGTGTCCTAAATCATTAAGGTACTCCCCTGGCAGCCATGTTGTCTATGGAATGCTGGGAATTGTAGGACACTTTTTTTCTGCCTAGGCATGCGTAGGATTGTGCCCTTTAAAAACATCCATTGGCACCTTTACAGCAATAGCAAAGGGAAAGATAGCCCTCCCCAGCAGTGACCCCTCCCCCCCACACACATACAAAATGCCTACTACTACTAGGGCAGGATAGGGGAAATCTCTGCTGATTGGTGATAAAATAGTTTGGTGGAGAGAAGTGGGGCTGGGGATAGGGGAGCCTGGGGAAAAGGGGCAGGGATGAAACAGCCATTAATGGTCAAGAAAAGGAAGAAAAATGGAAACTTTATTACAATCTATCCCATATTCAAAGCAGAAAACAAAATAACAAGGTAGTAATAATGTGTCTCATGCCCCCCCCCCCATTTTACCCTGACATTTCCCCTACTGCATACATTTTTCGTGCAACATTCTTTTTCTTTCAATCTTTCTTTTTTGCAAGAAATGTTCCTAACGTAATGTTTCATTTTGGGTTTTTTTTTTATGTCATCTTACCTAACGTGTGCATTTTGTATGCATTTCTGGATTGGAGAACTCCGTGATAAAATTTAGAGAAGTGCACCTTTTGAAGGATAATCAAGTTTCAGTTTGTGACTTATTGGTTCGAAAGTGCAACGTCAGTTGAGTTCACATTAAGAGTTCTTTTCCATCCGTAAGAGCTATTCCTGGAGGCCATTTCCCTCTTCCACCTGGAGCAGCTGCTATCAAAGCTGATAACACCAACTACTGATGGCAGACAGATATTTGTGCATCTCAACGGCTGTGTGGACAAGAGGCAGGCCTTCTCCCTTCAACACACACAAAACAGTCTTGTCTAGGAGCTGAGAAACTTTCCCAGATGGCCCCTAGGATAGGGTGACCAGATAAAATCCAGGTCAGGGCTCATGTCACTTTAACAGTTGTAGAGCAAAGGGAATTTCAGCCAGTGTCATTTGTATGCAATTAGTTCCTGGTGAAATTCCCTCTTCATCACAACAGTTAAAGGTGCAAGCACTATACTAGAGTGACCATATACAAAAGAAGGCAAGGTCCCTGCAACTTTAACTGTTGTGATGAAGGGGGAATTTCACCAGGAACAAATTGCATACAAATGACACTGGCTGAAATTCCCTTTTCTCTACAACTGTTAAAGTGACATGAGCCCTGACCTGGATTTTATCTGGTCAGCCTACCCTAGGAGTAGCTCATTGGATATGTATGGAAGTAAAAAGGGTTGACTCTATTTTGTGCCATACATCCGTCTACACCATTTCTATGCTGGCTAGATTCTTGACCTCTGACTGCCAGTGACAGCAATATGTCCAAAGCATATAAATTTTAATAACAAAAACGAGATAGCATGAGAAGAAAAAATGCGCCTAAAACCAGGTCTGGGCTTCTGGGTGATATTTCACGATACATTACAAGCAGCCGGTCAAATGTGATTCAAGGCCAGAGAGACATGACAGCACTAAGGGTACAATTTTACACACAATTACAGATGAATGAGAATGTTGTTTAGTTGTTGTTGTTATTATCTCTCTTTTCTCCCTCGTGGTGGATTTCTAGATGGACATGATGGGCTTTGCCAAGTCATGCTGTCTTTTACTGATTCAGGAATTTCCTGGCTATTGAGCATGTTTTAAGTATATTTTGACTGCTTTCTGGATGTTGGTGTGGATATATTTTGGTAGGCCCAGTTTCTGAAGGTTTTCTGTATAGTTTTTTGATGTGATGCCAGTGACTGATGTGACTAACGGAATAATTGTGACCTTTCCCTGTTGCTTTAGGTCTTTGACTTCCATGGCCAGTGGTGTATATTTGTCTCTTTTTTCCACTTCCTATTCTACAACATTTTTATCATTCAGTATTGCTATGTCAATGAGATAAGCGTGTTTTTCTTTTTTGTCTATAACTGTTATGTCTACTCAGTTGCAAGGTATTGTCTTGTCCATGCGAAGTATTCTGTCCCCGTATATTTTATGATCTGCATTTTCTAAGGTTGTTTCGGGTGAGTATGTATAGTATGGTATAGGTTGTTTGATGAATTTGAATCTGATGGGCAATTGTTGGTGAATTATTTTTGCAGCTGTATTGATTATTATTATTATTATATCTCTTTCTCACTCATGGTGGTTTTTCTAGATGGACATGATGGGCTTTGCCAAGTCATGCTGTCTTTTACAGATTCAGGAATTTTCTGACAGTTGAGCATGTTTTAAGTATGATGATGATTTTATAAGGACTTAGCAAAATTCAGATGTTTTTCATAGTGGGGATGGAAAGAATTTGTCATTTTTAAAAAAATTGGATATGGAAACATCTTACAGATTCATCTATTCGGGCCCAGGGCTTTGAGCACTTAACACACCCATTTTACATCCAAGGAACAATGAGGCAAAGCAAGACATGCCTAGGCCAAAGTCAATTGGTGGATCCGTGGGTCAGAATTTCAAAGTAGAAATAAGAGTAACATACTCATAAAGGTGTGCCTTTCTCCCAGCACTGAGTAATTATAACCATCCCTTTCCTTAAAATTAAGAAGTAAGAGACTTCCACAATGATAGATTATCTATCTCCCACACAGATTCATGATCTAAGGCAGGGGTCCCCAACCATTTTGGATCTTTGGAACAGCTGATAAGTGGCAGGTTCTGGAACAGAAAGGATAAGCTGACACCCTAACTTTTGCCAATGTATATATGAAGGGGCAGGGCATGGAGAGGCTCACAGGCACCGTTGGAGGTACCTGTGGGGGCCACGTTAGAGACCCTTTCTCTAAGACCTTCTCTCCCTTTGCATAAAATGGAGAGGGACTGGAGCAAATGTATCCTGCAAAATTGGGATGACTGGAGGGTGTGGGCTTCTTTTCAAAACCACATCAGACCTGTCTGGAATAGGACATTTGAAAGGGAATCTTATTGCACATAACAGTGAGCAATGAATGTTCTCATGCAAAAAACTGTTCACTTCAGGAGGGAAGAATGTGAGAACATCAGAAGAGCCCTGCTGGATCAGACCAAGGGTTCATCTATTCCAATGCTCTGTTCACCCAGTGGCCAACCAGCTGTCAACTAGGCACCCATAAGCAGGACACAGTGCAACAGCATCCTCCTACCCATGTTCCCCAGCAGGGTTCAATACCCTCAGGTTTCATTTCTCATATGATTACTTCTTAGGGACACGAGTACTTCCATCATCATCATCATCATCACCATCATCACTACCACCGTCACCACCATCATCACCTCCAACATCCTTTATTTCCGTTGTTGTTGTTGTTGTTGTTGTTATATAACTATTAAAATACAAATGCAATCGGCAACAGATGCTACACACATGAATTACTCAAAAGAAAAGTGCACCTGAGTTTTTGGCTAACTCACCACTTCTTCACTGCAATTGATTATAGTTATAAAGAATTAAGTGGGGCTAAGGTGCTAAGCAAGTTTGCCAAAGGTACAATCACACTGCTTAGAGCCGATCTACACCCTAGCTTTATAACGTTTTATAAGGGTTACGAAAACTCTTTGGGCCACATGATGCACTCCCTTGAACTTTGTATACCTGAGGTTTTTTAAAACTCACTGCAGCTATATACAACGGTTTTCACTTTTAATAAATCGTTTTAAGTAAAATAATGTGTCCTTCCTTACCGTTTGTGATTTGTGGAGGCAGTGGTTTGTTTACCAGTGCCCAAATGCTTAGCCATTGATTGGTGGGGAGGAAAGAGATGCTAAGGAGGAAGTGGGCGAGTGAACTACAACACCCACAATGCTTAGCCCTATACTCATTGAAAGCTAGGGAATGAAAGGGGAACTAAGGAGGAAGTGGGCGAATGAACTACCGTGCCCACAATGCCTTGCCCTAAACTCATTGTAAAAACGAAACAGAAAGAGACGGGCAGAAGGGTGTGAGACTGCACACACTGCTTTGAATACTGAAGAATTTTTCTCCTGTAATATGAGTACTCCTTAATGTGGCCTAAGACGTTTTGGAACGCACCTATTTGGAACGTTTTAAAATACTATTTAAAACGTTCCAAGGTACTGTGTAGATAGGCTCTTAGAAGCAAAACAAAACAAAAATCAAGGAGAAGTGATGTTTGGTTGGTGTTGATAATGTTGATGTAACCATTAACCAGCCCTAAAAGGCAAACTCTCCTTAAAGACAAAGAAGAAGAACAAACTCTCCATAAAGACAAAGGGGCATTTTATTTTAATTGCCTCTTACTCAAATCTAAGAACATGAGTAGAGCCCTGCTGTGAATTAGACGAATGGTCTATCTAACCCAGTATATGGGTGTACATAACTACATATCCATCTATTTCTGGTCTAAGTCAACTTCACACATCTTCCATCACAATTCCACTCCAGTTCTGCAGCAATCTGAGATACAGCACAGAAATTCATATTAAAATTTAAAGGATTTATCTCAAAGTGCAAATTTCTAAATGCATTTTATCCTCAAATATGAATTTTGGTGTTATTTGGAGCTTGGGACTGCCTTGTGAAATTCTGAGAAGTGAGAAATCTCAAAGATAATCATGGACCAAACCCTATCTATCTATATCTATCTATAGATATTCCAGGAAGTGTGAACCAGGTAAATTCACTCAGAATCTGCAAAGGATCAAATCCCTCAAGCATTCCATCCCTAGTCCCAGCATTCCATCTCCTATGATGGCTTAGCCAACAAGAAGCTCTAGGAAGCCCACCAGAGGGACATGAGAGCAAAGCCCATCCCGTCTCTCTAACAAGCTGTATTGAATTGCAATGCATGCCACGTCTGGATGCGGAGATTCCAGATAGTAGTCAATGTTGGATTATTCCTTTTCCATGTGTTTGTCGGACTCCCCCTTTAAAGCCATCTATCACAATGACCATCACCACATTCCATAAATGAAATACATGACTTGTGAAGAAATACCTGAAAATGAATCAATCCAATATGCTCTTTTAATATTTTTAGTGTTTGTGTGTGTGTGTATGGGGGCGCTAATAGCTGATCTCATTTTGAGTTAATCTGGTTCAAGCCAGGAAGCAGGAGGGGGAGACAAAACTCAACTGATTTCCAGCATGCTTATCGCTGGAAGTGTCTGGCTTTCTTGTGTCATCACTAGCTCTATAGCACAGCAGTTTGTCCGCAATATTGATACTGCTGAAGGAGCCAACAGTATCAGATAAGTCCCCATAAACTGTTGAATGGTTCCTGTCTTCATAAAATAAATAAATGCATGCAAATTTTGCTACATTTCCTTGGCCTAAGCCAGTGCTAGGCAACCAGCTGCCCACCAAATGTTTTGGACTACATCTCCTATATGCCCCAGCCAGTATAGACAATGGTGAGGGATTATGGGAGTTGTAGTCAAGATTGCCTACCCCTGGTCTAACCAAATTCACAGTCAAGTTAGTTTCTGCCCATATAGAGGTCTGACCTGTTTATCAGGCTTGTTCACCAACAAAGTTACAAACTTCTCACTACAAAGAAAGTTCCATAAAATGTGGGAAGTAGTCACTTTTGTCTTTCTAGCACAGAGATAGATCCTTCTATACACCTGCCTTTCACACTTTTTATACTTTATTTTTTAAAAAAGCCTCTCCCCTTTTGATTGAGGCTTAGAACTCAATTTGAAAGGATGGATATATAATGGGAGGAGGTTGAAGAGAGGAAGGGTGGGCAAGGAGGAGAAGTCTTTCAGGGAAAATTAAAAGCAGAGGTGGAAATGAAAGGGAGCCGTCTCTGTGTCACAAAGTCAACACACTCTGTAAAGGGCAAGCAACTGTATCTTCAGGAAGCCCTGAGATCCATAAGTACAAGGGGAAGAAGTGTGAGTGAATGAATAAGCTGGGATACAATAGAATATGAATTCAACAGCTCTAGTTGGAATTAATTTCCACAGAGATTTAATATAAGAAGAAAAGTTTGCAAGGGATTTCTGCTACTTTTCACATATTGAACTCATGCAGTGTAAGAGCCATGGTCCACCTGTGGCATGATCAGGCCTGCTCCCCTTAGTGTGGAGGGAAGGAGTTTCAGGCTGTCAAGCGGACTCAGATTCTGAACCAGAAGAAACAGGACTAGAAACGTTCCACCCTACACAGGAAGTGGGGGAGGTGATTCTCCCAGGCTCTTCACCAGCCAGGGATGAATCTTCACCGGACTTTATCAGTGAAAACGTTGACAACTCAGAGTCTGTGGGAACTCAGCTATCCTCAGAGGGGGAAGGGACTTCAGAGTTGACCAATTCCAGAGTCCGCTGCAGATTCAAATAGGCGGAGCTAAAATAAGGTGAGAGCCTATCAGCTTGGCTAGCTTCTCACCAAAGGCTTCTTCAGAGGAATCCTCCCTGAAGTTAAAAGGACTCAGGGGAAAGACCTTCCCCTTTGTTGAAAAGACAATTGCTGAGTTTTAACCTAGAGGAAAGTTCCTAGTGTTTTAACTCTCTTCAGTTGAGAGGAGATGTTTATTTGCTGGATAAAGTTTTGTGGATTACTTGGCAGACCTCTTTATTGTCTCACACTGCGGCGAGAGGGCTTGGAAACACAAAAATCTGTTCCCTAACCAGGTCAGTGGTCAGTCATTGCTCAGTGTCCCTTACCCTGCCTGGCATTAGATCTAGCACATCTTTTCACACCCTATGGCTTCCAATCCTTTCAAATAGAGATACTGAGGACTGAAGTTGAGACATTACACTAGCGTAAGAACATAAGAAGAGCCAAGATGGATCAGACCAAGGGTCCATCTAGTTCAGCACTCTGTTCACACATTGGCCAACCAGCTGTTGATCCACAAGCAGGACACAGTTCAACAGCACCCTCCCATATCATTGATGTAGCTATTTATTACATTAAGCACATTTCTCTATCACCTTGCTGCCAAGCACTCAAGGTGGTATATAGTTTCAAATGGCTTGCAATCTAAGAGACATGAGAAGATAGAAGTATGGAGTTCCTGTTTTATAATGTGACCAGGTGGAATGTCTGCAATTGTAGGCAGTTCTGGGAGGGAGAGCTAAACTGGCTTGGTCCCAGTCAAGCCGACAAAGGCAGGGTGGCTATTTCACCTTACCCTCAAAGGCAGGCAGGTGGGATGGCCACCACAGGAGACAGTTCTGTGAAGGACTTAAAAGGAGAGGTTGGCCCAACTGAGCCAATGGAGGGAACTTCGCCATCTGATCTTTCCCTCAGATATTAATATGCAACCATAAGGATTACTGGGTTGAAACTATCACTGGGCCAAACTTGGGGCTCATCTACACCTAAGGGCCTAGCAGGAGGGAGGGGGAGAATCATGGTCTTACCTGCTTCTGCGATCCTCCCCCAGCTTCTATATGGTTGTGTGACATCCGGGAAGGGAAGAGGGATGTCGTGAGCATCATTTTCATTTTTTATTTTTTTGTTAGAAGAGGAGCTGGTTGTGCGGCTCTGATCCAGCAAAAAAGATAAGTAAAAAAGACCACTCCACACCCAACCCCCCTGCTATCCCAGGGATGGCAAAATTGCTGCCCCCCCCCCCAGGGCACAGAGCACCCCCGAACAGCTCTGTGCCCATTTTGAAAGCCAGTTTACTCACGAGGAGATGGGAAGAAGTTGGACAGGCGTCCACTCCCCCGCGGAGCTTGGGATCTTCCCGGGACCACGGGAAAGTCACTGTCTGTCCTTGGCTGCCCCCAGAATCCCCTGTGCATCACATGGGGACACTCCTGAGCTGATCCCGGGATAACTGCATGGTGTAGACATGGCCTTGGTTTGAATTTGTGAAGGCAAAGGATGAAAATCCTCCTTCAAACTGGAGATAATTTAAGGAGGGGTGTCTTAAGGGATTCATGGGGAGTGGGCTTACCATCGTCTGTGGGATGGCAGTGGGTTTTTTCTTCCGTAATTTTAAGAATTTTGATGTGTCACTCTAATAGCTGACCTTTTCCTCCTCAGAATCCCCATATGCAGAGTTGTTCCAGAGCATTATGGGGAAAACATATTGCTTACATTTGCAGCCAATATTTTTTTTTACAGTGGTTGCCATTTTCCCCATAACACCCTGGAATTATGCTCAGCTATGCTTTCAGGTCATGGATGCTGAGTAGTGATGTCTGATGCTGGGAATTCTGTTCCATTTAAGTCCGAAGGGATTTCACAGTATTTCCACTCCAGTAAGCAGACTGACATTTTTTTTTCCTGATTTGCTTAACATTTGTATTTTTTTTTGCATGCATTAAATAAATTGACACTTTTTGGGGTCTTGTGTTTATGGAAAATGGATTGTATTATTATCTCTCTTTTCTCGCTCATGGCGATTTTTCTAGATGGACATGACGGGCTTTGCAAAGTCACACTGTCTTTTACTGATTCAGGAATTTCCTGACTATCGAACATGTTTTAAGTATGACTGATTTCTAGTTGCTCTGGATATATTTTGGTAGGCCCAGTTTCTGAAGGCTTTCCTGATTTTGATGTGATGCTGGTGACTGATGTGTCTAATGGATTTATTATGGCCTTTTCCTGTGACCATAATTCTTTGACTTCCATGGCCAGTGATGTATATTTTTCTCTCTTTTCATCTTCCTTTTCTACAATATTTTTATCATTTGGTATTGCTATGTCAATGAGGTAAATGTGTTTTTCTTTTTTATCTATAATTTCTATGTCTGCTCGATTACAAGGCATTGTCTTGTCCACATGAATTTTTCTGACCCAGTATATTTTATGATGTGCATTTCCAAGATTGTTTTGGGAGTATGATGTAGGTTGTTTGATGAGGTTGAATTTGATGGCCAGTTGTTGGTGAATTATTTTTGCAGCTGTATTGCGTCTGTATAGTCCCTGCCAGAATTTTACATTCTCCTGTTACATGGTCTATTGTTTCTTGGAATTGATGACATTGCCTACATGACTCTGTTGCTACACTTATCTTTTATGATGTATTTTTGGTATTATTATTATTATTATTATTGGGTCTTTAAATTTGTGCAAATGGGATCATGGTTGAACGCTTCCCAAGCAAAGGGTGTCAGCACAGCAACAAAGTGGCTGGTGAAATTGACATGTTCTTTGACAAGTACGGATTATGGCTCTGCTGGGCTAAATGAAGTAGTGTGTGCAGAGGAAAAAAGAAACAACAAAATCCACTATCCCATTTGCGTAAATGTAAAGACCTGAAAATATATATATTTAAAAATACAACAACAACAACGAAACCACCAGTATCCACCAGGTTCCTCCAGAATCATCAATGCAAATGAGCACAATTGGAATCCAAAACAGATACCTGGCACATATCCTTAACAGAGTTTTTTATATTGATTGTTCTTAGAACATTTTATTCTCTATTCCAAATACTTCTACAGTGTCAAACACACCCATTCTATACAGCTGTGCTATTTGTTGATTAAACAACTCCATACATTCATCGCTATGCCATGCTTTCTAACAACAGTGACAAAGTAATCGGAGATAATGGCCCCAAGGATTCCCCTGTTACAGTCATATGTATCCTGTTGGCTTGGCTCATTGCCTCTTGACTCACATTATATTAATCTCTATTACACAATAGGTTTTCATGCATTGTTTCCAGTCGCCACAATACTGCCATTCCTCCTGATCTGATTAGCTGCGTTATTACAATCAGAATCGGCTCTGATGACAAAGCAAGCCCCTGAACTAGAATATGGAACACTTATTAATATTATTAAATGATCATCTGAACACCCTGCTGCATTATGGCCCCAGAATTGCAATCAGCAGCAAATTTTATAATTAAACTCCTCTCCATTGCCTTTATTTATTCTCCTTCTGTATTACATTATCTGCCGCTCTACTATTATATGCACAAAAAGGCAATGAATTTAACAAGAGATACTGAAAGGGTAGGGTAATATTTCTTGCATAGGTCTTACCTCTACAAGTGTAGGGTCATGAATCTATATTTGAGTTATATGCTCGTCCCTCCAGATTCTCTGTTGCCCTACCTGTATTCAGCTTCTCATTCCCCCTGAGTTAAGTGATGTTAACAGTCTACACTAGCAAACTGTCCATTGTTAGGAAGGGGTGAATTGGGCGAGAGATGATGAATTATAGGAACTCCCAAAAGGCACAATGCCTTTGGCATTCACAAAAGGGCAAGAATCTTAAGGCTAGGACTGCATGACTTCTGTCCATATTTGTTGCTCCGTTGCAAGACAAAGGGAATAGAAGCTGCCTTCACTGTTGGTGCAGAAGAGGCAGCATCAATACGATCTAGTTTTGTTGACACGGCAAGGTCGGTCGACAGGCAGCAGTGCATGATGGCTGCATCCTCCTCCCCACCATTGCGACAAGGGAAAGGAAGAAACTGGCCCCACCTGAGTCACACTTTATATTGCTCTGCCCATCTGTATAGCCACCCTCACATCTCTTAGAAAAGCTAAAAACGACACAAGCTCAAGAGCATACTTGAGCTCATGTAGATATGGCTGTTATTGTAAGGGTAGGGAAATCATTCCAAAGTGCACGTGCAGAAGGTCCTCCAAGTACAAACCCTGGCATTTCCGGTCAATTGTCAGAACCTGACCCATTTGCAACCCCATACGAGTACAAAGCTCACGCATTCCCAACGAATCACCATGTTGCAATCAATGCCTGTTGCGTCTATGGATCTTAGGATCTGTCTTACTCAGCAAAATGCATGTATTTTGTGTCTATTGTATGGCACAATGGCCTCATCTACACCAAGCAGGATATTGAACTATGAAAGTGGTATATAAAAGGCAGGAGCCACACTACTGTTTTATACAACTGTTGGGGCCCATTGACACACACATACCATATACGACTTTCATAGTGCTATATCCTGCTTGGTGTAGATTAGGCCAATGTCTCTTTAGTAAGGGTTTTCTAGTCTAGGTAATTGCTGATGGTGATGCAACTAGGGATGTACAAGAATTCCGTATTTGCTACAGTACATGTGAGTATTATTTATTCATTAAAAAGATTTGTATTCTGACCTATATCATGTCTGAGAGGTGCAAATTGGGTAAATTCTGGTCAAAATCTATCTGAAATGAATTTCTCCTCCATCCCTAGCTTTGGCCCTGTTTCCAGCTCCGCTTTGGTTTGACTCCCTGTGATAGTGGATCTCTGTGACACAACTATAATACATACAATTCTATAAGGCTAGCGACACTGACATTTCTGAAAGGGTGTCCTATTGTATCCCTCATTGTTCCTCCTCCAATAAATATTACAAAACTATTCAACATAATCTCCTCCACATTGGTGGGATCTCTACTGGAGATTTGTGTGAATGCCACAGAATAACTATGCATTTGAGGCTTTCAAGAGATAGGCAACGAACAGGCCTTTTATGTCACTCTATAAGAAGGCAAAAGGTTACATTTTGGTATTCAGTGACCTTTGGAAGTTAGTGTGTTGATCAACAGTAAGTGTATTTTAACAGGGACTGGGGAAAGGAAAGCTAACACACACACACCAACCCCCTGCAGTCAAATTCACTAATGGGTTGTAAGCTGTAAAGAGAAGAGAAGCTATAACCTGACACAGTTTTAAAGGGAATGACATGACATTTAACAGCTAGGATTCACAAGCATCAGCCCATGCAAGAACAGATGGCAAAATGCTTAATTTATTTGGAGCTGTAAACAATACGATGGCATAGATGATTCAGGAACCCTGGTTTAATTGATTGACTGCAGAGTTTATTCCTTGATGTTACTTTTGCATCTGGGAAGGAATATATAAATTCAATGGCACCAATAGCCTTCTCTTACTTATTATTATTACTATTACTACTACTACTACTACTACTACTACTATTTTCCAGATTGATCTTTAAGCTGGACAGTCAACCAATTAGATAGATAGATAGATAGATAGACCATTCACTTTTCCTTTAACCAATGGAATATGCTTGAACATTACCCAAATGCCAATATAGATGTCTTTTTGAGATATTGGGAAAACATGGCCCAACAATTTAATAAATAACAAGTCATGCATTACCAGAAGGCAACATCATATTAAGTATTTTATTTTCCATTTCTTAGCAAGGGGTGTGTGAAAATTAAACTACTGTGGAATTTTGCTAGCTGGACCAAAACACTACTGGCTTCCCTTGAAATGCCTACCTGGGCAAGACAAGAAGGGAATTCTACATTCAGCATGCTTTCCATTTTAGAAGCAGTCATGTTGCATCTTCTAGAAACAAAGCCCTATGAGGAGAGATTGAAAGAACTGGGCATGTTTAGTCTGGAGAAGAGAAGATTGAGGGGAGATATGATAGCCCTCTTCAAATACTTGAAAGGTTGTCACATGGAGGAGGGACAGGATCACTTCTCGATCAACCCAGAGTGCAGGACATGGAATAATGGGCTCAAGTTACAGGAAGTCAGATTCCAGCTGACAATCAGGAAAAACTTCCTGACTGTTAGAGCAGTACAACAATGGAACCAATTAACTAGGGAAGTCATGGGCTCTCCCACACTAGAGGCATTCAAGAGGCAGCTGGACAGCCATCTGTCAGGGATGCTTTAAGGTGGATTCCTGCACTGAGCAGGGGGTTGGACTCAATGGCCTTATAGGCCCCTTCCAACTCTACTAGGAGCATTTCACTATTAAGAATAGGACTGGACCACTTGTTGCTCCATGGCAAGACGGTAGGGGCAGAAGGAGCCTTCACTATTAGTACAGTAGTGGCAACATCCCAATTAACTAGCTGTGCTAACACAGCAAAGCCCATCAATGGACTTCCATAACTTCATTCCTTTGACATTCATAGTACTTAATCTTACTGAGACTCTTTGGCTTTCCAACAAATCTGACAGATCCCACTCAAAGAGGGAGCTCCATATTTGCCCTGGATTTTGCTTTAGGTGACATTTAGTAGAACTCTACTTGTTGCAGTAACACATCAGAACCAAAATAGCCCCCAAAATAAACGTATATGTACTGATCCTCACCATGCCCTGAAGGTCAACATTAAAATATTAGTATTTATTTTATTTAGGGTATTTTTACTCTGCCTTTTCTCCAAGGAGATTACGGTGGTGTCTACTTTAATCCTCACAATGATCCTGTGAGGTCATTTAGCCCACAATAGTATTGTTGGTGGCTGAGTAAGGATGTTAACCCAGCTGTCCCTAGTCTAAGTCCTGCACTCTAACCAGTGCACTTCACTACTCTTATTCCAGGGACCATGCAAAATCCAGACAAAATATGTGCATGCTGAAAATATTTATTTTAAATATTGTTATCCTTCCCTTCAGTTATTTTTCCCCCAGGGAAGTGTGTCTGCAATAATAATAATAATAATAATAATAATAATAATAATAATGTAGAACTTGTCCTTTTATATCTGTCTTCCTGCATACTGGCATGTTTAGGAATCATATACCCTAAATATGTCAGATATGTTGGAAAGCAGATATGTAATTGTTGCAACGAAGAACCAAGGGTGTAAATCTACCCAGCCACCCAGCATTGGGGAAAAGGTATGAAATAAATAAATAAAGAAGACTAAGGAGGGTTAGGATTATGTGCAGTTTGGTCTTTACTGGCATCCACTAGTAGAGATGGGTGCTGCCCAGAAAGGTCGGGTGAGGGTAGCTCCACTACAGCAGAAAGCCCCCAAATAGGGTGTTCCAGGGCCATGTTGGGGATGAGGAAAAGCAGCTTTGGATCCATTATCCTGTCCACCACGCAGTTCCAGTCTACACTCCTGGAACTTGGGTAGCTAATTCTGCTCCCCACCCCACCCCAAACTCACTTAGGATTGTTCTACAAATCATTTCTGTACAAGGTATGCAAACTGTTCTCTACAATTTGCTTATTGTGCATAATGTTCCCATTCAAATGTGTGAGCATCACGGTAAGGACCAAAAGAGAC
Organism: Anniella stebbinsi; assembly: GCA_029215795.1. Taxonomy (NCBI): domain Eukaryota; kingdom Metazoa; phylum Chordata; class Lepidosauria; order Squamata; family Anniellidae; genus Anniella; species Anniella stebbinsi. The sequence continues at coordinate 14,681,132 of JARDYH010000002.1, read as the reverse complement.
ATTATACACAAGTGCTTTTTTTTCTTTTCATATATATATATATATATATATATATATATATACTGGTGTGATTTAAAATGGAGAAGTGGTGGTGGTCAATCCTTTCCCTGCTCTTTGTTTTTATTTATTTTTGTTTTCTTCCAGATTTTCATCTCCAAATCTGCTTTCTGGCCTTGGGGGTTCAGGCATGTACTTACAATTAGGGCTGTGAACGGACCCCCTGATCCGATCCAGATCCGGGTCTGTTCATAGCATTCCCTCCCGCTCTCCCTTCTCTCTCCCTCCCTCCCCCCACTCTCCCTGCTTACCTGCTGCCTCCTCCGTGTCATCCTGCCATCATCCTTCCTCCTCACTGTGGGCCGGCTGCTTTCTCACTCGCAGCGGGTGACGTCATTTCCCGCCGCGAGTGGGAAAGCGGCCAGCCCACAGTGAGGAGGGAGGATGACGTGGAGGATGATGGAGGAATCCGGAGGAGGCAGCAGGTAAGCCAATCTGGGCCCGATCCGATCCTATTCAGATCTGGGATCCAGAGGTCCAAATAAGCCTGATCGAATCCAGATCCAGTCACAGCCCTACTTACTATGCATTTGAAATCCAGATAATAGAGACTGGTGGCTCCGATTTTGGTCGGGCTGTGAATCCATTCTGGGTTTCAGCCAGAACCAGGCAGGACTCTAAAGGAACGATCCAAGGTTCTGAACCTATTTTGAGGATAAGCTACAGCAACTTGGATTGTTGGGTGTCAGGTGCTTCGTAGACAATTCACAGGGCTGGCCCTGTGAATTGTAGACTGAAGACTTGGCAATTTGTCATGAGAAAATGTATCTCTGCTTCTCTGTTATGTGCTTATCTCAAATGGTAGGCCGAAGGCCTTGAAAATTCTCTGGGAATTAAACTATGTTTTGCAAAGGTGGGGGCTATCTTCCTCACACTGTGGCGTCATCAGAAGAGGTTGAACCGTGCCGCCCTGTTGGCACGTGAGTTTAGATTACAGGCCTGGAGCCCTGTCTATCAAAGTAGCTTAGAATTGCCCAGCCTCCACACTATATTACCTTTGTCCTGAGAGTAATTCCTTTGCTAGGAATTATCTCATCAAACCTCTTGCTGCTTGTGTGCTACTCTGCTGTTGTGAGTTTCTATCTGATTTAGAATTGTATGAGGCACTCTGTACATGTTCTGTTGCTGTTTAGACTTGGAACTTCTACGAACTATGCCATGAAAAGTGCACTGTGGCTTTTCATAGATTTGGACTTGTGATTACTGTTCTGGATTCGTGTTCTATAGCCTGCTGTCTCTCTCCATGGAGCCAAAGTTACGGGCAGAGGGAGGCAGAGGCTGATTGTTGCTGTTCTACAATTCTGTGTGTTTGGGACCTGTGAGAGGACCTTCCTCAGAGCTAAAGCTACGTGAATTGGGAGGGCTCCTTAGGTCGAAGAGGTTCAGTTCCTGACGTCTTGCTTTGGTGATCTGCTCAGCGTTCTTTGACAGGCTGAGTCTAATTTAGTTCAAGATAGTCTTACTTTCTGTCTAGAGGCTTTCCGTGAGTGTCTCTATGTTCCAGAGGATTCTAGTGCAGTGTGGCCGCTCTTGCTCTCTAAGGACTAGGGTTAATCTCTAAATGTCTACCTCTGAGTGAGTGCTGTTCTCATTAAGCCGTTCTACCTGAAAGCTGTGTGGTCCATATTCAGCTTCAAGTGTGTGATTGCAGAAATGAAACCGTCATGCTTTGAATTCCGTGTGATTTACAATAAAAGAAATCCCACTGTTATTGTTGTGTATCAGTGTGCCTAAAGTCGTGAGCAGAACTTTAGAGAGTTAGCCAGAGTCACGACATGGATAGCTGCTTTAGAGTTCTAAAGGAGAATAGATTTACAGCCCAGCCAAAATCAGAGTCACCAGCTTCCACTGAATCCAAAGAAGGCATGAGGCACACAGAGAAAGGCTCAAAATGCCCTCTCCCCAACGGCTTCTCCATTTTGTACCGCTCCCTCCTAAAACTGTTTTTCCATCAATACATCAACTGTCTAGGTTTAGAGGTGCATGGTCATAAGCAGTACAATATAGGTTGAAACCACCTGGAGAGCTTTGGCTATTGGGCGGTATAAAACTGAAATAAATAAATAAAATAGACACAGAGACGCATACTTGTAGGCCCACCTCTGCACATGTTCAGGGGGTACTTTCTGCATGAAAGAGGATTCTAAGGTTATATAAAGGGAGATCTGGCAGTTAGTCAGACTGATAGGGCTTAGGGATTGAAGAAGCAACGTCTAGCTAGTGGGGGCTGGGGATAGGATTTTAGAAGGGGTAGAGCAGGTAAGGAATTTAGAACGAAGTATTGATTAATATTAATAGTATATAACTCTTCGTATCTTAAACAAATATTTATTTGTTGACTGATTTATTACTCTACCATTATTAAATCTATATCCATGTTCCTTCTCCTGTAGTGGGTTAAGGGAACCAAAAAGGCATATTGAGTGTCTCTGGAACCCAGAAAGGAAGAGAAAGGGCTGAAACTTGGGTGTCAGTGGGGACAAGTGATCCAGGTGAAAACAGCCTTTCCTGAGGGGTTTGCTTCTCAGTTTTCTGAGGTAGAAACTGGAGAAGGGTAGAACCTGGACAGGAACATCCCATTCTTCATATTTGTGAGAGAAAGAACTCAAACAAATATTTGCTTTACTTGTGGCTACCAATGCAACTCACATTTTCCAATCATCTGACAGGCTAGTTATCAGTGAAAAGTGCTATTACTAAGAAGGATGGGTTTCTCATGAGACACCTTGAAGGCTCTACTCATCTTGAAAGTAGTTCATAGGCAGATCTATTACTCCACAAAATAGTTTGGTAAATATGAGTGCCAGCCTGCAATTTCATGAAGCTAACTCTCAAAGCAAGGACAAAACACTCAACTAATGTCTGAAGAAGAACAGGGACAACTTGATGCTCTATATACTTTATTAAATGTTTTCCCCCTCACATTACATTTTACAGAGCTCTCTGGAAGATCATTACACTAGAGAGAACTGTTGCAAAGCAGTTAGGAATCAATCTAGTTCACAATATCGATATGTATAATGCAGAAGACAGTCTTCACAGAACAACCGCTCAATGAAGTGAATACAGCCAGAAACCAGGGAGAAAAAAACATCAACAACCTGAAAACGAATAAATAAGAAAGCTGTTTCTAATGTTCTTTTTCATTTTAATAAAATACAAGCACTATAGTGTTAAAACTGTATTAATTATGGTGTTTCCTGATTAAATAAATAATGGTTGTTGAATCAATTCGATGTCAGTTGATTGATCAACTAAATTGCCTGTACTAGCATGTGAGGAGAAAACCAATAGCGTTAAAGCAGAGATGTTGAAGTTCCATTTAGACGAAGCTTTTGTGGTGGGGGGGAGAGATGTCAAGGATGCAATGTGTCAAAGGCAAAATGGGCAAGGACCCACGTTCCAAAAAATATCAGCATATTTTAGCTTAGAGCTCTTACTGCCAGTAACTAAGCCTTAGGAAAGGCACTTAAGAATGAGAGAAAAACTGCACAAATTCGGGAAATGACCAAAATGATTGATGGTCAGGAAAATAATGGCCCTTTCTACACTGTATGGGTGTAGAGGGAGGGGGGCAACAATCTAGGATTGTCGCTTCAGTCCACATCAGAAGTGCAACAACCTGGGCTGCTCCCGGACCGTTGCGCCATCACGCCTGCCATTTTGAGGTTCGGGTGGAGGGGAGAAGAGGGCTCTAGCACTCCAACGCAAGGTAAGTGGAAAAAATGTGTGCAAAATTGGGGTCCCCCTCCCTCCACCATCCTGGGGATGGCAGACTTGCTCCCCCTTTTATCTTGATGGGCATGGAGCCGTGTGGCATGGCTCTGTGCCCATTTCTGCTGCCTGCTTAATCGCGAGTAAGCAGGCAGAAGCTGGGATGGGTGGCCACATCTCCCGTGGTCCCAGGAACTTCCCAGGACTGAGGCAAAATTGGGATTTTCCAGGGTTCCCTTATCCCTGGATAATCCCGTGGCCGCCCCCTGCCCCTGGGAGTCCCCATGCATCAGTTGGACTCACAGGGACCAGCTGGGGGCCATCCCAGGTGAAATGCCTGGTGTAGAAAAGGCTGATGTTCTCAAAGTTTAACATGAACCAAAATGTGAGAGTGGACAAAAATGAGAAACTGGGGGGAACCGAAACTGATAGATTTGTTCATCGCTTGTTCCAGGTTCTGGAGAACGATGGGAGCTACAGTTTCCCCCCCAAAGTCTCCAGGATTTCAGGAGGAGGCTGGGAGGGGAGTGGGACTTCTTCAAGCCCTCAGGTTGGTTCAATCTCCACCATTTTTCCCCCTTGGGAAAATTGAAAAATCTCCAAGTTTATATGAATAGAGCTTTGTAGACCTTGCCGATCTGCAAATGGCACCATTACTGTCCGGCCCTGGTGGTTACCACGCTGTCAATAATACAAAGCTTTCATTTGTAGCACTGAGCCTTTCTACAACAGTCAGAGCAGTTCATCTGGCAGTTTCGCAACTGCTGAAATAAGCTGGATGAAATACAACCTGCTTTAATGCTTTTTAAAATTATTTTTAAAGGCCCAGGTTCAATCAGCAGCTAAGAAGCCGCTTTTGCTTGCTGGTGACGGCACCCATTCCCCTCAGGGCCTGCACACGTTTTCAGCTGCATTTGTCCCATTACTGAACCCACTGATGAATTTAATCAGAGGTTCAGAAAGCAAATCTCATCCATCACCGTACTTGTTTGAGAGTGCTATTTACAATTACGGCAGTATCCATATTAATGCTCTTTTTGAACTCCACTTTTCCTGAGCATTTGTTGGATTAGTTTGTAGTTATTGATTATTTATAAAAGGGACTTGGTGGGGGAGAGAAAGGGCCTCTGGAAGCGTAATAAAAATTGTTCGAGGCTGGTCACTTTTCTTAATATCTAAAAGCTACAACCGCAAGCAAAGCCGCACTTGGCAATTTTGACCTTGTTTCAACACCGCTGGTCTCAAGAACTTAATAAATATCGCAGGCTTAAATATCTCAAGGCTTGTTAGAGCCTGAAGCCATGCATTTTTTTCTTTTAGAAATAAATAAATATTACAGAACTACAATTTGAGAGAGAGAAATGTTCATATGAGGGGGATGGGTTCTCAGATACCTCATTTAGCAAAGGTCAATATACGCATTAGATTTTCTCTGAGGGTAAAAAGTCCGCTTTCTGGGGATTTTTTTGACTTAAACCATAAAACATGATTGACTGACAAGTTGCAAAACAATAGGGCAAGCTTGACTCTTGCCCGTCTTGGCTGATAACATCTAGGTGAAGGAGAGCAAATTGTGCCCAGGGAGGCATTAATATGCTTTAAAAATATAAAAACAAAACCTCTTTGGGTCCTAATGGTTATGCTAGCTATTGGCCAGTCACAAACCCCATTTTCTTGAGTAAGGTGCTTGAGCAGGTGGAAGGTACAAATCAGTCACCACCAGTGGAGGCTGGTGACTCCGATTTCAGTAGGGCTTTGAATCCATGATGGGTTTCATTCAAGTTGAAGGGGCCCTGCCTTCTTTTGTATATGGGCACTCTAGTATAGTGCCTGAACCTTTAACTGTTGTGATGAAGAGGGAATTTCACCAGGAACTAATTGCATACAAATGACACTGGCTGAAATTCCCTTTTCTCTACAACTGTTAAAGTTACATGAGCCCTGTCCTCCTTTTCATATGGTCAGCCTACACCAGTATATGATAAATATTGATGGTGGTGGTGGTGACAATGGTGATAATACATCCACAAGGTGTCATTAAAAAGGTGTGGGTCTAAAGAATGTTCTCAGATGCCTGGCTCCTTCACATAGTAGCTTCGTTTTACAGATTGCATGTAAACTGCTCCTGCAGCCACTTATTTTATATTTATCAATCTGGTTTTCTACCTAGTTTTGGCACTCAAGTTACTTCTGTCACTTTGACAGATAGCCTATGCTAGGGAAAGTCAGGAAGTGGGTCCCTTTAATTCTCTTGGACCTTTCTGTGGCTTTTGATAATAGAATCAACCACAATAACCTTCTGGATTACTTATCTGAGATTGGAGACAAGGACTTGACATTCTGCTACTCCCGCTTCAACCT